>JARGCV010000048.1:4669166-6042500 GCA_034064705.1 Bothrops alternatus | reverse complement strand
CAAAAGGTTCATCTATTTCCTGTGTTTGGTTGGGTGGCCTATAGTATACACCTATGGCAATGTCATTTCCCCCCCCCTTCTATATTGATGATTGCCTAGTCAAAATTATTGAAAAAACTTTTAAGGGGGAATTTCTTGACAATTTTACTGCATTGTTGTAAGGATCTTCATTCTAGTGTTTTGATTTTATAGAGTTGCTAATAAGTACTAAACATTGAGAAATGGATAGAAAATAAAATAAGTTAAGGAGATCCATTAATAACAATACTAGTAGCTGGAACAGTAGTACATTTGCTCTGCCAATGAAACTTAATAAAATATGAAATAAACGTGCTGACCATTCCATTAAGCAATTACTGCAATATTAACTGAATTAGCAGTGGAAGCTATCATTGTTGGGTATGAGGTAGCTTGCCTTATAAATTGTAGGTGGATGGGAGAGTTTATTGAAAGTTACCAAAAGAAGGAGTTTATTGACAAATTACCAAAAGAATACATTTCTACTATGTATTCCCTTTTCTGTATCTTCATCTGCTAAACTATAGGGTGGGGAACATAAAGAAGAAACATGCTTTTTAAAATTATTTGGCAAAGAACAAGGCAAAATGTTAACTAATTTCTTTTTGCTCAGCTGCTTTGAAACGCAAGATGCTCTTCCAAAGTTGCTGATGTTTTGGTCCAGATTACATATCCCAGTGATAGTTTGGAAATTAGTAAAATGCAGTGCTTTTAAATGTATTAAAAGATATTAAAGCACTGCAGAATCTGAATCCAATTAAGTGAATTAAATAATAGATCAGATGGTGCATTACTGCTTATGTATTGTACTCAGAGGTAAAACAAACCACAGAATTCATTCCTTTATGGAGGAGAGGGAGGGAGCTACTTGGCATTCAACAGATTTCAATTGATTTAACTTCAGAAGAGATATACAGATGTACAGATTACTGAATGATCATGATTCCCTGTCCATAGAGAAGCCTCTCTATAATCAGTAGAAAATATGTATTTTTAAACATCTAGGTCTAAATTGAATTTCTCTAATTTAACAAGATATGCATACATCTGTCTAGACAGAACTAAGACAACTAACAAATTAAGCATTCCAAGAGCAACATTTCCAATGCTTACTGAAGTATCGTGTATATGTGTGTGTGTTTATATATTGTTTGGAATTTTGATCTGGAATTACATTTGTTGTACTGAGTTTGGGTAAAGATTGCATTAAAAACCTACTACACTTCCAGGTTGAAAGGATTAGCTGGTGACTTCACTGTTGCCTGGGAGATGCCCAGTTGGGTACTCCTTTCATGTCCCTGTTAATATGACCACCAAAGTGGTACCTGTTTATCTACTTGCATTTACATATTTTTGAACTGCTAGGTGGGCAGGTGCACATACCACACTTTGACGTACAGTATGTATGCAAGATTTTTAGATCTTGCTTTTTTCCCTCAAATTCTCCCTTGTTGTTTCACCACTGTGTGCATTTCATGCTTGTGAGCTGTTCCATAGTGAGTTTCTACACTGCACAACAGTCTGTTTCTGACACAGAAAAGCATTAGAGACATTGCATAATTTGCCTATTACTGCTATTGTAAATTTCTGGTCCAGTGAAGAATCCCCATTTGACCATGTTGATTCCTGGCCAAGTTCCTTTGCTCATTAAATATTATTTCTAAACAAGCTAAGCAATTATCTCTTAAATATCAGAAAAGTCAGTTTAAAGTCGACAATAGATGAATCATTTGCAAACTGAAAATAGACTTGCTGTTGCAGTTGTATTGTTTGGGGCTGATATTGTCATTGCACAAAATGAATATAGTCTTCAGCCTAGGAATACCTTTTAAAGACCAAAGTTACCATGCCGATAAAGCACAGCCATTGCAAAACATCTCACTGCACCTTCCCTCCACAGTCAGATGACCATATTTTGGGAACTTGACAACTGGCTTGTATTTATGACTAGTTGCCAAGCACAGTACAATCATGTAATTGCCATTTGCAGTCTTCTCTGCCAGCTTCTGCAGAAAGCCAGTTGGGAAGCTCATGAGAAAGGTTGCAAGCGGAAGGGATAGAGAAGAGAGAAAATTCCTTGTGGGGCTGCAGGAATAGAACTGAAACATTTGAGTTTGAAAGGGCTTCCTGCCAGGAGGATTTCAGCTCCACACAGAACTGAAATCCTCTGGCAAGCAACCCTTTCACTCTCAAGGAAATGCCTGCCAGGAGGATTTCAGTTCTGTGCAGAACTGAAATCAGCAGACAGCTCTTTTGCTCTAGCCATTTAATGACCATAAGATTGTTTAATTACTGTAACTGTAAGTACCAAGATTGTGGTCATTGAGCAAAGCAGTCACATAGTGTCTAACTAACAACTGAGATTCTGGTGCTAATTGTGGTTGTAATTTGAGGAATATCTGAATATGTATATTACCATGCACATGCAAATGCATGTAAACACATATCCTTAGTTTTGTATCTTTGTTCAAATTCTCTTTTGAAACACTTTTCTCAACTGTCTTGGTTATTACTGTTGGGCACATCCTATGTGCTTGTATACAGAGTCACTGGCAAGGAAAGCAAGGGATAGGCAAGCATGATACATGCATTTACACTCTAAACTGCTAGTATAGAGTGTGAGAGACAGGCAAATTTTGTGAATCTATTTGCACATGGAGTTGTAGACATGAAGAGAAAGGGAAAGGAGAGGCTGATTTACATCCAGAGTTATTAGCACAGAAAATGTCTGGATATATAAAAAAGGTAGATCAGCCTAAGTAGGTAGACTAGGTACCGGTAGGTAGATGTCATATCTCTCTCTCTCTCTCTCTCTCTCTCTCTCTCTCTCTCTCTCTCTCTCTCTCTCTCTCTCTCTCTCTCTCTCTCTCTCTCTCTCTCTCTCTCTCTCTCTCTCTCTCTCTCTCTCTCCCTCTCTCCCTCTCTCCCTCTCTCTCTCTCCCTCCCTCCCTCCCTCCCCCTCCCTCCCACTTTAACTCTGAACTCTGAACTAGGAAGTTGTCTGCCTGAGCTGCTTCTGACCACTCTCCTGTTTGTTAGATCTTAAAAGATGTTTCAACATCCTTTGTATATAGGAAAAAGTTATTTCATATTTCCATCAGAGTCATCTTCTCAATTCTCTAGAGCAGAGGTTGCCACCTTTTGGACACCAGGGACCGATTATGTGGAAAGAGATTTTTCCGCGGACCAGAGGGGACGTGGTTTTGTGTGCTGCCCTGCTGCAGATGGGGCTTTGCTTGTTTGTGCATGCCATAGCCCGGTACTGGTCTAGAGACCGAGGATTGGGGACCCCTGCTGTAGAGTTGTTATATTAGGTAAACTAGACCAAAAAAATCAGTTCCACAAGAAAATCAGAACTACACTGAGATTGGCTATAGTAACAGAATCTTGCAAGCCTTATAGTACTTTCTCTCCCTTCCTTCTTAAACCTTAATGAATCAGAGAGATCCCAGCCTGAGCATCTTCCAGATAATACTTTGCTTCCCAGGATTTAAAGAATGTATCAGCTATCTCTGTTTATGTAATAGTCTTGCATATTTGTCTCAAGGTCATCTCCCATTATCTGCAGAGATCAAAGGATAGTAAAGTAGAGTAATCTAGGAATTCAACCTTGATGTGTCAATTGCACATTTCTCTGATTTTACACATGGGTGGTGCTGTCATAAGCACTGGAGAAAATTTTCATGTGGCTGCAATGAATAGTTGTCTTCAGGGTTTTATTTCCAAATTGAATTTAATTAATTTTACCTGGATTTAAAAACACAACAAAAGTCTGTTCTTAAAAGCCACAGCTAGAACTTAGGGGAAAGCTTGAGCAGGGTTATTAATACTGACATATTGGTTTCATATCTGTAATAAATTGAGTAATTTCTATTACAAGAATTAATTCTGATGCAGTTAGATGAAATGGAAAACATTTCATCAGTAGCTTTAACCAACAACACACAGACCTCCTGTACATCATGGGAGTTGGAATACCAAGAATCCCAAAATTTTATTTCAGTGCATTGGTCTTGAGTAAAGTAGCCATGACAACTGATTAGTATCAGCCCGTGCATCGTCATAAAATAAAATATGACTTAAATTTCTTAGGGCTGCATTAATTTTAGGAAATTGTAAAACCATATTGTGCAGATCATTTGGAATCCAGTCTGTGCACATACAAATGGGCCTAATTATTCAGCCTCAGGCTGTTCTCAAAGATACGTTTTGGTATCCCATACTCCCTCTTCATACTTTTGTGAAGGATGTGGTGTTTACCAAATCTGAATAGAAATTGTATGTCTGAATTAGTGGCATAATCACTTCCTCTGAACAGGTGAATATAGTTATAACTGTTAACATTGCCACCAGTACTTCCTTTTGAGTTTGGGATGGCCAAACTGTAGTACATAAAATATACCCAGGGTAGGCATGCACACACTGATCTCTGTTAACATGTTTTATTTTAATCAACTTGGAACGTTTGCTTTTTAATTGGCTATTTATTTTCTGTAGGCTTTTAATCTGTCTCCTGTTTTCTCTTAACCTTTTTTGCCCTTGCTGCTTATAAGTCTGCTAACATCGAATGTTTTTTGTTTTGATATCTTCATCATACTTCTACCTATCTTTATATCTGTTCTTGGTCTTTTAAAATAAAAAATATTTATCTGATTCACAGGTATTTATAGGTACACAATAATTAGGTGTCCATCCATTCCATCAATGTCCATAGTTTACCCTCTCACTTCCATAATTATTTTTGCATTAGCTGGGTCAGTGATTTAGCTGTTTCAGTCTTTTTGATCCCACATTCAGGGATGGAATTTAAGATATTTAAGAATTTAAGGTCTAAAGACCAATCACTGAGCTTGTGTCACAGGAGTCACCCAGGATGTTGGGCCTTTTTCTTTTTGCCAGCGTATCCATACTTTATCTTTACCATTTGCAGAGGGGATCTGAGAGGAATGAGGGCAAGGATGAAACCATTTGTGGGCATAAGTATTTGTTCACGATTCAACCCCTTCCAATTCCACTTGAGGCACCAAGTTATTCTGGAAAATTGATTCCTTCATCAAAAATGCTGTAAAGAAAAAGGATTGTATTGCATCTTCTTCAACAACAATCAATGCATTTGTCCCACAGAATCAGATGACAATAACCCAGAGACAATAACCCAGAACAGAGACTTTTATTAACTGTTTACATATTTACAATACAAGCTGACTTGCACTACTTACCAATTGGATAATATGCTATAATATGTTATAAAACCTGGGCATTTATGTTACAATAGATGGAATGCAGCCTCTGATAAAAGCCACTGGGGGAAGTTTACTTTATCTCTTAACAGCTTTGTTCTTTGTTGCCTACTGTACTGTTGTCTATACTCTGTGCTGTCTGCTAGCTTGTTTGCTTAAGAGTGGCGCTGTCTGCTTTTTCTACAACACAATGTCTGCCCCGCAGGATCCCAGGAAAGAAAAGATAATAACTTTTTACATAAAACAATTGAAATGGAATGGAATGCAGTCAATTATAGGAAGGCATGTAGCAGAACATCAGTGAACATTTAAAATGGCAATGAGCATTTAAGACAGATATTGTGAAAAATATCAGCATGCTAAATGTCAACAAACTTTTTGCAATGTAAAGCTTAATCTTAATTTTTCTAAAAAATATATATGAAGCCGTGATCACCAATAGGAATGGAATAAACCTCTTATCCAAAATTAAGTATTGCAAAAAAGCGGAGAGATGGTATTTTCCTTCCACACCTCATATGAAGTGTTTTTAAGTCTGTTACAACGTATATAAAAGGGGAAAGAAAAAGATAACAGAAAGAATTAGTTTACATTTTACCAACTTTGATTCTTTCCCCTTTCAAAATAACTCACTGTGGCTGTGAATTATGTACCATGTTCCTCTTTAATCTGGCTAATTTATATGCTGTATCTCATCAGTAGATTTAAACAATAAACTTGTAAGTGAACATACTTTCAAACACAACTCAGTTTTTATTTTCTAAGAATATTTCTGGGGCCTATGCAGAGCCCAGTAGCCTGTATTTCTGACCTCACTTTGTGCAAGAATAAATGTGCCACCCTGGAAAATGCTGCAAGGCTTTTGTTTGCAGTAAAAGACTAATAGAGGTGGGGTTCTGGGAACCATTTCAATATTTTGTAGCCATGACCGATCCTATTAGGTACTTGGATTTTATGTACTTTTCAAAAATAATGACATGGAATCTTTTAATGGTAATATTATAACAGTGGATTCCAAAGAAGAATGGATGGATGGATGGATGGATGGATGGATGGATGGATGGATGGATAGATAGATAGATAGATAGATAGATAGATAGATAGATAGATAGATAGATAGATAGATAGATAGATAGATAGATAGATAGATAGAGACAGAAAAAGAGGTAGACATATATGGAATCCACTGTTGCAATATTACAATAAATAAATAAACAGTAGATTTTGATTGTGCACTTTTACTGTCTATTAGTCTCTTTTCTTCAGAGAGACAAGAAACCCCAAAGTGGAAGGTCCCATCATTTAAAAATACAATTACTTTGGGGTTTTGTAGTGTGTTTTGTAAAGAGATAATTACACATTGAATTAGTTGTGTGATTTTTGGTTTTATGAGTCATTTTGAAATTTAATCCTAGGGTAGTTTCTATTAAGATAAGGAAAGCTCAGTTTTATTCCCATAACCTAGTTCTGATGAAGATGCACTTCCTTGTGTGCAATTCCTTGTGTGCAACTGCAGTTACCTCTCCAGTTTTTGGAGTTGGATTGCCCATAAGTTGCATAAATTAATGTGTTTTTTTCCATTAAGGGGTATAATTATTTTCACCAAAGGAAAACATTTCAGCATTTTCTCATGTAAGTAAATGGTATGCATATTCCTTAAATTTTTAATGTTTGTTTGTTTATTTTTATTAGTTTGTTCCCAGCAGAAATTAAAATAGCATGGTTTGAAGTATCTCACAATCTGTAAAAAAAATTCTATTTTTCAGGTGGGAAGTTACTTATTGCACCAGTAATATTGGTTTTGGGACTGGTAATAGGAGCTGTAGTTGTTCTAATAGGTAAGAAAAAAAGGTATGTTTTGAATTACATAATTTTCAAACTCTGGAACATATTGAATTCAAAGAAATTATAAATGGGGAAAGAAGAAAGGTTTCAGAGTTATCTGATATTGAGATCTTGGAAATTCATTTAAAAGCACAATTAACTAACTTATTCTCTCTCTCTTTCTAATTCCTGAAATTCAACTTCCATTTATTTATCTATAAATAACACCCTACAATTCTGTAACTGCACATTGGGAAGACAGATATTGATTATATTTAATATTTGCAAGTAACAGTTCACATTATTCATTTAATTGTATTAGGTTGGATTACATTAGGTTTTCATGAATTGAAGGGATTCTGATCCACTGTAACGTCTCAATGATATAGGTAGATAGTATTTTTTTTCCTGATTCTTCTTCCTCTGGTAACATACCTTTACTTTGTTTCCCAATAGATTTAGCTGAAAGGATATTGCTAGATCTTCACAGTCAAAACATAAAAAAAAAAAAACATCATGAGGGAAAGTTGAGCAATTTTTTTTGTACATTCTGTAAATTCACCTTGCTTATTAACTGAAATGTTTACAGATTGTTTTCAAATGCCCAATATTATTTATTCCTAAGATTCTTTGTAAACGAATACCGTCCTTAAGACAGATTAAAGATATTGGTGGTCCTATAACACACTGCAAAATTCCAGGAACTTCATTTTACTTTTGGGGCTCTTTAAATTTTAATATGCTGTAACTAAAGAACACATTCTAGTTTTGAATTGGGTCTATGGCAAAGTTGGAAAATGGTTTCATTTTCCAACTTTTTATTTTTATAACGTTATAATATATTTTACAATGTAATTACTTTTAGTATAGCATTTTCAGTTTTATTCCTGAATCGTTATTTTTATTCATGCTTTCATGAATCCATGTTCCTCTCAGCCATGTATATACTCACTGGATGATTTTATGCTGGCTCCAGTTTACGTCACAGGTAGTTATGAGCAGACATTTTAGGAAAATGTGCTATATATGACCCTGAGCTCTTGAAAGAAAAGCGATACAAATCTGAATAAAACAGTATTCTAAAATTCAGTATTCTGAAGGAAGCATTTTTTATTATGAGGCAACAAGTTGTTTTCAACTCCTAGCCAACACACTGATAGATTTTCTCAATAATGAACTATCCATAATCTGTTTTTTCAAGTCTCCCAATGGTGTACTTATTGTCCATTTAATTAAGTCCATTCACCCTGCCATGCCACCTTGTCATCATCTTCTCTTTCACTTTTCCCATCATCGGAGCCTTTTCCAAGAGCTGGGTCTTCACATAGTATGTCCAAAGTAGGATAATCTGAGTCTAGTTATGTGTGTCAGATGAGAATTCTGGAGAATAACAGTTATGTGCACTGGTACTGAATTTTTCTTGACTTCACCATAGTACATTTATTCCAGTTCAAAATATAGTTGTGTAGTGATATGGTAGAGGTAGAGGACAGGAAGACCTGGAGGAACGTGGGGTCACGATGGGTCGGACACGATTTCGCAATTAACAACAACAGTGATATTGTGGGTATATGTTTAAAATGCAATGATTTCTCTTGTTTTTAATAGGTTTATTTGTATTCCCCATCTATTGCCTTTGTAAAAAGAAGAAGAAAAGACCACAAACAGAAATGCCTTGGTACGAGTGAAGAGTTGTGCAGCTGAATGGAGCTGATCCTTCAAGGCTTATGCAAAATAACAGCAACAGAATGCTGGTTAACTATTTTGATATCATAGCCCTAGCAGAGATTAGGGGTCATCTGCCATATTCTTATTGCACTGTACACTACTAAAGACAAGCCGGAATTCTGCTCAGATCTGGGGCCTCAGACAGTTGTTTTTTTTTAAACTTCCAACCCAACTGCCTAAGGTTTAGTTCAGCTCTTCTTTCTTGAACAGCTTATATCTGCACTGTAAATGCCTATCTACTGATGAGTTCATGAACAGAGTATATAATCCAGCAACATTTCCCCCAGTTATTAACAATAATTCTGGAACTTTTACAGAAGCAATCTGAGTGACGGTGACTTCTCTTCAGAAATTAGTTTCTTTCTGGCAGTTGATTAAAAGTATTCTGTTAAATGACTATTATGATCATCGACAGTATGATTGGTTCCACCTGGTGCTGAATGCGGTACTTGTCTGAGATGTGAAATTTTGCCTCATAATGAAACCGTATTATTAGCTGTTGACAGATAATCCAGAATCGGAATGAGAAATTATTAGAACGGCATCAATATCTCATACTTTAGTACTGTTTAAAAAGTTGGAAGAATTAACTTGGATGTTTGGGAGATAATGTCATCCATTTATAGTGTTGGATTGTGTAAGCAATTCATTCTGTCTGACGTAATTAGAGAAAGACAAAAACCTGATCTTTATGGTTGTTCTGTAGTGTCTGATACAATGCAAGCTTTGTCATACATATTCACACCGCAAGACAGTAGCATGATCATACCTAGCATGCCACAGAAAACAAGATGTGATAAAGAGCTAGGAAATGAAACAATCTTCCTTAAGATAGTTCTTCACAGCATTCAGCAAAGTCCATTGCAGAAAGTTATACTTTGCTCTGAAGAAATCTATATTACATTTCCACCAAACTGTATCAGTTTGTCTAAAACTGTGTTTCCAGTTCTTACCTAGGAATATCTAGGAATGCCTGTAGTTCCAGAAAAATTTTTTAATATAAGGCCAATTAAAACCCAGTGCCAGTTTGTCTGGTTCTTCATAATGGTGAGGGAAAAATGCAGACCTTACTGATTTGTCTGCCATATCATGATTCATCCCTAAAAGTTGGGAAGGATCATGACTACTGGGTGAGATCTCTATGCTTTTGTATCGACTCAGAATACTCAAGCTTCTCTACAGTTCTCTGGTGTTCACCAAGTCTCATAAAGTAGGTTATTGTATACCTAAATTGGCCCATATACACATACTGAATTAAGTAATTGAGTTAAAAGAGTACCAGTAAAATTCTAAGTTTCTTAAAATCTGTTACAACAAAACTGAATGATATATTTGAGTTCAAGAGCAGTTAGCTGAATAACATTTTTTTTCTTCTTTTGCTTTTAAAATAAAAACCATTTATTGAATTTAAAATTTAAAATGATAATAGATGAACATATTTAGGAATAAAAATGATCAATGATATTTTTTTAAGTTTTTCTGTTATGCCCAGAGTAACATAGAAGGGAATGTTGGGGAAATGGAGAACATGGTATGCAGTTAGTCTTTAAGAACTGAATTTTAAAAGTGTCCTTTAAGTCACTGAAGTAGTTCTACTGTGAGAAGAAAGATCATTCACTCATTGAAGACCTGCAGCTCAAGTGCAATCTCTCTCTCTCTTACGTTGTTTTGGCTTGGGTGACAAAGGCCAAATCACCTTTTCCATTTCCATGAGTCAATGTTGAGACTTCCATTTGTATTCTATGGACAGCATAATTCAATCTAAGGTACCAATACTTCTTTTCACTATTGGAAATCCTTAAAAAAGTAAGACAGTATTACTGAAAATGGCTATTTTGCAAATCTTTTGTTCTTGAAATCAGTCTGTAATAATGCAAATAGGTTCCATGCATTGTACAGGAAGGGAACGTGTACACATTTTAGCAAAACTTCTTAAGTGGAGTAGTATAAAATCAACTGTAGTATATAATCTGAATTCATTGTAGAGTTTACTTCACTGAAGTAAATTAATGTCTCTAATTTGTTAAATATGTTCACTTTAAATTCTGTTTTGCATGAATCATTTTCTATTAATCCCAAATAATACCAAAATGTACTGCCTTTTCATCATTAAATGTAAACTGATTTTGGGAAGTCCGTAATGAGACATTGCATTTTAACATAATTTTTATTTATTGAAAAATAAGATTAGAACTGTTGAAATTAATGGGCTTTAAATTAGTTAGAACTACTTTAATCATTTTATTTCAATGGGTCCGCTGTTAATGCAAATCTGCATTCAACTATATATGATTAATGTTTTTAGCTTGTTTAGTATGTTTTTCTTTTATTGTGTTTCTCAAAGTTGAATGTTGCCTTAAGAAACTTTTTTTTAAGATTGTATACTTAATCCCAAATAATTATTTTCTCAGGCCAAATGTATCTATTATCTTTGATTTACTCAGGGATTTTAGTCCTTCCTTATGTCAGATGCTTTTGTGAAAACGTTTTTGTATTACTAACATTCAGACATCCAAGTTATGGTTGGATTTGATATTTGTAGTGCGGAATACATTAAAGCAATGTCGAGGCTTCCATTTAAGAATTATCTTTTCCTACAATGCTTCCATATTTTCCCCCTTCTTTTATCCTTGTGAAACATACTGCCTATATAGTAATTCTTTGGCTTTTGTCTAGAAACAGCAAATTATGTGCAAAGACAAATGTTTGTCAGCTGGCCGATTTGGTTAGAATAGAATATCAGGTCTTGATAGAACAATCAATGATTTTGCATACAGATTCTGAATTTGAAATATCAGGGTGGACCCTTATGAAATGTTGCAGTCTTTTTCATTCATGTTTGCACATTTGGGACCACATAAGATAATCTTATTTATGGAAGCTGAACCTTCCGTAAGTGGATTACTTTCGCTGGATAAATGCATGTCTTTTTTTTTTAATGGCATCTTGGATATAAATTGAGTGGTATTGAAAAAGTTGATATGTTAAAATAAACAAGACACAAATATGTATGCATATTATGCCTATAAGAAGTTTAAAATTGAACCTCTATTCCCATTCTAATTCTTAACTTTTAACAAAATATACTGCTTGAAGAAATATTTCAGTCAAATCCTGTAGTTATTCTTAGTTTAGTGAATTCACCTCAAAATGAGATACTATCCCATAAAAAAAAGCTTTCTATAAAGTGTTTATTAATCTTTACAAATTGTACTTCAGTCAGCCTTAACTACATATCTGTGAACATGTTCAATTTAACAATCATTGAATAATTGTGGATTTTTTTCTGGGATTTTTCTGAATTGTTTTTTGACTATTGTAAATATTGTGTTTCTCTTACACAATTTCTGGCTTGTTCTTTGGTGCTTTTCTGAGAAAAGTTATTCCAGTTTAAATTACTGTTGTCCCCCATGTCTCTAGCTTTTCCTTATTTATAGTAAGGAAATCATCTTCAATATTTTATTTATATATAATGTAACTTTATCAAAGCAAAAGACTTGAAATATTTAAACTATTTAAAAGTTTCATTTTTAGGATATAACTCTTCTTTAGTTTGACAGTGAAAAATAGAAAAGCTTGAATGATATTGTGCCACTCAAGTATTTATCAACTATTCTAAGCTCCTGATTGCTATATAATTAACATGTCATCTCCAGGAAGATTAGAGTATCCAGTGCTTTTTAAAATATATATTTGCCAAATAGAATTGTATTTACATTTAAAGTAAAATACTAAATTGCATGAGGATTTCATCTTAATGGAGAAAATACTAACATTCTGGATCCATTTGATATTTAGCTTGTGTTTGGTTTCAGCAAATGGGCTATCTCTGATTGTAACCAACTACTGTGCTATTTTTGGACATTTTCAGTAAATGAACTTACCTTATAAAAACCATAATCACAATGCAGTGCAGTTCTTGGCTACATATATATTATTTCTAGAGCACTTTCTTTAGAACTATTCATTTAATGCATTGTCTACATTAATGAATAGATTTTTTTAAAAAAAAAAACAAGATGTTGTAGTCCAGCGGTTCTCAACCTGTGGGTCGCGACCCCATTTGGGGTCGAACGACCATTTCAAGGGGGTCGTCAAACAACGCAGTCCGCCATTTTTTCCCCTTTTCCCCTCGGCCGGCGCAGGGGGCAGCACCGCGCATGCGCGGGGTAGCACCACGCATGCGTGATGCGGGCCGTGGCGCCGTGCATGCGCTATGCGGGCCGTGGCGCCGTGCATGCGCGATGCGGGCCGTGGCACCGTGCATGCGTGATGCGGCACCTCGCATGCGCAATGCGGGTCATCACACTGCGCATGCACGATGCGAGCGCCGTGCATGCACGATGCGAGCACCGTGCATGCACGGCGCAGGTCGGGGTCACAACCTGAAAAAGGTTGAGAACCGCTGTTGTAGTCATATAACAGCACTATTCCCATTTCTGGTACATTCAGCAAATTATAAGAAATATTATCTCACTTTAGGTGGTGTTATGGTTGATGTCTGTATTGATGCTTGCCTGCTTTTTTTCTAAAGATGATGCCATTCAAAGTTTTTGTTAAAAACAGAGGAAGCTGCCCTGTAATTTTATGGATCTAACATATTGAAAAAAGCAGGTGAATAATTGAACACATTTTGTTTTACTGATGTTAATCTAAGAAAATGTCAGGCAACCTTTTATTAAAATATACAGTTGTATATTTTAACAAATATCCATTTATGCTTCCCTCCAATAGTGCTGATTTAAAGCCTTTAAAGGGTTTCTGAGATTGTGTTGTCTTTCTGAATGCGTCTTAGTATCAAAATACACTAGATAAGAAAACCCTCCATTACATGTATAGTAATTCTGTGGCATTAGATCTTATCGTTCTGATCAGCTCTATCTCATGGGAGGAAATTACTTCATTTCCCATCAAGAGATGTCAGCTATGTAAGTTGTTGCTTTACTCATTTGCTTCTCTGAAGTGTATTATTTTGTATGGCAGTAGGACCTGAACACAGAATGTTGCAAACTGTAGAGTACTAATTAATACAAGTATATAGAACATTAATTTACACTTGCTGTCATATTCAAAAGTTTCAGATACAAGGGAGTGAATATGTCTTTTATTCCTGTGTGGCATTCATAATCTTTTTTTTAATACATTGCCAATGTTATGTGCTATCTTCATAGCTTCTCTGTGTAACATTTCCAAATAAGTTCCATATGAAATCCTGACTATGTGAGAAGGAAAGGTGGTTTGTTTGTTTTAATTTATTTAAACAACCTAATATGTGTTAAAATTACACTTGGACCTATATGTACTTTTGTGCTGTAATATATTTTATTTGATGATAAAAATCATAAAGATTATTTCTGAAAGGAAGTGGTGGACTAATTGACACAAAGTAAATCTGAAATAGTACACTTCCTGTGGTAAAAAATAAAATAAAAACATCTGTGTTCTCCCCATGTTTCAGAATCAATGTCTCTATTTTTCTTTTTCTGTAATCTTCTATAAGAGTTTGTATTAAAGACTTTAATTTAGTGGCAGTTAATTTTTCCTGCCCCTTCTGTAGTTCCTGATCTCTCTCACATCAGGATTAGCTTTCAGGAATACAATGCTAGAATTTTTACTGAGAAGAGGGAGGAAAGCTGGATATATATGCAATTTTTACCTCTAACCCATATTTTCTATATAAAGTGGATGTGAGGAACATTTTTAATAATACTGGGGGTTATTAGAGACATGCAGAATTCCATTAAAATGATTTAAAACCATGAAGAATGAATACTAAGCAGACTTTTGCAACCCTGAGTGTAGTGAAATTTCTTGACCTTTAATGCAATTTGGGGTAAAATAAAGGTGAAATTTATTCAGTAAAACCCATTGGGATAAGAACATTTCACTTCAGAACCTCCCATCATCCACCCTTTTCCCCAGGTATGAGAGAGAGAAAGAGAGAGAAATAGGAGACCAAGGAGATCAAATTTAAAGCACTCAAAAGAGCCAAGATTTTAGTTTCTGAAATGATAAAATCAGCTTTGTTGCTTGGAAATTTTAAAGGTCCCCAGTCATAAGGAAATTGCCCTTTCCTGATAAAAAGTATGAACAGAGGGCAATATAATTATAGTTAGACCAGTGGGATATTTTGTTTTTCCAATGGATATGTCCTCTTTGCATAAGTGCCTTTGTTCGGTAGAAAAATAACTGATCAAGATAGATAGATAGATAGATAGATAGATAGATAGATAGATAGATAGATAGATAGATAGATAGATAGATAGATAGATAGATAGATAGATAGACAGATAGACAGATAGACAGATAGACAGATAATCATATATTACATTTTTTTTCTGCATGGGTGTGCATATGTTGAATTGAAAAGATAATACATAAATATCCACTAGATGAGGGAAGATAGATTTTAAAAAGTAGTTAGGTATATCCACATTTTGCTTAAAAAATATTTTGCATCCTAAGAGCAGAGGTTTATTCCTTTCCATCTCCTGATTATCTTGGTGCTGTATATATGTCATTGAATATTTGAATATTTACCTAGAAATATTCAGTAAGATGTTTTATGTGATCCCATAAATTTTCCTTACCTTAAATTTGAGACTTTCAATATAAAATTGTTCATATGGCTGGTATTTCTTCTGAAAACTCTCAAAATATTCCATCTGTATTTTCATAATACTAAAGAACATGGACAAAAGTAAGTTTGATATGTGTTACTCTTCCTAGTCCTTGTTATATCCTATTAATCCAAGTTAAACAACTCTTGCTTTTAGCATAAAATCACTTCTTAGCATGGAAGTTTTAGAAGTAAGCAACTTATAAATAATATAGTGTGCATTGCATAAAATTACTTCCAATCCTTCATTAAGCCAGATAATGGAGAAAATGCTTCATAAAATGAGAAATTAGAGAAATTGTAGCATTGCAGTATGACACACTGGCCTCTTTCAGCATCATGAACCCACTATATCAATTATTCTTTCATAGTAGTTGTACCATGAAGAAAAGCTTGCCCTTCTGAAGCATTTGTATTTATTGAAATCAATCCTTGCCCATGCCATCCTATTTTTATTTATAAGAATTAACTTGATGGCTCAGGCTGAAGCTCTATTTAGTCCAAGAGTTGTTTTCAATAATATTTAATACTTTTAAAATGCAAAACACAGGACATAAACACAATAATTATTACTTGTCCCCAGCATATTAGCAAACTGCTTCTTTAAAGGGGGTCTCCGTTTAGAGATTCATGGCTCTTATCAATGGATAATAGCCTTTCAACTTTTATGACAATGATTCAGCTATAGTATTTTAGATACAAATTTAGCATATATTTTCTAGGCTCAACTGTGTTTCAGCTTTGTAATGTACAGTATTTCACTAACAAATTTGAGGCAATATTTTCCCAGTATACTTCTGAACATTTACATTGGTATGCCAGTGGCTATTAATTCTTGTTCATGTTATTTGAAGCTATATCCAAAATGTTTTATATTGTTCTAAGCAAGTGCCTTTTGGTTTAAAATGGCCTGTACAGTTTCTTTTCTATATTGCTTGTGTACTACGTGTATTGAAATAAACATGCCCTGATGAATGTAGATCATACCCTAATTGAACAATATGTGGACTATGCATGCACATATATAATATTCAAGACACAAAAGGAAAGTATTCTGCTGCTAATGTATGTCCTGCTGGACAGGACTTCTAACACAAAGTGAAGGTTTAACTTTTTTTTTTAATTGGTTACCATACAATTATTCAGTTACAATTGTGTCCTTTATTTTCTGTTTTCGAAATTGTATGCTATTTATGCTGTAAGCAACTCCAATAATTGAGGGTTATCAGTAACAGCTGATTGAAGGTCATAGTCATAAAGAATACTTGTTTTCATTTTCCATTGATCTTTAAAGCCGTTTGTGCTTAAGATGAGGAAAAACAGTCATAATAAATATGTATACTCCATATTAATTTGATCCAAAAACTGTATATTGGGCAAGCAAGATATGGATATTTATGTGCTGAGATATTAATAGTGTTTTTTAAAATTGCACACTAACTTTCATAGCAATGTTAGCCTAATAAACCTTTTAAAAGAAACCACTGATTTGTTGCGTTTCATTGGGTTGATTTAGTTTTCACCATTTTTTTAATAAGAAATTATTACTAGTTAATTTCATCACATATTGTGGAGTACAATTCCAATTAATTGTTAATATGCCTAATATGCATATGAAGTTAAATTAATATTTCTGATTTATATAGTATAAACATACAAGCATTCTAAAAATGTATTTTCCTTTCTCAGACTGCACAGACTCAAAGAAATATAGAAATATGGATGCATTCTTATGTTTTACTGTTGCAATCTAAAATATAGAGCCATATCTTTTATCTTCTGCTTTTATTTTTCTGTGTGTAACCCTTTCCAGTAATTCAGACATGTCAAACTTGTGATGTCACATGACATTGTGCAATGTATCAGAGCTTCTTCGCTGGCAGTGGGGTGGGTGTGGTTTCCTGATGATGCGTCCGGCCCATGGGCCAGGAGTTTGACACCCCTGTAGTAATTCTTTGACAAGGGTAGTTGGACCGTACAAAACTGAATGAAGAAAGCTTTAAGACAGCTGCATCCTTTTGAAGGCTGTCCATAGTTTTCTGCACATGGGTACAGACAGGGAAAGTATTCATGCATGCACTTGGGACTTGCACTTGCAGTTAAGCAGCTATGCATTCTTTACAAAGGATGCAGCTCCTTTAATAGTCTGAGTATATTTCACTTGGGCCAACACATTTTGCAGAGCACCTCTCTTGAATACTTTGCAGAACCTTACTGATTAATAATAAGGTCTGCAATAAATTTTTAATAACATTCAGCTGAATACAAGTGGAATTGGTGGTGCCAGAAGTATACTGAGCTCAAACAATTATGTATAAATTTTCCCTGTTTATAATCAATCAAAATCAGGGATCTAAGCAGCCAAGATTGATATATGTAGTCTGTACTCTAGTTTTATGCACTTGGAATAATCCATAGATAATATGTTTTTATATTATATTGATACCTCTTCAAAACAAGATTACTTCAAGATAGGTTATTGATCATTTTATTCTTCAAGAGCACAACAGATAATATGATTACTTTCCTTTTGTTATTTTATGAAATCTGGAAAGTTGAGGGAAATGTCCAGAGACTCTGGTCATTTAAATGCAGTACCAGTGCTGCTTTAGTTGACATTTTACATGTCAAATTGTTCCAGTGTTTTTCTTAGCAGGTTTCTGACCTTTTTGTCCGGCTGTACACAAATAATAAAGGATTAACCTATCAATGGTATGCACAGCATATGCAATCCAATGGAACCAAATGTCATATCACTGCAATTACCTGCAGTAATACGGATTTCATCACAGAAGCATATGAAGTGTGTCACAAAATTTATTCTGTAATAAATTCATTTCTTGTCAGAATTTTGAGCAGTAGTTGAAATAACCTTGAAGCAATTTACACCAAGACATTTAATCCTATTTCACTTTCCAGGTCACCCCGATGTTTTACAGACATAAGCTGAGGTCTTTTAATAGCTGTGTGGAAAAGTGCCACAGATGAATAAAGCTTAACTCTACTATACTCAGCTTGTCCAGAAAAATAGTTTTAAAATAAAATCTTTTGCATCTCAATTTCTTGGCTTTCTTGATTTCTATTAACCTATACAGCACTGTAGGTATTTAGGGTATTATAATGTTTAATATTAAGTGTAAATATACCATTAGACATGTCACATTCCAAAAATGTAAATAGTATGATCCAATGTATTCTACTTTAAAATAGTGGCGAATATGTGTAGCTCAGGTGTAGGATGAGGGTGAAGGTTTGTTCTCTGAGCTTGTGGGTTGGTTTCCAAATATTTCGTTATCAGGCTAGGTAACATCTTCAGCAGTGTTTAGGGCAGGGGTAGGCAACCTTGGCTCTTTTATGACTCGTGGACTTCAACTCCCAGAATTCCTGAGCCAGCTATGCTACCCATGTACCCAAGGTTGCTTACCTCTGGTTTAGGAGATCCCCACAAGCTCAGAGAAAAAAAACCTTTATCCATATTCTACTTTTTAAAAAAAAATCTATTTTATTAACATTTTACAATAATAATCTTTAGTGCTTAGTGAACAATGTGTTGTATGGGTTCATATATTTAAAAGCAATAATTAATTTCTATAATTGATCAATATGTTGGATGATAATATATTTCCTTGATCCTCTCTTCTTCCAGTAATATTCTCCTTTTGTCTATGCTAAACAAATATAATTCTTAATGCTTTCAATACATACAGAGTTGGGTATAAACATTTTTCTAGTATTTATACCTATAACAATAACATCAACATATAACATCTTTTCTAATCAGTTTATGTTTCAATTGTATTTATAAAAGTCATCTTATTAAGTCATTATATGTCCTGTTTTCAAGATTCTTATTTAAGCTTAATTTCCCCTCAGTACTTTCCCCTCTTATCAGTCATAATTTTCTCAAAATTCATTACTTTTGAATATCCAGACTTTTCATTCAAATACACTGTCTTGATATTTTTACAGTTCATATATTATAAAAGGATTATACTACTTATATAGCTTATCTAATTCTAATCTTCTTCTTTTGGCAGGACACTTTCCAAATCAGTAGGTTTAACTTGCCAGGTTGTATTTTTGTACATATTGTTGGGATAAAAAAGACAAGTTCTTCTTTTCAGGGGCTTTTTGATTATCAGCCAGCCAAGATTTCAGTCCAAACTGTTTAACCATCTGAAAGCTTTCCAATAATTTCCCCTTTAGAAGATTAACCAAAGGCCAAGGTTTTTCTTTCTCTGCAAACAGTTATTAAACTTAAAAATGCAGCTCAGTGTGTTTATAATTCCAGAAAGTCAGCAGTTTCTAAACATATATAATTTTACTCTGTAGTAGATAGCTCAATGCTTTGTTCCCGGCTGTTTTTTGCTATTTCTGGGTGTCTTTGCCAAATTCTGAGTCAATGCAGCTATAGTTTTCTCTAATCCTCCACTAGGTGTCAGTAGCTGTTCATTTTTCAGCTTTTAAAGCAAAGAGTTGTTTAATAATAATAATAATTATTATTATTATTATTTTAACAGTTTTCTTAGTTTTCAGATTTATCCAGACTGTAGTATTTTTAACCTCATTTCAATATATTTTTGTTCCCCATAAGAGTTTAATTCGCCGCTTCCGTCTATGGGAGGGTGGGGGGTGTAGTCGCCTCCCTTCTTACATTGGGAGGATTTTTGCTTCGTGGGAATCTTTTCCAGGAAATCAGATACAAAATAGGAGAGAGAAGATCAAAATCCTCACCCAGTTTCAAGCACCCTGTTCACTGTTGTTCTGGTTACTGCCTTTGGACTTCGGCTGCAAGTAGCTTGGGCTGGTCACCAAGGTGTAGCCAGCCTTTCTCCTGTCAGGTTAGAGGGCTTCCCCCGGATCGAGCAGGATGACCTCCGTCATTCCGCAATCATCGGGGCGCCCCTCTTTCTTCATCGCCTCTCCGGGGTGACTTTAGACCCATTTACAGTCCCCTGGCAGGGCGAAACTAGCCATGAGAGGCAGAGCTCTGCAATCCCTCAGCTGTGCACTACAGCGCAAAATCAGAAGTCTCCGTATTCTACTTTCTTTAATATCTACAGCATATGCTGCAGGCAGCTATGCAACTCCATGATAGGAAATTGTGTCTCCATCGAACTACATATTGTATTAAAGGTTTCAGTCTCTTAAAAGGGTGTGAATGGTTTTTTTTTATTATAAAATTTCTTTTATTAAAACAATCAACATTGAACATAAAATCATAGCATGCATCAATCGTCATAGCACCTGATATACAACACTAAGTATTAATCTTTGTAAACGTCTGGTTTGGCAAACATTTTTCACTCCTCACGTCAAGCCTCAACTATACGCCTGTTACACTTTATTTGATTGGTGTTTCTCTTTTCTATAGTCTATCCACTGTTTCTAGTCTATCACATATTATTCATCTCAATATTAGTACAGTCTTTTATGATCCCTAACCAAAAATCCTGAGGTAGAAATTTGATAACCTGAGGTAAATCTTATATATGGTCTATCTACTATATCTAGTCTATCACCTATTGTTCATTCGCGCTTCTGAATTAACTTCGTCTCAGTAATAGTGCAATCTTTTATAGTCCCTGACCAGGGATCCTGAGGTAGAAGTTTCATAACCTGAGACAGAAATTCAATCCGCTTTATCAATATTAAGGCAAACAACATTAAGCATAAGATCATATTAAGAGGCTTTCGTCATATAACATAGACATGTGAATGGTTATTTTATTATCAATTTCATCCTGCTCAACTGTTCAAAAATAAATTTTATCACTATATGTCATATAATTAAAAAATGCTTATGTACATATTGCTATTCCATTAATAAAATGCTTAAATTGTGCTGTTACAGTAGAAAGTGCACTCAAGGGATCTGAGAGGCTAAGAGGCACAAAGCTCAGTGTAGAATAAAAATGCCTCAGTAGAAAATGCCTCAGTAGGCCAGGGGTTCTCAACCTTGGCAACTTTAAGACTTGTGCACTTCAACTCCCAGAATTCCTCAGCCAGCAAAGCTGGCTGAGGAATTCTGGGAGTTGAAGTCCATAAGTCTTAAAGTTGCCAAGGTTGAGAACCCCTGCAGTAGGCAATGGTTGGAGAAATATAAGCATTCCATGATTAGAGAAAAATAATGTAGTAAGTGCCAGTTTAGCTTAGGTAGATGCAACTGAAGCAATAGCATTATAGGTAGTCCTTGACTTACAACCTTTCATTTTAGTGACCAAAGTTAAACAGCGTTGAAAAAAGTGAGTTATGACCACTTTTCACTTACAACACTTGCAGCATCCCCCCATGGTCATGTGATCAAAATTGGGATACTTGGCAACTACTTCATATTTATGATTGATGCAGTGTTCTAGGGTCATGTGACCATATTTTGCGATCTTCTGACAAGCAAAGTCCATAGGGAAGCCAGATTAACTTTACAACTATGTTACTAACTTAACAACTGTGGCAAGGAAGGTCATAAAATGGGAGAAAATTCCTTTAACAACTCTTGCTTAGCAACAGACATTTTGAGCTCAATTCTGTTAAGTTGAAGACTACCTGTACACCTTCCTTACTGGTTCTGTGTTCCTCTGCTGTATATTCAATTGGGAACTGTATCACTAACTTGCAGCTTGCTTAGGATACTAAAATCATATGATTCCCTTCATTTCAAAACAGAATAACCTAATGTGTTTTTTGGGGGGATATATTGTGATTTTTTTAAAAAAAATGGTACATAATAAAAATGTGTTTTTTGGGGGGATATATTGTGATTTTTTTTTAAAAAAATGGTACATAATAAGACAGGTCAGCACTTCATAGCTGAAACAAAAAAAATGCTTTCCAAACTGAGTCCAAATTATTCATGAGAAGTCTCTTCAGGACTTGATAAAACCTCCTCTATTTTATTTTGGCTTTATGGCATTTTAATGCAGTGTTTTATTAAAGCAGCATTTTGGGTTCAAAGAGAAAAATCTGCTTGGGAGCATGCACACCTACAAGGCATGTCTTTTTCTGGAATCTGTCTGCAGTTTTGGAGTGGCATGATTCTCTGTGTATACCGGTAGTTGTTATAAGAATTGTGGACAATTCTAGATGCTGCCAAGCATCTTTTTGAATCCAAGAAGCTACGCAGTTCAGCATACAGCATATTAATTGAAGAAAGCAGTTCAGTTGCTTTAACACCATTACTATTTAATTACACTAAAAATACATTAACACTCTAATAATAATTGGAATTGATTCAACCTTAAAATCTTGTGGCTTTTCCAACTAATATCCAAGTTCAGCTGGCTTTAGAAAACCCTGCAGCATTGAAGTTGAAACAGGTCATAGCTTTGATCTGCAGGGGGGGGAAAAATCTAACCTGGAGCTCAAGGCATATCTTAAAAATCCTTCTGAGTGACCTGGTACTTTGGCAGCATTTTTTATGTTAGCCAGATTGTGTATGCTGGTTTCATCAACCTTAGGTAGGAAACTGAATGCCTGTTCCTTTGCAAGAATGCCTTTCACTCTTACCTGCTTTAAGAATGTGAGCCAGTTGCTCATCCCCTTTGCCAAGTTTATTCAGTCTGGCTCTCTCCTCATTCTTCCAGGTTTGTTTCATCCATTGTAAAGACAAAAGCCAGACCAGACTGTCAGATGAAACTTCAATCCTTTGGACTGCTTGTATTCAGTTTATATAGGTAGTCCTTGACTTACCAATAGTTCACTTAGTGACCGTTCAAAGTTACAAGGGCACTGAAAAATGGACTTAGGACCGTTTTTGACAATTACCCCTTTCCAGTATCCCCATGATCATGTGATCAAAATGGTTCATACTTATGACCGTTGCTGTGTCCCAAAGTCATGGGATCAGCTTTTGTGACCTTCTGACAAGCAAAGTTAATGGGGAAGCCAGATTCACTTAATAGCTGGGTGACTAATTTATCAACTGCAGTGATTCACTTAACAACTGTGGCAAGAAAGGTCATAAATGGGGCAAAACTCACTTAACAATGTCTCACTGAACCACAGAGGTTTTGGGCTGAATTGTGGTCACAAGCCGAGGACTACCTAGTACTTTACTACTACGGTACTACTTGTCAAAGGTTGCCGACTCCACCTGTACAGGGACCAGGCCTGAGTCGAGAGGAAAGGAGAGAGGCTAAGCTCCGACGCTCCTTCGCCGTGATTCCATTGGCTCGGCTGCCCGAGGAGCGGGGGGGGGGGACGCGGGACGAAACTGGGAATCGTGAGGACCTGCCTTTTTTGCAACAACACCTGGAGGACGACCGGGGGCAGGGGGGGGGAGGACGAAATCTTGCCGTTTCGAGGAATTCAAGAAATCCTGCAATTTTGCCAAGGAAACGGGCCTTCCATTCCGAGAGCGGTTGCGCCGGTGAGCCGCTTATGGAAGCCAGGCTTCGCGCTAAGAAAAGAAGACGACGAGCCTTTTCTGCGTCAGGAACGAGGAGCTTTGAGGCTTGTTTTGTGTTTGCAAAAGTCTTAAGGAAAGCGCGGCCACGGGGGTCGCAGTGAGAAAAACGCAGCATGAAACCTGCCCTCTTCCGTCAAAAACGAGTGCGTGCTTGTCTCTTTCTCTCTCTGTCTTCTCGCTTCTTCCTTCCCCCCACCTCGTTGCTTTTCCCCCAGCTGGCCCGCCCAGCCCAGCCCAGCCCAGCCCAGCCCAGCCCTGCCTCCGCTTGCCGCCCTCTTGACGTTTTGGCTTCGGCTCAAAAGGAAAGTTGGCAAAGCTGCGCCTGGAGGGTTGCCGCGGAAACGAACGTGGCCGGTAGCAGCATTGTCCCTTTTTTTTTTAATTGGAGAGTTGAGCTTGATCCAGAAAGTCCCAAGGGTGCTTTTTCAGGAGGCAACTGGACTTTTTTTCCCCCCTCTTTGAAGACGTTTCGCTTTTCATCCAAGAAGCTTCTTCAGCTCCAGAAAGGTGAGAGTTTTCTGGACCTTTCTGTGCCTGCCACTGCCCTTCCTCACGCCGTTGCTTCCTGATTTTGAGCGACCCAAAATGCTTCAGAAAACAGCTAGCTCACTTCTTGCGGTTAGTGGCAGGGAAGGCTGCCTCTGCTCTCTGTGAGAACTAATGGACGTCCGTGCCAAGAAAGTTATGTCGTTAGCAACTGCCACAAATGAATTCATTTGCTCGTGCTGGATTTAATAACCCTACTCGCCTATCACCTGTGATTAATAAACCTCAAACAACCGCAAAGGGAAAAATGTAGGGGGCAAAAGGCACGGCTTACCACAAATAAAATTATAAGGCACTTTAAGACTGAAGAGATTGGCCCGGTACTTTGCTGTAGCTTAATGTAGCTTAACCACTGTGGTTTTGTAGACCAAGGGTCATGCATTTGCATCTGCGGGAGCCCAGCTTTCTAGTAATTATGATTCAATCTGTGTCTTGTAACCTTTTTTCTGCCAGAGAGCTTAAAAATATAATCGATGTACACGCACGGATCTTTTCTTCGGATTTGGACTGGGCTGAAGTATTTGGAAATGAAATAAGAAAATATCGAATCCCAGGATAAATTTGCCTAGCGTATTATGGCTCCTGGTGGAAAGATTTAAAATTGGATTATCATTTAATTACATTGGTATTAATTATTGCTTTAAATTAGCCTCAGTTGGCTTCTAAAATCTTCCTCTCAATAAAAGACATCTTCATTTTGTTTGACAGAGGATGAGCAGAAATGGACACAAATTAGATTTTGAAAAATTAGCAACAGCAGGATAGTATAAAATATGAGTACTGATTACACTTGGACTAGACTAGACTTTTAAATACTTGCTGACTTAAAACATAATTGCATGAATGATGGTGAGCAAATATACTGGCTTAACTTTTTAAAATACCAACAAGTTTAAAGTGAATAATCTTGCATTAGTTTTAGTAAAATACCCTTTGAGGGGTTGTTGTTTTATTTTTAATTTATTCATTGTATTTATTTATTTATGTATGTATGTATGTCAGATAATGGATGTGTTTTTTCCCCAAGCATATTTAAACTCAGTTACTGATAATTGAACCAGTACCTACACTGGAAATTAGTTCCAAGCTTCCTTACCCATTCTCTAAGTCGGGTTCCCAACCAGAGGTGTGAGATGATATTCCAGGGGGTGTGAAAACTTGGGTTTTCAAAATTATAGTGTATATGCATAATTCATTGCCGTTATTTCAAACTTTTGTAAGAGGTGTGAGAATATATCAGCATTCTAGGGGTGCGGGGTATAAAAAAGTTTGGGAACCATTGCTTTAAGTAATACTTTCTAACATTACTTTTGAGCTTCCATCCTGTCACTGTAAGAGATAAGTACCGTATAAGAGTAAAACCTTTTTTAAAAAAATCATAAATACAACTTTATAATTATATTTTTCATTTTATTTTTGCCTTTAGAAATGGAAAATACATCATTAAGCATAGAATCTGAATACATAAAGAATCTTCAACAGCAAATTTATTTCCTTGAATTGGAAGCTAAGTTTCTATATCCTATGTATTTCTGACTATGGTTAACTAAAACCTAGGAATTTAAGAATAATAAGGGTAGGATATTCAAAATATTATTTGTAATATTGGAGTTAAATATTTTATTAATGTGGAAACTGAATGAGAATTGGACAGCTATTTTCTATTTTAAATTTTAATTAAAGTTATTTAGTTAACATTTCATCCTTTTGCCTTAACTTTTTATTATTACTCGTGAGCAGACTAAAAAAGCAATTAATACTCAGCCTCTCCTTGCATGTGAAATGGAACATATGACACAAAATCTACAGGTAATTTTTATCTCTTTTTTGACAAACAATGCCAAAGTAATTCTTTGCATATTTACTTAGTGGGTTATCATTAGAGGAAAATAAAAAGGCTACTGTAGCTTCTTCCAGCAGTTTCAGAATGTATTTGTCAATTGAGGACTTGCTATCAAAAATGAACACATAAGGAAAACAGGAGGCTAACAAATGCATTTGAAATATATATATACAGATAGTCCTCAATTTACAACCGATCATTTAGCGACCAAAGTTACAATGGAATTCTCCAACCGATCATATGACCCAGTTCTGAGATTATGACATGACCACATTTTGGATGCTTGGCAACTGGCCCACATTTGCAATACCTTGTGGTCACATGATCACTATTTGTAACATTTTTTTTCTGGAAACTGGCATTTTTTGTTTTTGGAAAAAACGGCCATAATAAACAATGAATTTGCTTAATGACTACTGCATGTGGTTAACAACCACCACAAAAAAGGTTGTAAAATTGAGTCTGATTATTTGATGACCCACTTTACAACTTTCATAACTTACAACTAATTGCTAGGCCCAATTATAGTCAAAAGTCAGAGTACCTGTACGAAAATATTTTTCAATATTACAATATGTGTAAAATCCCAATTTATTGGAACATACGTTTAAAATAAACTCCTTAAGATACTGAACTTTTCTGTTCTTTCAGTGTAAATATAATTTTATAAGTCACAGTATTTTATTTTTTTATAGACATTACAGTGTAAGGCTGATGGCCTTGAACTGGAGCTGAAGCGAAAGAAAGATGTTTTAAACATGCTGAAGATGGAAAGAAATCAACTTAATAGCCAAATCAGCATGGCTAATGGTAATATTTTTTCAGCATTTTCAAACTGATATAGATTTGGTGCTATCTGTTCCCATAGTACTATTTTTTTAATTTAATAAACATTTGGATTTTTTTGTTGACTTCTAATTTCGGGAGGGGGGAAACTCTGAAAATTTTATTGCAAATCATTTCCATTACACTGCAAAAAAAAAACCCTCCAAACTCCCCTATTGAAATCACTAAATAATACCACTAGCTAGGGAAAAAAGATGTTGTATATGCCAAGCTATGGTATTATTCTTTTACAATGAGAAATAGCCGAAGAATAAGAAACTCTACTAAAACCATCCATGATACTTGAACCTCTAATAAATTCTAATAATTACTGTGCTTGAAAAAAAAGTTGTTTTCTAGATAATAGTATTGTAATCACTCTTTCCTCTGTAAGGTGTGCAGCATCATGAATTTATCACCAAGGCTTAGCCTTAGTAAAGGCATGCTAAAGATTATTTTAAAGAGCTAGTATTTTCAATATTTAGCAAATAGAAATATGTATTTAAACAGACAATAAAGCCAAACAGCAAATATAGAAAGGAAAAGCAGACAAAGACAGATTTTTAATCTCACTCTAAATTCATAACATAAGATACATCATTACAGTATTATACAGCTAGTTGAAACTGTTGACTGCTAACAATAACCATTTTAAAAAGACAAATAATATTTAAGCTTCAGATGACTGGGTTTTTTTAAAAAATAGCACCATCCTGTGGTAAATTTGTATATTATTGCTTTAAATAATATCTTCAGGAAATAGTATTTTTTTTCTTGTTTTCAATTAGGCAAAACAAAAATGCTAAAAGAAAATATTAATGTGTTGAATAACTGATTATAAATTAGTCTCCAAAAGGCAGTTCAAATACAGAAAGTGGATGAAGTAAAATCTGTTCCCTTGATATCTAAATAATATGGTCTTGTTTGTTGAATCTTTGGGTTTAGAAAAGAGGGAGCCTTATTAAAGCTTTCCTCTAGAGTAGGGGTGTCAAACTGCCGGCCCGTGGGCCGGTTACACCATACGGAGACCACGCCCACTCCAGCTCCAGCAATGCAAAAAAGTCACAATACGTCGTGACATGTCACATGACATGGTGAGTTTAACACCTATGTTCTAGTCTAGAGCATGGGTGTCAAACTCGATCACGTCAGTTGATATATCAAGATGTATCACAATGTTTTTTGCGTTTGTGGAGCCGGGGTGGGCCTAACCTGGATATGATGCATCTGGCTCATGGGCTGCCAGTTTGATATCCCTGCTTAGCCAGAATCAGTCTACAAGCAAGTCAGATATTACTGACAATCATGTGTGTCAATTTCAGAAGAAATTGAGAAAAATAGTGTTCTAAGTAGTGGCATTGTACAGACTTGTGTTATAAATCAGCAGCTATTCCGGTAAACCTGAAATGCTTATTTAACCATGATTTATTAACTAATCCACAATTATTACAACTTAGATATCACACCTAGATTCAAATATACAAACAAAATTGTAACTTAGAATGATACATAGATGTAAACATAAGACACCAGATGAATAGCAGCTCTCATTCATTAGCACCTTGGCTGCCATATTTTGTAACATCTGACCCTTTGAATTGTTTTCAAAGGTAATTCTGAATATAGTAATCTAACTGATGTGGTCATAGGGCACAAGTTATGGTTGCCAAGATATTCTGGTCCAGATATGTTCAACTGGCATATTCAGTTGAACAAAATACCCCAAACACAATGTCAAGGGTTCTGTGGTAGAGGTTTTTCCGTGGACCAGAGGGGGTATGGTTTCATGTGCTTCCTGCATCCCACAAATGGGGCTTTGCTTGTTTGCGCCGCACAGTTTCTGGCATGCCATGGATTGGTGCCGGTCCACGGACCGGGGGTTGGGGACCCCTGGTCTAGGGGATGGCTGTACACAAGGTGGAATTTCTCAAGAAGGTTGGATTGAGAGATGGCTTCTTCAAAAGGATGCAGCATCAATTCTTTCAAGGCTAGAAGCCCCACACTCTTTCTAAAAGAAGCTTTAGTCATTCACCGCAACCCTTGCCTATCTAAAGAAACCTAAAAAGAGATGGAACTAAATCACAGATAGGGTATTTATATTACAGAGAATAAAATTTTCTATTTTGTTGATATTGTTGAGGCACCGACAGGTTCTGGCCTGTAATATAGCAAGGTTGCATGAAACAATCTTGTGGATTTCCATGGTTTATTGATTATACCCACCACCATGTAAGAATCATTGGTTAGTACCACCACAGGTGTTTTTCAGCTGCTATAAGATCTTTTTTTTTTGCTGCAACAGTCTACCATAGCTATTCTTATGAAATCAATCAGACAAAACATCCAGCTTAGTAATTTATTTCACTATGAATAGATAAGATAGGCAGTGCGCAAAATAAATTATTTATTCATGACAAAATAAATGTTTTTGTCCATGGATTCCATCTCTAATTTGTACTAAATGTTTTGAAGTTTTGAGTTAATTTAATCTACAACTATGTTAATCTGATCACAGTTGGAGTGAACTTTTATTAAAAGTATGAAAAGCATTACTTATCTTATGCAGGCAAGAGTTTCATTATAAATTCTACTTTCAGAACAGCATTTAAAAGAGAAACAGAGTTTGGTAGAGGAAATCAGACAATGGAAGAGAGAGAAAGCAGAGAAAGATGAGCAAATCTCTGCAAAACACACTGAGATCTCATACGCTAAGCAGCAAATGGAAGAGCAACAAATGAATCTGAAAAACAAAGAACAAACTATCCTTATGCTAAAAACAAAGGTATTAGTTATTTTATTCATAATTTATTACCAGTCCTAATATATTTGATCCTCCCCCCCCAAAAAAAAGTAATGTATACACAGGATTAAGAGCTGGGAGACTTTATTCTATATTTCACCTACATAATAAGGGTATGCATTCATACGCATGCATAATGGCCATCATTGTGCATCTCTCAAGCCCTCTGAGGCTGGCAAATTTGGGAAACAGGAACCAGTTGGATTTCTGGAAAGATGTTTATTGTGAATAGTGTATTGTAGTGAGGAGTGGGAATAGACTGGGATGCTGAGGGAGCAAGCTGGACTATCTCAACAGCAATGGACAGAGTGAGATATGGTGGGGATCTGAGGGTGGATCATACTCTCAGACACTGGGTTTGCTCTTTGCTGTTCTGTTGTCCATTTTTTGGTTTCCACCGTATGTGCCAGGCTATCAGATCCTTAGGAGTTCTGGAGTTCTTTGTTTTTGAATGCCAAGTTGATGTATAACGAAAGCAAAAAAAGCATTTCTTGGGTAGGATTCCTTCTACTTCATGTCACTTTTTGACTAGGGAAGAAACATTCCTCTAAACACACAAGGTTTCTTTACAGTCTTTTGTCTAAGACAATTAGAAGAAAAGACTTTCCTCACAAATCCATTGAAAGCAAATTCTGACATCTGTTGTGGTCCATCATATTCTATTGTTGCCACACATTTTTTCCTCGCCTATATAAACAAGTCCATTCTTCCTCCCCTTCTGCAATACTGCAAGTCATGGAACAAATGTTTTGAGAAGTGTGACAAGAGAAGCAGTACATATTCTGCCTCTTCTGAGATTTCTCCAAATCATAATTAAGAGAGTTGTTAGAAGAGAAAATATTTTAGTTCTTTGATAAATCAGATAGCACACACTATATAGCGGAGGTGTCAAACTGCCGGCTCATGGGCTGGACGCATCACACAGAATCCGCGCCCACCCCATTGCCGGCAATGGCAAAACTGTCCCAATATGTTGCGCGATGTCATGTGACGTCGCGAGTTTGACGTGTGCTATATAGTATGCAAGACTCCTAGGATCCATGGTAGCAACATATTATCTTATTTTCTAAACTGAACTGGGCACATAATACCAAACATATCTCCTTGGAGGTTTTGTATAAACAAAATGCAATCCTGTATTTTCCTCTCTCACTTCAAGGGTATCTCAGAGTTGTTATCCTGGAAAAACAGATAGCATTATGATGAAACCTATCTAGATATTCCTGCTAAAAAGGTTCCTTCCTTCCTTCCTTCCTTCCTTCCTTCCTTCCTTCCTTCCTTTCTTCCTTCCTTCCTTCCTTCCTTCCTCTTTCCCTCCCTCCCTGACAGGTTCATAAAAGTTATTTCTAAGACCCAATTTTAGATATATGAGTATTTATTCCATGAATCTTGTTCAGTGAGGAAATGTCTCTTAACTATTTTTGAACTACAGTTCTGTAGAATATTTATCTGCTACCACATGTTATATTTAAACAAAGGTGACTCAACAGTTGGAACGGCAAAAGGCAATGGAGTTGCAGCTTTCTGAAAAGAAAAAGGAATGCTTGGAAGTGCAGTCTGCAGTACATGAATTGGAAGAAAAAATCCTTAAGAAAACAGCAGCAATGCATGAGCAAATTACTCATGAATTACGGTATTAATTAATGAATTTTGAAGAAAATGAAGGCTAGGTAAACTAATACCATATTCAACCTTGCAAGTATTTATAAATGGTGCAAACCCATACTTAAATTATTAAATTTGTGATAGTATTAGTGCTTGAAGCGTAGAAAAAATATTCACTAATGGTTCCTCCCAATGGATTTAGCATATTGAGGTTTTTGTCTGGAGACTTGAGTAGGGAAACTGTGTAAATGTTTGGAATGAAACCTTTTCGAGTAGAACTCTATAATTACAGAATTCTCTTCTGAGACCATCACATTTTACATTTTTTGTGAGGGTATTTATTTATATGACTGGCAAAGGAAATGTGTTTCAGGGGGTTCTGAATCTGATTATATTATGTTCTAATTATTAATCTATGAAGCTCTGTTTATTTGTTTTGCTGATTTTATTTTTGATATTATTGATGTGCCTTATTTAATAGCTTTGTTTTGTATTTTAATTAGTGTGAAGTTGCTTCAGCATTCATTAATTTAAAAAGTGATATATATAATACAGTCCTTAATGACTGTAAAAATTCGAATCCCGGGCATATCTGTTCAATAATATACAATTCTTGAACTCCGGGAGGAATATAAATCAGCTATTCATTGTTAAAAAGTTCAAAACAATAAAAACAACTATTTACAATACTAAAACAAACTTAGCTTTCGCTGATCCACTATCAGCGTCTTCAGAGTGAAGTGTTGGGGGTAGAGAGATCTCTTATAAGCCTTGATAACCTAGTTTCTTACTCATTGACCATGTGATAGGGCCATTCGTCCTCACTGACCGTAATTGCCTTAACTGTCCCGCCTCTCCTTGTTTGCACTCCAGTTCCACAACTTCAATCCCTCCCCTCCTTATCCATCTTCTCCTTCCTGGTGTTGTTGCCATTGGTGTGCCTTCTAGCTGCTAGAAACTAGGTTATCAAGGCTTATAAGAGATCTCTCCACCTTCAACACTTCACTCTGAAGACGCTGACAGTGGATCAGCAAATGCTAAGTTTGTTTTAGTATTGTAAATAGTTGCTTTTATTGTTTTAAATTTTTTAACAATAAACAGCTGGTTTATATTCCTCCCGGAGTTTGAGAATTGTATATTATTGAATATATGCCTAACATGCACACAGCCCAGGTTCGAATCTCAGAAGGGTATGTCTGGCTGAAGAGAGTTAAGAAGCTCGAAATAGCTATTCCAGTTCTCCCTTTATTCTTTGTTAGCAATCTAAAAAAATGTGTGTATATAAATTCATTTTCCCAACCTAGCTACATATGTCATGCATTTCTGTCTTCTTCAACAATAGACAATTGTCATAATCAAAATTAGGGTTGTGGCCTATGGCATTAGGTTGATAGCAAATTGTGGAAGATATGTTTAGATCGATATTCTCATATTTTTTAATTACTATAGGAATGAGATATCTTTTCTGTACCATCAAATTCGTGAGCGGGAGCTACTGGCAGAACATGATTGTCTCTTACGAAGTAAAATAGCGGATGATTATGCAACTTTGACCAAAGAAAATAATCTCTTGCAATCCAGGTTTTTGGAACTTGTCAAACAAACAGACATTGTAAGAAAAATAACAATCTCATCCACAATAAGAATATACATATCTGATTGACAGTATGTGAGAAATATACTGGCTTCTACCGCTTTTGATTTTTTTTTTTAAAGTGTGCTTCTGTTCTAAATAGGCCAGTTGAATATTCATTCTACTTTTTCCTCTCAAGGGACAAAATTTTGCCTACATTTTCTAGACATTTGTGTCATGCAAATGATGTTAATGCTTAAATAATTCTCTATTATAAAATAAAGCAAAATATAGTATTTTTAAATAATAAAGCTATATGGTAAGAATGATCTAAACACCAGGATACAAGAAGAGTTGGTTAAGGATGTAAGGACTTGCAAACATTCAAAGTGATCTTACATGTTTTCAAAAGACAAAAATCCTACACTAGGATCTCAGTGGGAAGATTATTATACAAGATGAAGAATGCTCTCTTCTCTATTAATTAATATTGTTAACTAGGAACTTCAGCATAGTAGTAAAATGGGATCAAAAGATAGACTGGATGAGCCTGCCTAACAGAGGAACTAACTTAAAGTAAATTTAGTTTCTCACATTCATACATTTTACTTTTGAAGAGGAAAAATCTCATCAGTGCATCCCCTGATGACATAATACATCACATTTTGCTCACTGTCACCTTTTTTTACTCTCTCTTGGTCAGAATTCTGCCAAGTACCTTTCTGGGCACAGTTAACAAATATATTTATTTATTTAATTTGTCTAGCTCAGCGGTTCTCAACCTATGAGTCGCGACCCCATTTGGGGTCGAACGACCATTTCACGGGGGTCGCCGGACACCGCGGTCCGCCATTTTGTTTTTTTTTGTTTGTTTGTTTTTTTCGTCGCGTGCGTGCCGTGCATGCGTGGTTCGGGCTGTCGCATGCCGTGCATGCGCAGATCAGCCCGTCGCAGTTCGCCATTTTGGTTTTTTTGTCGCGCGCCGCACATGCGCGGTTTGGGCCGTCGCGTGTGCCACGCATGCACGAATTGGCCCGTCGCAGTCCGCCATTTTGTTTGGTTTTTTCTGACGCGCGCGCTGCGCATGCGCGGATTGGCCCGACGCATGCGCGCATGCGCGCGCCGGGGTCGCACCGCGCATGGGCAGGGCAAGTGGGGTCTCAACCTGAAAAAGGTTGAGAACCACTGGCCTAGCTGCCCATTTCAGATCAATAACATTAAAGATTATGTATTAGCTTTTTCTATATATAACCAATCACTTCTAATCACTGGGGATTATTGTGCTGTTTTTGCAAATATTAAACAACTTGCATAACCATTCTATTATAAAACCAGACCAAGTGCCTCAACTGCAGTAGCAACTTTACTGGTTTTTGAAAGCATTTAGACTTTTTTACTATTTTTTCTGGGACACTAGCATTTATAACATTTATTTGTTTGATATTTTATTATAATTCTCATGTAAATCTCTAAAATACTTTTTCTAGCATTCCCTCACTTCAATTTCATCTCCAATTATTTCATCATGTTACTGACTTTTCTGGAAGCTCCTTGTTTAGCCTTTCACTCCTGGTTTTTTTTTCATTTCCATCAAAATTACCCTGTCTTTTTGCCTCTTCTACTCTTGATTGTTTTTGACTACATTCTTTGAAATGATATTTTTCTTTATAAAGACATGATGCAATATTATACATATGATTGTAATCTTTCATCCTAATGTTTTGCATTAGTTGTCCTCTTATTTGCATACATTTTATGATTTTATAGATTATATTCATACATGTCTTTTACCAAAATCACCTTTCTCACATTTAGAATGTCTCAATTCCCTTTCACTATGAACAAACAATTATTTTGCCATGTATACACACGAATAGATTTATGACTGACCTATTCAAAAGAACCCAACCTCTCTTAATGTTCCCATTTATTCTTGGGTTTCAAAATGATTCAGTCACTTTTTCTGTACTCCCTCACTTTATTTTCACCCATCCATGCATATTGCCTACCTCTTTTTTCTGGATTGCAATTCATTTCCCAAAACTTCATCTAACACAGAAAATTGCCTGCTGCAGGGCTCCATTATTTTATATAGCTCTAAATATCTTGGGTTGACTGGTGTGCTTTTAAAAAAAATGTACATGTTTCCTTTGAAACTTCATGAATAGCTCACATTTCCTTATTTGTAGGAAAGAGTTCTCAAGGAAGAAGTGTATACAACCCATTCAAAGAGCATTGTTCAGTTTCTGACAGTGAAAGATCAGGAAGAGCATCTGCAACGTGAGATTAAGAGATACCAAGATCTTCTGGAGCAAGAAATGAACACCTTCCAGGAACTTGAAGATAAGGTTGAATGACTGCATAAAAACAAGAGTTATTCTGCCTGTTAAAAAAAATAGCAAAATCAGTATTAGGCCAATTCAGATATCACAACAAAATGTGTATGATCTTGTGTAGGACTTAAAATATGACTTTATACAACTAGCAATCAATTCCTTGCTTCTTTGTGTAGAGAACAGCACAGGAATCATTCCTTGCGTCTTTAGTAAATAAAATACTTCAGTGTGATGGGAAATGGGTGCCTGACATTTTGCTGCTACCAGCTAAACGGCTATTATGCTAAATGATCACTAATTGGATGTGTTATAAAGCAGACCTAGGTTGAACTTAATGGTTAACAAATGCAGATCCTTACCCTGTATTTGTATGTGTAATGGTAATACAGGAACATGATGTATACTGGTAAGTACTTAAAGATAAAGTGTAAAGATAACCCAGCACTTAGTTCAGTGACAGTCTGTGCATATCAAATCATTAGTCATTTTTTAAACAAAACCCTTTTAAAGCAATTAGAAGCATTTTCAGAGAATAACAGATGGGTGCAACTGAGTCAAAACATTCATTTCCTACAGCTGATTTTTCCTTTGCTTTTGTGTTACAAAGAAGCCAGATGCTTGAAAACATCTAGTTCTCCTCTAAGGTTCAACATCACACCAATATTATATTCTTCACAGATTGCTTGTTTCTGATACTTAGTCAATAACTTTTGATCTTCAGAGGGTCCATTATTCTCATGATCAATATTTAAGCTCTTTGATGGAATGGGGAAGCAGGAGGCAGGCCTTCTGATGGCATCAGAGAGATAGGGAGGTTGCTCATCCAAGGTTTTTTTTAATTGATTTTCTCTAGATCTTCCCTTGTATTTTTTTTTTTGCTCTGATGTAGTGATGTACATCAATTAAATAATTATGGCATTTTTATTTTCATATGTTTACATTTCTGCTCCCTGTTTTTTTATTTCTGTTGCTGATTTATTCTAGATTAGCATGTTAGAAAAAAGAAGCACAACTGTTGATTTAAATATTGCAACATTAAGCAGCCGAATAGCTGAAGTTAGAGCTATGCTAGAAAAAGAAGAACAAGACAACATTGAACTAAAAAGAGAGAATTCTCTGTTAATTGATTTTGCATCTAATCTAAAAAAACAGGTGATTTCTTTTATCATTTGTGAAAAGAAATTGTGGATAATAAAGAACATCTGTAATCAAATTAGAATGCTATGGAAATACTATTCTTACATGTACATGTGCATGCACATATGTATATGCCTTACATTCACATGCACACCCTACTTATAAATAATCTGGATATGTTGTGGCATGAGATTTTATATAAATTCCACTTAAGAGGATATAGGAATTAGATAATGGTATGGTGAAATTGCATGAAAATACTTAAATCACAGAGGAATTGATGCAGGAGCTATTATTATATCAAAATATTTCACAATCTACCCAAAAAGATAAAGGTATGGATGCTTAAAAACAAAAGTAGTATTTTGTACTCTATTTTAAGCTTTTGTACTAATTTACATTTCATCCTTTTATCAAAATTAAATTTACCTGCAAATATAATCTCTTTTCCTATGTTAGTCAGTTGAAGAATAGAGCTATACTTTGTTTTTTTAAGGTCTCTGTCTGAATCTGTGTTTTTGAAAACATCCAAAGTAATTTAGTTAATGAAACCATCTGTAATGTACTGGAGAAAGTGTTAGGGTTTGCAGATTTTGAAACAAGTACATGACAAAAGGGAGAAAAATAAAAGGGATAAATTATATTTCATAAATTAATTTATGAGGAGTTTAGTTATTACTATAAAACCAAACTATCCATTTAAGTTAAAAATGCTGTTTATTAATGGAATTACAGCCAGGATCATCTCTTCTTTTTTTTTTTTTAAGAAAAAATAGCGCAAGGATCCTGTCTGGATTAGGATTAATTTGAGGGATAAAGAAATAATCTTTTCTACTCAATGACTGAAAGTATCATTCACCAGTTTAGCTCTTTCCCCTTGTTCTGATACAGTTTGATTTCATACATACAGCAATTGGAGTACAAATCTAAATCTAGTTAAAATCCTGTCTAGTTTTCCATTATTGCAAAATACTTTGGGAGAAGCTCATAGTATCCTTTGTGTAAATTGTTATGACAGAATACAACAACTGACAGAACTTTTTCTCTTATACTGTTTTCTTGCCGAAAATCATTATTTTTACAATGCTGTCATTGGACCACAAAAAGTACTATTTGCAGCAAGAATAGCTGCATTTGAAGCAAATGACAAGTTAAAGACAGAACAATTAAGAAATATAGTGCAGGCACCTTATGCTCTCTCCTTTGGCTGGGTAAAGTAGGTTGGCCTTAAGAAGAATGTATTTTTACATAATTTTCATATGTTTATATCTTCAGCTTGCTGGAAAAGAAAACAGTCTACTGGAGGCATCAAATAAGGTGTTGGACCTGGATGAAGCAATTTCAGCATTAAAAATGAAGCATGCATTACATCAATCTCTTCAATCAGACAAATGGGACAAAATCTCTAAAATGGCAAATTCCATGAAGAAACTCAGCAATTCAATGGCGGATATTATTGATAGAATAGGAAAAGAATAATTGAGATGTTTTAATGAGCTTTGATTTCATATGGGAAATGTTGAATTATGTATGATTTCATAGAACCTGAAGAATTATTCTTGAATCATATCAATTTAGTCATGTTAATTATTCTTTGAAACATGACTGTACACAGAAGGAAGATGCAGTGGTATATGGGAATGACTTTGGGAGATAGGAGGAAGATCCATAGAAGACCCACTTGATCTAGTCAAATAAGCAATGGTCAGATAAGCAGCTGAGCTCTCAGAAAGAATGGGGGCATGGCACATTTTAGAAGGTACTCTTTCTAGTTTCTTGAGGTGTAAAGAGAAGGGGGGGAGATGTATGTTTAGGTTCACAAAATTCTGTAAATTTAACCTTACAATAAAGATGGAGTTGGTATTTCTAGGTATGCTTCCTGTCTGGACTACCTTGCAAGGCTGAAATAAGATGACTTTGAAATTTAAACTTTCGAAAGCAATTATAAACTTAAGCATAATCTATACTCACTTTGTAAATATTTATACATTTAATTATTGCTGGTGGAACAATCATTTAGACCAGCGGTTCTCAACCTTTTTCAGGCCGTGACCCCGACATGTCAAGCGCCGCGCATGCGTGGTGCTATCCCCTGTGCCGCGCATGCGTGGTGCTACCCCCTGTGCCGCGCATGCGTGGTGCTACCCCCTACGCTGCGCATGCGTGGTTCTATCCCGTGTACTGCGCATGCATGGTGCTGCCCCCTGCGCCGGCCGAGGCATAGGCTGCTGCCCGTTTGGGGCGGTGGCAGGTAGGCCCAGGTGCTCCTGGGCGGCGGCGACGGCGCAGGGCGACCATGGGCTGGGCCACCAGCTGGCCCAGCCCAAGGGAGGTAAGACCCACCGGGCCCCACGCGCGCCAAAAACCCTCCCTGCACCCGCCGGCCTCCCACCTCCCACCCCTGGTCCTCTTTTACTTACAGTTTTAGTAGTTGCTCAGCAGGGAGGGGTGGAAACTTCCAGAGAGCTCGCCTTCGCTGCAGACAACTTGCAGCACCGTTTGCAGACTGGGACTTTTGGCAGGCTCAGCAGGGCGGAGACAACCTGGACAATTCCTATTGGCTTTCAAAAGCCAATAGAATAAGAGGGAGTAGCACAGCTAAGGAAAAGGGGGAAATGGCGGTCTGCATTGTTTGGTGACCCCCGTGAAATGGTTGTTCGACCCCAAATGGGGTCACGACCCACAGGTTGAGAACCTCTGATTTAGACCATCTTTAAAAATAATTATAATAGCTGGGGGACAATTGATTTGGGGACATGAAATTGTTCTTTTACCAAAGGACAATATTTCCTAAAAAAAAGAATGTCTTTAATAGATTTTTTAAATGTTAACTATTAAAGCAGAAAAGCAGGTATACATGAAGTAAGTATCTGGTCTTTGTGGCAGAAATATGAAGAAAGAAAATTTTTTCATACTTCCATCAAGCTATAGAAACTGAAGCAGCAAATATATTCTGCTGCATTACAGGATAATAGGTACCCAGCAGCATTTATTTTACCTTGCGCCCTCATATTTACCGGTATATATAAGATTTTAAACCATTTTACAGAAATTTAAACATTCGGTAATCTTTTTAAAATTATTGTTATGTCATCTAGTCTTAAGTGTATCATGTTAAGATTCTTTTTTATAGTGATGGTGATTTATTTCACTTAGAAAGAGTTCTTGCACTTACACAATCAATTTTAAACACATTCTTTTTCATTTCAGAGTTATGTATGTGTGTGTGTGTCTTTCCAAGTTTTCAGGTCCAGTTTTTTCTCAATATTGAACTATGTGGCAATCATATCTTCAGTGATCCTTCTACAGTTGTTAAATGCATTTCATTTCTAGGTATGGGAAATGCATCCACAATCTTTCTTTCTGAAATAATTTGCATAACAGTTTCTCTTTTGTGGCATGGGGGAAATTACAAAAGGGTCCACCCATCCAAGAAAGCCATTAATAATTTCCATTTGTGGGTAAATTCATTAAAGCTGCTTTGTGAGCAAATTTCAGTGAAGTAATTTCAGATGCCTAAAGTGAAGAATATTTTGGGTAGCTTAGAAAGAAAGAAACTATGAAAAGAAAAAATTATGGCACCATATAAATTTTGTAACTTAGGTTTCTTTACCTTCTTAGTCTTAACTTTAAAACCATCTGACTATACAAAAAAGGTGTTAAAAATATTATCTTAGAAGTTAGAGGTCATAATCAAGGAAACCATTTATGCTATATTTACAAGATATCACTACATAGTTTATAATATAGCATACCTGTTTGGGGATTAGCATGATCTATCATCCCAACCACTATAGTTTTGTGAACCATATTTTAGTATGATTTCCTATAAATAAGCTACCTGTACTATATCATTTAATACTTAATGCATGTATGAACCTCTGTTCCACAAATTCAAATTTAGTTCAGCTGCTGAATCCCAATGGCCTAGAAATTGATTTGTAGAAAGTGCTTAGATATATAATCTATGAAAAGGCAAGGCAATAACATTTGGGTATTTTTGCTGAAAAACAGTGCCACAGAGTAAGAAGGTAGCCACATGAAAACAACGCAGCAGCAGCAACAGCAAGGAACACTTAAAACTGCCTAACAGACTTAAGATTGAATTAGCAGTAGCAATTTGTATAACTGAGCAAAGGAAAGCTCCTTTGAACCAAACTGCTTACGCTAAGCTTTAAGCAGGTAAAGCAGGCATGTCAAACTCGCAACGTCACGTGACATCGCAAAACGTATCGGGCCGGTTTTGCCATTGCCTGCAATGGGGTGGGCGCAGCTTCCATGTGATGCGTCTGGCCCGCGGGCCGGCAGTTTGACACCCCTTAGGTAAAGGCAGTGTGGAATTTAGATTTGATAAGCCCCTTATTAAAAAGTTACATCACAAAGGTACGTGTCAAAATAGAACCTTGTCACCACCCCAATTGAAAACATACAGTGCATTCAGAAAATAGACCCTCTTCACTTTTGTCAATTTTGCTATGCTGCAGTCTGATTCTACAGTTGTTGAAATTCACTTTTTTTCTCAATCTACACTCAGTACCTCATAATGACAAAGTGAAAACAATTTTAGAAAGTCTGTAAATGTATTAAAAAGAAAAAAACTGAAATATCACAGCATTAGTATTCAGACCCTTCACTTGGTACTTTGTTGAAGCATCTTTGGCAGCAATTACAATTTCGAGTCTTTGGGGGTATGACGTGACAAGGTTTGCACACCTGGATTGGGGAATTTTCTGCCATTCTTCCTTGCAAATCCTCTCAAGTTCAGTCAGGTTGGATGGTGACCCTCAATGGACAGCCATTTTCATGTTCCTCCAGAGATGTTCCATAGGATTCAAGTCAGGACTCTGGCTGGGCTAGCCTAGGACATTCATAGAGTTGTCCCTAAGCCATTCCTGTGTTGTCTTGGCTGTGTGCTTAGGATCATTGTCATGTTGGAAAGTGAACCTTCAGCACAGTCTGAGGTTGAATGCTGTGGAGCAGGTTTTCACTGAAGATATCTCTGTACTTTACTCCATTCAGCTTTCCCTCAACCCTGACCAGTCTCCCAGTCCCTGCTGCTGAAAAACATCCCCACAACATGATGCTGCCACCACCATGCTTCACTGTTGGGATGATATTTGGCAGGTGATGAGCGGTACCTGGTTTCCTCCAGCCATAATATTTAGAATTGAGGCTAAATAGTTCAATCTTGGTTTCATCAAACAGAGAGATTCCGTTCCTCACCATCTGAGAGTCCTTCACTTTTTTGCGAACTCCAAGTGGGTTTTCATTTGTTTTGCACTGAGGAGGCTTCCACCTAGCCACTCTGCCATAAAACCCAGATTGGTAGAAGGCATCAGGTTCTTGGTCATGTCTCTTACTAAGACCTTTCTCCCCCAATTGCTCTTGGAAGAGTCTTGGTTGTGCCAAACTTCTTCCATTTGAGAATTATGGAGGTCACTGTTCTCTTAGGAACCTTCAGTGCAGCAGAATTTTTATTGTAGCCTTCCCTAGATCTGTGCCTTGCAATAACCCTATCTCTGAGCTCTGCCGGCTGTTCCTTTGACCTTTGCTCTGCTACAGTATGCTTTGCTCCGTTACAGTATGCTTTGTCAGCTGTGAGGCCATCTGTAGAGAGGTGTGTGTGTTTCCAAATCATGTCCAATCAATTTAATTTACAATAGGTCAACTCCAATCAAGGTGTAGAAACATGTCAGCAATGATCAAGAGAAATGGGAGGCAGCAGAGCTAAATTTCAAGTGTTGTTGTAAAAGGTCTGAATACTTAATGCCAATGTGATATTTCAATTTTTTCTTTTTAATTTACTAAATTTCTATATTCTAAACTTCTGTTTTCATATTGTCATTATGGAGTACTGAGTATAGATTAATGAGACAAAAATGAATTTGAACAACTGTAGAATCCAGGCTGCAGCATAACAAAATTGATAAAAGTGAAGGGGTCTGAATGCACTGTACGTACCTTTTTATTACCAAATAACAAGGTAAAAATTCAAAAATACATTCCCCCCCGGGATCTACTCTCAAAACTTCTGTTCATTGTAAACTTGAAAATAGAGAAAATTTGGGCTTAAAATGTTACTCACGTTTCACATGAAAAAACACGCTAAATTCTACAAGACAAAAACAAACAAACACGTGAGGCCCTTCAGATTGTGAACCCCTAAGTTGTAGTTTGCTTATTTAAAGCCTAAATCCAGCATTGGGTAAAGGAAAAACCACAGATTTGCTTTCCCTTAGCAGTGTTTCTCAACCTTGACAATTTTAAGGCATGTGGACTTCAACTCCCAGAATTCCACAGCCAGCAATGCTGGCTATGGAATTCTGGGAGTTGAAGTCCACATGCCTTAAAATTGTCAAGGTTGAGAAACACTGCGACGTGTGACACCGGTCTTCCCCCAAAGCGCCCACGCAGAAAAAAAGCAGAAGTCTTGTGGCAGAGAGGGCCAAGGACCGACAGATGGCGCTGCCTCAGAGCACGGGCAAGGGCGGCGAAGCGGGAGCCGCCGACGGTCACCAGAAGCAGCAATCGCTGCATTGAAGCGGACGCGTTTTAGACGCGGATCCCTCCGCTGGTCTTCTCCGGGGTGAAGCGCTGGCGGAGAAGTGCTGGCGGGACAATGGAAACACAGGCGCAAGGTGCGTGGCTTGCTTAGCTGGTACTTCTGGGGAAGCCGCGCGCGTTTGTTCCCATTCTTCTTGTAAGAGGTTTCCAGTCTCTTCTTTCCTCCCCCCTCCATTCGCTTTCTGGTCGGTATTTGGATTTTTCGGGAGGAGGAGGGGGTGGCAATCCTCAGGCTGGTCATCTCAGCCCGAAAGCTTAACCATTTACTCTGGTTGCAACAATTAGAGAAAGTTCTGAAAAGGTTCCTCTTGCAGAATAATCATAACCGTAATAGACGAGAGAGAAAGATACGGCGTTCTGGGATCAATCAGTATTTTTTTTTCCCCTGTGGATCTTCGAAGGTACGGAAATAGAGCCCGCGTTTTATTTTAAGGTACATTTTTATTTTGAGTGAGGTCCCTTGAACAGCTCAGCGCTGGGGATGTTTCAAGAAAGTTGAGAGTCCCGCGTGGCTGGGTCGGTAGTCTTCATCAGTAGCTTGAACCATAAGCAGTCCGCTGGTGAGAAAAACTAAGAACCTGTTCTTCTGGGTCTCCTTCATCCCAACCTAATGCCGGTTTCTTCGGAAACAACGGCGTTCTCCGTTACTTTTACTCCCCCACCAAAGAGACGCAGCCTAGTAAAATATTCATTCTAGTTCAGGGGTTCTCAACCTTGGCAACTTTAAGACTTGTGGACTTCAACTCCCAGAAGTCCACAAGTCTTAAAGTTGCCAAGGTTGAGAACCCCTGTTCTAGTTCTTTGCTAATTGGAACCTATCGAAGCCCTGAAAGCGCCACGGCAAAGTACTGGGGGACACTCTCCCGTTCCAGTTTCCCTCTGAAATGGCTCCCGTGTATTCTTAAAACGTTCATTCAAATACGGTAAAAGTAAAAAACAAAACAAAACCTCGTTTTCGTCTTTATAATTTTGCGTTGTTAGAGTTTTTGCCGGTTGCAAAGCGAAGCTCCTTTGTTGATTTGGTGAATAGAATGCGATCCGTTGTCCATCTATGAGCGTCGGGAATGCCATTATTTTCAAATTATCTTCTTATTTTTTCCCATGTATTATGGAATTCAGCTTTGGTGTATTAAAGACAATTGTTCCATAAGAGCTACCGGTATTTGCAGCATTGTCTCTTAAGTAGTTTTGCTTGGATTGCTGTATAACTAGTTTGGCAATAGAAAGCAAATGTCAGAATCACTCTTTGTTCCGTGTACCATTTGCTTCCTTTTGGTCAGTGAACTTTATGAACTTATGTTATTTGCTATTTCTGTTTATATCTCTGATTTCATGCCTGCATTTCGTTAATAAATGCCTCTTATTAGTGGAGAGAGAGCTACCGGTAGTTAAATTAGAGCTCTTCCATGGAGCATTTGCTTCTTAATGACCTCTATCCGATTATAGAGTCTATAATCCTCTTCTTGTGACTCCATTAGTTATATCAATATCGGTTTCTAAATCTAAGAAATTACTGAGGAAGGCTTTTATATTACTCTTTTTTAAAGTATGTTCTTCATGTCCTTAGAAAAAAATCCAGAAAATTTTAGCCAGTGCCATTTGCTATTCTGCAGACATGCTTGAATATTTCTGAAAGAAACTATTTATATAACATTCTGCCAACTAATTTATTATAGGGATAATTTCACATTGCTATCTTGTGAGTAAAAATGAACATTGGAAACAAGTTCGCAAAACGAGAAGTTGTTTTAAATGGATGTACTCATTCATTATTGTTTAGTCTTAATAAAGGGATTGAATGTACTTTTGCACAATATCACAGTTGAGTAATTATTTATACTTGTACCAAGGGCTCGTTGTGCTAAGTGAGATTTCTTTCCAAGTAAAACATGCATTGCATCAGACTGAAAAAGTGTACAACTGCTGCAGTTTAAATATGAATGTTTTGATAATGCATGCAGTTATTCTCAAATAATTGAAAGAAACTTGTTTCATTGTGTTTATTCACACCTCAGAGTCATTGTTAGTTGCAACTTCCAGCTTTGTGTTAAAACTCATGGATTTGAGTGGGACTTGCTGGGGAGAGCATGCTTTGGATGCCAGTCTCTCACTTTATTAATCTTAGACTATAATGTGTAAACTGAATGGTAGTGATCATTCAGAAAAGTCAGTTGCTGATTTCTGGATGGGGGGGGGGGTTGTGAGTCAGCAACTGGGTTCTGGATCCTCCAGAAAAGCCGGAGCCATTTTTTAACCAGTGCCTGCTCTCTGACAGTTTCATAAAACTTTTGCTCTCAAAATATTGACAGGTATGAGAGAGATTTGTGAGTGATAGCAATTTGATTTTGGAGTTCTGATCTTTGTGGCACTTAATTACTATTTATTGAGCTAAATAACTGCTGAGTAGGACACCTTCAGTTCACTTTTCTAATAGAAAGTTGCCAAACTGATTTCAACAGTTAAACCTTGTTGTGAAGGATTACCCAGAATTCATGTAATGCTTGTGCTGCTAATATGCTTCCCACACATTATGAGGTGTTAGTGTAGAGTCTATAATCTTTAATGTTTGTTGTTTTGAGTTATGAAAAGGCTGCAAGGAGAAGAAAACATTATTGTATAGTTCAGTGCCTCCTGAGGGAATAAGCATTTTGAAGTACCAGGCATTCTTCTAAAATCTTTTGTAGAGTGTTGTGAAGCGTTTTGAATAGTGGTGAAAAGATTTTGAACAGTGGGTTCTCAGTTTCTTGAACAACTCTTATTTATTTATTTTATTTATTCGGATTTGTATGCCGCTCCTCTCCGAAGACTCGGAGCGGCTTACAACATATATATATAAACAATTGAACAAATCCGAACAACATTAAAAATACAAACCCCATACATACTCATCAATCACACCACAATCAACAATCATCCCCAGGCCTGCCGGCAGAGGTAGGTTTTTAAATTCTTTCGGAAGGCCAGGAGGGTCGGAGAAACGCGGACTTCAGGAGGTAGTTGGTTCCAGAGGGTGGGCGCCGCAACAGAGAAAGCCCTCCCCCTAGGGCCCGCCAAACGACATTGTTTCGTTGACGGGACCTGGAGGAGGCCGACCCTGTGCGCTCTCACCGGTCGTAGAGAAGTATGTGGCAGAAGGCGGTCCCGTAAGTATCCTGGTCCCAAGCCATGAAGGGCTTTATAGGTAATAACCAACACCTTGAATTGGGCTCGGAGACCAATAGGCAACCAATGCAGCGTGCGGAGAGTTGATGAAATGTGGGCACAACGAGGAAGACCCACAACTGCTCGCGCAGCTGCATTTTGCACTAATTGTAGTCTTATTCAGACTCTACCATAATGGTGTTTGGTTATCTTTTACACTTTCTGCCCACTTGATATATGATATACATCTTTAATATTGGACGGTTATTCTAGAATAAAAAAGCTGACTTCCTCACAAAAGATCATTAGAAATGGGTTCCAGCATGTAATGGCTATATCTGTCTTTCTAGCAGTTGAATGTTCGGAACTCCTAATAGTCTGATTTTTTTTTTTAAAAAAAAAGATAAAAAACCATAATCAAAAATCAAAACAAACATTATTATTGCTAATCTACTTCAGAAGGTCTGATTGACCAGGAAGGTGCATTGCTTAGAGGAAAGAGTAGGAATACACATAACTTACTGAGTTCAAGCTGATAACCTTTTGCATTGGTGACAAATTAATCCAGATGAAAAAGAATCTTCCGCTCTTTTTAAGTAGTAATAGCAATTGTCAAGGAACATCCAGTCCTATTGAATATTGTTTGTGTTTTCAGGACAAAGAGAGAGTGAGAAAGATTAAATCTCCAAATAATGTTAATTTAAGTAGAAAGGAACATGGAACCATATTTCTTAGGAATTTATTAAAAACAGGTCATATTTCTTTTCTTTTATCCAGAGCTCTGCTCAGATAGGATTGGAAAAATCAAGATGGCAGCCTCAACTATACAATCAGAGCTCCACCCTTTTCACATACATCACACCATGAAATGTAAACACACACAAATCATAAATGTAGAATACACGTAAAAAGGAATGGGGCTTTGGAGACATGGGTGTGACTGCCATCTTGAGTTTTTTAACTCCATCCCTGTGGATATTCCTTCTCCCACCCTAAATTAGTGACAGGTATTGGGCAGTGCTGCTGTATGCCAACAATTCAGCACCTCTTTCATTTATCCAAGTGGGCTTAGGAGAGTTGTGCAAGCTTTAATGGAATATTATACTTCATTAAAATCAATAACTCCAAAACCAACACTGTGCTCTTCTTGGAAGACCTAGTTGCATTAACCTCGGTGGTAAATTAGAAATAATAAATCTGAACAGGTTCCAGCTTTTAAATACCTTGGCATATTTTCCCAAGCTTCCAGAAGCTAGAGGGAACAAATCAGATCCACCTTTGTCAAAGCTAACAGCAGTGCTAGGGCAATTCTAGGCTTTTTCCATTCTAAAGTGGGTAAATGCATGCTTGCCACTGCTGAGTTTTTAAAACCTAAAATTATATCTCAGATGTCCTACAGTGCTCCTGTGTGCATTTACAGTGAACTAAAGGCCCAGTACATGGTTTAGTCTAAGCACTTTTCTAGGTCCCATGCTGTGTCTCAAAAGCTTTAATCTGCATGGAAACCCTTTGAAGGCGAGAAGCCACATTTGCATGTTCTTTTACTAGCTTTAACTTTTGTCCTCTAATGGCTCACTGACCCTGTTAATTCTCCTTGATGAATTTTCATCAAGGTGGGAAGTGAAAACTCTTAGCTGACCTGTGTGCTTACAGCCTGTCTTTTTTCTACTTCCCCTGGATTTAAAGAAAACTGCCATGAAAACTCTGTTGGAAAATTTTCAATATCAGGTGGCAGAGGGATTTGGGCACTTTAGCCAATCACCACTAGTGGGTTTCAATCCAAAACTACTTTATATTTCCATCTGCTTATTCATCCTTGTTTGTCCAGCACCCTGCAGAGTGTTACTTTTTCTCATTTCAATGCTTTACCTTCTGTTGTACTAGAAGGGAGGTTCGTGTTCAGTAGAATCCCATTCACTAAGAAATGCAGCCCTTGTAACTCGTGTTTTCTTTTGTTCCTTTTGCAGTAATATATGCCCTGGTAAATGGCAGGAGAAGTCTCCATTTCTTGCTTGCAAACAAACAGTTATTGGCTAATATGAGAAACAAAATGCTGGATTAAAATAAACCCTGGCCTGATCCAATATAGTTTATACCTGTATAGAAAATTATTGTGCATCTAAAACCTGTTAATGCTGAATGAAATATAATAAGTGATTATGGTTCTTTCTTATTTATTTGATATATGTCTCCATTCCTACCAATGAATAATACCCAAGGCAGCTAGCAGTAAACAAAAAAGAAAACAAAAAATGCCTAATTAAATTTTCGTATTTCGTAGAAAAATGTGAATGATTATATTTATATAATTTCTGTTAACCTAGCTCATATGCTGTATAATATTTACTTCATTGGTACAGTAAGTTTTGCATAATAAGAGCTGCAATCCAAATCAAATACTAATCAGCTACATTACTGTGTGGTTTCACTAAGCACAACCAGTAAATTTAGTAACAGATCTCGAACTCCTTTATATATCATTATTTGATTTAATTATTTGGGCTCAGTCATTGGCAACTATAAAAATCAAGGTCCATCATTTTAACCTGATTTGAAAACCTGTAGCTCTTCTAAGGAGATAACACTGATCTCTTGATTCCGCCCATGCTTCTTGTCTTCTCTTTCTTCTATTTGCTTTTTCTGCTCCATCATATATTTGCATTACATGCCCCCAAATTAGTTTCTGCGTGCTACTCATCACTTCAAGGGATCAGTCAGTCTTTATTTAATCCAGGACTGATTGATGGGTTCTTTTAATAACTATTAATCTATAATTGAAAGCATCTGGGTTCCTGCTTTTTCTTAATACACAGCTTTTACAACTGTCCATTGTTAGTGGAAAAACACTCCTTTATCTTCATCTTATCATTCTGATTTTGTTTGCCATAGAAATATTCTTCCTGCATGAGTTTATTCATATTTAGCTATTCCTGAACCCAAGAAGACAACGCTGTCACTTTGCCATGAACTACAGAGTTACTGCAAAAAAAACTGGGTGGCTGGTAGATGGCAGCAAAGAGATGAGGTAAATTTGGGTAAGAGTATGGATAAAAGGACCATGAAGTCAATTTGTTTCTATCCTTAGAAGTAAGATCAAACATATCTTAATACTGACTCTTCTGACCTCCAAAATCTGTGTCCTGAGAATGAATTGTGAGCTATTTTCTGAACATTTTAATTGTTCTTAAGAACTGGTTCCATTTCTTTTATACAGTTAATATTAGGTCTGATCAGTTGCAGGGAATTTGTCTTCTCCTTGTTCTCCCTGTCTGGTTTATCATTGAAATAAAGTGGTGTGGTTCAGAAAAAGTATTTTCAGAAGCATGAGGTTGCTACATCACTTTTAATATTAAACAACTGTGCAGTAGTGGTTTGCTTTATAAGATCTATAGAATTAAAATATTAGTTTAAGGAACAGAACAAGTACAGACAGTAACTTTGTATGATGTTATTGCTTATGAATGATGTAATTGGCTTTAATTAACTTCCCTTGAGGTTGACATTTCAACCAGAATACATAAAGAAATGTGAAGGCATTTAGTAACTACCTGAACTGAATAGCTCTTTGGAAATTACACAGATGCTCCTATTTCTTTCCAAAGTTCCTTTGTTATTTCTTTTGAATATATTTTTGTGCCATTTAAATCATCATAAGGTCTAAATTAATGAGCCGTACAAAGTATATGTAATGGAGAAAAACTGAATTTTAGATCTGGCAGCAAAGAATTGAACATATGTTAGTTGGTCAACATGTACTGTTCTCTGTAGAAAATTTGGACCTGATATTTTACAGCATGTCTACAATTTTTAAGCTTCATAAATTTGTACTATGTCTCAAGAACCTTTGGTTCTATTTAAAAAACTAAATTCAAGCCATCTATTATAAATCTTCTTTATAATAAAGATGTCCAGTACATCGTATTGAGCAAAGTAAGTCATATGGTCAAACGAGTTGACAATCTATATGGAAAACTGGGTACGAGGATCCTAAGGATAAATTTTATTTGAGTTTGAAAATATTTACTGGATAGTCTTGGACAGCCTAATGCAGTGTTTCTCAACCTTGACAATTTTAAGGCATGTGGACTTCAACTCCCAGAATTCCACAGCCAGCAATGCTGGCTGTGGAATTCTGGGAATTAAAGTCCACATGCCTTAAAATTGTCAAGGTTGAGAAACACTGGCCTAATGTATATATTAAATTGTTCACTTTGTCTTAACACAAGGAGCACACCCTATACTTAAATTATTAAACTGATTGCGTTCATGTTATAAATTTATTTCTAGAAAGCTGGACTTGTACACCTATTTATACTTTCAAGAATTATACACTAATGATTATTTCTTACAGCTAGTCCTTGACTGGCAACAGCTCATTTAGTGACAATTGGAAGTTGCAACAGCATTGGGAAAAATGACTTATGACCTTTTTCACACTTACAACCATTCAGTGTCCCCCATGTGATCATCTCTTGCGACCTTATGACAAGCAAAGTCAATGGGGAAGTCAGATTCACTTAACAGCCATGTTATTAACAACTGCAGTAATTCACTTAATAATTATGGCAAGAAAGGTCATAAAATGGGGCATAACTCACTTAACAAATGTCTCGCTTAGCAGCAGAAACTTTGGGCTCAGTTGTTGCTGCAAATCAAGGACTATCTGTATTTGTGTTTTCTATGTGTCTCCCCACTATGACTTGTCTCCGAAGACCCAGGAATCAAGCTTGCTTTGAAGGAGTCTTTATACTATATTTTCATTCTTTTCTGTGTTATTTCCAAAGGTCTGTTAGAAAAACAAACATTCCATGAGACAGATGGAGACACCATCACTGATGTTGATTTGACCAATGTGATTTCTGAAGAAGAGCGAGAAGAATTAAAAGTTGAAGTAATCCAGGTAATGTTTTTTGACTTTTATACATCAATTTAAACAAAATGTTTTGTTTTAGAATTCATTGCTTTTTTTCACTTTCTATTATTTTTGGTCACTTAGTTATGTGAAGTTATTGGATTATAATTACAAACATCCCTGATCGAAATAGATTATCTGGATCATTGGGGTTGAGATTCAGGTCTGGATATGGGATCAAAATTGCAGTGGTTGCTCTTGTTAATCAACTTTGGTGCGCATGAGATAGAAGGATATGATTATCCCAATCCTCTTGGGCACTATTAACCATGATATCGTCTTCCTAGATTGTCTGTCAGAATTGGGAAACAGGAGCCAATGTTCTTCAGTTGGCTATTTGAAAGTTCAATTGTTCCCTACTACTATTTACAATCTCCTTGAAGCTGCTGGGAGTGGTGTTCCATCATCATGGGGTTTGAAGTATCATCAAAATGTTGATAATATTCAGTTATATATCTGTATTCTGGGCTAATCAGGATATCCTGACTTGATGTCTTGCAGATGTTAGGTTCTATATAGGGAAAAATAGGCTTAGACGTAATCCATTCAAGACAAGGATGTATATTTGGAAGTCAGCCATATCCAGAGATAGACTATCCTTCATTTTGGATTAGGTAATGCTTCCCCAGACAGACGTAACCTCCATGTAGAGTCCTTCTGGGTTCATTGCTCCTACTTACACAGTAAGTGAAGGTTGTATGCAAGAGGACCAATGCAGACTAAAATAATATACAGTAAATATGGCCTTCTCTGGATCAGTAGCCTTTGCTCACAGTCACTCACACTCTAACCCTAACTCTAACCCCAGCCCAGAGCTGGCTGTCACCTTTAAAGCCCTATATACCGTGTTTCCCCAAAAATAAGACACGGTCTTTTTTTTTTTTTACCTCCAAAAGAGGCACCAGTTCTTATTTTTGGGGTCTCTCTCTGTGTGTTTTCCACTCACCTCTGGCACCAATAGCCCCACTCATCCAGCCTACTTCTTTTGTGGCCAAAGCAGCAGTTTCATTCTGCAGCTGAGAATGAAGCTCCGGCCTGCATTTCATAGTCAAAGGCCTTTCTGGAAGGCCACTGCAGCTGAGAACCGAGCTATGGGTTCAATCCAAAGCTCTGCTCTCGGCTGCAGAGGCCTTCCGGAAAGGCTTTTGACTGTGAAATGCAGGCCTGGGGTGCCGCAGAAGAAGTGGGCTGGCGAGGAGAGGCCTGGCTGCAAAGTAAGTGGGTTCGGGGTGCATGGGGCAGCTCCACCCCCCCACCCCTACCCTAGCTTGATTTTTAGATGTGTGCCTCGCCCCAAAACTAGAGTTTATTTTTGGGGTAGGGCTTATACGTCTGTTCTCGTATCACATCTATAAAAAAAATATAAAATCTCATCATTCAATCCTAACCAGCAAAAGTACAATAAGTTACCAGAAATAACTATATATATATATATATATATATATAAACGTCAATCAAAAATATGTTTCATTATCCTTTACTTTTAAAACAGTAACTTATTATTTTCCTTAAATAGAACAAAAATATCCTTGTTCCCCTAATCTTGTCTCTTATCTCTTACCTGTAAACGAACCTTTAAAGCCTCATCATTCAAGAAAAATTCATTAAGAGTCACTAGGAACAGCAACATATTAAAAATCTTACTCTTTAATCCACAAGTTAATTTCTTTTCATTTTCTCCTGTCTCTTTTCAGAAACTCCTCCTGCAAGTTGCAAGTTTAACACATACCAAAAATAACAGCATCTATGTTGATGTTTATTCCCTTTAAATGATGTCTCAAAAGCTGATTTCTTTTCATTTTCTGTTTGTCTTTCTCAGGAATTCCTTCACAAGTATACACATTTCTTTTGTAAGTCCAAAATAAGTCCAAGATAAGAAAGTTGTCCAAGTCACTATTCTGATTTATTATTTGTGAATCTCTTTTAGTTATTAAGAAATCAGCTGGTTTTGTTTGCAAGTACTTTGTTACATCTTTTTTTTTTTTGTATCATTCTTGTCATTTTTAAACCCACATCCAAAATACCCTGGCTTTCAATTGTATCCTCTTCTATTTTCTCTTTTAAAACATTTTTATGATAGTAGACTTTTAGGATAAATTTCTGAGTGCATTGTTGCCAACTATTGAATTCCTCCGATATCAAAATATTTTTCTCCATCCTGTATCAATGGATCTCTTCTCTTTTAATTGTGATTTTTAGCTCTTTCTGGTTGCCTCTAGCATCCACCTTTCAAAGTTTACTCTTACCACAGTTTCTTCTAATCCACAACATTTTCCCATGGAAAGTTTTCTTACACTTAGATTTACAATACTCATATATTTTAATAGGATTTTAAATAACCCACAAGAAGGATTCTTATAATTCATTTCTAAATCGTATTTTCAAGTCATCCAGCCCCATAGTTCACTTAAAACTTTCCAAAATAAACACTCTAATTACCATTTTGCTGTTTATTTCAAAGTAAAAAAAACAAAACCTAAACTTACATAAAACTTATTTCATTAAGGAATGAAGGAGTATCACCCAGTGGGATAAAACTTGTCAATCTGAAGATTCTTAATTTCCCAAAAGCAGAAGGTAGTGGGTGAACCCATTGTTCTTCTGAAGGTTCTGAACTGTGGCTTGGGGAAAGCTGACTTTTCCTTGGCCCCCAGTGCTCTAAAATCTGCTGGATAGTGCTGTTTTTCAGTATCCTTATGGAAAGCAGTGTGTAGAGCACTTATCGGTGATCCCTGGTCCTCACCTTTATCCAGGGAGGTGTTTTAAATGCTAATTTGTTTAGCAACTTCCTGTGGTCATTGGCTGTGCGAAAATGCACAGCCATCTTCAGTTTGCCATAACTTTCCCATAAGTCTGCTGAGGGTTCCACCATTAAAGGAATGCCATATTCAGGGACCTAAAGACTCCCTCTTTTGAACAGCTTACCTCCAGATACCCAGTCACTCTAGCTTTGCTATATTTTGGAATAGCATTTGGGGACAAATGTCACCATGCTCCTCCCAAGAGAGGGCATATGGTTATTGGATTAATTTTTCATTTTTAACATGAGTGACATGTGCATGTGTGCATGTGACAAAACATGCCTAACAGTGTTACTTATGTTAAGTGATATACCTGCAAATAGCATTTTGATACAAGTATACAAGGTTGGAGTTTGCAGCATCTCATCACAATAGACAAATATAAAAATATGGGTGGTGTCGAGATAAATCAAACTTATTTATTATCATTTCTTTATTATGTTTTTAATGTACCAATAACAAATTCTTTGGGTAGAATATTGAAAACTTAAATGTGATGAATATTGCATGTGATAAATATTATTTTTGATACTAATGTGCATTATTTTACTATTATGTCACATTAAAAAATCATAATTCAACATCTGTTTTGGTGGGCCACACCTAATAGTTTGAAGAACCAGGATTATCCATTCCTGGTCACTTGGTTATATATGTGTATCTATTTATGATTTAGAAAATTGAGTCAAAATCAAGTACAAAGAATTTTATGTTTAGCTCTATAAGTTTTTATCCTCCAGTGTTTCCTTCTCACTGATGTGAGGTGAAGTTAAGACCTTTATCCTCAAAGCACATGCCACGGTACAAATTGTTTTGTAATTTTTGTGATTATGGAATCAAGGTCAATTCTGATCTTAGAACATTCATAACATTCAGATCCCATACTGTTTCATTGTTTCAAAGAAATGCCCTGGAGATTTGCCTTCAGAAATGCTTGAAATTTCTCCAAGTTTACCAATTTTCTGAAGAGTGAATGAATTTGTTTAGATTAGCTGTTACCCTTCCATTGAAAGCTATGGGCCTCGTGGTTTTCCACAACTTTTCAAACAGTCAGTAGTTGAAGATATTTATTAAACCTGACTACATTCTCCAGAAGTAGTAAACGCTATAAGTATTATAATCATATCTGGTCCTCTTTCTCCTCATCAACTCTACCACATTATAACATATGAAGTTACGGCTACCAAATTTGCAGGTCAGATCTGGTAGATCTAGATCAGGGGTGTCAAACTTGCTGCATCACGTGAAGTGTCACGATGTATTGTGACTTTTTTCCCCTTGCCGGAGTTGGGGTGGCTTCTGTGTGACACATTTGCCCCGCGGGCTGGCAGTTTGACACCCCTGATCTAGATGAAGCAGAATTCTTATCTATACCAGCTAGTTTTACCCTGCGGGCTGGCAGTTTGACACCCCTGATCTAGATGAAGCAGAATTCTTATCTATACCAGCTAGTTTTATTATAACCCTAAATTTTGCATCCCATTCTTTCTCAGCCTAGATCTTTTTAAGACTCCTTCTTTTAAACATGCTGCGTTATAATACAGGAGCCAATTTTTAAATTGTTAATGTATAGACTGTCTTAGTTAAATTTTGCAACCACTGTTTCAAGAGACATATGTATAGAAATCCCCATGTATAATAATCCATAGCTTACCATTGCATGATTTTTGGATATTTACAGAATCTTTATTTTATTCCAGGATTTTTACATGAGAGCTGTTATGGATAATAAATAAGCAGGCAAACAGGCTTCTTTATGTTTATTTGCCAGCTGGTTTTCAACTGCTCTATCTACTTTTGTCTTTTATCTATGTTTGCATATTAAGTCAAGTATCATAGGAAGATATGTCTAACCCCTAGCCTAGAAGATTCAGATAATAGTAGAAGTGCTCAAAAGTTTTGAATGGGGAAAGTTTTAGATTTGAAACAGCTTGTTCCAACCTTACTGGAAGAAATGCAATGCCATTTCACCCAGTCCAGGACAATTTAGAGCTTGAAAACAGTGTATTGATTTGATTCAGGAATGGCTGAAACAGCTGTGTAGTGGAGGACATTCAAATTTTGCATTGCACTTTATATCTTCATGTAAATGTTAAATTAAGATACAATAACATTGTATCTTGCTTAGTGATAATGTATAAGATTAGTTGAGTTTGGGGATGTTTTTATTTTTATGCTCTGGCACAGGAAGTTTCTTGAATGGAGTATTTTTTTTAATTATGAATCTCATGGCCCATAAAGTGAGGTTTTATTTGGAGTTGTCTTAACATACAACTGGAGGAGTACATACAATAATTATCTTTATTTTGCTCATAATATTTTTTTGCACGTTTGAAAAACCCAAGGTTTTCAGCATATCCCATGGCTTTTATCAGATTTCAGGGGAAGCTATACAACCTTCTGGAGTTCTTATCACCTACACTGCCCTTTCTTGTTCTAGAGCCACCTTGCTTTCTTCTTACCAACTCCACTACTCTCTTTCCTTCTCCTGATACTCTGATAATTATGTTGTACTTGCCACGACTGGCCAGGCATTGGGAAGGCAGATCTTCTATTCCTCTTCATTTAATCTAATCAGACAACTCCACACAAAAAAGACCCTTTTTTGAGAAATGAAAATAACCTTGGAAGTAGTTGTTTTGTTGCTGGAGTGCACCCAACATTCACGATTGGCCATGGTATCTTTTTTGCCTGCCATAAGTTATGAGTTTAATGTTTTACAGTGCTTCTACTTCTTCCTTAATGGGCGGTTTTAGTCAGTGGTTTTCACAGAGAAAAACTGTGGGATACTTTAGGATTCAATTCTCCTATTTCAGGATTTAATATCTATATTCAGTGCTTTTTTTCTAAAAAAAAAAAAAAAGGTGCCGATACTCACACACCTCATACAACCCGCCTTGCCTACCCTATAAGGTTCCATCCAAAAAAGGTGCCGGGCATTCTATGAGAAAAAAAGCCCTGTCTATATCAAATTGCAAACTAACATCACCTGTTAGTTTGCAGTTAGGTATCATCTGTATGCTAACTCCACCAGTCTTGTATAACTCACTCCTACTATGCCAGAATGAACAGGAGATGCCATGGAAATCTTATCCTAGTTCCTGGCAGGAGTATAATAGATTAAAGTTTTAACCCAAACAAGACAACGCTACTGTTTTGCGTTCAAGGTTTTCAGCCAGCTCCAATGAAGTCTTACTCAAGCATTACTCCCTTGGGGGGGGGAGGTCTTTCTGGTAAATCTGCTGAGAGGGCCATGTATAGGGGGATCTTTATCCAGCTTCAGGGATCTTGTAATCCACATCATCACATGCATAAATTACAGCAGTGTAATATATATGGAGATGCCTTTAAGATCATCTGTAAGCTAAAAATTGTTTTGACCGAACTGTTACCACCAAAAGCAGAGTGCAGCTTAGAAGTTCCTGGACTACTGGTCCCTACCCTTGCACCCCTAAAGTTCAGCCTTAACATAACCATTGCTAACATCTGTATAATGGTGCATATTTTTTAGAATTATAATTATTATAATTATAATTATAATAATTTGACCCCATTATTTCTTCATGAATAGTCATATTCATTAATTTTGGCATTTTAAGTGAATATAAAAGCAATATATATTTGATGGGATCCAATTATTTGGCATTATTGTACTTAAGGAAACTCTGGCACTTAAAATTAATGGGCATGAACAACAAGGAATAATAACCCAAGCTTTTCTTTTGCTTTACTTCTTATATGCAGCTAGAAGATGAAATTGCAACTTTACGCCAAGTTTTAGCAGCCAAAGAGAAGCACCTTATGGAAATAAAGCAAAAACTGGGCATCAATCTGATGAATGAGCTGAAGCAGAACTTCAGCAAAAGCTGGCATGATGTTCAAATTACTACTGCGTGAGTTCAAATTCCCTATGCTCTCTTCTTTCCCTCTGGGTATTATTACTAAGCATAACTTGCATGGGCAATCCAGAACTTGGGGTGGAACCGATTTGATTTCTACAGCTTGATTTTCATCTACCACTCTACTATGACTTTACTTGGAATGTTCTTTTGTTGGCTTGGTCTCTCTCACGGGAGCACTTCTAAGGTTCAAGACAAAAGAACTATCAAGTCTGCCAACTTACGCTCTGAGAAATAATTGTGCGATGCCTAGCTTATGTGGGATGCTTTGCATCTTTTTGGGGAGATTGTCAGTGAAAATCCATTGAAATTAATTTGCCAGGTACACAAAAGACTGAATATTTTAACTGGGGATTTATAGGAGCCTGTTATGTTCCAAGCTTGCATTGAGGTATAAGGAAACTTCCTTTTTATGTTATATTAATCGAATGATATTTAATAGTTAGGAAATATACTGGACACTTTAGAATGAACGTTGGATTTTAAACATACCTTGGATAAATTAACTGTAACTCCATTTGACTTTTAAAGAGTGCATTGTAGATAGATGTGGCTGTATGAGTCCAAGGATGAATATATTTTAATAAGAGTACCAGCAATTTAATGGATAGGAAATTTTAAAAAATCCATGAGAGATTGGTTGCATCACTTTTCAGCTTTTGCATTACCTTTCTGCAAAGAAGCTAGTTTCACGCACACTTTTGTAATGTATGACAGGCACCTCATTGTTAACACCAGACTTTATTTTTTTTTCAATTAGTCTTTATTCATTACAATGACCCATTGAAGTTTCTAGATTCTGGGAGCAGGTAAAGCATTTTCTTCTGCCTGTAAGTTGTTCCAAACCTTCAATTAGTTATCCCAATATTCACAATAATTCAAAATTTTTCCGTTTATACGCTGAGACTAATAAGATAATTTGAAAGGTTGGACACAAGAGGGCACTAGATGATTATCTTAAAAGAAGTGTTTGATATATGCATGGAATAAGTTTTTTAATTATTCAACATTATAGTAGAATCAGAAGGTGTTATTGAAGAGGAACAAGCCCGTTGCATAAAACTGAAGTTGACTTAGAAGTGCATTTTAAAATTACAGCCTATGGGAAAGAGATGGAAATAATGGTTTACAAATTAAATTGGATGATGACTTAAACATTAAAAAAGATAGACACATAATAAATCAGAAGAGTGATGTGTAATACTATCCTATACTGGATTTATAAAAGGGATCTGTTGGAATTACCCCATAAGATTGGGAGTGGATTGATCAAAATTGGCTGGAAGGAAACACAGCTGTCTAATTCTCAATGTTTATTGCTGGAGGTTCTGATCCAAATGTCTTTACTTCTTTCAGGTTGCTTTCTAAATGTTTGTGTCATTGATAGATATTTTGGGGCACCCATTGACATAATCATGGTCAATGGGCACTCCATAATCACGGAGAATAAAGGTAGTACAAACATGATCCACTTTAGCGGGTTCTTTTTATTATTTGTTAGTATGATATCCTGTTTCTCTTAATAATGTGCTTTTTTAAAATTTCACTTTATTCTTTTACTTCTCCATTCTTCTAGGTAACAGTTGTTTTCATTTTAAGACTTAATAGAAAAAAGAAATATATTGAATTAAATTATAATTAGTGAACTGGGTTTGGTAAACCAACTGCATATAAATGTAAAGAGATTGATGCCATATGGTTGCTCAGTATTTTTACAAGAGTCAAAGTAAAAGAAAGAATAGGTAATAGTGTTTGAGTATGAGCATATACTTCCAGCATAGGTAGAAAGGTAAAAGTAAATTGTGAGATATTAATGAGCATACTCAGCAAATAATGTTGACTAAAACTGACTTGCCAATTTCTAGATTTGATAACAGTTTTAAAGCAACTCAATTGAAAAATGGAAACAGCAAGTTAAAGCATGTCCTATAAACCAGTCATGTGCAAATTTAAGAGGATTGTGATGCATTGTGTTGGGTGTTTTAAGAGAAAAAGTAGAATTCCTTTTAATATGAATCAGTTCAATGAACTCTACAGTTAGTGAGATGTGACTGAAATGGTTATTCTTGTTTTTTTCTAATATTGATATTGTGGTTGACATTTTATTTTTGAAATGCTCAATGCAATAATTTTGATTTTGAGAAACCAGCTTGCCCATAACCATCAAATTAATTTCCTAGCTATGTGGTAACTTTAACCAGTATAATGCTTTATACACCTGTACAAGACAGATCAATCTGGTTGATGGGCATCATACTGTACCAATGAACTATGATGGCCTGACATGTATTTAATTATACTTGGGAATGCATGCTGTTGCTCACTCTTCAAGCAATCTTCATAAACTGCAATATAAGACAGTAGAATTCTATACTGTTTCTCTATTAGCTAAGTAATCACATTTTTACTGTTTCCCCCCTCCCCACCCATTTCATTCATCAAAATGTAATAGATAACTAGCAATTAACATATTAAGGAAACTTAAGTCTCATGTTATTTTAGTCTGTGGTCGTGAATCTCCTAAGGAAGTTGATGTATAAGCTTCTTGATCTTTCCAGTCTAGAGTATTAAAGGCTGTAAGCTTTGAAAACCACTTAACAGTGTTTTGGAATGTGGGAGCAGAAGTACAGTACCTCTTAAACAGTGCTGTCAGTTTTCAGTTTTTTGTGTGATTCTCAAAAAAGAATGTGGATACTTTAATAAGTGAGTCATTAGAGCATTCATATCTTCATTGCAATTCATTAAAGTGACCATATTATTTTTTAAACTCCCATGGAAAAACTGCTGTTAGCATTTTCAAACAATGCACAGCCCTATTTAGGAGCATAATAATAATTTGAAAGAATGACTAACTCATTTTAGACATATATACAATTTATTCACTCTTTTGTAACTGAGTTTGCAATTTGGCTCTTGGTTCCTGTAATAGAATTTTGGCTTCTTGCTTTCAATTTATGATATGCTGATATCTTGAGGGAACAAAAATGAATCTTGTTCTTAATTAGGATTGCTATTTATGCTATGCTAGGTATAAGAAGACCCAAGAAACTCTGACTCAAGCAGGGCAAAAGGCCACAGCAGCTATCAGCAACGTTGGAACAGTTATCAGCAAAAAGTTTGGAGATATGAGGTATGCCAATGTGGATTTAATTTAAAGGATGACATTTAGTTTCTATTGGTTATTCTTCAACTAATTTTGCAAAACTGGATCATAGTTAAATTAGCTTTCATTTTTCCTGTTTTATCGTAAAGTAAATTGCTGCCTTATTATGATACATTTCTGATTTAATTCCTAGAAAATAGACAATGGAACCAAAGAGCTTACATGTTTTAAATCCAGTTTGCTAATTCTTACTAATAAATGTATAGTTGGACCACAAAAACTGTACTAGCTTAATTCTTTTTCATGGATGGAATTTTAAAGACAAGTATTTTGAAGAATACCTATGGAGATTCTCAGTCATCCAGGTCATAATTGTCCCAAAGGTGCTTTTTCAAAAGGCAACTTACCGTACTTCAGAACTGAAGTCAGAATTGAAAAAGCTTCTTGGATGAGAAGCAAAACAAGAAAAAACTAAGTCCAGTTCCCTTGAAAAAACACTTTTGGGATAAAAAAATAACTAGTTTACTTCCAAACTTTTCTTAGAAATGCCACGTACAGTGATGACTGCACACATTCTTAAGCAATTAGAATGTTAGAACTTATGACTTCTGGTTCGCGGCATCCCTAGTCGGACTCGGAAACTTGTCTCCTCGTCGGCTAGCCTTCCCTCTGCCGGTAGACCCTTATGTGGGTCAAAAGTCGCCCTGGAGGGTGCGACTTCTGTTGAGGAGGGTCTGCTCGGCTGCTGAGGAGCGGCGGCTCCTTCAGCTGTCCAAGCTATCTCTGAGGGCCGATGGAGAAGAAGATCGGCCAGCCCTGCTGCTTCAAACTGCAAGTCAAAGAATATCTAAGCTGTAAGAACCCCCGTGGTGAATCCGGGTGAGATTTTTCTTTGCTATTCTCTCTATTTTATTTTGTTTTTGGTACCTGAAAGAGCCTTGTTGGAATTATTTCCCTGGCTTGAAAAGGCAGCTTTTACATTCTTTGGGAAGAAAGGCATTCTATAAAAATAGAACAAAATTTTAAAGACTATATTTTACTTCTATATTTTTGGGGGTACAGAAAAAAAATTTCCTCTCTTTCTAAGAACTGTACTATCATCCTATGCTGGAAGATTATTTCTTTTTCACATTATATTTTAAAAGATAGAAAAAAGGAAGTGGTGTCTGGAAAAGACCTTTTTTAATTTACTGAGGACATCTAGTGGCAAAAATGTAATACTGCATCTTCTGGTTACTTGGTCTGAAGATGGAACAGACCTGACCTTCAAAATACTTTTGAAGAGAAAAGATAAGCTGTGCAGCTGTGGGAACTGTGGGGGTGGATATTGCCTAAATTATATCAAACGTAGCCTCCACAAAAAAGAAAAAAGAGACTCTTTTTAATCACTATCAAAATGGAGAAATCTCAGTCAAAATTAAACTGTACACTTATATTGGAAAAGATCTATGAGGCTACTACAGAAATATGTGCTACAATGAAAAAGTTTACTATAGAACTAAGATCCAGAAATTTCACTTCAAACGTTCAAATGGATGTCCAGGCTACATCTGACTATGGTATAAATCAAAACATACTAGAAGAGGAATCAACAGAGATAAAAGATGAACTTATTTTATATTATAAACCTTCCATCTGCAACTTAGAGGAACAGAAGAAGCAAATACTGAGATTTCAAACTACAAAGCAACGATGCTTCAAGGAGGAGAGAAATAGATGTCTAATGCAGAGGATGTGACTTCTATCCTTTCAGAGGCTACTGCAAGCAACAAAAATAGATCTATTGGCTGAAAGGGAAACGTCTTTATGGAAACCTTCCTGACACAGAAAAAAAGCCAGAATTAGACTGAAAAAAGAAATTTAAAATTGTGTAATGGATTAAAAGGCAATGTTGGATTTATGGATTGTTTTAAGGATTATGATTTAGAGTTAGAAGCAAGAAAAAATATACCGTAAATATATATATACGAGCGTGATTTTTAGAACAAATATTTTAAATAGCTTAAGAATAATAGATTTATTATTTAATAATAGATTTTTGGAATAATAGATTTATTTTGATGAAAATTATGTATTGGAATTGAAAAAATGTTGATTTTTTAGATTGGGATGGTTTTAATAATTAATGGAGTGTTTTAAATTAGTTAGATGATCTTTTTGTACAATAACATAGATGTGATAAGGTATGATAATTGGATGAAATTTGAAGTTTGTGTAATGAATTGAAATGAATTAAGGTTTAACATTATTTTTTTAACTAAGATAGCTATTGTGTAGTGGAAGAAGAAATAAATGAGATTGGTGATAAAAGGACGGATGAGAGAGATTAAGAACTAGAATACATTTGGAAGGGATACCTGAATTGATAGCTTGTTGATTTAAAGTTAAATTTGATTATGGTAATTGTAAACGGATAAAGTTTTAAAACAGGTTTAGTAGTAATAGAAATTTAATTTAGAAATGGAATATTTTAAACATATTATGTTATTTGAGGGAAATAGAGAGGGGACAGTGAATGTATTAAGTTGAGTTGTTTATTTATGTTTTTACTTTTGAATGTCTGATTACCCAAACACCACGGTATGTTCTGAGTACTTTTTCTTAAAAATTAAAAAACCAATAAAATATCTTTTTTTTTTAAAAAAAAAAGAATGTTAGAACTTATAAAACTGCAAGTATCTTAATTGATCATTTTCAGTGGAGTGCTCCATGGTGGATCTTTTCAGTCAGAGCTGAAAATTAGACATTTCAAGATTGAGTTGACTGATGAATAGCAAGGCGATCTGTTCCAGGTTTATAAGCCTGTTAGTCAACTAATAGTTTTAATTTTGCATTTGCTTTGTTACTTATTGCCAAGGTTTTAGCAGTTTGGTAGGAATGAAGTGAAAGGCATTGGAGATAGGTCCGAGATGAAAGGATTAACAACCATTTTCAAAGAGATAGTTCCCAATCTTCAAAACAATAGCTGGCAGTAAAGCAAGTTGCCCATGGCTTAACCTCTAGATTGGAAGTTATCTTCCATCATCTTAAATGGAAAATCCTATGTTGACTTTAATTTATACTGTTGGATATGAGACGTCTCCATTTCAGTACTGGGGTTTGGCACTTTTCCATCTCCAGCTCAAACAAAGCCAAACTTGGGTAGTTTTTGCCCATATTTGCTGTTGATTCTGCTTTAGCTATGTTTTCCCCCCCTTGAAAAAGAATTCTTGAAATGACGATAATTTACTGTGCTACTCTCTAATATAATTTCGACTAATAATAAGTACATTTTACCATGGTTATTTGCCACTTGATAAATAAAGTAGCACAAAATAGTTGTGTGTACTTTGAAAAAGTAAAGATAAATATATCACATTAAAATAATGTGATCTAAATATTCTTATATTAATGATAATACTGGGTAATTTTTATAGCACCAGGTTCAGGAAATGATTATATGCCATTAAATCTGTGTTGATTCTTAGTGATCACATAGCTTGGTTTTCTCCATGTTTATATCATCCAGGACTTCAGTTGATTCAATTTAAATCATCATTGTTTTCTCTTTGGTTAGTTGACATAATTTATACCACTGAATTATATATGCCAAATGTGAATCTAGCAAGTAAGCTCTGCCATTGAATACTTTCATTTCTCACAGTGGAATTGGCTTGGAATTATCTTGCAAGTCCTGTTGAATTATTGTTGCAAGCACAGCCAGGCTTAGTTGATTAATTAATTAATTAATGTCTAAGTTTTCTGTGCCATTCCATTCTAAATTGACTCTGAGAAACAAACAAATCTCCCATGCTTTTAATTTCACTTAATTTTATGTCTACTGAAATGAAACTGACTCACTTATATATTTATGTTGCATATGTTACTACTGATTTCATTTAATAATATTAAAGCAATATTTTTCATTTAAAGGATGAAGATGCATTCTAAGACATTATTTTGATATTTAGTTTCCAGAGCTATTGATGATGACAATAGTCTACTAAATTTCTGCTCTGTAAAATAGCTATGTTTTAGGAGTATTAAATAGTTCTGAGCATAGCAAACTTCATTTAACAGACACAAATTATTTGACATCTTACAGTTTGACAGCTAGCACCCTCTGGGAACATGTTTTCAAAATCGTGTTCTTATTAGAAACATATTTGAGATTGCAAATATTGATAGTTATAGGGCTGGAGAAAACATTGGAAAAAGGAGCTATATAGAGGGCTTTCTACAAATCAGGCATTACTTTTCAAAGTCTGAAAGCACCTGTGGCTGGGACGGATGGAAGATTATTTATTTAGTCAGATGGTGCTTTGCATGTGCTAACATACTTTATGAAGCACTCTTTGCACATGCTTTCTGGTCATGATAAACACTGTAAATATTGTTCAATCCCTCTTGGCACTGAATAGACTATGTTGAAAGAACTTCAGTAGCTATATACCCATCCTTAATTCTTCCTGATTTTTCCTTATGCTGCTGATCCAGGTCACATTCCCTTGGGTAAGGTGACTATATGTTGCTACTACTTCTTATTCTCTGTCTCTCAGTTTCTTATTTGTAAGCCACCCATTGTGCATTTAGGAAACTTAGAAATTACATGAAGAACGCCATATATATTCCCAGATAAGCCAAGAATTTTAGGTGCCAAAATACAGCTTCAAAATTGCTTTGGCTTATCTGCAGAAAGACTTATCCATGAGTATATGTGGTAATACTTTTTAAAATAAACCATATTTCCCATACATACTTGTGGACAAGTCCACCTGCAGATAAACATATCCTAACTTTTGTAACCAAAATACCATGAAAAATGCAAGTTGGCTTACCCGTGAGTGCATAGGGTAAATACTGTATATACTACGGTATAAATATTTGGCAGTGTTTTTTACAATGACAGTTTTTCCCTCCTTTAAGGAGGGAGTTTATTACTTTAATTAAAATATTTTTGAATATATAGCTTGATTGAACGGTATAAAGATTGCTAAGGACTGAAAAAAATCTGCAAGCATTATTGAGGAAGTTGCTAATATGATAATGAGGAAAGTTTAAAACTAGATCTTCCAACTATAGATATCACTTCCACAGTAAATATACATGTATTGGTCTAAGTATAAATATCCATGATGCTCTCAATTATAGCCTGGCACTTTCCAGCTGCTTGAAAGCTTGTTTCTTTCTGAAAAATGAAAACAGTTGAGTTAGCTCTGAATCTGTCCCATTTCCTGTTTTCAGAATATGGATGTGGCCCTGGTTAGATTGTATTGATTTGTGAATTAGTGAATAAAGTATTTCCTGATTTAGAACTATTGCTCTTCTTCCCATTAGTATCTTAATCATTCCCTTCCTTCCTGCTGTTGCTATTGGCAGTCCCCTAGAATATTCGTGATAGGCACAATTAGAATGTTATATACCGGTACTAACCATGTGTAGCTATAGTCCATCAGTTAAAAGCAAATGAAGTAGTTTTAAAGTGTCGCCCTGGAAGATCTTCCATAGGATTCTGACAACTGAGGGTTATATTTTAGCGAGATTTCAAAGTAGCTTTTCATCAGTGAGCATGCTCTTAGAATTTAAACTACAATAGTTTACTGCTAGATGTCATTAATGTGAAATTAATATAGCTGCAAACCTGCAACAGCTTTGTATTTTCTCTTCTTTTTCATGCTTTTGCAAAGCAGGTATTCTATCCGCCACTCCATGAGTATGCCTGCTATGAGGTAACTACTATTATATATTAAATGGTACTATAATTATAAAAATATTTAATCCTACAGTCTTTATATTGAATATTAGAAACATTTTGTATAATTTCATTTTCCATTTTTTTCTGATACATTTTTGATTAAAGAAAATGCGTCAGGCTTGGAGTCATTAAATAAGACCCCCATGTTTGGCTAAGATTGAAACTTAATGGCAGAAAAATATTGTACTGAGTAGTACCGGTAGCAGTAATTGATGGAGAACAGAAAACATTCTCCATTAATTACATTTGTTTGTATCTGATGTATGTTATATTTAGAGAAAATAGGAAGCATCTTTGAGGGGAAGGGCACCTACTACATTTTCTTACCTTATTCTTTATTCTCAAACTTTCCAAGGCCAAAGTGTTAGTCAGCTCATTTTCATTCAGAAACAAACTTGATTCTAATTCCTGGCCAGAGAGTCAATTTCTCTGAGTTTGATCTGCTAACATTGCCTACATGCCAGAGGACTTTCACATCAACAATCTGATTTCCTAGAAAAATTTCAGAAATGAATGCATTTGAATCAATTTTAAGTGCTTTCTGTCATTTTGTATTATTGAATTAAAGCTTCTTTCTGTTTGGCATCAGCCTTCCAACTGAAGTGTTTGTTCCTATGCCAAGAGCTGAAATACAGTATTCTCTGAACATTATTATTTTTCAAATGCAGGGTCTCAGTCCTAGCAAATTTCCTATAGATTTTATCAAGTATCTTTTTCTTTCTTCTTGAAGAATGATGTCTGGAACAAAAAGAATTGGCATGGTGACATGGGCTTTACAGATGACCAAGTATTTCAGAATAATTCATATTATTCTTGGTGCTCCATGAGGTCATACTGTTCATTTCTTCTAAATGGGTTAAAACTTAAAACCTTTAAATATTGACTAAGGAAATGAACAGGATTAATATTAACAAATATTGTTCTTTGTTTTATCCCTTAAAGGAATTCTCCTACATTCAAATCCTTTGAAGAAAAAGTTGAGACCACTGTTACAAGCATTAAGGTAGGGAGGGATAAGAACAGAAGGAAAAGGGATTAGGGCACCCTAAGAAAAACCTTGTGAAAAGTTGGTCAGTTAAATCATTGTTGGCACTTGTGTTACAAGCAAACTAGATTTTCACAGGGTTCCTTCTGTGAAATCCCGGTGTATTTTTAATCCCAGACCAAGCCCTACTTTCAATAGAACTTATTCTCAGATCTATGGCCAAATCATCTGCATTTTTTTCAGGATTCCAGTAATTTCTGTTGTTCAGATAGATTCCTTGTTTTTCCTGTTACTAAAATGCAACATTAGATCTCTGAGGGAAAGTGGATGAATTTATTACCAACTTCGCATTTAAGAGCCATCTGAGAACTTCTGTACTTCAATACACCTAATTTAATACAAACTGTCGTCATTATGTAACACAAAGCTTGCCTATTTGTTTACACAAATAAACTAATACAGTTTTGCTCTGGCATAAATAAATTACTATGCAAGGGTGGAAATAGTTCCTGGTACAGTAGTCAAAATATGTAAACAGCCCAGAGGGACAAAGATGAAATTTTGATTATAGCAAAATAATGGTTTTGTTCCTTCCAGACAAAAGTTGGAGGTACACCTCACCCGGGAGGAAGCTTTGAAGAAGTTCTTAGCTCTGCGGCCAATGCTAGTGCTCGGAGCCCCACTACAGGAAGCCGACTTTCAAAAACCGAAGACGAGCTTCACTGCTAGGTGAGGGATTCCTTTGCCCTGCTGTTTGCATATGACCGATGCACGAAATGTTTCTTTTCTCTCCAGGGCTGAGTCTGAAGTTGTAGGACAGCATTGAGAATATACCTACACAGTACTAGGCAGAGATTGGCTGGGATGCAACCAAATGGCCGCTAGTGCGGCAGGAGTAACTGCTAGCTTTCCTTCTATATTACCCATTTTATTCTATTTATGCTTATAAGTGATTTTACGTCATAACTTCTACACTATACAATCCATTTTTAAAATGGCATGTATCATCTTAAGAAATTTGTTCATGTATGTTTTTATAATGAATTTAAAAAAAGATCAGATTATTGTTCAAGCTATTTCCTTATTCTATTTTTCCTGGGGTAAACAACAAAGCTGTTTTTGCTTGTTTTCTGTTTATGTGCCTGTTTCTGACTGTTAAAAAAAACCCCAGCCTCTTCATTATTATATGTGCCATTGGAATGAGGACTGGAACCAAAAACAATTATGTCACAAAGTTTTCTGTCTAAAGAAGCAATGATATATATGCCTTTAGTACAAAGTACTGAAGAAATATTTAAAAACATGTGATAATTTTGGTATAGTGAATCAGTAAAGTTTGATCTATACAAACAGTTCCAATATCCTTGCAAACGCAGCATGTACCAATTTAATCTGATAACAATCTGAACCAGATTATATCCTTGCTTGCCTGCAGTTGTTTGAATTGTAATAATATTTTTCTATCTTTTCCATTGGAGTAAAATAAGTGTGCCTATGCAACAGACCTTAACATATTTAGACTTTTTAAAGAGAATATTTAAAATTTCAATTCTTAATATAGGGCTGGACCTTTAAAGTATGCTAAAAAATAATAAATCTTGTAATGCATGACTTCTGAACCTAACAAAAAATTGATATCGAAAAGATATGGAGCTCAATTAAATTTATGAAGCACTATCCAATTTGAATTATTTGTATTTATTTATAAATTATGTAAATGTAACCTGAACAGCTACTTTTACTTTCCCATTTCAATTTTGTCTCCCTATCTTGCTGGGTTATATGGTTCATTTAAAGAAAGTTACTGTTTTTATTGCAAATGTTCAAAGAAGCAGCATGAAAAACTGACACGTGGCTTAATCATTTGGTTTTCATGTCTGAAATTCAATAACTGGAACTGACCAAATGGTGAACATGTTTTCTCACTTAATGCAGTCTTTTGCCGGGCGGAGAGTTGGATATGGAAATTATGAAGTAGTTCAATTTTAATTCATTACTGGATATTCTAGGTACTAGTTGTCTCATATAAAACTCCAACCATGCTTTCAAAACAGCCACTTTAATTTTTTGATTCCAATACTGAAAAAAGTCTTTGCCTTCTAATCCCATATCACAGCCTTACGTATTGCCTATATTTTCTACAAATTATTTGATAAATCAACAGTTTTCATATATACCACAAGACCACACACAAACACATGTTCAAATCATAAAATAATTTATTTTAGATGCAGCTAAGCACATTTCAAAAGTGATTCAAGTTGGAGGATCACTGTTTTCTGCAGCTATGTTTGCATTTCTTTCTCTATTTATCGAAGATACAAGCTGGACTATTTCTGGATGACTAAATTTTCCTGTAGAAAAAGACTTTAGTTAGTAAACATACTCATCAAGTCAGCTAAATGCAAAAATATGGCAGTAACTATGGTAACTATACTTTCATCTACAAGAACTATGTTACTATATTATGTAAGCTTTTATATTTGGTACTCATCTGTTTGCTTAGACTAGTTCTATTTTCTAAGGTGTTCCTTCCTAAAATTACAGTAAAGTTTGGAATGTTGAAAAAAAAATGGTAGGCACCTATGTTGTCACCTGAAATCAGATCAGATGAGAGGAGGAGCAAGTCCACAGCACACATCAACACAATTGGCTGGGCTTTTAAATGCCCTTTGCCTCTGAAATCAACATCACAGAGAGCTATGTTACACAAATTGACAGCTTTTTTTGCTAGCCTTTCAAAAATACAAGTAGACAAGCCAAAGTCATGGAAAATAGGAGCACCAACTGCTACCATCAGGGAAATGCTTGTTGTCAGTTTGTGTCTTTGAAATCTAACTAGAAATGTCTGGCAAGTGGAAGACTTTAACAGATGTATCCATCTCCTGAAGGATAAGCTCCTACAACCAAAATTGAATTTCTTGGAAAATGTATGAGTAACTAGACTTCCACAAGATTTAGGCTATGAATAGCCCTCTAATCCTGATAGTTTCCAGAGGCCAAAGCAATGAGCCTTTTTCTAGCCAGCCAAAGGCAGCAGCCCCCACAGAAGGTCAATGCAACCTCTTTCCCTTTCCCATCTTGGTGCTATCAGCTTCTGAGTTTGAAGAATTGTGATACCAGAACACTTTGAAAGGGGATTGTGGGTATCCCAGTCATCTGTTTCAAATTAATATCCCGTTTTTCTTTATTTTATTTAGCGTTTCACAACGTTACATTAGCCAGGAGACCACAATGCTAATATATAATAGTAGTTTGTCTGCCTAAGACTGCTGGCCCTGTTTGGTTCACACTTGTTCATTTTCTAAGTGGCACCACTGGGGACGGGCTAGCCCCACACCAGAAAGATGAACAGCATCCTGCAGCATCTTCCGGGGGCCTCTCCCTCCACCAAAGCCACTTCTCAAATGGGTGTCACAATTGGGAAGGTCCTGCCACAGCAGGATTCTGACTTTCCAGACAAAGTAGTACCTATTTATCTACTTGCATATAATATACTTTTGAATTGCTAGGTAGGCAGAAGCTGAGGTGAGTGATGGGAGCTCACTGCGCCATGCAGTACTAGGACTCGAACCACTGGAGCAAAGACTATCTCCAGTGTCATTAAGCCACTGAGCAGCCACTGCTGAGTTGTAAAGATATTTCATCATAAAAGCACAAGGTTACGGCTTTCTTCTCTCCCACTAGAAACATTCTTACTATGCAATAGGATAGCTCTGCCCAGTTAAGTTAAAGTTTGCAGATATGGCAAACATTATTCATGGAATATGGAGAATATCCAAGATGGCTCAAGTCCACAGAAGGCTGAGTATTTGCTTGGAGTGAGGGAACAGAAAGGATACTTTTGGGAATTAGCATGGGTAACTGACAAGTAAACTCAGCAGAGAACCCATCCTGTAATGTTTGTTTTCTCCTATGAGTCAATAAATGTATAAAGTAAAGGATATTTACCAGCAGTAGTATCATAAAAGTCTTGTAATCTCCCAGGTCTTTTCTCTAACTCTTCATACTCTAAAGCTTGAATAATCATTTCACATTGGTCGAGCTGTTTTACAAATTTTGCTTCTGCAGTAGATTGACATTCATATTCCTGAAGAGAATTATATAATGGAAAAGAAGTTCATCCTGTCATGAGGGGGCTGAAAAATCATTCCCAGCATTACTTTTTCTAGCAACTCAGACATGTAGAAACAAATGCAGGTTTATATCTTGTTATTGTTCACGTTCTGATCTAAGAGCTCCACTCTAAAGTAAACATCCTCTACCAACCCGAGCTACTAATATTCAAACACATCTAAACTAAGTTTGAGTTCCAGAACAATCAAGGTGGCCTACACAGAATGCTTCTTCAATGCAGTGGCTTCCAAGGTCTAGTGTGCCTCTTCATTTTGATACCTTTCAACAAGATTTGACCAGTTACCTCAAAGCAGTTCTTTCATCTCTCCTGGTATTTTTCCAGTAGAGTGCCTCTCTTCGCTTAGTTCACGTGGAAACTATGTATTCTGAAACTCTCTTTTGTTGCTAGAGAGATAATCTTGCTAAACCTTTGTTGAAATTGTAATTCTCCACACGTAGCATGAGCTGAAATCTTCCTAAACCAGGGGTTCTCAACCTTGGCAACTTTAAGACTTGTGGACTTCCAACTCCCAGAATTGAAGAGTTAAATTGGGAGTTAAAGTCCACAAGTCTTAAAGTTGCCAAGGTTGAGAACCCCTGTCCTAAACAAACTTCGTCTGTTTTGAGTGAATCTTACATTGAATTCACTCACATGCATACTGTTTAACAGATAGACAATACCATTTCTCTTCCCAACCATTTCTAAGGAAAATATTGCCTCACTTGAAAAAAAATGGCCTAAATGAGAGCTGACCTGAAATTAAATTCAGAGAAAATAGAGGTGGCTGATGGTAAGGGGAATGTTTCACTCTGGTACTGAGCTGAAGCTTTTTCTGAATGAGATTGCACTCCAGAAATAACACCTTTGCATCTTTTGAATGTTTCTTGACCTTCAATGGGTCATTTGCAGATTGTGACTGTGATTTGCATACTTGCAGGCATGCAAACTTTTCTAAGCCAGTTGGACTTAGCAACAGCCTTTTACCTCTTGCATACAATCTGACCAAACTAAGGGCTGCTCTTGAAAAGTGGCAAAGCATAGCGTTACAGATCGTCCTTGACTTACCACAACAATCAGGCCCAAAACTTACATCGCTAAATAGATGCAGTCATTAAATGAATCAGTTCAATTTTACAACATTTCTTTTACCATGGCCATTAAGGAAATCACATGGTCATTAAGCAAATAGGCTCCCCCATGTTATGAACCCTGAGAAAGTCGTAAATGGCAGTCATGTGATGCCAGGATGCTGCAACTATCAAATATGTACCAGTTGCCAAGCACCCAAAGTTACCTGACCAAGGATGCTGCAACGTTAAGTTTGAAGAAGACTGCTCATAAGTCACTTTTTTCAACACCATCATAACTTTGAATGGTCATTAAATAAATAGTTGTAAGTCGACTATGTATACATGATGCCTATGATGGAAGATTGCATTGTTAACTATTTTAATGATGTCAAAATGTTTTGTTAATTAAAATTAACAAAAGCTTGGCAAAATGTATGTTTTTACCATCCTCCCAAATCTCTAATTGTAATTGTATTAATCTTCCTTTATGCTTTATATTTTTCATTACTGTAAATATTGAATGTTGAAAAACCAGGCAGAGTGTGTGTGTGTGTGTGTGTGTGCGTGTTTGCATGCGTATATCTATGTACCTATCTATCTATCTATCTATCTATCTATCTATCTATCTATCTATCTACCTACCTACCTACTATCTATCTATATATCTATATCTAGATAGATAGACAGACAGATAGATATAAATACATTTTTACCAATTTCTTTAGGGTGCATGTTTGTATCTTATTAAAATGTTCTTTTAACATGGGTATTTTATATTTTTTAGCTTTTAAAGTTACTAATTTTTTGTGTTCTACCCTTCTTATGCTGGTCTACGATCCTAATAAAGATTTGGTTCATTGAAGCAGGGATATAATTCCAATAATAAATAATATTTATGAAAAGTATTCTGTTTCCTATCATCCACTACACACATTATTTCATCATGAAATACACACAGTATTTCCCCAAATTAAAACAAATATGCTCTAATGTGACCATAAGAACATAACTCATTCTTTGAAGCTGTTAAGCAAAAACGGAGGAAAGAGGTCATCTGGATGGACAAGGTATCCTGATCATGTTAAGTGTGTATACTTCAAATTGCTAACTGCACTTTATAACTCTCAATTTTAGCTGCATAACAATTACCCTGAATTTTACAAAGAGCAGTAGAAACAGATTCCTTAAATTGCTAGTGGCTTTCATGCAAAACTGTTTACTGAGCAGTCCGCTTTCCCCAAACCATTGTTTTGAATATAATGAATTTTTAACACTGCTTTAGAAAAAAAAAATCCATTAATAATTTTAAACGCTGAAACTTACTTCCCAGAGTTCATAAATCTCTTTTCCTACATCCTCTGACAGAAACCTGGTCAAATGTTTCATAGCTTCCTAAAAAAAAAAGAAGAAAAGAAAGGAAAACATAATCCCCAAGGTGCTCTAATTTTTATTAAAATGCTAACAGGGAACCTTTTCCCTATTCTCTGCTTTCGGAGATCAAGAAGACCATGGTCTGTTGCACTGCTATTCAGAATTGATAAGCCACAGGATGTTAGCTTGGTTTTTATCACTACAGGTAGTCAATGATTTACAACCAGTTGGCCTTTCAAAGTTATGATGGACCTCCCTGGGGTACTTACAACTTGGTTCTGAAGTTCCAACAGTTGGCTGCCTGACATGGTCACATGACTGCGTGTCAATCACTTGGCAACTGGCCAGGTGTACAGCTATTTGCAGCACCCTCATGGTCACATGATCAAATCTTTTTGACAGTTCTGCTGAAAACTGGCATTTTCTTCAGTTTCAGCCTCTAGGGAACCATTGGTTTGCTTAATGACTGCCACAAAAAAGGTCACAAAATCAGGTCCGCCATGTGGTTGACTCAGTTTAGAAGCATCACAACTTATAACTTTGATGGGCAGGCTCCATCACGGTTGTAATTCAAGGACTACTTGTAAATGTACAAATGTACCCAAACTCATCGTAATTGGTGGAAATGGCACAAATTGTTCAGCAATCAAAAGTTCTATACCAGAAATATGTTATAAAAGCCTTCTTTTAATGTTGTTTTGGGAATGGCAATTTAGGGCAGGGGTAGGTAACCTTGGCTCTTTTATGACTCGTGGACTTCAACTCCCAGAATTCCTAAGCCAGCATGATTGCCTACCCCAGGTTTAGGGAAAGCTGCTATAGACAATCACACTATTCCTATTTCTGTACTGACCTTTTCTTGCCTATGTTTCTCTTCTTTGGAAATATTATCAGCAGGGGCAATGTCACCAACTATGCATTCAGCCATATCATGAACCAAAGCTAATCGAATGCACCTGCAAAGAAAATATTGTAAAGATATGCAACAAGAAACACCACCTGAAAAATTTACTTCAAATATTAGTGAATCGTATATAGAAGATATCCAACAAAACATCTCTTCATATAGGTTAATGAAATTAAAAAGCTTGTCAAATGGGTCATAAAGAGAGGTTTTAACACTAGTAGTCTTTGTTCCAAAAAGGCTAGTAATAATAATTTTAAAAATTCATTCTTTGACCAATGCAACCATTTGTAACATCATTTTGAGGCCCTAACAAAAGCCCTCAGTGTGAAACTGATTAAGATCTAGTCAGTGCCAAGCAGTAGAACTAACCAGACAGAATCTATTAAATAAAGGCAGCAACCAAGCAGTGATTTTCATGGTGTTTCTTAGTTACGATTTTACTTCTGATTTTAAGGAACAGATTGTGGTCACTAAACAAGGAGGGGATGTAGTCTTGGAGTATTGCTTTTCAGTAGCAGTATGGCCCTGGGAGTGGCTGCCCTCTGGATATTTTTAACTGCATTTTGCAGTTGAAAGTTGAGCTCTTCTGGAGAGCATTTGGAATGACACTTGGATTTGGGAAACTTTGTTTTTGTATTATTTAGAAATATTGCTATTACTGTTATTCTTTCTATTATTTTATTCAAGTCTATTGTATACTGCCTAAGAAATAATCAGACAGGAGAGGCAAGAATCCCCAATGGATTAATAGTCAGAGAAAGAAACTTAGAAAGGACCCGCCTAAAAATAGCAGCAGGACATTTGTACTTCCAGAGTTGCAAGATTCTCTTAATGTAACCTTACAATAAAGTAGATTTAGCCCATCTAATCGTGTTTCTTGTCTGGTTTACTTGGAAGTTCTGACATGGCTTAGAATGTTCTGTGCATTCCTGTAATACAGAAATTGGGTTGAGATGTAATATAAAGGTAAAGAATTCACATTGACAGGAGCAGCATGCTGCAGCCCCTTTGGTCAAGGAATTTCAGCTGTGGAGTCAGGAGAAGGCCCTTCTTTGCCATGGCTCCTGCCCTTTGGAATATCTTTCCCCCTGAGGCAAGATTGGCTCCTACCCTTTTGTCTTTTCGCAGGAGCCTGAACACTTGACTCTGCGTCATAACGGGAGCATCACGCTGGAGATGGTTGTTGAATTAAGGGACAATCGTACCCTCCTTTGCAACCTGTCCCCCCCCCTTTTTAAATATATTTTGTTTTGATTAGGATTTCTATTTTTATTAAAGATATTTATTCAGATTTTAATGTTTTGATGCTGGAAGCCACCCAGTGTTATTTTGTTGCAAGGTGGGCAGCAAGTATTTTCGATAAATAAAGTAAACTTGTTTAATTAATTTTAAGGTCCACTCACCTATCTTTATTAAGAGTTTTATCTTCAGTGACCATAGCCATAATTGCCATTCTGTACATATGATCTGAGACACTTTCTGGATTGTTTACCTTTCTGTATACCCAGCCAGTCCGAGGTACTCTCTGGTTCAAAAAAAGGATACAGAAAACCCAGATCAAGAATTAGACCCAAACCTTGGGCAGAATGTTCATCTATTGTTACCACAGAAACATTTTAAAAAAATATTTACTGATTTTTTTTCAAACACAAGTAAAAGGATTTTGTCATATTTTCAATATTTAGCAACTTCAAAAAATAACTGCATGTTTCCCCACAATATTATTTATTTATATAGCAGCCTTCTCACAAGTAGGGGAAGCTTATAACTTTTTTAAAAATAATACAACCATAATATAAACCATAAGCAACAGCTGAGGAGCTAAGCAAATAATCATTACACTATGGGCTCTAAATAACACTCTAACACTCATGCCCAGGAACCCATTCATGTCAAAACATCCTTAAATACACAAGTGGCTTGTGCCAGCTCATACACTGCTGGCCTCCTGAAAAATTACATATTTAATGAACTAGATCTGGGAAGATCCAGGTTCAAGCCCATCACCAGCTATGAGAAATGCACCGGGTGGGCCGGGGTCAGTTATATCTCTCAGCCTAATCTATCGCATAAAGGTGTGAAAAACTAGATTAGAGGCTGATGTGGGCAGCACTTTGAACGAGCAGATTAAAAACCGGAGTAACAATATTCTTGCTATCGTCTCTTCGTTTTAATCGGTGTTATTGTCATTTCCTGTCCAGTTCTGAGCCCAGGGGTGCTGGGAAGTCATGCAAATTCGATGAATAACTGAAACCTTAAACCCGAAATAAATGAATGTGTTTCGCCACCGTGCACCTGGATCCCAACGACTCGCCTTCCTACAGGCAAGGGAGGCAACCTTCCTCCGCGGGAAAGCTCGGTTAGCCTGCCTCGGATCGCAGCCTTGTAACCCGCCCAGACGCCCCGCTTATCGTGCTCATCCTACGTCCCACGGGCCCCCGCTTCGGATTCGTGGGAGATCGGGAGTGGGGCTTCCAAAGGGAGCCGAATGGACGAGCCAGATCCGCGGCGGGCCAGCAAACCAAGGCGGCAACGAACAGGGATAACAGCCTAAAAATCCCCCACCCCACCCAGCTCGTCGCCCCGGATTTCCCACCTTCAGCTGCCCCACCAACTTCAGAAACTGCAGCAAAGTCCCCATCGCGCCCTCGGCAACTGCGTCGTCAGCCCGCGGACCAACCACCGCCATCAGCCGGGAGCCGGGAAAGAGGCGGGACCCGCTCACCGCTTAGGCGCGCGTTCCGGTCGCGTGCTCCAATCCGCTGTTCGCTGAGTTCGTTCTCGGCCACGCCTCGGTCGCTTTTGACTCCGCCTTCTCCTTTTGGCCACGCCTCGGTCGCTTCAAATGCTGCGGTCGTCTTCTTTGGCAAGCCGAGAAGGCCCGACGATGCCTTTTCGAGAGGCAGCTGGGCTTTCTTGTTTTTTCTTTGAGGACGTTTCGCTTCTCATCGAATAAGCTTTGTCAGCTCTGACTGACAAACGACGAACGACATTACATTAATCTTTTTGAGCCGACTAAACAACCAACCACAAACATACCATACCAAACAAGCAAATCATTTGACACACCAAGTAGTTGCGATCGAACAGTCAAAAGTCACAATAAAGTACCGCAAGGGAACCACCACAAGCAGCAAACAGCAAAGACTAACTCTTGTACCTTTTGCATCATGGTTTAGCAAGTAATGCAGGACAAGAAGAATCACAGCTCCCCCCCCCCCCGAAACCGAATGAGCTATTTTCAAGCAGTCTAACGGACGCACCCTTCTGTGTAGCAAAACAGTGGAAAGACTTAAAAATAGAGGTGAAACGCCTATCGAATTCGGAGATATAGCTGGCTACCCCATAACAGAATCTAAGTTCTACTTTAGAGCAGCCTCTTAACCAATCAACATCTAAAGACAGTCAATAGAGGTACAGCTCTATTGACCCAGGATACAACCTGAATTTGCAAGAAACCAATCCATGAAACCTTGAGTTTAAGCCGGCTTTAGGCTGGGTGAGGTTGGGCCAGGCATTTTCTTCTCAGCCCTAGGAAGCAGGCAATGGCAAAGCATTTTTGAAAAAAAATCTTGCCAAAGTAAACTTGTCCAGGAAGTTGTCAGGAGTCAAAAACTGGCTTGACGGCACAGGCACACACAGGCCATGATGAACAATTTCAAACCAATTACCTCAGTTTACAAGGCACTCTAAATCAGGGCTTTTTAACCTTTTCATCCATTGTGCCACTTTTAGGCTATGGCAACATCCGAGTACCACCAGTTGCCTAGCAAGGTGTCAAAAACTTGATGACCCCCCCCCAAAAAGGAAAAAAGTGATAAAGTACAGGTAGTCGAAGTTACAATGGCACTGAAACAAGTGCCCCCCCAAGCCACAGCCGAGCAAGATGCCTGCCCGCCTGATGGTGCTCTTCCTCCTGTCCGAGGTTTTTATTGTTCTGAGCATTTCTGTTTGGTTTTTATTCCCGTCTGCTAGGTGGTTGCAGCAGGTTTTGGTCACTTCACGTTAAAGTAGGAAAATGTAGAATAATAATGATAATGAAAAATCATTAAAGCATTAAAGGATTTTTCCTGTTACCATTAAAAACTAAGCAAATTCTTGGAGTTCCTATCTATGATGAAACTGGCAATATAAGACAAAAAAACGGAACCAAGTGCATACACCCAATGCGCAGGAATAACTTGGCAAAAAAAATGAATGGCCACCTTGCCGCATCATCCTAGTTTATGGCCTGGCTACTTGGGCTGAGGATGGAATGTATGGATACCGTACCCTTATTTATATGCTCAACAGGCTCATTAGGTTACAAGCAGTAGTAGAGTTAATCACTAATGAGACTGTGAAGGGACTAACTGAATTGGCCAAAGAAAATGTGAAATCCAGAACATATATCATGCAAAATAGGTTAGCCTTGGACTATCTGTTGGCCAAAGAAGGAGGGGTATGTGGAAAATTCAACCTAACAAACTGTTGCATTGAAATAGATGAAAGTGGAAAAGTATTGAAAGGCATAACTGACAAAATGATCAAATTAGCACATGTTACGGTGCAAACCTGGAAAGGATTTAATTTGGAAGATGTATTTTCAGGATGGTGGCCAAAGTTACCAGGCCTACAAACCATCATAGTTATAGCAGTCTTGTTAATTCTAGGATGTATTTTGATTCCTTGCTTACTCCCCTGTCTTATAGCAATGATTCGAAGGATCTCAGAAAGTACAGCCCAATTAACTGCAAAACATGAAACAATGTTAGCCTTATGAGAATATAAAATGGTGCCCGCTAAAGAACCTGAATCAGAGGTAGAATAATGGAAGTTTAAGCTGGAAAACTTCCAAAGGGGGGAATAAAGTAGGAAAATGTAGAAGAATAATAATGATAATGAAAAATCATCAAAGCAAAATGATGTGTCTGCACAATTACTGGAATAAAGCTGTGTTAGCAAATACCTGACTAACCAAAAGCACATTGCATTCAGAAACAATGTATCAAGTAAGACTCTCTTCATTGTATGCCTGTGAGAAACTAACCTGATGAAATATAATGTAGATTTCTATGTGTGCTTCTTTGTTCCTGAGAAAAGAAAGCTATAAAACTGTAGTTTGGACCCCCCCACGGGGTTCAGAATTGCTTATTGTTACTGCTTCTGAACCTTGCGCAAATAAACCTCTCTGCACCCTTTGGAATTCGTAAAAGTTCCTTTCGTTTTCCACAAGAACGTGACCCTGGGACACTGACCATCATAAATATGAATCAGTTGCGAAGCATCTGAATGTAAATCACAAGACCCTGAAGATGCTGCAACATTCCAGCTGATTGGTGCTTCTTCAGGGCTCAGCAGAAGTATCAGGATCAGCACCAAGCTCCAACTGGAGCCTGGTGCTGATCCTGGCATTTCCACTGAGCCCTGACAGTCCGGAAGAAGCACCAATCAGCTGGAAAGCGGCACTGATCATGGCGCTTCCACTGAGCCCTGAGCCATTGTTACTCCCTGCAGCTCCAGCAATCTCTCGCTCAGGCTTCTGCGGTGCTGCCACCGGTTCAGCTCATTCCCCTCCCCCGCTACCACTTTTCTAGGATGGTCACGTACCACCTGCCAGGTGCCAATGTACCACAGGTAGTATCCATACCACTGGTTGAAAAGCCCTGCTCTAAATCACCAAATCAATGCGTCACTCAGAATGCCCATCTTTCCACCTTGCAGTGGTGATTAAAAGTGGGAAGTTTCAATTCTTCAATCTTCTGTAAAGCTCCTCTCAACCATTGTTACTCCCAGAGTTCCGTGCATGTTTATTTTGAAGCAAGCCTACCTCTGGGGTGAAGATTAATGATTCAAGTAATGATTCATTTCCCAACAACTTTGGTACTAGGAGATGGAATCCAATATTCGGATGGCTGCCATAAGAAAGAATCATGCAACACTTTAAAAGACTAATGGTTTTATTCTCTTATATGCATTTGTGGAGTCTAGTTGGTTGATTGGTAGTTGTTTAGCAAAACAAAATTAAAGTTGTTTTCACAGCTTTCAATACCATCAGCTATGGATTAGCATTGGATTTGGGGGTCCAGAGTTGGCAGTGATATTCCTCCTTCCTCTGTGGCTGGTTCCAATTGGAAACCTAGGTCCTTCCTATGTGGGTGGCATATTTGTCTTGATAAGAAAAGGGTAAATTCTGCTGGCAATGTGTGTCGGGCATTCGGTTATGGGAATCGGAACTTGGAGCATCTAACATTGAAGGGCTTCTGCAAGTATTAGCAGGCTTATGTGGACCAACTGATCCTCTAGGCTTAAGAAATGGGACTGGGGGGGGGGTGAACCTATTAAACCTTACCAATGGAAATTCTGCCAGAGAGATTCATTTATGAAATCCCATAGATATCCTCTTAAAAGGGTTTGTGCAGGTAGTTCCTCATATTAAAGATTATCTCATACAGAAAAAGAACATTATTACTATATGTTTCTCTCTCAGAAGGGAAAGGTATCATCCATGGATGGAATAGCAATGGAGGGGGGAGAGGATTTTGAGCTCTTTCAGTAGCAAAGGTTGCAGAATTGGGGAGAGAGAACTGTGAAAAGAACATACTCAATTTTTGCAAAGCATCAGTGGGTTAAAAATAATAATTTTCTTTATATCAAAAAGATGAATGGAACACGTAGGTCCCCCCTTTTTTGTGTGACTCTCTATAGCAGACAACGCTCACATGCAGTCATCCATCCAGATAGAAACCTAAATCTTTCCAGCTTAGCAATTAGGACATAGCATACTTGCCAGAGAGCTACAGATAGAATTAAGAATAGAGCCTTGCATTTACCTCTTTTACTCGATTATCATTGCAGCTCCTTCACCAAACTTCAAAAACTTGCCTCCCCATGACAAAAAGGGTTACCCATTTTTGTAGATAATCCATAGCATACAGCATACAAGTGCAGCCACCCTTCCAAACTGTGGCCAAAGCTTCATCAGCTTTGTCAGTGGACATGCCACGCTCTGCTGCCAATGAACTACAGAAAGAGCCAGTGCTGCTTCTTTCCTTTTAGCTACTTCACCCCCTTCAAATGAAATTATCTTGTTTCTCTCCCCCTGGCATTTTGTTCTTCTTCCAACAGTCCTGGCCAAGAGCGCCCCCTCTGAGAAGGAAAAGGCATGGCCTCTAGATAAAATAGCAAGATGGCGATAGGGGTAAGCTGTGTTTGAGCTCTTGTAACAGCAAACTCTGGCAAATCTTGGAAAAAAGAGCAGTGAAAGAGAGTCATCCGAATTTGCAAGATGTCAGTGGGTAGGAAAAATTGGCACAAATTATTTTCTTTGCTTTAAAAAGAGGAAGACACAAGGGAGGGGAAACTTGGTGGCATCCTTAGCAGACAGCATTCACCCCTCTAGATAGAAACCTAAATCTTTCCAGCTTAGCAATTGGGACATAACATGCTTGCTGCCAGAGAGCTAGAGATAAGAATTAAAGATATGTTCTTGCATTTGCCTCTTTCACTCAATTACAATAGCAGCTCCTCCTCCTTTTTGATTGGAGCTTCTCAAGTATTGACCCTCTGCTTTCATCTCACTTCTTCACTCACTGCTATAAAGTGTAACTAGCTGACATGCTCATGGATGACCTCCCAGAAAGTTTTATTCTGTTTGGTTTTGGGAATGATTAGTTAACCTTGCATCTGTAGTTTGGGGGATGATTAGTTAACCTTACATTCTGTGTTTTCCTTGATTTTTATTGTGTTTTTAAATATTTTTTGTGAAGTAAGCTTAGGAGTTGCCTGCCTCATTCCTTTCAGTTATCCCTAGCAAACATATGATAAGATGGGTGTATATGTGTATGTATCTTTGTGTGTGTGTATATATATATATATGCATATGTGTGTGTGTATTCCTTAATATGATGAAGAAATGTCAACCACTTTATTCTGTATAATTCAATATAGTTAGACCTCGATTTACAATCACAGTTGTGCTCAAAATCTTTGTTGTCAAGTGAAACATTGTGTTAAGTGAGTTTTGGCCCATTTTATGACCTTTCTTGCCACAGTCGTTAAGTGAATCTGGCTTTCTCATTGACTATGTTTGTCAGAAGGTTGCAAAAGATGACACATGATTCTGGGACACAGCAACGGTCATAAGTATCAACCAGATGCCAAGCATCTGAATTTTAATCACATGATCATGGGGATGCTGCAATGGTCAGAACTGTGAAACATGGTCATAAGTCACTTTTTCAGTACTGTTGTACAGTGGTGGGATTCAGCCAGTTTGCACCACTTCGGCAGAACCGTTAGCTAATTTTTTGTTTTCCTGGCCCAGAATGGACTTTCGGAAGCGGAATCCCCACAGAGAACCGGTTGTTTACATATTTGAATCCAACAACTGCTGTTGTAACTTTGAACCATCGCTAATGAACTGAGGACTACCTGTATAAATAAATAGTTTTTGGGGTTAAAGATTTTTTTCCTCCTTTTATTTACAAATGCAGAAAAGGCTTTGCAGAGCAACAGCCATTTTGCATTTCTTTCCTCCAGAATTTACTGGAAAATTACAGGTGCAACACATTTCTTTGGGGCCCTTTTTTCTTTCCCAATGCGCCTACACCAGCGGTTCTCAACCTGTGGGTCGCGACCCCATTTGGGGTCGAACAACCATTTCATGGGGGTCGTCAAACAACGCAGTCCGCCATTTTTCCCCCTTTTCCTTAGCTGTGCTACTCCCTCTTATTCTATTGGCTTTTGAAAGCCAATAGAATAGACTCTCTTGAATAGAGTCTAATTCTATTGGCTTTCAAAAGCCAATAGGAATTGTCCAGGCTGTCTCCGCCCTGCTGAGCCCGCCAAAAGTCCCAGTCTGCTGCAAGTTGTCTGCAGCGAAGGTGAGCTCTCCAGAAGTTCCCACCCCTCCCTGCTGAGTAACTACTAAAACTGTAAATAAAAGAGGGCCAGGGGTGGGAGGTGGGAGGCTGGCGGGCACAGGGAGGGTTTTTGGCACGTGTGGGGCCCAGTGGGCTTTTTACCTCCCTTGGGCTGGGCCAGCTGGTGGCCCAGCCCGTGGTCGCCCTGCGCCGTCGCTGCTGTGGCCGCCTAGGAGCACCTGGGCCTGCCTGCCGCCACCCTAAACGGGCGGCAGTGAAGGTAAGGCTAGCAGGGCAGCGGCGGGCACAGGGAGGGTTTTTGGCGCGCATGGGGCCCGGCGGGTGTCTTACCTCCCTTGAGCTGGGCCAGCTGGTGGCCCAGCCCATGGTCACCCTGCACCGTCGCCACGACGGCCGCCCAGGAGCACCTGAGCACCTGGGCCTGCCTGCCGCCCCCCCGAACGGCTGGCGCAGGGGGCAGCACCACGCATGCGTGGCGCAGGGGGTAGCACCACGCATGCACGGCGCAGGGGGTAGCACCACGCATGCACGGCGCAGGGGGTAGCACCACGCGTGCGTGGTGCAGGTCGGGGTTGCGGCCTGAAAAAGGTTGAGAACTGCTGGCCTACACGAAGGTGGTTTGCAGTTGGCTCCAAGTCAAAGCCAGCTGAAGATGGGACTCCCAGTGGGACTATAAAACCCAGAATTCAAAACTCCCAAACTCTACCACTTTCCTCAGCCCAGAGTCAATCCAGCCTTTGTTCTGGAAGGCCAGGAGATTCTCTGAAGGCCTACTAGAGCTTCCCTCAGAGTAGAAGAGCTTTTCTGGAGCAGAGGTTCTCATTACTATGTTCTCAGCACATGTTGCACAATAGAAAATTGCATTTCCCCCCAAAAGCCTCACAATCCACTACAGCAACAACACGAAGAACAAACAAACAAGCAAACAAAACATGAAACTAATTGTTGATTTGATTTGTTGCTGGTGAGATGGGGTTTTTAATGGGGTTTTATGTTGTGGATTTCTCAATGTGGTAAGCCACCCAGAGTCACTTATGTGTGACTGGGTGGCTATACAAATCTGTTAAATAAATGAATGAGTAAACCGGCTGTCTAATGGATAGAAAAAAATTAAAAATGTCCCTTGACTATGTCACCTATTGTTGCAAAAAAAGAGAATAGAAAAATAGTAACACATGCTAAAACACATACATATTATTTATTAATCGCAGAACATAATTCAGCCTCATATCCTTGATCTTTTTTTCCCCAATATATTATTTCAATGCTTCTCAACCTCAGAAAGTTTAAGATGGGAGGACTTGAAATCCCAGAATTCAGTCAGCATTGCAAGAAGCTGGTCAGCAAAGAATCCAAAGAATACTAGAATGTACCAGCGTATCTATTGATATTAATCCTGGATGTTTGAGGATTGAGGTAAATGTGATAATTATTACAGCATATTATTTATTATTATGGTTATTTGCAGAGTCAGCCGTATGTTCAAACTGTACTTGGCATTTTTATCCACCTATCAAAACCTTCCCAAGGATCTGAGCTAGGCAGATGCTGTTTAATAGTTTTTAAAGGAATCTTCAGAAAATGTAAGCTGTTCAAAGCCAAGCAATTGACTGATGGTGATTTTGTCAAGGCAGATGGTACTCAGGTGGTGCTGCAGTTATTCTGGGTTTCCCCCCAACATAGGTATTATGATCAATCCTATATTTGCTCTCTTTTGCCCTAGTTGTTTTCCTATTACTCTTATTTGTAAAACAGTGGCAGTTTAAGAGGCGTTTGTGATTTGCCCATGCTATTAAAGCCAAGCATGTTTTTCTAGACCTGAAATATTTAGAAGATGAAAAAAAATGTGGTGGTGGTGACAGGGGAAACAATAAAATGATTTCATGTCAATGGAGTGAAATAGCTGAAAAGAGAGAAACAGCACTAGCTCTTTCTGTAGCTCATTGGCAGCGGAGCTCGGCTGGTAAAGCTTCGGCCACAGTTTGGAAGGGTGGCTGCAAACGTGTACGCTGTGAGCTATGGATTCTCTACAAAAAGGGGTAACCCTTTTTGGCACTTGGGAAGGCAATTAATTTGAATCTTGGTGGAGGGGAGGTGCTATCCTCCCTGTTTTTCCTCCTTTTACCTGCCCCTCGGGGCAAGGGAGCAGGGCAGGCAAGAGGGCGTGTGGAGGGTTGCTGTGTCTGAGACCAAGGGGAGGGTGGAGCAAGGACGTGGAGGTGTAGAAGGTAGTGTTTTGTGTTTGGGCAGCACACATTGTGCATGCACTTTGTTGCTAAGAGAGAGCTAGTTTGGGTGACAGTGTGAGTGGTTGTTCCTGGCAGACGCATATGGGAGGTTGGATGGGTGGCAGCTAGTGGCTTTGTCCGGATGTGCTGGATGTGGGTGAAGGCAGGTGGTTTGAAGAGGGGCAGTGGAGTGAAATGGGGCAGTGAGGTGAAAGGGAAAGCAGGGAGAATTTATCTGAAAGCCCCAAGGAGAAAAGAGGGTGTGAAACTGCAGTCGAATGAAAGAGATGAAGAGCAAGGCCCCACCCCTAATTTCTTCTGTGGCTCTCAGTCAACAAGCATGCTATGTCCCAATTGCTAAGCTGGAAAAGCTTAGGTTTCTATCTGAATGGGTGACTACATGCGAATGCTGTCTGCTACCGGTAGCTACTAGGTCGCAAAACTTCCCTTTCTCCCCCTCTTTTTGAAAATGATTTCATACCATTTTTATTACCCTCCAACGGCTTGCAAAATCGGATGCGTCTCTTTCACGGGTCTTTTTCCCCAAGATTTGGCAAAGTTTGCTGTTACAAGAGCTCAAAGACAGGCTCCTCCCCCCCCTCCACACCCACCCGTTGCCAATCTATCTAGAGGAGATGCCTCTTCCTTCTGAAAGGGGGCGCTCTTGGCCAGCATTAGCCAATGGGTTTTGGCCCACAGAGGGATTCTCTGCTAAAGGAGATGCAGACCTTTTCTTTTCTTTTTCTTCTTCAACTGACCAGGAAGGGAAAGGAAGAGAAATCCCTTCAAGTTTCCTTCTCTTTCTTATCACCACAACTAGCTTAGTAGGTATCAGCTTGACCTACTCAAACGTCAGAGATCAGAGCAATCATTACACTGCTCAAGGAGATGCCTGACCTGATTTTATCTTCCCTTTCCTCACTTAGTTTGGCCCCTTGGGACAAAAAAGACTTCACGCAGTTGCGTGCCTGGACCACATCTGTGACGTTTCCGTCTGTAGGTTTCACACAGCAGAGCAAAAACCAGCCAGCCAATCTACCTAGTGTTATATGTTGTGTTCTATGATGATTGATTATTAATATGACCTTACATTTAATGTTTAACTACTACCTCAGGACCTATTGTTAGGGATCATAGAGAAAAAAAATGTAACAGGTGTATAATAGAGGATTGAAGTGAGGAGTGAAAAATGTTTACCAAACCAGACGTCTACAAAGAATAATACGTAGTGTTGTATATCAGATGCTATGATGTTTGATGCATACAAAGATTTTATGTACAATGCTGATTGTTTTAATAAAGGAATTTTTTATATATTAAAAAAAAAAAAGCAGGCTCGGAACGTTGCATTGGTCCCGGGCATTCCAAAAGCTGCCCAGGACCAGACAGAGCGGCGCCGGCCTTGTGCACATGCGCAAGGCGCGAAAATGCTCTGTTCCTATTGGTTGTCACTGTCCGGGCTGGCCATATAAAAAGGCCTGCGAGTCTTTTGCTTTTGCTTGGTAGTTGTAGAAGGAGAATAAAGTGTTTGTTCAGCATCAAAAAACAAACAAAAAAACCAACACAAAATACCTACGTGCAGTCAATCAGGACTCCACCACAATTTGAGAGAAAGGGTTCTGCTTCGTGTTAGGTGGAATCTGGAATTTGCTAATTCCCAGACCCCTCTCCTTTATTTTTAGGTCTCAAATGTGAGGAATTAGACATATACGGCTTATGGGGATGTTCCTGGGATTTCATAAAGGAATCGGCCCGGCAGAACTTCCCACCGGCAGCTGCATTTTAGCCTGAAAGTCGTGGCCTGTTTCAAGAAAGCACAGAGGAAACGGGCAGGGCTGTTTCAGGCAGAGCCACAATCAGCAAACAGAGCGGACCTTCTTCCCGTTTGCCTCGGCCTCTGTAGGCAAATGGCTTCGCTGAAGTAGAAAGCGAGTTAGACCTACGTGGAGTCCTCGGAAGCCCGGTTGGTCTTGACCAGCTGCAGCAGCAACAACGGCAGACCGACCCTTGTTTCGGCAAAAACCCCTGGCTAATTCTGGCCAAGAGCGCCCCCTCTTGAGCAGGGAAAGGCATCGCCTCTGGATAGAATTGGGGGGGGGGGGAAACACACCTTTGAGTCTTGTAACGAAAAACTTTACCAAAAGTTGGGAAAAAAGAGCAGTGAAAGAGAGGCATCCGATTTTGCAGAGCAGGTGTCTTCAAACCTGGCCCTTTTATGATTTGTGGACTTCAATTCCCAGAATTCCAATTGAAGTCCACAAATCATAAAAGGGCCAGGTTTGAAGACCCCTGTTGTAGAGCATCAGTGGGTTAAAAAAAGGGGGGGGGAATCTTTTTCTTTGTATCAAAAGGGAGGGAGAAATCCAAGCTTTGTGATTCCATAGCAGACAGCACTCACATGTAGTCACCCATCCAGATAGAAACCTAAGCCTTTCCAGCTTAGCAATTGGGACATAGCATGCTTGCTGCCAGAGAGCTACAGATAGAATTAGGAATAAAGGCTTGCATTTGCCTCTTTCACCTAATTACAATTGCAGCTTCTCCTCCTTTTCATCTTTTCTGGTTGTGATAGACTGTTAGCTGATAGGACTGTTACCTGATAGACTTCATGCTCTTTGCATGCTGACACAGATTTTGATGTGGGGCATGTTACTTTTTTCAAACATTTTTCAGGTAAAATATGATTTCCCTTTCTTATGTCTCAACATATGTTTTGTGCCAAGGTTTAGAGTTTTAATTCTTTAACTGGATTACTATTAATGTAAAGAGTTAGGAATCCCTGAGTTTAAGGGGGAGGAAAAAGAAAGAACATTAAATAAATATTTCTTCTGGGTGGGCACACCAGTGTAGAGTTTTGGAACCAGATTCAGAGGCCCATTGCAGAAAAATGAGCAGAAAGGTTCCAAAGTATAACAGTGTTCACTTCAGACTTTTTGGTTTTTTCAAGTGATATCATACACAATTGGTTGCGATAGACCTAAACTATATCCTTGGAAATCAATGGAATGAAAGTTACTCATCTTTGAATAAGTTCTGTCTTATTGACCAACACTTCTGAGTTGAAATAGGCCAGCCACGATTGTAGCTGACCCCAAGTCAAAGCCAGCTGAAGATGGGACTCCCAGTGGGACTATAAAACCCAGAGTTCAAAACTCCCAAATTCTACCACTTTCCTCAGCCCAGAGTCAATCCAGCCTTTGTTCTGGAAGGCCAGGAGATTCTCTGAAGGCCTACTAGAGCTTCCCTCAGAGTAGAAGAGATTTTCTGGAGCAGAGGTTCTCATTACTATGTTCTCAGCACATGTTGCACAATAGAAAATTGCATTTTTTTCCCAAAAGCCTCACAATCCACTGCAGCAACAACAAGAAGAACAAACAAACAAACAAACAAAACATGAAACTAATTGTTGATTTGATTTGTTGCTGGTGAGATGGGGTTTTTAATGAGGTTTTATGTTGTAGATTTCTCAATGTTGTAAGCCACCCAGAGTCACTTATGTGTGATTGGGTGGCTATATCAATCTGTTAAATAAATGAATGAGTAAACTGGCTGTCTAATAGATAGAAAAAAATTAAAAATGTCCCTTGACGATGTCACCTATTGTTGCAAAAAAAGAGAATAGAAAAATAGTAACACATGCTAAAACACATACATATTATTTATTAATCGCAGAACATAATTCAGCCTCGTATCCTTGATCTTTATCTTTATTTTCCCAATATATTATTTCAATGCTTCTCAACCTCAGAAAGTTTAAGATGGGTGGACTTCAACTCCCAGAATTCAGTCAGCATTGCAAGAAGCTGGTCAGCAAAGAATCCAAAGGATGCTAGAATGTACCAGCGTATCTATTGATATTAATCCTGGATGTTTGAGGATTGAGGTAAATGTGATAATTATTACAGCATATTATTTATTATTATGGTTATTTGCAGAGTCAGCCGTATGTTCAAACCGTACTTGGCATTTTTATCCACCTATCAAGACCTTCCCAAGGATCTCGGCTAGGCAGATGCTGTTTAATAGTTTTTAAAGGAATCTTCAGAAAATGTAAGCTGTTCAAAGCAAAGCAATAGACTGATGGTGATTTTGTCAAGGCAGATGGTACTCAGGTGGTGCTGCAGTTATTCTGGGTTTCCCCCCAACATAGGTATTATGATCAATACTGTATTTGCTTTCTTTTGCCATAATTGTTCTTCTATTTATTTATTTATTAAACTTATATGCTGCCCTTCTCCCAAGACTCAGGGTGGCTCACAACAAGAATATAAGTATAACAAATATAACATAATAAATTAAAAATACAAATTTACAATATAAAACTAGATAATTTATTCCACTCATACCCCACACAAACACAGTCAAAGGCCCAGGGGCAGAGCACAGCTCACATGCCCCAAACCTGTCTACTATTACTTGTAAAACATGTGGCAGTTTAAGAGGCGTTTGTGATTTGCCCATGCTACCGGTATTAAAGCCAAGCATGTTTTTCTAGACATGAAATATTTTAGAAGATGAAAAAAATGTGGTGGTGGTGGGGGAAACAATAAAATGATTTCATGTCAATGGAGTGAAATCGCTGAAAAGAGAGGAACAACACTAGCTCTTTCTGTAGCTCATTGGCAGCGGAGCGTTGCATGTCTGCTGATGAAGCTAGTAAAGCTTCGGCCACAGTTTGGAAGGGCGGCTGACGTGTACGCTGTGTGCTATGGATTCTCTACAAAAAGGGGCAACCCTTTTTGGCACTTGGGAAGGCAATTAATTTGAATCTTGGTGGAGGGGAGGTGCTATCTCCCTGTTTTTCCTCCTTTTAGCTGCCCCTCGGGGCAAGGGAGCAGGGCAGGCAAGAGGGCGTGTGGAGGGTTGCTGTGTCTGAGCCCAAGGGGAGGGTGGAGCAAGGACGTGGAGGTGTAGAAGGTAGTGTTTTGTGTTTGGGCAGCACACATTGTGCGTGCACTTTGTTGCTAAGAGAGAGCTAGTTTAGGTGACAGTGTGAGTGGTTGTTCCTGGCAGAGGCATGGGAGGTTGGATGGGTGGCAGCTAGTGGCTTTGTCCGGATGTGCTGGATGTGGGTGAAGGCAGGTGGTTTGAAGAGGGGCAGTGTAGTGAAATGGGGCAGTGAGGTGAAAGGGAAAGCAGGGAGAATTTATCTGAAAGCCCCAAGGAGAAAAGAGGGTGTGAAACTGCAGTCAAATGAAAGAGATGAAGAGTAAAGCCCTTCCCCTCATTTCTTCTGTGGCTCTCAGTCAACAAGCATGCTGTGTCCCAATTGCTAAGCTGGAAAGGCTTAGGTTTCTATCTGTATGGGTGACTACATGCGAATGCTAGCTGCTAGGTCGCAAAACTTCCCTTTCTCCCCCTCTTTTTGAAAATGATTTCATACCATTTTTATTACCCCCCAATAGCTTGCAAAATCGGATGGGTCTTTTTTTCCAAGATTTTGCAAAATTTGCTGTTGTGAGTTCAAAGACAGGTTTCCCCCCCCCCACACACACACCTTTCTATTCTATCTAGAGGCGATGCCTTTTCCTTCTGAGAGGGGGCGCTCTTGGCCGACCAAGGGATTCTCTGCTGCTGCTGACGTTGCTAAAGGAGATCCAGACCTCCAAGGGCCCTAAAATTTAGTTCCAGCGCCCTTTCAATTTCAGCGAAGCCACTTGCCTACAGAGGCCGAGCTAAATGCGAATAAGGTCCATTCTATTTGCTGATTGTTGCTCTGCCTGAAAGACTCCCTGCTTTTATTTATTTATTTATTTTATTAATTTAATTTCTATGCCGCCCTATTCCGGAGAACTCAGGGCGGCTCATAACTCCCGAGTCGGACGAGGGGGCTCTGAGCCCGAACAGCAGCTGCTAATGGAAAATTCTGCTGGACCAATTCATTTATGAAATCTCAGGGACATCCTCATAAATGGGTGGGCTTGCAATTTTGGCCCCTTAAAAGGAAATACCTTGTTCCTGTTTGTACCAGGTTATTGGGAATTAGGAACTAAAAAGTTAGTGAAGTAATTGAAGCAACTCCTGGGTGTACACTGTTTGCAGTGCCTCCCCCCTGGGGGAACATCTGCCAAGCAAATGTAAGAACCCCATCTTTATCTTCTGATATTTTGGAAATATAATGGTTTTTCAATGTGTGTCTGGAGATTGTGGCAAATATGGGAGCTGTTTGTTCTTGGCATGTGTCTAGTTGTTTTGTTCTAATGTTCATTGCTTTATTCTGCTTTACATGGAGTGTATTATTTGATATATCTGACAAGTTTTGATAATGGATTAATTATTGTAATGTTATGCATTACATATTGTTGCTTTAAATCAGTGGTTCTCAACCTTCCTAATGCCGCGACCCTTTAATACAGTTCCTCATGTTGTGGTGACCCCAACCATAAAATTATTTTCATTGCTACTTCATAACTGTAATTTTGCTACTGTTATGAATCATAATGTAAATATCTGATATGCAGGATGTATTTTCATTGTTACAAATTGAACATAATTAAAGCATAGTGATTAATCACAAAAACAATATGTAATTATATATTGTGAAATATTTATTTCTAATTACAAATAAATGAAATTTTGTCTTGAAGCATGGCTCTGAAGGGAGACCTGACCTTTTCTCTTCTCCCCTTGCCCTACAACACACACACATACACAAACACATTTTCCAGGATCATGTGATCGCCTTTTGCAACCTTCTGACTAGCAAAGTTAATGGGGAAACCAGATTCACTTAAGAATCATGTTACTAATTTAATCTCTCTCTCTTTCTTTCTTTCTCTCTCTCTCTCTCTCCCTCCATTTCTCTCTCCTCTCTTTCTCTATTTCCCTTCCTCTCTCTCTCTCTCTCCCTCTTTCTCCCCCTTTCTCCCTATCTTTCTCTCCCTCTCTCTTTCTCTCTCCGTCTCTCTCTTTCTATCCCTCTCTTCCTCCCTCCCTCCCTCTCTATCAGATCGGGGATTGATTTGGAGGTGCAGAACTTTTGACCAGTTCCGACCCTCTGTTGTGGAGGTTATTGACTGGGTATAAGCAGTCTGGGAGGCTTGGGCGGCCCAGTCAGCCTACAAGGTTGGAGGAGAACCTGGGATGGAAGTCCACAAAAGTCCCGAGCCTCTCTAGCTGCCAAGTAAAGCAAGGGTGAGCAAGCTGGCTGGCCGGCCAGCTGGCTGGTGCAAGCAAGCAAGCAGGCGGCCCACCCGTCTCTTAAGCGCACCGGCTTGACTTCCCAAGGCGAGTGGCGGCTCTCGCCTGCTGCTTTCTTCAGTCGGCAATAAAGATGGGGCGGGGGTTGGTCCCTCTCCCCCAGTGGCATTAAAAGGCAGAATAGTCACTGGGGGAGCGAAAAGAGCGAGGCTGGCTCGCCAAGCTCAGAGGGAAGGAGGCTCCCTCGCTTGCTCCGCATAGCCCCGCCACGCTCTCGGCCCAGCGCGAGGGGAAGCAGTGAGGTGAAGTAGTGGGCGTCGCTGCCGTGGGGGAAGGAGATGGAGGAGGCGGGCGCCCACGGGGCCCCGGATCAGCTGGTCGCCCCTGGAAGTCTGTGGGAGTGGTGAGCTACCGAGGGCCGCTCAGGCAGAGAGACTCGAGGGCTGCAACGGGACAGGATGGGAGCCCCCCCAATATCCCGCTTTTGGATTGGCATGACTGGGAGCACTTCGGAACAGAGTCGCCCCACCTGCCCTCCAGCGGTCGGCGAGAAGCTCCCACCCCAGTGTAGTCTGGACAACGGGGGGGCTTGGCGACCCCTGTGAAAGGGTCATTCGACCCCCAAAAGGGTCGCAATCCACAGGCTGAGAACTGCTGCTTTAAATGCTTGTGGCTTAAATAACTGAGGTGATATTAAACTTTTTCTGATAAATAACAATTATTTCTTGTCTCCAGTCAGAAAAGAATGTCTTTATATTTGTGAGGTGTACGATCAGAGAAGATACAAGGGAAATGGAGCTCCAAAGGATGTCATTTCTTTATTGTTTTCATTTTATTTTATTTTATCCTGTTGTTGATGGTGAGGGAAACTACACATTAATGCCTTTACCAAAAAGGAAAACAATTGTGAATTGAGAATAATAAGCTTTCCCTTTAGAAGAGACAGGAAAAAGTGCTCTTTTGTTATATTGTCCACAATTCCTAGATGACTTCCCCCTTTTAAACATAAATAATGTGAGAAAAACAAATACTATTGTGAGTCCTCAACTTTTAACACTTCATTTAGTGACCATTCAAAGTTACAACGGCACTAAAAGAAGTCACCTATGACCATTTTTCACACGTATGATTGTTGCAGCATCCCCATGGTCATGTAATTTACATTCGGATACTTGACAACTGACTCACATTTATGATGGTTGCAGTGTCCCAGAGTCATGTGATCTCCTTTTGTGACTTCTGACAAGCAAAGTCAATGGGGAAAACAGATTCATTTAACAACTCCATTACTAATTTAAGAACTGCGGTGATTCACTTAACAAATATGGTGACAAAAGTTTTAAAATGGGGCAAAACTCACTTAACAAATTTCTCACTTAGTAACATTAAATTTTGGGCTCAATTGTGGTTGTAAGTTGAGGACTACCATTAGTTGTTCTTTGGGGGAGATACCATATGACATCATAAAGTTCAGAATCACAAATCAATAGAATCCCAAATACTACTATATATTTCATCAAATGTTTTTGATTTTTAAGTTGCTTCACACATCCTGTTTTTCCTTAGGTTTGCTATCTTGCTTTCTGTAGCCGGGCTACACAACTAATTTCTGATTGAACCCAAAGAGGGTGGTCAGTTTTACCATGAACGTGTAAGTAAGACCCTATTTACCATCATCAGTTTCTTGAGAAATATTTTTGGTTTATAGTTGTTTGAAAATATTGAAATATAGTCTTCCCTCCCATAGAAGAAGGCCAGATAATTCAGGCAGGCTAATTCATTTATTCAAATTGTATATTTGCATTGGGAAGCATTAAGTTGATAATAATAATAATAATAATAATAATAATAATAATAATAATAATAATAATAATAATAATAATAATAATAATAATAATAATAATAATAATAGTTGGAAGGGACCTTGGAGGTCATCTAGTCCAACCCCCTGCTCAGGCAGGAAACTCTATACCATTTCGGACAAATGACTGTCCAGTCTCTTCTTAAAAACTTCCAGTGTTGGAGCATTCACCACTTCTGGAGGCAGGTTGTTCCACTGGTTAATTGTTCTAACTGTCAGGAAGTTTCTCCTTAGTTCTAGGTTGCTTCTCTCCTTGATTAGTTTCCATCCGTTGCTTCTTGTCCTGCATTCAGGCGCCTTGGAAAATAGCTTGACTCCCTCTTCTTTGTGGCAGCCCCTGAGATATTGGAACACTGCTATCATGTCCCCCCTCGTCCTTCTCTTCGTTAAACTAGACATACCCAATTCCAGCAACCGTTCCTTATATGTTTTAGCCTCCAGACCTCTAATCATGTTTGTTGCTCTTCTCTGTACTATTTCTAGAATCTCAACATCTTTTTTACATCGTGGTGTAAGATACACTAGATACGCTAGAATTTAAATTACCTGTCACATTCCTTTCAGTCACCTATAGTAAACATGTGATAAGGTGTGTGAGTGTATATGTACATGTTTCTGTATATATGCCATTTTAATTTACACCCTTCATATGATGAAGAAATGTCAACCACTTTATTCTGTATAATTCAGTACAGTTAGACCTCGACTTACAACCACAATTGAGCCCAAAATTTCTGTTGTTAAGTGAGTTTTGTCCCATTTTATGACTTTTCTTGCCACAATTGTTAAGTGAATCACTGCAGTTGATAAGTTAGTAAATGTGGCTTCCCCATTGACTTTGCTCGTCAAAAGGTTATAAAAAGTGATCACATGGGAGACAGCAACAGTCATAAGTATGAACCAGTTGCCAAGCATCTGGATTTTGGTCACATGATCATGGAGATGCTACAAGGGTCATAACTGTGAAAAATGGTGATAAATCACTTTTTTGAGTACTGTTGTAACTCTGAATGGTCATTAAATGAACTGTTGTAAGTCGTGGACTACCTGTATAAATAAACAATTTTGGGGTTAAAAGGTTTTTTTTGCCTCCTTTTATTTAAAAATGAAGAAATGGCTTTGCAGAACAGCAGCCGTTTTGCATTTCTTTCCTCCAGGATTTACTGGAAAATTACAGCTGCAACACATTTCTTTGGGGCCCTTTTTTTCTTTCCCAATGTGGCCACACGAAGGTGGTTTGCAATTCTTTTGCCTCTTTGTGCCTCACTCTTTAATTCTGACATCTTCTGCACCAACAGTTTGTTTGTCACTGGCAATGTGAGGGTGCCCAGTGATTGTGCAAAACAGACTGATAGCATTTTCTCAAACGTGAAATTGGTTAGAAAGCGTGAAGATTAATTTATAAGCCAAACTTTTAGTCAGAAAAAATGAGATAAAAATTGCTTTGATGACGTGTTAAAATAATAGAGTTGCCATCATTTCTCTTGACTGAGTTCCAAGCTTTTAACCATATCCTGACATAAAACATTTAATTAGCAAAATGTTTCTTACCACACTGTTCTTGGGAAAATAAAATCCTTCACCTCCATTTCAGAAGTAGAGATGCACAGCCATGCTTTCTAAAGCTAATTATTACTTAATTGGTAATTGATTATTCTTGTCTGTGTGTTTTTCTGGCTCAAGTGATACTTGAATGAATATCTTGAGACACAACTATGGGGGGGTGTCAAAAAAGTCAATATGGTGGCTTGTGAGGGAGGTATGGTGAACTAAAGACAGATCTGCCAAAATGGAGCTGATAAATATGGCAAATATGAAGGAATAGACCAGTTCCTTGGAGCTTCTCCAGGTAAAAGAGAGGATGGGAGATCGTCCACATGTGCTCTGGATAGCAGCTCTTTGCAAGACTCTAGGACAGTGGGCCATCTTGCTTGCAATTGTGGTAGAGATTTTTAAAGAACATTACATTTACAAGCCTCACTTTCTAACCACTTTTGGAAATTGGTTATTAACTGCTTCTAAGATATTATACAGTTTTGGAATGAAAACATTAAAAATGTCAGGTGATTCTACCTTGAACTCCGAATGAGATAAAATATTACTGTTAAGTTTAGGAATTTAAAGAATCTGAAATATACAGGAAAGCCTGAATAAGATTTTGATCTCAGAAAGTTATAAACAGACTAAGAGTCCAGATAAAACTGAAATATTGAAACATTTACAATAAAATTTTGGAATTAATGATAAAGCATAAACAGATTCTCATGGTAAATAGAGCCTGCTTGGTTTTTTAAAGGCATAATGTAGATTAATAATTTCATGATTTCAAAAACTGGACACTAGAGGGGACTAAAGATTTTAGGTAGAGAAAAGATATACAAGCCTGCAAGATGATACAAAAAATTAGGACAATAAAATTATTGAAGGATAGTTTTAAAGAATGGAACTATAAAATAGCCACAATATCAAGTGTTGATAATGAAGTCTGCTTCTATGGATGGTCCAAAAGATATTGTTGAAAAAAAATGTAGAACAAATTTTATCAGACAAGATAGATATGATACCAAAAGTAGATTTACAACTGACAAGCCGAGAGAATGATTTAGAAAAAATGTTTCACTGAACGTACAAAAGAAATTGGCTGAATTTTTAAAATTTAAAAGAGGAATACAAATAATGAACTAAGAATGGCCTGCATAATTTTTTTCTACTGCATTTACAAAAGAGGCTTGTTAAAACCTTGAAATCCGTGCAATAAGATAAAGAAGAAATGAAAAAAAATGAAATCTTACAACAAAATTTGAATGATTGAAGATTAAGACTTAGGAAGGATTATAAAGTTGATTTATTTAATCAAGGTTAAAATCATATATGTTTTTATTTCTGGTTACCCATTATGGAACGTTTGCTGACACTAGGACAGAAAAGATGATACATTATGGATTTGTTTAAAGATAAGAGATGCTATATCGGATGAAGGGATAAATGTTTGTAATTGTAGTAAGGGTGAAGAGTTACTAAAGTTGTTTATATTTGTGATGAAAATTGAAAGTCACTTCTTTATATATTTCTTTTCCTTTTATTTTATTCTTACTTTTCTCTTTTTCCTTGCATTTTTTACTCCTTTCTGTTCTCTTTTAATTTCAGTTTGTATTAGATTTTGCTGTTATAATTAAAATATCAATTAATTAAAATAATATTTTATAATAAAAGATGATATAATAAATAATACTTTGTATATTATATTTATTATTGTTATTAAATAATAATTATAAATAAAATTTTATATTATAGATTTTATTATATATATATATATATATATATATATATATATATATATATATATATATATATATATATATATATATATATATATATATATATATATATATATATATATATATATATATATATATATATAATTTATCAGAGAGCAGCCACAATCATGCCAGTAAAACCATTCCTGTTGGGAGCTCAGCTTTCTTTCGCTAGCATATTCTTTCCTGTGGTTGGTTGTTTTTTTAGGACTTTTTGGGACAGCTAGAAAAAAATAGGAAGTAACAGAAAACTGTTATTACAAACTTTTGGAAACACAGTTAGCAAGCACAACTGAAGTGAAACATCGTTAAACTTGATAAAATGCCAATATTCTTGATTTGTTAATGGATGTTATATATGTTGCAGGCTACAAGCAATTGATTGGAGGACAGACCTGGAAAAATATATTTTTGAAACACAGCTGAACTGCTGCCTTACAAAGGCTATTGACCCAGGTCTGTAAATCATACTTGTAAGGTTATTTCCTTCCCTGATTAGATTTTTAAAAGGCAACCAATGAAAACATATTCACAACAAGGAGATGTACTATGGTGCTTTCTTTTCCATAATAAAGGCAGTCTTAAAAAAACCAAAACAATCATCAAACCCAGGGAATTGTATTTTCCCATGTCAGCTATTGAAACTGAGGTAAATTCCCTCCAAAGGACATCTTCACTAAAGAACATTTATTTTTCCTCCTAAAGTTTTGCCGTACAACAGTGGTCTGATTATACTCTACGCCTTTTTCTTTTCTACTGCAGATAGAATATTTTTTTTAAAAAAAATACAGACCTGTGAATGAAAGCAAATTCTAATAGCATTCTCCTGAATAAAAAGATTAAACCCAGCTAGATGGCACTACCAAACCAACTTTGCTAGATTTTGCAAAGCTAAATATTGCTAGCTTTGGCTAATCTGTGGATGAAAAGGGAAAAAAATTAGGATACTGGCTAGATATGGAAATTGAACAAAAGCAAGGGAAGCAAGCAGAACTGGATTGGTTTCTGAAATTTGCTTCTAAAATTGGTTCTTATCTGGAGAAACATAGGAGGGCCATATTCTGTGTTAATATGCTGTGTTTGTCTTTGTGCTGTACACTTGTGTTGAGTCCCTAAACCTACATTTGACTCCACCCAACTGCTATTCCAATCAGGATGGATACATTGAAGGTTTTTTTTTCTATGCAACTACCCATCAGATCCAGCCTATTTTTGAACTTGGATTTTCTGTTCCCAGCTTCTCTCACCGCATGGTTCTGTTCTGGTTTGGTTATCAATAGTTTTCCTGTTGATGCCCATCTGTCTGTCTGTCTGTCTGTCTGTGTGTCCATTTTGTGTTTTTCCCCATAATTTCTATTCCATATTCTGATGAGTTAAAGAGAAAGAATAAAACCATCCAAGTCAGTTCCTGATTGTTGCCAAAGAAAGATATCTAGATGTGCCCAGTGGTGGGATTCAGCTGGTTCGCACCACTTCAGCAGAAATGGTAGCTAATTTTTTGTTTCCCAGGCCAAGAACGGACTTCCGGAAGCGGCATCCACACAGAGAACTGGTTGTTCACATATTTGAATCCCACCACTGGATGTGCCCATGAGGTTCCCAGGAGTCAAAGGAGATTTTATTTGTAATATGTAGCTAAAGTCAACAACTGGCTAATAGATTTCTTCATAGCAACCATACATTTAATTATTACTTTCTGTGCTGATATCAAACTACTTGATAAACTGCCAAGAGACATAGCTGTTGCTTATTTACAGCAGTATTCCTATACATGGCACATCTCTGTTTCTGTATAGATCAAATGAAGTATCCGGATACTGGAGAAGAAAGAAGTGTCCTAGCATTTAGACCACACAATGTGAAAATACAGGGATTTGGAGGAAACATAATTTAAAAATAAATTCAAAATTCACATAGGTTAAGATTGGTTATGGACATCATTACTACTAAAACTCTACTTACTGTAATTTTGATGGATTACATATCCCATATAACAAGTGCAAGAGCAATGGATGGTCTTCTTAGGAGAAATACTATTTTTCTGCTATAAGGTCTGTCTGTGTTTGTATGTGTCTGTGTGGAATCATAGTTGGCACATAATGTTCTGAAAGCATCTGTAACCCATAAAAATTAAATTTTCTGCCCAGGTTGCAGAGAGCACAGTGGAACGTACTGTAATGCTGCATGTACAGAGAGCATTTCTGTTTCAATTTCATATGAAAATAATTGAAAACACGTTATCAGCATTCATCAGCAATAAAATGGCGATGTTTTTGTATGCTGCAGTCAAGCACATGATGATATGATATATATTTCCAGCAACTAATAGAAAATCATCGGAAAAAATATTTCTTGAATGTGTTAAGATCTTTTCTTTGAATTTCTAACCAACATAAGAGAAAGAAGTATATGAATCACAAAGTAACCTCAGGTTGTCCTAGATTCCAGAACAACTTTTATGGAAGGAAAAGCTTTTGAATGTTCAGAATATAAGAACTTTATAAAATATTGGAATAACACACTGAGGACATAAACAGGATCTTTTCTTTTGTTAGATCTGCCATCTGTAACTAATTCCTAGTTTATCTGGTTGGCAAAATCAGCTAGAAATGTGAGCAGAATTGGATGCAAGCTGTTATAAATGCATCCTTAAGTGAAGGGGTGGTGCCTCCTGCTTTGAAATAGATGATGGTATGTCACACCCTCAAGAAATTATCACTCAAAACAGACAATTTCATCAACTATCAATTTTGACTCTAACTTATCTTGGTGGTGCAGTGATTAGAATGTAATATTGCAGGCTAATTCTACCGGCTGCCAGCAGTTTGATTCTCACACACTCAGCGTTGACTCAGCCTTCCATCCTTCCAAAGTTGGTAAAATGAGGACCCAGATTATTGGGGGCAATATGGTGACTCTGTAAACTGTCACCATATTAGAGAGGACTGTAAAGCACTGTGAAGTGGTATATAAATCTAAGTGCTATTGCTATTATCTTCCAAAGGAAGATGGTTGGATTAAAGTTAAAAAGAACCTTGAGTAAACTGGATTATCCAAACTGTTTTCAGAGAGGATTCATACGGGATCAAAATCTGGTGTATTTTGCTCTTGCTAATGAGCTTTGGTGGGACCAGGATGGCGGGTTCTGCTGGATCTCTCACTGGTCTTTTATATCTTTGATCATGGGATATTCCCATTTCAGGGAAAGACAGTTTAAGCCTTCAACAATTCTGTTATGTTGCAGATGTTCTCCCTACTACTTTATGAAGCAATTGGGAGAGGTCATCTGCCAACATTGGTGAGACATCATCACTGGATTAATATACTGATGTTACATATTTGTATATCTACAAGGCAGATTCCATGGAAGGCTTGATCTAGGAGGATATGGGTAGGAGAAAATAGGGTTAAACTGGGCTGTGAATCCAGAAGATTATTGTCTCCAGAAAGAGCTCATCTTTGACTCTGAACAGAATAATTCTTTCCCAGACAGAGTCGGCTATAATTTGGAATAGCAGGTGGTTAAAAACAAGTGGAGGCTGAAGATAGGAGGGTCTTTGCACAGATTTTGTATGCCAATGTGAGCCTTTCCTGGATTAGGAGGCTTTGTATTGTTGTGATTCATGGGTGGATATTGCAATGAATTCTTCCTGGAGCTGCATTTGAGGTCAACACAGAAACTTCAGTTGGCTCACCACGCAGCGAGCATACTACAATATGGGTGTAACTGAGATTCATTCATGTAACACCACCACTACAGAACTACTGGTTAATTTCTACTGGGTGATATTGGCTTTTACCTTTAAAGTTCTGCATTACTCCTGGCCTAAATATTTCTATGACCCCTTGGTTCAAATTGAATCTCCTTTTGGAGAGAAGGCTTATCAAGGATACCACAATTGAGAGGATGTCATCTTCAGAGATCCCAGACTCAAGCTTTCTGGTCCCAGATATTCAAACCACTACCTTATTAGTACCTTTTTGATAACAATGTAAGTCTTCAGAAAAGTTTTTTTGGGGCGGTATAAATAAGATAATGGTGGCACACCAGATAGAACCCTTAAAAACAAAAATAAATACAATGATTGTCATTATATTAATAATATAAGCTTCTCAGAATCTCTGGAAGTGGAATAATAAATTAAGGTTAAATTTCATAATATTCAGTAGAGTCATCACTACTGTTGAGCCTCTTTTTTTTTTGTAGCTATAGCACAGCAGTTTGTCCTTTGCAAAGGATTTCTTTCTGACTTTTAGCCAAGCACTTTATTCCAGCTAGCAGTAATATGAGAAAATCATATCACCGTAGGTCTTACCAGATGATCTGTCACTCCTTGGCTGATCTTGTACACTGGCTGGAACCAGGAGGTGGCAAGAACAGAAAAAGAGAACTTATCTATATTGCCTCCTGGATCTTCTGGGTCGACATTAACTGGGATATGACTTCTATAATCTTCCAGCCTGCTGTGCAGCAGAGTTCTGGTGCTGGCCTTGAGCAATGCAAGGAGAGAATGACTTAACTGCTTTGGGGACTTCAGTGTTTCTTCCTGCAGAGCCTGAAAGAAGGAATTTAAGCTCTGGACATGAATAACTCTATTCTGTCTGTCTAGCTATGTAGCTATCTAGCTATCTACACTTATAAACTGGATTAAAATACAAAAGTACAATAAAATAAAAAGTTATCAATAACAGCAAACATAATGCACACACATGGAACTGAGAACTTTGGTCATATAAACTAAAGAATTTCCATTGTTACAGAAAATAATATTGCAACATACCCGCCTAGCCTGGTTGAGAAACCACGTTTCAATGGTTTTCCTGTAATCCAATAGGATCAGAGCTATCTGGATATCTGGGGAAATGCCGATCCAGAGAAGAGGAGAGCAATTGAGAGGCTATCCAGGTCATTCAGGAGGTAGCGTAGAGAAGTTCTACAATATTTCTCTGTTCAGATAATCCAGATAGTCCACTTAAATAAGGGAAAACTGTAGTAGTCTGATCCATAACCATCCAGAATTTCTGGATTGAATGATGTCTTCTTGGGGAAGAGGAACATTACAACTTCTGTAAAAGCAGGCAGTATCATCCTTTCTCTCAAGAATGTATTTTTTTCCCTCCCAACTCACCCCTTAGTTCTGACTTTGGAGGCTTCCATCAACCAAGGAGGGCTGGGATCCAGACCAAAGGTTTTATGCTCTTATAATTGGCAACTGTTGGCAGAGATTCACTTAGAGTGAAGGATACATTTAATAGGACACCGATGGCCTTCAAACAAAATCTTAAAAGAGCAAGTTGCTTTTGAAATCTGGATGATAGGGTCTTTGGAAGCACCAGACTGGGAAGTCTTTCAAAATCCCTAAGGCATTCCAAATAGACTTACAAAGACGCAGAGCATTGAGCTATAGTAAGTTGTTTTTCTGTCCCTGTCATTGTTTACACTACCACCTTACAATAGCTGATCAATAGAACCCACGAAGGTTCCCTAACTTTAAAATGATCAAAATTGCTTTGAATCTTGAATGCCATTGTAAAGAACGTTTAACTTCTTTAAACCTAGTAAGCCCTTCCAGTCTGCCGCCTTCTTTCCCAGCACAGGGACATCACACATATTGTAAGTGTTCTTTTTCTTTCCGAAAACTTGCTTAATATGCCGGATTTTTCTTCTTATGCATATAGATCCAAGAATGTTTTAGAAGACTGCTGGCTGACAAATGATTTCACCAAAAGGAATTTATATTTTGATAAACTGGCACGTAGAAGACCTGGATTACAGACAGCCTCAAGTACTCACAAGTCACAGTGGTGACATTAGGCAGATTATAGCAATGCTTTAAGAATGATTCAATGTGAATCATGTTCATTGCGTAGTACTTAACATATGGGTTAACTGCAAAAAAAAAAAAAGCAGCACATGATTTAAGCTGAAGAGCTTTTCAGTGGTATTAAGTGTTGCTGAAGATAACAGAAATTGGCTGACCTTTAGGCAAACTATTGACCTATCATGAAATATTCTTCTTCAGCTGATTCTTGGTTTTAGGACTAGGACTTTCTACAAATCATGCCAATAAATTTCTTAAATTAGTTCTTAAATTAAATGAGAATCAGTTTGGGGTAGTGGTTGAGGTGCTGGCCTAGAAACCAGGAGAATGTGAGTTCTAGTCCTGCCTTAGCTATGAAAGCCCGCTGGATAACTTTGGGCATGTCACTCCCTCTCGGCCCAGTCCACCTCACTGTGGGGAAAATAGGAGGAGGAAGGAGTATTAGGTAGGTTCACTGCCTCGAGTTACTTATAAAGTAATAAAGGTGGGATAAAAATCAAATAAATAAATGATGATAGAGACATGAACATGTTGGGTTGATTATGTTATATGAAATTAATTTGTAAGCAAAATGTATTCTGATTTGATGGTGCTCTTCTAATTTGCCTATCTTGGTTTAATTGCAAAGAACTGTGTTATTAAAATGTAACTCACACTGAGCATCATTTAATCCTTTATGTTGTGTAAGAAATATAAGTCCCCTGATTCAGTAAAACACAATTCAATAGTGTCTCAAGCTGTGTATTAAAATAATAATTTTATTTTCTACTTAAACTGAAATCAATTTAATGGGCTACAATACCAATACATTTTTTTAGAATGCTCATAGTTTGCTAAATTGCTTTTTACAAATAAACGAAAAGAAAGGGATCGCAATGCCCTCCCTACAGTTATGGCTGAATATTCGGAAATGCATTTGAATATGTAACATGATTGCTTTAGAAGTGGCAAAGATGTACAAACATCTCTTGTGACCTCGCTATCTGCAGCAGACTGGGATCCCTTCCAGCAACTGTTATCCTGCTAGGAAAAAAGGGAACGTGGCCTTACACTCATAGCTAATTTAGCAAAGTTCAACCATAGTGCAATTGGAGGTCTTAACACGGGCTGTATAAGTCTGTATACTAGGAAAGAGAGTTGCCAGGCTATTATTCTAATGTTCTCAAGCATCTTTTTTTCTAAGGACAAAACTATGTGTTGTTTTTAAAAATAAAAAGCTTGGTGGGAATAGAAGTATATTTTCTTGCTTGCTCCCTTTCAGCAAAAAAAAGCCTTTTTTTTTAATACTACAAGATTGTGTTCAAAAGTCTTTATATTCCTCCCCACCTCTTGGGGTAGGTGAGAGAATTGTACCTTTATTTATTTAGTGGATTTCTACAGTCATCCATCTCACACACATGATTCTGGAAGCTAATACTATTTTTAAAAAAGATAAAAACTTGTGCAAAAAATACAATTGACTCATAACAACTATGGAAAGTATCACCATCCAAAGGATAATCCTGAGTCATGCAAATATTCCAATCTAATCAACTAACCTTCAACACTAGCTTGGAGGAGACTAGCAGCAATGGATCCATTTGGGATGAAATATAAGCCCTTGGGTCGTTTCTGTTGTTTGAAACAGAATGAAAGGGTGGCCAGGAGGAACTCTCTCTTTCCATTCCTGAGACAACGATGATGTTGGTCAAGGAATTCTGGGAGTTGAAGTCCACAAATCTTAAAAGTTGCCAAGGTTGGAGACCCCTGTTCTAGAGTGACCCTGTGAAAATGAATTGATCAAGGCATCCTAAATCTCCCTTCTTTGCAATTTTCCAAAACTAAATGGAAAAAGGGGCAGAAAGATTGAGGATAGTATAGCCTCTTCCAGTTCTGTCCATAATAGTGCTGATCAAGGTGGTATCATCACACATTTTAGAATGTGCAGGACTTGGCTGATTCCTGATTGATTAGAGTTTGGGTAATCGGGCACACTGAGGTAAAACAACTAATTGGAGGGATCATGTAAACACAAGTAATTTTCCTGCCTTATATCATACAATACTTTTGTGAAACTATAAATGATATAATGTGTTCAAAAAATCAGTAGGTGGCCAAGTGCTACACATTATAACACAGAGAGCCAGTTTAATCCAGTGGTTAAGGCATCAGGCTAGACATCAAGAGACCAAGAGTTCTAATCCTGCCCTAGGCATGAAAGCCAGTTGGGTGACTTTGGCCAGTCACCCTCTCTCAGCCTAAACCACCTCACAGGGTTGTCGTTGTAGGGAAAGTAGTAGGAGGAAAGAATATAATTCACCTTGAGTTATTTAAGTAATAAAGGTGGGATATAAAGAAAATAAATAAATAATCGGTAAATCCAGGTTATTAAGCTATGCTCTTTGTGAAACATTCAAAAAGCCATGTCAAACGCCACCAAACAAACAAATCGGAAAGCAGCATATTTTAATCTACTCAGGTTCACAGAAGAAAACATGAGAAATGTAACTTCCCCCAGTTTAAAAGAAAATCAAGTTGCCTAAAATAAAATTGAAGTTTTATTTTATTACTCTGAGACTATGTAGTGTTCTATATTATAATGTACATGTTAGATGAATCTCCTATTCCACTACTGCTGCCCTTTAAAAGTTTGATTAATTTCCTTTCTAAAATGTAAGACATTGTTTAAATTAAACCTTTTGCCGTTGGAGAAAAATCTTACATTTATCTTTGCACTGAAGTTAGCTGTCGCTTGTCATAATGGAAAAATATCACAAAACCCACTAAGGATTGTTGTGAGATTTCTACCATGTTTTGTTTTTCCCTTTCTCTAATCTTTCAACCTGGAATGCCTTGAGAACATCACTATCTTAACTGCTGAGTCCGTCAGGAGCAAATCAGGACTGAAATACTTCAGTGAAGTCTTTTGTTGACAAAACAAGGCTTGTTGTAATTTTCTTTTTATGTGATTATCAAGAACAAGGTCTTCTTTCCTCTCTTCTTTCTGGCTTTTGTAGTAGACAGAAACCATAGACTGCTAATGAGCTTTCACTGTTGAAGTTATTTTCACTATAACTTTTGTTACATTACCACATCCTTTCTATCCTGCTACATTTTGTGTTGTGTGAGAGTGTCCATGTTTATTTGTAACTCTTTCCTCCTCCTATGAGATGTGTGAACTATATATGGCCTGGGAAATCTGTGGCACTGTTGGTATTTTTAAACTGTTTTGGCCTCCGGTTTGAACACTGGCATGACACAGATAAGCAACATTTGCAGTTTCTCATGGGAACCCAGGGGTACCCCCATGGCTACTTGTAGCTTTGTTGTAATTTTGAAGTTACTTCCCTCAGTAATACAAATCGCTCCCAAAACATCTTCTGGGACTGCCCTCCCCACCTCTTGCCCAAGGTCTACACACAGAAAGTTAATTTCGTAAGAGGGTAGGTTTAAAAACAGTGCTGTTTCTCCAGCTGGAGTCATGAGCCTGTCATAACTCAAGGGGTTGCATGTTTTGATCTTCAGACGGCTTCCTGGTTTTGTACAATTCCATTACAATTGTCTGCCATTCCATTGGAATGATCTAGCTGGTCAGATTTCTGATTCTTTGCTTTAAACAGGAGGATACAATACTACCTTAAAACAGATGCACACTTTAGCCGGGCTCAGTGGCACAAGCCTGTAATCCAGCTACTCTGGAGGCTGAGGCTGGCAAATCACTTGAGCTCAGGAGTAGTGGGCTATGGCGAGGGTGTCCACACTAAGTCACCAGGTTGCCTAAGGAGATGCACACTTTGGAGTGATCTTCACCCTCTCTTGTAATAAACTAGGATTCTTGCTTCCCACATTTTTCTAGGAACATTTATAATAATTGGATATTTTAATTACTGTCGTTCAATTTTATTCTGTTCATCAACCCCAAAGGCTTCCTAAAGTAGGAAAATGGTAATGAAGCAAAATTAAGAACAAAATAATGGTAAAACAGAAAAGAAGTTAATTAAAGTAGTGAAATCAGAGCATAGGGCATTGATGAAATCTGCATTTTAAAGAGAGAGAGAGAGAGCAAACCACCTGCTGAAAAGATAAAATCAGCACTTCTGGCTATTGCAACATAAGGGTCAGCTTTCCTGCGGTTCCTCCTCATAGCAACCACTTCACAGTCCTGTAGGGGGCTCAGTTTTTTAAGGAGGCTCCAATGAAAGTCTGTTGCCCAGTTTTGACTCCCTTGAGTGGCTGAGTGGCTGGGTTTGGAGTAGTACCCAGTGGGATGGGTCAGGGAGATAGGCAGAGGATGCTGTAGCAACCCTGTGATCAGTCATAAGGGTGAACAACTGCAGGAGCACTTTGTAACTGTGTGTTAGTAGCTTTTGGTGAATCTGTCAAAACTTTGAACCATTGCTAAGCAGTCATAAGTCAAGGATGACCTGTAGCAAGTGTCTCTCCACCATTCACCCTTAAAGAGTAAGGAAGGTAACAATAAAGAATATATAGTAAGAAGCAAAATAAAGAACAAAAACACTCTCACTCAAACAAGAATCACTACTGGTGGAGGCCATTATTATATATAATATAATTAACTGCCTGATTTTAAGCTTTGATTTATGTTTTCTACCTTGAGAAAGACAGGGTTAATAAGTCTAATTGGTCTCCTTCCCAATCTCCAAGACCAGTCTTCTATTTGGAATATAAGGAGTGAATACAAGAAGAAAAAAGAATTAAAGTTCATTCCAATACTATTATAAATTTATTTCTGAACATATTGTGTGTAAAATGAATCCTGAGTCTGACAAATTTTTAAAAGGGGGGGGAGCAAGTGATCATCAAAACTTCAAGAGTGCCAAAAAAAACCAAGTTTGTGTTACTGTTATTGTGGGAACATATACCGGTATAATCTATGAATTGTCTTTACTGCTCTACGATATTGCTATATAGCTACAAGATGGTTCAGTACACAGGGAAGAGATCCCTTGTGGTTTGCCACTCCAAATGACTGCATACTTTTCAGTAAGCCATGATTTTTAAACTATGATTTACTGAGGAAGCTAAAACCATAATTGATAGGTAAGGATATCATGCTAAATCATGGCACAATTTACCTAATGGGATTCAACATGGGATTCAAACTCATTCATCATTTGCTGTTGAAGGGTAGTAACTTAAATGCAGCAGCACACATTGCACTTTAGTGTGTAATGTAGGAGAATATAGATCACAACCAATCACATCCATCCAACTTCTTTTCACCTAAAAGGATGCTCAATTGATTTTTTTCTTATGATAGATTTGTAAGGCTACATGATTCACAAAATGTCTGCAAATTACGGTATACATTCTCTCTCTCTCTCTCTCTCTCTCTCTCTCTCTCTCTCTCTCTCTCTCTCTCTCTCTCTCTCTCTCTCTCTCTCTCTCACACACACACACACACACACACACAAACACACAAACACACACACACACACACACACAAGTTATGTACTTCTCAGGTTTCTTTTGCTCTTCAAGCAAACCCATCTAAAGAAATTCTACCGTAGTAGAAGAGAGAGAGAACTAAAATGACAAAGAGGGTGTTTCCCAAACCCTGATAGGATTTGCAGAGGTGTCAATTTTTTGTGAGGCAGCTACTTATGCCAAAAAACTAATCCACCACTCAATTACCATTCAGCTCTGCCCATAAACTGAAGAAAAGCAGCAGTGGTGATTGAGATTCTGAAAATCCACTGAATCTTCAAAACCCACTTAACATCCCTCAGAAGTGATTTGAAGGCACTTGAGTCAATGCCTTAAATTGATGCACAGATTTAATTTGAGGATTCAATTCGACTGTATCCCCTTAAACTGAGCAACCCATTCAAAGCTTTGCACAGCTGTTCTTGGCTGGGCTTCCATCTGAAAAGGCCATGGGATGTTTTCCCTTCAGAAAATAGAGCCCCCTTTTCCTGTTTATTCTCTGAACAGAGGAAGACTATAAGTAGCAAACGTGACCAATAAATGAAGCAAAGAGTGAAGAGGTGGACTCAGCCACTGAACCACATGACCTGAGTTAAATGGCTTCCTGCACTGATGCTAAGACCACAAGCCCTAGCAGGAAAATGTTCAGGAAAGAGAAAACATTTATAGTGCCAGGACTCCCCCCCCCCTTTTTTTTTAAACCAAAATAAATGAAAGGAAATCTTGTGTGTTGGTAAAAGTTTAGAAGTCATTTTTAGGTCACCAGGCTTTATTCTGGATGTCCATATTCTAACTCCCAAGTTCAGATACCACCTCAATCTGTAGAGTTACTGGTAGACTTTAGATCAGTTATCTTATTTTGTAATATGTTCTGGGAGATGAATTTAGAAAGAAGTAGGAACAGAGCATACATGTGGTCTACTGCATTTATAAATACTTGTCTGTACTGTATTACTGATATTGAACTAAATCAATTTAATTTGTTCCAGTCATGAATAATAATTAGGAATTATTGTGAACTGACGTTAGATAATATTTTAAGCCTATAAGCCTCTGTCAATCAATATTAGTTTCATGAGCTCCTATTCCTCTAAAATCAGTTCAATTTTTCCACTAGCAGCATGACCTTACCACATGAGCCCTGTACTCACTCAGGGATCTTTTAAATATTGGCTTAGCTTAATTTATCTGTTTTATGGAATCCCAAAAAAAAATATCTTGGATTTACCCGTTATGTAGAAGTGATGCCATTAACACATTATATTTTTGAAAAACAATGATCACTAATACTTCTGATGTGCCTTCTTTGGTTGGTTAACATAACAGTTGCCAATTTCCAGTATTTAATTTGAGTTTTAATTTTTCTCAGCATGCACAACTTAAGGAATCTTCAAAGCAAAAAAAAAAAAAGGAGAATGCAGGAGAAAAGCATTCTTTTTATAATGAAGTAGGAGAAAACACCAAACTCTTCCCACTCCTCTCTCCCTCCACATTTGTACATGTGCTCCTGTGAAATAAGAAAGCAGAAGATGCTTATGACAATTAAGTCTGGAGGCTGCCTAGAAAGAAGTGGTTTGACTGTTGTGGTTTCTTTTCAACCACAAGGATTTAGTGTGATGTTAAGGCTAAGTCGCATGTTACATTATACCAGATGTTTTTGCATTTTGGGGCCTTTGTCAAGGAGAAAAAAGTGTGGTACAAATGTATAAGTTAATCAAACTATAGGAAAATCCATGCCTTTCATAGAAAACTTCTGTATACCAGAGTAATGGCATCAAGAAAACTCTGTACTGGACCATTGATAATGAATTTCAGGAAAAGGTTATACTTACAGTATATATGGTAAGCTAGTTTAATTTTGACAACAGAGCTACCATTGCTTTTAAATGAGAATTGCAAAAATGCAGCAGCACACTTCATACATTTATTATAGAAAGTAACAATCCACCATTAACCAATTTCTTAATTAAGAGAAAGTTTTAAAAAGAGATTTAAACCGGAGCTTAAAACGACTGAACCAATTTCAAATGTATTAGCAAAAGGCCCACAACTGGGTGTTGCTACGGTACGATTTTCACGTTCCCTTCATTAAAGGCACCTTTATGCAATGCACAGGCCAAAAACTAGATATAAACACTTGCCAGTTGTTTTTATTAAATAACCAGCACTAGGAGATTGGCACCATATGGGAAAAAGTATCAACCTTTTTTCTCACTGTGATTCAAGCTCAGCTAGTGCCCATACGGTTATTATCTGCAATGAGAAACAAACAGTAAATAATTATGAAAACCACTAGATTTGTTTCTCTTACTACTAATAGCAGAAAAGCTTCTGATTGCAAAGCTTTAAACTGCCTGGTCCTCACGTCATAGTTCCAACTCACCTTAGCCCACTATTCATTCTGTCTCTTGATCTTGATCCTGATCCATGACTCTACTATCTATCATACATAATTTCAAGAGCATGCAGAATGTCTCAAGCTGGGGGCCCAGCCTTGGACAAGTTTCTTGTCCCTTTTAGAGAAGCCCATTTTGTATCTGCTGACAACATATTGTGTAGGAATGAAAACCTGGTCTTGAAAATGGAAAGTAAACTGTTAAAGAGGGGAAGTTTTCAGAAAAGATTGCTCTGTCTTGATAAGGAGAAAAGTGTGAGAAAGAAACTCAAGATACGATTGCCTTGGTTTTGTTTGGTATAAGACGGGGCAAAAGAAAATTCAACAGGCTTTCAAGATTCTGTTATTATACACCAAAACATTAAAAAGAACTTTTCTGGAATCCTTACCATGCCTGTGTTTTTTAACCTACCCTACCTCAAACAGTATATACAGTATATACAGAATGAAGTTTCCATCTTGGCAAGGTGAAACTGGGAATTTGGGGTTGAAAATAGTGTTTTCTCTGACAAAATGGAGAACATTCTAGTGCATATGAGAGGCTGGTCATCAGTTGCCTCCAGTTACCAGAGCTTGTGGCTTCATGATGATTCGTGAAGATGACGTGGCTATTAGAAAGACCAGCTGTATCCCTTGCCCAGGTGTTATTTTTGTCTGTGTGGTTAGGCTAGGGGAAGATTGACCTTGTATCGGACTTTCCACAAGGTTGACATTCCGCTTGCCTTATCTTCCCCCACTATTTTGCAAAGTTCAAAATATGAATAATTTACACAGAGAAGCAGTGGAGTGGCTCTTTGGATGATTAGAATGGGTGGGAGGAGGATTCTCCCTAACCTTGATGACATTCTGTGAGGGCAGCAACATTCCCAGACTCCGGGCAGAGATAGAATACAAGGCAGGCTTTGATGCCAGTGGTTCTTTCCCAAGTCAAGGATAGAAGGGAAGCAGGTCAGCATGGCTACATGGATATGCCTTCAGGACTGTATAATCCAGTGTTTCTCAACCTTGACAATTTTAAGGCATGTGGACTTCAACTCCCAGAATTCCACAGCCAGCAATGCTTATACTGATTATACTATAATATACTATAATATACAATGATTATACTATAATCATTCTTTTAGCTAGCCTCCAGGTCTGAAAAGTTCACTGTTCTTTATATCTTAATAGAGTCTAAAATCTACACCTAACATCTGGACTCCAAATCAACACGTATTTATTGGGCTATAAATCAAAACAGGCATCTATTTGGAAGTCATTATATTTTACAATTTAGGGGAAGGAGGGAGAGGTTTTTTCCCTTTTCTTTTACTTTTTTCTGCCTTTTGTTTTCTGTCTTTTTCTTTAGATTTGCTTTTTCCTCTATATGACCCTCAAACAAGAAATATTTTACACATAGCAATCCCAAATAATTAGAATCAATTGCAGCTCCAAATGTTTCAATAATAGTAATAGTTCTTTCTCTTCTAGTTGACAAGGCAGCACCTGCAAACAGCAGAATGGAAGAGATGGATAAAATCATAACATACAGAGACCTGCAAATAAAAGTAGAACGACTGTGATGAAAGAAAGCAAAAATAGTCCCAATAGTATTAGATGCCTTGGGCACCATTCCAAAATACTTGAACATAATTGGCATTGATAATAATCATCATCAGTCAACTGCAAAAGGCAGCTTTACATTTTGCGATGATACCTTTAAAATAATAAAACAATATCTATAGCAGGGGCCTTCAAACTTGGCACTTTTATGACTTGTGGACTTCAACTCCCAGAAATCCTCAGCCAGTACAAGGGCCAAGTTTGAAGACCCCCGATCTATAGTATATATCCCAGGTCCTTGTGAAGGACTTGATAGTCAAATAAAAATGCCAAATCCAGTCTAAACATCTGGCTAGGACAAATCCAGACCAACTGAATTAATATTCCAAATCATGAATTTCACATTTACTATCAAGACAATTACAGAGAGCCTTTAATAAATATTCTTGGAGGTGTCTAAATGACAAGTGTTTTTTAACAGAGTCTTTGCCTTGTGTCAAATATAACTCATTCATCTTTTAATGGTTTTCATTCTTTGATCAATTTCTTTAAAGTGGGACTATGATTATCTATTAACAAGTACATTTAACCACCCATAAGCTTCTCTGTTCACATATTTCATTCATGTTCCACTCCTTTTCTGAACAGCTCCTTATTTTCTTTTCATTCCATCCTCAGGAGCTTATGGCGAGCCTCACCACAAAGGAAGACTCTGAAGTCAATTTTTCCCAACAGCAATCTACTATACAATGAGGGTTCTCTGATTATGCTCAACTATTGATAGAAAAATCAAACATTAAAACTTATGGCTTTGTATAGAAGAAGACTTTGTGCATATTGACACAAGTATGCTTCCAAAGACCTATATACTGAAGAATGATGTGACCTGTAGCATAGGTACATCCCAGTTTTTCACAGATATCTACATTTCATTTCATGAAGCCCAACAGTTTCACTATACCGTGCCATCTTAAAAAAATAAAATAAAACCTGGCATTTTTAATTTGATTTTACAGGAACTAGAAAGTCAGATATAAAATTAAATTAAAAACTGAAAGTCTCTAAGGAAATCACACAGAAACACCTAAGTGGAAACCTTCCAAATTCTCACATCAAAGCAGAAGTCTATCAGATCAGCATATACGTCTTTATACCAAGTTCCTTCTGAATTCACAACTCGTTCATTTTATAAGCCATAAGGCATGAAAACTGATGAGCCATAATAGGCCATGCATGCACATTGTGAAAATATGATTCACTGGAATAACATATCCAATACTTTACATTCAAGGGCTCTAAATTTTCATTAAAATAACATTACAATCTCATAGTGGATAGTTAAAATGGATAGTTAAAAAAAAAAAAGCTAAGGCTTAGTTAGACCAAATACAATCCTTAACTTATCTTCCAATGCAAGTAGCACCATCTGCACATGTCTCCTCAAAAATATTCTATGGGACTTTTTCCCAAGTGAGTAGACACTGAATCATATCCTTAAAAAAGTTGAATCGATGGTCAGTCTTCTGCCCAAGAGCCAATCGTAATCCAGGGCGACATCTGACTAAAGAAAAGACTGGAATCTCCATCTTCTGCCAAGAATTTGAGGGACTCTTCAAGCAGACCCTTCACATTATCATTCCTTAACTTGCAACTGTTCAAATCAACAGATTCTGTTTTATTCTAATCAAAATAATAGCCAAATCATTAGGTATAGTCAAAGTTTCTCTCACAGTAAAGCTGGTTATTCTACATACATTATATAAGGTTATTCTTATTTGAGAATATTTGTTGCTAATTTATCAAGATCAGGCATTCTGTATTGTCAGCCCCACTAGGTAGACTGGGCCAGGAAATCAATTCCACAAGAAGAATAAAATTATCTTTATTGAGATTGCCTATAATCAGAGAATCTTACAACTCTGATTGTGCTGTATCGCCCCCACTTTGCTACAATTCAGTAATCAGGCAGGCCACTTCCAAATGTTATTTCATTGTCTTGGATTTAAACACTGTCAGCCTTCCTTGCTGAGTTAATAGTTCCTGATAATGATTCTTACAGATTTCCATCCATATTATCTTCCTTAGTCTCTACAGGTATATAGATATTTGTGGCTCCACTTGGATCCTGGAGCATCCACTGGGAGAGGTTGGAGTGGGTTAAAAAAGAGAAAATGCCACCATGTGATACCACTACTTACAATCAAGTGACTCCTGCTAGTATCTGCTCTAACAAAAAGAAGGAAATCATCTGTTGACTGTTGTATTTTTCCAGTTCTTGGGTACAGAGCTTGAATATTGTTGTGTTTAAATTAAATCTGATCTAATTAAAAAACAGGCCATCCTTTTGGGCTGGGACAACCAGGAAATCTTTACCATTTCAATGGGATCTTCATAGGGCCCAAAGGCATTGCTGCAAATTTTAAAAAATAAATTCGGAAGTTGATACCCTGCTACTTGCATGCTAGTTTCTTGTTTATTTTTAATTAAAATGATCTTTAAAAAAAAGCAGGTAGGGAATGGAATTTGGTGGCACTTGGAGGTGAGGCATGCTAGGGACAAATTAAGTTTGTCACCATTCCTAAATTGGTTATTCATCTACTGCCTATGGGAGGAAACAGATGATTAGGTAGAACAATTTTCTCTATTGGGCCTTCTGTGAAGACTGATGCAAGAAAAAAATCTGGACTGTTCCTTGAGAATGCCCTGCAATAGAATAGAGACCCAGAGGCTTCCTGATACAGGCTCAACTATAGTAGTTTAAAGAGCCTGGCTAGTTGCTCTGTTTCCTAGTCTCGTTCAGACAGAGGAAGCATCTCCTGAAGATTTACTAAAGTTCTGGATTTTTTTGTTTTTAAAGAAATGCTCTTCAGGAGAAAGGCTGGAGAGAACTTCCTTGAGCTCCTTAAAAAAAAAGTCCAGTAAACAAACAGATTGAAAGGAGAAAGCACGAGTGTGAGAGAGATGGAAAGAAAATGCACACAAACAGCAGCAGACCATTTGACAGGAAAATAGCACCCTGACCTTCTCTGGTTAAAAGCTATCAATCAAGTTTAAATTTAGCTCCCCCACAGTCTCAGATGAACAGGAGGCAGCCAGGGCAAGGCAAGCTTAACGCCTGAGAATGTTTGTACTGTGTGGCAAGGAAAAATAAGAAAGAGCCACCCAAGCTTAAAGTCAACAAAGGCCAGCCTGTAAAAACAAATGGGGCTGATGAGAATGGGGCTGCCACCAGAAAGCTCATTAGCGGCCAGATGCACCCACTGGAGCCAGTCTCTCTTCAGCTTCCTGAGAGACAATGCCGCCATCCCGTTGATGCCGCAGACTCTTGGGCTCAGGAGCTCTTTCCCTCTGAGAAGAGAAGCCCACTCCCCAGCCCACAGATAGAGAGAGGCAGAAACCCAGCAGGAGTCCTGCCCTTCCATGAAGTCCCCTTGGGTTTGGGGGACCAATGGTTGAGGGCAATCATAAGGACAAGATAGGAAAAATCTATAGTACTGTCTGAGAAACAAAGCTGTTTTTAAAGACAAGAAATATGTGCAGAGACTTGGAATTAGGGAAGGGAAAATCCATCCGTGTTTCTTACTCTCCATCCCTTCTTTGTGCTAGTGTGTCAAGTTGAGAATGCCAACCTGAGATCCACAGGTGTTCAGAGGGTGAGGTCAACTTCCACAAGATGGTTGCAGTTTTGGCATATGCATGCAATGTCCAGATACACGCACGAGGGGCAGGACATCAAACACAACACTGAACCTGACAACCTGCAGATTTTGACGTGCTTTGTGGATGCTGCTATCAATTTTTTTTTTAAAAAATGGCACTAAAATACATTTTTGTAAATTTTTGTTCCCTCTACAATTTCATTGAGGATACAAATTTCCCTAATGTAATCCACTTTTGCACATTATCTTCTCTTAAATACACAAACACATATACATTTTTTAAAATTGTTGGTGAACTGCATTGACTATCTCACAAAATATAACCAATTATGCTTTCAAAACTAGTATATCAAAATGAAAAACATTTGGCTAAAACGTTTCCATTTGCATTTGCATTCCAGGGGTGCTTTTTGTTTTAAATAAATGTGGAACAGCATTCAAATATGCAATCTTCACTTGCTATCCAAGGTAGTCTAGTCTAGTAAAAGATTTATTTATTTTTATTATGTTTTCATAATTTCTGTCCCACTAAATCTCAAAAAATTCAATTGATACTCAACTGTTTTTGTGGCTCATGGTAGTATACCTGCTTATGCAGCTTGTGCTTGAATGAATTTAGTGATAATCACATTCTTATTGGCAAGCACCTTTTAACACTATATTTGCTGAGTAAGGAGAATAAATATGTAATCAACCCTAAGTTAGAATCAGTTATAATCCAGACATAATAGTCTATCAAGTCATCTGGGGAAAAATTACTCCTAGTGGCCCACTTTAGTAAGAGAAGGGAAACCGGCAGGAAAATTTCTCAAGAGTAATGCCAAATCTCTGGAGCTCTGTTGCTATGAAGATCAGGCTGGCCCCCATCTCTGTATGTCTTCAGGAGATGCTGAAATCAAAGCTGTTCAAGAGAACATTTTCTTGATTTGTTACTTTTCTTGTTATTTGTTTTTATATCTTGATGCATGCAATGGATGTTTAAATTTTCTTTCTTTTGTGTAAACCAAATGAACAAATAAATTGACAGTAATCGTATACATATTTTCAAAGATAATCCTGCTGAACTCCATGAACTCTTTCTGACATAGATAACAGATGGTGATGATAGATAGATAGATAGATAGATAGATAGATAGACAGACAGACAGACAGACAGACAGACAGACAGACAGATAGATAGATAGATAGATAGATGGATGGATGGATGGATGGATGATTTTCCCCAGATGACTTGATAGACTATTATGTCTGGATTATAACTGATTCTAACTTAGGGTTGATTGCATATTTATTCTCCTTACTCAGCAAATATAGTGTTGAAAGGTGCTTGCCAATAAGAATGTGATTATCACTCATTCATTCAAGAAGAAACTAGAAAAAATAACAAAATACAAAGCCCTCCAAATAGAAGTAGAATGACTATGGCACAAGAAAACAAAATGAAAGGTGCCTTTGGTACAATGCCAAAATATCTTGAGCATTACTTGAATACTAAGGGCATTGACGAAATTATCACCAATTAACTGCAAAAAGCAGCTTCACCTAATACAGCTGGTGACCTGTGATAATACTTTTAACAGCTTCAACAACAACATCTGGGTCCTTAGAAGGACTCAGTAAATGCCAAATCTAGTCTAAACATCTGTCTCACTGTGTAACTAAACTTAATCATATATGCCTCTCACTTCCAGTGACTATCCTCCCCCCCTCCTCCTCCACAAAATAGGGACCTATTCTAGAGCTTTTTACCAGCACCTGTGAAATCCCCTGAATTTGCTATCCTGAAAGTGGGAATAGCAACTTTTATCCCACCACACCTTTTGCTGGTTCAGGGACTGGGAAATAGTAGTTTAAATCAATCATGAGGAAGACTCTTTTATGTCATTTGCTAATTAGGATTCTCCTTTTCTTCCTTTGACCCTCCAAACAGTTTCCCATAATGTTTCACGTGGAACTCTTTATATCTTTCTTGTTTAAGGCTACTATATCTTGGCTTCATAGATGTGAATGTCCATTAACTGCACTGTATCATAAATCATAGATACATCGTACACTGAAAGGAAAAACCATAATATTGCAACAATTCAGATTGTTGGGTTGTAAAAACCGCAATATTTCTAAGATCTTTTTAATCCTAACCTTACAAAACAAGGCACTAATACGCTTTAACCAGAACTGTACTCATTGTGGAATACTTCCTAAGCAGTAATTCCATTTGGCAAAAACTACTACCATGCATGAAAGGGGCTTCAGGGTAGAGCCTGACTGTGTCTAAGCCTTTATGTGGATAAGCACAAACAACTTTTGTAACATCATTTGTCTGTGCAAGAATTGTCTAAGAAAGTTGGCCCAAGTAGCACTCAGACAGATGCATCTTTGCCCAGATTCCTGATGCTCTTTGTAACCCCTGCTGGAAGGCTGAATGCCCATTTGTCTGGAGGTTGCCTTTGGTGAACTTGAAGCACAAGGAGGAAGAAGGAGCAGTCCTCCAAGCTTCACCCTGGCTGGGAATGTCACCTGGTCCCGCAGAAGGGCAGACCCCGCAGGCAGCAGAGGTCAGCTTCTCAAGTGGGATCAAATAAAAATGACAGACGTAGGCCTTGTCCATAAAAGGACCTCTTTGAGGTCAATAAAAAAAAGCAATTCATTTTCTGTTCCCATTTAGCCTCTTTAGAACAGGCAGTATGAGAAAAGGTCTGTGAACAGTTCTTGTTTGGAAGCTGGCCAACCAACAGAAGGACGCCCAGCACTTTTTCACAGGACCTTTAGCTGCCATTGCTAACCTACGAGCAGCTTCAGCTGCAAGTTAGTCCTCTGTCTTGCCTCCCAGGCTTCCGTCCTCCCCACGCACACATGTTTTACCTCCCAGAGACGTCTGCTCACCACCGTGCTTGACTGCCGTGCCAAAGCAGCTGGCCCTTTGCAGGATGCAATCTTGAGAATCAGGGACAGGAAATTTAATAGAGATCCTCAGAGACAGGCTAGATATAATGCAACAACAACAGCAGCAGCAACAGCAGCAGCAGCAGAAATGGATTTTTCTTGTTGGGTAAAAAAAACAAACTAGTTTTCTTCCTGCAACTCACTTTCCCTATCTTTGGTTTTAAAGACAAAACTATTCTCCTCATGTTTGGGATAAAAATGTCCCCTCCCTCCTCTCTCCAACAGACACAAATAGAATTGGGCTGCATTTTTGTTTTGAGTTCCCACCAAAAGAAAATGGCCCTTCACAACAAACATATGACCGTCCAAAGAAATGAATGGTTGTACAGAAAAGCACTATCAAATGAAAAATAATCAGGAAAGGTCACATGGTGGCCAACTTTCGTTTTTGAATGTGGGAAAGAGCAAAAGCTGGGGGCGGGGAAGACCTTTTTATTGTTGTTAAAATCCTGACTCTCTGCATTGATTCTGGATCTATGTGCTTTCGATGTTCCCCTAAAAGCAGGAATCTTTGATAATCTAGATTATCAAATGGTTATACATGCCTTCCAAACAATTATCTTCTGGAACGTAGTCATCTATTAATCCAGCTGTCCTGTTAAAATGGAATGAAATAATGAAATAATATTTCATTTTAACAGGACAGCTGGATTAATAGATGACTACGGTATGTTCCAGAAAATAATTGTTTGGAAGGCATGTATTTTTAATGTTTTTTTGTTCGGATTTAGTCGAAATTGTTTTATATATATGCTGTGAGCCGCTCCGAGTCCTCGGAGAGGAGCGGCATACAAATCCGAATAAAAAATAAATAAAAATAAAAATAAATAAAATAACCATTTGATAATTTAGTCATTTATATCATCTTACTCAGCTGGCAGAAACATTTACCAGTGATCAAAATTCTAGCTCAGTGTTTCTCAGCCTTGACAATTTTAAGGCATGTGAATAAGGATTTTATTCTTGACAATTTTAAGGCATGACAATTTTAAGGAATTCTGGGAGTTGAAGTCCACATGCCTTAAAATTGTCAAGGTTGAGAAACACTGTTCTAGCTGCACTATATCAAATCACCCATTCCTCCCCCAATTTTTCAATTATGTGAAATGTTTGTTAGAAATTACTTTGCCCATTTATTGAAGACTAGCTTTATTTCAGCAATTTAGCATTTTGGAGGGGGTGTAGAATCTCTTCTCCACTTCTTGTTTAGGCTTCTTATGCTTATCTTCAGAGCTGCTTCCTTTCTGAAGATTTCTTGCTAGCTGGAAATGCCACTTGTTCCAGGAAATAAATATGCAGAAAACAGCAAATGTATATATAATCATTGAGATGAAAGAGAAGGTTCATGGCACCATCCCACGAATGGAGAGAGATGCACAGAGTCTTCATGTATAAAAAGCAGACAAGGAACTTCTCCTTGGCCATTGAGAATCCTCACTGGCCAAGGAGAAGTTCCCTGTCTGCTTGTTACACATGGACAGGATATTGATGATTCAGGAAGAACTCAAGTAGCTCTGTATAAATGTGTAGAATTAGAGTGAGGCTGTTGCTTCTTCTTATCTTGCCGATTGCCCTTTCACTTGGCCCGATTCAGAGGAAGACCTTATGGCGAGTACAATGTGGCCTTGCCATCATCAGATAGGATTGGGAAGAAAAAAACCAGTTCTGACTAAAATACTATAAGTCCTAGACTTACAACAGTTCGCTTAGTGACTGTTTGAAGTTATAATGGCACTGAAAAAAGTGGCCCCCAAGCCACAGCCGAGCAAGTCACCTGCCTGCCCACCTGGTGGTGCTCTTCCTCCTGTCCGAGGTTTTCATTGTGGTGAGCATTTCTGTTGAGGATTGGCAGCGGAGGTGGAGTGGGGGGTGTTTGGTTTTTATTCCCTCTGTCTGCTGGGTGGTTGCAGCAGGTTTTGGTCACTTCACATGACCCTGGGACACTGTAACCGCCATAAATATGAATCAGTTGCCAAGCATCTGAATGTAAACCACAAGACCCTGGAAATGCTGCAACATTCCACCTGATCGGCACTTCTTCTGGGCTCAGCAGAAGCGCCAGGATCAACCCTGAGCTGCAGCTGGAGCCTGGTGCTGATCCTGGTGCTTCCACTGAGCCCTGACAGCCCTGCAGCTCCAGCCATCTCTTGCTCAGGCTTGTGCGGTGCTGCCACCAGTTCAGCTCATTCCCCTCCCCCACTACCACTTTTCTGGGATGGTCGCTTACCACCTGCCAGGTGCCAATGTACCACAGGTGGTACTTGTACCACTGGTTGAAAAACCCCGTTCTAGCTGAACGAGTGGTCTGATTTCATATAGAGCCATTTTCTGGGTTCCATGTAGAAGAAGAAATAAAATCCAGAGAACAAATCTGATGTACTGATCAAGGTGCTAGACTACAAACTGGGAGGCCATGAGTTCTAGTCCTCTCTTAGGCATGGAAGCTGTCTGGGTGGCTTTGGTCTGGTCATTCTCTCTCACCCCAACCCACCTCATAGGGTTATTATGATGGGAAAATAATAGATGGAAGCATTATGTACATCACTTCAAGTTGCATGAAATCATGGCAGGATATGTATTTAAGACATGAATGAATATATCAAAATTATCTGAAGAAGAGTAGAGTTTCCAGCTGTGATCATTAGTGTCATAATAAATGCAAATAGAATTGTTTCATAGATAGCAATAGCATTAGCACTTAGATTTATATATTGCTTCATAGTGTTTTATAGTCCTCTCTAAGTGATTTACAAAGTCAGCATATTACTCCCAACAATTTGGGTCCTCATTTTACCAACCTTAGAAGGATGCAAGGATGGAACCATGAGCAATAGTAGATAGCTAAGCTTTTCTTTTAAAATACAGGGCAACTCCCTGTTCTACTAAAGCATAATACTAAATAACTTTTCTTCCGGCAGAAGCAATACAATTAACTAATTTCTACGGTGAGATGGTGGAATTTAAATTGGAACTTGTTTTAGAACAGGCATGTCAAACTTGCAACGTCATGTGACATCGCATGACGTATCGTGACTTTTTCCCCATTGCTGGCAATGGGGTGGGTGTGGTTTCGGCGTGATGCATCCAGCCTGTGGGCCAGCAGTTTGGCATGTCTGTTTTAGAAGCTTGGGTAGATAAAATCATTTTCAACTGGAATCCCCTCAAATAATAAAGATAGTATCAGACAAGTTTCTCTGATGCCAGCTCTCCCTCTAGTCATTACCTAACTTGCTTGAAGGCATACAGTAAAGGACCATTTATTTATTTTATTTATTTTATTCGGTCTTGTATGCCGCTCTTCTCCAGAGACTCGGAGCGGCTAACAACATGTATATAAAACATCAAATTTCAATACAAGTCCAAATAAAAATATCTAAAAAACAAACTAACACCCACTCATATTCACCATTCAATCCACAATCATCCCCAGGCCTGCCGGCAGAGGTAAGTTTTAAGGTTTTTACGGAAGGCCAGGAGCGTGGGAGAAACGCGGACTTCAGGAGGCAGTTGGTTCCAGAGGGCGGGCACCACAACAGAGAAAGCCCTCCCCCTAGGGCCCGCCAGCCAACATTGTTTCGCTGACGGGACCCGGAGGAGGCCGACCCTGTGTGCTCTCACCTGTTGTAGAAGAAGAAGACGGTCCCGTAAGTATCCTGGTCCCTTGCCATAAAGGGCTTTATGGGTAATAACCAACACTTTGAATTGCGCTCGGAGACCAATAGGCAGCCAATGCAGCATGCAGAGAGTTGACGAAATGTGGGCATGACGGGGCAGGCCCACAACCGCTCACGCAGCTGCATTCTGCACTAATTGTAGTCTCCGAACACTCTTCAAGGGTAGCCCCATGGTAAGGACCTTGAAGATTGAGTAGTCCATATAGTAGGAGCTGGCAGTCTCTGACTACGATTGAATGTGGGTTTAGTCATTTAGGTAACAACAAACCTGAGCTATCTAAATTTCACAGGACATGTTAACTAATCTTGACTCTGAAACATATATAGGTAGTCCTCAACTTACAACTATTTGTTTAGTAACTGTTCAAAGATACAATGGCACTGAAAAAAAGTGACTTATGGCTGATCCTTGCATTTGTGAACCTTGCAGCATCTCTACTGTTATGTCATCAAACCTCAACTTGGCAACCTGCGTGTATTAACAATGGTTGCAGCATCTCAGGGTGATGTGATCACTATTTGCTGCCTTCCCAGGAGGCTTCCAACAAGCAAAGTCAATGGGAGAAGCTGGATTCCCTTATGACTGTGTGATTCATTTAACAACTGCCATGATTTGCTTAACAAAAAAAGGTTGTAAGATAAGCATGACTCACTTAACAATCTCCCTGCTTAGCAATGGAAATCCTGGTCCTATGGTTTTATGTGGTTTTATGTCAAGGACTACCTGTATTTCAAATTCCCATCAAGGGCTGAAGCTTATTAAATACCTTTGACCCAGTCAATCTCACTGAGTTTAGAGTCTCCCTTCAAGTAAGGAATGTTGGAGTATCTTCTTTGACTATTTGACAAAAGGAAAAATAAAAGCTTTCTCTCTGGATACACCCCTGTTAGTGGAAGACAGCGAACTGATCCTATGCTTCATCTGGCAGTCTTTATTTTTTGTAATGGAGACAAGAAATGATCCATAGCGAATGTCTTAGTCCTGCTTAGCCTGGCCCCAACAATCCTAAACATGTGTCTGTGCTGTGACATTGCGTGACATTGTTTGTATAATGCCATATTACATGAGTTTGTGGTGTGGCTTTTGGAATATCTCCACAGTTACCGCAACGGCTGTTCAGGCAGCAAATTTGCATCAAGTGTCTCCACAAGCCAATTCTGCTCCTTTTCTAATCAGCTGCTTACTGAAGAATGAGCCCTGAGCAAAGCGGATGCTGCATTCCCTTCCTCCATCCCTCCCTCTCTCTTACACACACTATAATCTGGATGAAGAAAAAGCTAGCAGTGAAAATAATGAGCTGACTCTGAATCACATATAACAAAGAAAACAAACTGCTCTTGCATATCTTGATGGCAGTCTCTTAAACCCAAACTTCTTCAGTGTTCTTTAAAGATAGTTTTTTAAACACAACAAGGGTTTAAAGGCTTGGGACTATTGTAGTAGACTTGTCAAGGTACAGAAACTGTAATAGTATGTGGGAAAGACATTGAAAGACTGGCAAAGAGCTACCAAGGAAATTGTTCAAATAAGAGACAGCATAGCCTGCAACTGGATAGTGAGCAGGACAAATGGATCAGAAGAGACCTTCCCTAGTTTCTCAGGCTGTGAATGACACCGGTGGTGGTGAGGATTGTATTTTCAGACTTGCAAGATTCTGTCAGTGTAGTAGAGGTCCTTGCTGCTCTCTGAGCTTGGTTGTTTTCTTGCAGATGTTTCATTACTCAAACTAGGTAACATCATCACTGCACTGAAGCATCTGCAAGAAAGCAACCAAGCTCAGAGAGCAACAAGGACCCCTCATTTCAATCCTGAGCTGCAAATATTCCCCTCTATCTGTCAGTGTAGCTTTACAATAAAGTACAATTAGCTCTTCCGGTTGTGATTCCCATCTGTGAGGAATCCTGCAAGGCTAAACATAATTTTTATTGAAAATGTAAAAGGAATGCAAACAATATTTTGATCTCTCAATAAATTTAAATTTAATATTAAAGCAGTATGGGGAGAGGGAATTCTTTGTTTCCTGAAAAGTTATTGGTCATGTGGTAGAAGTCCCTTAGCATCTTTCTCTCAAACACCATGTCTCCTAAGTCCCCAGATAAATAGACCCACAGGATTACTTTGTCAGTTATATGGAAAACTACAATTTTTCATTACATGTTCAACAAATTCTGCATTCCCAGATTAGATCTAAAGTGTGATTGGGTCATATTTTTAGATTAGATTAGGGTCATAGTGGTTGGAACCATCATATACTACAATATCATGGCCAAGAATGGCAGGTTTGACATTTGATAACAGAAACCAGTGATAGATATCTTCAGGAATGGTTTCACGTTGCTTCCTTCAAACCCATAGAAAACATGTAATTCTTTCAACACATCTGACATGATTTAATCAGCTCATCTCTAACTGATTGTCCTAATTAAATTAAAAAAAGATCCAAGAAATGTTATGAACATTTAAATTCTACTAATTTCATTGGGAGCGCTAACCCTATTCTTCAATGCCCCCCATGAGAATGGCTTAATTTTAGCAGAACATAATTAATTAATTAATCTTAAAATTAATCTTCTATAATAACTGAAATCACTCAAAGTGACACCACCAGATAGTTTTGATTCTGACATTTGCTATTCCAAAATAAAATTAATGAGATTTTTCCTGCAGGTTTCCCTTCCTTCCTTCCTTCCTTCCTTCCTTCCTTCCTTCCTTCCTTCCTTCCTTCCTTCCTTCCTCCCTCCCTCCCTCCCTCCCCATCCATCATAAGTGGCTCCCTCATTACAGACTTTGAAAATCTAGAGTTATTTTATGAATGAACTGCAGAAGAAGAAAAATATAGGCACAAGCTGCAGATGAACTTTTAAAAATGAAAACAGGAAATGTCTAATCATTACAATACCAACTTCTATTTATAATGAAGGGATAGCCATAATATTCCCCTTATTCCAGGCACTTCTACATTATACAATAAGAATGTTAAAGAAGATGCCCGTAGTATGTATTGCAAATGAAAAGTAAACAGACTCCTCCTACATTAAATGTGATTTAATGCAGGTTAGCTTTTTATTTATTTGGCTCTAAGGCCAGAACGTTACATAGTCATGTAAAATGTAGGAAGCATTTTTCTGGTCTCTGCAGATATTTATCATTCCATATAAGATGTAATATGATGTGAGGAGCCAGCCTGGCTGCTGAGACTCTCTGATGCTGAAACTAGTGGAAACTACCAAGAATACTTAAGGGGCTGAAACATCAGTGTTTACCATTTCCATCTGGACTGTTGGAAATAATTCTAAAAGGGTTGCAAATGATTTGGGGATATAATACATCAGAGCATATATTAGAACAAATACATTCCAGTTACCTTCTACAGCATATGTTAAAAAGGAGATAACATGGGGTAGCACAGTTAACTAACACCCCCCCAAATTAAAAATCAAAGCATTGCTGCATCAATGAGACCATTCTCATGTCATCACAACGATGAAGTCAAACTTTCTCAGGAGCAATTTAACCTTAAATAGCCTAATTATCCATAGCTACCTGTTGACATAGTGTTGCTGAGGAGTTTGTGACACAGTACACTAGAATCACAGCACTTCAGTTGTGGACCAGATTCACTAATAATGATGGCATGACTTGCTTAACTATGGTTTGTTTTTCATATATGAGTTCACATCACATTCTGAACTAAACCAACCAAACCATTTTTTTTTATTCAAAGTGCTTGTGAGTAGAACAAACAGAGACAATTTCTAGAGTGTGTTGAACATGATTGTAATTGTTGGATGCTGTGCTAGGACAATGGAGACTCAGATTCAAATCTCATTTAGCCTGTTTTGCCCAAAATTCCTGCTGCATGTGCTTCCATAGATTACAGCCAGAAAAGTCAGTGAATGACCTTAGCTAGTCTTCTCTTGCACTATAAGGGAATACAAGACAAAAAGCTAACAACAAAACAGCCACTTGTCTGGAATGATATAGAGTCTCTTGCTTGAGCAGGGGATTGGATTAGAAGACCTTCAAGATCCTTTCCAGCTCTGTTATTCTGTTACTTCTATAAGATGAATCAAGCAAAGGAGAGACAGAATAGGACTACAGTAACCTGAATGTGGGGAGGTGGAAGGGAGCAGAGGTCCTTAAGAACATTTTTATTCTCAAGTTCTGGATAAGAAGTAAGGAAGACAGCCAGTAGGTGCATCCAAGAGATAGCAGAACATAAAAGCCCTAATCAATCAGTGGAAGAGAAGAGCTGTTACTCTCCTGTCCTTGCTTGGAAATCAAGCAGGTGACTTCCAGACAATCACCATTACAGAAAGGACGACCACAGCCCTCTTCCAGTGCTGCTACCTAACAGCTGATTTCAAGACATGCCACCATGTTGGAAGCAACATGTTCGTTCCAAGACCAATTGCCTGATCCTATTTGAATTCAGGTTAAATATGTAACACAATTTAAATATGTAACAAAACAGTATTTATTTTTATCAGTCCTTAACAACTTCACATTTATCTTTTATAAATGGTCCTGAATTCAAATAATGTAAAAGTGAAAAAAATTACGCTTCTTAGCTCTATTCTATTCAATCCATTTGCCAATTCATATAATTAAAATACAAAATTTCATCAGGGGTGATCAATAAAAAGCAATGTTCCTGGTTTTGTTTTTTCCCCCCATTTTGTTGCACCCTGCACCATTATTAAGTAGCATATCTGCAGCATTCTTTTGAATTTAGTGCATTCATTAAGAAAAAGCACTGTTTAACTTTTCGTCATCACGGCACTTTTAGATAAGAGAGTTAAACAATACCCTACATTTAAAAAAAGAAAATAACCCAATTTCCTAGTTTTGAATCTTACATATTAGCTGTATCTGAAATATAACTCTAAAAGGTCATTGTGGTGAACACTACTTAGTCCAGGAACAGATAACGCTTCCCTAATTGTGTGTTTTTTCCTCCTCAAGATAAACAGGACCAACAAAAGAACAATTCTTTGTAAAGTATTAACTATATACATTGATAAAATGTTAAAATCCAAGAGGTCAGTGGCTATTATCCCAACCTTTATAAAGACGGCCATAGGCAGGTGAATTTGGTGGTAGGATTCCTGTCATAGGCCAGAAGGACATGCAAACTCTTTCATGTCCTGTAAAAGGGGACACCTGGAAGCAGAGACCATAGCTGGCTCACAAGGCTTTGTCACTGTGGCGATAAATAATTACCAAGGCTTTGCATTAGTGACCAGCATTAACATAGAAGGGTTTTTTTTTAAAATTCAGAAAGTCAGATTGGGCTTTGATGCCAGGCACCTATTGTTGAATTGTAGTAGTTTCTCATTCAATATTGGAATATATTTGCCACAGTGTTTAGTAGTGGAATCATGTTCCTGAGCTCTGTCACAGCTACTTCCCATAGGTCTCAATTCTATGACAAATATAGGATTTTGCGGTACTCAGCTACACTGAATGTAGCAAGGGCAACTGAAAGCAGCAGAAAGCTAACGGATCAGTAGAAATTTGTAGTATCTATTTAGTATATGCTCAAGAGCTGAGTTGTACAATAATGCATTTCCTCACAGATTTGCAAAGCAGTTATTACTATTATTTCTGTACTGTCAATGAGAGATGGTTTGTTTGGTTGGTATCTTATGAGTTTATGATGAAGGTGAGACTGAAAATAAGGGAATTTTTTTTTGTTTAGGTACCACTCTTATCTATCTAGTAGAGAAAATGAACTGAACTCAGTGGAACTGCAGTATTATAAAAAAATATTCAGTGGAGGATAAGCACAGAAAGATGAATGGAATTGCACAAAGCCTCAGTTCCTGAAATCACAACAGTATTTTACCTCAGCAAAAGGATGTTTAGTTAAAGAGCATTATATCTTCAACTATATAACGAGAAATACTGTATCAAAAATAAAACAGAAAATGCTTAAAGTGTTAAAAATTTGCTCTTCTAATGAAGCAGATCATATGTGACTTGGAGGTCAACCATCAGAAGACTGAGTTAAAAAAAAATCAAAGCCATTCCTTTTATTTCTTAAAAAGGCAGCCTTTAATTCATTCAAACAGAAATGGAATGTTCATACCAAACCACTAAAATGTTCATAATTTCTTAAAGATGTTCTTTTATATGATATAGAATCATCTGACACAATAAACCAGCATTAAGTTGTGCTTGTATGATTTGTTTGTTTTTTGTTTGTAAAGGCAGAACCAGCAAACTTCTCACTTCTTTTTCATTTGGTTTATCTATGGATGAATTCCTTCTAAGTGAAATATTACAATGATATTCTGAGGTGTCTAGACAATATTGAATCAGGACATAGAATTAAAATGTTTTCTTTGTCATATTATGGCTTTTAGCATATTAAAATATGCTTGGATCAGAACAATAGTTTTCTATGAACGCAGCTTAAGTAGCAGTGCTTATTTATTAGTCTGTTTCTTTTAAAAAGAAATTCAACTAAAAGGTCTGTATGTTTCAGCTCCACATTTGCTATATTTTCCCTGTAAACACCTACTTATCTTAAGAAGAACAAATGTGTAAAGTATGCATGGCTGATGAGAAGAGGAAAGAGTTAAGTAACTCCAATACAGCTTGTTAGTCTCATTATAGCAGATCCCCAAATATGTTGAAAGAAGAGGTTTATTGAATCCTTGGCAGTGCATAATGGTAAGCCACACTTGGCTTGGTGGGTCATAATCTATGCAGTCCTGGTGCAAGGTATGTGTAACTAAAGCAATTCTGAATCTTGAAGTAATTGAGAAAATCCTGATGAGTTGACTTCTTTTTTTTTCTTCCTAGTATTTTCCCATAAGTGCAGAGACTCGATCAATCAAGTGTGGATTTATCGGCTGAAACAGGAATTGACCGACCAACTTGATTGCCGTCATTGCTGGCTGGGGAATTCTGGGAGTTGAAGTCATGTGGCTTAAAATGGTCAAAGTTGACAAATACTCCTTTAAACATGCTCCCACCATTGATTTCCTCTAGGAGCAATCTACTTCCCAAGTAGATTGCCTGGCTAACACTATTTATTTTTAGAATCAATCTTAGTAATTGTTGGCAAAGTTTACATATCCTGTTGAAATGGATAAATTAACCTCTTTGATTATATATAAAAAGGCAGTATCTACATTTATTGGTGCCTGGAAGCCTCTTATGGATTTTTTGTGCAAAAATGAAAAATTTAACTTGTAACTTATTACAAAATTAGACAGGATAGATTATAGAAAGAAGAGCAATATGATGGACCTTTAGAGAGAGAGGCTAAAAGATATTTGTACTAACAAATGCTGTGAAGAATATCAGAAGCCACTTCTTTCAATCTCTTTTTTCTTTCATTTCTATTTTTCCTCAATTTTTTTCTTGCACTTTTTTTGCTTTCTCTTTGCTTGTTTTCTTTCCTCCTTTATTTTATATTAGTTTGTGTTGGTTTTTATCTTCTTGTGTAAAAGTCTTAATAAAAACTAAAATAAAAACATCTAATAATAGTCATTATTTCCACACAGACCATCCCCGCCACTTTGCTTTCTTTCCTTCCTCCCTGCCTCCCCGAAAGATGACGGAAGTGGGACAGAGTGCTAAATCAATTTCTTGCACAAGTCTTTAGATGAGCTTGAAGACTGCAAGTGTTCATATAATTATAGCAAGTGGAACATCATGGTAAACAAATGTCTCTCTTTTATGTATTGGAAAATGACTGTCAGTGACTTCCAGTTTAATTTGCAACCAGCATCTTTCCAGTCAGTTCCTATATCCAGATCAGAGCAAGCATAAATTGCCACACTTACTTCAACCAGCTAAAATATAGCTTGAGTTTTATTTATAAAACATCAGCAAGCAACAAAATTATGCGTTTGCAAAATAGGATAAAAGGCAGGCTGAAGCAGGCGAAGTAGGACCTGAACAATAGGGAAGACTATTGTTAAGACTGTGACTTAAACACAACAATCTATATCTCTGTCTCTCTATAAAAAGCATAACATTTTCCAGGCTGATTTGGAAACAATACAGTTAGTAATTAACATGGATAGTCCCAAAGTAAGTATTCCAGCTTTAGCGTTTTTTTGTTTATCTAACAGCAATAGAAGAAAAATGGAAAAATAGGGTACCAAGTGATACCTCATCTATTCTAAATCATTTCAGGAAAAAAAAATACATTTAGTGGGTGGAAAAGATGCTTCCAACAATGTGTTGATAATTATAACTGTACTTCATATGGATGTATTCCTTTCTCCTTGAAGTGCTATTGATAATGTCTTAAAATATCTCTGTAATAGCTACATTACTGTTTAGATAAAAATTCAAAAGAATATTATTTTGGCTTAAGCAAACTCCACATTCAAAGTGCAGAAGGAATTACTCATCTTATTTCTACAAGATGATATGCAAAACAGTTCACTCCCTAGAGACTCAGAGGAGAGAGCTCACTCCTCTTGGAGAATTACAGACTGAAAAATGAAGCAAAGTAGATGGCCTTAATGAGACTAATATGTAATTGCCTTGCCTTGAACACTTAACATTAAAGTGCCCAGATTTTATAATGTTTCAGGCAATTTTTCTGACCTTTCTTACAATTATTCAAATTGATCTGATTAGCTTTCCAGGTATATGCTGAATATTTAGTTAGATTTAATCACAGTGCCACACAAAGTACTAAATAATGATTTGGTGTTTTACTGGTTTCAGCTTAAAGCGTCTAAGCATATCCAGTTAAAGGAACATTAACATTCGAAAGTTGAATGTAGGTAACGGCAATTTCAGTTTACTTGATTGACAAATATTATCCATGTCTTGAATGCTAGAATATAAAGGTAGAAGGTGAAAAATTAAACAGTCATAACCACTCGGTTTCTGACTTCCTTGCTATAAAAAGAAATATGATTTCAAGCAAAGCAGTTCTAATAATTAAGTTTAACACAAAAATAAGGCTACAATTATATTAATCTGCGCAGTGGCAGATTTTTTTTAAAAATGGTTTTAATTCCCCCCCCACAGTATCTTGAGATAGTTTGTCTTTCTGGACTTCAGCTTCAGACGTTTTGCAGAAATTCTTCAGAATATTCATAGAAAACCAAGTTTTAATTAATAAAGATAGTTTAGCCTTCATAATCAAGACCATCTGAAGCAACAAGCAGGGATAATGATAACATGCAGAGCTGATCATTCTGCTTTGCAATTCTATGGACCTCCTGCATTCCAGTTATGGTGGAATTTTTTTTTATAAATTGACTGCCAGGCCATGAAGTATAATCTCCATGATCTACACAAGTCACATTTCCAAATTTTGTTTGGAGTGTCTAGAAAGGTCTTACCAAAGCAACACATAAACATTAGAAAAAGAATCAAGTCAGATGAGTGGCAGAGACCTGATCAATGATTCTTCTTGCAGGCAACATTTTACTGCTTATGTTGAATTAAATATGTTTCAGGAGCATAACTGGTGGATGATAAAAAATTTCTCCTGCTTCTGAATGCTTATTGCTCAGAAATCTGGGGTGCTTTCTTATCAAAAAGCCCAGCAGGTTATTTTAATGCAAAACTAATAAGGAACAGTTTCTTCTTGGTACAATCAATGTTCCTTTTATTCTGGTTGGAAGACAATGAGAGCATAACCACTATCAAAAGGGAATTAAAAGAATGGATTGAAGAAAAGAAAAATTATTCTAGCAAAACAGTTAAGTAAGTGCAGAGTCTCCAGGGAAGAGGGAAGACTGTTGAAAGTAGCAGAGTTTGCCATTTAGAAATGAAATTGTCCTTTTCAGTTCTACCACTTGTAACTTAGAGGTGAAGATGAAGGAGATTTTTTTCCCTCTAGCACTACTATGCAAACTATATTCTTTCTTCCTCCCTTAAAAGATTTTTTGTGATTTAAAAAAAAAGTCTAAAAGATGGCATTGCAAAGTTTCTTGTGAAACTTTTTCTCTTCCACTGTTCTTTCTATTTTATGCAGCACTGAAATGGGATTGGCATTAGACCAGTTCTCCAATATAGGGAAGTATCAAAAATGCTTGTTGATCACAGTTTTTTAAAAAAAATTGTTACAAAATAAAGCCCAGGAGTTTCTTGATCCTGGGAAAATAGGCTGACAACAATGACATTACCATAAAAAAAATAAATAAGGGAGGGCACAGAAGGATAAAAAAGTATAATATAAATTTGGGGAGTGAAGAAAAGGACTTAAATTCCCAGGGGAAATATCACAGTTAGTTCATATTAACAATCCCATCCCTAACTATGCTTCTCTGATCTTGTCACAAAATACAGACTCTCTGAAAACTGCCCGCTGAGAATGTTGCTAGTTTCCCTTTCTCGTGTCTTGTCTGTGGCTTAAAAAGAACAATATTACTGTACAGGTTTGGGAAAACAAATATTGTATTTTCTGTTTGAAATTACTGTTAAGAGTGCCCATTCATATAATTGAGAAGAGCTAACAATTAAATACTCTTGGTGCAGATGTAAACTGGCCAGATGTTTTGAGTGGGAAAGGTCTGCCTTCTACACTACTTTAATCTGCTGGAGAATGAAATCCTTTCTTTGAAGGAAGAACAGTTCAGCGTTCATTCATAAATGCATGCTTAGTCCAACCGTCTTCTTTATGCCTTTGTGACTGAGGTCTGTCCTATTTGGACAAGCACCGTGAAGATTTGTCAGAGAAAGATCACAGGGAGAAGCACTAGAGATTACTTGTATCCCCTATCTAGGGGGACTCATCCGGAAATTTTTGAATACCAGTGAAGCTTTAATTAACTTCAAAAAAGAGCTCGCGGTCTTTTGTTTCAGGTATGTAAACATGGAATCCACAGATACGTCTCATTGTTTACTATAGTGAGGCTTCAAATTGTGAGGCTTCAAATTAGAAGAAGAATGCCATCCTGACAACAGGAAAGAATGTATTGCTAATTATAAACACATTGTGCAGTATTGTTTCCCTTGAAGTTTCTGTTCCCAACCTATATATTACATATCAGGTAGTTCAACATTACATCCATCATGCCTTACTTAATGTTAATCTAACCCTGTGTTTTGTGAAGACTTTATTACAGCAATGAATAAATCCAAATATCCAAAATTCTAACATAGTATTTTCTGTTTTCTGATCCATTTTAGTCACCTTATGCCTTCTCTTCTACCTTCACAGTCTAGTGCCCTTGTTATATAGGAGAGTTCCAATGTGATTAAGGTCCATGCTGCATCTTTGTACATTTAGATCAAGGGCACAAAGCGAGTGAGAGCACATGTTTGACATTGTGATGATTAAAAATGTAGCCTTTGACAAAGCCAATGAAAGACTTCTATCTAAAAATCCAAGGAAAGCTACTATGGTATTGACCTTGATCTTGAAGACGCTATGCAAAAATAGAAGCAGAAAGTATACAAAAGCAAAAGCATGCTTTAAGCCCAATCTTACTCTAATTCATTGGGATATAAAAGGGAAGGAAGGAAAAGCACAGTCAGGTTTTTAAGATTTTATTACTATGGCCTATGTCAATAAAATAAAATTCCAGTCAAACTCATGGAGTTAGTTTCCTGTTGTGAAGGACTTGACATCCAATCAGTGGAAGCCAACCTTAGGAAACCTGACTTACTCTGTCCTGCTGATTTCTGAGTATCATCATCCACAGCTAACACAATCATGGCATGTGCTGGCAGTAGATGGCATGAGAGTTGTAGTCCAATAAGTTTAGACCAGGGGTCTTCAAACTTGGCCCTTTTATAACTTGTGGACTTCAACTCCCAGAATTCCTCAGCCAGGCACACTGGCTGAGGAATTCTGGGAGTTGAAACCCACAAGTCATAAAAGGACCAAATTTAAAGAAGCCTGGTTTAGACAGTCTCAGGCTTGGGAAGGATATTGTAGGTAACACTGAACTAAATGGAATTATAACCCTCTAGTAAGGGTAACTTTCTTTTTTGTTAGTTTTATTCATCTATAACATAAAATGTTAAAATACAAAAGCACATAGTAGGGGACAATAATAGAGAAAAGGAAAACAAAAAAGGTGTGAAGAAGGGGAGGGGAAGAAACAAAAGGCATTGACTTCCAACTCTCTCTGTTGCAGTAAAACCAGACATTAAAATCAAATCTCAACTTTTTACATTTCTATAGTAGTATGCACTAGCCATTTCTGCATCAGCAGATCAGTCTAATTGGTAAAACCCAAAATCATGGTATCATTTTTTTCCACCTCAAGCACAAAGTCCAGAAGTTGTTTCCAAGTAGAAACAAAAGTACTTATGTTCTTTTCTTTTATCAGCACAGTCAAATTTGGCCATGTCTGCTAATTCCATCAGCTTTTGTAACCATTTGTCCATGGTAGGAATAGAGGCATCCTTTTGTGCATAGAGCAATCTTGCTGCTGTCACCATATATAAAATCAGAGTAAGGGTAACTTTATGTGAGCCTACAACAGTACTCCCACAATTCTTTGACTTGTGTTGCTGATTAATTAAATCTAAATTTCTCGATTAAATCAGAATTATTACTCTCATTTTTTTTAAACAAATAATGTCCATGATTGCATGATTGATTCTCAGGGAGTTGACTGATCGGTTGCTAGATCGTGGCGTTTTATGGAGCTTCGTGAAAATAACTTTTAAACATATGAACATAATAAGAGCATTGATACGTTTGAGAAGGCTAGATGAGACAAATTGTGATGGGCTGCAAATATAAAGCCTGCTTTCTTTCCCCTTTCATTGCCCCATCATCAGCACTCCTTTGTGTCATTGGTTAACAAAAGTATAGCTTTCCACGTTGACTTCAATTCTGGGATTATTGAATGCCATTTTTTTTTTTTTTTGCCTTATCTAAACTTTTCAGCCACTTGGGAGCAGACAGGAAAAAGCCACCTCAGAGGAAAAGAGAGGTCGTAGCTTAAATGGATCCGACAGCTTTGCTCAAAGAAAAAGATATTTATCCCTGTTTATGGACTCCCCCTCCCAAGTCTTAGCTGGTGCAACTTTTTACAGAGTCTTTGTTTGGGAGGGGAGCTAACTGGTCCCATGTCTTTGAAAGCAATCTGAGCAGCTGAGAAACAATTACTTATGATGTCCATTTATAGAGGTCTTGGTTCTCTGCTATAACATTTCCATGATCCCCTAGAAAGCATGGTGATAACCTGTCTCTGCACTTACTGAAATTTCAGAGTCCTTTTCCTTCAAGTTTGCAGTAACTGGAGCAAGCCTTAAGTCATGAGAACATAAAACCATAACAATGTATACATTGGCCAGCAAACATAATCCCCATGTAGCAGAGTCACTAAAAAAGACAGATTTATTGATATGTGAAACAGGCCTCTATTTTAGTAAATATTAATAAAAATGTATAGATCAAATATATCCTCATTCTTTTAACATGTGGAGGGCATGCATAAAATCTTCTCCTTAATTAAAAAAATGATCTTTAAAAACTTTCCAATGGTTTAGAAAATTCTTATTTGTTATTTCATTTGTTCCCATTTATTTTATTATTTCTATTTCAGGAAGTGCATTGGAAGAGTTCATTGACACACAATTGTCTTGGAATGTTTTCATCTTATCACAGTGCAGTGCTTTCTAGGCTTTTATTTTTTTTATGTTTGCTCAGTGGCTCTAACAAGTCCATGAAACAGGTGGGTCTTCTTGATCTACTGAACATGGAGGACAGAAAGTGAACGGTGAAGGCTTGGAGCTAAGACAGAACACAAAGCAGAAACAAAATTGAACCACAGGATTTTAATTTCAGCCACAGCTTTCTTGTTTGCATGTTTTACACCATTGTGTAACATACTTTTAAGCTTCAATATTAGATGCACATATATACAAAATTCATATAGAATACAAAACTTATAGTTTGGAGAAACTGTACTGTTAGTGATGCATATGGCTGGGGATCTCAGGAGCAAATGGCTAGGTGATACTCCAGATGTAATTGCTGTTTTGAACATCTGGCACCTGGGATAGTTGTTTCGCTCTACCTATTGGTAGGAGTGGTCCTGATTCAGATGGCAGCATCAATAAATTGATACTGTTTTGTTTCTAAAGGGTAAAAGTAAATTGCATGCTTTGCTGTTAGTATTTTAAATGACAGTTTAATTCAGAAGTGGGCAATTAATTTCCCCATGAGAAATTGAGACTGTTGTGGGGGGGGGCTGAAGCTGCCACACCACACACCACCATGCCCGTGCTCCTACCCCTGCCACCCCACCATTGCTGATGTCCAACCCCTTGCTGCTGGTGCCCTGCCCCTTCTATCATCACCATGAGTTGGACAGGCATAGCCAAGGGCCAGATATGGCCCACAGCTGCAAAAAGTCCAGATCTGGTTTAATTGCAGGGAGGATCAGGAGAGAAGCAAACTGGGAACTAAGGAGAAATTTCCTGACAGTTAGAACAATTAATTAGTGGAATAACTTGCCCCCAGAAGTTGTGAATGCTCCAACACTGGAAATGTTTAAGAAGAGATTGGACAACCATTTGTCTGAAATGGTATAGGGTTTTCTGTCTAAGCAGGGGGTTGGACTAGATGATCTCCAAGGTCCCTTCCAACTCAGTTATTAAGTCGTACATCATAATTTTATTCTTAGTCTTTAGCTTCCAATCCTAGCCAAAGGTTGAGGAAATTTCTCATTAGAAGGAAACATGACATAAAATTCTCTGGAAACCAAACATAACATACTTTAGTAGCAGATTATTTCATTAGAAACTAACATAATCCATCTGAAGGAAGCCAGTTCAATATGTGTTTGCTTATATGGTGATAATACTAAACATACATTTATTTTGCAATTGCTAAATTACCCTTCTATTCAAACGAAGAATGCCGCACCGTTCACCAGAACTGCCATCTGCACCTTTTTCAAAAGAGATCTAAGAAAAAGCTTCACAATACTTATTTTTTTGGGAAAGCATAGATTTTAATCTTCTCTCTTGAAAGCTGGGCAGAAATGATGTTATGATTCATTATTTGGCCTGAAATCTGTCATGAAATTTCAGTCTTGCCTCTTTTTTTTTTTCATTCAATTTTTTCAAACCTCAGAACAACAGTGCGTGTTTTTGATACCCAACCAGTTAGCACAGTTACTGTCATATTTGTGCCAGGAGCAATTATATTAATTACAATGCTGGGTTTAAAGGATTCAGTGACCAAAAAAAAGGAAAGCTGTCCATGTTTATGGGAAGCTGAGGAAAGTTTGGTTTATTACTACCTTTTCAGACTGTACCTATCAGATACAATGGAGCAACCAATGCTGGTTGGGAATGTCAACAAATTTGTTAGTTGTGAAAGACCAGGACCACATGTGAAGTTCCATTTAAACTGATTCAGTGCTCATGCTTATGCACAGGAATCTACTCAACTAACGGTTAGCACTATTTTGTAATTAGATAAGGGTTAACGCAATTCAAAGGAGGTTGGACTTAATCCATCTTATGGCTTTATAGAAATTCTAGGCTTTTGACTCTTTTGACTCTGCTGGCAGGTTCTGCCACTCCTTCTACAAAATTCTACATATGTTGAAACTTGTAATTTAACACAGCGAGAGAGCAGAAGATGTAGAAGTTTGCTCCGCTCCTGAAGTTCAATACCAACAAGTTGTCTAGAACAGACTTTGATGTTACTATAATGTACATACGGTAATTTTGTTGGGCTATTACGAGACAATGATCCAGTAGAAGCAAACAAATAAAGTCCTCTCACTACTAAGTTGTTTATACTTAGCACTCTACTTGAAGAAATTGACTCATATTATAGATCTTTGTAATTTAATACTATCTGTACTGGGGTTCCTTGAACTATTCCTCTAGAGATGTATTTGATTATAATTCTCTTTATCCACAGTCAGCGTAGTCATGTGTTCAACAGGGCTCATTTTCCCACTATGAAAAGGTCACAGACCAAACCCAGGGCCTTATGCATATAAAGCATGTAAGATCCCAAATGGTATGGAGAATTAAAACTAAATTAGGAAGAGCTCTGTGCCTCCCCTTTCAAACTTCTTTGAATATCTGAGTACAGAGAAGTAGACTTGCTATTTGACTATGAGTTGATTGGAAGTACACAAGCTGATAGGTATACCAACTCTTGAACCTTTGGCACAATCCTGAAAAATGGCAATGACCACACACCAGACTGGCAGATATATCATTCATTGGAAATCTCAATGGCATCTAAACAAATTTCAGTTCAATGCAGGATTTCTAAAATGAGGGGCCCAACATCCCATTTGCTAAAGCAGATCAAAGGCAGTGAGAACAGTCCCTGTTAGCTGAGCTGCAGCTGAATTCAGATCCTGTCCACACCCTTCCTGCTTCTTGCAGTAGCTTACCTCTGGATGATTAGGTCCCTGCAGGGTGATGATTAGCAGTCTTCCATTCCCTCCATTCTTTGGGGAGGGTGTTACATTGGCACTAGCACTTGTCTTGCTGTCTGCTTTGGTTCCTCATTGTTTCTTTTTGCAAGGTGCAGATAGTGGGCTAGACATGTCTTTGCTGCTTGTTAAGATAAGGCTTGGGAATGGGTGTATTTGGTTACACAACTTTTTTTTTCCTTTAAACCTCAAAACTAGGGTTGATATTTGAACACACTAAAACCACACTAAAGAAAGAGCTTAGAAAATGCAAAAGGCTATGATCTCAAGTCTATAGCTGAAATGTAAACTTCAGGAAGTCTTGATTGTTATAAACCCTATACCATTTCACAAATATCCCTTTCTTGTTAATTAACCGTCACTGCAATCTGCTCTTTATTAAAGTAGAACATCTCACTCAAGGAAAAGGAGGATAATGCTGGTTGCTCAATTTTCCGGTACACAGTCTACTGTGTAATTGGAAATGACCCAAATAGTCTGTATAATGTTACTGATTCACTGTATGTAAAGTTGTTCACTAACATACAACTGACCTATACAACCTCTGCTGCTGGTAGAGAACATACAGATTATAATATGTTGTATCTTCATTAGGATAGGACAGGTGGGCAGTTCCATAACTGTAATGAATCCCAGTGCTTAACCTTGGCTTTCACAATTACATCTTCATTCTTACTGCATGAGAGTCACGCTAGGTACCACTGTAGGTTGAGATGGATATTTGGTTAAACTCCTGTTTGGTTATATTACTTGGCTATGGAAACATTTACCGGTACATGGTCAGTCACCAGATAGGAAAGTCAATTCAGTGCTTCTCCCTATTAGTTATGTTTTCCTGTTACAGATATGCAAGGATTAGTATACAGTTGAATGGTACACCCTTATAGCACTTTCTCTTGCTTCCAGTCTGGTATTGTGCCAGTTAATGATATAAGGACCTCTGGGAAATATCAGTCATGCAAGGTATAGGGCTGCTACTCACAACAGCATGGATAATTGTTTTGAATCCAGCTTTGGGGTATTTTAGCAGTATCCTATGTAAGACCAAATGTTCACATAGTAAAGAGCCACTAAATGCTAGTTACCTGCTCAATTTATCTGCTTTCATGCAGAAGTCACCAGTATATTCAGCATTCAGTCCTAGCATCTTCAGCTAAACAGTTGGAAAAGTTGATATGCAAGATTGCTTCTGAGACCTAGATAGTATGAGTATCAGTTAATCAGAGTAAACAATACAGGGCTAAATACAGACAAATAATCTTATCTGGCAGTAGACAGTTTCCTATATGTCTAATAATTAAGCTCAGTTTGCTTCTGTTGTTTGTTCAGTTATTTTATTTGTTTACTTAGCTGGGACTTCCCCCATTAAATGTGCATTTTTGGAAGAGTGTGTGTGTGTGTGTGTGTGTGTGTGTGTGTGTGTGTGTGTATGTATAATTGTCCTTCCCCATTTCCTCTGTCTCTCCTGTTTCCTTTGATAGTTGTTTCCTCTCCCATCATTGATTAGGGCAATGCAACTTCTGTGGGGGCTGCAGTTTCCTCCCTCATTTTTTTGTCATTTGAAAGTGGAACCACCAAGAAAGTGACGCTGAGTAGGAAGGCCATCCTGGCTCACAAGCCTTCTGGCACCTTGTGAAAGCCCATTGTTAAGCTGTGTCCTGTCTCTGTAGCCCTGCTGTCTAGTGGTGGGAGACTGCTCCATGAGAAAGAAAGACATTTCACGAAGATCACAATAAAGAGAATCTTTTCAGCTGGAAAAGGAAACCAGTTCATTGTGTTCAAAGAAAATAATATTAGGAAATTTTAAATAGCCCGAGAGAGTGAAAGAGACAGATAGAATGGGAGCAATGGATATCTTTTCTGCTGTGTATTTAATTTAAACTGAATATAAAAAGGAACCAGATCAATGTAATAAATAGATTTACATGCCTAAAATCTTTGTGAGAAAGCAAGATCATACAACTCTTTGGAGTATATTACATGTATCATTATAAGATACAGAGATATGTCAGGGGCACTTTATGTAATTACCCATATTCTAGTCAGTATAGATTGTTTTGAGAAAACAAGTCCTGTGAAACATGCTTTTGTAGATCTGGCTACCATATTATAATTCTATTTGTACATATTTCCAACAGAAGCTGGCACTGGTATTTCACCCCTTGGATTCATATGATTGACAGCTTTCTGCCTGTCTCCCCACTTTTCTTATTTGCTTCCTCTTTCATCCCCCTCCCTTTGTGACATAGTTTCCCTTTGGCTGAAACCATTTGTTTTTTCTTTGGGAAACCTGTTGCTGATGGTGGAGATAACACCTTCTGATGAGCTAGTGGGTCAGTGGGCATAAACCTTCATAGCATGGGACAGAAAAAAAATGCTAGTAGTAAAAGTGATAGCAACAGAACAGGTAGAAATAAACGTATATTTATTGCTGTTCAACATATAATGTATTACAATATGCATAGAATACAAGTTTGGATTCCTCTACTGTGTATTAATCTAGTACCACTAGAGCAGAAAAAGAATTAGCAAACCTGAGCTATAACATATTATGGGAGGTATTCTAAATATTACACCAGCTTTGTAAATAGATATAAAATCTCCTCATGGGTCTTATATATCAGTGCCATGCTGCTTGTTGACATCTGGAGGAAGCTTTCATGGCCAACACTTGGGTAAAACAGGGACCATTATAGCATTTTGTCTTTAGACATATAAGCAGGCTCTCCAAATTACTCACGCTGTTTATCAAAAATCTTGACCCCGCTCTTCACCTCTGGTTCAGCAGGCCTGCTGCACAGTTATCTGTCCTGGCAGGAATTTGCCCTTTGCCTCCCATGCACCCTTTTGACCAGCCACTTGCACACTGGACTGCAGGGCTAACACTTCAACAGTCCCAAGTGGAGACCTGGAAGCAGTTCAGTCCTTCATCTCAGGCGAGGTGTAATAAAAGTCAAGTGGGAGGTCAAGCAGAACTAACAAGTTGGGTATCTCACAGCTCTGCTCAGAAGCTCATGAGATAATATAATTGGGAGTTTAAAAAAAAATGCATTATTTTTTCAGAGGGGGAAATGCAACATTCAGGATACATTTCCGGAGGTTTTGGCATGTTCATGTGATATAGCAAAACAACAACAACAATGACTCTCATGGCACATTAACCACAAAATCACAAGCTTTTTATTCTCAGGGCTTTTCCATTTGTAGCCCCAATGATCCTATCACCTATAATATCTATTTAAAGCATGCCCAAAATATAGAGGGTGAATCTTTTGGTCTTTTCAGTGGTCTTTTCATATAAATCTTTAGAAAAGAGGTCCACATTTTTCTCCCTTTCCGGTAAGTGTCCCATTAGTGGGCTTTGTGGCAGATGTAAAGGACCTCTTGTTTGTAAGGTAGGAGGAAAGTAAGCATAGTTAGGAAAAAATGTATTCAGCATTTAAACATTTTCCCCTTCCATTCCATCCACTACTTTGTAATAAAGATGAAGGGGCAGAAAAAACTTTCAAGCAATATGGTTAAAGTTTTTGGAGGGGCTAATTTACAGATCCTTGTTTTTTTTCCCCTTCTCTTCTGATGATGATGAAGATAATGATTAAAAAGGCAATTAATTAATGTTATTTCATTGATGATGGATGGATGCTGTGCCATCAAGTTATTTTCAACTTCAAGTAATCACATCGATTTTTTTTCTACATGACTCGTCATACATTTCTATGGTGAAATCTCAATAGTATGTCATCTCAACTCTATATTATTGCTAGCATATATTCTTGAAAATAAGGATTTATTGGAAGAAGCAGTCTTTGTGATGTGGAAAAAGTAATTTTATATACATATAGCCTAAGTACATTTCCTTATAATTTTTTCATTGTAATTTTTGTTGTGGATACCAAGAAATTTAAACAGTTAGGATATCCTCCTTTTCCACCTGTCACCAAATCTTTGGCACAACTCCTATGTTTAGTTCACCTTCCTATGTTGAGTTATTCAATGCCTTTATATCCCAGATGCAGCAAGAAGTCTTGGAATTAACTCGAGACAAAGTGCAAGTCTTGGTTAAGAACACTCAACTATTGGTTGAAGTAAATATTTTCTACTATAAGGCCTAGTACTTAATGGTAACCATCCACTACTACTCCACTTGCTTTCAAGGAGCAGTGAGGAAATTTTCCCACTGTGGGTTTTTGTTGTAGCTAGGAATAGGGGATTAATAATCAAACATTGTACCGAGACAGAGATTTATTGATTCGGTCAGATAGATCATAAAAACAGTTCACACATATAATATAATAACTAGGAACCAGATTACTATTCCTAAAGTGATGTAATGAGGAGCATCTTATTCATCTGAAATATTAGAGTATTTACTTTTGTATATTGAACATTCTTCTCTCAATGATTCTAGACGATGAATTAAAGAAATGAAATAGAAGTGGTAATGTGTCATGCGTCATTTTATTTTGGAAAGATATCTATCTATCTATCTATCTATCTATCTATCTATCAATCTATCATCTATTTATTTATTTATTTATGAAAATTTATATGACTGCCCAACTCACTCTCAGTGGCTCCTTTATAATTTATAACCATAGTAACTTGTATTTTACAAATATCTTTACAAAAGCCATATTAATTTCTATAAAGGAGTCCATCCAGAGGTAAAACCTATTTATATACCATTCAAAAAAGACAATAAGCAATCTAAGAAGGAAACAAAAAGACTAGAATGTGTCATGTCCAGCAGCTAGCGCCCAGATAAGCAAAGATTGACACCAAACAATCAAGCAGAAAACAATACCCTAATCAAGGAATTACCGATGAGAAAAACCACACCCTCACCAACACTGGCAGAGCAAGCTACTGTATACAAACAGGGAGCCCACATTAACTTGTATTGATGATGTTATTTAGTTGGGTAATGAAATGTCTGCAAGTAAACAACCAAGCTCAGAGAGCACTAAGAACTCCACAGTTGTATATATTGTTTTCTATTAGCAGCTCCTATATTCTTTAAATCTTAGGAAAATTCCAGTGATATTAATGTCAGATATTTATTGAGGATTGTGAACCAAATATTCTATAACCAGCAGCTAAATTCTGCTTGGTGACCTGCTAGATAAGGTGACAGTGTACAAAAGATAAGGCAAAAAGAAGAGGAATGGGATATTCTTGGAATAGATGGGACAACCTTTTAGCATGTCTGCACCTTAGCATTTCATAATTTTTCAGTTTAGCTTTTTGGCATGATAGTATTTACATTCAAATTTTATTCCAGTTCACTTTATATTAATTCCTGAATAATTTGATTACTGTTTCTTTCTAATAAAAGTTGTAACTTTCATTATCCGACTGTAGAAAATCTTTTTTTTTAAATTCTTTTATTAAAACCAATCAACATTGAACATAAAAACATATTATGCAGCAATCATCATGGCACCTGATATACAATACTAAGTATTAGTCATTGAAAACGTCTGAATTAGTAAGCCTTTTTCCCACTCCTCGAGTCCAGCCTCCTTCTTTGTTCCAGGTAAATCTACTCGCTTAGAGTTTTCATCATCAGAAGTGTAGCACTGTGTAAAAGAACCTGCTCACAAAATTTCTGCGGTGCTAATTTTTAGCTTACAAAAGCTATACTCCTACAGGAGAATCCATCCTCCACATCTATCTAACTAGCATGATGTTAGCATATTGATTGCTTTGTTAGTGCACACACTCAATGTTGTTTTCCATCCAAATCAGAGCTATTTAGAGTTACGTTGAGTTGGTTCAGATTGACAGTTATGCTATTGTAGTTTTCTGCTTTCCTCTTTTGCAGTTTTTGCTGTGAACACTATCTAGGACCCTTTCCCAATAATATGATTGATCATACATACAGGTAGTACTCACCTACTGACTGCCTAATTTAGTGACCATTTGAAGTTAAAGTGGTGTGGGGGGAAAAAACAAGTTTGCGACCAATCCTTGCCTTTATAATCCTTGCTGGATTCTGTGGTCATATGATCATCATTTGCATGCTTCCCAACTGGTTTGCAACAAGCAGAATTAATGGAGAAAATGGAAGTAAAATTGCAAGTTACAGTCACATGATGTTTTGTCTAATGATCAATCACTCAAAAAGCATGAAGCATCTGGAAGCTTTGAAAGAAGATGTCAGGGGTTAATTTTCAGCCCTGTGTATAAAGCTGCTTGTGCTAGAAGACACACATGAGAGGCATATACATGGAATATGATGGACCTATAAGGGAGGTGAAAGGAAAAAACATGTCCAAGAGCAAAAAGCAAATAGAAATATGTTTAAGATGGTCTACAACAGTGCTTTGCAACCTTGGCAACTTCTTGATGTGTGTCCTTCAGTACCCAGAATTCCTTAGCTGCATGACATTGCTGATAATTCTGAGCATCTAAAAGTTGCTAAAGTTGGGAAGCATTGCTCTATGGCAGCAGGCAGGGGCATGGCTGTTCAGTTCATGGGTGGCAGTTTCCACAATATCTAATCTACCATAGCTGATGACCTAGACTTTGAGATCAGTAATGCTGGGGCCTCTGTCAGGTTCCCCATGCAGTGTTCTTCCTCTGCAAGAACAGCTTTGTGATGCCCAGAGAGCATCCATGCAAAATGATGGAGACATCCATTTCTAAAATAGATAAGCATAGCTGTGCCAAAGTGCATCTTATTGGCATGGACGTCTTCACTGGGGAAAAAAATGAAGTTATCTGTCCCTCAACTCACAACATAGACATGTCCAACAACAACAAGAAAAATGACTTCCAGCTTACTGGGATCCAGGATGAGTAACTTTCTCTGCTCCAGGACAGGGAGGATAGCCAGAAGGATCTGTGTTTCCCTGGGCAAGGAGATTGAAAAGAAATATGACAGTGAAGAAGAAGATAGTGATCAGAAGAAATCCTGATCACTGTTCTGTCTGCAATGTTCTGTTCTGTTCTGTTCTGAGGAAGCTGCTGCTGCTGCTATCAAGGCCATGGCTAAATCAAGGAACCGCAGGCAGTGGCAGCCACTCCGATTTGTTATGAACGAGAAAGGATCGCAACCCACAGAATATCAGATTTGGCTCTAAACCACCTACATCTTTTTCCCCCTCTTTCTCTTCATTTGAAACAAAAACAGAATCCTCCCACTCCTCCCTTTTGTATTAAACAAAAGAAAAAAATCAGGGAACAGTACGTACAATAAGGGAGGAAGTTAAAGAATGGCATTAAAGCCAATGGAGCTCTGGGAGTAAAATAATAATAATAATAATAATAATAATAATAATAATAATAATAATAATAATAATAATAATAATAATAACAACAACAATAATAATAATAATAATAGTAATAATAAAGTTGGAAGAGACCTTGGAGGTCATCTAGTCCAACCCCCTGCTCAGTCAGGAAACCCTATACCATTTCAGACAAATGGTTGTCCAGTCTTTTCTTAAAAACTTCCAATGTTGAAGCATTCACAGCTTCTGGAGGCAGGTTCTTCCACTGATTAATTGTTCTAACTGTCAGGAAGTTTCTCCTTAGTTCTAGGTTGCTTCTCTCTTTGGTTAGTTTCCATTCATTGATTCTTGTCCTGCCTTCAGGTGCTTTGGAAAAGAGCTTGATTCCCTCTTCTTTGTGGCAACCCCTGAGATATTGGAACACTGCTATCATGTCCCCCCTCGTCCTTCTCTTCATTAAACTAGACATACCCAATTCCAGCAGCCTTTCCTTATATGTTTTAGCCTCCAGTCCCCTAATCATCTTTGTTGCTCTTCTCTGTACTCTTTCTAGAGTCTCAACATCTTTTTTACATCCTGGTGACCAAAACTGGATGCAGTATTCTAAGTGTGGCCTTACCAAAGCATTGTAAAGTGGTATTAATACTTCACGTGATTTTGATTCTATCCTTCTGTTAATGTAGCCTACTACTGTGTTGGCTTTTTTGGCAGCTGAAGCACACTGCTGGCTCATATTTAAGTGATTGTCCACTAGGACGCCGAGATCCCTCTCACAGTTACTACTATTGAGCATGGTACCATGTATAATATACCTGTGCATTTGGTTTTTCTTGCCTAAATGTAGAACCTTACTTTTTCACCACTGAATTTCATTTTGTTAGATAGCGCCCAATGTTCAAGTCTGTCAAGATCCTTCTGTATCTTAAGCCTGTCTTCTGGAGTGTTGGCTATTCCTGCCAGCTTGGTATTGTCTGCAAATTTGATGAGTTCCCCATCTATCCCTTTGTCTAAATCATTGATGAAGATGTTGAAGAGCACTGGGCCCAGAACACTTGAGCACTGCCTTCAGCAACTTTCCTTATATATGACCATCAGGTTTCTCTAACTGCATGCCCTCTTCATCACCAATGCAGTTTTCTAGAAGTGTCATGAAGATCTAATCTGGTACCTTACCACACTTTCTGCAAGGAACTTTGATATTTGATACATCAGCCTCTATGGATTCTTCTTCAGTCAACCTCTGGGGCTCTGCTCTAAGAATCATTGAAAGGCTTTTCTGGCTTCTTGCAAGTCCTTGATTTTTCTGAGTGGGTCCAGAACCTGTCCCAGGTTTACAGTAAGTTAGAAGATTGAGCCACACTGTCATTACTTCTAACTCCTATGCTCTGAGAGAAAGCTTGAGCCAGAGCTTTCATCAAGGCTTTGACCTCATTCTGATCCACAACAGCCTGGGGAGCTACATCTATTTTGTGTCAAGATGTATTAATGGTGCTGCTGAATATCTGCTCTTTACCCTCTGGGCATCCTCATGGCCAACATGTAGTCCAAAGTGGGGAGAAAGGAAACCTCTGGGACATTATAACTGACATCTGGAGAGCTCATGGGAAGAAAGCACAGCTGCCATTTAAGAACAGATATCTCCTCATTGTCTGCTCAAGCCTCTCCCCCACCTCATTGTTACCTACCACTTCTTTTTTTGTTATGAGCCAAGAGCTCCTCTCCAACTTGAGTGGGCATTATAACAGTAATTAGGGATAGGAGGGTTCTCAATGTAGTGAGACCAAAATGCAAAATATAATGAGAATGTAGACAGAGAGTGGGAAGAAAAAATTGCCCTGGAGGCAGGAAGTAGCCACATTATATCAGTCTATATGCAGGAATGCAGGACAAACCCACAGTCGGGAAGTTCTGGTCACAAAACACTTAATGACTTTCTAGAAATTTGAAGTGGCAATACATAGCTCCTCAATCTTCTAAGATGTGGGAGGATGCACTACATCTGGATCAAGTTTGATTCCATCTAAACCCTGGAAAGCCTTGCCTCACTCCGCCCTGAACTGAACCCGCACTGGGCCAGCAAGAACCAACTGTTTCCACTTTTCTGCATGGCAAAGGGAAATTGGCCTGCAGAGAAGGGGTCCATCTGAATATCAAATGAAATGATCCATGATCCTTCAAGCCTGATATTGTATTGTCATTGTAATTGGCACTGTAAGCTGCCCAGAACAGCTTCATAGTGAGATGGGTGGCATAACAAACAAACAAACAAATAACTATTCTGGGGTTATTTATAACCATAAATCTGATTTAGAATTAAGATGTGGCTTAATTTTTGGAAGTATATGTATCATTCATATCAACTAACTAAGTTTACCTTTGATCCCTTTTTTGTTATTTAGTTAAGATATAAATAATGATTGAGTTCAGTTTCTATCAATTTTCTCTTCAGCTGAGTTAAACTGAGTTAGATTTTAATATAAATTAAAATAGAGGATTAAATATAAGGGTTTTTTTAAAAAAAGACTGTACATTAATAACTGCTTCTTTGAATTTCTCTACATTATACTCAAAGTGAAAGGATCTTCTCCTTCTGTCTCCTACCAATCCCTTTTTAATTGTCTTTGACTTTTGCAAGAATCAAGGTCTTCTCTAATGATTGGTACCTTCCAATTATGTGTACAGATTATTTAAGTTTTAGCTTCATTAGTAGCTAATGAAAGGAGGGTGGGGGAGGGAGATACAAAAATTACTAGCATTGGTATACAATCTGCAAAGGGAGGAATCAATAAATTCCTCCTCACCAATACTAGAATTATCAATTGTATGGAAAGGCACCCTTCCCTACCCATGCTTATTTCTGAGCAAGGAAAAAAAAGGTAGATATTTAAGAGTAGTTTGACTGGGAAAAGTTTTCTTCCATTAGAAAAATCATGAAGTATTCCTCTGTTCACTCTAAACAGAGTGTGCACACTATCACCTGGAAAGTAGGATGTGAAAACATACTTTTGCTATGAGTTATTATGATATTTTATTACTTAGCAACCAAGGGGAATGCTGGGAATATAATCTAATGTGATTTCATCAAAGCTTTTATCAAGATTCTAATGATGTTCTCATTGACAAGTATGTTAAAGTATGTTTTGAATAGTAGCACAACTCCGGCTCCACAACTGGCTGGCTAGGAGAACCATATTAAATGCATATGCCTCCCATCTCTCTCTATCCATTTACAACTGTATGTCAAGATGGAAAGCAGTAAACAGTGGGATCCTGTAACAATCCATCTTGAGGCTGTTATTATCAAAAAAATTTATTAATGATCTGGTATTGGGATTGATAGGCTGCTTATAAAATTTGCAGATGACACAAAATTGGGAGTATTGCCAACAACAAGGAAGGTAGAATTAAATTCCAATTTAATCCATGCAGGTTGGAATTTTAGGATGAGAGAAACAAGTTGTATTTCAATGGAAGAAGTTAAAATATACAAGGCACACATACCAAATGGGAATGCTTAGCTTGGAAGTACTATAAGATTTAAGTACAGTCAGTTGATCGCAAGCTGAACATGGCCCAGTTGAGTGAAACAGTTGCTGAAAGGCCTAACCCAATATTTTGATACAAGAAATACTATATGAAGGATGCATGAAGTCCTTATTCCTCTCTATTCTGCACTAGTGAGACCACAGCCTAGAGAGCTCTGTACAGTTCTGGGCACCACGTTTTCATAAATAAAAATATTTCATTAAATTACAAAAAAATAAAAATAAAAGGCAACAAAGTACAGGTGCCACAGTGCTAAACTGTTAACTAAAGATTAATCATAGTATTGTAACACTCCTTTGACAACATGTAAAAGAAGAACATAGTTATGAAATAGAGTAGTATGAACTTACAAATTTAAATAGAATTGCAAAATTGTATTCTTTTCTTCCAGTCATGCTGAATAATTACCTTGTTACACTCATGCTGAATAATTACCTTGTTTCACTACCTGTTTCCAAATGATATAAGCTGTGAAACTAAATTTGGCAACTTTAAAAGCATCATCACTACTATAATCTGTGAAAGGAAAGAAATACAGAATTTGGATGAAATATTTGTGATATAATTCATCGTAAAAATCAGGTGCAGAGTAAGCCATGATCCACAGTTTCAACTATTCCGGGTGATAAGGCAAAGGATTTCTATAGGGTAAATATTTGGTATCTGCCATTCAATAGGGCTGAAAGCAATGGGAAAGGCCTTAAGCTATTTTGCAGAAGCATGCTTTTTTACAAATGTTTAGCCAGGACAAAAGATGTACTTAAGTTCTCTTTCTCCTAGCATCATTTCTTTGGAAATCAATAGCCATTCTTTGCCCTTTGACAAATTCTTTAGCTGTTGTAAACCCACTAAATGCAGATCTGTTATAAATAGGCCAATAGTTTGTAATTTCATATCTAAAATCTTCCAAGCCATCTAACAACATCAGTGGGAACAAACTCCCAGAGAAAGATGCTGATTTCAGCCAAGAGATGATTTTACTTAATCCAAAATCATGCTTCCACTGAACTAAGCCCTGTTTTCCAATTGAAGGGTGACACTGAGGACATGCGAAAGCTAAAGATAGCTTTCAGAACATAGGTTGTAATGCCTTCAGAAGGGACAAGTCCTTGCAGACACATGCTTGTACATTCATATAATATACTCTCAAAAAGTATAACTTTGGAGGGAATATATAAAATCCCATTTTGGAAAAAAAAAAAAACCAGTCAAAGTCATAGGTGGGTGGGTGTGTCCTTCATGAATATAGCACCCATCTATTTTCTTTTGTTCTATTTTATGTCCATTGATTTTCTAGTATTATTTTACTGCTTTTTTCAATGCTTGCAAAAGACAAAAGCCTTGGTCTTCAAATAACTTAGAATGACTTTTTCTTTGGGAGATTAGGAAGTAAAACCCTGGAGGGCTCTTCTCAACTCCAGAGCGAAGAATGAAACAATGGCTGCATTGCCTAGAACAGGACAACTTAGCCATCATTGCATGGTAGAAACTAGGATCAGAGCCTTAGACCAATGAGTTGATGTAGATGTTAAACAAGAGGGGGATGAATATACAGCCCTAATTCACCCCTTTGCTTGAAAAATCAAGCACATAAGATGCTCCTGAGAAGCACAATGAACTTTCAAGCAAGAGTTTTTGTATATACTCCAAATAGGGACATGAAGATGGAAATCAATCATAGATTCTTCCAGATTACTTCATAAACTATCCCTTAGGACAAGATCAAACCTGAGTTGAAATCAACAAAGACTATATTTCTCAGTCAAATGCTGTGAAATTAAAGAAACCTGCTGGGTTTTTTTTATTTAAGTTTGATTTAAATTAAACATTTAAATTAAGTTTCCCTGATAGGCTTTTTCTTTTAAAAAAAAATCCTTGTGTCTTTTTCTTTTATGTAATTCCCTCAAATAAATTTTTGAAAATTGAATGATTGCCAAAATATATTTTCTGAATGCAATTAAGGAATGGCTTTCTTTGGAGCTTGGAAAAAATGTGACTCTAGGGCTGAATTTACACAATAAGCTTTCCTGGGTTTAAGTTAACCATGGTTTCCCCCATCTTCTTCTTTGAACCGAAAATATACAGCCAAATATGGGTTGACTAGTTTGTGGTTTACTGGGTCATGTGACATAGTCATTTTTAGCATCTAGACATCAGTTGATTGTATTCAACACTGATAACTATGCCAGAGCCTACTCTGCTTAGGTGGGTTTGCAGAGTCTGCTCTCATAGAAATCTATCATGGATGTATTTTCACTCCTGTTAAAAGAAACAGACCCAAACAAAGGTGTGCAAAGAACTATTCAAATTAATGGCCTTTTGAAAGCCTTGGTATTGCTCAGTAACTTGGTAAGAAGAGCAAAGCGACCACCACAAAGGATTGCTGTTCTGGAGTTCTTAAAGCGAGCTCCAGTAGCTATTGGAAGTGGTTTGTTTTTCACTTAAAACACAAATATTTGGGAAGAATTTGGGCCAAATACATGCCTAGTTCCCATCCTTCTTCATCTCTGCTCTCTATTCAAAATAGATTCCAGCACAAGTCTTTTTAATGCAAAATATCTGGTTTGAATTGGGATAAAAGTTTACATATTATTTGTTGGACCTTCGTAAGACTCAAGAATAAATCACAAACAGACAATACAGCTGAATTGGCCCTGTAAATTTTCCTCAAGTAAGACCTACCCTATCTATAGAAAGTCAAAGAGGTTTCAATTTAAGGCTGATATTTTTTTTAACTATTAAATTACTCCTAGTGAGCCATGTTTTCACTTCAGTGACTTCAATTCAGTTTCAGAACCAGTGTTTGACCTTAAGCAGAATAAGGAGGGTGGGTTTTTTTAACATTTGTTTTGATTTTTTTCTATTGACATCATGGAAAGAAAAATTGTTTATGGTTAATAAAGAAATTAGTATATACTTTAATTCTTGCCAAGCTGGTTGGTTATTTATATTGATAATTTAAACAGTAAAAGTATTTACATGGCAACTCTCATCACAGAGGAATCTTGAAGCACTTTACAGTAATTGTAAAACAGCATTTCAGATTAAAAACAGAATAAAATAGTATTCTAAAAGACAGTTGGTGGGGAGATAGGATGGGTAGAGAAAGCCAGTATAAAAAGATACTGCCTAGATTTGCTTAACATAAAGGTTTTAAATAACTCTGAGCCTGAAAACCAATCCATAGTTTTTCTTTATTTCTTCATTAAGTGAAGATGGAGCAAAATGAAAAATTAGATACAAAATTGTTTTTGGGATATCTGCTCTTCTAAATGTACACATGCTTGTGATTTTTATGCTTCCACATATTATTAAGTTAATAGTTAACTGGATTCCCTAGTTTTGCAACATTCAATTAAGCTTAAAAGAGGAGATATAGAGCAATGTGCTAATATCATGTTCTCTAATGACAGGCTTACCTCTGGAGACATGTGTCTATTATTCTTCCAGCATGAAGGTTTGGAAAGGGAGGTGGGTTGGACCTGCCCTGCAAATAAAAGCCATCTGCTGGCTTTGTGTACATCTGGCACATGGTCAAAACCAAACTATAATTTGTATCATGGAAAAGCAGAAAGCAAATGCCACTTGCTACCTGAAAGCAAATAGATCCTGGTTATAAACACGATGTTTCTTCTCTGCTTACATCTGGTACAATTATGGAAAATGCTGAAAAAGAACATGTCCTAATCAACCGAAAGGCCAAGCTTTCAAGGAAAACCTTTCCTCCCATGTACCCTCTCCCTCTCTCTCTCTCTTTTTTTTAAAGAAACAGGCTTAATGGACCAGGATACTTGCGGGACCGTCTTCTGCCTCATGAATCCCAGCGACCGGTTAGGGCGCATAGGGTTGGCCTCCTACGAGTCCCGTCTGTTAGACAATGTCGTCTGGCGGGGCCTAGGGCAAGGGCCTTCTCCGTTGCTGCCCCAGCCCTCTGGAACCAGCTTCCCTCAGAGGTTCGTACTGCTCCCTCCCTCCTAGCTTTCCGGAAACTGCTGAAGACACATCTATGCCGACAGGCTTGGGGCGTATGAGCTGTGCTCTGCCCCTGGGCCCTATGAGTGTCCCTCCATTGGTGACTGCGAGTTGATTGGGTTTGTATGATGTATGAATGTGGTTAATTTTTTAAATTTTTTATTGTATTGTGTTGTGAGCTGCCCTGGGTCTTCGGAGAAGGGCGGCATATAAGTTTGAATAAACTATAAACTATAAACTTAAATACTTAGAAAAACCCCATAAGGAGTGAAACAGTACAATCATGCTCCGGTAAACAATAAGTAACAAGTCATGCTTAAATGTTCCTTTTCCTTCTGAAGGAATGCAAAATGAAGTACAAAAAAAAGGTTAATGCACTCTTCAGTAGAAATATTTACATAAATAATCAACAAAGAGTATCTGTCATGAAAAGACAACAAAAATAATTAAGAATATATAAAAATGTTTAATTTGGACTAATTCTGTGGTGGATTATGGAGTAGTTATAATTTGGAATTTTGTATTCTGAATCAGGGGTCCTCAGCCTTGGCAACTTTAAGACTTGTGGACTTCAACTCCCAGAATTCCTCAGCCAGCAAAGCAAAGCTGGTTGAGGAATTCTGGGAGTTGAAGTCCACAAGTCTTAAAGTTGCCAAGCTTGAGGACCCCTGTTCTAAATTCAAGGGTCAGGCTGTTTCTGCCTTTTCTCATTTCATGGCATAATTGATGTGGGTGACCAAATGTAAGGGTATTTGGGCTAGAATTTTGATGTTTAGAAGCCCCAGACATGCGGACACCCTCTGCTCTTAATTTTTACATGATGATTTAGAAAATGCCTCTTCTTGCAAGTGAGCATGTAAAACTTAAAATGATTGCAAAGGATGTGTGTTTGTCCTACAAGACCAAGTATCAGGAACTAATACTGTAGTCGGTGACTACCATGCCATGTTATGCTATGTAGGAATGAATCAAAAAATATTGTTTTGATATGTGACAGCCGAAATTGAAAATAATAGCTGCTTCATACTTTTTGGAATCCCCAGAATTCATGGTGTTGTGATTAAGTTTAAAGAATAATGCTAGTCTTCTTTTCTTCTTAGGCTTACTTTAGAACTTGATTATTTTTCTTCATAATATATGAATAATTTCCCTGGCAAGAATCAGACATGGGTTGTTTTTTTCTTGTTGTTCTTTATTTTTTCTTTCATCACTTCAGGTGTTGAGAAAGAGATACAAAGTTCCAGTTCTTGCTTTTCTGGCGGCCTCAACCATTGTTAATTGATGTTACTGTAGTGTGTCTTTAATGTTGTCTCTCCATCTTCTTCTGGGTCTACCTTGCTTTCTTTAACCATCTCCTTCTTTTGTATATGCCTTGTACAGTATGAAATCCCACATCCTCTCCAGGTGAGCAAACCACTTTATTTGCTGTTTTTGTATATAGTTTAAGATTGGTTCCGTGCCAATGCTTTCTCTTATAATCTAATTTCTGATTTTATCTGTTCTGGTCTCTCCAGCAACTTTCCTCAAATATCTAGCAAGGGGGCTCATACAAGCAAAATCACTTGCTGTAACACTGTAAGGAAAAATGAACATCAGTTATAGAGATATTTTTGAAACCTCTTGTTACACCAACATGCTTTTCAGAACTGCAGCATCCTTTAAGTGTCATACAAAAAAAGTGAATATTTATAAAGAGAATCAGACCCATTCTTCCCTTTCTCCACCCACATTTTTGAAAAGACTAAAGCTCACCAGATCCAGATGACTCTTGTTAATGTCCTGGTCTAAACGGCGGCAAAATTACCACAAACACCACTTATTATGCCAAAGAAATTATATTAGAGCCAACTAGCTTTTCAAATAGACTTTACTTGTTTTCAGTAATTACTTCAAGGTTCCTTAAAAGCATATTAAAGGTGCTACACAAATTAAAACCCTATACGATACACATCTTTACAATCACAGTTTTAAAAGGCAGGGAACCAACTTGGCATCTAAAGTTGGCTTTCAAACTCCTCATGATCTATATTTTCCATAAAACAAAGAGAAAAGTTTTGGAACTAAAAACAAAAAAAATGCTATAATAAGGTTGTGACAAAGTTTAACATTTTTGTCAGAGATTGAAAAGAATGCTGCCTTTTTTCTTCAGTCTATATTAAACTTCATTTTCCATTTGTGTTTTTTTGTTTAAACTTCTACATGAGAGGCATTCAAAATAATATGGGCAATTTTGGGATGTTGATAACAGCACTCTTAATATCCAATGTGTATCAATGTGAAGTTCACTTTTGCACATTAATTCTGTAAAATGTGCGGAAGATAATTAGGTATCAACCAATCTATTGATGTGGGGTACTGTCAGTTTCTAATGTTTCAGACCTAAAATTTATTTCTATGTGCACATCATTTGGGGGTTTTTTTTAAAAAAGCTCATACAAAATCTGAGTATATTACTTAATAAACACATTTTTGTATGCAATAATACTAAATATTTGACACTTTGCAAAACATTTTCCTTAATATAATACAACTTGGATATTATTTTCATTAATATATCCATTTTTAATCCATGTTTTCCTTTCCAGAGATTGTACTGCAAAATTTGGAGAAGTATGAATTTCAAAAAATAAAGGAATTTTGTTTAAAATGAGAAATTCCCTATAGCTGTCAAAGTGATTGCCACATAGTGCTGATGAGCAGAAAGCAGAATTTTTCATAGATTAGAGAACACTCAATATTCAAAAGTCCATTAAACAGCACAGTTTTAATTATGTATAGTAAAGCAGAAGCTAAGATCTTGTTTCATGGGATTAGTTTCCCTTTTGGAAATGAAAAAGAAATTGAGCAACAAAACAAAACAAAAACAAAGCATGGTTTGTTGCTTTCCATAGTTTGACTTGAGGGTAAGATAAGAACCAAAGGGTGGAAGCTTAATAGAGAGCGATCTGAAGTTGAAATAAGGAGGAATTTCCTGACTGCTAGAGCTAATCAGCAGTGAAACAGCTTGCTGTCTAAAGATGTGGGTGCTCCATCCCTGGAGGTTTTCAAGAAAATATTGGACAGTCATTTGTCTGGGATGGTTTGAAAAATTGGGCAGGGATTTGGATTGGAAGACTCCAAATCGTAGGATTCTAGCTTGGCATTCAGAAATATTGGTTGAAACAAAAATATCTTTGGACCGACCAATAGACTTAGCCATCTCTCACTGCTGTTACGGAGAAGCAGCTACGTGTTTTGTAACATCCAAATGAAATGAAAAGAGAAAATAGAATTTCTATGCACATAGGAAATATTAAGAGCAACATTCTCCCTCAGGACTGCACAGAAAGAAGGGCTTTAATAAATAGCAGAATTGTGGTGCCCCAGTCAGCTCTCAGGCACTTCTCTCCAATCATTTTTGAAGCCACATCGAATATTTTGAGTAATAAGGGCCAAAGGCTCAAGATATCTTTAAAGTCATCAATATCTGTGTCATTTTGACACAAGGTGTGTATAGCAATTTTTGAAGATACTAGAAAAGAAGAAAGAGGTGAAGAAATATCTGAATAACCAGGGCTGGGATTATTCTAATCAGATTTAGCTCACACAGAGATCATAATTAATCTCTGACTCATTCAATGAGGGATTGAATCTAGTTTATCAAACACTTTAAAAACAGGCTAAAAGAAAACTTAGCTCAATGGAACATTGATATAAACACCCCCAAGGATTTAAAGGTCTCAGTGACTTTAAAGGGATTGCTTATTGTTCTTGGGCCCTAGTTGCTTTGCCTTGGAAGCCTCTATTCTAAAGAGCCTATCAGAGGGTCACTAATTCTTGTAGAGCAGGGGTGTCAAACTGGTGTCCCGCAGGTCAGATGTGTCATGAACAGGCCATGTCCACTGGCTCCATAAAGGCAAAAAAATGTCACAATACGTCATGATACATCACGTGACGCGATCGAGTTTAACACCTGTGTTGTAGTACATTGCTTTTTTAAAAAAAAAATCAAGGCATGAAAGAGAACCAAGAAAAGATGACATCACGAAGTTTATCAGCAAATGAATTCAAATGTGAGAACAAGAAACAATGATAGGAAGTCCTGGGATGACAGATGTATGCCTGCCTCAAACAGCAGGAGGCAATATGTGTTTCAGGAGTGAAAACACCTGTATTGTCATGAAGAAAAGATTTCTGTGATAAACATTTAATATGCTGTAGGAGTTCAGCCCTGGTTTGACATTTGAATTTGGGAGAATTCATTTTATGCTTAACCTTGTTTTCTAGATGCATAGTTTGACCAAGTGACAAAATTAGTGGATCAGAGGAATGCTGTGGATATAATTTACTTGGATTTCGGTAAGGCATTTGATAAAGTAGATCACAACCTACTACTTGATAAGATAGAAAAATGTGGGTTACACAGCATCACCACTAGATGGATCCATAGCTGGCTGACCGGCCGTACTCAGCGTGTGGTCCTCAATGGAACCGCATCTACATGGAGGGAAGTTTGTAGTGGGGTGCCCCAGGGCTCTGTTCTGGGCCCAGTTCTCTTCAACATCTTCATCAACTATTTGGACGAGGGTATAGATGGGGAAATCATGAAATTTGCAGACAACACCAAGCTGGCAGGAATAGCCAACACTGCAGAAGACAGGCTTAGGGTACAGGAGGATCTGGACAGACTTGAACAGTGGGTGCTATCTAACAAAATGAAATTTAATGGTGAAAAAAGTAAGGTTCTATATTTAGGCATGAAAAATCAAATGTACAGGTATAGTATAGGAGTACCTTGCTCAATAGTAGTAACTATGAGAGGGATCTCAGAGTCCTAATGGACAATCACCTAAATATGAGCCTGCAGTGTGCTGCAGCTGCCAAAAAGGCCAACACAGTGCTGGGCTGCATTAACAGAGGGATAGAATCAAGATCACATGAAGTATTAATACCACTTTACAATGCCTTGGTAAGGCCACACTTGGAATACTGCATCCAGTTTTGATCACCAGGATGTAAAAAAGATATTGAGACTCTAGAAAGAGTACAGAGAAGAGCAACAAAGATGATTAGGGGACTGGAGGCTAAAGCATATAAGGAAAGGCTGCTGGAATTGGGTATGTCTAGTTTAATGAAGAGAAGGACGAGGGGGGACATGATAGCAGTGTTCCAATATCTCAGGGGCTGCCACAAAGAAGAGGGAGTCAAGCTATTTTCCAAGGCGCCTGAATGCAGGACAAGAAGCAACGGATGGAAACTAATCAAGGAGAGAAGCAACCTAGAACTAAGGAGAAACTTCCTGACAGTTAGAACAATTAACCAGTGGAACAACATGCCTCTAGAAGTGGTGAATGCTCCAACACTGGGGGACATTTAATGCTATCAGAATTCAACTAACTATGATGTAAGCATGCTAAATATGAGGAATACAGCTTATTTTATATTCTATTTCTCTATTATCAATATTGGCTGATATATTAGAGTCTGTAGCATTTGAAATAGTTTGGGTCTGTGTAATTAAACTTCCTTACTTCCAGTGGTATGTGTCTATGCACATATACACTTGCACACAGACAATAGCTAGGCTGGGTAACCTTTTGACAGAGAAGTGTTAGACTTTTGAAGGACCTGTGGACAAGATGATCAGTCAGGCTTCATCACACAATCAGGCAGAAACTGGATTTTCCATTTTTCCTAGGTTCCAGGATGGGAATTATACTGATTTTTTATTTCTTTTAATTACAGTGTTTCTCAACCTTGACAATTTTAAGGCATGTGGACTTCAACTCTTGTAAAGATTATTACAGAACCTCCAAGGATTGCAATCAAACTTTTGGTGGCAACATGTGACCCTTCGATTATTATTTTTTATTCCTGACATAGAATATGATGGTATTTTCTACATTTGCATGATAAAATAACTTTTGTTTTTTTTTCTTTTTAGTTCTAATTATTAGTTCTAATTACTTTAACTTTATAATTATTGTACATTCAGAAAAAGAACCTGGAAAAAAACAGAAAAAGCAGGTTGCAAATAAAAGGGAGGTTTACACGACTGTAAAATTAGCAGAAAAAGATTTAAAAGGTAATAACATCTACATATTAAAATATAACCAGTATAACTTTATGTAAATTGTTTATTGAGAAAAGAAGAAGAAAAAGTAAAGCATGTCCTATCCGATATGGAGAAAAATCAGAAAAAATAGGAAAAATAAAAGCTTAAACATTATGGTTTTATGTTAGGGTTATAGCTAAACTTTGGACATAAACAACCCCTTTTCTAATATTATAATCCCATTATCATAGTGAGATAAATTCTATATCACATTTGTTTTATAAACATGAGGCAAGTTTGATGTTGATGTGTACATTAATTTGCCATTCCTCAAAGGAAGAAATTAGTTGTTGTTTCTAATAACAGGCACAGTATATCCTAACAGCTATTAATTCCATCTGCAATTCTCATTCTGTGTGTTTTGTAGGCAGATGAAATTTAATCATAATCAGTAAAAAGATAAGGAGCTAAAGAGAGAAAAAAATGACTTTTAGAATCTCTTTTTCTAGTATGAATAATTTTCCAGAATTGTTGTGCCTTACAACATTAAAAATGATGTTTAGAAAAGGAATGCTCTGTTTTGGCAACTAAAACAAGAGTAATATAAGAACAGGCAGAATATTTTATAGCAATTTTCTCTAAATGTAATATTAACTGTAAATCTGACATTTTTCTTCCATTGATATTGTCAGTGTTGCATATCAATTGTTCTGTTCAAATTCTGCATTGATTTGATCCCACAATCATTAACTTGTTCACCTTCTAAATCATATTTCACCAACAACTTATACATAAGTTCCAATAAATGATCATATTTTTGTGTAATAGGCATTTTGGATTCTGTCGTATCTCTAAGTGTTCCACCAGGTTTTTTTGTAATTCCTTTAGGGTTTATGCTGCTTATCTGTAGATAGAGAAACCATCAAGGTGATTCTGAATTTGAGAACCTCAAGACTTCTCCTTTATTTTATTATAATTAATTGATATTTGTACAAATTGATTTAAAAAAATCTTTATACATTCTGCATCATAAACATAGATATTTGCTCTGGCAACCCATCTTGTTGAGAGCCTGCCCACTTATCCAGTCAAGTGTAGACTTCAACCTGGATGTGTCTGGTTCTGCTCCTACACATATTAACTGCTGTCTGAATCAGACTGTTCCTCAGCTTCCAAGGTTAATATGGGCACAAAATAGCAATGCAGTGATGTTACAGTATCAAATAGGCTGGAACTGTAATTCCAACTTTCTTTTGCTTATTGGGGCTGTGTGATTAAGTAAAATAAGTTTCCATAGCTAAGAACTGAACTGAATTTAGGTCTCTCTGGTCCTAGGTTAACAACTTGACCACTACACTAAATTACTGTAGCTATCATTGATGAAATGATTTTATGAAAGGGAAATCCCCCCCCAAAAAACAGGCTGAAGAAACGTCACCTTTTTCTAATGCCCAAACTGTCTTTAAAGGTCAAAATATCTAAAATTATTTTATATTTTACTTTGCTATTTATCAAATTCTCATTGTTTGGAGATTTTTGTTAAAGTTCAGCTTCCATGGAGCTACAAAGTTAATGGAAATAATTAAACGTCTGTGTTGCACCATTTGTTTCCTTTGATAAAATATCTTTCAAGCATCTTTCAGCTCTCTAATCTTTGCCCAGTTTCTGTGGGTAAGAACAAATGTCAGCAATTAACACATATGTGCCTGTACAACTTCCCCAGGCTTTGGCATGAACACATGAACAGAAATGACAAGCTGCCATCAACCATCAAGATACAAACTCTCTGGTTTGAACAATGAAGTGATGTGAGGCAGCAAACCTCTCTGGAGTAAGTCTCAACTATAATCATTAAGGGGTAGTAGGGTTTTGACTGGGAAGCTAGCCAGTGACCGCTGCAGAGTTGGATGATGGAGTCCCATTCTGTAATAGCCAACAGGCCAAGATGGCAGCAGAAGGATGATGGGTTAGCTAATTGCTAGAACTTTTGTTTTATTTTGCCGCTCAGAACGGTCAAGGACTTCTCTTCTGGAACTAGCTATTGTGAAGACCCTTCCAATCACTCTCTGCAGCAGCAGAAGAACCTAAGACTCCAACTCCTCTGCTGATTAGCATAATCTCCAGGAGCCACCTATAAAAGATTTTAAGTTTAGGCTGGCCTTCTCTTTTCTCTCTTTATCCCTTCAGGACTGCATTTTGTTCTGAAGGGAACGGAAGCTTCAGGATGCAGGCCAGACCTTACTTCCAAACACCGGCGCTGAATTGTAAAAGGACTGTTGCAAATAAAAGGCAATTTCAGTTAATCACCACCTCTCTGTGTCTTTTCTGAACAGCTAGCACCCCTAAACAGCACTGCTTCTCCTCTTAACAAAAGTTGTGTGGCGTGAAGCTATAAACACTTGTTTCTAAAAGCTTCAAAATTCAAGTCCTTGCTCAGTCTTCAGTTTCTTGTCTATAAAATTGGAACATCTCTTAAATACTGCTGAAAGAGGAATCTTTAAAAAGGACTTTCCCCATTGCTGACCTGAAGCACTCTCCATCTTTTGAGTTAGCAGAAAATTCTACTAATACAGCATTTGCTGTCCCCACTGTTGACCCATTTTCTGTCTCTGTTCCATTCATTTGGACATTCCTGCAAGGTAATGGGGGAGAAAGCTGATCAGGTTTTATATTCTTTGGGGCTACCTTTGGATGGTGTAGAACTGGATGAGATGAGAGGGGGACATGACAGGAAAAAGAGCTTGCCAAGGCTCTTTCTTGGTTCACGAAACCTTAGCGGCTCCCAAGTTGTGTGCCATGGCAAAAGTTCACTAAAAGTTCTATTTATTAAGAAATAAAATATCCTGCAAGGCCCCTGTGAATTTGGAAAACACGACCATAGTTATAAAAGTGTGGTGTATATACTATGAATATGACACTACCACTGTATCTTTTATTGTATATCTTCCTATATGGATCTTGACCATCAGATTTTGAGACTTCATGATCATCACAAGAAAAGTAAAGTTAATCATAAATTCATAGCATGCTGCTAAACACAAACATTAAAGACAAGAATTAATTAGTATATATAAAAAGGTAAAAGTAAAGGTTTCCCCTTGTCCAGTCGTATCTGACTGTAGAGGGTGGTACTCATCTCCATGTTTTTAGCTGAGGGAGCCAGCATTGCCCAAACACCCTTCTGTGGTCATGTGGCCAGCACGACTATACACCGAAGCTCACAGAATTCTGTCACCTTCCCACCCAAGTGGTACCTATTTATCTGCTTGCATTTGCATGCTTTCAAACATCAGTGCGAATGGGTCTACCATTTATAACAGACTGCAATTCGAGGGAGGGATTCTGGGTAAAGATAACTGTGCTTAGTTAGTGTGGTTTTCCTCCAACGCATATCTGAATAAATATATGAGTCTTATGCATGTGCATATTAAGTTATTGAGTGGCCCTGCAGGGGTGTGGTGCATTATTCTTGCCAGAGGGAGTGCATAAGGGTCTGACGAAAAACGACACTTGCTTGCCAAGTCTAGCCACAGTCCAGTGCCAATAAGCACACCAATAAATCTCCTCTAGGGCCACCCAGAGACACACAGTCTAGCACTCACCTACAGAATGGGTACACTGCATGCTTCTAATCTGCCTTCCTGCAGCAGCAGTCCCTTGGTAGCAATATGAGATCACACAGTATCACGTTCCAGGGCTGGGTAACTGCTTTTCTGGGAGCACTTTCTTTAGAATTAGAACCTGTAGTCAGCAGGACATAATGGAGAATGGCTTCCAGGAGCTCAATGGGAAAGTCTGACAGAAATACAACCTCACTTGGAGAATAGCAGGAAAAGCCTCTATTATTCTGCTTCATTCTATCTGCTGGAAGCCATGTGGCGCCTGAAGCCCGTCTGTATTTAACTCATTACCCTGGATTTCCGAGTCACAACCGTAGCTTGGACTCAACACCAAATATTTCACTCTGGAGACGTACTACACTTCCTGATATAGGATGCACTTGCTTGTATCCCAGTGACCTTAAACACTAATAAAGGAGTCATAATATGACCTAGACAGGCCTTGAAAGCCAATTGTAACATGAGTGATGGATGGCGGGGGAGGTAGGGGGGGGGAAAGCATTTAGTGGCCTAAATTTGTCCAGAAGCCTTGACACAGAGATCGTTTGATGAAGATTTGCATGGATAACAGCTTTCAAAACAGACTTGCAATTGCTTGTTTGCCAGATGTAAGAGTTAATCATAGAAAGCGGTAATTTAAACACACAAGCAAACCAGTCAGTGCCAACAGGATGGCTAATGTCAATCAACTTTGTGCCCTCAGCATTTATTTTATAGAGATTGTATAGTTATGAGTGTATTTGTTTTATTTTCCATCACTCCTGTTTTGTCTGAATTTTGCACACTTCAGTTGCCCAGTGAACAGCAGAGTAATCTATAAGTGTGTTGAAAAGCAGTAAAATGTGTTAAAAAGCATGCTGGCAAAATAATACATTTAAAAGGCAAGTAATAGAAATAGAAAATGTGCAAAAACCAGGGCAATCCTCCTTGTTATTTATTCAAACTGGAGATAGGCAATGTGTGATTACATTTGGCCTTATCTCATTTTTGCAATCCCCAGAGACTTCCTTTGAATGCCATCAAAGTTTGGCAGCAAAATATGGAAATCTGGGAGATCCATTTTGTGGCTATTTTTGGTCAAAGACCAAAAGGAAAAATGGACTCTATAGCAGGGGTAGTCAACCTTGGCTCTTTTATGACTTCGTGGACTTCAACTCCCAGAATTCCTGAGCCAGCTTAGCTGGCTCAGGAATTCTGGGAGTTGAAGTCCACGAGTCATAAAAGAGCCAAGGTTGACTACCCCTGCTCTATAGGAATTAACACAACTATTGCCTTTCAAAATAACCTTTCTATCAGACTCAACCAAAACAAAAACAAAAAATCAAAACCTTAAGAACAGACCAAACATTTGGCCTTGTCTGCTCTAGTAACTCAATTCTGACCAGCTCAATTGAAATCTTCATCTATGGTTTTTAACAAGCACATTCAACCTTTATTTTACCTATAGACATTTGAAGTAATAAATGCTGCTCTAAGAGAAGCGATAGGAATAGTAACGCAGTGTATCCAATAGAAAAGGCATTGGCCAATAATGCTCCCACAACTCTAGGAGGCAAGCTTAATAGTTCTCATTGCCAGGGAATTCCTCCTTATTTCTCTCTTTAACAAGCTTTCACCCACTGCTTCTTGTCCTACTCTCAGGTGATATGGAGAATAAATCAACACTCTTTTCTCTGTGGTAACCCTTCAAGTAGTTGCTCTGTAGTTTCCTGGATCCACTCCACCACCACGCTCCCCCCTGCCTTTTAAATATTTGAACCATACCCGCCTTTTCCAGTTCTTTGGCAGTTTTCATGTACTCCAGGATCTTTCAAAGATTTCATTCAGTGGTTCTTATATCATATTTCCCAGTTTTTTAAGTACCCTGGGATGTAAGTCATTAAACACTTTGAAAGCTTTATTTTTTTTATTACAGCCACTATGATTGTGGATACTAGAAAGTATAATCTAAATATATATAAGAAAAGGTATGTTCAACAGGTGTAGTGTATAGTATACGTAGATTTTACATATTCTGCTTTCATTCTGCTTCAGATCAGAGCAGATAAGTTATGTGCATCAGGGAACTACTTTAAAAGTTATTTTAATTACCTTCGAATGTTTTGTACTTCTGTATTAAATTAAAAGTTTGCCAACTTCTGAACAAGTTTATGGCCTGCAAACTTTTCTGAAGGCTGAAATGTGAATCTAACTATACTGTATGTTCTGCTTGGTTTTGTAGTTTCCTTTCTCACAACTAACATTGGTTAGGAACTCTTCAACCTGTTGTGTAGAAATAGAACAGTAAGTAGTTTTTTAACTTAGTGATCCATTACGATGCAGACATTACTTCTCCAAGCCAGTTCTTTCCTGTCATGAATAAAGACCTACTCCCATTTCATTTCTGTTGATAATTTGGGATTATGAATGAAGATTTTTGTCCCATTTCATTTTTTAGATGATTTGGGTTCTTGGTTCATCATTTGAAGAAGCACATGAAACAGCACAGTATTATTAATTAAGGTGGTTACTTGTGATGTGTTGGATAATGATGTCTACATCCATCATGTTATCATCTGCTAAACTTATTTTGCACTAGAGTAGAAGCAATTGTGAGACAGGGATTTTTACATAAAAATAATGAGGAAGCAACATCCGTCCAATCTATGATAAACAGTGTAGTGAAGAAGAAATACTTTTCTTGAAAAGCTGGTTTTTGGGGAAAGACAACTTGAAAATAAAACAATGGATAACTAAGTTTTCTCAAGTACCAATAGTGACAAGTATCTTCAGTTAAATAGCAAAAGATGATGACACATCCAGTTGAAGAAAGGTATTCACGCATTCATTTTATGGCATTGTATGACATTAGCCACTGTCTTGTTTGTATTTATATTTATATTACTAGATGAATATCTCTTATAATATCTTCATCAAATGTCCAATAAGGATTTATCTGGAATAATATTGGAATAAGATTCTAGGATCCTAGCCATATTTGCAGGAGCAAATCAGTGGGTCAAATGCAATGAATCAAATGTATTCCCAATCTTTTTACATGTCTGGGATGTTAAAAGGGGACAGGGCTTTGATGACTTGGTTGTATCCCCCAATTTGAAATATTTACCATACTTCATTGATGGTCTTGTCTGAAAGCATCCATTCTTCTCATCATGAAATGCAGAAAGTAGTCTACAAAGGTGCATGGGATAAATTCTTTTATGTGCATACTGCAATTAGGGAATGGGAGGGGAGAAAAAAATGAAAATTCAAATTGTTTCAGCAAGATGTTACAGCAAGTCAATAACACAAAGGAATACATGGAACCATAGTAGTGAATAAATGGGAAGCCATTTCTGAGTGGGTGAATCTTCTTGGTTTGTTTGGTATGTGTGTGTGTATGTATATTTTCAGTTTAATTAATCTTCCTGTACATGTATGAAAAACTTTGAGAATTTTTATAAGTCGTCATCAAAAAATAAGGCAAACCCTCTGCACCAAACATATTAATTTAAGTACAGCTGTTGTGTAAATGGATTGCATTAATTGTAATAGCTAAAGATGAGGCGCCTGCAAAGAAAGAAGGGATCTTGAATTTTGTTCAGTTCAAAATATATGCTATGTAAATGTACAGGAGGTAAAACCCCTATTTTTAAGAGATGTGTCTTCCCTCTCCTGCCCAAATCTTTATGAACAAATCTGGTAATTTCACTTTCTCCTTCATCTAAATTGATTAAAATCATGTGTTTTTTCTCTTTACTGTATGGAGAAACATTGCATAACTCTGCACAATATGTACCTACAGTGTTATAATCTGTTTGTTATTGAAATATGGGCCACCCACTCTATTCCTACTATTTTCAGTCCTTCTGTTTATTATGGATTGTATAGTTTGGACTAGATTTAATGGAAACAATATTGAGTCATCTAAAATCCAGTATCCAGAAAGCTCCAAACTACACATAAGTCCTTGACCTCTGTGACTGGTATTTAGGCAAGTTTCTTGCTTTATCAGAGATCAATAAGAGAGAAATGTCCAGCAGGCCACAGGAGTTAACTGGGGACCCTATACCATTTTGGGCAAATGGCTATCCAATCTCTTCTTTAAAACCTCACATGATGGGACTTCACAACTTCTGGAGGCAAGCCATTCCACTGATTAATTTCTCCTTAGTTTGTAGACTTCCTTTTACAAACGTTTTAATGTGGTTAGTGATGGATTTAATTGAGCCTGGATCAAGAAAGAAAGGATTTAAATCCTTCTTCAGACTGAAGGAACTACTTGGACGAGCAGCGAAACATTTCAAACCAAAAAAAGAAAAGAAGTCCAGTTGCCATGACTCAACTTGCAGAGAACTCTACCTGGATGACTGAGAATCTTCATCGAAAGATTGAAATCCTTCCGAATCTGACATGATGAGACTGTATATTCGAGTCCCAATTTCTTCCCATTATATGTCTAAATGATGCTTCATTGTTCTACCTTACACACAAATGAAACTCATTTTGACATGCAGTACTTACTGTAATAAAGGAGAACTGACAATTCTAATTATTTGTTTGTTTGCTTTTGTCTACTTTGGCTCAAATTTCCAGTCCTTGCAGTCTTTCTGACTTGAGGCTTTCTATCAGTTGCTTTTCTCCAGATGCTAACTCAAAACAATCCCAGTCCTGGACAATTCTAAAATGTATTCTTGCCAGTCCTACAGACTGAAAAGCGAGTAGTGCTGAACGAGTTAATTTTTATGAAGACTCAGCGAAAGAAAATCAGACAGTCTACCAACGCACAGTCTTGTGTTGGGAGGAGGGTTAGAAAGCGGGGCTGCTGCTGTTGTTTTCATTGTGTGCACTCTAATCAGGGAGAGTAAGAACAATAGTGCATGTAATGCTGATTTTGGAACGTGTCCATGCAGCTTTTCCCAGGCTAGGCAGCCTTGGGAACCACTGATAGTGTGGCACACCAGGGGCACAGCCTCCATTACCAACATAGGGCAGGGCAGCTTTTTTGGGTAATAAAATATTTGAGGGATGACAAGAATTGGGGAGGAAGGGAGGGAGGGAGGGAGGGAGGGAAGAAGGAAGGAAGGAAGGAAGGAAGGAAGGAAGGAAGGAAGGAAGGAAGGAAGGAAGGAAGGAAGGAAGGAAGGAAGGAAGGAAGGAGCCAGAATTTTTCAAATACAGCTTTCCCCCCATATAGATAATTCTTTAGTGCTGGGAACAATAAATAACTGTGTAGACTCCACAACTGGCATCTCCCTCCAGCAAGGCAACTTTTTTCATCCCCAGCTAGAAGTCTGGTGTGAGTTAGTCCACCATAGCCAGAGGGTATGGGTTGCAGAAGGCTGCTCTTCAGTAGAGAAGAGCAAACATATGCCAAGGATGCTCGTCTGCCTTGATGCTCATGCACACGCTGGGAAGGTCCAGCAAGCCGCAGCTCCCCTGTGCATGTATGAATGGAATGAAAGACATGTGTGCGAGCACCACAAGTGATGAAGAACACACAATTCACCCCCACACACCTTTTTCCTGCCTGGAAAAAAAATCCCACCACATGTCTCAATCGATCACCATTTTGCAGTGGTGTATACAATGCATGCTGCAATTTTCCAGCAGGCAGCAATTCCTGGTTGGGTGGAACATATTATTTATTTATTTCCTTCCCGCACTCCTCCTCCTCCTTCCCCCCTTTTCCTTTCCTCTTCATTTGTTTATTTGCTTCTCTTTCTTATATTCAGCATGCCCTCCCCCCCCCTCCACACTTTGAAGCCAAGATGAAAGCGCTCTTGTGGCTGCTGGCAGGGAGCAATGTGCAGGGAGCTTGACTGAAGTGTGCTTTAGTTTAAGATGCCATATTTTTCTCCTAAGGGAGGAGGGTGGGCAAGAGGAAGCAAGACAGAAGAAGAAGAGGGAGGAGGAGGAAGAGGAGGAGGAGGAAGAAGAGGAGGAGGTGGTGGTATTATGCTCCATTGGAAAGCATATTGTGCAAATAACTGGAGAAAAAACATGTTCCTAATTTTTCCAGGCTTTTGTCTTCAAGGATTGAGGGCTTAAGAGTAACTAAGATGTGGCATCCTCCCATTGAAGTGATAGCTGATGGTCTGTCACAAGAGATTATGATGAGCTCTGACATGAGAAGCTGTAGCCAACAACCTGCTTGGGGGAAGGGATCTAGTAATCAATTGCTTTGCTTAGCTTAGCTTAGCTTTGTTTGTTTAAAGAAAAGAAAGTTCTTCTGAAAATGTGAGTTTGCTGCTCTTTCTCTAAGTAGGTCAGCCTAGCTACCTCAGCTCTCTTTTAAAAATTTCCAGAAACTCCCAGTGAAGTAGATTAGGCTGGGAGGCACTAACTTGTCCAAGATCATTTATTGAGCTTTATGGATAATCAGACACAAAATCTGAGACCTCTTAGTCTAAGCTTCTCTGCCAGGGGATAGATAGGCCAGTTATGGTAAGGGGTGTACCTTCGTGTGACCGAGTTCATGGGCATACATGCATGTATTTCAACCCCTTCCCCCTATGATACTGTATTTCGGTGTTATGCTTACCAAAACCATCACTGCAGCTTCATGTTGAAAAAAACCATGAAAATGTTCATGCTGAGCAAATATTAAAAACCCCATCCTCTATTCCAAACATGTGTGCCAGTGGTGGGATTCAGCCAGTTCGCACCAGTTTGGCAGAACCGGTAGCTAATTTTTTGTTGCCTCCGCCCAGAAGGGACTTCCAGAAGTGGTATCCACACAGAGAAACGGTTGTTCACATATTTGAATCCCACCCCCTGATGTGTGCCGTAACATAACTCACATTGCAATTGCTGCATTGCAACACACAGAGAGAGACAGACAGACAGACACACACACTTGATTGTCCACTACTGCTCCAGACCAAGGATAGGGCTCCAGACATTATTTAACTCAACTCCCCTGAATCCTAGTCAGAGTTGGTAAAAGTGAGTTGTGATGGGCACTGCAGTCCAGCAACATCTGGAGAGCTACACATTCACCATGTCTATAATAGTTACTTCATTTGGGAGAGAAAAAAATAAAAATATATTCTGTGATCCTGTCAGAGTGTACCTCAAATGTAGTCTTGATCTAGTTTACAAGATTCTTCATCATACATGGCCTCTACAGAAATACTATTGTCCCGTGGAACTGAATGGTGGTTGCCCCATTTATTTCAGAGCAGTTCCTCTTAAAAAGACAAAGCAAAAAATTACAAACTCTGCTTTGGATCAGTCTGGCTCTGCAGTTTCAACTTGTAGATACAGTGGTGATTCGCACTTGAGGACAGCATGCGGAGTGCATTAATCTGGTCATCTGTTCCTTAACAAAGCTCCTATATGCTAATCCCTTCCTGTTTCCAAATACTGTTAGCTTATTTTGGGTCAACTAAACTGTCCCTAGGGAAGTCAAATGGGAGTTTCTGGTTTGTATTATTTACCTAGGACCCTAATTTACTTTAAATCTCCCAAGGGTATTTTGCAATTATACATTCCAAGCACTGATTTTACTTGCTTGTTTGTATTGTGTTCCACTGCTCAAAAAAACTAAATTTGTGCAGGGCATAAACAAAAAAAAAAAGGAAATAAGCATAGAAAAAAATAGTTGTTAGATACACTGGCAAATGATTACACCTGTTCCATTTAATATTTTTAGTTCTGTTTTTCACTTCTTGTCACAGAACTGACATCCCATGTCAGAGTCATAAGGGCCACCTACCCTGCTAACAGAGACTGGAATCAGATTAATATACTCAACATTGTGAAGATAAGGATGCTCCATGATCTAAATGTGACTTCCAATATTCTCTGAAATCTACCTGGAGCAAATGGAGCCAAAATCTTCAACATTTTTTTTGTTTTTGAAGAGCTGAAAGAAGAATTTTAAGCAGAAGCCTGACAGAAACAATGACTCAAGTTGACATAGAAGTTGAGTTAATTTGTTAACAGTAGTCCTAATACAATCAAAAAATCATATGAGAAAGAAAACACATACAACTAAGAAGAAATGGATACTTATTAAATATTCATCAGCTGTATAGTGTTTAACTCCAAATTTCTTCCAAAGGATGATCCAGATTTATAGCATTATTTCCAGGATAGCATCTCCTTTCTTGCACAGAAATAGCCTTGCTCTACAGATGTATGGTTTGGCACACTTCCCTTGGGATTACCACATTATCTTAGGGTAGGGTGTCTTGAACAACAGTTTGGAAATTTGTGTTACTTCAAAAAATATATTTGCAATACTTTGCCACCTTTATTGGATGTTTCCATACTTAATTTAATGCATGTTTTTTTTCTTTAAAAAAATAAGATTATTCATTGCTTAAGATCAAGATATCCAAAGAACCATCCTTCTCCAGGATCTTGAGATTTTCTGACTACCCCTGTCTAGTGAGATGTGATGGTAGTTAGGCTTAACTGGGACACTTTGTCAGTATCCCAGGTGAGAAATCCCTCTGCAGAAAGAAATACCAAGTTAACTTCTTGGATGGCATTTCAACACCAGGCAATGATCTTTTTAAAATAAAAACAATTCTGAAGCTTCTAAGTTTGTTTTAATTTTTTTTTACTTCCTGATCAGATACTCTTTATCCATTTTACTCTTTAACTCCTATCGCACTAAGTGGTCTCCAGCTCAACAAAACAAAACAAAATAAAATATTTCTCTTAAAAATAATAAAAGTTATACTTTTTCCTTTTAATTAATAAACCCACATGCCTCTAAATAGATAGCTATTCTATTTCACTTCCAAATGAAAGGTCCTTGTCATTCAAGCCTAATTTTACAGAGAATTTTACTGTTCAAATTGAGGTCCAATTTATTTTAGATATAACACTCTGCTCTGCATATTTATCACATAATAAATTACAATACATTATTATTCTTGCACGCACAGTGCTCACAGATGTGTATAAATTTAGCAATCAAAATGTTTATTTACAATTTCACGTACCATGCTCTGCATTAGAAAATTAATGAATAACATAGTGTGTTATTTATTAGGCTATGTGATTTTTCCCCACCCCCCTTTTCAAGTGGTTTTGGCAGTTGGGACATTTGTATTTTACCTACATCTGTGACATTAGCATTGTCATACCAAACCTGGTCCTTAGATATGTTGAAATTACAACTTCCAGAATATTCAGTCATCAGACCACCTTCATTTCAACTGGTTGGTAATTCTAGGAGTTCTAGAATTAGAATTCTGATCTGACAGAGATCAAGCTAGGGCAGCCATCACAGACTTTCAAAAATTCCATATTGTATCAGTCCCCTGGGGTTGCAGTATGATCTAGCATTCTATAAAGAGACTTTTTAGAGCAGGGGTGTCAAACTCAATTTCATTGAGGGCCGCATCATCATTGCGGTTGCCCTCAGGGGGGTGGGTGCGTGCGGCCTACTGGGTGAGCGTGGATAGAGTGGGTGTGGCCTACTGGGTAGGCATGGCCAGCTCTACATCTTTCGTGTCAAGGATGCCTGGGGGACCTGGGCAGGAGTGGGATAGATCTGAGGATCTCTGGCAGAAGGGGGTGGGACCGGGGCAATTGCCAAGGCATGGTCTGTTTCTTCATTCCTCACAAAGGGTGATACCTTCCAGCATGCACCCAGGGGGCAGGGCCAAGAAGGCAGGGGCTGGTTCCTCGTTGTTTCTAAACAGCTTTGTGGAGCTAAGACTGAATGTGTTTCAGCATAGATGGCCACCACGAAATTGTACATTGGCCCCCAGCTGGCCTGGGCCAGGGTCGAGGCAGTGGGGGCCGTTCCCTCACTGTTTCCAGGATGGCTTCGTGGGCCACATGAAACCACATTGTGGGCTGCATTCGGCCCCCGGGCCTTGTGTTTGATATGAATGTTTTAGAGAAATAGGAAAATGATACATATTACCTTCTAAACAGCTTTTCACAATACATTTATTTAAATCAGAGTCTAAAATGATGTAACTGCCCCTTACCTACAAGAGCAGATCAGCTTTACTTCAGCAAGGTATCTCTTGCTCTGTGCTTTTCCTAAGAAGTTCCAAAATTGGAATCACAAATTAGCCTTAAGAAACAGGGACATCCCTGTAAGTGATGGAAATTAACTTCTTGATCAGAATTCTGATCAGTGCTTAAATATGGAATCCATATCTTGACTGCTTATTCTGATTGTTTCACCAAGTGCCATGCAGGCATCAAATGACACACATCCTTTTTCTTCCCTACCTTCTAGTCTGCTGTGTTCTCTCTCCCCCCCTCCTCCTTTTTACTCTTTCAACTTCCTGAGTTGCTCCTTTGCAAAAAAAAAAAAAAAAAAAAAGTTGGCCATCACATGCTCATTTCCAGATGGGAATCAATCTTTCTTTTTTCAGTGGGTTTAATCCTTTCTTAGACAATGAGGGGGAAAAAATGAAAATTACAATATGACTCTGGTGTGTTTGCTTTTTTAGCCACAAAGAGACAGAGAGAGAATGAGAGCTCTTGTCATTAAGTAACTGCTATTCATTTTTATACCCATTCTTGCAACATATATAGCATGGACATATAATGGAGAATTCATTTGGAGACTGTGGAAGATATATTTGCCTCTTGTCCCCCAGCAATCTGATGGTTCAGCTGTGAGCAGGAGTGACTGCATAAACGATGGGGTGAAAGGCTGCCATTTGAAAGGAAAGAGGTTTGCCTGTGTGTTTCTATCATTCCCTTCATCTGTGGCTATCACACGGTGATTGAGTTACAGTTCAGTGAAAGAGGCTGTGGGAATGAATCAGCCAAACAGGAAACAGCCACAGCAATAGCCCCTCCACCAGATCTTCTGTGACACACATATATTTGTCTAGGCCCTATTCTATAAAGTCAGAAGAGGTGCAGCACTGAAAACCAATTGACTGAAATTGCAATAAATGACCATGAAGCAGACAATCACATGAATACAAGAAGACACAACATCCCAAAGCAAGTAAGCCTGGCTGATTTAACTGTTTTGTGGTTTCCTTCGTAATCAATGAGATTTTAAAATGCTGAACTTCGATAGGGTCGAGCCCACAGGCAGCTTAGAGGATTCCAAGGTAGCCCATTAGTGAACACAAGGGTTTACCATATTTTACTTATTTTAAACATAAACATATTTTGGCAAAAAAGGGGGGGCCTCTGCCTTTTCTCCTTTTTTTGCCGTCTTCCATTCACTTTAGAAAAAATAATCTCCTCACAGATATATGGCTTATCACTCGGTTTTCATATCTTTATTTCCCACTACAGCAGAGGATTAGATGATTGAAGGCAAATATACGTCCCAGGATAATGTTGCAGGATCCAATCTGAGTCAGTACCGGGACCAGATGAGATGGTTAGATAAGGTGGGCATGAGTCTGGGCAGACTCCGGGAGACAGTGGAGGACAAGGGGCCTGGCATGCTGTAGTCCATGGGGTCACCAAGTCAGACATGACTTAGTGACTGAACAACCACAACACAAAGGAGGTTTTTCCTTTATTTTCACTTCCCATTTGGAATAAGAGAACTTCAGAATTAAAGCAGGGATGGGACGGGAGTGTTTAACCTCCCCTAGCCTTTGTGTGATGAGTGATATGATACTTTTTCTGCTCCATTTAAAATAGGCATACATAACTTTGGCATCCTTGGTGCTCTCTGAGTTATTGTTTGCTTGCAAATGTTTTGTTATCCAACTAGGTAATGTCAGCAGCACTAATGATATTTCCTAATCTGGCAATGAAATGTCTGCAAACAAATGATCAAGTTCAGAGAGCACCAAGGATTTCATAGTTGAACCCTGAGCTTCATATATTCACTTCTGTTGGTATTTTTTTACATTGGAGTGATCAGATTTTTCATGATGTGTAGAGGACCACTGCCCAAGTGAACAGACCAAGACCTACTTCTGATAGAGTTGGTTTCAGTGGTGGGATTCAGCTAATTTTTTGTTGCCCAGGCCCAGAATGGACTTCTGGAAGCGGCATCCACACAAAGAACCGGTTGTTCACATATTTTAATCCCACCACTGGTTGGTTTGAATGGGTAACATGGATGCTATAGGCCAGGGGTCCTCAACCCCCGAATTGTGGACTGGCACCAGTCCACAGCATGCTAGAAACTGCACAAACCAGTGAAGCTCCATCCGTGGGATGCAGGAAGCATGCAAAACCACGCCCCCTCTGGTCCACAGAAAAACCTCTCACCACGGAACCAGGCCCTGATGCCCAAAAGCTTGGGGGCCACTGCTATAGGCATCTGTAAAGCTACAGATACTTATTTTGCCTCCAAGCCCTCATCAAAATCAGGCTAATTTCATGCCCACCCATTGGAGGGCTTTGGGCATTGGTGGGATTCAGCCGGTTCACACCAGTTCGGCAGAACCAGTAACTAATTTTTTTGTTGCCCAGGCCCAGAATGGACTTCCAGAAGCAGCATCCACATAGAGAATTGGTTGCTCACATATCTGAATCCCACTACTGGCTGTGGGAGCTACGCCATTAATAGGGTTAGCTACACGTGTTCTTCAACTGAAATAAATTATAACGGAGTAATAAAACAAGATTATAGTATTTTAGATAAATAAAGGACATCCAGCATAGTTGTATTTTACCTTAAAAGAGAAATTTCCTTTAAAATGAGAAAGATAAATCAAGAGTATCAAAACTTTTCCAGAATGTATGTGCACAATTTAAAAACAACCTTACTGGAAATTGTTTTCCATAAGTCTAGAAAAGGCAGAGTAAAATTCAGAGATCAGAGTTTTATTAACAAGGAGCACTGTCAAGAAAACTATTTAATAAAAGGAAACTTTCTTCATCAGTGGAAGTTTGGCAAGAAAAAAGCAAAAAGAAATGTAACACAAGCAAAAAAGGCAAGAAGATCATAAAGATTCAGGATGGCTAGTGTTTTGCTGAAAAAAAAATGAAACCAACAAATTAAAAAGTTTTATGTACATCAGAAGCAAGAAACTGGCTAGGGAAGAAGATGAACCATGGAAACAAGGAAGTTAAAGCATCACTAAATGAGGATAATGAGACTGTAGAGATGCATGTTTTCTCTACAGAAATTATCAACCAAGTATTTGTACTTCAACCAACATTTTCTGAAGAGACTGAAAAACTGAGGAAAATAACAGTGACAGAAGATCATGAAATTCACAATGATTGAGGGCAAGTCATTACTTCTAAGGTTACTTTTCTGAAGATAAAATAATCTTTATATACACTGTATTCAGTTTATGGGCTATGTAATAAATATGAAACTAAAATAATGCATCAGACTCCATTGACAAATGGAACATGAACTAGTTAGTAGGCATGAAAATTCTTAAATGAGCCATATATTAAATTGCTAATGTTATAATATGTCTCTATATCAGAGGAATCATACAATCATGGAAGAGCTGCAAGGATTGATCTAATTCAACTCTTACAAATGTGTTAGGGGTTTTTTTGTATGGATATTCAAGAGAATAAGAATTTTTAAAGTTATAAAATACATCGCATGTTGCAGGTAAGTTTGTGCCAAAAATATGTGTGGAGACAGTGGATGTGGTATTTTTTTTTTTTTGGCCTTTCTCTCATACCAATACAATTTGGATCATTCCACTGATGAAGTGCTTTAAATAAAGTTGTTGCTAATATTTTGGCTCATTTCCCCTCCCAATTCTGTCCTCAAGAAAGAGCAACAGAGCATTTGTTCCTACAGTTGATCTGCACTGTTAGAATGCTTCCACTTCAGCTTTTGACTGGGAAGCATTAAGATGACAGCATTAGTGATTTCCCAAGAAGCATCTAATCATTAACCAACCTCACGCAATTGAAATTCCATAAAAACCACAAGGCGATCCCTACTTCTGGACCATTGTGCTGAAGAAAGCACACTGGAACTCTTGGCAAAATGTCTTCAAAAGTCCTGATTTTTACTTTAATGCTATCTCTCTAAGCCTGGAAAGCCGTGTTTGAAATTTGTAATGCATGCTGTACTATATAGAAAACTTCATAATTTAACCTATGTGTATTTAAATAAAAAATAAGCGGATGTTGAGAATTGGAGGATTCTTTTTCCATGTTTTGAGAAAATATAGTTCAGAGTAAAAAAAAAAAGAGAAAGTTAGAAAGAGAAAGGGCTTCATGTGCAGGAAATGCCTTTTTGTTGTGTAACTTGCAGCTCAGCCTAACTCACAATTCTACAGTTCCTTGCCTTTCCCCCATTCTTGAGTTTTCGTTCCCTCACATCCTTCCTCTTTAAAGAGGAAATGAACGAAGTCTGAATCATGCCTTCATTTTTCTAATCAAGTTCCACTATCCAACTGTGGCTCGTAAAATGCATGTATCGTTGAAAGCGGCCTATTATGGTTTGCTGTGATCCATTTTTGGCAGGACCTTTTAGTACCCATTCATAGAACTGATTTATTCCCAAGATTTTCTAATGTAACCCTGGGCATCATCCTAAATGTTTGTCTACATGTGCTTTGCATATGCAGCTACAGATTTTGTTTAGTTGAATTTGGATGGAACCATAGTAAAACAGCATTCATGGGCTTAGCTTTGTTCAAGAGGAAACTTCAGAATGATGAAATTATTTTGATGAGAGGGGGAATGAGAGAGTTTTAGTCTTCCGTAAAGAAAAGTTTGTCCAGTTGTAACTAATACATGATGGTTTCATATTCAGCATTTGAGATCACAATCATTAAATATGCGTCTTCTATTTACAGTGTAGATGCCATATTATTTTAGTATAATGGGAATGCAACTATTTGCCCTAAAAGTTGTCTCCATCAGTTCTACTCTTCTTTACCTAGCATAACTTTGCAGAGTTGTGTTCTTTCCTTTCTTTCTAACAAACTAAACGCTACTGAAGTAGTTTTATTCATACCAGCCTGACCATCTTCTTGTCTTCTTTTCAATAGCAGGCCAATTACATTCAGGAGGAAATATGTTTGTCCGAAATCATCCCTTCTCAAGATTTTCCCTGTTGGACCTTGAAAATAAATCAAAGAATGAATGAATGAATAAATGATCAAGATGCCTCCTCCGCATTTCCTGACTCTTTAAACAAAGCACATTTACTAGAATCAGTTGGTGCTCGCATAGTTCTAGGGGATTTTTTTTTTTGCATGTTAAACTTTGATGTATTGAAATGAAATAAAAGTGGTGAAAGGGAGGGGAGGGACACTAGGAACGACTGTGGTGTAATCCTCTAGGGAACATCATGAGTAAGATTCTTAAGGCTGATCTTTCCATATGTCCTTACTAACAAACCCAGTACGACATAATTACAACCATTCCTGTTGAGCTATAAAGCCCTGGAAAATATTAATTCTCCCCAACAAAGTCAGCTAAATTGACAATGGTTGTCTTTGCTGGGTTCCAATCTGGAATTCTCTGTCAAGTGCTCCACCCTTCAGCTATGAAAAAATGAAAGCCAGTTAGTCTCCAAGGTGCCACAATACATTGTGTCTTCTTCCAGATGCAATTATAACGCCAACTTACGCAGTTAGCTTAAAATTGCCTTTTCCTGCATGGAAGGCGAGAAAATCTTTGAAGAACTTTTTAGTTCACATGTACAGGCCAGGCCTATCTAAAAAGAACATACACCAGATCTTCATCCCCACATTCATTGACAGCTCAGGCTTTTCCAATAGACTTTCCCCCATCTATATCTGCACGAGGGACAATTGGGTAGAAAGTCAGCCTCCCCCATTCTTCCTTTTCTAAGTGGTAGAGCTTTTGTTCTTTTAAAAGCTGCAACTAAATTTTGTGAAAAAAGAGCAGGAAGTGTGGGGTAAGATTGAGAAGTTAGTGGGGGAGGGGAAGGAAGCCTCTTAAATTATCAGGGAAATGTCAGGGATCATATCACTCTAAGAAACAGGTAACCGGTTTAGACAGACATACTGTACAATGTAAGATTTCTTTTTATTTTAACTGGGCCTGTTTAAATCTATTTTATTTTCTCTGCTCATTACTATATCTCCAGTCTGTGGCATGCTTGATAAAAGTTCTATTCTATTTACATCTTGGGAGATTAAACTATGTTTCAAAGAGTGGGATGGTGGCAGGGTGGGATGACCAATTTCCCGAGTCACATATGCCAGCTTACAGGACAAAGTGCCACAAGACTGATTTAATTCCCCCCCCCTTTTACTTACCTGTGAGTCACAAAGACTATACGTCTTGTATTTCTGTCACCTGCTGAGATTAGAAGAAAGGATCCCAACTAAAAGCATTTCCAAAGAAGGAAGTAGAACTAAGGTGTGTAAGTTTGCTTTTATAATGTTTCTGGAGCAGAATGACGAGGCTTCCAGCTTTTTACTCTAAAGGCACATCCCTGCTGCTACAATATCTGAATGTTCTCAATGGGTAAAAAATACCCATTATTTCAAAGGGAATGACAGGGTGGGATGACTAATTTCCCTAGTCACATATGCCAGCATACAGGACAAAGTGCCACAAGATTGATTTAATATTTTCCCCCTTTTATTTACCAATGAGTCACAAAGACTATACATGTTCTATTTCTCTCACCTGCTGAGATTAGGAGAAAGGATCCCAGCTAAAAGCATTTCTTGGAATGTAGGTGGTAGAAACTCTAATTACTAATTACTTTTCCAAAGAAGGAAGTAGAACTAAGGTGTGCAAGTTTGCTTTTATAAGGTTTCTGGGGCAGAATGATGAGGCTTCCACTTTTTACTCTAAAGGCTCACCCTTGCTGCTACAATATCTAAATGTTCTCAATGGGTAAAAACTATAAAATGTTGAAAATCCAATATCTCAAAGAGAATGTGAGGCTAGAATTTCCTTTTGTCCTTTAGGGTTTTTTGTGCAGAACCAAGTTGTGAAGGAAAAGCTACTGAGTCACTGATACTATGTCCTATAGCAAGGGTCCCCACTCCCAGTCCGTGGACCAGCACTAGGCCATGGCATGCCAGAAACTGGCCTGCGCAAACAATGAAGCCCTATTCATGAGATGCAGCAGCACACAAAACCACACACCCCCTCTGGGCCACAGAAAAACTTTTCTCCACAGAACTGGTCCCTGGTGCCCAAAAGGTTGGAGGCCACAGTCCTATAGGGTGGGGAAAACCTTTGGCCTTCAGATGTTGCCAGTTTCCAGCATCCAGACCTTAAGTGCCCAGTAACACCTGGAGGAAAATAGGTCTAAGTCAAGCTGTTCCAGAGTGACAGAGTCACAAATGAGAAGGCCTTCCTCTGGGCAGATATGCTTCTGATATGGAGTAGGGAGGTAATCTCAGCATGTCCCTGTGGTCTATTCATGCTAGGCAGACTTCACCCAAAGCAAAAGGTCTCAGATATATCTTGATTTGCTAATGAATTTTCCAGCTGGGGTGCTTGTATATTGTGCACACAGGTCCAATATGTCCATGCTAGTGATTTTCCTCTGTTGTTATATATGTTTTTCTTTTTGCCCAAAACTTGGTTGGTAATGAAGTGGGAGATAGCCATGGACAAAAGGGAAAAATGTTTTCATGGCTGGAGTAAATGATGCAGAACAGGAACGTCCATGGGAAGGTCAAAGAAGTCCATGTGATCAAAGACCTGCTCTTTTATGCATGTATCACTATGTGTTCCTTTCTAACTGCTAAATTGTGGGATTGTGGGAACGTGCATATATAAAGGGTCATGTGGTTATGATTTCCATTTTGTTTTTTTGATCTCTTGCAGACATCCAGAAGCAGTAGAGTTCTTTTTTAAAGTTTTCACTGAAACTGGTTTTTATTTTTTTATACTTAATAGGAAAGTGGATAATGAAAATAATAACTGTTCTTATTTTAAAATACAAATTCTCAATAATCAAAATCAAATGACGCAGGAGCAAAAGTTCTGTTCACATCACCTCTTTTAACGAATCATATTACTGTCATATTCTCTATTGTTACTGAAGACCAGGAAAAAAATGCAGGCTGAAGCCCTAAAAAGTTACTTTACAATCCTTAGCTCATAATGTGATAGAATTAAAATCAAGTTTCCTTATGTACTATCTTTTGCCAGAGCTAAACTGAGCAATTGCAGACACTAATTTGACATTAAGTCTTAGCATGCAATGATGTTCTTTAATCTACATTCACATTTCTAAAAATCTCTCTGCCTTTTATCTTTATAACCAGGATAGTGTGCAACTGTAATTAAAATAATATGAAACACAATAAAACATAACTATACGATCATGACAAAACCAGATTACAGTGAAGGCACCAAATATATGTATATATCATTCATATATACATGCACACACTCACATAAATGACAGCATATTTTCAATTTTCTGTTCATAATAAAAATCACAAAAGCAAAAACAGATGATGTAAAACCATAGTCACTGATATACACTACAAATAAATAAACAATTGCTGCGCTGTTGCTGTTTTCTGTATAATGAGGACTGCGCTGGGAGGTCCTAGTGTTCCTTTGGTGTTCATAGCTTGGGTCTCCAAACAAATAAAAAAATAAAATAAAAGGGAGGGACAGCTCTCTCTTTCTCTGCTTAAGCCTAATTACATAGCTAGGCTTGCCCCTCCTGGAGGAATCCAGCTCATGGAGAGAATCTTGCCTTTGAAGATTTTTATGGCTGTCACCACAACAAATATGAAAATCCTAAATTGTAAGGGGCCTAGTATTTGCTCCAACTGCACTCTACAGTCAGGGACATCACAATTTTCTAGCAGTAGAAGGATAGTTAAATGGCAAGGCACCAAACAAATATTTCTCAATTTATGTTCGTTACTACTTTTCTAAAAGCGTGGGTATAAAGGCCTTCACTTAAAGGAATGTTAAATGTTTTCTTCTCCTTCCCTTAGTGAAATAGTTTTGCTTCATGGATAGTTAATCCAGTTGGTTGCACTACAATTAGAAAATAAGAAAACCGAATTCAAATTGGTAGGAGTTTGGAACGTAATGGGGAAAAAAATGGGTACTAAGGTTTTGGTTTCATAGATCTATAACTGGAAGAACAAAGGAAATTGAATTCTTGGAAATGTTAGTATAAAGGAAGATGGAAATTAAGGAAAGTAATAGGAATTTTTTTGTTGGGCAGCTTGTAGTCAGCAAGGATATCAGCACTGAGCCAAACCAGAATCACATCAACAAAAGTGTATAAATTGTAGGATAGTTTACATAATAGCTAAAGTTGATATCTACATTGGTAATCTAATCCACAATTGGACTAACCAGTACAAAATTTAGATGTACCCCAACTAGTCAGAAATGTTCAGAATTGATATTTAAAAGGGAAAGGTGTCAATCATAATTCTTTTTCTTAATAACAACAATTGCAGTCACAAAGGTACAGTATTTTAAGCAACTGCATTAAGACTAAGGTGGGAAAATGTCTATGTGATAGTTTAATAAAGGAAGTTGCAAATGACAGGGATGTATTGAAGGCTCAAATATTACACCCATTTTTTCTGTAGACAAAAACGGTTTTATTCCTTTCTGCTATTCAAATCAAATGAAATAATAATTTATTACAGTCCTAAAGTCAGATTTTTCTGCTATTCTGACTTTGGCAACATTCTATTTCCTTGCTTATTTTCCATCCCTTTCCCTGAATTCAGAAGTTTCAGAGATGATCAGCCAGTGAATGAATCATATCATCAATGTGATTATTATTAGAATTCTACATGTTGAATTCAATTAGGCTACATAACAATGTCATAAAGCCAATTCAGATTGAAGGCAGGAAGACTCATCTGGTTCTGAAGAGCTATTGTGGAGAAAATTACAATTTTTTTTTGCCTAATCCCACCCCTATATCACTAAGATATGAGAATACTTTTTTAGGGATTCCAGTATTCACAAACTGTAGATTTCCAGCTATGGCAAGACTTTGCTAGACATCCCTGCTCCCATATATCATTTTAGCAATTGCATGATACACCAGGAAGTCAATCATTCATGGGACTTCCATCCTGAACAGATACATAAGACTGTACCCATTTGCAAAGTGGGACTGTTTCCATCATTCAAGTTAATCTTTCATGGGAAAGCCATGCTGGAGAGTTTTACAAAGTTTCCTTTCATTTCAAATTGGACAAAAGCTTAAACATGAGTCATCGCGAAAGAGAACAGTTGCTCAGTGGGAATTTCTTTCATGCTTTGCATGGGAGGATGTGGGGCAAGCTTGGAGCACCTTTAAGTTTCTGACTGGATAGAAGGGTGAGTTGTTCTAACTCTCTCTTTGGCTATGTACAAACACTTCCCAAGGTCTTGTCTTGCCCCATTTATCTTGCTTTGAAGTAGCCTCTTTTGCATGTGCAGAGCTCTACTCTTCAACAGGATGCTTCATTCCAATCAGAGGAAAGTGGGCAATGTGGGGGGTGGAAAACCAACTGCTCATTGGTGATTCTTCTGTTTATCCGCTACATCTCTCCTTACCTATCAAGGATCTCGTTCCATAATTCTGCCTTCATAATTCAGCACTGGCCCTATTATTCTGACTGGTTATCTCAATAGACTTCTAATGCTGCGACAATCAAAGATACCAAGTGGACTGCCTGTTTGCCCACAGAATTTTAATTCACTGCTTAGCAAATTGATGCTAGGAAGGATTTGAAACTGTGCCCCAGGCAGCTAGTCTTTGTGGTAGCCTAGGCTACAATGTGTTGGGGTTGATCCTGCTCCTCCAGTTGGATTGGATGGCAGTACGACTAAATGAATCCGGATCTACACAACAGAGAAAAAAAAAGCAAAATAGTTTAGATTAGCAGTCAGAATGTTTAATGATGGAACTAGAATTATAGCATGCAGACAGCATTCAACGATATTTTGCAGAATATCAGCAATATTATGTAGAGCAGTATGTATCATATCTCTGCCCATCTGTTTAGAGAATTTATTCCAGGCCTGTTCACTTTCCCTGCTATTTTTTAGGATATTAATGTGTTGATGAGTGGTGGGTTGTACATTAGCAAACCATGATGTTATAGGGAATACTGAAAACCAGATGCCTAATACAAGAGATAATTTACAAAGCAACTGACAAACAAATAACAAAATATTTTTAAAGAAAAGCATAGCATGGTGTCTCTAATACATAAGAAAGTGATCATAGCATTCACAGTTCCACTGTCCCTCTCCATGATCACCAAGTTCAGATTCATGAACATAAAAATTAATATACAAATGCAGGCACGCACATACATATTTTTAGAATTATTTTATAGGACCCCTGGTGGCACAGTGGTTAATATGCAGTATTGCAGGCAAACTCTGTCCACAGCCTAGAGTTCGATCCTAACCGGCTCAAGGTTGACTCAGCCTTCCATTCTTCCAAGGTTGGTAAAATGAGGATCCAGATTGTTGGGGACAAAATGTAAATAATGCCTCTACATTGTAAACCACTTACAGAGTGTTGTAAAGCACTACAGGATGGTATATAAGCTTAAATGCTATAGTTATTGCTATTATTTTTAACGTGATCTTATTTTACTCAGAATATAGAACAGAGGTGAAAATTTAACACCACAAAATTGATAGGTATAAGCAAGGATTCTATTATGGTGAATGTCAAATAGACTTGGAGATTACTGACAATACTGGCAAAACTATGCATTTTTGACACATCTAATAAACAATGTTTCCTCAATTCAGTATTGGCTACTGTCAATATTTATTAGCAGTCCTCCCTTCCATAGACTTTCCCAGCTTGGAGGTCATCCAGATATGTGACTTCAACTCCCACAATCCCCACACGATATTGTATTGAGGTTATACAAGAACAGCAGTTCGTTACATCTTAAGGTATCCAGTTTGGAAAGGCTGCTTACTGGAAACATAAAGCAATGCCAACAGTATCTCACTTTTCACTTTGGACATCCATATAAAAGCCTTTTTATGAAAACTGGACTCAGACATTATTACTTAAGATAAATATAGTCAATTTATAATCTTATAGATGCTGGACAATTGGTTATTAACAACTGAATTGCACTGTTTTATAGCCAACTTCCCCAAGGAGCTCAATTTAATATCCATATGCACAAACAAATGCATCGCTAGTGATAAATTCAAATAACTGTGGATGAAGGCAAATATACGTATCCCAGGATAATGTTTCAAGATTGAATCTGGGCCGGTCACTGGGATCAGAGATTTACTCTTCTGAGCTCTGGCATCATGCTGGACCCATCTTCAGGGAATTTCTAGAACTTTCCTGAAGATGGGCTCCAGCATGACGCCGAAAGCTCAGAAGAATAAACCTCTGGTCCCGGTGACCAACCCACATTCAATCTTTCAAATAATTGCCTTGCCATGAACAGAGATGGTGCAGAAATGTTTGGTGGACTATGAGTATAAATTGCAAGAGATATCCAATATCCCAGGATGGATTGTTTTATTGTTAACTGGGTTTTTGAAAATGCTCCAGTCTAGTTCGAGCACAGGGAAACAATTATCCAACTGCCATATATTCACTAGAAGAATAGAGGAAGGCAAACATTAAGAACAGATTGTGTCTTCTTTTTGCCTCAAAAATGTACTGCTTCAAATATAAATATTTTTGGTTATATCATGGTTTGTGGGGTTTCATCTGTAACGTTTAAAGTGAGATTATTGCAAATAGCAAAATTAAAACGTTACGTTCCTGACTGTAAAAAAAAAAATTTTTTTTAGTGGTATTATCAACCCTGAGGATAACAAACAACATTGTCCCTCAGAAATACACATTTTTAAACAGGCTCTTGAAACTTGGCACTTGAGTTTTCCAGCTAGATATTTACCAGAACAAGAGAAACTTTCCTTAGATAATGTAAAGCAGAGAGTGTCAACCTGTGGTTCCAAGCACAAATGTGTCCCTCTAAATCCTTTCAGCTGGTGCTTCCATGCTTCAGCAGCCTTTCTGCTGAAAACAAATAATTCTATTTCCACCATTTTGAGGTGAGATACAAATGACAGCTGTAGTCTAAATGCAAAGAAAAAATGCAAAGAACCTACGCCAAGCCAGAGAACCCCAGTGTAGCAAGCCCTTGTCCCTTTTATGTCATCACCCTACTGTTTGTCACCCTTGATTTTCCCCTCAAACACATGAAGACTTGCTTTGTCTGACATAGGTTTCTAAACATAACTTAAGCGTGATCTCTGACCACCAGAAAGTTACCCATGATATAAAACCTGATCTTTCAAACCACAGAAATTAGTAAACACCTGAACTGTGAGACACAATGGACTCTGCAGCAAAACAATATCACAACAGATGCACTGTGCTATTGGCCCAAACTAAGCCAGCTCTACAGAATGCCTTATTGATTACAGGAAGGCTCATACCACTGAAGGAATATATAAAAGAAGACGACAAGATAGTAATCTTATTCAAGGTACAGATGCCAATTAGACTGGCAACTGAATGTTACTTCAATACTAGAGACAGGATTACATCCTTTACTACATCTGAAAAGAGAGCCAGTTTGGTGCAGTGGATAAGGCACCAGGCTACAAACTGGGAGATCATGAGTTCTATTCTCACCTTAGGCACAAAATCAACTGCATGACTTTTGCCAGTCACTATCTCTCAGTCCTAGGAAGGAGGCAATGGCAATCCCCTTCCAAAAAAACCTTGCTAAAAAAATAGCAGGGACTAATCTAGGCAGTCTCCAGGAGTCAAAAACTGACTTGTAAAAACACACACTACACCTAAGGTTCGTAGTGATTATGTTCCATGCAGTACTTTGACGTTCAATACAGAAGAATAGCTAGAAGGCTGTTACTACAGTCCTGAAATCTGGCTAAGGTAGCTGACTCACATTACTTAATATGAGAGCTGGTCACATTAGGCAATACAGTCAATTAAATAGGGGGAACAATGCAGAGGTGCAGCCAAGATAACTCTCTGAGATACACTGTATTCTTAAAAGTGTTAGTTAAAAAGCTTCTGAAGATACAGTAGTTCAAATATATATATCAATGCCTTGCCTTTGCATGCTTTCCAAGAATCTACTTTTTTCCACTGCATACAACTTATATAAAGCCTTTCAATTTATGCTATAGTAATATTAGTGTAGTTTAAATAGTTTAGAGTATAAAACTATCAGAATGCATATGAAATGTGCAGGTAACATTCTTAAGTGGGAATACATAAGCATTTAACAATTAATCTTTTTTAAAAAGAAATGTGTTCATACCACTAATATTTTCCACAAGTTCATATCACTAATATTTTCCACAAGCCACAGATACTCCGTTAGCCTCACCCACACAGTTTCATTATCTAGACATGTTTGAGACAAAAACATGGGAAGATGACACAGAAGAAGCAGTTCCCACGCTTCTATACTACAGTAATGTATGGATCAGGCCAAAGGGGATAAATCAGAGTTATAAAAACTGAAAAGTTTAGCATTACAAGCTGCTTAAGAGCTCAAAGCAATGCAATGTCTTAGAATATGAAACCTGTTTGCTTGCTAGTTCCAGATTTCCTCTCTTTTTTTACTCAACAATCTTTCCAAGTCATTTTTAAAAGTTTTAAAATGCAACTATTCCCTCCTTCTCTTTTCCCCTATTTCTGTAGCCTTTTTTCTCAGGAGCTACAAACATGTAAGCTATAAAGCCAAATTCAAAGGGTTCTTTTCTCTAGAATTTCACAGTATTTTAGGCTAAAGTTTAGAAGGATGTAATTTAAAAAGCTAATCCAAGTGCAGAAAGAACTTAACCCATCTTGTTTTCAAATTGTAGGTACTGTAGGCCACAATTATAAGGAAATCTGTTTTACTTACAAATGAGCAGGAATGCTTCTGCCAGTGGGCACAGCTAATAAGCGAGCCTTCCCAGTCCAGATGCGACATTTGAAAAGCATAGATAGATGTAGCTGTTTGTGTTTGGTAACCGGTTTGATAAGTCAAAAGTCAAAGAAGAGTGATTGAAATCATACCTTATGACATCTGAACTGCCAAAAGTGGGCCAAAAGTGCAACTCCTCATTAGGATGATTTGTTCTGTGTTCCTAATACCTTATTTAATAAGACCTGAAGGAGCTTTCTGTTAAATCAGTGGAGATTTCCATCCCAGTGAAGAGCTTGGAAAATCTAGCATAAACTAGATTAGAAAGACTGTTTTATGGAAGCTTCTTCTATGCTCTTGAGCTAAGTGGGTCTTGGACTGGGGAAATGAATACTGTAAAGATATAGGAGATCCTTCTATTTGCTATATTGTGGGATTGTCATTATAACAAAACAATCACAATTTCAGGCCTCTCTGAAAGAAAGAAGACATGAAGGTTTGGAAGGGTGTTCACCATTCTTGAAGATTGACCAGCAATGTTTATTTCAATCGTGGGACTCTTCCTACTACTTTACAGAGAAGAATTAGGCCTGTGCTTAGAAACACTGAAGAAACTGTTCATGAAAATGTTAACTTTGTCAAAGGTACATGAAAAAGCCATTGTTCTTCTGTGCTATAACTAAGTGGCTCTTAACAATGTCACTACAGTAGTGCTCATTTTAAGCCTCTGATGTTGACAAGGCTATGGTGACCTCAGGTCATTCACTGAGTACACACTGGTCACGCATGTTCAAGTGAAGTGCCTACAGGCTGTTTTGAATAATTCAAGTTTCAGTCTTGTTTTTCATGCACAGTGCAGTTGTATCTTAACCTATTTGACTACATTCTCTCCAGCAAATCCCAGAAGTACAACAAGCCACTGCCCCATCTCCCAGTCATATTCGATAAACACTGTGCATGAGGGGCTGAGAAATAGTGGGGCTGGGGTGGGAGAGAAAGGAAAGGCCTGGCTTGCATCTAAGCTTTATTGGTATTTAGAAAGGCTATTAAGGTTAATTTTTCCTTTGAGGGTTATTGAGAGGTGGACCCCTCCCTCCCTCCTGCAGTAAGTAGAGTTTAATTATTTGGAATGATTTTTCCTTAGTATGATATATGTGATTATACACACACACATAAACAATATGTTTTTTTTTGATAATTATCATTTAAAGATTTAGCTGGAATTTTTTTTTTTTAATTCTTTTATTAAAACAATCAGCATTGGACATAAAAACATATTATGCAGCAATCAACATGATACCTGGTATACAATACTAAGTATTCGTCTTTGAAAACGTCTGAATTAGTAAGCCTTTTTCCCCCCCCCACCCCTCGCGTCTAGTCTCAACTATACTCCTGTTACATTTTATTTGATTGGCGTTTCTTCTATCTGTTTCGAAATTAATGTGGTCAACATGAAACATAAGATCTTATTGCTAAACAACCCTCCTAGAACATAGCATACAACATTAGGTATTAATCTTTGTAAACATCTGTTTTAGTAAACGTTCTACCCTCCTCCCTTGCATCTTCAAGTATAATCCGAATACATTTTGTTGGATTGGTGTTTCTCTTATATATGGTCTATCTACTGTTTCTAGTCTATCGCCTATTGTATGTTTGCGCTTCTGACTTGATTTCATCCCATTACTAGTGCAATCTTTTATAGTCCCTAACCAGAGGTCCTGAGGTGAGAGTTTCATATCCTGAGGTAGAGATTCAGTCTACTTTAGCCATATTAAAGCAAACATCATTAGTCATAAGGTTATGTTAAGAGGCATTAGTTATAGAACATATACATTCAACATTGGGTGTTAGTTTTTGTAAACCTTTGATTTGTTAACCCTTCTTCCCTCCTCCCATCGAGCCCTAGCTGAACGCCAGCTGCATTCTGTTTGATTGGTGTCTCTCTTGGATATAGTCTATCCAATGTTTCCAGTCCATCACAAATTGTTCATTGGAGCGATTTTTCAAATATGCCGATATTTTTGCCATTTCTGCCAGATTTGTTACTTTCACAGTCCATTCTTCAATAGGCGGTATTTCTGGATTCTTCCAGTACTGTCCCACCAATAATCTTGCTGCTGTAATTAAGTTCAAAAATAAATTTGACTCTGAGGTAGTGATATCCTCTGTGATCCCTAACAAAAAAGCCTGAGGTAGAAATTCTATACGCTTTTTGAAAATAGTTTGGAGTGTCCACCATATCTTCCTCCAGAATGCTTTGATTTTTCTGCATGCCCACCATATGTGAAAGTAAGTAGCCTCCCCATCTCCGCACCTCCAGCATTTGGGCTGGGTGCCCGGGTAGATGAGTGATATTTTTTTCGGGTCAAGATGCCATCTATAGAACATCTTGTAGAAGTTTTCCCTTAAGTGTTGCGATTTCGTGAATTCTACATTCCTCACCCAGATTTTCTCCCACGTGTCTATGGCTATAGAGTGTCTGAAGTCTTGCGCCCATTTTATCATACAGTTCTTGACTAGCTCGGTTTCAGAGTCCATTTCTATCAGAATGCTGTACACTCGTTTGATGTGCATAATCCCCTGCTCTCTGATCTGTTTAATTAGGTTCTCGTCATTCTGGGAGAAGCCCTTCTTCTTGTCTTTACGCCACCTTGACTGTAGTTGTATATATGATAGCCAATGACTTCCTATTCCTCTGTTTGCCAGCGTTGCTTGAGATTTCAAGAGGAACCCGTTTTCTTCTCCCAGTACAAGTTCACTGTAGGGCACCACTTCTTGCCCCTGGGATGTGTTCATATCTCCTGTTGCGTGTCCAGGGATCGTCCAAATGGGAATCTTGTCGTGTAGGAGGTGCTTATATTTCTTCCAGACCCATAGCAATGGGATTCGTAGTGGGTTCTCCTTGAAGTTCCTATCTGCCTTTTTGTCGTATATTAGGTATGCGTGCCAGCCGAATCGTAGACCATGCCCCTCCACATTCAGAACTCTATCATTTGTCATGTTGATCCAGTCACTAACCGCCACCAACGTTGCAGCATAGTAATATAGCTTTAGATTAGGCATTTTGAGTCCCCCCCTCTCCCTTGCGTCTTGGATGATTTTTAGTTTCACCCTCGGTCTCTTGTCGTCCCAAATAAATCTGTTGATGCCTTTCTGCCAATTGTCTAAGTCCGCATCCTTCTTGAGTATGGGTAGCATTTGAAAGAGAAATAAAAATCTGGGTAATACATTCATCTTTACTGTCGCTATCCTGCCGAGCAGGGACAGACGTAACGATTTCCACCTTTCCAGGTCTGCTTGTATCTTATTCCACAGGACCTCGTAGTTATTCTTGTATAATTTCGCATTTGTTGATTCTATCTCCACTCCTAAGTATTTGACTTTCTTGACTATTTCACAACCCGTTATTCTTTCCAGGTTCCGTCTTGCTTTGTTGTCTAGGTTTTTGGCTAGCATCTTTGTTTTTGATATATTTACTTTGAAGCCTGACACCCTACCATAGTCCTCCATTATCTCCATCAATTTCCTTGCTGACTGTGCTGGTTGCGACATTGTCACCAGCAGGTCATCCGCGAAGGCACATAGTTTGTATTCTTGTTGTTTAATCTGTATGCCCTGTACATCCTCTGCCGCTCTTATTCTGTTCAGTAAAATTTCCAGTGTTAGGACAAATAACAGGGGGGACAGCGGGCAGCCCTGTCTCGTGCCTCTCTCTATATTAAATGAGTCTGTTAAGTCTCCATTGACAATGATCTGGCCTGTTTGTTTCTGGTAAATTGCCGTTATGGAGTTGAAGAACTGTGCTCCCATTTTCATCTTCAGGACCAAGTTCGTCAGGAACGGCCAATTCAGTCTGTCGAAGGCTTTTTCTGCATCCACAAACATTAGAGCGGCGGGTATCTGGTTGTGCCTTTGCAGGTACTCTATTATGTTCAACAGCTGTCTCACGTTGGTTTTCATCTGGCGTCCTTGTATAAATCCCCTTTGGTCCGGGTGTATTGTTTTTTGTAGAACAGTCATTAGTCTATTGGCCAAAATTTTTGTGAAGATTTTATAGTCTGTGTTTAGTAGTGAGATGGGCCTGTAGTTTGCGGGCTGTGTGTCGTCTTTCCCCTCCTTTGGGATTAATGAGATGTAGGCTGTTTTCCAGGATGGTGGGACCTGGCCTCCTTCTTGAATGCTGGCGAATAGCTTTCTGAGGGGTTCTAGCATCTCCTCCTGTAGATGCTTGTAGTAGGTCGCTGTCATCCCATCCGTCCCAGGCGATTTTCCTGCTTTCAGTTGTGTGATCACTGAGTGTATTTCCTCCTTTGTGATTAAGGCATTCAGGGCTTCTCTTTGTGTGTCGGTAATCGCCTGTATCTTTTCGTTTTGTAGGAATTCATCTATCTCTTTGTCTTGTATCTTATCCTCGGCATATAGTTTCGAGTAGAACTCTGTGAAGGCTGTCTTGATGGTTTTTTGTCGGAATTCTAGCTTGCCTTTGTATTCTATCTTTTCAATTATGCGGGATTTCTGTTTCTTTCTTATAGTGTAGGCTAGCCAGCGGCCCGGTTTGTTGGCCTTGCAGAATGTCTTATGTTTTGCATATTGTATATTCCTTGCAACTTGGTCCGCCATCAACATGTCAAATTGCTTTCTTAAGATCTTGAGTCCTTCTTTGGCGACTTTGTCTTCTGGTCTTTTTATCAGTAGCCGCTCCATTTTGCTTATCTCATTTTCTAACTCTTTTCTTTTTTGTTCTTGTTGGCGCCGGTGCCAGCTATTCATGGATATGAGGATCCCTCGCATGTACACCTTGCTGCCGTCCCAGATCTGTTCTATCGGTGTTCCGTTGTTCATATGTGTGCTGAAGTATTCCTTCATAGCTTTTTTGCATTCCGCCACCTTGTCTCCATGTCTAAACAGGTTTTCATTGATTCTCCAGGACCTCCTCTGTGTCTGGCCGTGTCTTAGCTCCATCCTCACAGGGTTGTGGTCCGTCAGAGCTTTGGGTAGGATTTCCACTGCGTTTAGACGAGTTAGCAAGTCGCTAGAAGTTAATATAAAGTCAATTCTGGAGAAGGATTGATGTCTGCCAGAGAAGAAGGTGAATTCTTGTTCTCTGCCATGTCTTTTCCTCCATACATCTGTCAGTTCGAGTTCCTCCTTCATGTCAAAGAAGGATTAAGGCAACTTGGAGTGTTTTTGTGGGTTCGGTGCAGTTCTTTTTTTGTCTAGAGCGGTCTCTATGACCCCGTTCCAGTCGCCCATGATGATGTAAGATCTGTAGTTAAGTTGTGTTATTTTCTTGTGTAGCTTTTTGTAGAATTTGCCTTGCTGCTGATTTGGTGCATATACGCCCATTACTAGAATCTTCTTGTCTTCCTGTGTTATTTCAATTGCCAGGTATCTACCTTGGGGGTCGGATTCTATTAGCTTCGCCATTATATGTTTCTTTACGTATATAACAATCCCGTTCTTTTTTCTTGGCGCCGCTGCCACAAATTGCGCACCTAGTTTGTAGCTGGTCAGATATTTCTGGTCTGCTGCCCTGATGTGTGTTTCTTGTAAGCAAATTATGTCGTTTCCTCCATGAAATAGATAATGAAATATTTTCCTCCTTTTCTGTGGAGAGTTTAGTCCGTTAACGTTCCATGTCAAGTATTTAGTCGTCATTATCGGTTTCAGGATACTCTTCCGAGACCGCTTTCATTCTATCTCCTGTGATAGTCTTTGGTCTCGCTCCCATGGTATCCGAGTTTGTGTTCGAGTTGCATATAGGGATCGCGTCGTGTTGATCTGTGCGTTTGGTGGTGGATCTTGTTATCCTGCCCTCTGCAATCTGACTTGTTCCCTTGTTGTTGTTGTTGCTTCCTGTTCTCTGTGTCGTCGTGTCTCTAGTTGGTCCTTTCCTTTCTCGTGTTCTTGCAGCAGTCTGTCGGTCTGGTGGATTTTCTGCGTCTTCTCTCGTGGCGTATTGGGATCCCTCCGGCATCAGCTCCTTTTCCAGGAATTCTCTGGCTTGTTGAACCGAGTTCAGTTGATGTCTTTTATTTTTATAGTAGAATGTCATCCCCGTGGGGGTTTCCCATCTGAATCGCAAGGCACGTGATCTCAGTTCGTCGACCAGGAACTTATATTCCTTTCTGTCTCGCAGCATCGTCTGGGGGATCTCTTTCAGTACTTTCACTTCTTGCCCCTTTATATATAAACTCTTGTGGTAAGACGTGGCTGAGATGCGATTCCGGAATCCCTGCGTCACAAAGCGGATGACCACGTCCCTTGGTTGGTGTCTGTTTGTTGTCGTCCGTGCGCCCACTCTGTTGATTCCGTCAATTTGCCATTCGATAGCTGAGGCTGGTAGTCCCAGAAATGCTGCCAGGGCCTCTATAAAGGTTCCGGCCAGGCTTCCTTGGGTTTCGTCTGATGTCTCTTTCAGGCCCCTGAACCTGATTGTGGTCGCCAGTTGCCAGTACTGTATCGTGGTGGCTTGGTCTTGGTTCACCCCTCTCATCTCTGCTATCTCTGTTCTCTGGCCTTCTACTTGATTCTCCACTTTTTCCATCCGCTCGTCCACCTTTTCCCTGATTTCCTGAAAGTTTTTCTCCATTTCCTCCCCTACTTCCTTGTAGTGTGTTTGCATTGCCTCTTTCATTTGCTCCAAATCTGCAGCTATTGCTTTGCGTTGCTCCTCCCATTTTCTCTCTAGCTCTCTACCTTGTTCTCGCAGCATTTGTTTTGTATCGTTGTGTCTTTTCTCCATCTGTGTGCCCATTTCCACCAACCTTTTATCCATTCCATCCATCCTTTCAACCAGCTTCTCTATTACCTCGTGTAATTTTTGTATCATGTGTGCTGTTGGGTCGGTCTGTGTGGGTGTATGGTTCTGGGTGCCTGCATTTGAATGGGAGGGTGTGGGGATGGGTAGAGTAGTTCCTGGTGGTTTAGAACGCTGGGCTGGGGTGGATACAACTCCCTTCGTTTGTGTCAGTGTGGTCTGCTTGGAGGCCATTTTGAGGTTATCTTCCTGTTGTCTTGGCACTGTTTTGGGTCCCAATTTGGATCAAATTGGGCGCTAGGTTGTGATCTGTTGTTGGTCCGGTGGTCTAGCCTTTCGAGGGGGGAGGGGCTTCAGGGCTTAGGCAGTGTGGGGGTAGGGGCCTGTATTCTGGCAAGTTTATGTTCAGGGAGCCAGGGAACCAGTTCAGTGTTTTTGCCTTGGTTTCCTCTTCACTCCCCTCTGCCAGTCTATTTCTTCTCCTTGTTCCTTTCTGGTTCCTTCTTTCCCCCTCTTTCTCTGCCTTCTTGCCCAAGTCGCTTCCTCCCTTCTTCTTTCAGCCTGTGTTTACTGCTCCCCTCTACTTTGCCCTTATTGCTCACCGGGTTGCTTTCCAGCTTTCTTCTTCCCTGCCGTCCGTTGTGGGGGGGGAGGAAACAGTGTCTCTGCAGGGTTTTTCCCCCTCCCTTCTCTCCCCCTTTGCTTCGTAGCCTCCTCTCACCTGGTCTGTCTTCTCTTGCTCCGCCCGCTTGGCTTCTTGCCGCCTCTGTTACCTTTCTTGGGGGCCTAGGGGGGTCTTCTGAGGGTCCCGTGAAGGCCTCCTCCTCCCGCTGCTATTTTCACCCTCTGGTCGGCGTCCCGCAGCGCTCGGTTCCACCCCCGCCGGTCTCACCGTTTTGCGTTGTCTTCTCCCGACGCTGCTGCCTGCCGTCCTTTCTTTGTATCAGCTGGCTCTCCTCCGCTGTGGCTGGGCGGCTTTGCAGCTTCTTCAGGCCTCCAGCTGGGTAAGTCCCGGGCTCTTCTTCCCTCGTCCCGCTTCTTCCTGGTCGCCTCTCGCTCCCGTCTCCTTCTTCGCTGCTTCCTCGGTCTTCTCTCCTCACTTCTATTGTTTCCGCCCTCGTGTCGTCTTCTTCTGGCCGGCCGCAGCCGGCCTCTCCGTTTTCTTCTTCTGCTCGCGTCCCCTCCGGCGATCCTGCTTCCAATCGGGTGTTTTTCGGGTCGCCGGAGGTTCCGCTATCTGCCGGGAGTCTCCCTTTTTGAATTTGGCGCTTCGGGCTGCCAAAAAGCCGCCGAAAATCCGATCGCCGTAACGGAGCTTCCTAGAGATGGCTCCGTACGGCTCGACCGGAAACCGGAAGTCCACATAAACAATATGTTTTGACAGTGCAATCAAATCTCTGTTTTTCAGGTGTGTTGTGCAATGTACATAAAAAAGAGCCAGCACATCTTTGTGATCACCTTCTTGACTTTTTCAACCACACTCTAAGGACACCCCTGTTTCCTCTAAATAATTTAATAGTTTAATAATGGATCTTTTACTTATTTGAGGAGAATGATCTCACAAGATTTTTACCATGTAAAGTAAATTTTTTAGGTATATAATTCTATGTTAAAATAGTTTTATGGAAAAAGCTGGCCAAGAAATGTTCTAATACTGGGCAGATACCATATGTGATTCTGCAGTGCTATAGTCTTAAAGCTTCACGTAATTTTCCATAGTGATGAATTGTTTTTTGATACAGACTTTACATACTTTTATGCCAATTTTTTATACAGTATTTCACATAGGACTTTATTTTCTTGGTCTGCTTCAAAATTCTTTTTGGAAGGAAATAAAAGTGTTTATTTGCTAGTTGCAAACATGTCCTAAATACTCATTAGTAAGGATACTTCGGTGCCCTAACTCAATTATTCTTTCTATAAGCCATCTTAAATAAAATCCCTGGTTTGATTTTTGCTAGGAAAACATGGGCAAGGATGATCAGCAAACCAATATCCTATTTGTGAATATGTCCATGAAAATCTCCATGGTTTCTCCTTAATCTCCATACTAAAGAAACATTATAAGATAATCAATCAACTAGATTATTTTCACTTGGATTACTGAAGTATATTTAATGTGGAGGTAAAGGCAACAGAATAAGTTTCGTAACATTTTGTTTTCCCCAGATCACTCTACAACATTTAAGCAATACTTAAGTTTATAAGAAAGCAATAATATGAAACTGTGTACCTGAATCCATAATTTTATTTTGACAAATTTAAAACTGAAAATTAAAGTTCTCTTTTTAATTTCTTGAGTATAAGTATATGCAAAGACAGTTTGGGTTTACATTCAAAGGGAATGATGTACTGTATTGTAGTGTTTCCTTGATATATATGCTCCAAAAACTGTGATGGGTTTTTTCTTTTGTGAAACAAATACAACTAAATACTATCTCAATCCATTTCTTTTTCCAATTCTCTGTATTTTAACCAAGGATGTATAGTCAAAGTCTAAAAGAGGTACATCCTCTTTGTCCAGGTCTACTGCCTAAGTGTCCCAACTATATAACTGTAAATATATTATTGTCAGAGCTACAGTGTTCTATAATCAACTTTTGAATTCTTCTTAAATGAGCAGTAAGAAATATCTGAGCACTTAATCCAAAACTATATGTTACAGCAGCTATAGAACAAACTGCTAAGCATAACGTATGTATTGGTCAACAAATCTAGTCTTCCATTCCCAAATGGCAGCCACCTAGTGGGCAAATTCAATAAAGTACTACACTTCCACTTATTAATATGCTATGCTTTGATGTAACTTTCTGTATTAAGATAATTCTGCAATATTCTTTCCAGGATTACTTGTTAACCAATGTAATTCTACATACTACTCAGAAGTTAGCTCATTAAGTTCAAGGAGGTTTTAAAGTTTTTAATGGCAAAGCAAGACACTTGTTCATTGTCTAGCGTATACTGTATTCTTTTTCAGTTATTAAAATCATCTTTAAAATTTCTCTCCTGAATGCATCAGCCAATGAAGCAAAACTACAAGCAAGAGGACTACATCGCTTTGGGAGTAAAGAAGACTTTCCAGAAAGTTTTGCTGTAAAATCAACCTGACTCTTTTTTTTTTTTTTCAATCTGGATTTCTTGTGGTTTCAGTTTTATTCTATACATGCAAATAATTTAGTTTCCACTGCTCATTGAAAAAAATAAATAAATAAATAAACATGAGGCTGCTTTTATTATCTTTGTCATTGTATTTTACTTTTCTATTTAAATATTCTGCTATTTAAATTTTCTCTGACCTTCTCAGCATATATTGCTGGTTACATCAGGCAACTCAAGATAACATTTTAAGTATAATAATAATAATAATAATAATAATAATAATAATAATAATAATAATAATACAGCTATTTCTTCTTATTAAATAAGGCATTAAAAATTAGGAGTTTGTTTTTGTAAAATGTTCTGGAAATTCATTAAACAATAGCTCATAACCCTTCTAAACAAATATACAAATTATTTGCCCCTCATTAATCAGAAGTTGAGATGTGATTTAAATTAATGACAGCTGCTTGTTCAGTATTTATTAAATAGATTGTAACATTCAATCGAAATACAATAGCCATAGTCTGCAGATATGTCTTTTCAGTCAAAGGTATTTATATATAAGTATGTTAAAAATTATTATTTGTTGTGTTATATTTATTAAGGAAAAAGCCACTATTGACACCTGTATATATATATATCTTGTTAGAAGGTCACAAAAATGTGATTGCATGACCCTGAAACATTGCAACCCTCATAAATATGAGTCAGTTGCCAAGTGTCCAAATTTTGACTACATGACTATGTAGATACTGCAACAGTTGTGTGAAAAACCATTATAAATCACAAGTGCTTTTTTCAAAAGGCAACTGCACTTTCTTGTGCAACAGTTATAAGTGTGAAAACCCGTTATAAATCACAAAAGTGCTTTTTTCAAAAAGCAACTGCACTTTCTTTGTTTTTCCTTGAAAATGTTTCCCTTCTTATCCAAGAAGCTTCTTCAGTTCAGTTCTTCAGAAAAAAGCACTCTTGGGACAACCAGGACCATGACCAGGAATCTCCATAGATCAGTGTTTCTCAACCTTGACAATTTTAAGGCATGTGGACTTCAACTCCCAGAATTCCACATGCCTTAAAATTGTCAAGGTTGAGAAACACTGCCATAGATGGTTATAAATCACTTTTTTTCAGCGCCACTGTAACTTTGAACAGTCCCTAAACAAATGTTTTGTAAGTCGAGGACTACCTAAAATGTTCTGATAGAGTGTTGAAATAGTGAAATGAGTATTTTTTATACCATACATTCCTTCACGATGATAAATTACATTACTTTAGTCCTATAATCAAGATCCCATGAGCCACAGAAATCCTTACTTTCCCACGGTGGTAGATGGAGTTCTGACTAGACAGTGGACACTTTGTCATGAAACACTCTGCCAGCTGACCCACCTAAACACATCTTGAGACTTAGGATTGACGTGTCCTGGGGTGTGTCAAAGGGAATGATGGATCTGCTTGTTCAAAAGCCCGCCTAGTTCTGACATGACCATATATTAGAATCTAATCTATACCAGCTCTGAAACCACATACATAAATTATTTTCTTCATATTAATTGCCAGTAGGAAAGAAATGATTTAAAAGGCGGGAACGGAATTGGTGAGAAGAGAGTGGCCTAAAAAAGGTGATTTTTCTCTGACTTTCTGGAAGGAACTCAGCGGGGCAGTATAATTCTTCAGAGATGTTGACATTGGAACTCAAGATAGGATTGCTTTGCCCAAATATTATTGCAGTGTTTATTATCTGACTCTGACAAAATCCTCAGAATGATCTTTATGCTAAACTACACTAAATCAAGAAGAACATTCTTAACTGAACATATACCACAGCCAGGTTAAGATTTACAGATCTCTGAAAACTATAGAATTGCATGAAGCCTACTTTTTTTTTTTATCTATGCAGCTCTGTAGCACTTCTTCATAGTTGATGTCTCAGTATATATTTATACACACTCCAATTCTCTGAGCAAACAACTTTCAAAAAGTAGTGTACTGTTTCATTTGAATGACACAACATATTGCAGTCTTATGTAGCATTGACAAGCATAGTGACGCAAACAGATGAAGCATACTAGAGATTAGTGGATTTATCATGCCAGTAAATATTGTTTCTCTGTCAAAACTTCCTTTTGATTTTGCTTTATATTGTCTATCCATGGGGTTTTCTTAATAAAAATACAGGAATTGTTTGCCCCTGCCTTCTCCTGGGCATTGTTACTGAAGGGAACATCCAACTCCAGCCTCTTCCTGTATCTTTGCTGCCAAATATAGGTGTCTGCTTCCTTTAAATGAGGGGCTGGTTTGACCTTCAAACCATGGGACATCCCGCTGAAAGTGTATTCTCTAAATTCAGCTAGTCCTCAACTTACCACAGTTCATTCAGTGACTGTTCAAAGTTACAACGGCACTGAAAAAAGAGACTTATGACTGTTTTTCACACTTACAACCATTACAATATCTCCATGGTTACATGATCAAAACTGAGAGGTGTGGCAACTGACTCATATTTATGACGATTACAGTGTCCCAAGGTCATGCAATCCCCTTTTGCGACCTTCTCACACGCAAAGTCAATGGGAAAGTCAGATTCACTTAACAACTGTGTCACTAACTTAACAACTGCACTGATCCACTTAACAACTGTGGCAAGAAAGGTCGTAAAATGGGACAAAATTCATTAACAAATGTCTCACTTAACAACAGAAATTTTGGGTTCAATTGTGGTTGTAAGTTGAGGGCTACCTGTATACTCCTGGCCTTCTTCACTCATCTTTTCCAGTAACATCCGCTCTACCCTGAGGTGGCAGCATAGTTGGACTTGAGGGATCTGATTTTTTTACTGAGACAATTATCTAAATAATAAGAATATTCAGCAGTCCTTCCTTAGAACTTGAGAAGTCTTTATTTAACGACATCTGATTTACAATCATCAGTTAGAATAGTGACAATAAAATAGTGACAATAGAATAGTGACAATAGTGACAACATTCAGAATATGAAATGAATGGTGACATTAAGAAATTACCTAAAAAGCCCCTAACTTTGTTCATAATTAGATGACAATTTAATTCTTCTTTCTGTGTAATATGATTCCTATTTACTTTGCACGTACACCACTGTAGTCTCATCTTAATCCTGATCAGTCCAGTTTTTCTTACTCACAAAATATCTGACAATTTTGCAATGACATTCATAAAATGTGACTTGATCTGGGAAACAATAACATGGCTATTTATCACCTTCTAAATTTTCTACATGTACACTTAATCCACAAATTGGATTGGCCTCAGTCAGCCTGAATGATCTTGCCTGGGCTTGGAAGCTAAGGCAGGGTTGGGCCTAGCTACCCCTGATAGTATTAAAAAAAAAAATTCCAGAGAAAACTATAGCTGTAGACTAGGAAGCTGAAATATGAATGAATGAATGAATGAATGAATGAATGAATGAATAAATAAATAAATGCATACTATTTCCATACTGTTGCCCAAAATTTGTGGGAATCCAGAGAGTAATCAGAAACTGAACTTGTGAATATATTTACTTAGCATTCAATAATGCATCTTTAGACCAAATTAAGGCAGAATAAATACTTGTGACACTATGAAAGCTTCTGTTTATAAAATACTGCTAAACTATAAATATAATTTGGAAAGCGTGATTGAATGATTATGTACCATCAAGTCAGCATTGACTCCTAGCGACAACATAGGTTAGGTTTTGACTATATTGATCTATCGCCGCTATGATTTGATTAAGACCATTCACCTTGCTAGGATAGCATAAATATATTTTATAGGGTTTTATTAATTTAACAATAAAAGACAATTTTAAAAAAATAAACTGTCTCTCTCTCTCTCTCTCTCTACACACACACACACACACACACACACACACACACACACACACACACACACACACAAAGGCAAACATTATACAAGGCCAATAGAAGGGGTGTTGTCTTACCTGAATGCCTTTTCTCAGTACGGAGATGAAGAATCCACCAATGGGTTTTCTCTGTCTGCCTGCTCTTCAGACCAAGTAGCCAAACTTGACATGCCCCCTCTTGCTAGGAGATCCAGTCTTGACAAGGGCAAAAGCGGCTGATGCTGGACGAGGTGTTGGCTCTCAACCCCTTAATACCGGCCTAACTGACCTAAAGGGTGGATGTGGATTCTCCATCTCCATACTGAGAAAAGGCGTTCAGGTAAGACAACATCCCTTCTCCAGTACAGGAGATTGAGAATCCACAATGGGACATACCAAAGCCTCACTGTCCCTATGAGTGGGAAACAGATAAGGCCAGATCTATGTCCCCGGAGACCACCTGCTGAAGGATCCTCCGACCAAAGGAGGCGTCCACAGAAGCGAAGTGGTCAATCCTATAATGGCATACAAATGGGGAGGGCAAGGACCATGTCGCAGCCCTGCAAATCTCCTCGATGGACGCCTGAGTGGCCCATGCCGCAGATGTCGCAGTGCTGTGCTCAAGTGCCAAACGGTCAATTGCAACCACTGAGGATCCGGGTGTTGGAGGACCCCTTGGTGCAAGGACATGCAATGTGGGGGAACCTTCCACGGAGAAGACTGGGAGAGATTCCTCAGGTCGGCAAACCAGGGCCTCTGTGGCCAGTACGGGCCACAAGGATCACTTCCACCTGCTCCTGGAGCAGTTTGCAGATGATCGCCGGAATGAGCAGGAGGGGAGGGAAGGCATAAAGGAGACCTTGCGGCCACGGGGTCCACAGGGCATCTGTCCCCTCCGCCCCTGGAAGGTAATAACGGGAGAAGTACCTGGGGATTTGGGCATTGTTCGACGACACAAACAGTCGAGGATCGGATGGCCGAACCTGTGGGATATCTCGGAAAAAAGATCCAGATGCAATCCCCATTCCGAGGGGTCTACCGTAGAGCGACTCAGAAAGTCTGCCTGCTGGTTCTTGACCCCTGAGATGTGTTCGGCCCTGAGAGAGGCCAGGTTGGACTCTGCCCAGGAACCTAGCAGCTGTGCCTTGGACATAAAGGACTTGGACCTGGTGCCCCCCTGCCGGTTCACGTGGGCCTTGGACGCCACGTTGTCCATGAGGATCAATATGTGACGGCCCCTGATCCAGTGTCGGAATTGGCGAAGAGCTAAATGAATGGCTCTGAGCTCCAGCCAATTGATGTTGTGTCTCAAGTCTGCTCGGGACCAATGGCCCTGCGCAAACTGAGACTGTAGACGGGCTCCCCAACCAAATAGACTGGCATCTGTCATAATGGTGATGCTTTCTGGCTCCTTGAAAGGTGACCCCCTTGGTCACCGCTTGTGAGAATCACCAGCGTAGAGACCTGAGGGTGTGGACCAGGAGCCTCACCTGGCAGTTGGATGCACTGGCATTCACTTGTTGGAATGGTAGGCAGAACCATTGATGTCTGGTCCCCTGAGCCCTGTGGCCATTGGTGTGAAGGTGGCCTCTGGAGCTGAACCCGAGACAGTTGCTGTGTGTTGAACCAATTCAGAAGGGGAACTAAGTGTGGTGGGCATCCCTGTCAGAGACCACACGCCCTGAGCCGAGGCTGAAGGACCTAAAGGAAGGTCAAATTCAGGAGCCGCCATTTGATCCGTCTCTAATCTCTGCGCTCTGGAGAACTCCTTCTCCAGAGCCTGGTGCCTACAGCTGGCTTGCTTTTCTGCCAACTTGGAGGGCTTCTTGAGAGTGGCCTTAGCCTTGGATTTGAACTTGCCTGCTGCCTCCTGTTCAGAGGTTTTGTGCCGGCCGTAACTGAAGGGTGGGGAGGCAGTGCTCATGGATTGAGGCATCGTGGAGTCCTCCATCCTAGTTGAGCTGTCTCAGGGAAACTGAGGTGGAGCTCTGGCAGGCAAGCGGTTGGCGGAAGCGAAATTGGAGCAAGTAACAAAGACTACTTCCCTGACTACCTGACCAGAAAATAATCTATCTGAGCGTTGGTCACGGCAATTGAGGCTGATAACGAAGGCATGGTTGGGGACCTGCTTTGGGCTCTGCCCGGAGGCCTTAAGTGGCCAGTCAAGTTGCACCAGAAAAGCCCCAATGAAGGGCACAGAGGGCCTGAGGAAAGGCCTGGCAAGGAAAGGATGAGGCTCAAAATGGCGGCTGGGCAATTTGTGGTTATATTATAGCAAGTGATCTGAAAGGAAAGAAACACACACCTCAAATGTGGTCTGGGTCAGGCCAACTACTGCGAGTAGGCCTCGTGGGGCCTAAAGAAGCTCCCATGTGGCATTCAAGATGGCGGCCGCCGGGAGTTGCCGTAGCTTATTTTATGCCCAGAGGTGTGCAGCCTGAGTGGGGAACCAAATTCCTGAAAGTTGAGTAAACTGAGCCATTGATGAAGGACAGAATGACTAGGATGCTGAAGAAGGCCGTTTGCAACCTGGTTGCCTTTGGCGGCGGCCCCAAAATGGTAGCCCCAACTTGTTCTCCGCTGAGAACAGCCTCCGCAGGCCTCAAAGGCAAAATTTCTGGGTGCTGGGGCGATTGTGTTGGCAGTGCTAAACGCTGCGCCGGAAAGTAATTAGCAAGACTGCCTTCGAACGGCAGGAAAAAACGAGGTTCCTAAGGCTGAAATTAAGTTCATTGCCTTTGACGGCAACTAAAATGGCATCTGCGGTTGTCCCCGGCTGCCGGAGATGATTCCGGAGGTCCCGAATTCAAAATTGAATCTCAGACCTGCAGCGTGAAATTCTGCCGGGTAGCTCAAAGGAGTGGAGGATGAGGGATATACTCAAAGCAGCACTTTCTCAGGAAGGTTTTTCCCCAGAGCCCTGGGGAAAGGGAAAGAAAGGAAAGCTGCAGAGACCTCCCCCCACCCCTCACATAGTGCGATTTGAGTCAGCACTGATCCCAGCACTGCAGGGAAGTAGGGAAGGATTCCAAATTTATTATTTAATTAAATTGTTGAGGGTAACTATTAGGGAAAGGAGAATTCACCAATGGATCTCTAACCTGCTATCTGCTGAGAGAGCCAAACCTGATACATCTTCAAGAGCTTGAGACCAAGTCAAGACTGGATCTCCTAGCAAGAGGGGCTGTGTCAAGTTTGGCTACTTGGTCTCAAGAGCAGGCAGACAGAGAAAACCCATTGGTGGATTCTCCATCTCCTGTGCTGGAGAACAAGGCACTTTTTCAAACAAGTAAATTTGCTGGACACTCCAGAGTTCACAGAATAACATCCCATATTTAAATGTTACATCCTGGTCTATATCTAAATGTCAAGTACATCTCTAGAGAGCTGCTATTACATTTTACATGCATTCCAGAATTGTTATATTAATATTTTAATGTACTAGTCCCTTATGATTTTAGCAGTCTGATGCTAGTTTAAAAAAATGTAGATTGTGCATGGCAAGTACTGTAACTCTACATTATTTTTATTGCAATATTTTGGCAGGAATGGGACTTCCCTAAAGAAGCCCTAGGAAATTCACACTGGTCCTGTGGTTGATCTAACAAAGCTCTCAATACTGTTGTTATTTTACAGAAAAATAGTTAAAACAAATGTGTCTCTAAGATCCATAAATCAAGCTAGATCCTTGCTACTTAAGAAACCAATGTGGATGGTGGATGTTTGCTGTTGAATGAACCTCTCTGTGTAAAATATAGTTTTGGTGGAAGTAAAGAGAAGAAGAAGACAACCCAAAGCAAGGTGGCTAGACTTAGTTATAGTGACAAAGGGAGAAGCACACAGTTGGAAAAATTGAAGGACATGATTAGGGACAGATTGTCAGGGAGAAGATGTATCTATGTGATTGCTAGGAGTTGAAGGCACAAAACAGTTTTATGCAACATGACTAAAACTGGATTTTTAACATGCTGAAACTACTAGGAAAGTGGTTGTAAGAGTACTTCCAAAACTGACAATTTCTTCTTCTTCCACAAATAAAATAACAGAGGTTGAGTCATTTCCAAGTATACCCTTTCCATCTCTTCTTCCATGATGAGGGACTGGAGAAAAGTTAGCTTCAGAAATGGGTGTGGGAATGTGACCAGTAGGAAAGGAATTCAGGAAACAAAGGACCAATGGAGAGTTTGGGAAGAAATGTGTGATGCACAGGGTGGCTGGTAACTAGAGAGAGAAAACACCCAGCCTGCCTAATTCAAACTTTAATCCCAAACACTACTGCTAGCTGTCTTTATTTCCACGGCAGTAAAGGATGCAGCATTACAGATATTTTTTTATCATGCTTGTGTGAAAAGTATTAAAAATTTAATATATACAAAGTTAATAAATAAATAATAAAAGGGTTGGTTCAAAGCAGTGTTTCTTAACCTTGGTGGCTTTAAGATGTATATGGACTTCAACTCCTAGAATTCCCCAGTCAGTGGCAAATTGTGGAGTTGAAGACCACACTCCTTAAGTCTGCCAAGTTTGAGAAACACTGTTTTAAAGGAAGGAAAGCTAGGTTTATATCAGTACGATTAGTATCAAGGCTCTTTCACTCAAGGATTGAAAATAGAATGAAGACCACGTCATAGGACAAAGGGGAAGATTAGTGTTGTCATAGCAAACAGTAAGTGGGAATAGGTTCTATAAATGTATATATTCAGCATGTTTACTCCACTATAATGACTATCCCATCTAAATGGCAAACCAGCTGGCTGTGCTTTACGCCAGCAGCCATTTTGCATTCAAAAACCATCTGAAACCAACAGGAAAACCACAATAGCTCCAAAAACACTCTCCCCCATCCAGATTAAAAATTAATTCTCTCCCAATTCCAATATAAAAGGAGTTATTTTTAAACTGAGTTAAAAAATCTTGACAGGGTTTCTATTATGGACTCCCTGTATAGAAGACATTTGGAAAAAAAAAAACTAGCATTCCTCCATGGGAAGTTGCTTGATTTGACTGACATTTGTAGAGTGAAAAAAAAAATGGTGAAGGACATTTATCTATGTATAGAATGAACAGTTACTTATTTTTATGGCTCAGAAGAGATATTATTTGATAGGTATGTACTATATTCTCTGACCAGCATGGATTTTATACTTGGTGCTGTTTTAAGATATTTGCAGAGCAATAGACAAGGGTGATACCAAGAGACAGAGCATCCAACTTGCATGCAGGATGCTCTTCAGGTCTTGGTTGAAATCCTGGTGATATGGTTACTTCAGGGGTACATATGCAGAGCAAGTGAACCTGCACAAGTAGTAGTGCCTGCCACATTTATGTAACTCATTTCCCCCCCCCCATCTATTGCCCTGTGATAGTTACCATCAGGAGTGTAGATGGGAATTGAACACATCTGGAGGATACCAGAGTGGTAAGGCTGATAAAATGAAATGTACGTATGATCTAAAAGCACAAACTGTTAAAGATGTGCATCATGCATATGCTGAAAATGTTCAGTGTTCCTTACTAGATTAAAGGAAAATCCTGAAATCTGTAAGCAAATCCAAAAATAAAAGCAGAAGCCTTTTATTTAAATTGCTTGAAGCAAAGAGGCAGGGTATAAATTGTCCCTGAAAACCAGATCTTTTGGAATTGCCCCACAGAACCTGTTCAGCTTTTACACATTTTCTCCATATTCCTTTCATGTCATTTTTGCCTAATACAAGTAAGGAGACTGATCAAACACATTCTGGTCATTCCATCCAGCCCACAGACTTGGCATCCCAGCTGTATTGCTAACCTCACAAATTCACAGTGAAACCATCTCCACTCGTTCAAAAGCATTGCTACTTTCATGGAGAAGACAAAGGAGGGCTCCTTAATTAACTTAACTTATTTCTACATTTTTTAAAAAAAATTACTAGACATGTCTCACTCCTTTGTTAACTGTCTGGAGTCAAGAGTTGAGTAGCAATCCTTTTCCCATGCAGTGAAAATAATAATAATAATAATAATAATAATAATAATAATAATAATAATAATAATAATAAGTTGGAAGGGACAGCAGATTATTCTGGATTGCTTATTTTTTCCTGACTACTCAAACTGAGAGGAGGGAACCTGATTTATGCAAGGTTCATCAGAGATACATTTAGAATCTCTCTCTTTCTGGGAGACCAAGGTAGCATATATGGCAGTAAGGCAGTAAGTCACCTCTTCTATTACGCAAAGCAGGATGACTTGAGAGAATTGCTGGCTTAAAATTCAGATCAGCAGTGTCTGTGAGAAGGTGTCAAAAAAATCAAGAAGGCAGACACAACAGCAGGATTGAAGCCACATTCACATACAAAGGGCAGCATGATCCATGTCACACTTACAAGAAAGCAGAATTTTGATCACACTGCGGCACACATTCAAATGTCTTTTCCTATTAGAGGTTTTCTGTCTGTAAGTTGCTGAGGCATGTATTAGGAAAGAAAGAAAAGGGAGGAGGATGAGAAGGAGAAGGAGAAAGAAAAGAGATAATAACCATAATAATTAAAACCAGCATTGTCCAATAATGAAATGCATATTCAAGACCAAGGATGCTTTGGTTGAGGTCTGAGTGAACCATGAAGTCAGTTTATTGACCAATGCACAGTTAATTTTGCCTTTTCAGAATACTGTAATGAGCCTTATGTGGCTGTTGTGAATATAGCAAGGAGGGGGAAATCCATATACCTTGCCTTGGATAGTTAGGCTGCTTGGATCAAAAGAAATTTATTTAAACAGGAAAGCATTTATTATGTAAGGCAGAACCACTAAATTCCCAATGTCTCTTTCCTCCTTTAGACCTGCCCCCAAATCACGCATCATTCCGGAAAGACTCTTGATCACAGGAAAAGTTGGTAAGCAATTAGCATATATGGACGCCTTCTTTCTTGATGACAAAATGTATTTGAATTTTATTCTTTTTTCTTTCCTACTACCATTCAACTGCCCCTAGTTGTTAGAAACTGAGCTGTACGATATTACAACATGCTATCTTTAAGGATGAGTTAGAATATCTCCACCCTGCATAAATATGAGTCCTATAGCAGGAAAACAGCCTTCATGTTGAATTTGCTGGTGTCTCAGCCAACATGCTTTTGTTTTTTCATCTTTAATTCTAAGTGATATGCAGTTCATGTGGTTTGGATTGCAAAGAGATTTGTTGTGATGGAAGTTGCATGAATCAAAGGAAAATTCCAAGGGATTATCTATGCAGTAAAGTTTAGGCCATAATTTACTTCTTAGGGGTTTCTGCTGCTTGTGATAATTTTTCTTGGACCTAAGCCTTCTTCTCAATCATCCTCTTGAATACAGATCACAGATTTTACTCATGGAAAATGGCTGATTCAAGTGTCTCTATGTGTTTGTATTTACTTTTTCTCCTTATTCATTTGCACGATGACATATATCACGATAGTATCATGGCAAAGGGGGACATTAATGCATTTTTGTTTTAGAATAACATTTGAGTTACAGTATTAGAAAAATGTACCAGAGTTTTCACTTTGGTATGTGTAAATACATGCATATACATATACTTTCCTTTTATAATTTCTCATTTGAAAACACTAATGTGTTATACCATAATGTTTTAAAACATTATTTTTAATTTTATATGTTTGTGATTTTGAATGCCATTATTATAAGTTTAAAAATATTTTAAGAGGCTAGTATGGATTAGCTTTTGGCATTATTCAATTTTTGTGACACAGTGAAGATTCATTGATATCCTCAACTGTTCATCTTTTATAACCCATCATTTCCAAGTTATTTGCAAGTACGCCTCTCCCCGAGATTATCTGCCTGGCCCCTCATGTTCAATAAAATGAGCAGGCTTTAAGTCTTTTCTCTTAAATATTACCATCCAGTTGGACCTAGGAACCATGGATTTTCTGTAGTAGCTCCTGCCCTGTGGAATACCATCCCGCTGGGGATCCAACAGCTCCCTCCCCTTTTAGCTTTTTTGAAAGTCATAAAAACTCTTCCACTGAGCGCTGCGATTGATTGAAATGGGGTGGTTTGTTGGGCATTTCAGGTGATTTTTCTGGATTTTTCTGTCTTCATTTTAATGCTTTTTTTTTTACTATTTTCTTTAATTGTTGTTGTGAGCTGCTCTAAGATGGGTATCCATACAAATGTTACAAATAAATAAAACATTCCTTGTTATGGGTCAAAATACAAGTCCACCAAACAATTAGGCATGTCAAAGAAATTTGAATGATGGCTTAACCACATTATTTATTTATTCCTTTATTAGATTTTTATCCCAACTTTTTTTACTTCATAAGTAACTTAAAGCAGTGAATATACATACCTTGTCCTTGACTTACAACCATAATCAAGCCTGGAATTAGTCATAACTAATTGTTGTTGTTGGGTGGGTCATAATGTGACTGATCTGATTTTGCAACAATTTTTTGCAGCAATCATTATGTGAATGCAGCAGTTATTAAGAAAACCCATTGTTTGCAATGAGTGTTTTTTGCTGAAAACTGCAAGTAAATGCGTTTCTGGCAAAAAAAATTCATAAATTGTGATCACATGACTGCAGAATGCTGCAAACAGCTATAAGTATGGACTGATTCCTGAGTGCCCAAAATGTGATCACATGACTGGGGGGGGTCAGCTGTTAAGAACTTTGAATCCATGTCATATCTTTTGGGGGTTTGCTGTAACTTCAAATGGTCACTAAGCAACTGATCATTTAAGTGAGTATTACCTATACTTTACATTATGATAGTGACATGAATAAAAGTCATACCACTCTTTAAATTGAATACAAGTTAATATGTATTATATTTGTATAATATATAATCAATTTGCCAGGTAATTTATACTGAGATTGTGATTGTGATTGTGATTGGAGAGAAAACTTGCCTTAAACCTACCCATGCCTGGTTTTTGGAACCAATGTGATGTCATAACTAAGGTGGACTGGTAGACTAAGGCTCCCACCTGACTATGCTGCTCATTGACCAGCTGACCATTGATCAGAACCCATGTCTCAGTTTATCTTACTTCAGAGGATTTGCAGACAAATTAAAATTGTTCCCGAAGAAAAGATGCAATTTAAAGAGGAAGAGGAGCAGGACTTAGAATTCTTAATGACATCATTAATTTTCTGTATAATTAGACCCTAACAAGATTCAACACGTGTATTACAGCTGACATTGTGAGCTATTTCACTGTGCCACAAAGAAGATTCCTTTGGAAACTAATTGGATTCCAGTCTCTTCGTGTTTCAGTGAATTCTCTTCTGCCCTGAGTGACCTGTAACACTACTAAACCATTGTGGGAATATCTTTTCTTTTTCTTCTCTGCTTGGATCTTTGCAATCAAAGAGTAGGTTGAAACTTGCATATAAATATAGTATCATATATGTTAAATAATCTTACCTGAACTCCTTTGTTCTCTCTTTGATCTAAACCAATATATCTCAATATTGCCTTTAGAAGGTAAAAAGTAGGAATCACTCGTTTATCATACTGATGACTAAAACAAGGTCACAAAACTTGACAAGCAGTCTACTTTCCAGACACCCAAACAAACATTTAAACATAGATACAGGCATTTTCTTCCACAGGAAGTAGGGTTTTATTTTTGTATCCTGTGATTGACTGCACATTATGAAATTCAATGAATCTTATGAATAAGCATTGCACCATTACTTCTTTTTTTCAACTTTTATTTTTTTCTTCGTCCAAATTCTTAAACCATTGAATTCCTTTCTGTATCCTTTTGCTACAGTAATTCCTAATATATTTTATTTACCTAGTGTATTCAATCGTAGCTGAACATATTCACTTTATTTATAGTCATCCTTTTATTATTTTTTCTTCCACTTTTCCTAGCATTAGAGCATTTTCCAGAGAGTAGTTTTTTGCACAATGTTTCTGAAGTAGCATAATTTGAGCCTGGTCTTTCGTGCTTCAAGAACTCTAGTTTGATTTGTTCAATTGTTTGCTTTCTTCTTTGTCCATGGTATTCTCAGGAATTTTCTCCTACGTTGAATTTCCAAAGCATCCATACTCTTTCTATTTGACTTCTTCAAAGTCCAACTTTTGCTTCCATAAAATGTCACAGGGAAAATCATTGCTTGTGCTATTCTGATTTTGTGTATAAGACAGCAAATTCCATTAGTTAAAATTCACACAATTTTGATAATCTGACTTGTAAATATATCTAACAGATAGTCCTACATCTCTTGAAACTTCATGTCCTGAATATTTTGTTTAATTAGATTACAGTTTTCAAATCACTGAGTATTTCTCTGAAACTATTAAAGATATAAAAAAAAATCTTGGATTTTCCTCATTCATATGGAACTGCTACATAAATTGGATTATTCATTTAAAACATTTCTATACAACTTCTCATTAAAAAAAACCTCAGGCTTAAAGCTGAAAGCAGAATTTCTACATTGCTCATCATAACTACCGGATCTGTATTAATAAAACCTCAGATAAACACTCAAAGGAAGCAGAATTCTGTATCTCTCTGCTGCCACCTAGTGGTGTCCAGGTCATTGCAGATCTAGCCTACCCATAGAATTTTCAGTTTTTCAATCAAAATTACATATATCAACAGCTGTTAATTCTGTTGTTATATTTCAGCAACACTGAGAGATATTAGCCCAATCACATAATTGATCTCTATCCATATATTAATGCATATAGAGACTTGTCCTAAGCTATCCAAATATTGGGAAGAAACTACTGTGGTTGGTGATGACAAATGGGAGCATAACTAACCCACTTAACACTATATGTCATTCTTTCAGATTCAACATTGTATAGGGGTTTTTCTTTTTCCTAATTTTTTTTTCTGAATTGGCCAACACACTTACTTTCATCTTAGAAATATTGAATGTGGTAACATTTAGACATCCTGATTACTAGGAAAATCTAAAAAATGAATATATTCATATAGAGCAATAAAAATGTAAGTAGATGCTGTCTTAACAGAAGACATAATTTAGGCCTGAGTGATAAAATACACACAATGGAACAGAATGCAAATTTGGAAGATTAAGAGTCATTTCAATCAAGGGGAGATTTATTCTGTTCTCTTTACTTTTTCCATCCTTTGTGTTGACCATCCCGATTTAATAATTTGCCTTTTTGCTTCTTTTAGGTTGTTTTTCTTTAAACATGAATAAACTATACTGAAATAATGATATTCATTCTTTTTTAAAAAGTACTAATAAAAGACAGTGTTAATTTTTCAAGCATGTAACTGTTGTGCAGATTTTTTTTCCCCAAAAAAAGTTGGGTGGATGATTTCTCCAAAATTTTCTGATGAACAAGAAATTCTTCAAAAATTCAACACTATTGAAAAAACCTCTGAAAGAAGGATTCTCTGGTGATGTTTTCCCTTGGAATTTAATTGAAGCATAGAAGGGAGAGAGTTGCACAATGAAAGACAGAAACTTTACATATCTCTTCCAGCCACTGCACAATTACTCTTAGTACTCTATATGCAAGAGATGCTCTCTTTGCAAGAATTTCTAAAACAAACTCTCATCAAACTGAATGTAAACTGATCGACAAAAACTGCAGGAATTAGAGCTACTATAGGCACGGATTTCTATAGAAAATGGAATCTTTGTCACAATAACAAAATGTGGGTTGTGACTTCACATATTTGCATGGAATGCCATAATATAAATAGAAACGAGACAGACTTTGTGCTACAACATTTTGTATGCTCTCCTTACTGTCTTTTCATCAGGGTAATATGAACATTACTTTAAGACGTTCCAACCTGGATAATAATGGAAGCTTTAACCTAGTATGTGTGGCAAAGAAAACTAGTTTCAATTATTTTTTCATGGACGCCATTATGAAATTAGCAGCTCATCATGTGAAATGGACCATTTTTTAAAGTCAACATGAGATTTTTGAATATCTGCAATGCTAAAAAAAAGGAAACTTATTTGTATAGAAAACTCCTGCATACTGGTGGCTCATAATAAAATCATATTTTATTATATTTAGGGGGTCTTAAGTGTTTTCCAAGTGGGTAACCACATAAAGAAATTGTTTTAATTTTTTTATTCTTGGAATTGTTTCTCATGGAGAAATATTCACTAAATATCAGATACTCTCTCTGCTACACTATATAGTCATTAACAAATCTTTTATTCTTTTCTTAGAAGGGCATTAAAGCTGTTTGTAAAATCCACAAAATTATCATTATTTATTTATTTTTTGGGTACTCCAGCTACTCCATTTAATGTATTCACTGCTGCTTTTTTAGAGTTTCTCCTTTTCTCTTACCAGCAGCACACAACGGGTAGTGTTAAAAGTACAAGAACAGCTAAGCTACTGTAAACTGTTCCTCTCACCCTTTGGGTGACAAAATCAAAAGAGCTTTGTCTAATGCTTGGAATCCACCTATCAAGAAAACAAAATTACCACTGATTGCATTTGAAAAAAATAATAAAACACAAGCATGAACCTGTGACTAAGAATGACTAAGAAGCACTTCAGTAAAATGTCAGATCCTGCATCTGGCATCCTGCAATACCTCTGCAAATATAGCATAACTGATTGCAAAAAAAAAAAGAGGTTATTCTGAGGTGAAGGGTCAGTTGGAAGATATTCATGACCTCATTTAGTAATATAAATAGAAAATTTTGAGGAACACAGTATCAGAGAAACCCTATCTCGTTCACAATTAGATAACTGAACGAGCCTAAGTTGTAAGCGAAGTACTATTTCTGTATTCCCTGCAATTACAGAAAACTCTCAGAATTGGGCTCAAGAGTTAGTGATCTCCTTAAAAAAATAGCTAGTCGTGTTATTAGCTCTAATGTTGAAAGTACCTGATAATCAAAACCTCATAGCTCCTTTCTAAAATGAGGGGGAAAAGCAACATTCTGGCCAGTCTGACATATAATCTAACCAGAAAATATAGGTTGATGCTAATTTGGAAAAATAAAAGATAGGTAATGCATGGTTTTGTAAATAGTGTCAAAAGTTACTTATATCCAGTTTTTCCACAATCCTTTATTTCAGAAATGGTTTCCATGTCTTTCACTGATCATATGATTCCCTTAGATCAGGGCTTTTCAACCTTTTCACCCATTGTACCACTTTTAGGATATAGCAATATCCGAATACCACCAGTCGCCTAGCAAGGTGTCAAAAACTTGATGACAAAAAAAGGAAAAAAGTGATAAAGTACAGGTAGTCCTCGACTTACAACAGTTCACTAAATGACTGTTCGAAGTTACAGTGGCACTGAAAAAAGTGGCCCCCAAGCCACAGCCGAGCAAGACACCTGCCTGCCCACCCAGCGGTGCTCTTCCTCCTGTTCAAGGTTTTCATTGTTGTGAGCATTTCTGTTGGGGATTGGCAGCGGAGGTGGAGTGGGGGGTGTATGGTTTTTATTCCACCTGTCTGCTGGGTGGTTGCAGCAGGTTTTGGTCACTTCACATGACCCTGGGACACTGTGACCATCACAAATATGAATCAGTTGCCAAGCATCTGAATGTAAATCACAAGACCCTAGAGATGCTGCAACATTCCAGCTGATCGGTGCTTCTTCTGGGCTCAGCAGAAGCACCAGGATCAGCACCAAGCTCCAGCTGGAGCCTGGCGCTGATCCTGGTGCTTCCACTGAGCCCTGAAGCCCCGAAGAAGCGCCGATCAGCTGGAGCCTGGCGCTGATCCTGGTGCTTCCGCTGAGCCCTGACAGCCCTGCAGCTCTAGCCATCTCTTGCTTAGGCTTGTGCGGTGCTGCCACCGGTTCAGCTCATTCCCCTCCCCCACTACCACTTTTCTAGGATGGTCGCGTACCACCTGCCAGGTGCCAATGTACCACAGCTGGTACCCATACCACTGGTTGAAAAGCCCTGATCTAGATCAAGTTTGTTATGTTACAACTGCAATAGTTTAAGTCAGGTAGGCTTAACTCATTTCAAAAATAAACACCTCCACCCACGATCAAAATGAAATACAACCAGCCCCCCCAAGATTCTGATCCTTCCCATTCATCGGATATCAATGCAACTCTTAACCTCACCTTAAAAGAAGAAGCAAACAATTAGAAGTAAAAATGCAGTCCTGAATGATAACACTCACTTCAGTAATGACATGAGCAGCATATCAATTTAATTAATTAATTAATAGGTTGCCTACTACAGTAGACCAAGGCCAAGATAATTTCTCATGTGAAGAAAAATGCCACCAAACATCCCTGAATATCAGAAAATACTATGTGCCCCTCATGAAATAACACTTGCATTAAAATAATCTACAATGATATGTTTGGTACCTTGAGAACAATTCAGAAAAGAGCATTTTTATCTAATCTAGGCAATATGGCCCTATCCACTTCTGATAATTTGGTTTATTCATCTTACAAAGTAGAGCCACAGTGACTATGTTCATAGAGTTTAGAGATTTACCACTTTGGAGTATATGGTCTTCTCAATTAAGTAGAGAAAGAAATATGATTCACGAATACACTGTGCTTATTTTCTGTCATTGTTGGAAGGAGCTAAAATGTTGTGTGCTTCTTAAAGATTAAGACAAGAGGTAAGTATGGAAGAAATCCAGAGCCAATTAAACATTAAAAAGGAAAAGGAAACTGGGCAAGCAAGGAATGGTTCTGGATGGTAGGGAATGTGTGAATGAGAAACAGCACATGATACAATGCAGGTGTGAACCTAGTTTTTAAAACTTAGATTATAACATTGGGACAATGTCAATTAGCATTGGATCTATAATCCATGATTTAACAGGCCTAGAAGAAAGTGACAATATCATTACAACATAGGGTAAAAAATTGAATCAATTTAGTCTGGAGGCAGTTCCATTCCAAAATGATAATTATTTCCAGAGTGAGATACCTTAATGAGACTTAGAACAAGACCCATGATAGGAATATATTTTTGTTTTAAAAAAACTAGCATTTGATGGCTGAATAAACATACTATCAGAAAGCTCATTATGTGAAAAATAACCACCTTAAAAAACATAACCCAGATTTTGGTATTAATGAGGCAAATTTGAGAAAACCAAAAGGAACAGAATATAACAATATTATTCTGGAAGCAAAATGACTTGTGTTATAATTTTGGAAAGATCATAGAACATTGTATTAGTAATATATAGAGAATTACAAAGGCAAACAATTGGAAGGCACTTGAGAGTAAACTGACAGAGAAATCAGCCTATAAGTAGAATTATGAGCCTTCCAATACCAGTGGGCTGATATGTATACAATACTAAAAAGATAAGTGTTGAGACAAGAGGTTCACATTCAAGCACATTCCTTCCTGAGTAGCTAGAAGAATGCATTTGACATCTTTGCAGTCAACATGCATAATTCTTTTTTTGTATATACAAAGACTAAAAATCTCACTTTGTGTCAATCAGTAGGTGTCTACTTGAAATTTACTCTGTGCCATAAATGTGCCTGCTATTTTTAGGGTCAAGTCACATGACAGAAATTGGTAATAAGCTTTTATAGTTCAATGATAGGGAATGCAGAGGATAACTCAATGAAATTACAAGTTTTGATCCTAATATTCCTCAATTGTCTGCCAACTCATGCCTTCTTTAGCCATCTAACCTTCTCAGAGTTATCTGAAAGTTATCAGAAAACAGGAGAAAGGAGGATGTGTGTTTGTGCATATCTGTCTATCTATCTACCTACCTACCTACCTATCCATCCATCCATCCATCCATCCATCCATCCATCCATCCATCCATCCATCCATCCATCCATCTACATGCAGAGATACACACAAAGAGATACAGATCCCACTGCAAGATTTCAAATGTGATCAGAACGCTGGCACTACAAAAAAAATGTGTGAATTCTTTCCTGATATAATTCTATCCCTTTTTAGCATTTGCCTCATGGGGAGGATAAGATGTGCCAGTGCTATTATTAGTGATAATTTTTCATCCTAACTAAAGGGCAGCTTTTAAATTGGGTTGCTGAACAAAATTACTGGGCATATCTTGAACCAAAAGACAAATAAATAATTCAGTATTAGAGAAAGCAAAACTGGATTGTTTACCAGAAGCACTGTTAATTCTTAAGATATTTTGGACATATGACAGAGCACATAATCATTGAATAAGATCCTGATGCATGAAAAAATTAAATGTAATCAAACAAAGGCTGACAAGAGACAAGTTGCTTTGATACTCTCATTGATGACACAAATATGAGTTTATGAGTATGAGCTTAAAATTGCTACTGAGACAATCCAGGGTCATGAAGAAACAAATGTGACTTAATAATAACAATATACTAATTGTAGAGAAATTAAAGGAAGAGTCTTGAAGAGATTATACAGTTAAATATTCTAGGAGTCTTCATGCCATCATTTAGCATGAAAATCTAAATGCTCGCTTGTCCTTATATAGCGTTAGCTACTTTAGAAGTACACTTTATATTCGAAAAGCAGTGCTGGGAAGAAAGTCAAAATTTCTCTTGCACTGCTAATCTCTTCAATTTCAGAAAATCCTGTGTACTAATTTTCCCTTATCGATGTGTAGTTTGGCTCTTAAAAGAAATATTAATCTTCAGTCTCTGCCCTCAATCTCCAAAATAGGATTAAACAAGTATAATAATGACTAACTCTAATAGATCATGTAAGAATGCTTTGAATTCTTGAAATATATTCTATAATGTAAAATATTTTATAAAATATAAAATATTTTATAATGTAAAATATTGTTACTATTCTTAGAGTAGTGGATTTTCCTGCCTGCTATGCCAACTAACCATTGTACTTTGACAATTTAGCCTAGACCACTTTTTCCAGATTTTGCGCCTTCCAAATATGTGTGCAGATTATGGGAGTTGCTTCACAGTACAACTAAAAGAGCATTGTTGAAAACTAGCTAGCCTAGAAATTAGATAAAGCAAGCAATACTAGCAACCTAAAGCTGAACATGTGAGTGTTCAATAATAAACTATGAGATCAAATGTAATCTGTAAATCAGCTATTTACTGCACTACTATTCCTGTGTTTGCCCAAAAATAAGACCTTGTCTTATTTCTTTTGCCTCCAAAAGAGGCACCAGGTCTTATTTTCAGGGGTGTGTGTGTAGGAAACCCTACACCATTTCAGATAAATGGCTGTCCGGTCTCTTCTTAAAAACTTCCAGTGTTGAAGCATTCACAGCTTCTGGAGGCAGATTGTTCTACTGCTTAATTGTTCTAACTGTCAGGAAGTTTCTCCTTAGTTCTAGGTTGCTTCTCTCCTTGCTTAGTTTCCACCCGTTGCTTCTTGTCTTTCCTTCAGGTACTTTGGAGAATAACTTGACTCCCTCTTCCTTGTGGCAACCCGAGATATTGGAACACTGCTATCATGTCACCCCTCGTCCTTCTCTTCATTAAACTAGACATATCCAATTCCAGCAACCATTCCTTATATGTTTTAGCCTCCAGTCCCCTGATCATCTTTGTTGCTCTTCTCTGTACTTTTTCTAGAGTTTCAACATCTTTTTTACACCGTGGTGACCAAAACTGGATGCAGTATTTCAAGTGTGGCCTTACCAAGGCATTGTAAAGTGGTATTAACACTTCACGTGATCTTGATTCTATTCCTCTGTTAATGCAGCCTAGCACTGTGTTGGCTTTTTTGGCAGCTGCAGCACACTGCTGGCTCGTATTTAAGTGGTTGTCTTATGACATCAAGCAAGTTAACACAAAATATGATAGCCAATTTGTAGCAGCATAAAACATGAGTTCTTCAGAACCAACCTGTCCACGAAATCTCAGAAAGATTTGGTAACAATATATTGTATAAAAGAAAGGTAGAACTGCATCTTAATACAAGCGGGTTTATTTCCAAGTGACATCGCGTGACATATCGGAGCTTTTTCCCCATTGCCGGCAATGGGGTGGGCGTCGTTTCCTTGTGACACGTCCAGCCTGCAGGCTGGCAGTTTGACACCCCTGCTATACATTAAGAGAGTTTAATGTCTTAATTTCTATCTGATTTGCTTAAATTTTGTGATGGCTATGACACTTTAACCTTAACATAATTATTTAACCAATTGTATATTTGCAACAATATAAACAGCTTTACATACCTGGACTACATGGCAAAATTCTAGCGGCATTGATAAAGAATATATATGTCGATAGATAGTCCTCACTAGTAACTACAATTGGGACTGGCAACCTGATCATTAAGCAAAGCTTAATGAAGTGAAACTGCTTATGAGCTATCACTGTCATAACTGCAAATAGTTGCTGTACGAAGCAATCATAAAAAAGGACTACATTTATATTCATAATAAACAACCTATGCCCCAATGGGTTATCATTTCAGAGATAATTCCTTAAATAAAGAAACAGAATGACCATGAGTGGCCAAACAGCAGTGTGAGCAGTAGCTATTTCCAACTTCCTTTTAGCTTCCTCATTGAGTTTCCTTGTGGGAAGCTGGCAGAGAAGATCAGAAATCTTCCTTCCTTCCTTCCTTCCCCTCCTTCCCTCCAATTCCTGCTGGCTTCCCCATTTGCTTTGCTTGGGGATAAGCTTGCAAGGAGAAAATCAGTGGGGATACCTATGCTAATATACACTCTTCTGTAGAAACAAAGATTTTCTTTCCATTTCTATACCATATTGTACAAAGATTTTATATGAAAGTAATTCATTTTTTAATGCTGAAATTAGTTATTATCATATGTTTACATGGGGTCTATTTTAATTTCTTACTTACCAATTATAGAAAGCGGATAGATAATGTTTCCAAAATTATACTTATAGAATTTTGTATGTTCTCAAGATGACATTAGCTCCAATCTTATTTAAACTGCAGGTCAACTATGAATATCATATCAGTCCTTACTTCTGTAGCTTTAAATGTCAAGAGTCCACTTCAACCTAAAGACGATAGCAAGCGGTACCCTGTAGCAGTCCCTCACTTGGAAACTCCCCTTTTCCCTAGCATTGACAGATGTCCATGAAACTGAATGCAGTTAATTCAGAGCTCTTTGTCAGGACTCTTATGATTCATTTGTCTAAACCACGTGGGAATTTCACAGTATGTGTATATACATCTATACCATGAAATGTGTATACTATATGTTTTATTATTTTGCACTGCTTCATTTTATTATATTGCTGTATTTTAATGTATCTCCCCATCCCAACTTCAAATCCTGCTGGGCTGCCTCACAGTGATGGTGTTCCTGTGAGAGATGAGCAAAGAACACTGATAGTATATGCCAAGAGTAGATAGTCCCAGCGGGGTCACCTAAGGCATGACTGTCATCCCAGATGCCCAGCTAAAGCAAGTAGGTACATTTACTAGGAATATAAGAATAATAGAAGAAAATATAGTACTGAACTGTGAGTTCTTGATGTTCTCTGAGCTTAGTAGTTTCCTTATACAGTAGATGTCTCATTATCCAAATAGATAGCATCATCTACAATATGTGAATGTGGGATTTGCTGCCTGTTTATATATATAGTAGGTTGCCCTGCCAATTTTGGTGGTAGTGTGGTTTTCTCCTTGGTGGTTCCTTAATTAGATTATTGTTTTCTTCCTGTTTGTCTGATGCTGATCTCTGCTTATCTGAATGTGGGCTGCTAGAGGGGATGTGCAATAAACTTTTTGTTTCCCTCTTAGGTTTTTATTGTCTCTTTTTATTGGTGTATAACTGTGGCTTATCTCTATGTGTCAATTGATGGTTGATTTGTCTGAATGCCAAGCTTCTAGGAATTCTCTATATTTTTGGATTTAGCTTGCTTTAGGATGCTCACAGTTTTCTTTTTTTTTCATATATTTTTATTTTACTCAAGACAAAATTAAAATACAAAATACAAAACTCTAAAAAGAAATCCCCCCCAAAACACAAAACAAGCAAAACATTAAAAAGATGCATCAAAAAAAGTCAAACACATATACACATATTGTCCCTAGTTGAATACTGATTAATACATTACTACATTAGTTCCCACACTTGCGAAACAGACCCTCCCAAAATTTTAAATCATTAAATCTATTTCCAGTTGAAGCTATGATTAAGTCTTTCCATGTATTGTAAGTTAAGTTCTCATCATATAACTGCTAATTGGTGTTTATGGATATGTTTTTGTCCTACCTACAATAAAGGCTGTTCCAGTTCTTACATTGTGTGATGTAGATAATTCCTATTTTATTACTCTTGGGCTGCTGAATCTTTTGATTGGCTGAAGATGTTTCAGAGAGCTTTAGTTGTTTTGTGTGCTACAGTGATACCAAGAGATTGTAGTAGTCAGTTGATTGCTTTTGAAACGTTTTTGATTTAGTGAATTTTACATCCATTTCATAGGCCTTGTCAGTTCTGCTGTAGCAGATTGTATGGTCAGGAAACCTGGAAGGCTAGAAACAGGAAACCAACCAAACCAACTGACAATTCAAAGCTGCACAAACAGAATTACAGTGGGAACATGGAACATGAACATGGAAAACCTTAACAAGATGAAATGAATCAATTAGACACTGTCATATTAGGCATCAACAAATTGAAATGGACTGGAATTAAATACTTCCAGTAACAAGATTATAGTGTTTACTTCTCAGAACACATAAAAAGGGAATTGTGTTCCTATCATAAGCAGGATATGGCCAAAAGGGTACTTGGGTAAAATGGAATTATTGACTGAATAATATCAGTCTGATGACAAACTTTTAATATGATGATCATTTAATTATTCAAGTTTATACTCCACTCACTTATGCAGAAGAAGAGGAGGAGGAGGAGGTTTATAGTCAAGGTAGAGCAGTAATTAATAGCACATGCAAGCAAGATGGCCTGTTTGTAGTTGAAGACTGGAATACAAAATTTAATATATTGAGAAGGGAAATGGAGACAATGATCTATAAAACCAAACTGACACTGGAGATCAAAAACAATTTCCATCTGTCCGATCATTTCTTCATTGCTAATCTAGAAACCAAAATGCCACCATTACCAATGGAATACAGTATATAGAAATCATTTTGGCTATAAAGTTTATACAAGGAGAGTGGTACAACTCACTTATAACAGCAAATGTGAGCTTACCTATAACAGATATTCAAGATCATGAACGGATCATGAACACATCACTGCAACTTGAGATAACCTCCACCAATTACTTTTGATTCTGTTTACAATAGCTCCCATGGAAGTATTAAGCCTTTATCTGAACTATGGCACACCATTCTGCACATTTTGAAAATGACTGGGAAGAAGTGCTTTAGCCTTTGTACAGTACTCAACTGCTAAGCAGATTCTCTTTTGGGGGGCTTCTCCGTGATAAAGCAATGCTGCTGCTTTATGGAACCAACTCAATGTGATTCTTAAAACAGCAGCATCTTTGTTTTCAAGGCTTATGCCTGAAATAAAGGTAATCTGCTTGGCAGAACAGCCAGTACATGCTATGTTTGCACAAAATCAAAAACACTTCTGAATCACTTTAGAAGCTTGCACTCAGCTTTATAATTAGGTATCAGAAACAAGGAATCTTTCTCCTTGATAACAAGATACATTCTCAGACATTCTTTGAATTGAAGAAATATCACTCTAAGAAACCCTGGCATTTCAGCTCAGCTTTCCCCTTGCTGGAAAAAACAAGTAAAAGACTAAATAAACCAACTAACTAGTTTAAAGGCAGCTTCATTCAGTCATATAAACTATCCCACAATTGGTATGTCTTCCATCATTATGTAGTCACTACCTACTTCCACATAAGTTTCACAAAAAGGTTTTCAAGTAAGCATAATACTCAGGAATATTTTAAACCGAATCACTGATTATTACAAGATAACTTTTTATAAATCATAAAGCTTTTCTTTGTTTTAAATGCATAATTTTCAGACAGTAATTATCACAGATCTTTATGGGCCTAACCTAAAATCTACAAGTTAAGCATCACTAAACAGAAACTGGAACTAAGAAAACATAATAGGTTCTGTCTAAAAGTTAACACATGACATATTCCTTTGAAGTATCTGTTGATCTATTTCTCCCATATGTTTACTTCATTTTCCCTCCTGGTTGAATATAAAATGGCTCAAATCCAATTCTTTGGGTTTTTGAATAAAGTCTACAATTAGGCTGTCATTCACAAGCACTCATTTTCCATTAATTTTAGTGAAATTTAAAATCAAATCTTTGTTATATTTATTTGAAAGAAGTTACCATTTATTACAATTTCCAAGTATATGTGTTTATTTGTGGCATTCTTCTAAATCAGTACTGTAGGCTACATAATTCAATCCTAACTATGTTTTATTTATAAGCAATTATTTTAAAGCCAAACCAAAGGCTTAAGCATCTGGCCTTAATTCTATATTCCACAAAATAACAATAAATAAAAGTGACATATCATTTAATTACAATCAATAAAATCTAGTCTTAGAAATATTTGATAGGATTGGTACACCTTAAACTCTTTTAACATAAAGATGCTATTTTGAAAATAAACTAATCAGGGAGATGACAAGTATATAAAAAAAAAGTAATGTCACTCATTAGTAGCTTCATGCCCTCAGAAATTCCTAAAATCTCAAAGATGTGTTATCACTAAACACAATTTAGAGATTTTGGGACCTTCAGAACTCAACCATTATTACTAATAATTATATTCCATTGCAGACAATATTATTATTATTATTATATTGTCTGCAATGGAATATAATTATAATATAATTATTATAATATTATTCTGGTAAGTAGATAAAGGTTGCAATTAATAATTTAAACAGCATATTAATGGTGACAACTGTGCAAAAATAATATCTAAATCTTAACTGCATCACCCCCATCCATTTTATGTTTTTGGAAGTAATCATTAAGCAGTTAATAAGACTGGATTTCTAAATAAATTAATGATTAACATATTTTTAAAAGGAAATCAGATCACTTGTGCTGCTATTTTGAACTTTTTAATCTTTAAAAAATTTTAAGTGCATAGTTAATTGGATTAATTTGAAGAAATACTCAAACTTTAAGCAAAATAAAGATAATTATTATAGCAGTCATAATAGAGTCTAGGGTGGTACAACTTTGTAATATATTCCTTCTATTCCAACAATGATACAAAGGCAACATACACACCTAAATTTATTTTGCAGAAGTCTCAGTGAATTACTTACTCCCGAGTAAACCGTTTTGAGTTGTTAACCTTAATAAATACTTTAAATCTACTGGAATTCAAAAGTAAAAAAAGAAAACGTTTAATACTGGCCTTTGATTTATATTTCAGTCTTTCAATTTAAGTTTCAAAAACTCTCATTCTTTCATTATAAATTCCCACCATCTGTCCCAGAAGAAGAAAAAAAGCAATGCTGCAGGAGAGTGTATATCCAGTTGTTAAATCAGTCCATTGTGGAGGATGTTTTGAAAAACCCTGAGAACTACCGCTTGGTTTTGCTGGGGGGGGGAGATGGGGGAGAGCTGTTGCTTTTGTTGTGTCTGAGCAGTAGTGCACTTTTTAGTAACTCTGCAAACATCAGCATGAAAAGGATGTTCCTGTCAAGGCAATGAAGCATGAAATCCCACAGTGCCTTTACACAGTAACAACAGCCACATGAAAGAGCGACACGCAACATGTCACTATATATAATTACACAGCCTGGGGCGTGGATGAAAAAGGAATTTAGTAAGGCTTTCTTTTCTAAACTATGAGGGCACCCACCCGCACCCCTCAGTCGTACGTTTCTCTCTTTGCATTCATTGCACCTCGCGCGTTTTTTTCCACGTTTTTAACATTTTCGCAAAACGGCATTTTTCACCTTCAATCACCTACACGAGTAGGGCGGCCAAGCACGTGAGCGTTTATTCATCCACCCCAAGTTTCTCCTAAGAACCGCTGCGCTCGCTCCCTGCCTGCTATCGCCTCTTCCTTTCACGTTAGCTTTAACGGGGGTTTCTTCACTGGACGCATTTAGACAGCGGGACACCAGCGAAACGCCCAATTCGCTCCTTCCAAAATGCTACATTTTCCAACTCTTAAGCGTTTGCTGTTTTCCAAAACGCTTCAATCGCCTCACTCGTTGCCACGCGCCCTAATTTCGATTTTCACTTTTTTTTTTTTTTTGTCTGTCTTCAAGAACTCCCAGGTCACTTTATTCGGATACGTCTGCAATTGCTTCTTCAGACTTCCCCGCAGGGTTCCTCCCCGGCACGCGCCCCCCCCTCTCAGTGCAAACGCGGATGGGATCTGATCTCTGTTACACTTTGAAACCTCTTGCCCCACCCCGCGCAGCCCCAGCAGCCGCGGCAAGGTCTCTTTTCCGCCCGCCCGCCCGCCCGCTCGCTGCCTGAAAGGCGCTGAGAAGCGAGGCGCTCGTTTCGCCTGGTTGCTCGGTCTTCCCCCGGAGGAATTCGTCCGTTCACAAGGTCTTTTTAGCAACTGGGAAGGAGAGTCCCTCCCAATTGGGGAAACTCTATGCAAGTTCCTTCAGTGGGTCCGCGTTTCCTGAAACCCTCTTCATTTCCTTTTGGGGGAGATTTTAATTTGGGTTCAGTTTCGTAACTTTTCATTATGAATCTTTTGAACTAGTAGGACGGTTTAAAAGCTGATTTATATCCCATTCCCTAAAGCTAAAATGTGAATTATAAGCAGCGGTCTTTGTTGATTGCATTTATCTTGCCTTTTCATCCCCCATAATCCAGGTAGGGGAGTAGATGGTAATTAACTGTACATTTCATATTCTTACCGACTTTATAGGTAAGGTGAGAGTTAGCTTATGTGCATGGCCAAGAGGCTTTCTTACTAAATTTGGAAATGTTAAACTTAGTGCTAGTGAAATTTGAGTGGACAAAACATTATTATCACAATCTGCATTATCCCATTTCATTAGACTTTTTAAAAAAATATTTTCATCACATCTATATGCTGTATATGCTATACTGTACACATAGGCACATAATGCATGCGTGGTGTGTGAGAGAGCTTCACAATTTCACAAGCACCTTTGATGTTTGTGGTGAATATGAAGGGCAAAGAGTTCACCTGGGAATTAAGGAGTTGAAGGTGCCACTGTTTCCTCTTACCACAGTCATATAGAGCTATTATGGGACAAAAGACTTGAGCAGAAGGCAGATTTTTGCCATCCATTCAGTAATGTTCAGGATCTGTTCAGGAATGCTGGCCAAAGTTTACATTATTGCCACTTCTCCATCCTAACTTTGAGGCCTTCCGGTTTTCAAATCTGCGGGCTTCTTATCCTCTTCATAAAGCTAGCTCCGCAACACCTCTGAGGGCATCCAGGATCTCTCCACTGGTTATGTGTGAAAACCAAGCAACTGACATTGTCAGGGTTGGAAGTTACCGTTCCAAAAGGTGGACGAATTGCTTTGAACGAGAAGCCTGCTAGAAGACAGGCTGCATTTTCAAAACCAGCCAAATTGAAATGGGTCGGGTTTCTGTTTACCCAGGGAGGCCGTCCTAGTGCCGCCAAAAAGGACAGAAAGAACTGCTGCAAGCCCATTGTTTCTCTCTCTTCCCAGCAGGAGCTTTCTCACCACAGTGCCTGCATTTGGGTACATTTGCCCATCACTCTTCTAACTGTATACCGCTTCGCGTTTAACCAACTCCCAGGACTCCGACTTTCTTCTCAAGAGACATGAGCCTCTACTTCCTGCTTTAGGCCAGGGCCTTTGCTTCTTTCCATTGTTGTTCCTTATCCCCTTTCTTTCATCACCCTTCCTTCGTTTATTCTATTTTTCCCCTTGTCTCCTTTTCAAGCACATCTTAAAAGCACTTTCCACGCTTTCTCTCTGAGAAGCTCAAGACAGGCAGTGACGACACCAATCAATTAACAAGGGAAGGCATGTCTACCTGATGTCGGGGTGATGCCAATGAGCAGAAGCATGTAATAATAGCACCTTGCCCATCCCCCTTTGTTCTTTCTTTCCACTACATATTCCTGGCTTGCTCCTGGGTGGGGTGGGGGGAATCTACCTGTCAGTGGTACCCATTCCTTTCCCACTTCAAAGCAGTCTGATTCCAGGAAATAGTGCCCTTGACTGGATGAGGTGATCCTAAATGCAATTGGGCTGAGGGATTGCCCACCAAAATGGAAGTTAAATTTAAAGCAAGATGCTGGACTTTGGTTGAAATAAGCAGAAGGAAAAGCAGAATAAACAAATTGCTTGCCTTTTCTTAATTATGATTGTCTCCATTTAATATTTCTTAAGCACTCCTGAAAATAGACCCTATTTCTTTGGAAGAGGCAACTATATTATTTTTACATATCCTATTTACCTTTATCCTTATGGATTCTTTAGGTAGCCATTTCTATTTCAAGATCCTGTAGAATCTTTCAAAGCTATCACATATTCCAAATTAAGTATCCCAAAAATGGCCTGTTGCCTTTAACTTATGCTTTTCTCTGCTTCTGAGAAAGGATGGCCTTGGGGTTTTTTAAAAGTCAAGTCAATATTTTGAGATGTGTGGTGCTTAAAATTCATGGGGGAAAGAAATGGTTGACCCAAATCACTTTATAAAAATCAGAGACAAAGATAGGTTAACCAATCCTGTGTATGTGTGCGTATATGTGCGTCTATACATGTAGTATTAATCTGTCTCCAGACATGTTTTTGCTTTATTCTGTGCCTCCTGTATAGAAATAGATGCTTCCGAAAATTTGCTAGGTATTAATTGGTTCCTAGCCTTGCCGTAATTTAGTTTCCATGTCATTTTTTTTTCCTGGCGTTAAAAGTTTAATAAGTGCAAGGCAGACACGCCAACCGTCTGCGCAGACCGACTTTTTAAAAATCTGTTTGCATTTTGCAAGTCCGAGTGCACGCTTCCTCTGCGCGCGAACGGCATCCGCGAGGCAGTCAGCAGGCACACACGCTCAGGAGCGGTTCCTGCCCAAGCTGGCTGTCCCCATCCAGCCAGGCTGTGCAGACCTGAAGGTGCCTCCCAGCCAGCGCCAGCCCGCCGTCCTCCCACCCCCTTTTCCCTCCCGTCTCCCTTGTGCGCGAGAGACGCTCGGGGCTTTCCCACGCTTCCAAGACACCCGGGAGAGCTTGGCGCGGCCGCCGCTCCGGCGCATTTCAGCCAATGAAGAAGGGAACAGAAGCGCTTGGCAAAGAGGCCTGTCACTCACTCCTCCGCTTTCTCAATCCAGTGGCTAGCCCGGGGAGAGGGGGAGTGACTTCGTCGGCTGGGCGGGGCCTGGAGCTTGAGGCTGAGCTGCACCGTGGGAAAGAGCTTCAGAAATCCGTTCGATTTCTTGGCGCCGGCTTGGGGTGGGTGGGGGGTGGGGAGAGGCGGGCTCAATCCAGAGACTGTCCAAAAAGGAAAGGGGGAAAAAAAAAGCGCCTATTCACAACCTCAAGTTCTTGCTATTTACCCCCTGATTTGGAAGCTGGACTGTCTCCTTTGGCTTAAGATGAAGCGACCTTGCGAGGACACTACCTCAGATAGCGATATGGACGAGACTATAGACGTAGGGAGCGAAAATAATTATTCTGGGTAAGAAAAAATACCTTTTTTCTTTAAACGCGCCTGTTCTTTCTTACAGTTCGGGGCGGTGGGTGGGGAGGAGGGAGGGAGTTTAGGAGTGCAAGTGCCTCAGGCTCAGCGTCATGGACTCTGGCTGTTCCCTGGATGTTTGGGACAGGGATTAAGAGCCATTCTTGTCTTTAATCCACTGGGCTGTACGTTGCCGTATTCTGACTTCATGGCTCCTACATTAAGATACCCACTTCTTCCTTTATACTTGGATATTTTCACTTACCTTCTGGTGCCGTGTTTCAGCCCGACCTCCAAATGCAGATGTTCATGACGACCCCTGCATAAGACTGGTTTGGCCAGGGGAAAGAAGTAGTCAGGTCGCATCAACTTTGATCATAGCTCTATAATTATTAGAAAAAGAGAAAGCTATGGGTACTATTTCGGAACACAGAGAAAGAGAAAAAAGCAATAAGAAGAGGTAAAATGGAAGGCAATTAACATCTTCAGTAGTAGTAAGGGAATAAGTAGATGCTATTCTGCAAGTTCCTGTAGTAAAGGGCAAGGGTGCTCTTTCGGGCAGTTACTAGATGTCAAAAAAGCGCTTGTACTTGAATTTATATCTTGCAAAACTTAAGTGATGTGCATTGCTGGAATTTCTCGACGGGGACTTGAGAAGTGAGAGGATGTATTAGAAGCCACATTGCCAGAAGGTGAAGATGCTTATAAAGCTGACTTACATAATACTTCAGGCAGTCCAGACTTTTATCTTCTGTTTTTAAGGCTCTTTGTTTTTCAAGCTGCCCTTTCCATCTTTTATGTATTATGTATTTATAAAGTATCTAGTGGTTTGCTGCACAGTGCCCTTTGACTGACAGTAGTTGGAATTGTATGCCTGGAAGCATTCTGGGTGTATCTTCTAGAAAGGGTGGGTGGCAAGAAAATCAAGGAAAAAGGAAGAGATTTAGTTATTAGATGAGTTAGAATCTCAGTCTGATTATATTTTACTTACAATAAGAGGGACACTGTTTAGATAGGTGGAACAAGGCACGCTTCAGCTCTTCTATCACTGCATGATGTTTTCATGCTTGTCTTAACAGTCCTTAGACTCTTGAGATGTCTGTGATCCAGTGACTGAATAAAGGCACCTACCTTATTACTGAGTGCTGTCAGTCAGCCTTGGAATTTTAGTAGGTTATTCAGCTACAGACATTAAAGTATCACCAGTTCCCAGAAAAGAAAAACTAGTCATGTTTCCTTTATTTTCTTTGAAAGTGGTTCAATTTAAAAAGTATTGTACTTCATGCCTGAAGCGTTGTAGGGCTTTTAAAATGTATTGTAATTAATAAAGAACCTATGAGAACATATAGTAGCAAAATTACATACAGTTAGTTATGAAATTAGTTTTATTTTTCTTCAGATGGTAAGTATCTTTTTCTGAGTTTGCTGAGATAGTAGTGTTTTCCACTTGTAGATCATTGTCTGATGTTATGTAGTGAATCCAATTACCTTTCATAATGCACTTGGAATTAATCTTTATTGATTTCTTGCTTCAAGGCAACAGCCAATTAATGTTAGTCAGTATAATTATATATGCTGCACAGGTTAGTAACTCATACCTGATTACAGCAAATTAGCTAGTGCAGATTAACTGGACAATTAGTTTTAATTAAGTTACTTTATGAGAGTCTCAAACCCAATTCAGAGTAGTCTTAAAGTCAGAAGGTAAATGTAAGTAGATTAAGGAACTTTATCCTAAGGGAAAATTTAATTCAAGTCAATATAACTGTTTGAATAAAGCAAAAAAAGAAGCTGTGCTAGATAGGATAAGAGAAATAATAAGGTGTGTGTTATGGTGTGACAGAGCAAGGATAAGAGTTTATATATTCTCTAAATAGATGAATTACAAAAAGTTTACACTTTTATATATTTGTCATGTGTGTGTTTATTGCATCTTTACATTTACAAATTAATTTCACATCATTATTTATAATGCAGAATTTATGCCTGAACATGTGTAAATTGAAAAAAAAGTTCCATAGATTTTATTGAAATGTTCAAATTTCTACATGAAATCCTGTTCCTAACCGGATGTTATTTCTGTCAAAAAATATATACCTTGTATTGGTTATATATTTTGCTGTAGTTAAAATGCTCAGTAAAATATACAGTTCAGGACTCTTATCTTTCTGAGGCCACAATTTCTGTATATTTTGTAAATAAACATTATTTCTATTATTTCTGCCATATATGTGCTATTCGGAGATGAAAGGAGGCACATTTTGGATTCAAGTAATTGTATCCTAATGCAAAACGCATTGTCAGCAGCAGCCTTGAGTCCTCTCATGTTCAGAATTTTAATAGTAGGATTCTTTTGAGTAAATGATCATCAGTTTAATTATTATTAATGATCTCTCCTAATCATTGCCTGAAACAATTTTTTTTAAGTACTTTTTGTGGCTTGCTAATCCAAAATAAATGGTGACGGGGAATTGTTTAATAGTGTTTTCAGCTTGGGTTAAAGGATCCATTCGGAGGGTGGGGAGAGATTAACTCTTTGTAAGAAACAATGCACCAATGGGATCCACCACCTGACATACCTTTTCAACTGTTTCTTAGGCCTAATGCCAGTTCTGTGATCCGGTCAAATTCTCCTACCACAACATCTCAGATTATGGCCAGGAAAAAAAGAAGAGGGGTAAGGAATTCCTTCTGCTGTATTTGCAATGTAACATTTGTTGTGTAAATATTTGTTCTTCCTATAGTTTTAAAGCTTACATACACATATGCTTTTTGTTTTTATTGGAATAGATTATAGAGAAAAGGCGCCGTGATCGTATAAATAACAGTTTATCCGAACTGAGGCGACTTGTACCGACTGCTTTTGAAAAACAAGTAAGCGTAATAAATAAACAATCCTATGTGTCATTTTGTTGGGTCTTTCGTGGAGCTCATGAAAGACTGGATGTGCCTTGATCTGGCAGAGCAGGCATTTCAATAAAATGCCCTGTTGTGGCAAACCGATGAAAATCAAAACTCTCCGCAAAGCTGAAAAATATTTCCATTCTTTTATTTGCTACTCCTTTGAGCAAGAGTGCCTATGCTGTTTCTGATTTTGTTTGTTTGTTTGTTTTGTGGGTGGACGGGGAGGTAATTTTCAGTAGCTCTTCCTATTGTTTTATTTGGTAAAGTTTTAAACCTATGACAAGTTCTCTTCTGGATAAATTCTACAGTAGCATTGTATTTTTTCCATTAATTTGTCCAGCCCAATTAGTATTTTAAGAGTCATTATAATTGGCTGGATTAAAAAAAAAGTATAGAAAAAAAGTTCTGATGTAATGTGTGTTACTCATGCTATATTTGAAATGACCCCAAACCAATATTTTAAATGGAATTTTTTCCCAAAAAGACCATATGAAGGAGGACTAATATTCTACTTTCAAAATTGTCCCAGTAGTCAAACAAAGAAAATATTTTCCTCTATTATGTGAACCTGCTGATTTGAAAGATACAGAGCAGACTGGAAAATAAAATGTTTAACTTGTTTTGCATAATTTTATCCTTACCTTAAAAAAAAACAACCTTAAAAACAATTAGTTCAGGGCGTTTTACAAAAAATGATGCAATTCAGCCTTTAATTTCTGAGTACCGCATACTTTTCTTCAAAAATATAATAAATGCCCAAATTAAAATTATAATTGTTCGGAATAAAAGATTTTTTGAAGTCATAATTATCATAAGGAATGAAATAACTTTGGATTTGAAGGACAAGTTGTATTCACCCCTATGACATCTTCTCTATTCCCCAAGTAATTGGTCATTAGCCCAAAACTCTACAACTGTGAAGAGGTGAACATGCATCTATGGATCTGGAATCAGCTTAGGCGGCAGGAACAGTTTATATTACAAGTTAGAAAAGAAAACTCTTGATAAGCATTAGTTTGTGAAGTAAAGAAAAGAGTTATTTCTTAAGTATGGTAATTTTCAATAATAGCAAAGGTTTTAGGAGGTTTTTGTTACCTCGTCCAATTCTGTTGTGTCTGAAACCTCGTAAAATAGAGGATTCAACAAATCACCAGTTCAACTCTTGAGAATTCTGTCACTGGACAGTTTACAACATAAATGTCTGTGAAAGTTTTGGAAGACATGTCTAATGATAGATTTTCTGCCTTTCCCTCAAAAAAAGAAATGCTACATCATACCTAGTGATCAACCTGCGTGCAATCAACATGTGATCCATGTCTAATGGATCCTTTGGAACTGCAAAAAAAAAATAGTTTTAAGACATACATCCCTTACTTGTTGTGTAGGTGTTTCATCTGGTATGCTAGGCAGAGATTATAGACTTGTATTCTGAGATATTTAGAAAGTAGTAGGTTATAGAAAGATATTTTAAGAAATGTATGTCTTACTCTTTAAAGCTGCAAGGATATCTAGGAAACTATAAACTACCATTAGAAATATTTGTTTCAGTTCAGAACACTTACTATAGATTATTTCACTTAGTGAGTAAACATGATTTTTACATTGTAAGTAACTTAATGTCAATAAGATCTTATATCCTGTTTTTAGCACAGTCAGTTCATTTCACCACAACTTTTGTTTCCTAATTTTCTTTAACAAATAGTTTTTAACATTTTGTACCTAATGAGCATTCTTTCTATTCATTGTTCTAGGGCAGTTACATTTTCTTTTATATCAGTGTTTATATCTATTTTTATGTACTTCTGGGAAGGTTACAAGCATTATGGAACCTCCCCATTATTTTTCCAGTTGATCCCATTTTAGTTCAGTTACTTTTGACATTTACCACCTCACTTTGTAAGGGAAGTGATGCCTCATTAAGAAAGCTGTACCATTAAAAATATAACAAATATGGCCTCACATCACTTTCTCTGTTCTTTGACTCAAGTAGAAAATGATGGCTTATTTTACGGTTAAAGAACAGATTGTATACAGAATGTAGATGTGAGAAATAAACTAATTATATCGTAATGTAAAAAAAATTAACAACAAATAAGTAAAACTGCCTTCCTGGTGGCCACACTTTATCTGGAGCAATTTGCAAAGGAGTTTGTTTTGGAGGTGTTTTGGGCCAGTCAAAGAAACCAGGACAAGAACCAATAAGTTATTAGTTCCAATACATTACTTACTTTTAAAAAAAATCACAAACATTGTAAAACAAGGCCTTCAGAGACCTTGGAAACTACTCAGGAACAAGTAATTATTCTGCACTATATGAAAAAATATTAATATTGAGAAGAGGACAGAATGTAGTTTGAGGGATATAGAGTAAACTAAATTTTAGAAAACAATTTAAGATAATTAAATACCAGCACGCATGTGTGCAAGCGCACATACTTTAAAGCAGTAAAATTTAATGTAAATAAGACCCTTTTGAAATCAATTTTTCAATAACCCGAAGCCAGGTCATTATAGATGCTTTATCTTGATCTAAAATGGCTGTTATTAATTATTGTAATTGTATCGCTATGGAAAGTTGATGTAATCTCATCCAAAGAAATGTTGCATGTTTATTCTGTACTGGGGGTATTATTTGAATATTCATTTGCAAGCTTGTATGATTTCCATTTAGAAGAGAAAGTTACTAGTTTAACTCAAGTTTTTTGAAATTGTACAATAAAAGGAGACAACAAAAGATACTGGATAGTTAATAGAAAGAAGAAACTTTAAATGGCATCATCACTAATGAGAACAAGTTATTTAGAATCAGTTTCTTAACTAAAGGTACTAAATCATTATTAATATCTAAAACATGTCAGAGTAGGTTCTTCAGTTATTGGTATATTTAAGCAGGGAGAAAATGATTATATTTTCTCCCTTGTGGGAGTCCCTCAGGGATCGGTCCTCTCCCCTCTGCTGTTTAATATCTACATGAAACCGCTGGGTGAGATCATCCGACAACATGGGGTGAGATATCATCAGTATGCTGATGATACCTAGCTTTACATCCCCACCCTGTGTCATTTCAGTGAAGCAGCGGAAGTGATGTGCCGATGTCTGGAGGCTGTTAGGGTTTGGATGGGTGCCAACAGGCTCAAACTCAATCCCGACAAGACGGAGTGGCTATGGGTTCTGCCTCCCAAAGATAACTCAATCTATCCGTCCATCAGCCTTGGGGGGAGCTTTTGACCCCCTCGGAGAAGGTCCGCAACTTGGGCGTCCTCCTCGATCCACAGCTAAATTTGGAACATCATTTTTCGGCTGTGGCGAGAAGGATATTTGCCCAGGTTCACCTGGTGCACCAGTTGCGGCCCTATTTGGACCGGGAGTCTTTTCTCACAGTCACTCATGCCCTTATCACCTCGAGGCTCGACTACTGCAATGCTCTCTACATGGGGCTACCTTTGAAAAACGTTCGGAGACTTCAGGTAATGCAGAATGCAGCCGCGCGAGCAGTGTTGGGCTTGCCCAGAAATGCCCACATTTCAGCATCACTCCGCGAGCTGCATTGGCTGCCAATTGGTCTCCGAACCCAATTCAAAGTGTTGGTTATGACCTATAAAGCCCTACATGGCATCGGACCAGGTTACTTACGGGACCATCTGCTGCCCCATGAATCCCAGCGGCCGGTTAGGGCCCACAGAGTCGGCCTTCTCCAGGTCCCGTCAGCCAGACAGTGTCGCCTGGCGGGGCCTAGGGGAAGAGCCTTCTCTGTTGCGGCCCCGGCCCTCTGGAACCAACTTCCCCCGGAGATCCGTGTCGCCCCCACCCTCTCCGCCTTTCGTAAATTACTTAAAACACACCTCTGCCGGCAGGCTTGGGGCAGTTAACATCTTGCCCCTAGCCAGTGTATGTCTGTGTGTATGTTGAATGATTGGTTTTTCTTTTAAATTAGGGGTTTTAATATATATGTATTTCTAATTGTTGATTTCTATTATGTTGTGAGCCGCCATGAGTTCTCCGGAATAGGGCGGCATAGAAGTCAAATTAATAAATAATAAATAAATAAATAAATAAAGGCTTTTCCCAGCTTGCATATGACCTCCAGAAAAATATGCCAAGGCACCATCTTTCTTTGCTTGGGTTCCCATGTTGTCCCATCATCTCATCCTATGAACGAGACAGGCTTAATCATGTGCCAGTGCTTCAGGTGTCTTTCCCCCTTTATTCCAACTCCTAAGGATTGGCCATGGCATATAAAACCAGTCTTGTCATTTGTGATCCATGATGACTGAGTAATTAGTTTGGGAATGGGAATTGCAGTTTTTACCCAGTGTATTTTACTGCTGGCTCAGGGACAGGTGGATAGCACTTCATATCAGCAGTAGGCAAAAGCCCAAAGATTATTACTATGAGACCTGTTTCTTTAAACCTGAATATAGATGAACAGATAATTAATTGTAGTTTAAAAGCTAATGGGTAGTTAGGGATTGCTAAACCCATCCTCATGCCTACATTCATCTGCAGCTGGGGGAGGGTGTAAAAATGGATGATAGCCACAACCATACAATAAGAGATCCACCCCTTTTTTGTGTCTGTTGCAAGTAAAAACAAAGTGCTGAGCATATGCCACACATGTCCCTGATCCTGACAACTGTTAATCTGCCATCACTCTTTCTCCCAGGGACAGTTGGCTAATATGGAAACAGGTTAATCGCAAGCTTGTCCTGATTCTCTGCCCAAAGATTAGGCTAGAACTAAAACATGGGAGTTTCGCTATACTATGGATTCATATAAATAGCCTTCCAATTGTCCTATTTGCACATACATTTTTAAAATGATAATAAATAAATAAAATTAGCTTTGGTATTGCTTTTCGTGGAGCTGAAGATCATCAGAGCTGATAGTTGGGCACTGTTTGGCCTGAAGTTTTCCTGCACCAGGAACGATTGTCATCGTTTACTGCAGTTCCCATTAGTTTCATTTGGTCATATAAAGAATCCATAGTGGATTTTGCAAATGTTTTCAGTATGGCTGTATGCTGATTCTGCTGAGTTTGATATTGGGCTATATAGCTCTACTCTGTATTGTCTGTGCTTTTCCATGCTCCATAGAAGAACATACATTATATATGTCACATTATGCAGAATGATATACAGTGCTTGTGTGTAATAGTAAAGTCTGGACTACAGATGCTCAGTAGAAGAATTAAACTGAGAATGCTCTAATGGTTGGGAAAATTGAAACCATAAGATGTAGCTCAAAAGGGAGGATACCGAATCAAAGCACACAGTACTTCTAAGCCTTTATTGTTTGTGCCTCTTATCTCAAAGGGATCTGCCAAATTAGAAAAAGCAGAAATCCTGCAAATGACAGTGGATCATTTGAAGATGCTCCAGGCGACAGGCGGGAAAGGTAAGGAACTGATTTTCTAATATGAGCAGGGGAAACCTTTGCAAACACTCCTGGCAGTTCTAGATTAAAGGAGTGGAAATTGGTGCTCAAGGCAGGGTTGAACTCGTGGGAAAGAGCTACTGGGACAAAAGGAGCACTTGACCCTGAGCTTGCGTTGGCTTTCATAACACTGTGGGAGAGTAAAGGCTCCATTCAGAGGCAGTCCAGTCAGAGATCTGTTTGGGGTTTCCAAAGAGCACAGCAATCGGCACAAGGGAGACAAAACAAATACCCCAAACATAAACAAAGAGGGCTGTGGCCACTATTGTGAGGCCTGAAACAAAACCAAATTTAAAATTCATTATGCAGTTGCTATACCACGGGAAGTGGATCCAGAGGAAACTTTCCGTATTGTTTATGCATTGCCCTTTGTTCTAGAAAGAATGTTTTCTATGAAAAATTAGACTGCGCCGTTCATAACCAGAACAACATCTAAGTTTGCATCTTCTGGGTGTGGGTTAGCTAAAGAGGAAACTCAATACCATTACTGGGGAAAAAAAGGGGGGGGGAGATTTTATTTTATTTATTTATTTACTTAAACTTATATGCCACCCTTCTCCTAAGACCCAGGTCACCACCATAGGTGCTGACTTTTTTGTGGGCTGACATGTTTCTCTTGTGGAATTGGGAATGGAGAATAGAATGTGAGTTTATGTGGATTTAGAGAACAATTTGAAAATGATTTTAAAATTCCTAAAGTTAAATATGTTAGGTGTTTTGAACATTCCACATAACATGAGGAGGAGGAGGTGATGGTGGAGGAGGAAAAGAAGGAGGATTTGTGAATCAGAGCTTGATCAGAGTCCTCATTATTTAGCACCAGTTTTTAGCTTTGATTGCTGCAGTTACATCTCTCTATCCCACAATCCTGTCTTGTTTGTCATAAGAATTAATCAAATCTTATGAAGAATAGAAGCAAAACTAATAAACATAAAGGAGATATGCTTTGTCAATCTTTTTGACAATTTGCATAGGCAGTGTAAAGAATGCATCATCTCTGTGCAATGTTTACTGTATTTCTAAAACTGGGTATTTTCAAACTAATTATATTTTATTATGTAGCCTGTCTGTGAAAAAGAGGATAAAATGGACAAGGAATTTTGGATACACAATTGAATTAGATAGATGGCAGCAACTATGGGAAAGAAACTATAAATTGACAATGGCGACTGCGTATAAAGAAAATATGTACAAAATGTTTTACAGATGGCACAGGTCTCCAGAAAGATCAGCTAAAATGTTTAAGGACAGGTCTATGAAATGTTGGAAATGTCATCAGATACCAGGTTCCTTCTACCGTATGTGGTGGACATGTGTAGAAGCTAAAACTTATTGGAATAAAATTAGAACATGGATAGAAAAGATGATACAACAACGTATAGAACTAAGACCAGAAATATTCCTGTTGGGTATTCTACCAGGGAAATACAATAAAGAGAAAACATTCAATTATTCATATAATTACGGCAGCTAGGATTGTGTTTGCACAAAATTGGAAAGCACTGAAAGCCCCCGCAGAGGGCAAGGTGATTGGGAAAATATTGGAATGTGCAGAAATGAATAGACTAACAATGACAATTAAAGATAAGACAGAGTCAGACTACTATGAAATCTGGGGAACTTTTTATGATTGGCTGAAAAGAGAATATGGTTAAAAGATAGTTAACATCAGTTTAGATGGAAGAAGAAGGAGCAGATAAGGAGGAAGACCCAGGCGACACAGTATTGAATAACTGGAGGTTGTATAAATATTTATAGAAGTATGTACCGAGAAGGTTAGATAAATAGAAGTATTAATGTAAGAGAAAATTAATCTTATTGTATATAATACAGATAGGGAAATTTGGAGAGAGGAGTTGCTTGGACATTACCCCTGAATTGTATCTGAAGAGGGATGAGAGGGAAGAAAGGAGAGGAGAGAGAAAAGAGTAAAGGAGGGGAGAAGGAAGTAGGAAGGTTGGAAGAGGAGAAGTGGGGAGGAGAGTGGTGAAGGAAAGAGGAGAGGAAGAAGAGGGAAGTAGGGAAGAGAAGAAAGGGAGAAAGAAGGTAGAGAAGAAGGAGTGTGGATACAGTGAAAGGGGAAATGGGCGAGCAACACCAAAAGTCATGTGTATGTATTTATTTCATTTTATTAAAAGTATCTTATATATGAATGTAAAAAGAATGTATGTTAACATCTGATAAATATCACGGTATATGTATGGGGAAGGGTTTGGAAAAATAAAAAATTATTTAAAAAAAAAGAAAAGAAAAGGGATTTATGAATTTCATCAGTCTAATCAGCAATCATTGTATTGGGAATGTTCTAGAAAATATGGCTATTTATCAGCTCATTCATGTGATTTCCACTGTTGCTAACATAAATGGTTGCAAAGAGTTGTATTGCTAGTTTCCATTTGCCATTTATGATCATATTGGAGTCTTTTTTCCCATGTTGGAAAAGGATAGCATGTGTTACATATATTTGAAATTCCATCGATCTAACCTCCGAGCAAACTGCGTATTTAGATTATAAAAACAGGAGGATTTGAAAATAAGAAGTGAAGGTGCTGTATAAATATGTATAAGTGAGAAATTGTTTTTTTAAATTTATTTATTTTTTTGCTAGTATTTCTGGGGAGAGAACAAGGCTATGATTCTGTCGCGAGGGATCTATTATCCTCTACGCCATGCATCCTCTTGAATTAAGTAAACTTAATACATAGCTTAGTCCTAATCCATGATAGTGCATGGTTTGCTGTTTTACATAAAAATGACTAGGCCTATGCTACTGATTTGGAACATAGCAATTAGTATACAAAAATAGTAGAGTGACAAAGAAAGACAATTCATTTTCAGGAGTTTATCTTTTGTTTAAAAGAAGCCATTGAGAACCATTTAAGCCCTATTCTTTTAATAGCAGGAATGTATAATTACATTTTTCAGAATTACTTTTGGGGAAGACACCTTAGTTTTAGATCTACCTCTTATTTTTATTGCTTTAATAACATGTTGCTTGATTTTTTTTTAATTAGAATATTTTTAACCAAGTAAAAGATAAACACGAAAATAGAAAATGAAGTTAAGAGGTAATGCTGTGGTATCAAATTCTAAAGCTATGAAAATGATCATCAATACTGGGTTTACAACAGTATTTCCTCACAATTACATAATCAAAGAAATAATACATTATGTGACATTCGGTTAAGCAGTTCTGATTAAAGTTTTTATATAATATGTGAAGGCCTTTTAGATGACAGTGATAACGATGGTAAAATTTGTATTATTTAATAGTAATACAATTTGCTCTAGATTCAGTGCAAACATTTAATGCAAGTCTAACTAAAATGAGTAGAACATATATAAAAGCATTGGTATTTTTCTATTAGGCTTTATTAGAAGAATGTTCACTTAAAGCAGTGTTTCTCAACGTTGACAATTTTAAGGCATGTGGACTTCAACTCCCAGAATTCCACAGCCAGCATTGCTGGCTGTGGAATTCTGGGAGTTGAAGTCCACATGCCTTAAAATTGTCAAGGTTGAGAAACACTGACTTAAAGGAAGAAGTAGAACTCCTAAAATTATCAGACGTGACTATTGAGGCCTAGAGTTCACGAAGAAGCAATCGCTACAGAGGAAAGCTTGGCAGTAAAAAGTCTGCTACCTCTAGCGGTGACAGCATTTGCTCTCTATTTGTTGCTGCTGCTTTTATTAATTATGGTTGGTGACACAATCAGCCAGCATTTTAGATTGGATTTGGCATTTTTATCCACCTATTGAGTCCTTCCCAAGGACCTGGGAGAGGCAGATGTTTGAAATGGTTAAAGATATTGTTGAAGGATGTTAGCTGTTCCAAGTAAAGCTGCCTTTTGTAGTTGACCAATGGTGATGTTGTCAGTGCGGATGGTGTTCAAGTGGTGCTCCAGTTGTATTTTTATTTTATTTTATTTATTTATAATCAAATTTCTATACCGCCCCTCTCCCAAAGGACTCGGGGCGGTGTACAGCCTAAAATTTAAAAGCATATAAATATACATAATTTAAAATAATTTAAAAGTGAATTAAATAATTTGGCCGTAAAATCCCCATTTAAAACCAACACTTACAAATCTTAAAAATTTTAGATTTGGGATAACACCCAAGGCTCCTATTACTATCGGCACTGTCTTTGCTTTCTTTTGCCATAGTCAGTCTACTACTGCTTGCCGGTCTTCATATTTTGTGATGATCTCCAGTTCTTTCTCTTCTGTTCTGCTGCCTCTCGGCATCGCCATGTCCACTATTATGATGTTTTTGTTATTAATATTATTACAGGTGGTCCTGTACTTACAGCCACAACTGAGCCAAAAATTTCTGTTGTTCAGTGAGACATTTGTTAAGTGAATTTTGCCCCGTTTTATGACCTTTCTTGCTACAGTTGATAAATGAGCCACTGTAGTTGTTAAGTTAGTGACCTGTTAAGTGATTTTGCTTGTCAGAAGTGATGACATGATGCCGGGATACTGCCGCTGTCATAAATATGAGCCAGTTGCCAAGAATCTGAATTTTGATCATGTGAGCCTGGGGATGCCGCAGTGGACGTAAGTGTGGAAAAAACGGTCATAATTTTTCAGTGCCATTGTAGCTTTGGAACGGTCACTAAATGAACTGTTGTAAGTCAAGGACTTCCTGTATTTTTATATTCCAATGTTCCTTCAAGAGCGCAAGTTACCACGCAGCACTATTCCTCCCACTATTTCACCTCACAGCAACCATCCTGTGATTCATCCAATAGATTCCCAGGTGAACCTGAATCTACGCTATTTTCATCCTAACCCAGAGGTAGGCAATCTTGGCTCTTTTATGACTCATGGACTTCAACTCCCAGAATTCCTGAGCCAGCATGGAAACCTCTCCATTTCTCCTCAGCATGGCTGGCTCAGGAATTCTGGGAGTTGAAGTCCACAAGTCATAAAAGAGCCAAGGTTGCCTATCCCTGCCCTAACCAATACAACCCAGTGCCTTCTAAATTGCCCAGTCACTTGAGTAATTCTGTATATCTGAACTACAGCTGAATAAGTGTGGAGGCTTTGCATGTATTGCCTTTACACTTACTTTATTTATTAGATTTATACTCTGCCCATTTTACTGTTCTACCCAAGGCAGCACACTGGAGATCTCTCTTCATTTTATCTTTTCAATAGCCCTGCAAATATAAGGAGCAGGATTTTACAGCCAAACTTTTCAATACAGGTCGTCCTGTAACAAAAGTTTGTTTACTGACCGTTCAGCACTGGAAAAAGTGACTTATCACCATTTTCACACTTACGACTGTTGCAGCATCCCCATGATCAGATGATCAAAATTTGGAGGATAGTTGCAGTGTCCCAAGGTTATATGATCACCATTTGCATTCTGACAAACAAAGTTAATGAGGAAACCAGATTCACTTAACAACCGTGTTATTAATTTAACAGCTGCAGTGATTCACTTAACAAATGTGGCAAGAAAAGTCATAAAATGGGACCAAACTCACTTAAGAAATCTCTCACTTAGCAATATAAATTTTGGACTCAAATGTCGTAGATCGAGACTACTATACTCAATTTGACAGTGTTTATAAGTATTTGATGTAGACATGGGATTTTATCAGTCGGGGTCAAAAGTATCATAGTAAAAGTACAATTTTAAATAAACCAAATAAAGATATATTTTTTTAATATTTATCCCTGAGATGACAACTTTACAAAGTTAATTTACAGACCATCTTCAGTAACATACTTTCAGAACTAAAATAGGTATTCCAGGCTGTGCTTTACAAGAAAGACCAAAGGAAGCCTCTGATATTTAAGTGTATTTTTCCTCTGTGTTCCAGGTTATTTTGACGCTCATGCTCTGGCCATGGATTTCATTAGCATTGGGTTTCGAGAATGTCTAACCGAAGTTGCAAGATACCTGAGTTCTGTGGAAGGTCTAGACACGGCAGACCCTCTGCGAGTCCGACTAGTCTCCCATCTCAGCTCGTGTGCTTCCCAGAGGGAAGCCGCTGCCATGACCTCGTCCATGGCACATCATCACCATCCTCTGCACCCTCATCATTGGGCAGCTGCTTTCCATCATCTCCCTACGGCTTTATTGCATCAGAATGGATTACATCCCTCCGACGTCTCCCCCTGCAGACTGTCCACAGCCTCAGAAGTGCCTTCCCATGGCTCAGCTCTCCTCACCGCCACTTTCGCCCATGCCGATCCCACCCTCCGAGTGCCCTCGGCGGGCAGCGTCACTCCTTGCGTCCCACCACTTTCTGCCTCTCTCCTCTCGCTTTCTGCCACTGTGCATGCTGCAGCAGCGGCAGCAGCTCAGAGTTTCCCTCTTTCTTTTGCTGGAGCATTCCCAATGCTTCCTCCAAGTGCAGCAGCAGCAGTGGCTGCTGCCGCAGCCATTAGCCCCCCTTTGTCTGCTAACTCTCAGCAACCCAGCAGTAATGGAAACACTAAACCCTACCGACCTTGGGGTACTGAAGTTGGAGCTTTTTAGATTTGCCCTTCAAAATGCCTCCTGCGATTAGAACAGAAAGCTCTTGCACGAAGCTTAGGTGGTGAACAGCTCAAGGAGCCGGACGGATGCTCAAGACACAGAAGAGAAAAGAGCAAGCAAATCTTGCCATAAGAATTGTCAGGATGGAGGTTTTTGTACTTCGTTTGAGTCAGACCTCATTCTGGATGACAGTGGTCTTCAAATGATATCTTATGTCGCCTTTAATGCTCTTGCTATGCATTTTTTATTTGCCAGGGAAGTGGTGGATTGTAACTCACAAAATCTTCCTCAAAAACAAATGCTGTCCTAAATGCTTAAGTGCCTGTCCCGTTCTGAATAGGCAGTGTATTTATATGTGTTTCTTTGCATTTTTTTTCCCTAAGGCTAAACCACCGTGCAAACATGAAAATGATGCTGGGGAGGAAACAATAGAATTTGGAATCAGCTAATAAGATCCAGAATAGGGATACAATTTCTGAATAAGTACTTCTACACACAGCAAGGTGGCAGCCCTTTAGCATCAGTGGAACCCTACCAAACTAACTATGCAGAGTTGAATTTTAAAAATAACAAGGTTGCTGAGATTGTATATACTTAATCTCATCTAGTTTACTTTCATTGTGCGGATCTATCAAATGTCTGCAATGTAATTTTGATACAAGCACTAAATTTTCAGTGTGGTTTAAGAAATTACAAGCCTCTGGCACTTTCTGTAAAATGCTTGGTGTCAAGTTATAAGCGTGCATAAGTTTCTATACTGATGCATTTTGCTAAAGTCGCAGCTGATAAGTCTGGTTCACTTTTGCAAGTTGGGAAACAGCTTCCTTTAGATTAGAGTCCTTTTTTTTGTCACAGAAAGAGGTATGATTAAATAGCAACAGTTCTCTATCCTTTGGTCATTTTCTTTTCTTCCATTCAATCATATCTGATTGAAAACTGGCTTTCATTGGAGCTCAGTCTGATTCTCTTTGATCATACATACCTGAAAAATTAGGGCAATTGTATTCCAGGAGATCTGGAAGGAAATAGGCTGCCAAAGGCTGAGCTGTAGTATCAGCAACGTGAACTTTTGGGTTAGTTTTTTTTTGCTGCCATTTTGTTTTCTTTTTTTGTACGGGATCAGTTCACAACCCAGAAGATGTAAGTTATGTTTTTTTTAATTACCCATACAATCAGTACTATAAAAATGTTTTGCTTTGTTATTGTTATTACAGCAACATGAAATAACACAAGTATTTTTTTTCATTGACTCAAGAGCTAGAGTTAATGATGGGGGAGGGCAAGGTAAATGAAAGCACAGCATGTATTATGCACTTCATTTCTCTGCTGTGTGGAGAAAGCAATAAACAGAATGTTAAACATTATACAAATGTACTTTTAAAATATTTGTTTTAAAAATAACTTTTCCTAGTTGGAGGAGGGGCAAATTGTTCATTATTTTGGTAACCCTTTTTTTCTATGCAAAAGTTTTATGTATCACTTATTAAATGAAGTCTTTTTTTTTGACTGACTTCCAGATATTGTTTTGATGTGATCAGTGAAAGAGAAGAAATTGAATGTGATAAAAGTTAACGCAAGCCCAGATGGTGGTAGCTTCCTGGAGAGATTGCATTGTGTTGCACAACTAAAAATGCACACAGTTTCACTTAAGGTTTTATTCAATTTAGTTTCTTATACGTGTGGTGAACTTATGCTAAATACAATTCAGTATCCAAATCAATACTAACTTGGGACTAAATAAGTGATAAGCACACAATCACCTGTTGCATGTTTGCTGAATTGTTGATGCACGTGGAAACTACAGTGACCCTAACCTGGAATGGGAAAGTCATAGCGTTAGGCTGCAACTTTTGTTCCTATATTAGTCTAGTCCCAAAACCGCTTTTGCTTCTTCTGAAGAAAAGCGGCTGCCATTGATAACAGCAGTCTTCTTCTTGGGGGAAATAGCAGCTTCATGGAGCTTGATCTGGATTAAAGGTACGGGAGGATTAGATCCAGTTTCCCTCTACCTACTACATCGTCCCATGTCCACATCTTCAGTCCAGGGCTGCCCCATGAGCAGCATTTGGTTGAGAGCTGCTTTTTAGCCTAGCTTCCAGTTTGTCTTTATATTGAATGAAATTGTGCTGAAACTTACCCATCATAGCCTAATGTGTTAATGGCAGCTTTTCAGAATCTCTACATCAAAACAATGACATCTGTGCCCAAAGGAGTAGCTGTGCAAAAAAATAAATAAATAATTACAGTGTTCACATTTGTAGCTTGCAATGGATTAGCCCCAAAAGAAAAAAATATATTCCAAGAACCGAGGACAGAGTTCTCAAGGAGTTAGAAAGCTATAAAAATGTTTCCTGCAGCCTATAGGTATAAAATAATACTAGCTCCAACATTTAAGGACTTTCATTTGAAGTGATGGGCTATATTTCTGCTTTTTATGTCAGTTCAGGAACCCTGGGAGGGATCGGAGAAGAAAATGATCTACATTGGGATATCCTCTTGCCTTACTATAGAATATATTAGGCATTTGCATCTTAATCTCATCTCATAGGCTCAGTATTTCGTTAGTCAGTGACAGTAATAAAAGATTACCTTTCTATACTCTCACTGGCTGCAGTTCATCCTGACTCTCAAACAACTTCACAAGAGCATGTGAAGAAACTGATTCTCCAGATGTCTATAGAGATTCTCAGTCATCCAGGTCATAGTTGTCTCAAAGGTGCTTTTTAAAAAGGCAACTGGACCGTTTTTTTCCCCTGAGGGAAAAAAAGACATTTTGCTTCTCATTCAAGAAGCTTCATTAGTTGTGACTGGATGGTGGGGGGATGGAAGGGTAGGTTCTGACAGGATGGTGGGATGGGGATGGGACGATTATATTTCTTTGCCAACTTTTTCAATTTGCTTTGATTCTCCAGATGTTGCTGAATTTTAGATTCCAGAATAGTTTATGATTGGACATGCAGGTTAGAGTTGTTAGGAATCGGTTTGAACTTATGAGGGGTTACAGTTTTCTACTCTAGGTATAGAGAATCAGTTATCTGTTAGGAAAAATATGCTGCCCAGAAAGAGCCAGGAATTATTTTTAAACATTGGGAAAGGGTGCAAAATATAGCTTCTGGATTTCCCCCCCCCCTACATCTTCCCCCACAATTACCAAAAGGGGTCTTGTATTTTGTTCTGTGTAACAAAATGTCAAATGGGATTTTTATTTTTGAAAAGGCAACTGGACTGATTTTTTTTTTTTTTTGGAAGAAGACGTTTCACTTCCTAGCCTGGAAGTTTCATCAGTTGGATGGTGTTAGAGATGGGAGGACAGTTATTGACAGTTGACATTAGTTGGGGTGTGTGTGTGTGGGGGGGAAATGATAGATTCTGACAGGATGGGTGGGATGGAAAAACAGTATTTTCTAGGCAGTCAACTGGTCTTAATACTCTCCAAGAGCCGTTGTAATTACTTGGGGTTTTAACTGTGACCAAGATAGCAAGTGAAACGTCGTCCTTCTCAAAAAACAACAGTCCAGTTGCCTTTTGAAAAATAAAAACCACTTTTGATATAACTATGACTGATGGATGACTGAGAACCTTCACAGACATTTATGTAACAAAATGTTTTCTGTGTGCACACATGTGCACCTTCTCCCTAAAGACTATTTGAGGAGGAGGAGAAGGATGCGTGTTGCATCTGTGTTTGAATCTCTGTTGTTCTCGTGCACTGGGAGGTGCAGAGCAGGCTGCGTGTGCTCCACATGACCATCCAGGAAGAGGGAAGGTGACTTAGGATGGAGGAGTTGCTAACATTTTGAGCAGCTGCCCAACTCATTCTCCCATAGGGAAGCACTGGAATTCAATCTTCCTTTGATTGTCTTTTCCCACCGAATTTGGTTCTTGTTTATTTTGACAGTTATTCTCCTGATGAATGGATGGGCAGAGTCCAAACCGTAAACATAATCTGTTCCCAATAAATCATTTCCCAACATATCAATGTTAGGGAAAGCATGGAATTTCTGGAATTCTTTCAATCCCTTCATCAGATGTGACCATAGGGGAAGTCTATATTTTCTCCTGTGAAATACAGTAGTGTGTTGTGTCCCTGTTGGTGTTTATGTGTGCATTGGGAAGCACACAGACGCATATGCTCCACTCTGGAAAAGGGAACAGTTTCAAGATTGCTTCCCCATCGGGATGCATTAAAGGAGGATCCTTTTTCTGATTTGATTTGGATCATTTTCAGACTCAATCCTCCTAATAGTTTCTTCACTTAGACCAAATTCTGCCCCATTCTGTTCAATTTCCAGAGTTTGATCCTGCTAACAGGTGGAATTTTGGGCCTGCTCACATAGCTTTGTTCCTGATGTCTGCTGAGCTGGAACAAATGAAAATGGAGTGATAACCAATGTCAGCAGTTCTTAGGCCTTGTAGATAAGTTATCTGATACCAGCAAGAATTCAGTGTATGTATATATTGGTAAGAAAATAGTGGAGAAAGTTTGGTGTGCATGATGGAGCTAGAACTTATTCTGCAATGCTCCCAAATTAAACAAGCAGCAACAAATCCATTCTCTTCCACAAATAAAGGCTGTTTCTGTTGTTCTTTTACTTCTTTTATTTATCCTATATTGCAAGCAGCCCAGAAATTCTGGAACTGAGATGGCCAAGTTAACTAGGAATTTGGAAAGTTGCCCAACACTCAAAGCCATTAGACTGGAGAAGGTGAATTGATCATCACCGCAATATTGTACTAATCAACTATAAAAGAAAAAGTAATTTTTGTTTTTGTTCCTTCTGCCCAGCAAATGCTGTATAGAAATCAGAAGCTAAAAATGTGTGCAAACTTGTTAGATCCATATGTTTTAACTGATTTTTACAGCAGTTATATTGTTTAAGCATTGTTGAGGCATAATGAATGGAAACGGTTTTCTTAAACATTGTTTGAAAAAGCACAAACAAGATATGAATAGGATACCTTAAAAAATTAAAATGCAAAAAATATAGCTGCAGGCTGCCGTAGACATAAAGGAAAAATGTATTTGTCTACTCCAGTTAACGTGACCTTTAAATATTTCTGTAATGCCTGCCAAGGTCTGGTCAACCATACATGGATGACTCATTCTAGTAAATCACTATTCACCCACAGTGTGTTTTTCTGAGAATATAAGGATTATGACACTCATTGCTTGCTGGCCACTGACAATTATATGAAGCAACCTTAGCAATAAACCCAAGTGTTATCTTGCTCAACATTGACCAGTTCTCACACTATGTTGAAATCCAAGGATACCCCAAAACACAAGTAGAAACTCTGTACTGGTAAAAAAAAAAAAAAAAGTAATACTTTAACAGAACAATGGAAAGCTTGTTTTCCAAGCAGTGCCTTTTTAAGATGCAAACCATTTTATAGTGTATAAAAGAATTTACAGATTGAATCAGAGAAATATCAATGTTACCTAAGACTAGAACAAGTATTAAGTAATGTAAAGTCTTCTTAATGATAGTGAGATTTAAGCCCATGGTTACCTCAAACTTTGCAGGGTTGGGGGGGGGACAACATTCTTAACTGTCTCTGGCAAAATACACAATGGAACTTGAAGAACTTTGAATCAACTGGACATTGCCCAACATTCATCTGTAATATAAACAGACTACAGCTTTGTTGATTTTGCATCTCCACTTTTCATGCCTACGCACAGTTAAAGACAAATGTGTGTTCATTTCTCATATGCCTCTACAGATGAGCTTTTTCACAAAAGAAAAGCAAATTAAAAAATCCTTGCAATGAGCTTTTCAAAATGCTGCCAGGTCAGGCGATTTGGATTTGTAGATATCTAAGCAAGTGGGCATCAGGTGATTCTCATTGGGAGCTAGGCTGGTCTATAGAACTTTCATGCAATAAGGGTGCACGATACAGAGCTGTTCAGAAGGAATTATGGAGAATGTAGAAGAATTATTTATGGGGCTGCCACCAAGAAGAGGGGTGTCAACCTAAGCACTTGAAGGCAAGATAAGAAATGAATGGAAACTAATCAAAGAAAGAACCAACCTAGAACTAAGGAGAAATTTCCTGACAGAACAGTTAAATCAGTGGAATTAGTTGTCTCCAGAAGCTGTGGGTGCTTCAACACTGGAGGTTTTTAAGAAGAGATGTGCCCTGGTCTCTTGTGGATGTGCCTTCATCAAGAAAGGAGTGTTACTGAATATACAGATGTAGATGTTCAATACATCTAGCACCTGAAAGGCTTTCTTCACAGCGATGCTGAGCATTTTACGAGGTAAGAGCCTATCCTCTTTCACATATACCATGAGCATGACAGAATATTAATAATAACAGTCTTCATATCTTTATAGATTATGAGTTGCATAGATTTTTAATAAAGTGATAAACATTTGGCAGACATTTTTATAGCTAAACAATGGCAATATTCCAATATCTCGGGCTGCCACAAAGAAGAAGCAGTCAAGCTATTTTCCAAAGCCCTGAAGGCAGAACAAGAAGCAACGGATGGAAACTAATCAAGGAGAGAAGCAACCTAGAACTAAGGAGAAACTTCCTGACAGTTAGAACAATTAACCAGTAGAACAACCTGCCTCCAGAAGCGGTGAATGCTCCAACACTGGAAGTTTTTAAGTTATTGTATTATTATTATTATTATTAATTATTATTATTATTATTATTACTTACTACTACTACTACTACTACTACTACTACTACTACTACTACTACTACTACTACTACTACTACTACTACTACTACTACTCGGAAACAAGAACTAATGCAATGACTTGTGAGTGCTAGTTAAAAGCTCCCTGATCCCTTAAGTGAAGATTGTAGCAACTGGATTTGGAATGTGGTTGGAAAAATAAAATGGAAAATCTACCTATCTGTGATTAAATATAAGAAGAGGTTTGCAAGTGTGAGAGATCCTATTATTGGATTTGGGAAATAAAAGCAGTAATACTTGATTACCTGAGGAAAAGTGATTATGTTTTTTAGGCTGGCTTCATAAACTTGCTCCTAGATCAGGGGTCTTCAGACTTAGCCCATGCTGGCTGAGGAATTCTGGGAGTTGAAGTCCACAAGCCATAAAAGGGCCAAGTTTGAAGACCCCTGTCCTAGATAATCAAATACTGCAAAGAGTATCCATTATAGGCACTGCCCAAACCTAAGAATACTAAGAAGCCAGATTTACCAAGATGCTCTTTCTGGGTTTCCAGAATTTTTGCATCCTTTTAGATTTCCAAAATCTAACTCTCTCTTAGTCTGAGAGTAAGAATCCCCACATTATTGTGAAAAACTGCAGCTATGCTTCATTTGTAAAATGAAAGGTTCTGTGGCACAAATCTTTCTGAAAGTTGTGTTATTTAAAAAACCTCTTTCCCCTCCCCTGATTTTGGATATACAAAGGCCAGTGGAGACTTTTTCTCATTTTTAAATGTGGTGCCTATTATTAATTAATAAGTTCCAGACTTGGATCTGTGCCATATGTAGTTTGAAATGTACCATTGGTGCTTTGAATGGCCCTCTGAAATGGACTAGTAACTAGTTAAGTTCTCAAGCAGCGGCATATGTTCAAGATTATCCATCACTGTAATATAAAGTACCAATTACCGTCTGAACCAACTGTATTTTGGAAAAAAATTCAAAGTGGCCATTGTGTTAGTCTTTTAAAGAAAAATAAAGCAAGAAAAAAGAAATATATTCAAAGGGGGCTCTTATAGATCAAGCCAACCTTAGATTTTACTAGGCCTAGATAACTAAGAGGCGTGGTGGCGTAGAGGTTAAGAAGTTGGGCTTATTGACTGGAAGAACAGCAGTTTGAGACCCAAGTACCACGTGATGTGTTCCCATTCCTTCCCCAACTCCTGCAAACTTAGTAGTTCGGAAGCATGCAAATGCAAGTAGATAAATAGGTACCACTTCAGTGGGAAGGTAACAGCATTTTGTGTGCCTTGGTGTATGGTCATGCTGGCCCCATGGCCACAGAAGTGTCTTCAGACAACACTGGGTCTCTTGACTAGGAAATGGACATGAACACCACCCTCTGGAGTTGAACTGACTGGAAAGGGGAAACCTTTACTATTACGTTTTAGGTAACTAACTAGTGAAGATATGATTTGCTTATTTCTAACGAGATATCCCTTGTGCTGCACAGCAGCTGATCTCCAAGAACTCAGAATTAAGTGGTCCTACAATTAAGGATAATTTTAATAACCCTGGCTTATGTTCTGCTAATAGAACAGAGAACTTTCCCATTCCTCACTGGAGGAATGGGAAGAAAATATATATTACCTAGGACTGGGACAGCCAAGCCAAAAGTTCCTTTACAGTGTATTTTCAAAAGTATGTTCCTTAATCACATAAATGTCTTAATGTTTTTATACAATATTTATTTTATGAATGGTTTTAAACATAAGATTCAGATATGAAACCTAATTGTCTCCACAAACCAAACCTTCATTATTATGCCAAATTCATGTGATTTGACAGGGAAAAAATCAGTTTTTTCTGAGGAAACAGCAAATCAGAAGCTTGCATTATGGGACTAGTGTGACCCCTTCTGGTATATTACAATATGTTTTTACTAGAGATCTGGCAAATGGCTCTCAGGATACTTATTGCACTTTTTCTATCAAAGAAGAGAACAGGGGAAAACTCTTGCCTTAGGCTTTAAAAACCCACCACCAAATAAATATTATTACTGGTATAATAACAGCCATCATTGTTCATAATACTGTACACAATACATGCCAACCAAAGAATTAAAAATCTAGCCTTTGATAATCTAACCTCTGTTAAAACTTCCTAAACTTCTTAAAAGGCCCTATACACTTCTGAGATTACCTTAATGTGCTCTGCAATGTGTACCTTTGAAAATAGTTTAAAGTTTAAACACTTCAGCTGGGAACAAAGAGTGGCCATAATATGGTGATGGCTAAGTTAGCTGACTCCTGCTGCAGCTGATAGCCACCAAACCTCAGAGGCAGCACAGTGTGAATTATGCATTTTGAAAAGGCTGCTTCCCTATATCTCATTATTATGATACATACAGGTGAAAACCTTTTAAAGACAAGTTTATTGGTGTTTTGCTACTAAATGCTGCGTATTTAATTTTTAATCTTGCTTACATATTTTTTTTACTGCAGTATGTATCTATATGTTTTAAAGCACACATAAATACAATAAAAAATCTGGAAGCAACTGTAATTGCAGTTCATGTGGATATCAATGAACTGAAAGGCAGTGTGCAATTAATAAATACAACTCAGCACAAATAATTAAAATAGGAAAGCATAAAAAAGGAATTAAAATTTTTTAAAAATGTCATTTCTCTACTTCAATAAACTTCATGCATATTTGTCTTTAATCACCCACCATTGCTGGCTTTTCCTGATTCTCAGCTGTAACATACAATATATACAAAAGGTGCATCAATTCACAAAAATATATTTCAATTCAATATCCTTAAGAAAACATAAAATAAAAGATAAATATGGTCCAAACCTCAACAATTAAGGTTCCAGTGGCCATGCTTTTCATTCCTAATTTTTGGCCCCTGGAATCATAAAAAATTTGGAGATTTTCTGATTAACCTCATGGAGAATCACTTCATCTAGGATTTGATCATGGTCTTTGTTGGATCTTATGAAAAACTCATGCAACATCAACACAATGATGATTTCATAGAAAAGACTTATTATGCTTCAAGATGCTGTTGTACAATTAAAGCTTTTTTAAACTTAATAATGGAGAAAGAACTGCAAGTAATAGAACTCTGCATTGCATCCATTCATTTATCCTTATCTTTATCTGCCTTTGTACACCTGCAGAAATTTTGCTTGCAACATTTTGCTTGCCATACTGTTATTGAATAGGGAGGCTTCAAAATAAAAGAAAGTAGGCTGAAGCCTTGACTATCTTGCGTAAGAGTAAAGCTTCATTTTGGTACACAACAGCAGCAAATTTTTTGTTGTTTTAAAAAACTATGAAGAAATTTAAGCAGGAGATAGTAAATTACCTCAAAAGAATGTAATCATGAAATTTAGACAAGATAAAGATAGAAAAGGTCCAGCTAGCTAACTATATTCTCAAAATAGGGAGAAAGATCCCTCCCATAAATAACTTTTTCATTTAAAAAACTATATCCGGTGGTACAATCTTCCTTTCAGATAAATATACTAGAACATGTTATCCAAATAAACAGGTAATGCAAATTAATTTTGACTCCCTCCTTTTAACTTATAAGAAAAAAAAAATGCTATACGTTATATACTATTGTCCCAAGCAGAAGAAAAAGAGAGATTCCGGAGGTTTAAAGTTTTAAAAATACTCCTTCCCTGACCGGGAATCGAACCCGGGCCGCGGCGGTGAGAGCGCCGAATCCTAACCACTAGACCACCAGGGACCTGTGACTCACTGTTTCTTCTTTCCTTTAAACCAATCAATCCAAGTCCTGCTTCTTTACATTAACGTATCTGTTAGTATATTTTCACGAATCAAATGGCTTTTCAATCGAAAAGGCCACTTTGCACCAAGCTGAGGAGACTAACTCTGGCAACTGAACCACAACACATTATTGGTTTTGTTAAAAAACCCTCTTATCTTTTTGGTCCTCTGCGTTCTTTCTTGGTACTCTTCCCCTGCATCTTGCCTTGGGGAGGGGGGGGAGCAGACTCCATTCCTTGGCGGAATTGATGCTGAAACTGAAAACTGCAAAAAATCAGCAATTCTACTGAACTGACTGCGCTGCTGTTCAGAGAAGTGTAAATAAATTTACAGTAGCTGTGATGAAAACTCTATTCAGTGTTTCCAACCACGGCCTATCCCTCAGATAGCACAGATCATGTGTCCATGGGGATGCTGCAATGGGCATTAGTGTGAAGACCAGTCATAATCACTCTTTTCAGTGCTGTTGTAACTTCAAATGTTGTTTTAATGGATGGTTGTACGACAAGGACTCCCTATAAATGGCACATTAAAAAACTGTGTATGATATGTACAAGATTGGAACAGATATATTAGTCAAAAAAAGGAGGGATAGGAATAGCAGAAATACTTGGATAAGGTGACCTCAAAGCTTAAAGCCACAAGAGCCGTTTCAGTGGACTCTTCATAGATATCACACAATAACCCCTAATGCCAGAGAACATCAAGGCAAGGAGCCTCTATGATGGTTCACATCAGCAAGAGATTCAAAACTCCAAGGAAATGGAGACTGTATGCCACATTTCAAGTGATTCAAGGCTATTTACATAGAAAGTTGTGCTCCACTAACTTACCCATGGTATTAAGATGCTTTCTGCATCTCTCAATTAGTTACGGAATTTCATATAACAGAGACTTTACACCAAATATGTTTCTCTTAATCGTTTTTAAGGAAGGCATGGGAGTCTCTCTCTCTCTCTCTCTCTCTAAAAGACAAGTAACTGTGACTTAGGGCTCCCAGGGATTTGGGCGCCTCCATGTGCTGAACAAAAGTATGACATAAAATGCAAGCTCTCCTCAGCTGGATGACTTTTGATTGCATTCAAAGGAATCAAACAAATTGCTTTAGTGCTGTTTGGGGTCCTGAAGTGCAGAGTGGGACACTTCATGTTGTATTGAGAAGTTTTCTTTTACAAACCAAATTTGAAGCAAGCAAAGAGGCAAGAAACAGCTGTGACTTTGTTCCTAATGAGGAAAAGCCACAGAGTATTTGTGTAAATATGCAAGTATTTAAGTTCAGGGTCAGATTTAGGCTAACACTGAGTAAGAACTGGACTAGGGCACAGAAGCTCAGGAAGTGCCAAAATCACCCCTTTTTTTCCAAATCATTTAAAAAATGCAAATGTTTGCATTGGTGGCATAATTACTCAATGTGGTTGAGGAGTACAATATAGCCTTCAGCTGGTACTGTACTATAGATACAGAAATTTGCTTCCCCAGACAATACATGGCCTCTGAGCCTTTCCTGAGAAAAGTGGGTGTGCATCACACTAACTGGGTTCAAAATGAATACTACGTATCTGCCCAGCCAATTTGATCTGGCGTGCTCCAAGTATCTTCAGTTAAACAAAGCCACATATTGTGACATTGGAAGCCTGTCCTCTGCAATGAAGTTCTCCCTGGGATATGAATGGCACCTCATTCCTGACATTTTGAAGGATCCTGAAGAACATCCAGGTCTTTGGTGAATGTGACTGAAGCCCATTCTCTTCTTTTCCTTTGTACCATCTGGGTTTGTTATCTTTGCCAACTTTGTTCTTTGTTTTGTGTTGTTGCTGGGAGTCATATGGCATATACATTTAATAAATTATTGTTATTGTTGTAGTTGGTTGCATAGCCAGACAGATGTTCAGAATGAATTTGGCATTTTTATCCAGCTATTGATTCCTTCCCAAAAACCTGAGATAGATAAGGATGTTTGATGGTGTTACAGATATTGTTGCAGGATATAAGCTGTTCCTAGTAAAGTTGCCTGTTGCAATTGATTGATAGTGAATTTGTCAATGCCCATTTACATGGTAATCAAGTGGTGCTTCAATTGTTTTGGATTGCACCCAAGGCGCCTATTACTATTGGTACTACTTTTGCTTTCTTTTGCCAGTCATTCTTTTTATCATCATTTCCCACCCACTTATTTCAATTCTGGGCTAAGAGAATTGCTGGTATTTAGGTGAATGGATGGCCAAAATTGTACCCTTACCTAGAATTATGTCCCATTATTATTAATTATTTTATTACAGGCATTCACTGCAAAAGGCCATTATTACATTTAATGGGACTTCCTTTGGGCGGATAATATATGCATGAACCTAGAGCTCTTAAAAAGACAAAATATAAAGTATAATTTAAGGTTATTTCCTCCTTATAGGTTATAATGAGCCCTGAAGAGCAATAAAAATGAAGATGGTTACTTCATCTCTAATGCTCAATCTGATGTTTTCTAATATCTAAATTATAACAGGATAGTTTATACAACCAGGGAGGCTTTTTTGATTTTCATTCTACCCTGAAAATACCAACTCAAGTTATTAGGGCTAACTAATTTTGTTGTTTTCCCCTAGCTATGCTGCAAGCAGAGGACAATGCTTTAAAGCTTTGTTTAAGTTGTTTTCTCATCTTCAACGACTTTTAAAATGTGTGAACTTCAACTTCCAGAATTCCTCAGCCTGCATCACTGGGTAAGGAATTCTGGGAGTTGAAGTCCACATATCTTAAAATGGCTGAGGTGAAAAACTTTGCTTTCAAGTAACAGAGGAAAATAATTTATCCTGCACTAAGTATTTGGAGTTGTTATTGTTTCCTATTTTTGCAGTCCTCTGTATAAAGCTTAAAATCATATACATGTCTAAGAAGTGTCTAATCAATGTCATTAAGTTAATTAGTTATTCTGGAAATTTGTAAAAGACTGTATTCCATTAGAAGTTTGAAACCCAAACCTGAAGAGGACAAATTTATTCTTGAAAGTCTAGGAAATAACGCTGCAGGGCAGAAATTATTCACCTAGTGAACACTAGTGAAAGTGAGTTTGCAGCACAATGAAACCTTGCCTTTGTCACCAAGGAAGAGTGAAACAAAGCCTTTCTATTGCTGGTTTTAAAAAAAAAAAAGTCTTTAAAATCTTCCCGGTGATTAGATTTAGTTGCAAATAGTTACAGAAAAAACTTCTTTCCCTGACCGGGAATCGAACCCGGGCCGCGGCGGTGAGAGCGCCGAATCCTAACCACTAGACCACCAGGGAAATTAGCTATTAAAGTTATGTTTGCTATATATCAACAGAATAAAAAATTATTACACTCCTATTTGGCTACTTCAGTACATAATCGCAATTGTTCTGATATAGGACCAGTTGTTGCTGCTTTCTCTATATATATTGATTTATTCTGAAGAGAAAAGTCTGTGTACACCAGGAACCTTTGCGTGAATGAAAGCTGAGAGGGAAATTGAACAAACAAACAGAATAGTATAGTACTCTAAGGAATAAATGTGCTCTGATTAATAAATGTAAAGTGCAAAGATTTATAACAACAGAAATGTCAGGCAATTACCTTATGTATTAATTAAATATCTATTCTGCTTTTTATTTAGGAGCTCAAGGTAGCATGCATGGTGCCACCTCCTCCAATTTTTCACCATTTTGTGAGTTACGGTGAGTGAAGATACAGGAATGAACCAAAGTCACCTACTGCATTGAGTTTCTGTGGTTGAAAATAGAGCAGAGCCTGGCTTTCCACATCTGACACCTGCTAGAGACTGTGAGAGTTTTCTTTCTGAGCAAGAACACTGTTGTGGCCAGCCATGTCACAAAATTTATCTATGAACGGATAAATCACTACCCCCAAAATAGTCAGAATATGCTCTGAAAATTCAAAAGATTCCTCTTCTGGAATTGTAAACATGTGTAAAAACATTCTACCAGTGAGGGAGTATGATGGTTAAGGCACAAGACTCGAAGTACAATAGAGAAATTCAACTTCAAGTCTACTTTTGTTTTGCTGGGGGATTGGGGCCAGCCATTTTCTCTCAGTTCTTCCTACTTCAGGGAATTATTTTGGAAAGATAGGAAGGAGGAGGAGATATTTTGAGTTCCCAAAATGGAAAGATGGAATATAAATCTAAAGAATGAATGTTAAGGCAGATTTTTTTCAAAGTGTCCATGAAATGAAGCAGATTGAAGAAAAAAATAACATTCCAGCAAAATTATCGCTGGTCAGTTATGGAATAAGTAAGGCTTACTCTGAAGTAGTTAAACATATAATAGCAATGCTGACTAACAATATAATCCTGTAGGAATGAATGTCAATTAGGTGTGAATGCTCTATATTATTATTTAATGTTGATTTACCAAAAAGACACATACCATACAAAGACAATACAAACACTTGAAACTACAACAGTTTATTTAGTGACCGTTTAAAGTTATAACGGCACTGAAAAAAGTGACTTATGACCGTTTACCCCACTTACAAATATTGCAGCATCCCCATGGCCACGTGATCAAAATTAAAATACTTGGCAACTGACTCATATTTATGACAGTTGCAGTGTCCTGGGGTCATGTGATCCCCTTTTGCAACCTTCTGACAAGCAAATTCAATGGGGAAACCAGATTCACTTAACAACTGTATTACTAACCTAACAGCTGCAGTGATTCACTTAACAACTGTGGCAAGAAATGTCGTGAAATGGGGCAAATCTCGCTTAACAAATGTCTCACTGAGCAACACAAGTATTGGGCTCAAATGTGGTCATAGGTCAAGGAGTACCTGTACCCTACTTAACCACAATAATTATGCTAAGGTTTTGTGCTTTTAGATTACTTGCAGTCTAAAGAAACCTATTTCATCAATGTAAGTCATTATAAGATAGGAAAACATTTTTATAATTGTTGAATTTGCTCAATGATGTATAGTATTTCTTGATTTCTAGCAGATGTATTGAAGTGTAGTTTTATTTTCATAGTTTTTGTTCCTTCTCTCAAAGATAAGCTGTATTTCCCAGCCATACTTCTCATTCAATTATCCCTGCTGAAGATGTGGCAATTTTTTCTTGTTTCTGCCTGTTGGCCCTATTTTAAAATTATTTTTCCAGGAGCGAATTCAATGTAAAGAAACAATACTTGTTGCAATGCTCAGTAAAGGAATGAAGCAAGGATATCTGGAAAAACAAAACAAAACCTTGCAGTCTTTCTACATTCTTGGCCTACTTTCTCGAAGTTTCTGATAAATCTTCTGTCTTGCAGGATTATAGTGTAGACAGAGAACATCAGGCATAGATACAGCATGCTGAATCATCTTCCACTTTATATGGATGATCCTGCTGCAGCTCGAGTGACAGACCACTAACCTTGGTAGAAAAAAAACACCATGCCAATTAGAGGTTGTTAACTCTCAAGGTCAGAAGTACTTCTAGACCTAACAGAATTAACACCTCATTAACAGCAACAGCTTGAGTAAAGATTGTACTCCTTTATGGTTTAGCTGGGCAAACCCCACTTGATGGGAACAACTGTTGTATCCAGTTTCTAACCTAGATCAATTCTTGCTTATTCCAAAGTTTGTTATAGAGAATACCACTTCCAGTGGTCCACTGACCTTGGATTACATTACATTGAAAAGAAGGACTAGGGGTGACATGATAGCAGTGTTCCAATATCTCAACAATTGCCACAAAGAAGAGGGAGTCTAGCTATTCTCCAAAGCACCTGAAGGAAGGACAAGAAGCAATGGATGGAAACTAACCAAGGAGAGAAGCAACCTCCTAGAACTAAGAGGATATTTCCTGACAGTTAGAACAATTAATCAGTGAAACAACCTGCTCCAATACTGGAACTTTTTAAGAAGAGATTGGACAACCATTTGTACGAAATGGTATAGGGCAGCGGTTCTCAACCTTTTTCAGGCTGAGACCCCACTTGCGCCGCCCATGCGCGGCGCGACCCCGACCTGCGCCGCGCACACGCAGCGCGACAGGCCGATCCGCGCTTGCGCGGCACGACGGCCCCAACCGCGCATGCGCGATGCGACGGGCCGATCCGCACATGCGCAGCACATGCACAACGGCCCAACCGTGCATGCGCGGCGCGATGGGCCGATCCACGCATGCGCTGCGCACGCACGACGGCCCCAACCGTGCATGCGCGGCTCGACGGGCTGATCCCGCATGCGCAGCACGGCCCGAATCGCGCATGCGCGGCGTGATGGGCCGAATGGGAAAAAAATGGCGGACTGCGGTGTCTGGCAACCCCCGCAAAACGGTCATTCCACCCCAAATGGGGTCACGACCCACAGGTTGAGAGCTGCTGGTATAGGGTTTCCTGCTTGAGCAGGGGGTTGGACTAGAAGACCTCCAAGGTCCCTTCCAAATCTGTTATTCTATATTACCACCCTTCACAGTTCCTTCTTGATTCTAGAACTTGGTATGCAAACAAACACACAATGTTCTTCCATCTTTCACTTGCAGGCAAATAAATGTGCAAATATATATTCAACATTCACCTTAGACCTACTGTTTGCACTGGCAACTTGGTGCACAAACAACCCCCATCAGTATTCTTATATCTTCATTTGTTTACTTGGCATTTCAACACCTTCTATGGTTTTCTGTAGCTAGACTAGGAAAGCTTGCTTCTAGTTTAATTTAGATTCTCAGAAAGGAGAAGTTCTGAAGGACCAGAAGATATAAATAGTTATAGTACTCACAGATGTGCAGCCACAAATAAGCAGATCCCACAATGACAAAAATGCTGAGTTTCTGTTCCAAAAAAGTCTGAGGGGCATTCCAACGTAGTCCCCATATGTTTGTTTCAGTGCAACTTGCTATTATCACATTATCATACAATATTGGGAACTTTCCTCAAGCATAATAACCTTATGACAAGTCCCACAGCCAAATAGGCAGTTCCATACCTTGGAACTGAAAGTCTGTTACTCAAAAATTACCGTAGATTTGTGGAGGAGTTTTGATGTGCAGTTGAAAACGTTGCTAAAATAGAAATTGCTAACAGGGAAATATGTTTGCACCTAGGGAAGCATCCAATGATGCAATATGTGACCATCTCATGCTCTCTATGTGTTTTTAGCCACCTATTGAGTTCTTTCCAAGAACCTGGGACAGGCAGATATTATTATTGATGATGATGATTTGGAAAAATATTGAGTAGCTCTTCCATTACACTGATATAGAACTTATTAAGCAGAAAGCACACACAATTATTTGCTAAATAAATGCATTTAAAACTGACTTTGGACAAGTTATGAAACAGATGTTAAGAAAAGACTTGGATGAGAGATTACACAGTCCAGAGACAGAAGCAGAGTTTATTGGAGTGGGCATCCATAATACATTCAATAAATAATAAGAAACTCAAGATAATCCAACTTTGATTTTCTCTAGTATATAATGGGACAAAGAGAAACTTGGATAAGCTTTCAAGACTCTGTTATTATGTCCTATGTTAATAAAGCAGCATTCCTGGAATCCCTTCAATGGCTGTTTTTGACTTTGCATACCTCAAAAGGCTGACAATTGGTGGTCTAAGATTGTAAATCTGGTGTTGCATTGTCTTTCCAACAATGATGTAATTGTTTTTAGTGTTTTCCTGGTTTGGTGAATTTGTAATTCTTCATGTAGCTATCATTTACCAACCACTCATTCAGCAACTGTTTGAAGTTGTGATGGTGCTGAATAAGTGTTACTTAAAACCAGTCCATGAAGCTCTGGCTTTCACATCATCTTCTTAGTTATGTGATCACAATTTGGGCACTTGTTAACCAGCTTGCGCTTATGATTGCAGCACCTTCCCCACCAGCTTTTGATCACCATTTGCAATTTTCCCTGCCAGCTTTCCTGAAGCAAAATCAATGGGGAAGCCAGTAGGGAAGATCACATGTTGATCCCATAATTCCACTGTTCTTCCTGCACTAATGTTTGCACCTAGGGAAGCATCCTTCCTGCCCTCACTCACAACCTCACTGAGCCTTCCCAGGCCTCTCCCCTCAGGGACCCCCATGCTCCTTATCTGGGACTCCAGCCACATCTGTAAACACCTTCAGTGTTCAAATTGAGATTACTGTACATCAGAAAATCTGGATTTAAGTTTATCATATGAATAAAAATGAAAATCATCCTTGCACTATAATGATAGAGATGTATATTTCCTGGGAACAAGTTATAAAGCTATCAAATGAAACAAACCAAGTGGACCCCTGCCATATCAAGGGATAATACTACCGTAGGAAGACGATTGAAAGAAATAAAGCCTTTTGCTACTCAAGGGGGGGGGGGAAAATCACTGCTACAATTACTGCGGTTAAATCATGTGGCAGAGTTAAATATAAACAAGCCAATAATATTTCGATTTAGCGATGATGGTGCAGTATCCACAAAACTGAGTAAACCTTGAGGATAACACAGGTGATTATGTGACAGGAACAATCACCTTAGTTGTGAACGTCTTGGGATCAGCGCTTTTTTGAAAGCGAATAGTCTAGAAACAGCAACACTCCCGTACTTATTGGGTCAAACCCGCACCGAAAATAAAACGCCGAAAGCACCGCTGAGGCTAAAGAGCATCTTTAAAACCAGCAAGAAACAAGGCCGCCGTTTTGGCTAAAACCTGTTGATAAGCTACTAAGCCGTTGCAATGAATCATCCGGACAATACTCTCGCTCACGGTCCTCAGGTGAAGGGAACGAATCAGGACCCGGTTAACGCGCGGCGACAAAGAAAGGAAAGTTGGTGAGCGCCATCCCTCCCCGCTTCCTTCCCTAAAAATGTACATTTCTGTTAGAGAAAAGGTCACACGGCTGTGCGGTAGGCGGAGCTGGAGCGCGGCGGAGAGGGAGGAAAGCGGGCGGGCGGGCGAGCGAGCGAGCAGCGCTGCCTCCCGCGAAGTGGAGGCTTTAGGGATTTCTCGGTGGAACCAGCCGCGGAAGGGAGTGTGCGGGCTGAGTGGCGCGCGCGCGCAGAGCAGCCGCGGGGAGTTGCGTCTGCCTTTGCCGAGGGAATATGCTGCTGCTGCTGCTGCGGTGGTGGCTGGCTTCTTGTTGCCAAACGGCGCCTGGAAGCCACAAGCGGCGGACGCAGCCCTTGGCGTCTTCTAGCCGGGGACCGTAGCGAGCGTTCCTCCTTCGGCGCAGCTTCCTTTTCTTCTCTCCGCCCGCGGGTGCTGTAGCTGCTTTTCGCTTCTCCGCCTCTTCCTGGGGATCATGGAGGAATCTCGGTCTGGCATCCTTGCGGAGAATCTGCCAAGCGGCAACCGCGGTGGCCAGGAAAGCCCGATGCTGGCTTGAGGAGACCCGGACTACCCTCCTACTCTTCTAGCGGTGGGTATTTGCTACTGATGAGCCCGGGCCAGGCAAGCTTTCCAGCCCGGGTGCATGAAGCCCTAAGGGGCGGGGGAGAAAAAGAACGAAGCAGCCTCCCGGCTCATAGAAATGCTGCATCCATTCCTACTCCTTCCTTCCCCCCCCTCCGATTAGCATTGGAGGAATGGGCGCCTACTCCGTAGTACGTCGGCGGAGGCAGGCAGAGCGCTTGAGGAGCAAGCGCATTTGTTTAGCTGGCTTCAGCAAGCTCCTTTTTTTCCCCAGCCTGGCGATCCGAGGCGACGAAGCCAGAGTTCAAGCAGGCATTAAGGGTGCTGATTCAGGGTGTGGGTGTGGCCACTGCCCGTTCCTTATCGGGGCCGCTTAGTTCAAGTTCCCTGCGTAATATGCTGAATCGCTAATACTGTACTTAACTAGAAAATCATACCTGCAAGTAGGCGTTTCAAGAGGTCACATTCCTTTTTTTTTAATGAAGAGGTCTAGCTAAAAGAGGAAAATGGAATTGCCTGTGGATTCCATTTATTGGAGGAAAAGATCCACCCATGATAATGTGCAGTTTGAACTGTCACTCCTCCCTTTTCAGGGTTTGTTTACAACTCTGTTCACCAGAACTCAAGTCGTTTAAAATTTAAAAGGGGAGACTTGTTATTTCCATATCTGGCAAATTCTCTCTCTCTCTCTCTCTCTCTCTCTCTCTCTCTCTCTCTCTCTCTCTCTCTCTCTCTCTCTCTCTCTCTCTCTCTCTCTCTCTCTCTCTCTCTCTCTCTCTCTCTCCCTCCCTCCCTCCCTCCCTCCATTCCCCCCCCCAGTGCGTAAGGTTTTCAGGTCTTAAGGGACAAATGGATAATTTTTGGACTTTTTCATTAGGATTTGTGCTGTGCCTATCTCTGTTTATCATGCATATTAAAATGCACCATTGATGACATACACTATCTTACATATATAAATATAAAGTATTTGCATTATGGTGGATTTTTCTGTTTCTAGTTTTAGGTTTGCTGATATAATCTCCATCTTTGGAGCTTTAATAGACACATTTTCAAGGATTTGAATGAAATATACCTTTAATCAGTATGACAGTTTAAAAAACAACAACGTAGCAATATTGTCCATCTTGAGCTAAATGTGCAAATTTAAAAAAAACATTACTCTCCTCTGCCTGAATAATATTGTACAATCCTTTCAGTTTGGGAATAGTTACTTATTCCTAGGTCCCAAAGGTGTTGGACATATTGGACTTAATGCACGTAGTTCCAAAACAATGGGATAATGATATAACTCCAGATGTTGCTGAACTAAATTCCTACTTGATTTAGCTAGTATGGCCTGTGATGAGGGTTTTATTGTTCATGAATCTATTGAAGACTAATTGAAACTAGACAACCCATTGGGTCTATTGGGTCACTTTTCAAAGATATTTCCTTACTTAAACAGAAACAGAATGATCCCAGGTGGGCAAAAAAGCACTGGGAGTGGGAGCAACTTCCAACTTCCTGCCAGCTTCCGCATTGACTTTCCTTGTGGGAAATTGACAGGGAGCGTTGGAAATGATGATTATGTGACCATGACTGGTGCAACAGTGTGGCAACGAGAGCAACCCACACCTTCGTCAAATTTCAATCCCACAGGAGTTATGGGCCCTATGGGATTTTGGGTATATTTTTTAAGACAGCCCATTTGAGGCACATTGATTCAAAAATTGTTACTCCATGATGTACGGATTTGCCCAATTGTAGCTTACAAACGGAGTTTTAGTATAGAGATAAATGAGAACTAAAGTTCAGCATTGCATCTGGGTCTTTCACAACAATGCTGATTACAACGTTATTTGAGTCCACAGATATTATCCAGCTCTTTTATTTTTCTTCTAATTGATTTAATTTATCCTATAGAGTTAAATCAGGTTATGGTATGATTAGGTTATCCTAATTTTTCCTATTATATTTTATTTTTATTTTTTGTTCACATTTTTTCAAAGTAAAAAAACCAGAGATGGAAATAATAAGGGACAAAGTGGGTTATAAGTATTAGAGATGTAACTCTCTGATACTCTTTCTGTATTCCAGTGATTTTTAAAACTTTTAATCCTTTTTACTTAGATTTGATGCATACTGTATATATTTGTGCTTACCTAAAAGCCAGTTTGTATGAGACGTAACCCTTAAGAAACTAACATATTTATTAGAATATTTTGCATAAGCTACTATAATGCTGATAATTTACATTGGAAAACTGACTGACATTGTTTATGATATATGTTTATAAATAATCATAGAACAAAATAATCATATAGAGATCAGTTTCATGTGTTTAATTTTTTTTCCAACATTCTGTTACGAATATAGAATTTGATATAGATTTGATTGTGGTTTATTTTTTCACATTTTATTTTCTATTCTATTTTCTGTTTGAGCAACTAGCTTTCTAGAGTGTACAGGGATGGTATATCCAGCAATTATAGTGATTTGTTTATATCTAATAATTTTAAATAGCATATATTTGCCAATTCATTGCTTTTTATTTGCTTTAAGTGATTGCGTTTATAGAGTCAGAGAATAAGTAAAGGCATTTTGAGGTGGATCCTTTGATTATAAAGCAAGAATAATTATTTCACATACTTTAAAATCAGCATGTGGAAAAAGACAACTCTGTATAAAATGAAACTCCGGGTGTGTTTAAGGAAACACACAGAGGTGAGGTCTAAATCGAGGTAAAGTTTTTCTAGGGTTTCAAAGTATACTCGTGTAAGTTTTGAATGTGAAAGACTATAAAAATATTGCAAAGAATTACATGGTATAACCGTGTTAACCTGATGAGTTGAACAATATCTGAAGTTAGTTCTGACCAACATTTATTGCCTTAATTCTTAATAGACTGACATAATGATATAAGGTAGGATAGGATAAGAAATGAAAGGATATCAGAAATCAATAGGAAAATAGTACTGGGCACACATGGAAATCCCACAAAATTGTTACTTTGGCTCAGATATACCCACAATACTGGAAGGAGCACAATATGTAATGGTACTATTCATTATATGCAGTACAGCAGAAGAATACCATATTGAAAAAACAGCATCTTGGAATGGGAGAAAATTAAGATTAGAGGGATAATGAAGAACCTGCCCTCTTTAAGATTATTGTTTGAGAGAATGATAATAAAAAAAGAACTTCTCCTTTCTGTTCTGCCACAAAACAACACTGCACTTAGTTTCTGGGCAAATAGCCAACAGCAGCACTGAGCTTTTAGCATTGTAACACAGCAAGGGTGACTCAGGATGGTGGAATAAGAGAACAAAATTAATATTCCCTCTCTGAAACCTTCCTCAGCAACTTTGTAATCCAAACAGCTGGTTTTTGAAACAATAGAAATGTACATGTGATATACATTTGATAGATAGATAGATAGATAGATAGATAGATAGATAGATAGATAGATAGATAGATAGATAGATAGATAGATAGATAGATAGATAGATAGATAGATTGTCAGGAACCCAAGAAGGAACAATAGTTCTTTTGCAAAAAGAATGAGTCAGGATATGGAGCTCTACTAAAGTTGATATTTTATGGATTATAAATAAGGGATGGGATATGAGAGGAAGATATATTTGTTTGTAACCTTTGTTTATACTTACGGTGCAAGTCACTTCTTTATATATTTCTTTTCTTTTTTTCATAAACTGCATTTATATCAGCTGCAGGATCCTTCAGTCACATGATTGTGATTTGCAACCATCCCAGCTAGCTTCCAACAAGCAAAATCAATGGGGGAAGTCAGATTCATTAATAACACTATGATTCACTAAACCACTGCAGTAAACAATGCGAGGAAAATAAGGGTTGGGTCATGTGATGACTCATGTAATGCTTGCATCACTTAGTGGCCAATTGTAGACATAATCCAAAGGCTACTTGTATGGATGATAACTTCTGTATTAGAGATTTGTGAGGACAGGAAGCAAAGCTGATTTGTAGGATCAGTGTGGGCAGTATTTTTGGGGTGGCTGAGCCTGCAGTGGAGGAAAAAAGTAATAGATTGGCATGTTTTTTTTTGGATGAGAGTACTAATGCAATAGATTTTCAGAGCTTACAGAAAAGAAAGGAGGATATGTCAAAGAAATCAGTGTGCCACAAATCAGTATCATCCTGGTATTTGCTTTGTCATTTCTAAAATATGATGGCCTGTGCTTCTCTAGCAAGTGCTACATTAATCAAGTTGCCTCCATCTTGAGCCAGAAAGCAATTAGGCTGTCATAAGGAAATTGACCTCATTTCCTGAAAAATGCTCTTAGTCAAAATGCTGAAGTGCTGAGTCACTGGTTTTATCGATTGAAGGTGGTGTAGTTAGGCCATATTTCAATCTTCGTTTACTGAAAGGCATGTATATATATTATAGCTTTATATTACTTAGGGCTAGTGACATGGAGCCCAATTGAACTATTGTTGTGATTCCTCGCCAGCCTGTGGATCCAGCAGCTGAATCTGAGGAATCAGATGAGGAGGAGGGGCCTGGAGTGACATTAGAGTCAGAGGAAGGCTCTGAGGAGCTCCAAGACTTACAGTCGGACAAGGAGCCTGGCCCCTCTACTTGTGCTCAGGCTGAGACCCACCTGTGCTGGGAACCTGAGTTGGACAGTGATGAAGAACAGCTGGGAAAAATCCAGGATGCACGAAGGCGCAGGCAAGAGAAGCGAGTAGAACAGAGGAATGCAGTGGGGCGGCTCCAAAGGCAAAGGAAAAGGCATTAGGACAGCGGTTCTCAACCTATTTCAGGTTGTGACCCCGACCTGCGCTGCGCATGCATGGCGTGATGGCCCGCATCGCGCATGTGCGGCGTGACGGTCCGCATCGCGCATGCGCGACGCCCGTGCGACGGCCCACATCGCGCATGCGCGGTGCTACCCCGCGCATGCGCGGTGCTGCCCCCTGCACCGGCCGAGGGGAAAAGGGAAAAAATGGCGGACTGCGCTGTTTGGCGACCCCCGTGAAATGGTCGTTCGACCCCAAATGGGGTCGCGACCCATAGGTTGAGAACCGCTGCATTAGGAAGTCACACCTTGGCTGAATTATAAAAGGGAAGGTGTGAGAGGTGTTGGTTGCCAAAGGCAACTGTTTGTGTTAAGGATCAAGTTTCTGTGAACTGTGTTTGTTTGCCTTGACATTGACTCAGGTCTGTAAGAATAAAAGGGGTTGTTTTTTTCTTGTGGTTTCTGTCTGGTTGTTGGAAGTGGGGTTTCTCCTTGTGAGCATAACACAGAACAACTATTTCTTGTTCTGGTGGTAGAAAAAATACTGCATGTGGGTCACTAACATTTTGGAATGGGTTGAAGTAGAATTGTGGCTAATCTATACATGCAAGATTGTCTTGAAATAGGTTGTATTTATATTTATACTATACTATTTTATAAGGCTGTGCAGTGCTTCAGATTCATCTTGGAAGAACTTTTTCAGAACATTCAGACTGTAGCCATACTGTCAGGAAAACTGCTATGGCTTCTTTAATGAGTCAAAGATAAGTACTGTGTTGGTACTCCTTGCATATCCCCAAAATCTTTCTCAAACTGAATTCAAAGCAAACCACAGCCTTATTTTGTTTCTTTAACCATGATGGCCTCCAGATCTGTTGGACTACCGTTTCAAGAATATTAAATCAGCATGAAGGGAAAGTCTTTTTTAGAGAGCTATATTTGAGCAATTGCTGTCAGAGTTATTGTTGAGCACAGATGATTCATGAGTACTAATGAACACTTATTATATAAGAATTTTGATAAAATAAATCAGTAAATCCCATAATCACAAAAGAAGACATTGGTGTATTCATTAGTAGCTTGATATAAAATTGCTTTATATTTGGGTTATTAGGTTCATCCTAGAGCTGCAGATATATTGTGGATCTGTTTTCAAGTCCTGTCAGCTTCAGCCAGCAAAGTCAGTGGTGAAAAAATTAGGAACAACACAGTTCATTGCTACTGATCTAGTCCAATACTATTAATTTTGATAGGCACCTCCTTGTGAGAACTCAGGGTTCAGCTTTGGATCTTGGTCATTTAAAGAATGTGTTTTGGGCAGTTAAGAAAAGATAACTAGTAATAGGATAATGGGAAGGCACTGAAGAGAAAAGGAAGAAACTGGTCTGTTTAAGTTCATAGTTTAGCCGTTCTGCTGTCATAATTTTAACAGTCCAGATGGGTCTGGAAATTCTGAGATTTGTAGCTGCAGTCCATCTAAAATACATAGGGCTGGAAAAATGAAATTGATGACTCCCATTTTATAACTATATTATGTAAGGGCACAGCTGTATTTTTTTTTAGTGCTGTAAGAACAAAACCAGACAGTTTCAGACTCATCCACGCATCCCTCTTTTGTTCAGTCATGATTCATCAAACCAGCTTTTAATTTATAATTACCATTTTAATTCTATCTTATGTATCTTTCATATATGTTATATATTTATCTTAGATTTTATGTGGGTTTTTTTTTAGTAATAAGTGATTTTTTTTGAGAAATAGTAATTTCTTAGTGAAAAGGATCTGGGAGAAAAGAACTTGCTTGTATTGGTACTTTAACTTCAGATGAAAGAAAAAAAGCAATGTTTTCAAAACACATTAACAAAATATGATCTGTTTTTGATTTAGAATGTCATATGACTCCATTCGCCATGCTTGCAAAGGACAGTTCACTTATTAACTTATGTGAATCTACTGGCATGTGGAAAGGAATTGGGAACTCACCTGTCTACGTGAAGTTTGACTTGCATGCCTGTTCCCAGTTCCACAATTGATGTACATAAGGAGAAACCTTCACAAAGCTGGGTTCACATCTCTTGCAAAGCCATAATTCAGTTTGCTTAACTTAATGGGTAAACCAAGGTTATGATTTGTAAATGATACCGTTACCTTAACATATGTTGATAAAGTTAGTTGTGGCTTATATCATGGTTAAACCAATAATAGTTGACTTCATATTATACTAGACTAATGCTTCAGTCCTACTAGACAAGATCTATTTTCAATTTGTAATGCAGGTTTGTAAATGTCAGGTAGATTGCTACTATCACATGGAGGTATTCTTGAGGGCAGATCGTACTGTAGTTGTGCAGATTGATTGTGTAGTGCTAGTGATCATATTTGGCTTGTTCTTAATTCTTTTTTCTAGCATTCCCTGAAGCCAAGCTGAGAGTTGTACCAAACGAAGATGCATTGCAACAGCAGTGTGTAGTACAAGGAACGATTGTGAGTATTCTTTACAATTATTGCCTTTATAAACTGAATGAGCTGAATAAAACATTGCCTTTTCTCTTGGGACAAAGTTAGAACTAAAAAAAGGCCTAACATGTACACAGCCCAGGTTCGAATCTCAGAAGGATATGTCTGGCTGAAGACAGTTAAGAAGCTCGAAATAGCTATTCCAGTTCTCCCTTTATTCTTTGTCAGCAATCTAAAAAAATAATAATGAATGTATGTATGTACGTGTACGTGTGTGTGTGTGTGTGTGTGTGTGTGTGTTTGTGTATTCCTATTCTTTCTTGGCAGGATACATAGGCCCCCTATGTATTTCCTTGTCCCCCAATTTATTTGTATTCAACCTACACTTACAAGAGGTTTATATTGGGACATGATAATGTTACATGGATTTTGCAGTGATGTGGCGTTGACACAGTTGTGCTCATCCAATGGGGTCTCCCTTGTACTGTTGAGCCAATCCTCTTTGGACTCAGCTGCAGTGTAGCTCACATTGAAAATGTCCGTGAAGTGAGGGTATTCTTGGTCTTATTCAGTGTCCTGCTTTATGTAGTAGATTTCACAGGCACTCCTTTTAGGAAAAAACTGATCTTAATCCATCAAGTCAATTTCACATGCCAACTAAAAACCAAAGCAGAACTAAGAAGCTTGATGTTCTCTGTTTGCATAAACAGCCTGTAGCTTACTGTATTCTTGCCTCATTTCACTGACCAACCTCTGGGGGTTAAGTGAGCCATTATTTTCCCCTTCCACAGACAGACTCATACAGGACCTACCTTGCATCCTGCAATCATGGGTTGAGCACAAAATTGTGGTGACATGCCATCATTACAGCTTTTATTGGAAATTTGTACGCAGCCAGATTCAAGTCTTGACAGCCTGGGCAGCTTTCCTTCAATTCCAACTGTTCAGATTTATTTTTAAAAATAGCCTGATAAAAGCACATGGCATATCCAGAAAATGGGTTATGGTTGTGCAGCTATCTATTTTTTACCTTTTTTGTGAAGAGTGGAACAAGGAGAATGTATTACTCCTGAAGGTGCTGTAGCTTAAGAAGTTGGACTAGTGGTTTTTATATTTCTGCTAGTCAGCTGTAAGGAGCACTGATTACCTTCTCAAGTCAACAAGAGTAAAAAATAATCACACAGCTGATTTCAAGATTTTTTTAGACAGATTGAATCAGTGGAAACAATGCCATCTGCAAGTGCTATTACACAAAAATGGTTTGAGAAATAGATTACCTTCTGTTTTCTATTTAATGGGCTTATCAGTGGTTAGCTGGGTGCAGATAAGCTGACAAAGATAACTTTTTATTTATAAAAATATTCATTGGCTGTTTTCTGGCTCCGAATTAACAATACAATAATATCCAATACAATAAGCGGTATGAAAAGAAAAAAGACAAAACATTAAAGTAGCAAAGAGAAGCAAGCCAAAAGCTTGTTGAAGTAAGAAAAAACATTCTGAAAAGCATGTCTAAAGTTTAGGGATAGAATCTGTTAAATGTTCCTAGGAAGGATTTTCTAAAATTGAGTTTCAACAAAACAGACAGCTTGCTGTTAAATCTTGCATTCTGTTATCTTTATTTGTCCTGAATGGTGTTGAAGGGTCATGCACAATTGAAAAGTTTCTTTGGCAACAGTGCACTAAACTAGAAAAAGTGCAGTTTGAAAAAACTGAAATAATGTGACCAACATGGTCTATATTTTGCACTGCCTCTGGGTTGTTTTTTTTTTTACTCTTTTCAAAAGCAGTGTCCAGTATTACAGTAATCAGATATGAGTATGTGTATTAGTGGCTGGATCTGTTTTATCCAAGGAAAGTACAGGTGCAACAACTGAATGGAAAGAAAACCCTAGGGATTCTAGCCCTCCCTCCAGAAACAGTGGCTATCAACCACTTGGGAGTTTAAAACGGAAAAATACTGAGATCTTAATTGGAATCCTATTTCCTAAAATTGGTGGATTATAAGATTTACAACTTTCTGCTCTCTCTATATATATTTCTTCCTTGATTTTTATTCTAATTACTATTGAAAATTTGGAGTTTTCCCCCCTTAAAATAGGGGGGGGGGAGAAAAACCTAAAAAGATCCAACTAACTCTAAAATGTAACCTGCTATTCTCTAAGAGACTTGTTGACAGCTTTGAAAATAGATAAGATACAAAATAACCTTGAAACACCATCTGCAAAATTCAGCTCAGCTCCCCATTTGGTGGACTTTCTGACTGTCAATTTCTTTTTCTTGAGTTTAATATATTATAATGGAAGGAAAACAGGAAAGGATTTCTTCTACAGAGGAAGTACAGGAACAAATTCTTTGTATGTTAAAAGCGATGATCCAAACTCTATGTATGCAAGCTCTGGATATACAAACTCAAACTATGACTTCAAATAATTATCTATACAGAATTCTATAAGAGAAAGTGAAACAACCAAATGTTATGATAGAAGACTTAGATACTCAACAAATACAGACAATAGAAAACACAAAAAAGAAATTGGTAATAGAGAACAAGGAAAGGGCGTTTCTTATAAACCAGAAAGAATTTGAAGATAAACAAGAAAAACAGATGAAAGAAAGATAAATACTTCGGGACAACTGCATCGAACTGGAAAAATAAAGAGACTGCCGGCTAAATCAAGTTCTCTTAAGAAAACATCAACTGGATGTTCTTATCAACATCAAACAATAGCCACAACAATACAAGGAGATTTTTTTGATGATTTAAAGGCAAAAATACGAAAAATGACCTGGCAGAGGAAAAAAGCTAGAATAAGATTGAAAAAGATTGGGGTTCTGATCTATATATGAGATCTAAAATAGAATATATCTAAATAGATAGAATATGTATTCTGAACACAAGACATTGTAATGATTTGAGATAAAGAAAATTTTGGTCATATAAAATCTAGAAATATGTTGAAATAAGTATATTATATTGTCATTAGATGGGTAGGATAAATGGTAGAATTTATATATAAGGTGTGTATTTTAAATATTAGAATGTATGAGCAATTGGGATAAAGGAATTGTGTTTAATTAAAAATTTGGAAAAATTAAATATTAAATGTAATCTGAATGTCTACAAATAATTAAGATTTGAATTTAAGATATTGTTATGAGTTGAGACAAAGGTTAAGTAAAACTTAAAAGTATAAGTACTAATAATTAAATTTGTATATGGGTTTGTGGTATAAATGTTGGTGGTTTATTTTTAATTTTTTTTTCTCTTTCTGGAAGGGAAGAAAGGAAGGAAGTAGAAGGAAGAAAAGGAAAAAAACATTAGTTCCAAATGTGAGATAGGAGACTTAGAAATTGGGATCATTTAAAACCTGGAAATGATAAAGATTAAACGTTAAACTTAAATATCAATGGGAAATTAAAGTTAAGAAAAACTTACTAGATTATTGTCTAAAAGGTGGAATGTCAAATTAATTAAGATATGTATAGACTGAAGATTATTGATGAATACTAGAAAGGTATTTTTTGTTTAATAGAATAAGAACTGTATTGATTTGAACATGACAGTAGATATCATGGGGGAAAGAGAGGGAATTAGTTTGTTGTAATAATTTGAGATTTGTACTGATGATATTCAAATCTAACGGAATTACTGTGCTCAGCCGCCAAGCTACTTTTCAAATATGTAAATGTAATATTGTAAAATCAATAAAAAACTTAAAACTGAAAAAAAAAGGAAAGAAAACCTTCTGGTGGATTTATTTATGTTTTAGAGATTCTATTGCCTTCCATACATATATCAGAGTAAAAGCATTAAGAACCCTCCCCCAAGATACAGTACATAGGTTGGCAGCCTAGTGGAAAGAAGAGGAATAAGGTTATTTTTATTCATTAGGCCAGGGGTTCAAACTCAATTTCACTGAGGGCCGCATCAGCATTGCGATTGCCCTGGCGGGGGTGGGGGGCGTGGCCAGAGTGGGTGCAGCCTACTGGGTGGGTGTGGATGGAGTGGGTGTGGCCTACTGGGTGGGTGTGGCCAGTTCTACATCATTCAAGTCAAGGGTGCCTATGTGGGCCTGGGCAGGAGTGGGACAGATCTGAGGGTCTCTGGCAGAAGAGAGTGGGACCAGGGCAAGTGCCAAGGCATGGTCCACCGGGGCAAGTGCCAAGATCACCACCACAAAATTGTACATTGGTTCCCAGCCAGCCTGGGCCAAGGCCAAGGCAGCGGGGGCCGTTCCCTCACTGTTTCCAGGATGGCTTCGCGGGCCACATGAAACCACTTTACGGGCCGCATCTGGCCCCTGGGCCTTGTGTTTGACATGTCTGCATTAGGCAGAAGAATGTCAAACTTGAAACGTACTGTTCATATCAAAAGAATAAAACACATTCAATTACTTTGCATATCAAAATATGTTTTAAAAGGGTCCTTACCTCTGCAGGCAACCCAAATTGGTCTAAAATATTATTTCTCATTTGAGCAGCCTTAATAATGAATTTGGGAGTGCTGCTAACTACATTTACATTTACCCTTGAATGAAGCAAGACAATCTAATGTTAGGATCCCAGTGAACCGTTTTAAATTGTAACGGATATAGATACCAGGCTGTTGCTGAGACATATAAATATATATGTATGTAATCTCTTTTATATAGTTGGTATATCACTGCGCACTTCCTTTCCCAACATGATATTTTCTAGAATTCCCTGTATTTTACCAGGGAGTTCAGCAGTGTGAATCGTGTCCTGGAAAAGACTATTCTTGTCCCTGTGTCAGGATAAATAATCAAGTATTTTTCTGCTTTGAATGCCCTTTTTGTTCTTGGCCAACCATTTTAGAGATTTAGCGCTTATAAACAACTCTGTTGAGCATTGACATCCAGATTTGCTTGACTTGTTGTCCAACTGAAAATATGTAAGAATGTGATGGACCATGAAGCCCCTTAGTTAAAAAAAAAACCTCATTTACTCAAGTGAAAACCAGAAACATGACTAACAGAGTTGGAGTAACTTACAAGGATCCATTTGTAGGGTCTTCCACCAATAATTAAAGGCTTTGAATTTATTTCTGATCACAGAGGCTGAAGTGTCGTGGCAGTTCCCAAGACAGGTCTTAAGAAATAGCTCTGACAATGTACAGGTAGTCCTTGACTTACAACCACAATTGAGCCCAAAATTTCCATTGCTAAGCAACACAGTTGTTATGTGAGTTTTGTCTCATTTTATGACCCTTTTCACCACAGGTGTTAAATGAATCTGGCTTCTTTGCTGATTTTGCTTGTCAGAAGGCTGCAAAGGGTGATCACATGATCACCTTGATCAACATGCATTTATGATACTGCAACTGTCATAAATAAATGCTAGGTTCCTAATTTTGAACAGGTGACCATGGGGATGCTGCAAAGTTATAAGTATGAAAAACAGTCATAAGTCAATGTTTGCAATGCCACTGTACCTTCACTAAATGAATGGTTATAAGTCAAGGACACCCTTTATGAGTAGAAAGGGTTTTAGTAGGCCCCACAATTCTGCCCCATAATTTAGTACAGGTTGTTTTTGGTCTTAACATACCGTTAGTACAGTAGTCAGATTACCAGGGTGTTTATAACTTGAGCATTTTTAATAGCATATTAGGGCTTACTTTAGCCCTGGCTGCATATTGTAAGTGATCTATTCACGATACTGTGTTGGTAAAGATCACACCTTGATATGAAAAGGCTTTAACTTGTTCTATATATTCAGGTCCAAATGCTAATGGACAAATGCTACCACTTTGGCCTAATTAATTTTCAACATATTGAAAACACAATAGGTCAGGGGCAGGCAACCTTGGCTCTTTTATGACTGCTGGCTCAGGAATTCTGGGAGTTGAAGTCCACGAGTCATAAAAGGTTGTCTACCCCTGCAATAGGTAGATAGTTTTCAGAAAATACCTCTCATGCCAATTTGAGAATATATCATGAGAACAATGTCATCAGAGTATGAAAAACATTAGCAGGTTTATGAGAAATCTTGGTCATGTATACTTAAGGGAAAAAAGAAGTCTTGGCATGTCATTGGCATAGAAATTGAAGAGCATTGGTGCCAAGATATAGTCTTGTCTTATGGTTTGGTAGGTGGGGATGTTCTGTGTTAGGGCACCTTTAGTTCCTGTACAGACTTTTAGGTAGGTGTTTGTATAAAAGGCCTTAATCAGATATAGCCGTCTAGACTTTATGTTTAACCTGCCCAGATGATTTCAAAGAATCATCTATTGAATCAAATGCTACACTGAAATCAATGAAGTATACAAAGAGTTGTTTGCCTTCAGATTCATACTTGGTTATAAGATGATGTGAAAAAATTCCCTGTAGTAAACAGTCAGGTCTGATCCAGTTTGTTCTTCTAATAGCTTTTTTCTATATGAACCAGTACTTTATTTTGTTAGAGGAGATGTTTGATATACATCATGCAGCTTACGGGCCTGTAGTTTTGGGGGTCCTCCTGGTTGCCTTTTTATATATATTTGCACTATGATGAAGACTTTCTATCTTGCTGGAATAAGACATGGGAGAGCAAGTCTGCCAGCAGAGGCTCCCACCAAGTCTCTAAAGAGTTCTCTTGGTACCTTGTGCCTTCCATAGGTACCTTGTTCAGTTTCAAAGTCTGGGTGATATGTTTAATTTCCACTGCAGAAGCTGGTGGCTTGCAAAGAATATTGTCAAAAGTATAGAATTCAGTGTTTCTCAACCTTGACAATTTTAAGGCATGTGGACTTCAACTCCCGGAATTCCATAGCCAGCAATGCTGGCTGTGGAATTCTGGGAGTTGAAGTCCACATGCCTTAAAATTGTCAAGGTTGAGAAACACTGGTATAGATGGTCTTAGTGACCTGCAGCAGGGTGATCTCTGGTTGGGATTCAGTAGAATGAAGATGATTTGACCACCTATGGTTATCTGATGATAATGATATTATTTCACAGTCAGTAGATCAACATGGAACCATCTTCCTCTGGTGATGGGTATAGCATACCAGTGGTGAATAAATGACACCCTTTGAACCAGAAGAGAGGAGGATCGACTGATCACTGCATATGGCACTCTCTTATTCCCTCCTTATACCTATCCCTTCTCTATTTCCTCCCTCTCTTCTTCATCCGGCAGGCTTTCTGGGAAGTAAACCATTGTTTTTACCAGATGACTAAATCAATCATTTGCAGAGATCTTATGAAATTTGACTGAAAACCACATGTGGCCATCATTGGCAAAGTTCCTGATGTTATATAGTCCCAGGATAAATGGTTAAAGTTCAACATTACTAGTCATGCATTAGGCTTTGATGTCAACTAGTTTTTGATTAAAACCAGTGGGATTAAATTCCTGCAATTCAAACTGAATATTGGCAACTGATGCTTGATGCTTTTTGATTACAGGCAGTTTTAAACGTGTTTTCTTTAAAGCAAATCAGGGTTGAATGCCAGTGTATCTAGAGTGCTATTTAAATGCTGGTCTGAGTACTGTTCTGCTATTCACCTTGCATGTTTATTTCAGAAGTGCATATGCTTTGAGCTTTCTGGTTGTTAAAATTCAATTTTAAGTTGCTGTAGACTTTGTTCTTCTCTCTCAAACCGAATAGGTTACAAACCACATAATACTGATTTGTTAAACTAAGCCACAGTGATCGAGTTAAAACATTATGCTAAGCCATAACTTGAAGTATGGCTGAATTTGCATGTCACAGTAAGCCAAAAGTTGGTTTGTATGAGATGGAAGGCCAACAAAGCCTCCTACTTAATGAATATAAAAAATCTTGCCTGAATATTAAGGCAGCTTTAAGATGGGGAGATTTTAACTCTCAAAATTCCCTAGCCAGCGATGCTGGGTGGAGTATTCTGGGAAGTCCCCTTATCTTAAAGTTGCCAAGGTCGAGAAACACTGCTGTATATGATTGGTGATAAAATGCCTCAATGTGCTTATTAAATGGGCTTTTTAGAGTTGTTTTGTTATGACTTAAGAATGGGATATGAACTCAGCTTGTATAGTTTGTAAATCATAGTATATATTTTGGCATTGTATGTAAACATAGCTAATTGTGGTTTATTCAACAATGGATAGTTGAGCAATCTATTATTTACTGCATCAGAAGAAACCGATCATTGGTTTTCATAACTGGAGCATTTTGATCACCCAGGGTACTCACCATTTTAATTTCCCAGGATGTTTTTTTTAACCTTTAATTTTTTTTTATGTCGATAGTCATATTTCCAAACAAAGTGATGACTTGCAATCAACCAGCCAATGATCTTGTTTTCTAAAAGTGCTTTTTGGTGTACCTGGGGTGAAATGGTATTATTGGTAATGTATGTACATTAGGCTTGAAACTAATGCTTGGCTTTGTATCATTATATATATATATATTTCGGCACCTTTTTTCGAGGGATTTTTCCAAGTTTTAAAAGTAACTTTTGAAAAATTGATGTTTGGTCCAAAATCATTAAAACGGTGCATGCAGGCTGCTTGTGTGTCGAGTCCGATGCATGCGTACTTCTTTCGTGCTGGTTGTGATGGTGCTGCTCGGCTTGTGGCACTGCTCAGCTTGTGATTGGTCGTGTGGTTGCACGCTGAGTGCTTACTGTGGGCGGCGAACATTAAGTTTCGTTACACAACTGATGTGTGGGTGTATATAGAGTGATTGACTGTATGAAAGGTAAATAATTTCTTTTATTTTAAAAAATCGTTGGTGAATTGAAAATCTTTTTTTAATTTTTAGTGTAAACTTTATTATGAACATTTCCTTAAATACAATAAATTAAATTTATGTTAAGAACTGAATTTATATATATATATAAAAGATCAACAAGCACCTTTTTTCTTACAAACCCCCCCCCACACCTAAAAGAATCAGAAAAGAAAAATATCCAATGGGGTAAGGAGCCTGTGGGGCACCAGAGGAGGTTTTTATTGGTACTGTGGTACCTAAATTGGAGATCCTCATAGAGCTAGATAGTTGTCTATCTCCTAAGCAGGAAGGCTTGAAAAAAGGATAAATAGTGATCTAGCTAGACAGTGATCTAAACCAGGACTTTTCATACTTTTTCAGGTTGCAGAATCTGTTAAAAAAAAAATCCTGGATACCTACTGAAGAGGCAAAGCTCTAATAATAAAAAACTTGGTTGAGTTGGAGTGAAGTTTGAAAATCCTTGATCCAAACCGTAGTTCTACATGTTATTGGACAACAGTTCCATCTAAACTTACCCAAGACATAATGATCATAAATTGTGAAATGATGTTGTTGCAAGTTCAATACATTTATTATTGAATCATGTCCATTTAACCCAACAACATGGATGCTTGCTTTTCATACCATGTTCTGCCTACTAACTACAAGTGGTTGTTTCTGGAAAGTTTTAAGCATTCAAAATAAATACTTTTGCTTAGATTTCTTATGTCCATACCAAGAGAACTAAATAAAAGCTGTTAACTTGGCAGCTGCTCTCGAGATAGAGATTTTGTAATGTAAAAGGTTATTCCATGAAATTTGAATGTTTTAATTTCAGAAGAAGAAATTTCGTTACAACAGATAATTGCAATGTCTGAGTGTTTAAAGAATACAGAAATTATAGTCTTGGGGTATTTCAGTGGTCAAGGAAATAGGGATTGCTTAACAATATGACATTTTAAGTGTCACGTTCTTGAAATCTGTAATTGTTTAACTTGTGTGTTTGCTATTTACCTTGGATGAAGTCACTGATTTCAGTTTTAGATCTGTGCAGATAATCCTTGCCTTACAACATTTGTTAGCAACTGTTTGAAGTTACAATGGCACTGAATATATAGCTAGTCTTTGACTTACAACAGTTCATTTAGTGACCAATCAAAGTTACAGCGGCACTGAAAAAAGTGACTTATGACCGTTTTTCACCATTGCAGCATCTCCATGGTCACATGATCAAAATTCAGACACTTGGCAACTGATTCATATTTATGACAGATGAAATGTCCTGGGGTTATGTGAGCCCCTTTTGTGACAAGACTCACTCATCAACTGCCTTGCTTAGCTGTGGAGATTCTGGTCCCAATTATGAAATACCAAATTATATCTCATTCCTCTGGACGCAGGAAAGAATGAGATGTGCTGTTATGCCAATGACAGTATTGGAAGAAAAAAAGGAATGAAAAGAGTAAGACAGCTTGCCATAGCTTGACCACTTCTTGGTGCAATGGACTAAAACTCCCTAGCCAGCACAGAGCCCCATTTGGCAGCAGAATCTCTATTTGATTATGATAAGCGATATCTCTCTTACATATACTCAAACATGCATAGTATACATAAATGTGCACACTCACCCATTGAGAAATTAAAAACAGTATGGCAATGAGTTAGTTACCTATGGCCTAAAAACAGATACTTCCTTGATTATTCTAAAACAGGGGTTCTCAACCTTGGCAACTTTAAGAGTTGTGGACTTCAACTCCCAGCTGGCTGAGGAATTCTGGGAGTTGAAGTCCACAAGTCTTAAAGTTGCCAAGGTTGAGAACCCCTGTTCTAAAAACTTTATGGTGCTTACCTACTTACCTATTCACTACCTTCCTTCCTTTCCTTTCCTTCCTTCGTTCCTTTGTTCCTTCTTTCCTTCCTGCCTGCCTGCATGATTTATATAGTTAGCTCCCCCCCACCTTGGTGTATTGCTCTCTGTACTACCCTATTTTTCCTGAGAAAAGTGAAGATAGTTCTTGTTTCCAGTGGCCTGACATCTTGAAAGGGTAAAAGCAACTGCATATTTCCTCTCAGAAGATTTATTTTTAAAGAAGAATATTTGTAGTTCAAGGTTGAAATGAGGGGTTCTTTGTGTTCTCTGAGCATGGTTGTTTTCTAGAAGATTTTTCATTATCCAAACTATGGAGCAGGGTAGCTCATGTGGTTAGGACACTGGTTTGGAGGTTAGCAAGCTTGCGTTTGAGACCCAAGTGCTGCCATGGGGTGGAGCAAGCTCCAGTCCTTCGCTCCAGCTCCTGCTGGGGACGTGAAGGAGCCCCCAATTCAGGGGTAGGCAACCTTAACTCTTTTATGACTCGTGGACTTCATGCTGGCTCAGGAATTCTGGGAGTTGAAGTCCGCGAGTCATAAAATCCAAGGTTGCCTACCCCTGCCCCAACTGGGCATCTTCCAGGCAAAGGTCACTGGTTAATCCTTTCAATGCAGGAGAGGTCTTGGTGCTCCTGACACAAATACAATGCAGTTAGCCAAAGCTGATAACATCATTATTGCAGAATCATCAGTGCTGAACATACTTCCAGTACAAGCTCGGAGTGCACCAAGGACCCCTCAGATATATTTTTAAATGTGAAAATACCTTTCCTGTTAAAAAGAAGCAAACTGTACTATCGATTACGCCTTCTTGATTAGTTGTAACAAAACTGTAAAAAAATCATTGTTGCAGTATATTCCCTTTACAGTTGATTTAGACTGCTATTTTTCGTAGTCATGTCAATCTGAGTTCATGTTGGTGAGAAAAAGGCAATACGTTAGTTTTTAAAATTAAAAATGAAAGAAGAAGAAAAAACAAAAGAACACAAAACTCTGGGATCCTTGGTGCTCTCTGACCTTGATTTTTTTTTCTTGCATACATTTCATTACCAAACTATGCAACATCATCAATGCAGAATCCTGAGTGCAGAATCATTGGTGTACTGAACATAAAACCTAAAGCATAAAATTGATTTATGTTCACATATGAATCGTGCCCAGTTCATTGAATTAGGATATACCCATCAAAACGTCCTGCAGAGAAAAAAAAAAGGAAGAAAATATGCTCAGTTGGGTTAGTCCAGTAGTTCCCCCCCCCAGGGCTTTGTCTGTCTATTGCAGCTGTTTGTCTTATTGAGTTTTTCTTACCGTCAAGACAAATTACTTAAATTGAAGCATTGAAAAATAACAGCATTCTTGTCTTTTCTCAAAGTAATTTTCTAACTAGCTCTCCACAAGGTGTCCAGGCTACACTTAACTCCTTGACTTCTCATTAGCCTAGCAGTTTTTCAGGAGCATCCAGTTTTATTTAGGTGGCTGTTCTTCCTGAAGAAAGAAATCGGTCAGTTGTGTCGTACTCTGATTGTTGCTGGTCACAGAGTAATTGTCTGCTTCCTTCATTTGAGACAACTACTGTATTTTTCTTAGACTGCAGGCTAATAATAACAGATTTGTTCACTTGAAACTGATGTCATGCATTTGCTGATTGGATGAACCACAAGGGGCCATAAGAAGTTAGGCAGTTCATACAACCAATTACTGAATTTGCAGAATCCTCAAATCTGACATATGTAACTGAAAAACAAGCAGTTAACCTCACAAGGAAGGACATTCAGACACCGGCTCATTCCATAAAGCATTAACCTTGTGAATTCTCAAGCTTCCTCCTTCCGTTATATATTCAAAATGGACAGTATTTAATATTTATTTGCTACGTATATGTAGGGGTGTGGGTCTATGCATATGTTGTACATAGTATGTTTAGGTGTGTGTCATGTATGTGTTTCATTTTGAGAGCGGGCAACTAAATTTAATTTTTGATCTTCTTTTTGTGCCTTATCCGTTATCGGACATTGGTGATCATGTTGGCGATCCTGTTTTTATCAGCAGCTGCACGAATTTTCCACAATTTTCAGAAACTGAAGTTTTATTTGAAAAAAAAAAGATTTTTTTTGTATTCCAGCTTTGTAAATAATAATCAGACATTAGTCTTCTATTTTTTTTTGCCAGTCCTGCAGTTTCCAGATGTCAAGCCTCCAAATCGGCTTTTTTTTGGGCGGGGTTATCAGGTATCTGCTCTGGTAGTAGCCAAGGAAATAAAGTTTGCTTTTTATTTATTTATTTATTTATTTATTTTAAAAAATCTGAATGTATACATACATGTATTACACCAACATGCTTCCAAATGTACCTTTTGACTCCAATTCCAGTGTGGGAGTTTTACAGTATTCAGAGCTCCCTGAAAATAGAAAAGTAAATCTTTCTAAGATTTCTCCTTCAGTCAAGGTGGTTAAGTGCACTTAAAACATTTCGCTGTTTGGTAAAATACTCTATGGTCTACCGAAGATCTGCCTTAAAATAAATTTTGGACCCTTCTGTGTGCCCATTGCTTTCTTTCCAGGCTATCTAACCATTTTTGTTTTTTTCAGAATGAGAGAGGCTAAAGTTGATATTACCATTCTCCAGCATGATGAGTGGAGAATCCACCAATGGGGTTAACTTTGTCTTCTGCCCGCAGACTAGTCATCCAATTTTGCTCCGCCTCTCCTCCTGGGACCTCCCTGACCCAGTCTCGACTAGTCTTGAGCTCATTTAGACTGAATTCTTGACTCCTGAAGTGATTCTTCTTTAAGGTCGTATATTTCTGATATTTTGGTCAATCCGTGGGGCGGGGGGAGGAACTGCAAGAATGAACGGCTGTTCGTTTGAGCCCTTTCTGCTGCCGGATTGCAGCTCAACCATGAGGCTTGCCTGAACCCAGCCGATCACCGGACAAACAAGGAACCGGACGCCATTTTCCAGTCACCAAGTGTGACCCTGAACAAAGGGAGAGACAATCTCCTTCCCCACCCCGCAAACCAATCATCCCACATAGCTAGCCAGGATAGCCAAAGCAAATTCGGAATACATTAGCACAGTTGATCAGTGGGTAATTTAAACCTCCCGCAGATCATACGGAAGCCGGCGAGCCGCGTGGGAGCAATAGGGGGCTGGTGAGCTGCAGAGGAATATCACAGCTCTCCAAGGCTCTTACCCTAAATTCAATTAAAGACCTCAAAGGCTCCTGTTGTTTTCCATTGCCTGAAGCGGGGATTAGCTGGTCGGCGGAGGACTTTTAAACTCTGCAGCTCCCTCACAGAGTTTCCCTGCATCTCCGCGACTCCCTTGCAACTCACGCTGACCGTATTCCACTGAATACAAGCGTAGTTGTTTTTTTCTTTGGGCAGTCTCCAGGAAATTCAGCTGAGGGAGACACGAGAGAGACTTGGGTTCGACCAATAACAACCTCAACTCACCCAAGTTCAGTCCTTCTTCCTAGCCACATAGGAATAATAATAATAATAATAATAATTAAAGTAATAATAATAATAATAAAAAAATAAAAAATTGATATTAATAATAATAGTAATAATTGAAGAGCATAAGACATAGATCAGCTCACAATTATCCTGAACCAGACCGGAATTGAATTTTATTACAGTTAAGAATGGCAGATACCAGCACAGTTCAAACAGCGCAGGAACCTGCCACCACCAGCCCACCTGCTTGTAAAAGACAGAGATCACCCAAGCAGGAGGTGGCTAGGAAGATCAAGGCCAAGGCAACATCGGCCAAAAGGCCTTCCAAAGCAGCAAATAGGGAGGCTAAGCGACATCACCAGGCTCTAGAGAGACAATTCTCCCGAACCGAAAGGAGACAAAACTTCACTGAAGATGAATTAGAGCCACCCAATTACAGGGAGGAGGAAATTTTTGGCACAAGGAAGCCCAGCCAGGAACCTCTGGAAACAGAGGCCGATACGGAACAGGGTAACAGCTCTCCCCAAAGCGAGGGGTCTGGAGATCTGGGTTCAGAAGCAGGCACCCGTCGCTCAGATAATCATGGAGCAATGTCTTCAGAGCACCTTCAATCCCTGATATCAAAGGCTGTCGCACAGGCCATAGCCTCCTCAAGACACCATTGTTCCAGAACAAGATCTGTGGCTCCAGGTCCTCCAGAGGCAGGAGGTCTCCTGCGGAGGACCATGAGCTGACGGATCAGAGACTGTCCGACGAAGAGGATGTATCTCTAGATCCTCCCCCGTTTGTAGGCCTGTTTAATTCATCCTTATTCAAGACGCTGCTACATAAAGCCAGTGGCACTGCAAATATAGAGAGGCCCTGATTCCACAGAAAGAAACCTCCACAAATCCCTCAACTAGTAAGGTCACAAACAACGAACTGTTTTCACAGCCCACCTACACCCAACACTTTGTCACCTGTCCACCTCTCTTCTTTGATTCTGTTAAGAACAACATGGGGGCACCGGGTTCTTTCCTCCCAATGGGGGGGGCAGACAAGAAAATGTTCAACATAGATCCAGCACTATAAGAGATAATAGAAATGCCAACAATAGATGAACCCATTGCAACCCTCTTTTCTCCAGCCCCGGTAGCCGGGGATGCAGCGGAGGCCCTGAAATCAGAAGACAAGAAGATGGACCTCATCTTCCACAGGGCACACCAGGCCTCGGCATGGGCAATCAAGGCAGGCATCTCTACGTCCTTTTTCGCCAGGATATCTCTTCTTTGGCTGCGCCAACTCCAGTCGAGTATTCCCCCAGTGGAGAAGAAAACTCACCAGAATTTAAGAAGGTTAGTGGCAGCAGCGGAGCTCATGTCAGATTCCTCCTTATACACAACCAATTTCTCTGCCAGCGCAATAGCGTACAACACAGCACTCAGATTGCTGTGGCTCAAGCATTGGAGAGCGGATATGAAGGCTAAGTGGCGTTTAGCAGTGGCACCCTATAAGGGTGGCCGGCTCTTTGGCGAGGCGCTTGACCCTTACCTAATTGAAAATAAGGACAAATGCAAGATCCTGGCCCACCTGACAAAGAGGATGGAGAGGAGAGCTCCCTCCTATTCCCGCAGACCGGCCTTCCGACCTGATGCAGGCATGGATCAGGGGACCTTTTCCCGTCCCTATCAGATCGGACCATCAAGGTGAGAGAAACAATAACAGGGACAGGTTCAGACAACAGGTCCAAGCAAGACAGGAGGAGCTGGGGGGCGTCCCTACCGCAGATCCAAGATCCCATTGGTGGCCGGCTAGCCCTTTTTGCCCACAAATGGCAAGCCACCACCACGGACATCTGGGTCCTAAATACCATCAGATTCGGCCTATCCCTAGAATTCCTCTCAACACCCCCAAACCGGTTCATTCCTTGCCCATCTCCAAAAGATCTGATCAAGAAGAACCTCACCAAGGAGACCATCCAACACCTCCTGGACATTCAGGCTATAGAACAGGTAGAAAGAGATCAGTGGGGACAAGGATTCTATTCCATCCTATTCGTAGTCCCAAAGAATTTGTGGGAGTGGAGAACAATACTAGACCTAAAGAGTCTGAACAGACACCTGGAGTACAAAAAATTCAAAATGCAAACCCTTCGCTCGATATTAGCAAGCATCAGGAAGGAGGATCTTGTGATGTCCATAGATCTGACGGAGGCCTACCTTCACATTCCCATACTTCCGGATCACTGGAGGTTTCTCAAGTTCTACCACAGAGGTCAACACTTCCAATACAGGGCCCTACCTTTTGGACTTTCTTCAGCTCCCAGGGTGTTCACAAAAGTATTGGCAACAATCGCCGCGCACTTGAGAACAATTCCGGTGCGCATCCAATGCTATTTGGACGACATTCTCATCCAATCCTCATCGGCCCAGATAGCACAGTCAAACCTGGCACTGATTCTGAAAACCCTTCAAGACCATGGGTTCTCAATAAACTTTCAGAAGAGTCAGACCGTTCCCTCAAACCGTCTTCTTCATCTGGGAGTGGTCATAGTCACACAAAAGTGCACGGTCCATCTCTCTCAGGACCGTCAACGCAGCATTCGAACTCTGGTTAGGCTCATCCGAAGGAAACAGTCCTCAACGCTGGCTACACTCTCACAGCTGCTAGGAAAGATGGTGTCATGCCTCGCAATCGTACCTTGGGCAAGGCTACACTCCAGAGAGCTCCAGTGGTTCCTACTTCCGTTCCAAAGAGTGGGGATAGGCTCCTCAAACCAAAGAGTGAAGGTGCCACCAAAGGCCCTGAGGTCGCTCCAGTGGTGGTCCTCCCTAGCGATGGGGAAGGGACACTTGTTCAGGGAAGCCAACCGAGTCACCCTTACAACAGATGCCAGCCTATTCGGCTGGGGAGCGCACCTGCAATCACAGCTAGCACACGGTCAATGGTCAAAGAAAGACCTAAAGCACAACATAAACTGGCTATAACTCAGAGCTATACACCTGGCTCTCCATCATTTCCACAGCACAGTGGCGCATCGACACGTGCTCATACTCACAGACAACATGGCGGCCAAAGCACATGTCAACCGACAAGGAGGCACACGATCCAGGGCCCTCATGAACGAAGCACAAGTGCTTGGAACCTGGGCAAAAAACAACCTAGCCTCCATCAAGACCGAGCACATCTCAGGAGAAGCCAATCGCCAGGCAGACTTCCTGATCAGGACAACGATAGACCACTCAGAGTGGAGCCTGCACCCTGCCCTCTTCAGAGAGGCAGCAGAGAGATTCGGCCATCCAGTGTTGGATCTGTTTGCTAGTCCAAAGAACACTCAGATTCTGAGGTTCTTCTCTCGTTTTCCGACACAGGAGCAGAGAGAGCGGATGCACTTCGAGGCCACTGGCCGAAAGGACTGCTGTATGTATTCCCACCTCTTCCTTTGATACAAGCAACCATCAGGAAGATATTCCAGGAGCAAGCGGAGGTAATACTTATTGCACCACACTGGCCAAGACGGCCGTGGTTTGCCGATCTCGTAAACCTATCTACATCTCCACCGTGGAAGATTCCACACGACCAAATTTCCCTCAACCAGGGATCCCTGCTACATCCAGACCCACAGTGGCTCCAATTGACCGCCTGGCGCTTGAGCGGAGTTTCCTAGAGAGAGACAACTTCTCACAAAGAGTCATTAAGACTCTCCAGGCCTCTAGAAGGCCTACAACTAACAGGATCTATGATTCCACTTGGAAAAATTATTGTGGTTGGTGCAACAGGTAACAACTAGACCCATGCAACATCTCTATCCCAGGTACCTTAGACTACCTAGTGGAAAGCCTGGATAGGGGGTTAGCACCCAACACAATTCGTAGACAGGTGGCTGCCCTATCAACCATTCTTACCTATGGCAACTCTGAAACTTTAGCCAGACACCCAATGGTGCGATCCTTTGTAAGGGTGCATCTAACAGCAGGCCACCTTTGGTGCACAGATACCCTTCCTGGGATCTACCTAAGGTCCTACAGGTCATAACCTTACCTCTATTTGAGCCTGCCAGGACCTGTGACCTACAGTACCTGACCCTTAAGGTCGCCTTCTTAGTCACTGTTACCGCAGCAAGACGCATCTCAAAACTAGCAGCCCTGTCAGTGAGGGAGGACCTTTGTACCTTCCACACGGACAGGATGGTGTTACGTTTGGACCCCTCCTTCATTCCAAAGGTCAATTCCCTATTCCACAGAGCACAGGAGGTGGTGCTACCAAACTTTTGCCCCAAACTGTCCCATGAACTGGAGCACAAGTGGCAAACCTTAGGCGTTCACAGAGTTTTAAAGCAGTACATCAAGCGAACGGCACCCTTCCGTAGATCAGAAGCACTGTTTGTCTCCTTCCACTCTCACACAAGAGGTCAGAGGGTCACTGCATCCACAATTGGTAAATGGATTAAAAGGTGTATAGCGGAGGCATACAGGGGACAGTCCTTGACGGTCCCCAGACAAATCACTGCACATTCCACGCGCAGTGCTGCAACCTCAGCAGCATGGGCAACTCAGGCTTCGATTGAAGAAGTATGTAGAGCGGCGATGTGGACATCGCCTTCCCCTTTTATAAGACACTACAAATTAGACAGATTCTCATCTGCGGAGGCCTCCTTTGGCAGGAGAGTACTCCAGTGCATAGTATCAGAGAGTGGGACATAGGCCCAGACGGCATCCCACCCACAAGGACAGTGAGGCTTTGGTATGTCCTATTGGTGGATTCTCCACTCGTCACGCTGGAGAAGGGGCGTTGGTCTTACCTGAACGCCTTTTCTCAGCGTGACAATAGAGAATCCACTCCCACCCTTGAGGCCAGTCAGGTCCTGTGAAGGGAGAGGATGGAGTCACGCAAGAAAACATAGCCAACTAGCTTTCGCCTCGTCGAGACTGGGTCAGGGAGGTCCCAGGAGGAGAGGCGGAGCAAAATTGGACGACTAGTCTGCGGGCAGAAGACGAAGTTAACCCCATTGGTGGATTCTGCATCGTCACGCTGAGAAAAGGCGTTCAGGTAAGACCAACACCCCTTCTTAGTTATATCCTGGTTTTGTTTTGTGTTTTTCTTTTTAGGTTAATGGGCTAATGATTGGAAACACAAAGGGTCCATCTGGAAGAGCAGACCTTTTCCATTATAACTGTTCACTTTTGCGTGGGGGGGGGAGAGACAACTGTCAAAATACAATAGACAAATAGAAACATCAAAATACCCACAACACTTTGTTCTTTCCAGATTTCTTATGCAAGTCATCAGGCAGATGGATAATACTATATGAATTTTATAAATTAAACTCCAACATGTTCCTGAGAACTATTAGCTGTAGAGTACCTAATAAATTGTAAAGATAAATAAGCTTCAAGAATAATCATGCTGTGTATTCAGGTAATTGCTGAGGAACTCTGAATGAATCCCTTGTAAAATCCCTTTAATTCATAAGCCTTTCATTAATTTGATAGCAGATTTCATAGATGCCTTCATAAAAGAAGCTCCTATGTATCTCTTAGGCTTAGAAGGAACTGAGCTAGAACATTTTTTTCCATACAATGAACTGAGACCTGGCAGTTGTTTTTCTTCCAATTTTTTTGTTTTAGGTACAATAAACTCTTTGACATGAAACTGGCTTTCCCAGGTTAAAATGTACTTGCTGTGAGATTGTGAGCTGTAACTTTGCAAACAAATCAGATGTTGCCAACAGATTAATTTATGGACTTCTTCTTTCCCCTCCCTTAGTGCAGGGACTCTGCCTGGAGATGAGGTGCTAACTGGAAGCCCTTTGCCCCTTGTACTTTTTTACTGGTTGCTATGGAGATCAAGGAAGAAAAAAAAGAACGAAAGCAAAGCTACTTTGCCCGGTAAGGATATAATGCTCCAAATTTATTTTATTTTACTAGCAGTGTGATGGATTCAAAACTCATTAATAGTCTATTCTATTACTTATCTGAAGTAAATTCCATTAGGTTTATTGAAGTATATTCTCAGGTAAGAGGGTATGTTATTGCTGTCCAGTAATACAAAGTACAGGTCATCTGTACATTTACATCTGTTTTATAAACAGAAGTGGTCACGCTTGAAGTCAAATGTTCTAATCCTATAAATTCTATTTTAGGATTAACTCAAACCCTATATTATTACAACTACTGTCATTATTATCCGTAGAAAACATTCATAAACTAAAGTAACTCTATGGATAATTTTTCACAAGATTTAGAATATTAATATGCTTCACTAGAGATAGGCATTAGCTAAGAAAAACCTCTATTATTCATATCAGTGGGAAAATATTTTATTAAACGTGTCAGCATGCTTATTATTGTGTTTTGGTTAGATAAGCTTAGGACTATGCTGCTGTGTGCCCATAAGCACTTATTTGGTATTTACCCAAATTTCCAAAATTCAATTTGGAAGAAATATGACTGCTAGAATTTTAATTGTTTTCAACCCACTTTTGTAATTCATGAACACTGAATTTCAGTGTTACTCTTTTCTCCAGTAATGCCAAAAAATGACATTCAGTATTTTGGCATATTAAAATACATTTATGTTTTAAATATGATTAATGGCAAAATGGTATTGATTGAAGAATATCCTTCACAGATAGCTCTGACAACTGTGGTCCATTCTCTGTTGTCAGTGGCCATTTTGTAGAATAAATTGCAATAGAGTTAAGGAAACTCCCTTCTTATTACAGTTTAGGCCAGAGGTCCCCAATCTTTTGGGCACTAGGGACCGGTTCTGTGGAGAGAAGTTTTTCCGCAGACCAGAGGGTATGTGGTTTTGTGTGCAGCCTGCATCCCGTGGATGGGGCTTTGCTTGTTTGTGTGGCCCAGTTGCTGGCAAGCTGCGGTCCAGTACTGATCTACGGACTGGGGGTTGGGGACCCCTGGTTTAGGCGACAACCAGATATCCCTGTTTATGAATTGGTTCAGTTGTTTTACTTGTTTTATGTATTTGAGAATTGTAATTGTTCTAAAATGTATTGACTTGTTGTTTTAATGATTGTTTTAATTGTACTTCTGCTGCTTTACTAGATGTCTTTAATAGCTGCCGAAAGTGTTAATACAAATACCCTATGTAAATAATAAAGATCTGTTTTTCCTTTTAAGCAGATTGTTTTCTTTCAGTTGTTTTTAGTATCAATAGGGAAGAAAGGCAGTGGAGATAAGGACCATCTTCAGGTTAAATGTCACATATTTTTACAAGCTATTTAACGGCAGGATATTAGTAGAAACAGAAGGAAATCTGTGATTAGTCTTGCTGAAAGAATATGGTGACATTGCATGTAAAAAATACAAAATAATACAAGCATTGAATGGGAATAAAAGAGATTAACATTAAAAATTATCCTACAAAAATTTAAAATACCAAATACTCATAGATGTGGCAAGATTTTTAGATATACTGAGTGATAAATTATGTACTCCATCTTTCTTCTATCCCTCATTATGATTAGAAGCAAATATGAACAATTAAGGATGGGATAACTACATTTCTTCCTTTTCATATATTTGCCCTGGAGGCCAAAGTTTACTTTACCTCCACAGTTGGGAGTTCCTAAAGATTTTGTCTGTTATCCAGATTTTTGACAGCAGATTGGCCATATTTAAAATGTCCTTATATAAATCTATATTTGTTTTACTTTTTAATGTTTTATTACATGACATTAAATTCAATCCTGCCATAAATTAAAGTCTTTTTGTGGTACATAACAACAATAAAAAAATCTCTAGGTATGCATAAAAACATCCATGATGCTAATGATCATAATAATATGCAATAATACGAGAGTTAGTTTAGTGCAGTGTAGTACTGGATAGTGCAGGGATAGACAATCTTGGCTCTTTTATGACTCGTGGACTTCAACTCCCAGAATTCCTGAGCCAGCATGGCTCAGCATGGAAACCTCTCCATTTCTCCTCAGCATGGCTGGCTCAGGAGTTCTGGGAGTTGAAATCCATGAGTCATAAAAGAGCCAAGGTTGCCTACCCCTGGTATAGTAGTTAAGGTGCTATAGTGGTTAAGGTGCTAGGAATCAGAAGACTGGGAGTTCTGATCCTGTATTAGGCATGAAAGGCCCAAGCATTTGGGCCAGCCATGCTCTTTCAGTTCAACCTACCTCAAATAGTTGTTGCTGTGGGGAAAATAGGAGGAAGAAAGATACGTTCATTCCCTTGAGTTATTTATAAAATAATAATAAAGGGAGGATAAAAATAAATATAATTCAGAATAAAATCAGTCCTATAAAACAACCAGAGCTAATTTACAATAAGGTCAACCTAAAAAGAACTGTCTGAAAGAGTGTTATCTTTTATATCTTCCAAAATATCATTTATGACGAGACAAACCTAATCTCTAAGAAAAGGCTGTTCCATAGCATAAAAGTGCTGCTGGAAAACTCTACTTCCACCCCTTATAGCACTTTGTGCTGGTAAGGGATCACAGATTTATAAGTAGCCATACTTCGAATGAGGCTTGCATTTCTGATTATTGATTGTGAAACAAACGAAAATACCGCAGTGCTGGAGTGACTAAGTGCTTCAGAAAAGGTGTTTTGGAACATGTCGGGGAATGAGTGCATTCCTGCTGAAAGTTAATGAAAATAGCTGCATCTTTTTTCCAGTTTTGTATGGGCTGCTTTGGGGAGGTTCCTGATACATCAGTTATGGAAACAGATGCAGCCGCTTTAATGAACCACAGACAGGTGTCCCCATGCATTCTGAAATACATGTTCCAAATGTGCATCCAATCCATTATACAGCTGCAATAAAATATTACCAGGGCTAGTATGCAAATTTTCTTATCCTTGTTACTTTACATTTCTGGAATGAGTGATTGTGGCATGACAACCATATGGTAGTGTAGAATCAAAAATAGCTTTTTGATACTATCACATATAAGGAAGAAGAACATATAGCAGAAGAGGTTGTGAGGACCTGTTAGATTCATCAGCAAGAACTATGTGTATATAATAGTGGATAATTTACAATATTAAATTGCCATTAATCAACTGTTACCTTTATTCCACTGTTCTTTCCTATATGCTAAGTGTTTGTATCTCTCTGTTTTTTTCTAGTTTGAAAAAAAAGAAGCTTGCTAAACAAAATGCAGATGTGCCACCTCCAAACACCTGTGGGACTCACATCTGTAAAACTCAGACTGGAAAAGGTGATGGAAAAGGTGATGGGAGCAAAAACCTTTTAGGACAGACAAACAGTTCTCAAGAAAACTACAAGCATTCTGCAGAAAAGGAGGATTATGAGAAAAAAAAGAAAAAGAGCAGTCAACCAAAGGATATTAGGCGTACTGATCTTAAACGATATTACAGCATTGGTGAGTTTAATGCAAGAGCTTTGGGCTCAACCAAACCACTGCTTTGCCATGATTTTCCCCTATCCCAGAAATGGGAGGAAATTGTCCTGGCATTAGTTCAGCTGGCCCACAGGGTGACCCTAATGCAGCTCCAGAACAGGGATATGCCATACTTCGTTTTTTTGTAAGAACTCTTTCTTTGTTATTTGTAAGAATAATGATTGGCATTTTAACTGGCTAAAATTCAGATGTGACCAACTGTGGAAAAAGACACTCCAGTTGCCATAAAGAATGGTTTGTAATAGCCAAATATTTTTTTTTCTATTTTTTTCTCCAACCTCCAGTCTCCCTAATGACCACTAGGTGGTAGCAAGGTCTCACTCGCCCTCCCTCTATTCTACTACATGGTCACCTGGTTTTGTGCACCCCAGATGCAACTACCTCATAAGTTTGCTTACTTCTGCAGGGAAAATAGACTTTGTATGGATGACTCCATCTTATAGCCAAGCGTCCCAAGGACGATTAGAAACAGCTGAGATGTTTTGAAAAGTTTTTTTTAAAAAAAAGGCAATGTAATTTGCTATTAGAAGTATATTGCATTTTGCTAGCATAATTAATATGCTTATCATATATGCTGCAGCACAACCACTTGAACCTTCAAAAGGGTGTTGTGTCTGGGATGCAAACATGTTAAATATGATAATGCAGATGATGATATTTCTGCACAACTGAGTGGCTGAAAGAAAAATAGTAAATTTGTGAATTCTATTTTTATATTTTCTTTTTTAAAAATCTGTTTACTTTTGCAATGGAAACAGCACAGGTCTATTTTGGAACAGAAATATATAATATTGTGTGGCACCTTAGATTAGCTGTTGCTTGATAAATATCTCAATTTTATCCATAGTTGGTTTCTTATCAGGTGCAATGACTTCTGCATGGACTGGATGAGTAATTATAAGTAGAAATTGAATCTAGACTAGGCATGTCAAACTGCTGGCCTATGGGCTGGATGCGTCACGCTGAAACTATGCCCACCCCATTGCCGGCAGTGGGGAAAAAGTCACGATATGTCGTGTGACGTCACGTGACATTGCGAGTTTGACATGCCTGATCTAGACAAATCTAAGGGTTTGGTAATACCTGAAAGGCATTTTCTATCTCAAACAGGTGTATTCTTCTCAAGTCTGCACTTCAGGGAATTCTGTCCCTGAGTGTTTTAGGTCAATATGGAGCTAGGCACGTTGCTTTCATCAGTGAATAATTTCTGCATCCTTTCTTGGTGAGAGCTGATGTGGCTATTGCTACCCATGTATTGTAATTTCCCAATTGAATTATTGTAATGTGATCTGTAAGGATATGGCCTTAAAGCCTGTCCAAAAACTATAGAATGTCTAAAGCAGCTGTACTCAACCTATGGGTCACGACCCCATTTGGGGTCGAACGACCGTTTCGCGGGGGTTGCCGGACACTGCGGTCCGCCATTTTTTTTGTTTTTTGTTTTTTTGTTTTTTGTTTGTCGCGCGCGCCGTGCATGCACAGTTCGTGCCGTCGAGCGCGCGCCACGCATGCGCGGATCGGCCCGTCGCGGTCCGCCTTTTTGTTTTTGTTTTTTTTGTCCGCGCGCGCCGCGCATGCACAGATCGGCCCGTAGCGCGCGCCCGGGTCAGGGTCGCGGCGCGCATGGGCGGCGCAAGTGGGGTCTCAACCTGAAAAAGGTTGAGAACCACTGGTCTAAAGTGTAACAATCAGCCTTCTCCAATGGCTGCACATAAGATCTGGTTAAGTTGCACTGGAACTAAATTCTGTCAAAAGCTGCTTTGTATCAAAAAAGATCATAGATGTTTTCCAGAATAATAGTTATCAAATTGCTGCTTCCTTTCTTTTTTTGCAGAAACAAAATCCCCTCATAAACAGAAATAATAGTTATTTTATCCTGTTCCTTATGCTGGCAATTTATGTGATTTATTGCTTTTCTCAAAGTATGTTTGGTAAAATTCAACTTCCTGTTTATATCCAGTAAATGTAATTGATTTCCACATTGCTTTATCTTTTGTTCTAAATCTGAAATTGAGTTAAGTTTATGTCTTGATTCTAATTGCTTCAGATTATTCAGTAATGTATCCTTCTGTTTTTGTATGGCTTTATTTCTGTTTGATGCAAGTGAGATAAATAAAACTTTCACAAATGCTAGAGAAGCAACCCATATTGTAGATATGGGAATATATAGCGAGAGATAGAGATATATAAAGATAGATATTTATATAAAAATAGATAGATATATAATTTTATTGAAAATTGTTTACAGAGTTAAAAGCTTCCGAAAAATAAATATAGAAAAGTGAAAAAATACAAAATAGAAAATATATTTAAATAAGTGATTTCTGATCTTTGAAGCAGTTACAAACATAATTAATACTGTTTCCACCCTCCCAAACTTGTAGATAGGGAGGCATTAGAGATTAAGCTGATTTGGAAGAAGCTCTTTAATTCCTATAGTTTAATAGTTATAATAGCACTATAATTGTAAAATGTTAAGAAATAATTATTAATAAATTATTAATAGTATTATAATGTTAAATTAGTACTGTAGTTCTTCTACCCAACCTTAACAATTACTGGATTATGATCTGCATAAATAGGAGTTGCCACTTCATATCTGCAAAATTTCTTATCAATGAGTTAGAAATCTGATACATGAATTCGTTTTATTAATTCCAACTCCTCAGATTCAAGGAGCTTGTTATTACTGATAAAGCCTTAGGTAGCTCAGGTCCCTTGTGCTTAAAATAATGTCTTCTTCCATATGTTGTTCCTTAAGAGCTACACTCTGCAAACAACAAACTTTTCTTTCTGCTGCCCAAAATAAACCTGTCTGGAATTGATTAGGACTAGGGCCTTTTGATACTGTAATATATAGTGCCAACGAGTTAGAATTTCCTCCCTAGTCTGTCTGTACGACCTCTTCTATTCCACACTTAAAGAAAAATCAGAATATGTTCAGCATATGTTCTATTTTCATTCTTTAGCTTTCCCTCCACAGCAGCCATGCCAATTTTGCTTTCAGTGGTTTTCCCCATTTATTTTTCATTTGCTTTGTGATTCATTTGCTCTAATGTTGTGATTGCTTTGATGCTCATTCATGATATTGGTATTATTGGTTGGCTTATTTTATCCTTAATCTTGATTGTTGTTTATTGGTTTGATTGTGTGAAAGGTGTGAAGGCAGTGAATGAGTCAAACAAACACAAATAGCTCCCTAATCTAACACTGGAGAGCCTTTTAAAACACAATAGCAAGGAATTGGCTGTACAGATTTTGAATGGCTGATGCATTATATGAAAGTGCACATTTTAATCATGGTTTGTTCACTAATCTAAAATGTCCAGATTGTTACATAGAACCTAAGCTCCAGAGTTTAGGTTCATCCCTTATACTATGCAGCAAACAATTACCGGTACTCCCTAGCTTACAGTAGTGTGATTTTTGAACTCTTTGCACCAATGTTTCCTTGGTCTTCTGTCCCTCAGGTGAAGAGCTTTTAAGCAAAATAGCAGGCTTCCTGTTTCTATTCCTTTCTTATTTACCTCCAAGAAACCTGATACACATCCCAGGAGAAAAGGGATTCTTGGCCTCATACCACCTGCCATCTCTCATCTCTGGTAGCCTTCTGTCTAATCCTTTTGTGTTGAGCAGTCGTCTCCTCTTCCTCCTCCTCCTCCTCCTCCTCCTCCTCCTCCTCCTCCTCTACAAATTAGTAATCTAGTACAATTTAGTAATCTAGAACAGGGGTCTTCAAACTTAGCCCTTTTATGACTTGTGGACTTCAACTCCCAGAATTCCTCAACCAGCAATGCTATCTGCTGAAAGAGCTGATGGTGATCTATTCGGGCTTGCAGACTATTAGAATCAATCCTAAGATAAACATGAAGCATAAATTAAATCCAGCTTTAACAGTTTACTCCTGGTGCTGCATATTGTAGAGCTTTGCAGTATTGGGTCTGTCCAATAATGGGCAAAGCTTGAAGAGAGGAACTTTCAAAGCAAAACTGCCTGTCTCATATAATTCCTGTCAGAATAATAGTATATAGATAACATAGATAAATTTGTAGGTTTTTTTCTTCTTCTTTGGACACTAACATTTCTTTATTTCTTTATAATGTATTTCTATAAAATAAAGTTTGATGTAGTAATAGTTTGCAAACCAGGAGACTGAGCTATAGTCCCAATGATTGGTCCCCCAGAAAGCTAGCTGGGTGTCCTTGCGCCCTTCACTCTCTATCAGTCCAACCCACCTCACAGAGTTGTTGTTTTGGGGGAAATAGAAGGAGGAAGGTGTGTTGGATATGTTTGCCCCCTTGAGTTACTTATAAAATAATAATAAAGGTGGGATAAAAGAGTCAATTAGGTCTGGTGATTAAGGTGCTGGTCTAGAAAGCTGAAGACCGTGAGTTCAAGAGCTGCCTTAGCCATGAAAGCCAGCTGGGTGACTTTGGAGCAGTCATTCTCTCTCAGCCCAACCCACCGCATAGGGTTGTTGTTGTGGGGAAAGTAGAAGGAGGAAGGAGTATGAAATATATTTGCTGCCTTGAGTTATTTATAAAAATAATAAAAATGGACTGCAAATGAAATAACAAACAAACAAATTCTAATGAAATAAAAAACATTGAAAAGTGTTACTTTTGTGATTGGAAGAGGATCCAAACTTTCAACTGCTTTCAGATTACAAAAACCTGTTCAATATCTAACTTCAGAGTTCTATATTTACAGAGAAAGTTGTTGGCTCTTCATGCTGATAACTGAACAGCAAAAGATCTTTGTTTGTTCTGATACTGTTATTTTTGTTTCCTGATTCAAATGGGAAACCATAATTAATTGTCTGTTTGCCAGGAAGGAAGGAACCAGACTGGGCAAAAGCTCTTTTATATCTCTTTTTAAGCTGAAACATTATTACCCAGACTTCCCTAATGATTGCCATTCAAACAGCTTGTTGGTGTGCTTATTTGGGTGTGGGTTGAAAACAGAAGAGAGCTATTTTAATATTACCCTACTTTACATTATAGCAGACTTGGGCATTTTACAGCCCCTGAGCCACATTTGGCCCTTCAGCTGTCCCTATCTGGCCTGCCTGAAGTCAATTCAAAATTAGAAATCAAATATGTTTGCCCCAGAAGGCGGGAGTAGCAGCCAAGTCAGGTCCAGCTCTGTGCAATCCCCATGTGATCCTTCAATGGTAGTGGTGGTCATAGCATAAGGGGACCCGAGCTCAGTCACTGACCACTGCCTCAGTATGAGTGGCCTTGCAGGTGGAGTGTAGCTGGGAACTATTGGTTTAGGCCTCCACAACAGTCCAGTTTCTATTGCGGCCGCTTGGAAAAATTAATTGCCCATCCCTGCATTATAGATATACGTAGATAATATGAGAATCGCCTATTAATATGCATGGTAATTCCTAAATGAGTACAAACTCTGCTGCAAGAATTGCCTGAAGCAACAATCATAGAATTATGCTGTTTCTTTGCTTTAAGCTGGGAATTAGTCATATTGCAACTGAGAAAGTAGAGAATGACACTTACTGTTGTTTCTTCATGCATAGTATAGATCTTTTCTCTAATGCTTCCTCAATCAAAGAAAATAGAGAAGGGATAGGTTTACATTCCTTCCCCTTGCCTAAATTTCTCAGATTTGGAGAAAATGAGTCAGTTGATCTTCTGAACAATGCAATTCTGTGTTTATATGGGTTATTTTAATTTTTCCATGAATTTGGCTTGCTTTGATGCAGGTCAGGATTATCTGGTAAGAGACTTGGCAAGAATCTAGTTGAAAGCAAACTTGTTCTGTCCTGTCCTGTCCTAACCTATTCATTATTATGATGATGTGTGGGTAATCTATATTTGGATTCACAGTCCAAGACTGGTGGAAACTTAATAATTCAACAGGTATAACCAAAGAATGATTAAGTTAGTGTCTAAGAATATAGGCAGTTCACAGTAGGGTGGGCTTTTTTTTTTGTAGAATTAGGTTGCTCATGTCCAATAAATTAGATATTTCCAGATATTGAGGGAATTCTTTAGATATTACTCCAGTCTATTCACAACAATATGAAATCACAGCTGCCAGTTCTTTAGCTGATGTTGGCCTTGCAGTTTGCAGTTTATGATAACTAGAAAAGATGGACTGTGATATGTCCTTTGGTGTTGGTTTTGGTAGGAATAGCTAGATAAAGTATTCAAAGGAAAAAGCTTTGCTATGCAGGATATATATCAGATCTGCCCCAGCTTAAACCTCTAAGTAACAACAATCCTTAACCTCATTTAATGAGAAAGGTACTGTATAGTTTATTAAAAGTCAAGTGAATTACAGTAGTGCATAGCCAGAAGTGAGAAATTGTGTGCCAAAAGCCCCAACTCTTAACTTTTCCGTCCCTTAAATTGCCTGCCATGCCTGGACCCCCCCCAGTCCAATCAAATTCAAATAAGATATTTGTAGAACGGTCGCTTCAGGCTCTGTCTGTATAAGTTTAGAATAGGGGTGAGGTAGCATGGGTTCCACCCAAACCAATTTTATGACCATTAGATTGCTGTAAGTTCAATGCTTTTTCCTCCCTTGCTTTTGGAAGTCAAAATAAGGAGAAATAGAGATATGTAAAGGTTCTGCAAAGCCTACTGTCTCTTCAGTTCACCAAACTCACCTTCTTTCCAAAGGATCATTGGCTACATACCATGCAACCATTAATCAAAACAGCTTAAAAAATGCAGCATTGTCCACTGGGTTAGAAAGATTGCATGCTTCTTCACTAAATTTTTAGGAGTAGGGTTAGATAACATTTTTACCAACAGCTAAGTCAGTCAGCATAAATGGTAGTTTGGGGTCTGGCTTAGTATACTGTAATCTAGCGGTTCTCAACCTTTTCCGGGGCTCGACCCCGGCTTGCATCGTGCATGCGCGGCAGGGCGCATCGTGCATGCGCGGTGGGGCGGGGCACATCGCGCATGTGCGGCGCGCCAGCCTGCATCACAAAGGGGAAAAAATGGCCGACCAAAAAAAAAATGGCCGACCAAAAAAAAATATGGCGGGCCTGCATCGCGCATGTGTGGCGCGACGGCCCGCACTGTAAAGGGGAAAAAAATGGCTGACCCAAAAAAAATGGCCGACCCCCCAAAAAAATGGCCGACCCAAAAAAATATATGGCGGGCCCGCATCGCACATGCGTGGCACGACGGCCCGCACTGCAAAGGGGAAAAAAATGGCTGACCCAAAAAAAATGGCCGAACAAAAAAAATATGGCGGACTGCGGCGTTTGGCGACCCCCGTGAAATGATCGTTTGACCCCAAATGGGGTCGCGACCCACAGGTTGAGAACCGCTGCTGTAATCAGTGTCTCCAGCTATCCCCATTTGCTTACTGCTGTCATTATTAGGGTGATTTTATTTATGCCTTTTCTATCCTATATGAAATGAATTTAACAAATACAGAAGTAACTGAGTATGTATATTGCTTAAGCATGTATTCTAGCATAAAGGAGCAAGTAGCATGTATTTCTTTTTTTTAAAAGTTAAATATTGTTGAGGATCAGTTTCAGCTTGAGTGTTTCTGTTTTGCAGAGATCAGAATGTCTGCCGAGGAGTGGCTGGTTGAATGTCATAGCCCAAGGCAAGAGAAAAATGCTTGAAGATAGGAAAGTTTATATGAGCCATGCTGACATAACTGGAAAGCAATATGCAGCCAATCCTTGTTTAACTTGCAAATGTTAAAAGGGCTTTTCTCAATGTCTTAAAACTACAGTTTCCGGTTTAAATTCATGGTTAGGCTGCTGTTGTCCTGTAGTGCTAAATTATCACCAAAAAATGTAGAACAACATTAGTAATTGTTGCTCTGGTTTTTCTTTCAGATGATAACCAAACCAAAACAAATGAGAAGAAAGAAAAAAAAATGGTCTCTCAGAAACCCCAGGGTACAATTGAATATACGGTAAGGTTTGATTAGGAATTTTTAGATGTGGGAGTTGTGGAAATGTCTTCACTAATTTGTATACTTGAAATGTCACAAAATTGCTTACATAATAATTTCATGTTAACTATAAAGTTTTATACTAATAAGGGGAGAAAATCTTTTTCTGTAACTGAAGTATGTAAAATAAAGCAACTTAGCATATGATGTGTCATTTCTTGAGTGCTCTGTGTCTGAGCATGTGTGTTTGCATGTGTGTGTGCACACCGGCGTCTCTGTGTGTGTGATTTTCCCTGACAATGAAATCCAGTTGAAGACCAGAATTGTAGCTTCTGTAAACATTGTAAGTTTTTTGCTATTTGTACCATTTTCCTATTAGACATATCCACTTTGCTACGGTAACTGCTGCTTGCCTTTCCGGTTGCTTAGTGGTATTTTCTGGGCCAAATAACAGCTGTAGGAAACAATTTTTCACGGGACACTTAACATGTTTTTTCATGTAACAATATTTTATGTCAGTTAACTAGAAACAGAGCTGAGCGGCATTGGACTTCCTCCAGGTACATATGCTGAAAAATTAGTGAAATTATTTTGCGAAGTAAGAAATTAAGAACCATTCTCTTCCTGTTTTTTTTTGAAGTATTAGGTTGATTTCACAAATAGTTGAATAATAGCTGTTTTTGTCATAGGTTACTTACGTTTCGCTGCAAGTAGTGCAAATGAAAGCCCAATTATATATAAATATAGATTTTCCATGTGTGGAATATTCGTTAACATATATAAGAAGCTAGGTAGGACATCTTATGTAGGTGCTTGGGGGGTGGGGAAAGTATTAGGAGCAAGAATGGGAGGGGGGTTTCCTGGCAGTGGTAAACTACCTGTTCTATATCTGGAGAGGAAATGCTGCAAAACAGGAAGTTATTCAGCTTGCAGAGATCTCTATTAACCCCATAAAATCCTGGGGACACAGGAGTCTAGTAATTGGTGAATCTTTGTGTATGGAAAATCTTGAATATACAAATGAGGTGTTGTAGCTATCACATGTGATGGCTGTTATGGAGAGAAGCTATATTTTCCATAAATAATTCTGGAATTTGGTGTGTCTTAACTGCCATCTGATCTTTGATATAATATTGATGTACTAAGACTGTTGTTTTGTTGTCTGCCAAAATTAGATATCTTTATGTGTTGGAATACCTATTCTTGACTGTTTTGAAAGGACAAATATAAAACTAGAGAATATTATCTATGGGATTTCAGGATTGCTGGATTGGAAAGGGTTTAGTTGAAAAAACAACAGTGAATAATCTACTTACTCTATGATGCCTGCATATATAAATCAGTAGAAAATGGATGGAATCAAATTTGCTTTGAATTAGAAACCATGAGTTCTGTTGCTTCACCCATGTTCTTTAAAACCTTTTTCTAGAAGGAATGATCTGTTGGTCTGTTGCATCAAAAGATAATAAGAATCACATAGTATCTCAGTGATTAAGATTTAGAATATAAATTTATTGTTTTTGTTCATAAAATATAATTCAGAAGATGTTTTTGGCTATACATGTGCCCACACATATTTACTCACAAAAAAAAAACCATCCTCAGTGAAGATTTCCTTAATGTGACGAAGTTTTTTATGGTTTGACCAACATGCTCCTGGGTAGTTGTGGAAAAATATTTTTGTGGTTGAAAGTGGGGCAAAAGGAATAAATCTCATGTTGACTGCTGCAAAATGATTGCTTCTTCATACAGTATAGTTGAGACAAAGACAGAAGGAACCAAAAGTCATCCAGTGGTGACTACACAGATAAACAGTCACTGTGCTGTGGGTTTGAAATTTCTGATGACATTATTTTGTGGACTCAACAACTGAAATATTAAGTTCTTTTTCTATGTTCCAAAATATTTTTATAGCAATCTCTGAATGTAGACCAGATATTTGTTTTAAAGAAGCATGATTGGTTAAAATATATATTTTGAAATTTAAACTTTCTATCTTCCCTCTGTCTCAGGCTGGAAGCCAAGACACCTTAAACAGCATAGCCCTGACGTTTAACATCACTCCAAATAAACTTGTGGAACTCAATAAGCTTTTCACACACACAATTGTTCCAGGCCAGGTAATTGTGACAAGATTTGATTTGTTTTTCAAATAACTTTTGATGATAGAAATGATAAGCTTAGCTATATGGCTGGTAGAGCGCAAGAGCTTCCATTTAACCTCTACAGTAACTCTGATTTGTTATTTTGCTCTGTGATTTATATTATATATTATACTCTGAATTTGTCCTGAATTTTGTAATGCTTAAGAAATTTCTTAGCAGGATCCTCCCTGTGAATAGCATATATGATTAAACATGAATTCTGCTTGTTTCTGACCAATCCAGTGATGCTTATTTGGCAGTTCATCAAGTCTTCCTTCTTGCCTGCTTTACTTTTTGCCTATGAGGGATTTTCAGATGCAGGATACTTCTCCTTCCTCCAGTTCATGCACCTTTTGGTCTTGGAAGCCCAATTCAAAAAGTGCTGTTTTTGCAATAGCAAATATCTCGGCATGCATGGAAACAACCTTTTGCCTATTCTACCTGTGGAGAAGCCAAGCCTAAACACCTTGTGTGTTTATAAAAAGGGTCAACACAAGTATTCCTCCTATTTCTGGTCTGCTGTTTGGAGATAGACGACTTCTCATGCCCATCTCAACCACATATGAGTTGTTTACAATTTTCTGGGGACTCCCAAGTTTTTTACAATTGGCACAGGGTAAATTATTTGGTAAATGACCAACATCTTATGAAAGGAGTACCCCAGTCACTGCTGAGGGGCTCCATAAACTTCTCAAGGTCTGACTTGGGAACTAAGGGGAGCCACATCTAATACTATATGTAAGGCAGGAATCCCAACAAAACATTCTTTAAGCTCTGTAAGATTCAGAGTGGGCTAAAAGTCTTACAACCCATCTGTGAATTCACAGATGATCAGTTGAAGAATTTAAGCTACAGGTAAGTACCTATAGCTAGTTCTTTTCTGATAAACATTAGTACTTCCAGCCTCTGCCTGTATTAGTATGTAATTTTAAAACACACAAGTTGAATACACACACCCTAGCTCAGGGGTGTCAAACTGCCGGCCCATGGGCTGGTTGTATCATGTGGAGGTCGCACCCATCCCAGCTCCGGCAGTGCAAAAAAAGTTTGACACCCATGTCCTAGTTTATTCCTTCTTGCTTTTTGATGACTCAGAAAATTAGAGTCCCATTGCTTCCCATTATTCTATGAATGTTGGTTAAGCTACACCCTGGTTTCATGCATGCTGTTTCTAATCATCGGAGTAATGCATGTGTGAGCATTTAGGTTTTTTTTTAAGAAAAACCCTTACTGTGAATAAACACCTTGCTACATTTGTTTTAGTTCATTATTTTGAACATTCTTGTCTGTTCCCTACATCTTGTAACCTTGTAACAGAAGTAACGATCTTGCTTTCTAACCTTGCAAGGTTTTATATTTATATTATTCTGAACCAGTTGGATTTATGGAGAGTGAGGAAAGCAAGGAAAGGTATTCTGCATCTATTTTTGGCCTCTTTCATAGATTTTCTTTTTGATAACATAGCAAATGGGACAGGGCAATTTCAGAATAGAAATTGTGTTTGCAAGCAGAAATTTTGACTGTTTCCATAAAAAAAAGAAGTATCAGATTATTCCAAGGTCATTCAACATATATGCTGGAGATCACATTGGAATATTGAACGAATTATCTCAACTGAACATAATTTTTTACCCTGGGAAAGTGATGAAGTCTAAAACATTTTAGCATGTTTGCTAGACAATACTCTTCCCTTAAGGCTTCCTGTAACTCCACATGGTTTGAAGGCATCCTATATGATGTAGCCAATTTTTTCCGATAACTTGGAATAGTAGGAATATCAATAATAGGGAAAGAATGTCCCTGTGGCACTCATTTTCTCTGACAGCTCCTGTAACGCTTGTTAAGTAATTTCATAGTTCACTGGAACACAATTTAACAAGCATTGTTTCTCATCATGAAACTAATTAGATCCAGAAATCTCATTTCCAGGTTTCAGTTCTTTGTGATTTAAACTGCAGGAAATTTTATCATGTTCATGCTACTGAAAGCTATAGGCTTTTGAATATTTTGTGTGGATATTTTAAAATTGAGATTAAATCCTTTTGGCATATCATGTCTCAAGGCCATCTTCTACCGTATGTATACAGTAAATACAGTAAAGGTAGTTCTTGACTTAAAAGTGGAATTATGGCTGTAATTCATTTGGTTATTAAGCAGGTCATCACATGACCCTGTCTGATTTTCCAATTTTTTTGCTTGTGGTAGGTTAGGTCAGTGATGGCGAACTTTTTACAGACTGAGTGTCCAAAAACCAGCCCTGTCCCTGCTCCACCCCCTACACCGCCCCCACCCCGCCTGCCCGCAGGGCCACTCACCGCCTCCAGGGCCTGCTGCAGATCGCCCAGACAGCAGCGCCATGGCGGCCACGCCCGCACCCTGCAGCATCAACTGTGCATTATGGGGCGTGAGGGCAGAGTCTTGTCTACGCTGCTGACTGCCATGTCCTTGGCTGCGCTGCTCTGTGTGGGCCACGCTTGGAGGTGACTCTCCTTCAGGGCGGCTGCTGGTGAGGGGGTCGCGGGGGGAGGCAAGGCTGAGGCAAAGGCACATGTGCCCACAGAGAGGGCTCCAAGTGCCGCCTCTGGCATCAGTACCACAGGTTTGCCACCACTGGGTTACGTTATTACTTTGGTAATGGAGCACTTGGTTAGGTATGGGTTATTTTCAATAGATTTGTGTTTCTCATTGACCTTTATGTTACCTTTATTTTCTCTACTGATGAGGATATCCAGGAAGGGTGTTGTTGTTGTTCTCAGCTTGCCTTGTGAAATTTATTCCTTTGAAGATGGTGTTGATTATTTCATATGCCTGCTCTAGTTGTTCCTTTTTAAATTATTTATTTATTAAATTAATATGCTACTGTTCTTGCTATCCAGAGGGACTCTGGGTGGCTTATAGCGCTCCTTATGATATAGAGTATTCAAGCTTTAGTGAAGAACCCTGGAAATAAACAGAGCTTGCTTCTAGATAATTTTAGTGTGCATTTTATTCCTTTTCTGTTGTTTTAAATACTTGTACTTGGATTAATTGTGGAAGTCAAATTAATTGCATGTAATGGTATTAGAAACGAAAAATGTCTTTTGCAACCTTCTCTATTCCTTTTTTCTGTGAATGAGTTGGATAACAATTCCCATAATCCCATCTTAGTTATATTGAAGTCTAATGCACCTGGAGGACAGTAGGTTAATGGTGGCTGAAGAGAAGAATGAAAACCAGTAACCAGTAATTATTGATAGATTGTATTTTAAAATAACTCTCTACTATTCATATTTAATCTTAGTGGTCATAATGTTTAACATGTTAGTGTTCCACTTTTTTTTTTTTAACTAGGTACTATATGTGCCAGGTACTTCAAAAGCAATTTCCTCAAGTTCTGCTCCTATTTCACCTTCTTCATCAGATGCAGAATATGATAAACTTCCGGTAAGATTTGCATAAGGTTTGAATTAAGGTTAACATTTAGAGTCAGAATATGTTGCAGTAAAACTTGTATAGTTTTTGTCATGTGTGCATGTGCGTATATGAATGATACAAGTTTTTCTGAAAGTAAACTCTGTGAAAGCTTATGCTATAATGTATATGTTAACATGATTAGATGTTTCTCCAGAAATACTTCAAGGGGTTTAAGAGATTTACTAAAACTGATTAAGCATATAAGCTGCCTTTGAAAACTATCCAGGATTGTGCCAGTTCCCAAGAATGGCAGTGCTTAAATTTTTAATAAGGGGCAGTTCCTCTGTGGCCTTAACCTTCCAACATTATCCAATAATAGAAGAAGGAAAAAACAAAAAAGCAATGGTGCCCTTCTTTAAAGGCAAAGTTGATATAAAAACAGGCTTATAGATATCTCGTTGGTGGTCTATTACTGGAAATGACTAATGCATTTCAATCTATACCAGAAGTCATCAACCTTTCTTGGTTGGCAGACCGAAGGGAAAGGGAGGGGGAAGCATTTTACATGCACGCATGATACTCACTAACCCTGCCTTGTTCTTGTGTGGCGCAGTGCCCTGTTACCGTGCCCTGCATTGTGGTGGCACCCATTTTTGCACCCCGAGGTGCGGCGTCCCATTTTCATGGCCGGAGGTGCAGCTGTGGCCTGTTTTCATGCCACGAGGCATGGCGGTGGCTGATTTTCATGCCATGAGGTGTGGCGGCATCCTGTTTTTGCACCCTGGAGCACAGCAGCCCGTTTTCGCGCCCCATGGTGCAGCGTCCTGTTTTGCATGCTGTGGCACTAGAGCAAATGGTGTGTATGCACACACGTGCGCACACTGGCCAGCCTGTCCCACGGCCCGGTGGCCAGTAGGCCACGGCCCTCTACCAGGCTGCAGCCCATAGGTTGGGGACCCCTGAGCTGTATAACAAACATGAGTTTTGTGTTATTGGAGGACGGTTTTCATAGAAAGCATACATAATATAACAATAATAACTGTTATGGATACTGGTTTGGAAACCTATTTTTCCTTTCATGGAGATCACAGCTTCTGTCCAGGGAGTGGGGTTTCCCTACAGCCCTCTTAGTCCTGGAAACCGTCTACGTCTCAAGCATTTCCTCAGGCCTTTGAGATGATATCAAATATATGGTGAATATTCATGATTTTTGTAAAGGGATGGATTAGTAAAGATCGCATTCCCTTGCATGAATGAACTCATGCCCTTATCACCTCGAGGCTCGACTACTGCAATGCTCTCTACATGGGGCTACCTTTGAAAAATGTTCGGAGACTTCAGGTAATGCAGAATGCAGCCGCGCGAGCAGTGTTGGGCTTGCCTAGAAATGCCCACATTTCGGCATCACTCCGTGAGCTGCATTGGCTGCCAATTGGTCTCCGAACCCAATTCAAAGTGTTGGTTATGACCTATAAAGCCCTATATGGCATCGGACCAGGTTACTTATGGGATCATCTGCTGCCCCATGAAACCCAGCGACCGGTTAGGGCCCACAGAGTCGGCCTTCTCCAGGTCCCGTCAGCCAGACAGTGTCACCTGGCGGGGCCTAGGGGAAGAGCCTTCTTTGTTGCGGCCCCGGCCCTCTGGAACCAACTTCCCCCGGAGATCCGTGTTGCCCCCATCCTCTCCGCCTTTCGTAAATTACTTAAAACACACCTCTGCCGGCAGGCCTGGGGTAGTTAACATCTTGCCCCTAGCCAGTGTATGTCTGTGTGTATGTTGAATGATTGGTTTTTTCTTTTAAATTAGGGGTTTTATATATATGTATTTTTAATTGTTGATTTCTATTATGTTGTGAGCCGCCTTGAGTTCTCCGGAATAGGGCGGCATAGAAGTCAAATTAATAAATAAATAATAAATTAATAAATAAATAATAAACTCCTAACTTAAGATCTAAGCCATTGCTCTGTCTAATTTTATTTTTGAAGGATGCTGATTTAGCAAGAAGGGCTTGTAGACCTCTTCAGAGAGTTACGTCGTCCACTTCAGAGGAAGATGAACCGGTGTATAAGTTTTTAAAAATGAATTGTCGTTACTTCACAGATGGCAAGGTAGAGAAGTTGGATAATTTCCAACAGATTTGCTTCCTATGTGAAATACCAATGATAAAGTAGAACACCAAATGATATATTAATCTGGAAATAGGTTCACCAGATAGTAAAAAGGAGCCGATCTTTAATGGGGTAAAAGAGGCATCTTAATAATGTACCTATTTTGCAAAAAAGATTCAAAAGACTATCATGGCAGTAATCCAAGTGAGGCTATGCTATAGGTCCCTAACATAAAGGCCACTAACTGATAATCTTGTTTGGATTGCACCTTTAAAATTGTTCATTGAAATAATTTTAGAAGCCCCACCCATTTGTTTCTTATTTTATCAGCAAGAAATAGTTCATTTCAGGTATGGTAGATTGGGTTGCAGAGTTCATATTATAACCTTAAACCTCTTGATTGAGATGGGAAAGCAAAGGCTTAACCAGGTGGGAAGAATGTTCCAAGATGTGGGGTTAAGAAACAAAAATGCCTGTTTCTAAATTCCTGTCAGATGGCATTCTTGAATAAATTGTATGGGCAGAAGAGATGCCTCTGGAAGGCAACCTACTGTCATTCTCATTTTACCCCGAGCTCAGCCCAGCTCATCATTTGTTCCTAAATGGCAATTTTAGAGCAATTTGGAGTGAGTTTTACAGGTGGGAATGACAGTAAAAGGCCACTATGCTTAAGTGCTATCAAATTGGTGTCAACCCTTAGTTACTATGCAGCTAGATTTTCTCTATGGTGATCTGATCCCTAGTTCTTTAGGTCTTTCAGTGGTGCACCCATCAACACTGTACTTGAATTCATCCACCTTGTTCTAGACCAGGGGTTATCTTTTCCATCATCAGAGCCTTCTTCAGAGAGGTGGGTCTTCATCTAACGTGTTGAAGTAGGATTTAGTCAGATCATTTGTGCCTCGAATGAGAATTCTGGATTGATTTGTTCAGTGTTCCATTTATTTGTTTTCTTGGCTGTGTCAGGACTGTTCTCCAATATCATGTTTGAAAATTACTCTTTCTATACTGTTTCTTGAAAGTCCCACTTTCACTTCCATAGTTTGTTCGGGTAAAACCATTGCCTGCTTGACCCTGATCTTTGTATGTAGAGGCACAATGTAGTATCTGAATATCTTTTCCAAGGCCTTTGTGGTTACTCTACCAAGTGCTAGCCTGTAATGTGTTTCTTAATGTTAGTTCCTTTAGGGTTGATATTGGGGTTCATACTTGAAAAGCAGAAACTATCCATCTCGTTAGTGTCTTAATGACATTTCTGAGGCTAATTTGATCTCGTTTATATTTAATCTTAATCTTATTTTCTCACTCTGCTTCTTGACTAGAACTTGCATTTTCATCAACCTGAGTTTGCATTTTCAGCTCTCAGAGTAGTGTCATTTGCATAACACAGGTTACTGATGGTTTTTTTCCTTCAGTTTTAAAGCCATGCTCATCTTCTTCCAAACCAGCTTCCCTCTTTGTATATTCAGCGTGTAGTTTGAATAAATAAAGGGAGAATATGCAGGCTTGTCTCATTCCTTTGCCAAACTGCAGTCAATCTGTTTCACCATGTTCTGACCATACTTTGGTTTCCTGACCTGTGTGTTAGGTTTTTGCCAAGGGCAATGAAATGTTCTGGGATTCTCATTTTTCTAAGCAGATTCCACAGCTTGATATGATTAATGCAGTGGAAGGCCCTTCTATAATCAATAAAGCACATACTGACTTCTTTTGAGCACATTTCTCTTTCTCAATTAAAATTAACAATACTCTTAATACTGCTTCAAAAATATTTTCTCGGTCTTTCCTCTTGTGATAACACCATCACCTTTACCACCGCTTGCAGCACTTTGGAATTCAGGAGCTAAGTTGTGGCCTCCAGCATTCCTCTTTTAATGGATTTTTATTAATTGTTTGGAGTCTTTGCATCACAGATATAAAACATTTTAATTGAGATCAATGATTCTAATTTTTATAGAAAATTTGTACTCCTAGTCTTCTGTGACTATACTGAGCTTCCTTGATAAAATTGTTGAGAAAGAAAGGCTAGGCTGAAATTGTTTTGGAAAAAGAACCTTCAAATACTTTTGTTGGGATGATTAAGACCTAAAAGTATTTGCCACTCTTGTTATCTTAATTTTTGTGTATACATGTAAGCAAAAGAAAAGTGATTTGAAAAGTGATCTGAAGAGAAGAGAGTGTTCAGTTCTCTCCTAATCTGTTCCATCTATATTCTCATAATGTTCTCTAATCACGATCTCTGCCTAATCTGTGTTTCTTGTGATTTTTTTCTCTCTCCTAGAATATATGTAATGTGTACTTAAGATCTACAATAGAGCCACTTAAATTGCTTCTCTATCTTAGAACCATTCAAAGTTCCTACTGGGAATTGTACATCTGAGAACTAAAATCAATTAAAGCTAGGGCTTGCAGCCAAAATCAGAAAATGTATTGGACTGTCTTGTGAATCTTCCTTTTGATTCTCTTTGATTAACAAGCTGTAGCTCCTCTTTCACTGCAACCAAGGATGAAAGTTAAATACTTCGATCTCTTTTTATAACGGTGGCCTTGTTTACTGAAGATAGATGTGTTTTGAAAATCTTTTAATCTTGGCTCAGTTTTAGCTGAGATTTCCCCCCCCCCACACTCTTCCCCCTCACTGAGCACTTGGGAAGAAAACAAGACTACATTAGAGAAGAAAGGGAGTGTAAAAAACACAGAGGGTACATATGTTGTGACAGTTGTGATGCGATGAGTGTAAGTACTAACTGTCTACTTATTTTTATTTTGTTTTTCAAGGGAGTAGTTGGAGGGGTCATGTTAGTCACTCCCAACACTATCATGTTTGATCCTCACAAGTCAGACCCTGTTGTCATTGAGAACGGCTGTGAAGAGTATGGGCTCAAATGTCCCATGGAGGAGGTAGTTTCGATTGCCCTCTACAACGATATCTCTCACATGAAGATAAAAGATGCCCTTCCATCGTAAGAAGTGTTTTCTCTGTTGATTGTATTTGACCATTATCAGGTGGATGTAATATTCAGCCAACTGGCAAGGAAAAAGAGAACATTGTTAAAATTGGAGAGCAAAACACCACCTGACAAGAAAGGGATGTAGAATGACAATGCAAACTTAGGCCCCAATACTATTTTTAGCAGAGAACGTTAAAAAAAATAAATTTTTTATGCTTTGTGAACGGCATAATTTTTTAAATCCCGGCTTCATTACTTTATAAGTAACTCAAAACAGCAAACATAAATAGTACTCCTTCCTCTTCCTCTCTTTCCCCACATGGGGAACCATGGGCTGAGAGAAGATGTCTGGCTCTTAAGTGACCAGCTGGCTTTCATGCCTTAAGTGGAACTAGAACTCTCAGTCTACTGATTTCTAGGCCAGTACCTTCACCACTTGACCAAAGTGGTTTTATTTGATATTATTGTTTCTAATACATGGGTTAGCCAGCGGTGCAACTGTTAACATGAAAAGTTGTTTTATAAGGTGCTTGATCTGTGTAAAACCAGTAGGTAAAATATTCTGTGTTAGAATTTTAAAACTTCCCAAAAAGGTCATGGAAAATGAGCAGTTTAAGAATTCTGAACAGAATAAAAGCTGCCAAATGGCAGGAAACCAAGAAATGACAAAGATGTTCTAGAGAACCAGCGGAGAGCGTAGATTTACTGAGCTAACTTCTGCATGTTATTGTATCTTACCCATGCCATTAATTAAACTGAATGTTCTTGGCCAAAGGCTGTAAGAAGGAGATGTATGATGGATTCTCATGTCAGAAAGCAGATCGTGAAATCACTTCCTGTGCATGGGAATAACTTCAGTGGAAATACACTGATAAACAAACAAAAAAAAAGGAGGAGGGGATCCAGGATAACTTTATGATTTGCAGGACTAGGAAAAAGTTATTTTGGATTTCTGGGGGAAAAAACCCCAGCAACACACCCAGAGCCTTCATATTGTTTGAATGGGTCTTCCTATCTGTCCTCTTTAGGTAGTTCTAACATGTGAAAATTATGTAAAAAGGGATTTTAGTTATTATTCCCTTACTTTTCTCCTTAATGGTTATTTTAATTAACTTTTTGGTGTCTGATTTCTTAAATAGAAGCACCAACATGTCTTCATTAATTGCTTCAATACTAACATTTTAGCATAAGATAACAAAAAACAACAGAGACATCAGCCACCTTAGATTTTTTTACTTTACTTTGCAGAAGTTAACTTCTAGAATTGGAGATGTTGAAGGGACATCAAGAAAGAGCTATAATCAAATAATCATTTCTACTAGAGACAAATGATAATACTTTTTAGAACATTTATTAAGAAGCATGGGTATTGAGGAAGCAATCGGGATTTTCCTCTGACTTGAAGATTTTTTTAATTATTATTTTTAGGTGGCTTTGATTATTTGAGTCTAGTAAAATTGGACAGTTAACCTGCTTTAAAATTCCAGACGTTTGAATAAAAATGTATTTCATGTGCTTGTTGTAGTGGTTGTTACAGTTCAGATTTCATGATTGTGTCATATATCAGTTGCTATATAAATCTATATTTAAAATTAAACATTTTTTATTATAATTTTAAAAAATGGAATTTGTTATGCCTGCTGCCAATTTTTTTCCAATGTTGTGAAACAAAAAAATTCTCATGATGAGATGAAGTTTGTTTGCTTCCCTTGTTCCTCAAGGTTCTTTTTTGTTCTTGCTTCTTTTAAAGTATCTATAAGCTGCTTCAGGATAAATTGATATCCCTACTTCCACAGTTATTTCAACTTTATACTTACTTTATTTTAATTGGCTTTCATTTAATTTTGAAGGAAGTCATTGGGTTAAACCATCTTATTTCCATGAATTGTTTTGGTACGTTTCAGTTGATGTCTCCTTTGTTGTCATATTTGAATTTTATTTAATTATTTTAAGTATTTTATTTAACTATTTTAAATATTTAAGTTTATTTAAGTATTCTCATTTGTTTTTATTTTGTTCACCATTTTTTTAATACTCCATATACACCCCACCATCTGTCCTGGCAGCGATATTCCAAAGGATCTTTGTCCTCTGTACAGGCCCGGTGAATGGGAAGATCTTGCCTCTGAGAAGGACATCAATCCTTTCAGTAAATTTAAATCCATGAACAAAGAAAAGAAGCAACAGAAAATAGACAGTTCTGTTGCTCCTAATTCCAGACCAATAAACTACTCAGACAAAGAGAAGTCTTCAGATTTCAAAGTCCTGAAGTCTTCTGCAAGTCCTTCCCTAGTCACATCCGAATCAGTAGAAACACCAAAGGACTCTGCTACTCCTGACTCTTTAGAACAGGTGACTTTGAAAACCTATAGTGCAGAATGTTCTGTATCAAATATAACTTTGGACTTAACCAAAGACAATTCCCTTCTGGAAGAAGATGGCTTTATTGAAGTAGACAAGACCTCATTGCAGATTGATAGTAAAATAGATTGCAGAGATGCTGGATCAGTTGACCTTCACACGGATCATTGCAAAATAAAAAATGAGGTTCAGTTGCAAGCAAGTAACAAAGACAATTATGAGCAACCAGTGTTAGATTCATCTGGGGTAAAGCGTAAAGTCTCTAAGGACGATGTAGATCTAGACACCTGTGAAAAGCTGGACGCGATGCCTGAAATAAACAAGGGTGGAAGTTCACCAACCAATAAGATAGAGATGAACTTGGATGCAAACAAAGAGTTGAATAAAGACAAGCTTATTGAATTTTATCTCAGTCATGATAAAGATGAACCATCGCCTATTGATTACCGGTACTTGCCTAAGGATGAAGTCAAGGAAGAAAAGAAAAATATGCCTGTGGGCATAGATCTCACACTTAGCTGTTCAAAATCCCAATCCACTGAAGTTCTTGCTGTCAAAAAGGAAGGACTTGAATCCTGCTCGGTTGTAAGAAATGAGCCTTTGTTGGAAACGGGCTCAGTAGCAGCAGAGAAAAAAACATGTGAAGGATTAGATACCCCCTTTTTGACATCTCATCTAGATAAAAACTCTGAAATCAGACTGTGGCTGTTGCAGAGAGTCCAAGTGCCCATTGAAGGTAAGCCTGTTTGCCGAATTTGTTTTTTTTAAATCTAAATTCCTGTTTTCGCCTTCCTTATAACATGGATAATTTTTGATTCAGCTTGATATTCATTCTGTACATATAAATCTTATGCTGCATCATTAATTAATTAAAATTGGGCCTGGGGATGATTCAACGGATTCAACACAAAATTTGCTTAGCATTCAAACAGCTTCTTCCATTATATTGCACAATCGTGTTTTTCTTATGTTAGGCTCTAATCCTCTCTGTCCTTAAGGCTAACCAAACACTCAAAAATAAAGATAACCAGTCACTCAGGCTTCTAAGTGTTTCCTCAGAGACTGATTCTGTTATTCCACATAGGTTGATATCATACATTTGCTATAAATATTCTACCATGATGAGTTCTTAGTGCTGTAATTTCTAGGATTGTCGTGACAATAACCTTTTTTTAAGGTCTTGCTGCAAAACATATGATCTTGCTGGGAATCTCTCTCTTTCTCTCTCTCTCTCTCTCTCTCTCTCTCTCTCTCTCTCTCTCTCTCTCTCTCTCTCTCTCTCTCTCTCTCTCTCTCAGCAGGCGTAAGAGATGTAATATTTGTATACTATTTGTAAAAGCTTGAATTTCAAGGAAAATGTTTAATTAAATTAGTTATCTGGAAAACAGAATGAGAGCTTGAGCACTTGCACTTTAATTTTCTCTCTCAGAAAAGTCAGGCATTAAAATGTGTTAAGTAAAACATGATCAGTAAGAAATAAAGAATAGCATGCAGCAGATTAAAGCTTAACAATCTAACTGACATAAGTTTCATTTAAATATAAAAAAAACTTTGATAATGAAAGACCAGAGATGGAACTCAATAACAGGGAACCAAGACTTAAGAAGTAGTCATTGAGATAGGCTTCTCACATACTCTCAACAATATTGCTCCCATAGCTATGGAGCAGAAAGAAGAATCCATTTATATTTTCTAAGATTTTTTTTATTTTAGAAATTCTGCAATTTTATTGATTAGCAACACATAATAATTGTTATGTAGGAGAACTGGGTGAGATGATTTATTATCAAATTTATTGGTATTTCTATGTAAGTATTTGTTACATTCACAATCTGTTGTGTTGCTTACTTTGTGATTGGACAATCTCTTGAATTCAGATATGCTTCCTTCAAAAGAGGAAAAAAGCAAGACCCCACCAATGTTTCTGTGCATCAAAGTGGGCACACCTATGAGGAAGACTTTCATTTCCCAGCCAGCTGTGATGGATCAACAATATCATAAAAGACGAAAGCAACCGGAATACTGGTTTGCTGTCCCTCGAGAAAGGTATGTTCAAGGTCTTTGTGAAATGCTTCTTGTGTCCTTTCAAAAGTCTCTCTCTCTCTCTCTCTCTCTCTCTCTCTCTCTCTCTCTCTCTCTCTCTCTCTCTCTCTCTCTCTCTCTCTCTCTCTCTCTCTCTCTCTCTCTCTCTCTCTCCCCCCCCCTCTGTGTTTTCAGAAACTCAGTGGCCATCTCAAAATGCATGCTTCTGTTGATGAAGTCATCTAAAATGAACTTGAACAATAGTCATTTATCCTTGAAAAAAAGTGATGATTTCTCCCTCTTGAGAATGTTCAGTCTATTACAATTTTCTGTAATGCTCTCCAGCATTTCCATTGATGTGTCTTTCATGTATTTCATTTGTCCTCTAAGAATTGTTCAAAACTGTTCTTTAGTAATAGATGTCATCTCTCTTAACATGTGTTACATTTTACATGTTGCGTGTCAGTCCTCTCATCAATACAGTGTGTTAAGAGATTTTAAGAATCTTTACAACACAATAGTCACTTCCTGAAATCTTGCAAGTGGACTCTGTGCAATGAAAGTTTGGCTAAAGTTTGTTAGTCTTTAAGAGGTTTCCCGAGTGTTGTTATTTTTTCCTTCAATATAGCATGCATTCTGGAAATGACATCAGGTAGCTGACAACTTTGCTGACTGATCACATAACAATTCAGATGGCTTACGTTGCAATAACGTGCAGTATGTCCTAACTGCAGTTGTCTCCTGGATGTTTTTGCCCTGACTGTGACTTTAGACATGTAGCACAACAGTTCTACATCAGCTCAGATAGTGAAACTGGATTAGACAGTGGCTTGACCACTCTTGCACTGTGATTGTGAAATAGGCATCCTTCTTAAGGAATGCACCTTATCTTTTTGCACGTACCTTAAGGAGTCATAATCGTTAAAGACTTGTGCTTTATAAGGGCTTTTGTTCAAATATTCCCATTGACCCAGTTGCATCTGACCTAGCTGACTGAAGATCCTACATTGTGTTTCTTGCAATGGGGAATGTTAACAGTATTGCAGCGTAAGTATAAATATATTGCTTTATGTTAAATTTGTATGTGCTTGCTGTAAAGGAAGGTTGGTGGTTTATAGCTTTGTTCGGTTATCATTCTGTATGAAGCTTTAAAAACATTGAAACACAAATACTGCTATAAATCCTTTTAAGGGTGAAGTAATATTTATTTTTGTGCTTTCAAATCAGTCTTGACTGCTGGTGGCTGCTTGGACCAAGTCCCTGCAGTTTTCTTGGCAAGATTTCAGAAGTTGTTTGCCATTTCCTTCTGCTTTCTAGGGCTGAGAGAGAGTGACTGGCCCAAGCTAGCTTTGTGCCTAAGATGGGACTAGAATTCACGGTATCTCTATGGTATCCCTATTTCTACCTTGGTGCCTTAATTACTACATCAAATTGGCCCCTAAAGCAATATAAGAGAGCCTAGACTTGGATTAATGGTATACATTTTATTTCTGAGATGAACTGAAGTATGGATTTTATTTAGAAAACGAATTTTTCAGCCTTTGCTAATTTTCTATCCATCCATGCAGTTCATATATCTCAACAAGAAACACAGCCTTTCTTTTATGCTTTTAGTTGAGCATTAGAACATTGAGTCAAAGCATGGGACAATGTGCATTAATGAAACCCTTAGTAAGAAGAGCATAGAATAGCATAAGCTAAAGTCCCTACAGCTCCATTAATGTAATGCTCTGTAAGGACCTGATGAAATTTACCTTGCAGGTTCTTTTAAAGTTGCTGATAATGTCAGGGCATTTTAAAATACACATGCATATACACTTGTGCATTAAAAATGAGCCTAGGACAAAAGATGTATCAGAATGCCCTTCTGATTTTTATTATAATTTTTATTTATTTATTTATTTATTTATTTATTTATTTATTTATTTATTTATTTATTTTGTGATTTCTATACCGCCCCCCTCCCGAAGGACTCGGGGCGGTGTACAGCCCAATTAAAAAACATCAACATACAAAAAATAAAATTATTAAAAATAGAATAAATAATTTGGCCCAATCATTTAAAAACCCAATACATAATCTTAAAAACTCAATCCCCTAAAAACAATTATGGCCTTGTTGGTACCGGAGCTACTACCCCGGCCGGCTTGTCGAAAAAGATGTGTTTTTAATTCTCGACAGAAGGAGCGCAATTCCGTCATCATGCAGAGTTCGGGGGGGAGCTCGTTCCAAAGCGTTGGAGCTCCCACAGAGAAGGCTCTCCCCCTGGGGGTCGCCAGCTGACATTGTTTGGCCGACGGCACCCTGAGGAGACCCACTCTGTGGGAGCGTACCGGACGGCGGGAGGTATTTGCTGGCAGAAGGCGGTCCTGTAGATATCTGGGTCCGATGCCATGGAGCGCTTTAAAGATGGTCACTAACACCTTGAAACGCACCCGGAAGGCCACCGGCAACCAGTGCAGCTCGCGTAGGAGCGGTGTTACATGGGAGCGCCATGACACTCCGGTCACTACCCGCGCGGCTGCATTCTGGGCCAGCTGAAGCCTCCGGGTGCACCTCAAGGGGAGCCCCATGTAGAGAGCATTACAGTAGTCCAGCCTGGAAGTGACGAAGGCATGAATAACTGTGCATAGCGAGTCCCGGTCTAGGAAGGGACGCAACTGGCGCACCAGGCGAACCTGATAGAACATCCTCCCGGCCACGGCCGTCAGATGGTCCTCTAAAGACAGCCGTGAATCCAGGAGGACTCCCAAATTGCGAGCCCTTTCCGCGGGGGCCACTGTTTTGCCCCCAACAGACAATGAAGGAGTCAATTGACTAAACCGGGATGACGGTAGTCACAGCCACTCGGTCTTGGAAGGGTTGAGCTTGAGTTCGTTCTTCCCCATCCAGACCCGCACAGCCTCCAGGCACTGGGTCAGCACGGCAAGAGCATCGTTGGGGTGGTTCGGCGTGGAAATGTACAACTGAGTATCATCACTGTACAGCGTACAGTGTACAGCGTACACACCAAAACCACGGATGATCTCACCCAGCGGTTTTACATAAATGTTGAACAGTAGGGGCGAGAGGACCGACCCCTGAGGTACCCCACATACGAGGGGTCTCAGGGTCGACCTCTGACCCCCTGTCAACACAGACTGCATCCGGCCGGAGAGGAAGGAGGAGAACCACCGCAAAACAGTGCCCCCTATACCTAACCCCTCCAACCGTTGCAGCATGATACCATGATCGATGGTATCAAAAGCCGCCGAGAGGTCCAATAGCACTAGAGCAGAGGAACAACCTCTGTCCCGAGCCCGCCAGAGGTCATCCACCAACGCGACCAATGCTGTTTCCGTGCTGTAACCAGGTCTGAAGCCCGATTGGTGTGGGTCCAGGTATAACAATTCCTCCAGGTGCCGTGGGAACTGTCGGGCAACCACGCTTTCTTGCAACCTTTGCAAGAAAGCGAAGGTTGGAGACAGGACGATAATTTGATAAAACAGCTGGATCCAGGGTAGGCTTCTTAAGGAGGGGCCTCACTACCGCCTCTTTCAAGGTGGCAGGAAAGACACCCTCACTTAAAGAAGCATTAATAATTGCCTGGAACCAGCCTCGTACCACCTCCCGGGATGCCAATTATATTTATTGTGTCAATTTTATTATGCTCTTTTGAAGAAAACAATTACAACAATTCTCAGTAATTACAACACCTAACTGGAATTAAAACAACTATAAAATAAAACAAAACTCTTATAGCTAGTTATAGAAATAGTATTATAAAAACAGAGGCAAATAAAAGGCTGCCAATTCAGCAAAACACCATAATAGATAATAAAAGTAGTTAATAAGATAATATTGAGGAATGTCTTAGTAGCGTACTATTCTCTGCTTTTTTTTAATCACTCTCATCCTTTAGCTTTGCTGGCTGAGGAATTCTGGAAGTTGAAGTCCACAAGTCTTAAAGTTGCCAAGGTTGAGAACCCCTGCTTTAGGGCTAATAACTGCAGAAGTCAAGACTAACTGCTCCTGAACATTGAAACTAAGTTCATATTTTTGGGAGATGCCTCTTTATTGACAGTTTCATGCAAAGGTGATACCCTGCTGGGTTTTCACTGGCTACCTTGTGTTGCTGGGCAAAACAAAGATTTGTGTTTTTAGGTTCGGTGCTCTATTATTGCCTAGGATAATCTTGGTGAAGCTTATTTGTGTACAAATATTAGTGTTAGGAGAGGGACTGTGTAAAAGGTTGGCAGTCCAGGTCATTTGGTTGTTTGGACTGATGTTGCCTCTGTGTGCTTAGCATTTTTGAAAGCCTTTAATCAGGATAACAATGTTAAATTAAGCTTTGGAAACAGAATGATTGATAAAGCTTCATCTTGGAGCAATACAAACCACCATATCATTCTGTTACAAAACTGGCTTTTGTATTTCTATTGCCTTCATGTAGGATTTTAGCTTTCCTTATTCATTGCTATAAAATTTAGTTAGAATTGCAGGTACAGCTGCAAAGAATTACAGTATTTATAGTTTGTCAACTTTACAGCTTCTTTCCTATGTGCTCTCTCTGTGCTGATAGTCTTTTTCTGAGAAGCTGTCCTTTAAATGGGCTGATCACTGTCTGTCAAACTAAGTTATTCATTCTTTACAATAGAGTGTTCTTTCTCCAGAGTTGGCTCAGAAGAACTGCATGGCTTTAGTTGATGAAGAAATGTGTAGATTGACATTGTCAGAATACACTAGTTTACTTGTGCACTAATATGGCACTTTGCTATTGATGTCTCTATAGAAGATATTTTCTGCACAATATATGCATAACTCCCAGCCTTGAGTAACCACTACTCACTGCTCATAGAAGAGACCAAAGTCTACTTGGAGGAGGGAAGAGAAAGATGTTTGCTTGTTGGCTGATGGCTGGAGCTAGGATGATTTATCCCTGTTATGATATCATTTTGTGCTGCAAGAAAGCAGGAACTGTCATTTCCCAGCAGCTCTTGGTCCCCAGCCAATAAGAAAGACTAACTCTAACACTTCTGGATAAAATTTAACAATGATGGCTCTGGTGTCATGATATGCTTGAGCAAAATCTTTTTTAGACAGATACTAAACTTGATTAGCAATCAAGTGAGTTTGCATCCTCCAGTTGTTTTTAAAACTCTTAACTTTTTTTTTGTTTCTTTGATAGGGTAGATCATCTGTATACCTTTTTTGTACAATGGTCTCCAGATATATATGGCAAAGATGCCAAGGAGCAGGGTTTTGTGGTGGTGGAAAAGGAGGAGCTTGACATGATAGACAATTTCTTCGGTGAACCCTCAACAAAAAGCTGGGAGGTGAGTGTTTTGTTTCTTGAATTTGTACAGTAGATTGTAATTAACAGTTTTCTGCTTCATGTAATCCCCTTAGCCTTGGATTGTTTCTTTTTGGTCCAGTTTATAGTCCTTGTGTTTGCCAGCTGGCAATTGAAAAACAAATAACTGTGTCAGGCATAAGGGGATGAGACAATACAAAAGGATTTGATACTCAACTTCTATATGCTGCTTGAATAGTGGCTTTTAAAGTACTTTCTTACAGTTGGGCATCTTATAGATGATGTTTAAATAAAAATAATAAATATCTTCTTTATCTAGTTTTACACCAAATATCTGATTAGCCATAGGTTAAATAAAGCCATTTCTCTGTTGCAACAATCAAAATGTTAATGAATTTCCATTTTACAAGATTCAAGATTACGGAAATAGGTTTTGCTTAGTGAATAGATATTCCCAGAGCCAAAAATACAGTTCCCTGTCACATATTGTTCAGTTTCAAGATGGGAGGTTATCAAATTGCAGTCAAATTAGTATTGACTTTCATTTGGAAAATATCTTCCTGCTCCACAAAATTTCATCAGTTTTCTTTCAATCTTACTCTTCTCCCTCTTTGATTAGTTATATTTCAGTCTCATTAACAGGGTTTTTTTTTAGTTCCAAGACCATAATTCATTTTACCTTTTATTATTATGTAAATCTGTAAACCAGTAAATCAAACAACTTCCTGTATAACATAGGTATATCTAAGGCTGGAAATCTATTTTCCTCTTTTCTTACCTTATTAAAAAAAGCTGTACATGAAAGCTTTAATTGACCAAAACATGATGGGGCAGAGGAAAATACCCATGAGCACATCTGGTGACAGCAAAGCTGTATGAAAACGTGTGACGTATGAATAGAAGATAGCATAAATTAACAAATGAAATGAAAGAAAAATAGATATTTCTTGAACTGATGGACATAATAATAAGGGAAATATGTAACAGAATGTAATGAAAGTTTCCTGACATTTGAAATATTAAAAGGAAAACGGGCCTAGTAATATACTTTACAGCCAATAAATATAGTTAAAATATCTTTTAAGTGCTGTATACACAATTACTACTTTGTCAAGTAATGGTGATGATCAGCACACGAATGGAAGTGAAGGTGCAGGTTTAATAATGAATTAAGGGCTAGAATGCATGTTGGAAAGTATGGTGTTATCTAGATTGCTGTATATGATTATGAAAGTGATGTGCGTGAGAAAGAGCGCACAATATCTTGTTAGATGACATGAACTGATGGGTGAGAATGAGATGGGAGAGTACTTTATTTTTTAATGTGTTTTTGTTTGCAATTCTGGTCAGTGACCATAATAAAAAACATTCGTAGTGTAATGATAATTAAGCCTGTTCAATCAGATGAGTTTGAAGAGTAATACCAATAATAAACCAGTGAGACTGAATTATATTACATATTCCCATTACAGCTTCCTGGAATGGGAATGAATAAGCCTGGTCTTCACAAATCAGAGAATGAAAATTAATTTCAAAATAATAACCAAGATACGATCTCTAAATTAGCTGCAGCAGCTGCCTAAGTACATTTATGGTAGTTCCTCTGATGAAATTTAAGGTTGCCAGGTTACTCTTTGTCATATACAGTGGAAAACGAAAGTTAATTCTTTAAGGAAGTATAGACTGTATGCTTTCACTCCTTCTCGAAACAAGTAGTGGCAGTAGCAGCAGCTTCTTTTTGTAAGCAAAAGTTGAAACTGGGAAAGGAACGAAGCTAAAAAAAAAATGAGAGCTAAGGGAATGGCTTTGAATTTTCAAATTCTGTACTGTGCTAGGTCTGAGGAGGAACAGGAACCTTTTGTGCAGGTATGGAAATCTTGACTTTTCCCCCAGTTCTTTTGTTTGCTAGCAACAAAACATGAACTGAACGCACCTGGAAGACTTAGTTGCAAGTTCATATGCAGAATGGAAAGGCAACTTCAGAAGAAACAGATGTTTACAGATTTGTTTAGGATGTGCCTGAGAATGTTAAGATAATTTGTTTCTCAGGAAAAGCAGCTTATTTGGGTTCATGCTACATGCTTCTGTATTTCTTTTGAATGGCTGAGTCTTGGGATTAGTAGGATTTACAGTTTGGTCACTTAGTATACAATTATAGCTTCAAGATGTATTCCTGATCCTGATTATTTTCATTCTTTCATTTTCCTATTTTTTCTATTATGGAATATATTTTCATGTACGTATGTTCTTTTGATCATTAATGTTTTATTTTTAGTTGAGGATTAGAATTATTTAACCTAAAATCTGTCTTTGAAATGCAATTGCTTAAAACTGATTGATGTTTTCTTTCCAGATTGGAAAATATATTAACTTCCTTTTTGTTCTTATAGCCTGCGTTTCTAATTATTTTATAATACTGTTTTGATCACTACTGTTGATTAGTAACTGATGTTATTATTCAAATAACTCACCATGAGCATTTTACAGAAATGGAAAGGTGGGCTATAAGTCCTCTAAATAATTAAAAATACTCCAATACTGAGAAACCTTAATGATAAACCAAACCAATTGATTAAAATATAATGCCAGGTTTATGTTTCAAACTTGAAATGAAACTTAGGTTGTAGGATCACAGTATAAAATAAATTAGCAGCTGATGTAATTATATGAATGGCCATTTTAGAGAATAGATACTCCATAAAATGATAGAAAATAAATTCTGCTCATCATAAAATTCTCTCTAAAACAAAATTCTTATAGCACATTTCCATGGAATACATGCTAACTAAACCGTAGCCTTACCTTTTAAGGCATTTTATTCTGGATTAGTCTCATCTAGTAGTTCCAAGAAACTTTACAATAATGTCAAGAAACATTGTCAAGAAATGTCAAAATAACAATTAGGTGCTCACTTGTCAATTGGCAATATTTGGCAATGTTAGGTGTTAGGGAGTGTCTTTAGATCACGGCCCATATCTTGTAATCTCATTGTATTCAATGGCAAGAATTGACCTAGCAATATTATAAAGCTAATAATAAGCCTAATAGTATTTTATTTAAATATTCTTAATTCAAAAATGATGCCTGAATGTTCTCTTCATAGCCACATTTGAAATTAAGTATTTTAAATGGCATGTGCATAATATAACTTTAAAATATTATCTTTAAATATTTCTCTAAGTTTTGGGTTCTTTAAGCGGGTTCTCCTATTCATGGTATTACTTATGTCACTGTATACATGACTGGTTACTTCAAATAGCAGTGATGAAGCTGCTGTTGCTGAAAAAAAAAATGTCTAAGAGATGAACAATTTAAATGATTTTATAGACATTCTTATGTTTAATTCTATCATGTGAACAGATTTAAAGATGTGGATGCTATGGCTGAAAATTGAGTTATTCCCTTCCCTTAGCTCAAAGTTTTTGATACTTGCTTCCTGATCCCCTTTTTTGATAGCTTCAGGCTTTCTGAAATCATTTACGTGTTTACACAACTACTTTATAGTGTAGCCATTGTGCAAACTGTTTGACAGCTTGTTACAACTTCATTACATTTTGTCATAGTTTATTATAAAGGTTTTTATGAGTTCTGTCAGGATGTCAACCACAAAATCCCTTGTGCTTCAGCAGTAGCATGTTTGAGGTTATTTACTTTTGTTATGATTCCTTGACCCTATATAGCAGGGGTGTCAAACTGCCAGCCCACAGGCCGGATGCGTCATTGCCCACCCCACTGCTGGCAATGGAAAAAAAGTCGCAATATGTCATGACACTTCACGTGATGTTGCGAGTTTTGACACCCCTGCTATATAGCAGTATTTCTCAACCTCACTGAATGAATAGGAACGGAATTCAACTCCCAGAATTCCTCAACCAGCCTGCTTCTAGGAGCTGAAGTTCATACTTGTTCATGTTACTGAAGTTGAGAAACATTGCTGCCTAGAATACATTTTCTCCTTTATCAACTTTTCATGTAACATTATGAAAGATGCAAAAACATTTTCATCTGTCTAGATTATAACTGTAGAAGAGGCAAAACGCCGACAGAGTGTCTGCAGCTACTGTGAAGATGATGGTGAAGATGATGCTTTGCCTACCTTAAAAAACCAAAGTGCGCTTTTAGAAAACATGCATGTGGAACAGGTAAATGCTGATATGATTTCCTTCTGCTCAGACCAGTTAATGTCTTTTTCATGGTAATTTGAAATTCAAGATGGGTAGCTATGTTAGTTTGTTGCTACAAGGGTCTTCTTTAAAAGCAACTTGTTTATTATGGCACATGGTTTTGAGATAGTCTGTAACAGTGGTTCTCAACCTTTTTCAGGTTGAGACCCCACTTGCCCCGCCCATGCGCGGTGCGACCCCGGCGCGCATGCGCGACGAAAAAAAACCCAAAACAAAATGGTGGACTACGACGGCCCGATCTGCGCATGCGCGGCGCGCGCGATGGCCCGAACCACGCATGCGCGGTGCACGCGCGACGGCCCGAACCACGCATGCACGGCGCGCGCGCGACAGAAAAACAAACAAACAAAATGGCGGACCGCAGTGTCCGGCGACCCCCACGAAACGGTCGTTCGACCCCAAATGGGGTCGCGACCCATAGGTTGAGAACCGCTGGTCTATAAAATGGAGTGTAGCCCACAAATAAATAATACATTAGTTAGCTTCAAAATGCCTCCAGTTTTGTTTTGTTTTTATTTCCAAGTCCCTGTAACACTACTTTGAATCCAGGGCATACAATCAGGTCACTGCAAAAGGTACAAAAGTCCTTTTATTCACAGGAAGTTAATTGAACTCATACTGCAAGTAAGCAACAGACAGAAAACAACAAGAGCTATCCTTGAAAGGGATGCCATCAATATATAACAAATTAGTTTTATTAAGGGTAGCTATCTAACAGACATCTGTTAACTAATCATTCCTCTTAAAGGTAAAAAAGACTATAGGCCACATCCTCCCCTCAGCAAAGCATCCCACTGTAAAGCAATTAGATGTGCTGCCTTATCTTAAAATGGACTTCCTGCATGCTCTGTGCTTTGGTCCAGATTTTTGAGGCTTTCTGCATTAATTTCAGGAGATGTAATTTTAGTCACTGCTATAGCCTTAATCTCACCTAAGATTCCTCCAGTTTTAAGACTGCGTGGCACATTTTAAATTTGGACTTTCTGATCCAATAGGAAATCTATACTAGTAATCCTCGCTGCTTAATTCAGTGATCATTTGAAGTTATGATGATGTTGTTCCTCACTCTTTTGATGGTCATTACAAGCAGTACATGTTGTTCTGATGCCCAAGAAAGCACACTTTTTCAGTTACTGCATATCAGTGAATATAACATAGACTGTTTACAGCAAATTTAGTCATAATACCTGACAAAAGGAACATGTTGCCTTTTCAAGAAGAGGATTTTTTTTTTCTGTTCTAGCTTGCTCAATCCCTCCCAGCCCGAGTGCAGGGATATCCATGGAGGCTTGTCTACAGTACACAAGAGCATGGAACCAGCTTGAAAACTCTGTATCGTAAATCATGTTCTCTTGATAGTCCAGTTTTATTAGTCATCAGAGACATGGACAACCAGGTAGCTCCCTTCCCCTCTTCCCAGAATTTCATTTTATATTTGTGCATATCTCTCTCTATTTCATTTTATATTTGTGCATCTCCCTCCCTCCCTCTCTCTCTCTCTCTCTCTCTCTCCCCCTCTCTCTCTCCCCGGTCTCCCTCTCTCTGCCCCTCTCTCCCCCTCTCCCTCCCTCTTTCTCTTATTTTATATGTATCAGATTTTGACTTTTTAAAAAAGATTAAAGCTAATAGAAGTCTGAATTAGAGACTTTGTTTTATGTAAATCCTCTGAATTTCTTGCTGTAAAAACTATTTCATTGATTTAGGTTTCTTTTACTGCTGCCTTCTCCAACCTGTTACTGTGTTCCTAAGCTAATTGGGAATGATGGAATTTTAAAAGTTGCCAAGTCTGATTCACAAGATGACATGAAAAACACTTTGGTATATTTTGCCTGTTATATGCATGAATATGGAGAGATGAAGCTAAGGATTTACAAGCTCTTGATTACTGATAATTCAGTATTCATATCTCCACTTCCATTTAGAAATTGCAGTCAAGTGACATACCGTATAATTTTCATTTGTACACTGGCCATAAATATCTCCACATTAAAATTATATCTGTTTTACGTATTGTTTTGGCAGATATTTGGGGCATATGCAACTCATGCTTTCAGACTTAGTGACCACTATTACGGTACTGGAGAAACTTTTCTGTACACATTCAATCCTATTTTCAAGGTATGTTTCTGAATACAGTTGAATACTTTTATATGAGAACAATGTGATTTACTCATTGTGTGCTAAACCTTGAAGGTGTGCGTGTGCGCGCGCGCGTGTGTAGTTTTGGTTTGGCATGCTCTTTGAATGTAGTGATATTGGTTTGTGAGCCATGAGTGGTGGAATAATTCAGGAATATTCAAACACTTGTTTATTTATTTAATTTCTATAGCTCCACATCTCAGAAACTGACTGGATGATGAACATTCATAAACCAATTGAAAGCAATTGCAGTATAGTACAAAAGTAAATATAAGGCAGCCAAGAATAATTATCATGGATGTTGAGACATCAATGATAATTGTTCTTGGCTGCCTTATATTTACTTTTGTACTTTGCTTTTTCAGGAGGCAACTGGACTTACTTGTTTCTCTTGGAAGACGTTTCGCTTCTCATCCAAGAAGCTTTTTCAGCTCTGACTAAATGGTGGGGAATGGAAGGATTTATATTCCTTGCAGACATTCTTTTAGAGAGTCATTGAGGCCATTTGGAGGTCTATCTATGTCCTCAGGGTCACCTTCCATTCCCTTCATTTCCTTCCATTCCATCCAGTCAGAGCTGAAGAAGCTTCTTGCATGACAAGCGAAACATCTTCAAAGAAAACCAAGAAAGTCCAATTGTCTCCTGAAAAATCAACTTTGGGACAACCATAACGTGGATGACTGAGAATCTCCACAGACATCATTAACGGATATTGATATAATTGGGAAATGGGTCCCTTCACACATTCGGGTCCTAGGCTCAGGCTTATAACAAGGTCTTCAATGTCTTATGAAAGGCCAGCAGGGATGGGGTCATGGAGACCTGGTATATCCAGCAGCTGTCTTGCACACAACCAAGCATGCCTTGTGAGCCATGGGGGAAAAAAAAAGTCAGCTGGGTGTGGCAGAGCCTACGGAGTGCAGAGCAGTGAGGGCAACTGGGACTTTATGTAATGTTGCTGGTGTGGCTGGCTGTGGTGTGGGTGATGAGGTGGCATTTCTCAGTAGTAGCGGTGGCAGCCCTTGGTCTGAAGTTGAGGGCTGTGGACAGTCAGTCAAGAGGACATATATTGTGGGGAGATTGGTGGATGGGAGGAATGGCAGCATCTCTGTAGTTGTAAGTGCTGGTGAGCTGCCAAGCACCCAAGTTTTGATCATGTGCCTATAGGGGCACCACGGCGGCTGTAATTTCAGACACAGGTTGTAAGTTCATTTTTTTCAGCATCGTCATAATCTTGAACTCTTGCTGGATGAATGGTCATAGGGTTGAGGACGATTTGTATAATTAGCTCATGTGGTTGTTTTTTCTCTTTGGTCTCTAAATTGTTATCATGTGACCATGGGGGTGCTGCAACTTGCTGGAACTTTGAAGACCAGTTGTAATACCACTTATGGGGCACCATTGTAACTTTAATTTTTTTTTATTAATTATCATTACAATTCATTTGTGCTTACTGAACGTGTTGTCTGGGTTGATTTTTGCTGAGTCATAAAAGTTAAGTTCTTACTCTCTATCTCATTTTTCCAACCATTAATAGAATAAGTTCCATGTTTGAAAGTATTCTGTATGTTCTTTTTCTTTCAATTCTCAGTGTGAGTCTATCCATTTCCAGGCAGTCCAGTATTTTCTTAATTATTATTTCCTTCTATGGTGTTATCTCATTTTTCCAGTGTTGCGCAAATACAATCCTTGCTGCTGTTAGTACATGTAGTGTTAAATATACATTTTGTTTATCCATTTTTTTCTGGCATTATGCCTAGTAAAAAAAAGTTCAGGTTTAAAATCTGGATGTTTCCCTAACATCTTTTTTAACCAAGTATGTATTTTGGTCCAAACTTTTTTGCTTTAACACATGTCCACCACAAGTGATAGTATTTGGGAATTTGATTACATTTTCAACATTTACTAGACATAGTTTTAAACATTTTTGCTAACCTAACAAGTGCCATCTATAGAACATTTTATATAAGTTTTCTTTATATGAAGTAGCCATTTTCAGCTTATAATTTCTTTCCCAAAGATTTTGCCATTTCTCTAATTCTATGTTATATTCAAAAAATTTGCCCATATAATTATTGTTTCTTTCACTTGTTCGTCTTCCATTTTAAAATTAAATAAAAAATTACAAAATTTTGTAAGCATTTTTTCATCAGAAGTCAACAACACCTGATCAAACATTGCAACTTTGACCGTTGAATGAGTGATTGTGTAGTTCTCTTTCTTTTTTTGTTCCTCCTAACTTTGTTCCTCCTGATGTAATAAGACATTGTGTATATAGCTTTGCTAGCACGATCTTGCTTATCAATTTTAATGCCTTATTTCCCACAGGATTTTAAGTGGAGTGGAGAAAATACCTATTTTATCAATGGAGATGTTACTTCCTTAGAATTTGGCGGTGGAGAGTAAGTTATTTACATTTCTGAAATTATGAATCGTATTGGTGAGAACTGTGTGCTTGCAGCCAACTATGCTTCAAAAATGATTTTTCTAAGGGACTAATGAATAAAATTTTGGATGAATGCATATGTGTAGTTTTTGGTTAACAGTAATCGGGATTGGAATTTCCATCTCTAAGCAATGTGGTCATCAAGCACAATGTATTGCTTAGCAATGACAATGCCAGCAATCCATGTTGCCCTTATTATTATTATTATTATTATTATTATTATTATTATTATTATTATTATTATTATTATTATTATTATAATTTAATTTCTATGCACACAAACATACACTGGCTAGGGGCAAGGTGTTAGCTGCCCCAGGCCTGCCGGCAAAAGTATGTTTTAAGCAATTTACGAAACTTAACTTCCACCTGTTGTTAGACAAGGAGTCACCCTGATCCAAGCCATTCTCAGCTTGGTCCCTCCCAGTCACAAGCCTTGGCAAGGTAAAGGACTGCTTCTAGTTCAAGTCTCCCACCTGCCCATTTCCCCTGCCATCTCTACCCTTTTAATCACTTTGCTTAGCAGCACTCCTAAGAAGCATTGTTGGAACTGAAGTAGAGACCTGGGGCCTTCAGTAGTCTTCATGTTGACCCGCCTCTGGGCTTCTACTTCAGTCCCAGTGCCACTGCGTGCTCTCTCAAACTCTGTGCCTCAGCCAGTCACTCTGGCACCACATAGCAAAATCCCACCACGCTTTACCACGCTGTAGTGTGCAGGACCTACCACACCCAGCTGCCCTTCACCTTCCTCTTCCTGCTACTGATGAAGCACACCTGGCCTGGCTCTATACAAGGCAGCTGATGATCACACCAGGTCTTCTTCCTCAAGTTTCATGCACTATTCTCACGATACCTAGGAAAGCCTCCAGAAAGTTTTTGAGGCCTCTCAGGAGCAGAAGGAAGATGATGAAAGTCAGCTGGGCATTGCTGGGCCTGTGGAGTTCAGGGCGGTGGGAGTGGCTCTGGTGTGGCACGCAGCTGGTTGGCTGAAACATGGGGCTTGAAACTGCACTCCCCTGTAGCAATGCTGGAGCTGAAATAGAGGCCCCCGGAGTGGTGATGGCTGGCTGAAACTGCTGAAGGCCTTCTAATTCAGCCCCAGCACTACTGCCACTACAGAGAAGTGCTGCTGCAGTGGGAAAAAGAACAAAGATGGAGAAGAGATACGCTGACTGGGAAGTTGAAATGCCCCTGGAGTTGTAACTATGGGCAGGCTGCCCCAAGGATCTGACTTTTGATCACAGGACCTGTGCTTGTAACTTTGGGGAATGGGCGAGCTCCGTTCATTCAATCCTGCCTTAACTTCAAAGAGTTGCTAAATGTATGATTGTTAAACACGTATTAGCTGTTTCATTGACACATAAATACACAATGGATAAAGATACTGTTCTTTTGATTAAGTAGTCCAGACATTTGAATAAAACAATCAGATATGCTTGCCTCATTCTATGGACATTAGAAGTCTATGTGGCTTATTGTATGGTTCCATATGTTTATAAACAGAACAATATGTTAAAATTTAGATATTCTTCCTTTTTTAAAATAATGGTTGTTATCAGAGAAAACCTGTTTCTGGTTAAAAATTAACAGCAGAATTCATCCAAATGTATTAAGTTGTGCTTATTCTACTTGAAGAAGTTTAGTGCTTTTTAGGTTTTCTTATTAACAAAAATGGAACACTGAAATGCAAAATAAAAAATCTTCCTGCATTTTGCCTATAACCGAACAAATGAAACTTTCTAATTAATTTTCTTTTCTTTACAGTGGCAAATTTGGATTATGGTTAGATGCTGATTTGTATCATGGTCGGAGTAACTCTTGCAACACATTCAACAATGATATTCTCTCCAAAAAAGAAGACTTTGTTGTACAGGATCTGGAAATATGGACTTTTGAATGATCTTGTTGCCTTAAACAAATGGACTTTGCTTTCCTGACCACTCAGTGGACATCAAAAAGTGGAATGTAATTGCTTTGCTGTAGAATAGCCCTGGAAGACAGGCTAGTTCAATGGTTATACAAGATTCTGACGCAAAATGGGAGAGATTGATTTATATTAAAAAAGGCAACTTAGTCAATAACTTATTCTTGTCCTGTCACCATTTCTGCAATATGAATGCAAGATGTTTATGGAAGACAGTTGTGATGTGTATATATATGAGCTTGTTTAAAATAGTATCATTTTTTGTAATTGTGAAAGAATACTGTGGAAAAACATAGAGTTGTATAGTATATTCTCTGCGTATTTTTATTCAGTGAAAGTGAAAACCAAAAAGAGGGAATAGTTGCATTACCAAATTCTACGGTCTAAAGTGGTAGTTTACTTGACAAAGTAGTAATTGTGTATACAGCACTTAAAAGATATTTTTAACTATATTTATTGGCTGTAAAGTATATTACTAGGCCCGTTTTCCTTTTAATATTTCAACTGTCAGAATTTCCTAGAAAGATTGATCATTTGAAATAATACCTTAGATCTGGGGTGTCAAACTGCCAGCCCACGGGCCAGATGCGTCATGCTGAAACCGCACCCACCCCAGCTCTGGCAATGGAGTAAAAGTCATGATATGTCGCAACACATCACGTGACATGGCGAGTTTGACACCCCTGTCTTAAAATAGTGGTGAGGGAAAAATTGATTTCTTAAGCGTTTTTATATTTTGTTTTTTTTAATTTTGTAAAAACATCTTAGTCATTGGTTGCAGTTAGTTTTGGGATCTTGTTTTTTGACAGAACACATTCTGGATTATTTCAAACAGGAGTATAGCTAGTGGCCTTTGTTTTTTCAATTGGAGGATATGTTGAGGGAGGGAGGGGAGAGAGAGAGAGAGAGAGAGAGAGAGAGAGAGAGAGAGAGAGAGAGAGAGAGAGAGAGAGAGAGAGAGATCATGTTTTTAATCGGTTGTCAAGATAGAAATATCTTTGGATAATGAAGTCATGTAGTTTGAAACAGAAAGTGGGCTTTTAAGTAATTCCTTGCAAATTACTTGAAACCTTTGCTAGAAAAACAATTAGCACGGTGTAACCCTTACTTAAATTTTGAAATAAAAAATTGGGTTACCTGAATATTTTCAACCAGGTGTTAATTCTTGTTTTTAAAGCAAAATAATTATATTTCTTTCCCGTTAAAAAAAGCTATTTGGACCACATTTACATATAACCAAACATTTAGCTGAGAATATTCATTCATTTGGTAAGAATTGGGCTACAATTAATTCAAAATGTTTTTCTGTTTTTTACTTCTCTCTATTGTAAACTCCATTCCTAAAGTTTATATCAGAAGATTTGGGGTCCTTGACATTTCTTTTAAAAAAACTCAAAGTTGACATGTGAGTAGGGATTTTTTTTAAAGTGTGCTTCTGTGCAAGTGTTGATCCTACTCTCTGTCTGCGATATTTTAGTATGTTCACTAAGCATCTGTGCAAAATCCATCTAGTCTGTGAGCTTGTTATTAAAGCTTGGTGCTTTTCAGCAATGTTCTATTCACAACATTATTTTCAGCTAACATGGGAATAATCAGGAGTAGACCTAAATAAATTAGAATCAGTCTAAGGTTGATGAAATTGTGTTTTTTTCCCCCATTCTTTCACTTTATATGGACGGGTTAGATTGCAGAAATTAATTGTACTGTATTTGCAGAAATTAAAGAGAATTTAGCAGTTGAAGCTTAAGTTTATCATATTAAGTTACTATCTGATACAGTGAAGTGTTTACAAAACTTTGTGTGCATAATCACATTGGGCAAACACACCTGTTTTAGAGTACACAGTTGCAATGGAAAATACATTGGTAACTAAAGCTTGCTGCAGCATGTAAATAAAAAGCAAAGTAAATTGCATCTATCACATGTACTGTACAAAATTAATTCCAGCACAAAATAATAGCCTTGATTTTCAGCCTTACAATATATGCTAAGACCTGGGACAGTAGCTTTTTGCATTTCTTTCCAATAGGTATTCTGACCATTCAGGCTACTGATAGATCACAACTGTAACAATGAGCTGCTATTACCTAACACATTGAAACACTTGACCGAAAGATGGTTTTACTAAAAGATGGGGCATTTGCACATTTCAAGCAAAAGATTTTTAATACCCAAACTATCCCAGTCCTGTTACCTGCAATTTATTCATTATAGTTGTCAGAAACGTGTTATATATTCCAAACAGTGTTGTACTACCAAAATTCTACGATCCTTCAAAAACTGTGGATATTGAATATATGTAATGCAGTGCTACCGCAACATTTTCAAATAAAGGAATTAAGCATTTCTGTGTATTTTATCTTGAACTTTTTTTTCTCCTCTCTATATATTTAAACATCTCTACAAAATCCCACATTCTGACTTGTTTCTTCCAAGACATGGATTGAGGGTATGTTTTGTGGATGTAAGTTGCAAGAAAAATGAGAGCTGGGGGTGGAACAGTTTCTGTTCATAATTTATTGACTATTCATCAGTGGTGCAGTGATGAATTTCTGGGGATCCATGGGAACCTTTATGCTCCAGCATTTATGACCAGGCTATGGTGAGGCTGTCTGTTACTTGTATGGCTTATCTCTGGCAGAACTGGTGTGGCCCTCCTCCTGTGTGAGATTGTCAGGCTGTGTGCAGGCGAATGTGACTTCAATTTCACCTTGGAAATGGATAATAAGGTGGTCTTGTCAATAGAGGGTCTATATGTATGTCTATAGCATATGAATTACATCAAAATTAGATTTGGTGGATCTGCAGGTACACCTATGTGCAATTTAGGATTTTACAAACTATAGCTCTCTCTTTCCTTCACTCTCCTTGATATCCTAGCTGGTTTATTAAATTCTAGTCTGATTAATTTGAGGATGCTGACTGGCTGATAAATAAGCTAAGAAAATGCATTTCCCAAGATAAGGCCACTTCTGTCATACGAAAGTCACCAGGAACTACATGTATCTAGAATCTTTATCAATATAGATGTAAAGTGCATTCAAAGAAAGTATTCAGGCCTCTTTCACTTTTGTCAATTTTGTTATGCTACAGTCTGATTCTACAGTTATTGAAATTATTTTTTCCACATTAATCTATACTCAGTACCCCATAATGACAAAGTGAAAATTTATTAAAAAGAAAACACTGAAATATCACATTGGTATAAGTATTCAGATCTTTTGAAATAACACTTGAAATTTAACTCCGATGCCTCCCAGTTCTCTTGATCGTTGCTGACATCTTTCTACACCTTGACTGGAGACCACCTGTGGTAAATTAAATTGATTGGACATGATTTGGAAAGGCGCACACCTCTCTAAAGAACAGAGGTCCCCAACCTTTTGGACACCAGGGACCGGTTCCATGGAGAGAGGTTGTTCCGCAGACCGGAGAAAGCGTGGTTTTGTGTGCTGTCTGTATCTCGGCGATGGGGATTTGCTTATTTGGGCGGACCGGTTGCTAGCATGCTGCGGCTAGATACTGGGGACCCCTGCGAGAGAAGGCCTCACAGCTGACAATGCATACTTTGGTAGAGCAAAAGCCAAATATAAATCAGGGTCAGGAAGTTGGGTGCAGAAGCATTGTGAATTATTTCCACCTACCTGGGAAATGGAAATTCCTTCCTTCCTTCCTTCCTTCCTTCCTTCCTTCCTTCCTTCCTTCCTTCCTTCCTTCCTTCCTTCCTTCCTTCCTTCCTTCCTTCCTTCCTTCCTTCCTTCCTTCCTTCCTTCCTTCCTTCCTTCCTTCCTTCCTTCCTTCCTTCCTTCCTAACTCCAATGGACTTGGGAAGGAATGAGATCGGGAGTGGGAGAGTCTGGTTCTGAGCAGTTCTGTCAAAGGCAAACCGGCTTCCCAAGCCCTTTCTCTAGTTAAGCAAAGCGCGGGTTTTGATCCCTGCCTGCTTTGCAGGCCCAATCAAGGGCCGCCTCGAGGGGCCGCCTCTTTGCCTTCTCTCCATAGGCTGGCGAGCTTAGCGCGATGACAAAGGGCGGAGGCAGGTGGCGGTCGCGGGATTTGCTTAGCCCTCCCTCTTCCCGGGTAGCTGACCCAGCGGCTGGCCTGCTCAAAATACAAGCCTAGATGGCCGGGGAGCAAGGAGGAAGTTCGGGCTCGTCTCCCGCTGCCACGCCAATAGCCGGTGCCGGCAGGCCGGGCGAAGAGGACGGCGGCTACGACAGCAAGTGCGTTTTCTGCCGAATCACCCACGGGGAGGAGACGGGCACTGAGCTGCTGCCTTGCGAGGTGAGGAGAACCGGCAACCTTCCGAGGAGGTGCCACAAAACCCCGTGCCCGGCTTGAACCCGGATCTGTCCTGGGAGTTGACAGGAGAGGCTTTGGTCATCGGCTCCCTTTTGCCTGATTGATGCCGTAAGGTCACCTTGCGCTAAGGAGGGGCGCTGAATGCCGCCGGCTCTCCTTGGAAGGCAAAACCCCACCCAGGAGGGGTTTGCTTTGCAACAGAAGCGGAGGCAAGGCAAGGGAGAGTGGTAGCCCTCCCTCATTAGGGAACCGCGGGAAAATCCCTCTTTTTCAATAGCCCACCGGTGGAAAACTCTTCTCTTTGCCGGAGATAAGACAGTGGCTGAGCCGGTCATCGCCTTTTGGGCTGGATACTGTGGTGGGAAATGGAGCATGGTTGAGCTGGGATTCGCAGTTGTAGGCATGGGCAGACCGGCTGGATCGTTTTAAAGGAGACTAGGGAGGATCGGATGGTGGCTACTGCATGGATGCCTGTTCGCTATTTCCCTGATTCATAGGCAGCATGCCTTAAATACTAAGTTGCTCCCTTCCAGCCCATGCATTTGGAAGCTTCCCAAATGCATCTTAATGGTTACTGTGGGACACAAAATGAACCAGATAAGTATGTGGCCTGATCCATTTGGGATCTTTCAATGTTCTGTTCTGCTGCCTGCTTGCCTGCTCTCTTGTTAGATAGTGCAGCAATTGCAGGAGCAGTCATAGAAAACATACCACTTTCTGTCCTTGCTCTGGAAATAAATACTTTTTTGGGCAGAGGGTATTGGAGGTGATTTGCCATTGCCTGCTTCCCAGGGCTGAGAGAGAGTGACTGGCTCAAGGTCTCCCAGCTGACTTTGTGCCTAAAGCAGAAACTAGAACTCATGACTGCCCTGTTTCTAGCCTGATGCGTTCACCACTACAACAAACTGACTCTCTGGGAGTAAATTTTGGTGGATTTTATATTTCATGACTACAGTACATATGTATATGTGCGTGTATACACATACACATAGATATTAAGAGCATTGAATAATGCTAGGGTTTATTTATATTACAGTTTCACACAATATCTGGCATACGGTAGTTAATATCCTCAAAAAGGTGAAATTTAGGAGTGAAAACATGATTCATTTGTGTTAACAAATTTCTACCTCTGACTATCTTGTCATCTCTTCCTATTTTTTGACATCAGCTGACTTGCAATTTAGGAAAGTGTTGTCCTCATTCCCTTACATTTCTTAATGCAACCATCTGTCACTGATTTTGACTTGTGTCTTTTTTGCCTGTCTGCTGATCTAGGGTGAATGGATATTAATAATTAAGCCTGACTTGGGGCTGCTATTGAAATATGTCATGATGCAGTTCAAAATGTAAGCCTTTACTGGAGTCTTTGGTGCTCCCTGAGCTTGATGATTTTCAGAAGATTTACTACCTAAGTAGGTAGCATCATTAAGTTCCTCCTTAGAAGGAGGAAATTACATCCTCACCCAAACTTGTAAGACAAGCTACTGCATATAAACAGGTAGCAAACCCCACAATCACTTGCAATGATGTTATTACCTAGTTGGATAATTCATTTAAACCATTGGTGTCAAACTGCCAGTACATGGGCCAGATGCGTCATGCCGAAACTGCACCCACCCCATTGCCGGCAATGGAAAAAAGTCATGATACGTCGTGTCAGGTGATGTTGCGAGTTTGACACCCCTGATTTAAACTCTGAGCTACAAATATTCTCTTCTACAATTAGCTTTTAGATGTTGTCAGTTGTTGCTATGCTATTGATATACTTTAATGTATAAAATAGTTGTATCCAAATGAGGGTGCTAGAGCTATGCTAAAACCCTAGCTGTCAGTCTGCCTGAGAATCAATTTAAGGAAAAATTCCTCATGAATATTGCAAATAGGAAATAAGACAAAGTATGTATTGGATCAATATTTGCATTTTCTCGGGAAGAATGATATTTGCAGTAGCTCCCAATGAAGCTGTTTCTTTCATGGCTTGCAGCTTGTCAGTAAGGCAATTTCATTAATACATTCTTTTTTCATCCCTTAGTATGAAGATTTGGTATGCTTCCGAGATATCAGACCAGGAGCGCCTCATCATTATTTAGTGTTGCCAAAGAACCACACTGGAAATTGCAAGACTCTTAAGAGTGAGCATATACCATTATGTAAGTGGAGAATCACCTCTCTTAATATTGGCATGAAGAAAGAAGAAAATCCATGCGGTAGCTAAAAGTCAACACTGAATTGACAGTATATAATCAGTCTAAAACTCTTATTATTGGTTTACAGTTCTCCACATATATGGGTGAGCCAAGGCAAGATTAGATATCAGTATCAGGACAACTCAGAACTAAATATGTTACCAAATGACAATTATCCCATTGTATTTGTTAACCAAGACTAACCCACCCCCATTTTGGTAGGGTTGTGTGGGGAATGTAGCCTGGATTCCCAGGAGGGAGGGGCTGCATTCTACAGGGCAAAGAGGCAGCAAAGCATAGGAAGTTTGGTCAGGAGACAAAGACTTAAAACAGCTCTTCTCTAATGATTCCCAGAGTACATCTATGGTGATGCAAATAGTTGCTTAGTTTGGCAAGGTTTGTGTCTGTAGGTGAGGAACAATAAAGGAATTGCTCAGAAATAACTCCTTGTGTCTTTTTTGGTTCTTGGGGCCTGACAGGTTTAGCATTTAATTTTTAGGGATTGGGGAGAACCCTTTTGGAGCTGGAGACATGTTTGAACAGATGGGAGCATATGGTAGCTTCACTCATAGAATTGCTGCCATGAGGGGAATGGAAATCCCAAATTATTCATTTATTAGGAGCTAAAATGATTTCTCTAGATATTCTAAATTATTTCTCAATTTCAGTGATATTGTTGTGAGGCCCCAAAACATCTGAGAAAATAAATATACAGCTAAGGCAAGTCCTTTGCTATCTTTTTACTCAATATTTTAATTAAATGAATCTTTTAAAATACATACAAAGTAGATGGGCTAAGAAATCTGGTTGGCATAAGTGGAGTATGTTGTGAGTTACCATATGTCCATTTCCTCTCTAGAGTCAGGCTGGGCTTGTACATGTTAATAAATTATGTTGTGTTGAATAATATCTGGGTGCATATATGTTTTTAAAAGTATGGGGTCTCTTTTTTTTGGTACCCACATTTAACCATGCTTTCCACCCTTACTCCAAGGATAAATTAAAGTTGCCCCTGCACTTTTCAAATGCCTTGTTAAAAATACACTTTTTTTCCAAACTCCAACCTGCTTTTATTCTGCTTAATTGGGTTTCAGGATATTGTTTCTTTTCATAATACATACATGTTTGCATGAATAGTTTTATTTAAACTTTTATACATGTCTCAAGAATCCTTTAATGAAGGCTGATTTATTTGTACTTGGGTACAAACATATATAAGCAAATTAATTTGTGATGTGTTAAAAACCTAACTCTTTTATTTTAGGTGTTCTCAGAACTGGGTTTATTTAAAAATAAATTTCAGCAAACGTTAAACAGGAGTTAGCAATATGTCTGTAGCACTGAATGGCTGAACTTCAGAAATCTAATTTTCTTCCTTTTCTCTGACCATTTTTTGACAGTGGAAAGAATGATGGCAGTTGGAAAAGCTATCCTTCAGTGGAGTAAGTGCACTAACTTGGACGATATAAGGTACATTTCCAGAAAATAAATAAATAGATAGCTATGCTATTACGTAAATGGCAAGCTAAACATACAAGTAATCATCATGTTACAGCTGTAATGGAGCTTGCCCATTAGAGTCGTAAGTTGTGATGGGTGTAAACCAGATCAGTTATGTGACCAACCTGATTTTGTGACCTTTTTTGTGGCAGTTGTTAAGGGAACATGGAGATCGTAAAGTGGCCGCCACAGTTATTAAGCGAATCTATTATTTGCTATGGTGTGATTTTGCCAAAAACTGGGTGCTGGATTTCAGCAAAACCATTGTAAAATGTAATTATGTGACTCTGGCTATAAATGTGATTGTGTTGCTGATCAAATGAACTTTGAATCTGGTCGTAAGTAGTTCAAAGATAAATCCACCATAACGTACTGGTCCTAAGTTGAGGACTGTAGAGCTCCACTACCTGTATGCTGCATGACTGCATTATAGGAACTATTATTGGAACTCCACTGAATTTGGCACTATGGGAGTACGGACATGCCTCATGATAATCAAGTTTACAAAAGGCGAATGTTTTATATCTTCAAACACTTTCAAAAGCCTTGTTTCAGAGTTTAATTGAAAACATTTCAAAAGAAAAAGGATCACTAATTGAGTATCTTGCTCCAGAAATCACGTGTACTAAGATACCTACTCCTTTATGGATTTATGGTTAAGCATCTACCATGAGAACTCATGAAGTTCAAGAGGAACAACATAGTGCTGATCCCTCTTCTGTATCCAGTATGGAAACTGAGAGAGGAATCAAATAAAGGATCCTCTTTTCTGCTTGCCAAATGCATCAGAGTTCCCTGACTGTTCTTGCTAAGTTGTAATCTTATCTGCACTGACTTTTGGTCAGCATAAGCAAACACTAGCTCTCCTGTGTAATTCCAAATGAAAAGAAATCAAGCAATTATTAGTATGAATCATATATGCAAAGTGCTATAACTATAAAAATTTTTTGGAAAGGGCTAGTTTGTTGCATGGAATAAGGTAAACAATGTGGAAAACAAGAGTGACTTGCATGGTATCTCCCAGTGATGCTGTCAAGTTGCTGCAAGGATTCAAATCCTTATGGTGTGCCTTGATTCTGGAGCCTTGTTTTATGTGTCTGAATTGTTGCTGCCACATTTGTTTTTCCAGGATGGGCTTTCACTGGCCTCCCTTTTGCTCCATAGCTCACTTGCACCTTCATGTCTTGGCTCCAGCTAGTCAGCTGGGATTCTTGTCCCGGATGATATACCGAATCAATTCCTATTGGTTTATTACAGTAAGTGATTTCACTATTAATTGACTTGATTTTTATTGCTGCTGTTAGAAAAAGCTATCAAACAGTTTCATAATAAATATGCAGTTTTCCTCCCCCCACATTGTTCATTAATGGATACTTGAAGATAATATTTCATTTACAGCATTCATTGGAATTGAACTGCCATCCTTTATGAATCCACACCAAGGCTATTCCTGATTTAGCCTCCTTAGGAATGTTGTACATTTGTCCTTTTCTTGTACTTTGTGCATTATTTTGAAGGGGAAGATGTATTTTGAAGTGTGCTCCCATCTTTAAAGCAACTGTGCCTTTCCCCAAGGTAACAAGACTACTGCACCTTTTCTTCTTTCATTCCAACTACTGTAGAGCCGCGCTAATTATAATTCCATTTGACGTATTACTTCCCATTGAATTACATCTCAAGTAGTTTATCAATGGCTATGTGAAAGTTGCTTATATATACCAGCATATTTTTAATCTCAGTGATTCAAACTAGTCCAGGAATAAAGTTGCTACCTACATTTAGTCCACCTACAACCTGCATATGTTTAGGTGTTTTTCTTTAACATGGTAACTACTTTTAACATATGTAAGAGACACATGGCCTAGGTCACGGGTAGGCAATCTTGGCTCTTTTATGACTCATGGACTTCAACTCCCAGAATTCCTGAGCCAGCCACGCTGAGGGAAAAGGGAGAGGTTTCCAAGCTGAGCCATGCTGGCTCAGGAATTCTGGGAGTTGAAGTCCACGAGTCATAAAAGAGCCAAGGTTGCCTACCCTGGCCTAGGTATTCTAGCTCTGTCTCACTCTCCCCAGTTTTCTCACGTTAAGTTGAAAATTCAAATAAGATTTATACAGTAAAATCTAAATTTAATGGCACACCGGGGGAGGGAATATCTGTTGAAATTTATGTAATTTGAATCAATTTTTTAAAAATTGAATTATGTAATTGATGTAAATTGAGTCCTTTGGAGGAAACTTTGATTTAATAGCCACCAATCTGTACAAAAAAAAAAGGTCTGTTGCATCCAAAGACTGCAAAATTATTGAATTTGGCACTGAAATTATCTCCATCCTTCTTCATTATAACTGAGGCAGTGCCAGAATACACCTGACTCTGTGAAGTTAAGCCAGGATGCTCAATAACACAGTGGCCCCCAACCTTTTGGGCACCAGTTCAGTGGAGAGAGGTTTTTCTGCGGACTGGAGAGGGCGTGGTTTCGTGAGATGTTTGCGTGGCCCAGTTTCTGGCATGCCGCGAACCTGTTCCTGTCCGTGGACTGGGGGTTGGGATCCCTGCAATAACATACTCTTAATTTATATTGGGGGGGCACAATGGCTCAGCGGTTAAAAATGCTGAGCTTGTCATCTGCAAAGCTGACAGCCTGGGTTTGAGACCCAAGCGCCGTGCAATGGGGTGAAGTCTCGTTACTTGCCCCAGCTCCTGCCCATCTAAAGATTCAAAAATATGCAAATGCAAGTAGATAAATAGGTAACATTTTGGTGGAAAAGTAACAGCACTCCATGTACACCGGCATGTCATCATGCTGGCCATGACCACGGAAATGTCTTCAGACAGAGTTGGCTCCCTCAGCTAAGAAATGGAGATGAGCACAGCTTCTTCCTTGGACACGACTGGAGAATCCTTTACCTTTAATTTATATTTAAATAGACCATTCTAGTCAAATATCTGTTACAGACCTAGCAGTAAATAAAGATATGAATTATTAACGAATGGCTACAGTTTTATATAAAAATCTTAAATTAGTTCGGTGCAACATGCTAAAAATGTAATCCGAGTAATGCAATCTATTTGACTTAGGGTGTACAAGGTCAAATTTTTGATTCATATAGCAAAATGCTAAATTATTTTTCTAAACTATTGTGATATTTTGGGAAATAAAAGCTTTTAGTTCATTTCAGTAGGAGTCAAATCGGGCATGGGAACTAGTTTGGTATAGTGCAGAGGTAGGCAACCTTGGCTCTTTTAAGCTGAGCCATGCTGGCTCAGGAATTCTGGGAGTTGAAGTTCACGAGTCATAAAAGAGCCAAGTTTGCCTACCCCTGGTATAGTGGTTAAGGTACCAGGCTAGAAACCAGGAGACCGAGAGTTCTAGTTCTGCCTTAGGCACAAAGTCAGCTGGGTGAGCTTGGACCAGTCACTCTCTGAGTTCTAAGGAGGCAATGGGAAGCCACTTCTAAAAACCTTGTCAAGAAAACTGCAGGGACTTGTCAGGGCAGTCTCTGAAAATTTGACATGATTGAACAGAAGAAAAATAAAAACACACACGATAACTTAGTTCAGAAGAATTTATTGAATAACTGAAGGAAAACAAGTCTCACAAAGCAAGAGCGTGAAAACAAGATTAAGAGCTATTGCATCCAAAACAGCTCGATTGCATTAGAGAAGTTAAACTGTTCAAAATAAATAAGGTTCTCAAAGATAAACTTTAATGTGAAATAAATACTGTCATAGCATATCTGCATTCCACAGAATACATATCTACGAGGTACCAACACTGAACTTGATCAGTGTTAGCTATTTGTGTTTCTTACTGAAGAAGTCTCATTCAGAAAAATAAATAACCCTAAAAACCTGAAGGAAGAAACATGTTCTTTTAGCTCCATACTTGTTTCCATCAAACAAAAGAACAACTTTCATTTGCAAAATGCTTTTGATTCAGCAGGAAATGTTCATCAGTGAATTAAAGAAAAACTTCCCAATCTCATGAGTGCTCTTCTGCATCTTTAAGAAACTTCTCTGTATAGACAGATGACTTTCTAGAGCAGACATGTCAAACACAAGGCCCGGGGGCAAGATGTGACCCGTGAAGTGGTTTCATGTGGCCTGTGAAGCCATCCTGGAAACAGTGAGGGAACGGCCCCCACTGCCTTGGCCCTGGCCTAGGCCGGCAAGGAGCCAATGTACAATTTTGTGGTGGCCATCTTTGCTGAAAGGTATTCAGTCTTAGCTCCACAAGACCATCTGGAAACAGCGAGGAAGCAGCCCCTGCCGTGTCGGCCCCACCCCCTGGGTGCATGCTGGGGAGGTGTCACCCTTTATGAGGAATGAAGAAATACACCATCACCTAGAAGTGGCCAGCAAATGGCCCTTGCTTACTTCACATATCCGGTTTGATGGGCTCTGCAATGGTCCCACTCCTTTCTGCCAGAGACCCTCAGATCTGTCCCACTCCTGCCCAGGCCCCCCACAGGCATCTTTGACGCGAATTATGTAGAGCTGGCCATGCCCACCCAGTAGGCCACACCCACTCCATCAACACCCACCCAGTAGGCCGCACCCACCTGGCCCCCCCGAGGGTAACCGCAATGCTGATGCGGCCCTCAATGAAATTGAGTTTGACACCCCTGTTCTAGAGGAACACAGGAAATAACTCTAAGCAGTGGAGAGAATAGTGTAATCAGCTATCTTTTTGATAGTCAGGGCAGCAGAAATCCGCATTGCATGCTTCCAATAGCAGTGCTAAATTCTAGTTTTAACCCCTTTATTCATACTATTTGAGTTCATACTATATCTCATCTACCCTATAAACAAGTTCCTAATTTCAGTTAAGTTTTCCAAGTTCTTTCAAAGAAAGGCGGTGCTGCATTAAGTCTGTAACCTGATTGCCCTTAGCAAGGTTAATAAAGTAATACATGTGAAAACATTATCCAAACCAGGGTCTTGAAAAATACCAACATTAAATGTTTTTTAAAGGCAAAATCTGCAAGATCCCCAACTCTTTATGTTTCATATTTTCCAAAAGATTCAGTAATCTCATAGAGATCCCTTGACTAAGGAAAAGAGGAAACAAGCTGAAAAGAGTTAGTGATCCCTGTCCTAAAGTGCCCAGCTTATATATGTATGCTGCTTCATTCACTGGATAGGAATATGGATTAAGCCCAGCGGGTGCTGCTTAATTATACAAATTAATTAGTTCATTCCTGGTTGTCTCAATAGATCTTCTGCTTTGTAAATGTGTTTGGGAACAATCTTATGCTCTTTAACATGATAGTGTATAATTTCTGGAAGGTGCTAATAAGCCATGTGTGTTTCTTCTTAAACAGGCTGAGCAGCTGATGGAACGGCTGAAAGCTGAAAGCACTACAAGTTGAGGGAAACCTGCTGTAAACTACCATCTTTGAATACAGATTAAAGGATTGGATGTAGTTGATAAAATGCTAGACTTTTTAAAACAACTACTGAATTTGCTGCTATATAGTGTTTGAACTCATTAGCAAACTCTACGTTAAATTTCTCAGGCAAATAGCTGAATGCAAGAACGTATAAGATCACAAGTACTTATCTGTTCAAATGCAAAGAACCCTTGAAACTTAGGAGATGCCATTGAAATTTAATAAATGTATCTGATGTTTACTCTTTTGTCTTAATACAAGGTTTGTGCCTATACAATACACTCCTGATCTTTTTAGTATTGTCTTGGTGCTATATTCTAAGTGTACATGATTTACAGGCACAGAGTGGCCAACAAGCCATGGTCTGAAATACGACTTACATTTGTACTTTCAATGTAAAACTTTAGTTGGTACATTAAACTAGAGCAGCGGTTCTCAGCCTTTTTCAGGCCGCGACCCCGACCTGCGCCGCGCATGTGCGTCGCTACCCCGCACATGCGCGTTGCTGCCCCCTGCGCTGCGCATGCGTGGTGCTGCCCCCTGCGCCGGCCGAGGCGTAGGCCGCCGCCCATTCGGGACGGCGGCAGGCAGGCCCAGGTGCTCAGGTGGTCCTGGGCGGCCGCGGCAGCGACGGCGCAGGGCGACCACGGACTGGGCCACCAGCTGGCCCAGCCCAAGGGAGGTAAGCCATCCGCCAGGCCCTACGCACGCCAAAAACCCTCCCTGCGCCCGCTGCTGCCCCGCTAGCCTTACCTTTGCTGCTGCCCATTTGGGGCGACGGCAGGCAGGCCCAGGTGCTCCTGGGTGGCTGCGGCAGTGACAGCGCAGGGCGACCACGGGCTGGGTGACCAGCTGGCCCAGCCTAAGGGAGGTAAGCCACCCGCCGGGCCCCACACGTGCCAAAAACCCTCCCTGCGCCCGCCGGCCTTCCACCTCCCACCCCTGGCCCTCTTTTACTTACAGTTTTAGTAGTTGCTCAGAAGGGAGGGGTGGAAACTTCCGGAGAGCTCGCCTTCGCTGCAGACAACTTGCAGCACCGTTTGCAGACTGGGACTTTTGGCGGGCTCAGCAGGGCAGAGACAGCCTGGACAATTCCTATTGGCTTTTGAAAGCCAATAGAATTAGATTCTATTCAAGAGAGTCTATTCTATTGGCTTTCAAAAGCCAATAGAATAAGAGGGAGTAGCACAGCTAAGGAAAAGGGGAAAATATGGCGGACTGCGTTGCTTGGCGACCCCCGTGAAATGGTCGTTCGACCCCAAATGGGGTCGCGACCCACAGGTTGAGAACCGCTGAACTAGAGTAAGAGAATGTGCTTGAATGTGAACAGTTTTAAATAATTTCAGTATCTTAATGCATGTATTAAGATAGTTAGGGACTAATAGAAAATTTTAAAATCATGCAATAGTTTGGACTTAGGGTCTACCATAAAATATCAAATTATTCAATGTGGGTCTTGGATTAAAATTTATGTTTGTCAAGGATGCAGAAATTGTAGATTCCGTAGAATCTGGCATGAAAGGACTTTCACATCTTTACTTTTTAAACTATATAGGCATGTATTTACAGATTTGTTACAGCAAAATGATTTTAAGCAAGCACTGACATTGTGTGTTTAGCATGCAGTAGACTAGTATTCAGGGAATGCCAAATATAATCCACGTTATGTTCTTTATGGATTTAAAACCTATTTTTTATTTATTTAAAACGTAGCATGCATTTATTTTAACATCCTAACTGCTTGTAAAAGTTATTGACAAGATTCATTCAATTTATTGTTAAAGGTGATGGATAAACATGTTTAATCATGTTTAAATGTTAATGTGCTAAAATACAGACTGCTCTGATAATTTATGTGATAGAACTGTGAAACATATAACTTAATGTGTTATAAAAAGGAAACCTTTAATAAAATTGTTACCCATAGACCTCTTGAATATTTTTGGATACAGCTGAATTTCAAAATATTGATTACGTGGGTTACTAGATTTCTTCAAAAATTCCAATCCAGGGTCAGTCATATTTATAATCAATATACTAGTATACTACTAAAGCAAAGCCTTTTCCTCAGCATATACATTAGAAGCTCTTAAATATGAAATTTGTACTGTAGTGGAAAATATTATTACTAATTTCAAACAAGTCTTAATCACCCTGTTACTCATATCTGTGATCCTAATTTTTTCATTAGCATTTGCAATTTGAACAACACATCTCATGAAATGTATTGAGTTGTTTTCAACCATGTTATGTTCACTAAATTCCTTTAATAAGTACATATTTCTTGTTGCATAATGACCAAGTATTTTAAAACTTATTTCTAGTTTATGTCAATTGATTCCCTATGTTCTAAGCCAGACAGTCACCTTCATGTTTCAAGAGCTTTAACACATTTCTGTATTAATCATAAAATAGCTGGATAATCTTTATCTTATTCAAACAAAGTGATAACTACATTATCATCTTTTCCTTGCCAAAGCATTTCACCTTCAAAGTCAACCAGGCCATGCTTCCTTGCTCTTAAGAGGACACCTACTAGTTTATTGGATATAGTCACATACCTATTAAAGAGCTGTTTAAATGTTATTTTCACTTGCCCATCCTGTTCCCTCTTTCCAGTGTTACGTATAATTAAGCATAGTTCTTCCACTTCTTTGCCTATAAGTGTGTGTGCATCTTTTCCTCTCTGCTCAGTTTTGGAGCCTTCAGGTGGTCTCCCATAAGTAGGATCCCCTCTCTCAGTGCGTAAGGTTACTTGGTTGCCATTGCTAAATGGGTTTTGTTGCTGATAAGCCACATGATCCTTGGACCAGCTCTGCCAGTTTCTTGCAAGTTCTCCAACAATGCCGTGACAACCTCTTGCTGCTTCGGTATTCGGTGTTTTGCTTTCTTCCATGTCATAAACAGCTTTATAAAAAAGAGGAGAGGTCTGGATTTGAAAGAAGAAGGCAAGAAAAATAGTTACAATAGAAACTACCAAAACTAATTTTGAGTGATATTCTGTAACAATAAAACAAGTTAATATTTCAGAAGCCCTAACACTTTTTTACTACTGTTAAATCTAAGGAATCACTATTCATTTTTGATTACAAAGAACAGAATTTGTGCCAGATTGTATACAATGACTCAACAGTCCAATTTCTTTCATAAATGTTATGTTTAATGGAGTGAAAAACAACTAGCCAACTTGTGTACAGTAGTTAGATGGGATAATTTATATATATATATAAAGACCTACATACACACACACACACACACACACACAGAGAGAGAGAATTGAAGCAGTCTTGCTCTACATTTATCTCGAACATATATAATGCGACTTCCATACAACTGATTTTACAATTTAGAGTTTACCTGATTTATACTTATTTGGGTTAAAGCTGTGCCTGAAATTATGAAAAAGTTATTTTTTTGAATGTATTTACTCTTTGTTTGTTTTATAATTTTAAAATTGTAAGCCACCCAGAGTCACTTGATTGAGTTGGATGGCTAGACAAATTGAATAAATAAATTGGAAAGGCTAGAGATGGAATCACAAGGATTATGAAGCTAGACGTTGTTTTAAATCTTTAAAAAGTATTATGGCACATCGGTCACCACAAGAGTCCAGCAGCATGTTGCTAGCCTTAGCCAATCTCAGAAACCTAAGGTATCGAGTGTTTCTTCTTAAATTGCACCCTGTAAACCCAAATATGGGAGAAAGAAATCTTTCTTTCTTTTTAATCTTAAATAAATAAATAAATCTTAAATATATATATATAAATAAATATGGGAGAAAGAAATCTTTTTCTTTTTAATCTTAAATAAATAAATAAATCTTAAATAAAACACACACACACACACATATATATATAATATTATATATATATGTAGGTCAAATATAAAACCCGAATAACCAAAGATCTACATACAAACACCCGCGAAAACCTCAGAAAACAAATATATATACTTTTTATTTCACACACACACACTTACACTTTATATTTATTTCTGCCGCCTGGCCTTGAGCAAGGTGATACAGACGTAATTAAAGACCAGAATGAAGTTTGTGTTTCTTTATACTTACTTATCCCGCTGCGGAATTTCTCTGCAAGAAAGGAGTCCAATCCTTACCTTTGTTTTGGCCCTTAGCGGCTTTCAAGCTACAAATATCCTGCTTGGTCTGAAAATAGTTGACCAATCAGAGAAGAGCCACCCCATTATTCCATGCGACAGGGCGGCGCTCCTGCTTAAGGTGGAGCGAAGGTTCAACATTTTAATTGTGTGACGATCCTGTTTCCGGTTACTTATCATTCAAAAGAACATGATTATTATTATTTTTTGGGTGAATGCAGTCTTTCCGCTCTGGTGCTGACCGCCGGCACTTCTACGCGCCCAGATCCGCTAAGCTGATCTCGTTTACGGTGAACCGATATCCCACGGTTACAAATTCACCGAGCTGGAAGGGGGGGGGGAAACTACCGAGTTCTGCTCTTCAGCAAGCTGCAGTTTCTCTCTGATTTAACAATAAATATTGCAGATCAGAACCCGCAAAGAACCACGCTGCCTCAACTTTCCCTACCCGTGCTTATCTCTTTTACTCATCCTATGTAGCCGACCCTATTGAAAAAAAATTTACAATTACCATTTATTCGTCAAGCACGTCTGCATGGCAGGACGGGCCCTACCCTTGTAATCGCCTGGCAGCAGGGTCCATACGGATGTAGAGTAGTCATCCTCACCGTCATTGGCTTTGCTCAGATAGAAACCACCGCCTCCCCCCCCCTGCACTTCTCTCCCAAAGCCGGGCGCTTCGATCCGGCTTCCTCCTTTTCCCAGTCTTGACCCCGCCTCTCCTGCTCCACGCGCGCGCGTGCGGCTCTACAGCGCGAGCCGGGGCTATGGCGTTGTCGGCCGCGGGGTACAGGCAGTACTTGCTGCTACTAGCGCAGCAGAACGTAGAATTCCGGTTGCCGGTGAGTCCGAGGCGCGGAGCGCGCGCGCGCGGCCTTTTTTTTTTTTTTTTTTTTTTGCCACTGGGAAGTTTCCGGGGTCTGAGCGCGCGCGGCCCGCGTCGGCGGATCTATAGCAACCGTGCAATTGGTTTCTTTGCTTATCCCGGCGCTGCAAGAAGGGAATCGGCAGTCCTGCAACCTCCGGGTTTTTGCAGACGAATAAAATGAGTCTTGTAGGCCTTTGTTCATCCTACGCTGGCATTATGACGCTCCAGGCAGTGGGTTTTAGGTTAGGGTTAGGGTTGGGGTTGGGGTTATGCCCTGGAGCATTTCCCCAAGTTTGCAAAACAAGCAAACGAACAAAAACTTCAAAGAAGAACGGCGGGTAAAGGAGTGGGGTGGAAGAGAGATTGTTACGAGAATTTTGATTGGTTCAAGTTACAGTTGTGTAGCACGTGGCATTTTAGCATAGCATCAGAATATGAAGTGGGGCTTTTATTAATATTATTCTTACGTGCTATCACGTAATTAGCAAACATCATGATCTGTCCCTAACCTGGTGTTTAAGATTTTACGTAGGGGGGATGTCTGTTGCGGTAACATATCAATACGGAAGTTGATTGCAGTTCAGTGTGTAACCGGAGAGAAGGGGTTGGATAGAATTTCAGGAACCTCAAAATCTTGGACCTAGTCTTTATACACAGTTTCTTTATGCAGATTTCTATTGAAGATTCAATATGAACACTCCTTTGACACCCATCTGATTCACTTTTCTAGTTGATGTTAAGGCTGATCCACACTTGAGAACCAGTTTGATGTAGTTCAGGGGTTCTCAACCTTGGCAACTTTAAGACTTGTGGACTTCAATTCCCAGAATTCCTCAGCCAGCAAAGCTGGCTGAGGAATTCTGGGAATTGAAGTCCACAAGTCTTAAAGTTGCCAAGGTTGAGAACCCCTGATGTAGTTGTTAAAGAGATCAAACTGGAGACCAGGAGTTCTACTCCTGCCTTAGGCACAGAATCAACAGAGTGACCTCGGGCCAGTCCCAGCTCTTAAGAAAGGGGCAATGGTAAACCACCCATGAAAAACCTTGCCAAGAAAATTGCTGGTGCTTGTCTATGCAAATTTGCAAGATTGGGCCAACTGCCATATTGGGAGGTGGAAATGGATGAGAAAGTGTAAATGCTACCTGTTGGGAAAATAACTTGCCCACATTTTCTTGCATTGCATCAACTGTATCTTTCCCCTTCATACTGCATGGAGAACATTCGACTCCATTTGCTGCACTTCGTTCTCATTCACTCAAATGCTTCTTTTCCAGTTGGACAGCCCTGCCTCCATTTGACTTCTTGTCAAGTTCGATAAACTGAAATATAGCCTTGCCTTCTCTTCTTTTTCCTGCCAAGGCACCTCTACAAACCTGAGTTGTTGGGTTTGTTGTTTTCAGTTCTCAAAAGTCATGCTCCTCCTAGCAAGGAAAGCAGTTGGCCATTTATACTATTTATACTTACCTGGGGTAAGATGTAAATATTCTAAGGGGTCTTCTTTATTCCTATCCTTCCAATACAGGGAAGTAATATTTGGCTGTACCTACACTGGAAGGGGTGGGAGGAGAAAGCAATTGCAGCAACTAGCATTCTGGGTTTTCCAGTAGGACTTATAGAGTGAAAACCTACTCAGCCTTTGGATTATTCACCACTGATTGTTAATATTTTGTGTCCTTGAGTCAGTTTTTGACTTCTGGTGACTGCCTACAATTTTCTTGCAAGATTTCAGAAGTGGCTTCCCATTTCCACCTTCCTAGGGCAGTGAGAAAGTGACTGGCCCAAAGGCACTTAGGTGGTTTTGTGCCTAAGATGGGACTAGAACTCATGATCTCCTGGTTTCTAGTGTGATGCTTTCATTGGTGCACCAAACTGGCTCTACTGAAGTCATATTTAAAGAAGTCAGCCATAAGCTGTATTTTTTTAAAGGATAGAAAATACTATAATAATGCAATAACAGTGTTAGATATTTATTTTAGGATATTTATTAAAATGGGAACTATTGGAAAAAGATACATACTTGGTTAGAAAAGATATTGGGAGAACATGTAGACTTTAAACCTGAATTTTTCTTACTAAGTATAACACCAGAAAAGATCAACAAACAAAGCCTATACTTGATTTTACACGTCACAACAGCTGCAAGAATAATGTTTGCACAATATTGGAAAAATGAAGGCACCCCACCAGAGGAAGAAATAATTAAAAAAAATACTGGAATGCGCAGAGATGGACAGATTGACTATGAGATTGAAAGAAAAAGAAGAAACAGAATATTACCAAACTTGGTAATCAGTGGTTAGAGGAAAGAATAAAGGATTAGGAATTAAAATATGTATTAGCGCTTTCAAACCCAGATAGCACGTTGGTTGAAAAATTATTATATGTATGTAAGAAAAAATAAAATCTTATAAAAATGTTTCCAAAATGATTTATCATATCTTACTTTTCTTCTAGGAAATAAAGTCTTTGCTTTCCCTCTGTGATGGAAGGTTCAGCAGTTCACAAGAACTGAGATTAAAGGTAACAATTAAATACAGAATGAAGTGTGTTTTTCCATGAGATTGTTTTGTGAAGTGAATATTTTTGCAGCCAAGCTTTAATTTTAATCATGACACAAAATCTTATGATATATTATTCCTAGAATAATAAGGCATATTATTCTAATTACATTGATGTAATTTTTTATTTGCATGAAATCATTTGAAAAGTATAATGTGGGAAAGAAAAATATTTCCTGTGAAAAATGTTGACAGTTGTTCAGTGCCCTGAAAATGCAGGCTGTGTTCCCACAGAGGTATGCATGTATATGGGGTCCTTTTTTGGATCTGAGATTTTTCTGGCCACGTGTCTAAACTTTGAGAATTGATAACACAGGGTTTCTCAACCTTGGCAACTTTAAGACTTGTGGACTTCAACTCCCAGAAGTCCTCAGCCAGCTTTGCTGGCTGAGGAATTCTGGGAGTTGAAGTCCACAAGTCTTAAAGTTGCCAAGGTTGAGAAACCCTGTGATAACATATCCTTAAGTTGGGTGACAGAATATCTACTATCCTTGATAGCTGGCCCTGTCCTTGCAACCCATGGGTAATCATGGAAGGATCGGAAGGATCACCTTCTCTTGAGACTTCCTTTGAGGAGCAGATAGGCCAAGAAAGGCAGCTACAGACAGCGGCATTGGCTTGCCAATGAATCCTGCTTTTTTAAGCAGAAGCTAGAACAATCTGGGAGCCCTGAATTCCAGAATTCTATGCTGGCTGAGCACAATATATGGGTAAGTTCATTCCCTGGAATGAAAATGAGCCATTTGCTTCCTTATCTTGGCATTTATGTGACCATACAGATAGTCCTCGACTTAACGACACGGTTGACCCTAGAATTTCCATTGCTAAGTGAGGCGGTTGTTAAGTCACTTGCACTTCATTTTATTCACCACGGTTGTTAAGTAAATAATCTGGTCATTAAGTGACTCTGGCTTCCCCCACTGACTTTGCTTGTCGGCTGGGAAGGTTACAAATGGCTATCACATGACCCAAGGACGGTGCAAATGTCATAAATACATGACAATTGCCCAAGTGCCTGAATTTTGATCACGTGACCATGGGAATGCTGCAGTAGTTATATGTGTGAAAAATGGTCATAAGTCACTTTTTTCAGTGCTGTTGTAGCTTCGAACTTTCCCTAAACAAGTGTTTGTAAGTTGAGAACTACCTGTACTTCAACTCCTGCAAAATATCTTGTCCCTCTGTGCCTGTTATTGGAGTGATCAGAGATAAAAAATGTGGGCCTCTTTTTCTTCCCAGGTGTTTTTTTGTGTGTGTGGAATTGTAGGGGCCAACAGTTTCAAATCTGGTCTAAATTTTGGGTCACTAAAATATTTCATAAATCAGCTTCCTGTTGGCTAAAATAAGCAAACAAAGCAAGCAAGAAAAAAACATTTTGTTTCCAATATGCACTGGAAATATATTTTGCTATATTTCATCTTCATTTCATCACATTTTTCAACATGTCTCCAACTGCTCCCTCCTCCTCCATTTCCTCTAATTTGTATCTTGGCAACTGCTGTCAGTATATCTTGCTGGAGATTTAAATAGCATTTCCCAACAAAGCTTCGTACATAATCTGCTCTTCTTTGGTAATCAGTTGGTTTCCCCCTAAGGAAAGCTAAAGTTCTGCTCCAAGGCTTTGCTATCCTTAGTAGCATCAGTTCAGGCCTGATGTGACAGAGTTACTGATTGAAGGAAGAGCACCAAATTGATATTGTGAACAGCAAGATTGAAAATCTCCAGTGGCAGAGGTCATAAACGGTGCAATCCATGCCCTTCTTCACAAATAGAAGGTACAGTTAAACATGTAGCATCATCTGGTTTATCCTTTTCTCTTCTCACGTTCAGTTGCTTCTGCCTCTTCCGGATTTGTGGGAGACAACATGGAAAATGTGAATAAAAACACAGGAGGGGGAGTTAGATAGGTGTCCTAAGTGTAATCGTTAGGAGGAGAGAGGGATAAGATACTTAGGCTTGCACATAGTTGCAAATTTTGGTTATACATTGATGAAGTTCAGTATGCTTCTTGATTCTAAGAACAGCCAATGCCACACAGCCAACATAATGTAATGGTGTAAAATTTGAAGTGCCCCATAGGGCCGGGGTCCCCAACCCCAGGTCTGTGGACCAGTACTGGGCTGTGGCATGCTAGCAACCAGTCCGCGAGATGCTAGCAGTACACAAAACCATGCCCCCCCGGTCCACGGAAAAACCTCTCTCCACGGAACCAGTTCCTGGTGCCCAAAAGGTTGGGGACCTCTGCCATAGGGTTTATTCATAATGGGAGCAGAGAGAAGTTTAATTCTTCAATCTCAGGAAGTATAGGAATAATTTTTGTTCATGTTTGCTGGCTATTGGTATAACTGAGCGGGAATACAGGCTAAAAATAAAAGTGGTGATGTTATTTGCAGCTGAGTAGCTTTGTTGGTGCATACTGAAAATTAGCATTAAAAGTCTGATCAACGGCTCCTGTCCTCAAAAGAGGGAAGATGAAGGATAACCACAGATTTTCATGCTCTGCTTTAGATGTGAAAATGGGGAAAATATTGCAGAATGGATTATCTAGTTTTAAATAACCTGTCTCTCATAAACTCTGCCTGGCTCATCCAAGGACACAAAAGATTCCTGCTGAAAATCCCACATACCATAGTTTATCCCCATGTCCCTCCCCCCACCCTCCTCCCCTCGCTAAGGATAGCTTCCATTCTCCTGGCCCTCTAGAACAGCGGTTCTCAACCTGTGGGTCGCGACCCCATTTGGGGTTGAACGACCATTTCACGGGGGTCGCCAAGCACCGCAGTCCGCCATTTTTTTATTATTTTTTTTTTGGTCGGCCATTTTTTTCCTATCGCGATGCGGGCCGTTGTGCCGCGCATGCGCGATGCGCCCCATCACACATGCGCGGTGCGGGCCCGCCATTTTTTTTTGCGCGCGATGCGGGCCGGGGTCGAGCCCCGGAAAAGGTTGAGTACTGCTGCTTTAGAAGCTCATTAAAACTTGATTGTTTCAGAAAGCCTTTGGGACCTGAATACCTGATCAGAAAGGATGTTATACCCAGATGTTATAAGATAGACAAGAAGCACAGTATTTTTATAATACATGAAATATGAAAATATTGTGGTGGTGTATCTAAATGGAAAAATTTGGATATTTAGATGATTAACATTGAGAAAACCATGACTGATAAGCATGGATTGAATAAAAGGGGAAATGAAATTTAAACAAAAATCACGAAAATAGGATGCATGGTGAACTAATGAGACAGGATGGTTATAAGAATAATATAAGCTGATAAAAATGTGTTATATATAGATGTTATCTCTATTTGTATAAATATGAAAAAATGTCTGTTTAATCATTTATATATTGAAAATATTAAGAATTATATTTTGTTTAAGGTTGAAGAAGAAGAATACAAATGGGAGAAGGGAAGATCAAAGAAATATATTCTTAATGAATATACTAAGTATTGAATTATCAAATTTAATCATTATTGACTCTTAATTAATTATTGCCTTTTTTCTTTCTTTTTTTCTTTTTCAAATATATAAACCAAGACAACACGCCGTACACCAGGCACTAGAGATTGTTATTGTTAAAAACCAATAAAATATTTATTTAAAAAAACTTTGATTTTTTTCAGAAAGCCTTTGGGACCTGAATACTCTAGAGTGCCTGCTGTCAGGATTGTTATATTAATTATAATGTTTGCCTACTGTAATTATATGTTATATTTCTGTTATTGTTGCACTGGCTGTGGCTGATCCTTTGCAATACCACTTATTGTAGTTTTGAGGGAAACATTTTATAAATGCTCCATAAATACACAAGGAAAGGAAAGAAAGGAACAGAAAGAAAAGAAATTGTAGCTGCCTAAATAATGATGTTGTTGATTGCAGTGCTGTTCCTTGTAATAACTGTTTTATTTTTCCTGAACTGCAGAGCCCGTTTTGGATTCTTGACTTGCCTTCTGAAGAGACAGCTAGAAGACTAATGAAACGAACAGTATGTGCAAAGTAAGGACTGATGTGGTTAAAAAAAAATAACAACAAGAGAGGGAGAGTGTCCCTGCTTCCCTTCTGCATTAAGATTCCCTTTAAGCCAGGCATGTCAACCTCGCGATGTCACGTGACGTCGCACAACGTATTGGGCCGGTTTTGCCATTGCCGGCAATGGGGTGGGCGTGCGTTCCTCGTGACGCGTCCAGCCTGCGGGCCGGCAGTTTGACACCCCTGCATTAAGCTTTCTCATCCTTTTTCTCCTGGATAGGTAAAAATCTCCCCCTCTCTCTTCCCTCTTTCACTGCCAGTGTCGGTAGAAGTTTGACTAGCTTTTGAATTGCAGTGTCCTGCCATAGTTGTCCTCTCTAGGATGCGCTTCCTAACTTCATTAGGAAGTTAACACAACAGGTTGAGAATCAGATGTAGGCTGCCTGAGGTACTCTTTAACCTGTGCAAAGAGCTGTCAAAAGTGATTGCATCTTGGCCCACTTATTTTTCAACATCTCTATTAACTCCATAGCTAAGACTGCAGATACAGTGCTACAATGTCTACCTCGTTTAATGGAGCAAACGGCCCCAATCCATTTGTATGCCTGTGATGCAGTATTTTGTCCTACTCAAATTGGACTTAGGACAGCCTTGAATACTCTCACAAGGTGGAAGCATGCTATTGCTCTAAAGCTTTGCTCCCTGTTTTTCCACTATATTCTGCTTTCTCTTGGTTACGAGCAAACCAGATTGGCACCACATCATGGTAGCAAATTCTTATCAACAAGAATTAGGCTTTCAAATCAAGAAAATTAGCGCAGTTTATAAGCTACCAAGGAGAGCCTGCTAGCTCCTTTCTCTTCCTGACTTCCCCAACATAGGATAACATTTTAAAAATAAGATTCATTGTGGTCATATTGGTAATATAATCAGATTGATTTTTAAATATTGCCTGAAAATACTATGAATCAAGAATGATAGAAAATAATGGCCATTTGTTATGTTTTTTTTATGATAGATTTTTGACACACCAAGTGCATTATATCTTTTCTGTTGCATTTTTCTAATAAGTCAGAGCAATTTTTTGATTGCTGTTCAAGAAAGACAATGCTGATGTATATAACACAATAACGTTTACAGTCTAGCTTGAGGTAACACCTAGCCCATCACTTTGATCATCTTTTAGATTGTTAGTTGATCTGAACTTTAATTTTATCTTGCCCATCTTATCACAGTTTTAAGCAGCAAATGTCTATATGTGAATGAATTGTATATTTGTGTATGGATCTGCATGTATATTTTCTTGTAATAATAATTCACTGCTCTTGTATTATTACATAGTGTAGGAGGAGGAGTGACAGAACCTGAAAGCAGAGTCAAAGGAATCAGCCTAGCCCTAGAGCAGTGGTTCTCAACCTTTCTCAGGTTGAGACCCCACTTGCCACGCCCATGCGCGCCGCGACCTCGACCTGGTGTGGATCGGCCCGTCGCACGCGCCACGCATGCGCGCATCCGCCCGTCGCGGGCCGCCATTTTGTTTTTTTATTTTTTATTTTTTAAATTAAAAAAAAAACAAAATGGCGGCTGCGACGGGCGGATCTGCGCCTGCACGGATCGGCCCGTTGCACGCGCCGCGCATGTGCGGATCCACCCGTTGCGGTCCACCATTTTGTTTTTTTTTAATTTTTTTTAATTTTTTTAAATTTTTTTTTATTTTTTTTTATTTTTTTTTTCCGGCGTGACAGGCAGATGTAAGTGTGCGCTGCGCGCGCGCGCCAAAAAATAAAAAAAAATTAAAAAAAGTTTAAAAAAATTAAAAAAAAATAAAAAAATAAAAATAAAAAAACCAAAATGGCGGCCGGTGGTGCCCGGCGACCCTCGCGAAATGGTCGCGCGACCCCAAATGGGGTCGCGACCCCAAGGTTGAGAACCACTGCCCTAGAGTATCTAAGTAGTCATAAATAGACTAAGTCCAGCTTCTCCTGAATTCTGTTGATCCTTAACCAACATCAAAATAGTGCTGTTAGTTAAGTAGAGGCATGACTAGTAATAAATAAGTTTAATTGGAACATCACATATGGTCATGGTCTTTTGTTCCTAACATAGTTTTATAAACATTCTATAGGCCTCTGGCTATGATGAAATATTATCTATGTGTCTTTGAAAGTAGAGAGAGTGGAAGTTTTTAATCAAAGTAGAATAAAACACGTTCCTGAAAGTCTGTATTTATTTGCTTTCAGATCAATATTTGAGCTCTGGGGTCATGGGAAATCTGTAGAAGAACTGCATTCTTCACTGAAGAATTATCCAGTAGAGAAAATGGTTGGTATAAGAAAACATTCTAAACCTTTTCATTTAGTATGTGTTATGCAGCATATACACTATGCCATAATTAAAACTGTCTTGCTTTGTTTTAGGCTCCATATTTACAGTCCAGTTTCACCTACAAAGTAATAGTCCATGCTTTCAACAAAACGGTAACACAAGCAGAGAAGATTCAAAGAATAGATGTAAGTAATAGTTAAGTTCTTTGATTGCTTAAATGTCTGTTCTTTCATAATACTGCAGAAGGAAACATAAGACAAGTGCATACATTGCCACATTGATCATGTATGGCTTTGGAGAGTTAACATGCTTTTGTTGTTGTAGAGATAAATCACAATTGCCTCTGTCCTTTCTTCTAATACCTGATGCATAATCAGGTTGTCTTTATTCATTCGTTCAATAGTGTCACATTGCAAAGCCTTCATATGCTCAAGAATTCTTTTCATGCCTCCACATGTATTCCGAGGGCTCTAACCAAGCCTTAGAGTAAGCTTAACAAAGCCTTCATGATATATTCACATTTCTCTCTCATGAGAATTAACTATGAAAGGCCTATGTACCTGTACCTAGAATTTAAGAAATTAATACGGTAATTAAAGAATTATGGACTTTTGTCTAATATTTATTTAGCTTTATTGGGTTTTATTTCTTTATTTTATATGTTTGTTTAGATTCTTTTGCTGTTGTGTTGTACGCTGCATTTGGGAGACAGGTGGTTATATAGTATAAATATGCTAAATAAATACCTACATACGTTGTAGCCTAGACTCCTCTACATCATGGCCGATCTGTTGGTTTCCTATTAAAACTTAATTAGCTTTAAAGTCTTCCTAGCCCGGGGCTCATAATTCTTCAAGTGGAGTCATTGTTCTACTTGTTACTTTTCAAGTCAATGAGGAGAGCATTGTTTGCTCTGTGCCTTGGCTTTTTTCAGACTATGTTATATTATATCATCAGGCACATAAGAAATGAATGACCCATGGGTCTGAGGAAATTGCTCAGCACTCCATTTGCGCGGTCCAGCACTCTGCTTGTCTTGCTAAAATTTGTTGAGAGAATGACCAAATTTCTGTGACAAGATTTTACGTGTTTTTTTCTTTAAGGATAGGCGTGACACTTCTGACGGTCCAAAATCACTATTTGTGGAGGAGGGTGGATTTGGAGGATCTGCTGCTTCAAAGTTTCCTGCTTCCATTAACACTCTAAAACGGGTAGTCAACCTTGGCTCTTTTATGACTTGTGGACTTCAACTCCCAGAATTCCTGAGCCAGCGAACTGGCTCAGGAATTCTGGGAGTTGAAGTCCACGAGTCATAAAAGAGCCAAGGTTGACTACCCCTGCTCTAAAACATAATATAAAACAAAAAAGGGCTAAATAATTTAATCTCTGCATTCCAAGAGATCACTGGATATCCTCTTACAACTTTTAGGAAGCTTGCAGTGCTCTGCTTTAGCCTCCCAGTTTATAGACCTAAACAAACAATCTCTTTATAAAGCCTGTCAACATTCTTGATTTCTTCTCACTTCAGATAGTATAAAAATAGCCTTACTATTTGGTTGCACAGTTGTCTTCGGTATGATATATTCAAGATGGGCAACTACAGCCATCCACCATCTTTAAATTTTACCACTCCCATCCCTCCATCACACTTCAAGATTCAGTGGACAATTTTTCAGCTTTGTTTAAGGAAGTAATTGTATAGAAATAGCAAAATGTATAGGAGTAGGAGTGTGTTGTGGTTCAAAATGTAAAAATAATTGTCCATGTAGTTAGCCAAAAGTTAGATGTCAGCAGATGTTACTTACAAACTTTTAAGTTGTGTATGAACGTACCTGTCTGTAACTCCAACCTAGAAGATCCTGGATGTTGGGAGAAAACGAGAATGGATTAGTTTTTGGTATGCTGCATACATTTGCTTGGCATGAATCTCCTATTGAGAACAACGGCTGGTGTTCCATGTCTGAGGGTGAATACTTTGGCTGAGTGGATTGGAGGCAGGCAGAGACCCACCGCAAAGAGGGCCCAAGTGCCCTGCGAGTCAAGAAGAGTTTGGTCCATCTGAACACCAGCTTGGGAGGGCCAGCCTACAAAGTCCAAAATCTGTTAGGAAAAGAATGAAAAAAAAAAGTCAAATTACATCTGGGACTGCTTGGAAGGATGGTCTTCACGGATATCTCAGGGGTCCTGGCAGTAAAAAGCAAATTAGGCATATTAACCCTCTACAGTTTTGATTAAAAAAAAACAACAGACATGCAGTTCAAGGCTAAAGCAACCATATGCTCAATGATCCTCAAAGGATAAAAAAACACCCAATTTTTAAAAAGTGTACCTTCCATCAGGAATACATAATACAACCGATATATTTTGGTTTTAATAGACCACCAGTGCTGTATTTTTTATTCTGTGCTACCTTATTAATTTTTTAAAAATAATCTTTTAGCTTAAGAAGAGCATACATTTTATGTTTTGGTAGTGGCAGCATTCAATTATTTTTAGTATTACCTATTATCATAAAAGTAAGGAAGATTACTGTAGATAAGGATAAATAATGTCACGTGTATAATATTATTGATTAATGCATTGTTTCCAATTCCTCTCTCCTTCCCCCTCAATCCCTCACACCCATGTAGTCTTTGCAGGTTTTACCATTTAAAGGACGTGTAGATTTGAATAATCCAGATCATACATTTTGGTTTCTAGAAGATCATGGACTTTATCTGGGCAACACTACAGAACAGCCTGTTGGCTTGTACTTTGGGAGATGGGTGAGTAAGGTACTAAATTAATAATGAAACTATAGGTTTTTAAAACAGCAATACAATCTTGGCAGATTGTGCAGATTGGAATGTGAAAAAAGTAGGAAAAATAGATGCCTCATGTGCCTCAGAGCTTAGATATGTGCCCTCTTTTATAATTTTTAACTTAGTCGTTAAACTTGATTGTTTTGAAAAAGTAAAATAATATTCTGAACTGGAAAGCTTATTAAGAGTGCTTTGTTCAACGTGGTCACTTGATAAAAAAACTATGCATCTATGTTTTTTAAAAATCATTTTATGTTTTGTTTTTGTGTGTTTTAGAAGTGCTTGGTAACCAAAATAAATCTTCCTTGTTCCCTTTCTCTCATTGCCTTCTCAACCATGTATTCCACAGATTGCCAATGGACAAAGGGACCTTATTGAATCCTACAGTGTTAAAAAAAGGCATTTTATTGGGAACACAAGCATGCATTCCGGATTGGCTTTTATCATGGCAAACCATGGAAAAGTAAAACCAAACAATATTGTGTTTGATCCTTTTGTGGGAACAGGTATTTGCCCCCCTTCTCCCCCCCATCTTCCCCTTCAAACTTTATCAAGGAAAAAGAAAGGAAATGTTTTACATTTATTATCTGCTCATATTTTCTGTTATTTCACTAAACTTACCTGGTCATCTCCCAACTATTTAGACAGAAGAATTTGCTTTTGGGAATATGCAATTTGTACAAACATTCTAGATGTTACTAAACAACAAGTTCCCAGCAGACCCAGCAAGTATAGAAGTGGTGAAGCATATTGTGAGTGGGAGTTATGCAACTTTGAGAATGGGTACTTGGGCACATGTTTCCCTTCCTGCTGGTAAACAAAGTTACTCAGGTGCAGTATATATTATCCAGATATAATTATGCAACACCTTCAGTAATTTAAATGTGATTTATTTCCTAGGCTCATGCCTACTTTATAAAAACTTTTATATCTTTAGCTCTGGGGCTTCATTATAACAACACCAGATGACTATTTAGAATTTACAACTACCAAAATATATTCAGTGTAATTGTTTTATTCATGCAGTTCTTGTTGCAATTGATATCAGTAGTCATCGGTTTTGAAGGAACTATGAAGCATCAGTCATATACTCCGGAAGTAATTCAAGAATACCTGCTTGATGACTCTCAGCCGTAATTCATGCAAAAGGAAAAAAAGAGACAAGGATAGTTTATACCTATGACTTTGCCCCGTTATGGTTCTTTCCAGTAGAAACACTCAGAAATCCCATTCATTTGGATTGAAGAAAACCGGTTTATAGATTATTTTGGGAAGGAATACAGATGTTTAGGACTTAGGAGCTGGTGGCCTTATGTAAAGGAATTTGGAGATGAGGAAGATAAGAAAAAGACGCTAACAAGTGAATTAAAGAATGGGCCATTAAGGAGTGACTTGGAAAAGGGAGTGCAGTCCTGAGATTGAAGCAAATGTGAGAAAGAAACTCAAGGTAATCCTGTCTTGATGTCATTTGGTATAAGACAAGACAGAAAAAACTTGGAGAGGCTTTCAAAATTGATGTCAGCCTTTCAGGTTTAAGAAACAGACAGATGTTACTGGAATTCTAGAAATATTACTCTGTTGTTGTAGATCACAAATATTAATTCTTGAAAGCTTCCACGTTTCCTTCTATCCATCCTATACTAAAGAAAATCATGAGAGGGTCATTTTGAGTTTCTTTCTCATGCTTGCTTCAATTTCTGGACTGTGTAATTACTTTTCCAAGTTCCTCAATAGCTCATATCTTCCTTCCTGCCTTTAATGGCTGTTTCAAACCTTCTCCAAGATTATTTTTAGATTTCTTTACAGTCTATAATTTTTCAATATTGTAACTTTCTCCTTCCTGCACTAAGGCATATGAAAAAAAATTCCCTGAAGGAACTGTGTGACCAAAGAAGCTATCTTGTGTGTCATTTGCTCTGAACAAATTTCAGATTTTGTATTGGAGTTAATCATAGATCAGTTTCTTTTAAGAATTTGCTGTGTTGGTCTAAGCAATGCTACCGTGTTTCCCCGATAGTAAGACACCCCCGATTGTAAGACGTATCGGGGTTTTCAGGGGGTCGGCTAATATAAGCCGTACCACGAAAGTAAGACATATTACTCCTGCCCACTTCCGCCTCCTGCTTAAAATACTTAAATACTTAAAATACTTAAAATACTTAATATACTTAAAATACTTAAAATAAAACTGACAATTGTTTTCCAATCAATATAAGCCGTACCCCGAAAGTAAGACATAGTGGGGCTTTTGGGGATAAAAAGAAAGTGTGACCCTGTCTTGCTTTAGGGGAAACACGGGTAGTTCTTATGCGACTCCAGATATTCCTTCAGTTAGTTGTTTTTCTTCAACAAAACAGTAGAGGGTGCTTGTGTCACATGTTGTATGTGATGAACTTTTTGCTTGAGATAAATTGGTTCAAAATGAGGTATATGCTAAGTAGCAATAGACTAATTTTGCTACAAAGACAATTTAAATATTAGTATTTAAAACAGTTTGCACTAGTGACAGAAGGTAAGACTTCTGGAAGAAGAAATAAACATTCATGCCCTGAGGGTTACTGAAAACAGTTGTCAAAAAAATATTTCTGTGTGATGATGACAGGAGCTTAATCTATGCTTAAACAAACAAGGCAAAATATTTAGGCACTCCAAGAATGTTGGGAATATTTTTATCTCCACCCTACTATGGAATAAGGATATTTTGTTTCTTTTGCTCCCAGGTGGACTTCTTATAGCTTCTGCGCACTTTGGAGCATATGTCTGTGGCACAGATATAGATTATAATATAGTACACGGTTTGGGTATGTCCTTTTCATTATTTACTAGTAGAAATTAATTAATTACATAAAATATGGTAGCAATTTTAGTCCCAAAACAGTTCCTGAACTCAGGAAATTTATCAGACAGTAGTAATTACTCATTACCTCACATAGTCTTTCTCATAGTGAGCTATGATAGACAGACAATTTTACTGTCAAAAGAAAATGCAGTTAAATTTTATTCAAGGAAGAGAATGTCCTTCTTCAAATTAATTTTTCAGTCACATGGGAATTTAAGTGGCTGTTTGTAAAATGAATGATGGTCAACTATCAAAAAAAAATATTTAGGGAATGTAATCAACTTGTGCTTGCATAAAATCCCAGCCATAAGTTAAGAATCATGGGTTGATTTTCTTATGATGTGTTGATTTAGGTAGTCATCAGTTGTTTTCTTTTCTAGCAATGATGGTGGATTTTTCTCATGAGATAACAATAAAAGTTGTACGTTGTCCAGAGTCGCTGTGTTGTCTATCTCATCAGAGAGAAGAGAAATCATGCAAAGAGGAAATGAAAATCAACTTACCTTTTTTATTTGCTCAAATGTTTCAAGTCATCCTAAAGTATAATAGCAGCTTTAAGGGTTCTGTTATTTTAAATGAAATATACATAGTCTTTGGCTTACAATGGCAGTTGGTACCAGATTGCTATTACTAAGCTATGCAACCCTAAAATGTGATGTCATGTGACCATGTCACTTAACAACAGTAGTTCTGGAAGTCCCAGCTGCTATAGTGAAGCAAGGACTATGCAAGTGGTTAAATGAGGACCCCATTTGACTGCAAGTTCTGATTTGGTCCTGGCTTCCCATTGACTTTGCTTATGGGAAACCAGAAAGGAAAACAGGAATTGCAATCACATGGCTGCAACTCGCTGCAGCTTTGTAATTGTAAGCCAGGCACTAAGTGCCCAGATCACAATTATGTGACTGTGGGTTCCTTGTGATGATCTGAACTATGAGGACCAGTCATAGGTTTCTCTTGTTCAGCACTGTTGTAAGTTTGAATGGTCACTGAAAGGACATAATTCGTGCAGTACATGTAGAAAATACTACCATGCAAGTTTTTGTTCTCGTACTTACTGAACAGTTGTGACTATTTTATTATGAATTAGGCAATATCATCATTGGCATTCACTTGTGATCAATTTAAGGTGAAGAGAAATATTCTTACCAAATGTTATTTAGTTGAATAGAATATAAATGCATTGCAGTGACAAAGAAACATTGGGGATTATTTTAATCTCAATTTTTTTCTTCTTCTTCATGACTCTAAGGCAAAGCTAGTAGAAAGAATCAAAAATGGAGAGGACCTGATGAAAATATCAGAGCCAACCTTCGCCAGTATGGTTTGGAGAAATACTATCTTGACATATTTGTTTCTGATGCATCAAAACCCATATGGAGGAAGGGAGTGCAGTTTGATGCAATCATTACAGACCGTAAGTTAAGATGAAAAACCCGAAATAGCTATAATTCATGAATGTAGGCTATGAGGATGATAATAAAAACGGATATGTCTATAAGTTTGTTATAGAGTTTTATGTGGTAAAATATGAGAATATGAATATCTGGACATTTAAAAATATTTTAGTATTTTTTCAGGACTGTTGGACTCAGGCACACATTATTTTGTGTTATAGTAAATCTAGTAGGAACGTGCCTCAGTATTTTGGATACATTACAGTACCAGTACAAGCTTATTTCGGTGAATGAAGCAAGTTAGTATAACTGAAGCATATTAATTTCAAATGTAAAGCTTACATCTGGAATTTCCACAAGCAAGAAGATAGGAATTCTCCTTTATTTGGTATTACATTTTTCAACCAAGTCACCTTAATCATTTCCAATGAATATAAATTATTAATGGCTAAATAATGTTAGTAAAATGCTTTATTGTTTATTCATAGGTTATACAGTGCTACGTCTTGTTGCTTCCCCATCTGGAAATAACTTTATTTCTGGAGTGACACCATATACATTTTGAAGCACATTCAAGTTAATTTTGAGAAAGCCAAAGCATTCCTGCCATTGCTTATTTGACTTGTGTTTTTTAAATGGGATTGGTTAGAAAAATTCCATTAATATGCTGAATATTTTAAAGATCTCTTTACTATGTATGATTATGTAATTTAGGAAATGTGACCTGATTGGAAAAGTAACAGAATTTAATGCCAACTAAATATTTGCCTGGACTTAATAATGTAAAATTAGGATTTTCCTTTTTGGGGGGGGGGAGGATTAAATTGAACCTCTAATTCTATATTCCTTTTTGAAGTAGCAAAACATTATAAATTCCATAAAAGTAAAAAAAATCCCATTTTTAATGCTTATTTTGACTCTATACTTTTTTTGAATTGCTATTTAAAAAGTATGAATTATAGTACTATTTGGAGCAATAGAGTTTATTTCCCTAGAGCAAAAGTGTAAATTAATGCTTTAATATTTGCAAAGTAAATACAGTAGTCACCTCCAAAAATATTTTCCATAGAATATAGAAAAACCTAAAGTATCCTTCAATCAAATGTATTAATAATCATCTAGCATTCAGATGAAATGGGTGGTGTGTAAATCTAATAAATAAAATAATATCTAAACATGAATATGGGCTAAAATCAGTGGTGGGATTCAGCCAGTTCGCACCACTTTGGCAGAACTGTTAGCTAATTTTTTGTTACCGAGGCCCAGAATGGACTTCCGGAAGTGGCATCCACACAGAGAACCAGTTGTTCACATATTTGAATCCCATCACTGGCTAAAATACTAAACTTAGTATAAAGTGAAATGTACTGTATAAGTAGGAATAGTTTTTCAAAAATGTTGAAGTATGAATCCCAAAGGTGCTTTTTCAAAAGGCAACTGGACTTTGTTTTTCCTTGAAGATGTTTCGCTTCTTATCCAAGAAGCTTCTTCAGTTCACTTCTTCAGAAGGTTCTTGGATGAGAAGCGAAACATCTTCAAGGAAAAACAAAGTCCAGTTGCCTTTTGAAAAAGCACTTTTGGGACAACCGTGACCTGGATGACTGACAATCTCCCTAGACATTGAAATGTGAACAGTTAAAACAGTACAGTTTAAATGTTGAATTAAATGTAAAATAAAAAGGAGTGTAGAGATGATGAGTGCTGAGAAAGCTCTCTGGAGAAGGAGAAAAGGGGAGGTTGCCCACAGATGCTTTGAACAACAGCTCCTTGTGAGGAGACAGCAGCCCCCATGACTTTTAAAATTGACATTAATTCAGGTCAACACACTAATAACAATCAGAAATGTTCAATTTAACTACTTATGACTATCACAGGCCTTCATAATGGCAAGCTTAATTTGATACCTGATAAGTATCCTGTGATACCATTGGAATGATTTAAAGGTTAACGATATGAAGAACAAAAAGGAGAAATATAAAGACAGAGTATTTGTTCAGGGATAAACTGTGATATTTCTGGTAACTTCTAATGGACTTTGCTGAACCAGAACTGAAAAGATGACAATTTCTGGATTGTGCATAGATAAAAGTTAAGGAGTGAAGAGTTTTTATTTGTGACTTTAAAAGAGGGTGAAAAGTTACTATAACAGTTTACACTTGGTAAGGTTGGAAGCCATTTTGTTACTGTCTTTTTTCTTTTCTACTTTTTTCCTTTCCTTTTTCTGCACCTTCTGAACTTTTATTGTACTACTATTTGTTTTTTCTTCTAGTTTATTTTCTATTAGTTTTTACTAGGCTTATTAAAAACATAAATTATAAAGAAGTACAGTTTAAATGCTGAATCAAATATAAGTTAAAAAAACTGTGCCTACTAGTCCTTGATTCAATGGATCTTTTTGTAACGTATAACTGGTTTTAGTTTGGGGTTTGTTGAGGTTAATGGAACCTTTGTAAGCGCTTCCATATATTATCCAGCTAAAAAGAATCACATCAAAGTTCTGCTGCATGTTTAACAAAACTTTAAACTTGATGCATGAGCAAGATAACTGTCCTTTTTAAGGAGGGGGAGGAGCACGGTGACAGACCACCCATCACTTCCAAAACTCGGTGGATCTTAATTGTGAGGTAATTAATTAAAGCAATTAGCTCAAGGGAGCTTAGGGGTCTGGATACCAGCAGATGGGGTGCCTTTTCTATGCTCTGACTCTGAAAAGCCATTGCAAAGAAGAATTGCTTTGTAATATTATCACAATTTTATTATTATAAATACTTGCATCCTGCTTCCCGTTCCCTTGAGATGCCCAAAGCAAGTGGCAAACATAGACTAAAACGTCATTTTGGCCACAGCTGACTGAATAACCTCTTTTTTTCTTAATGGATTTGTATTATGTTCAGATAAAAAAATCAGCTTAGACAGCTGGATCAAATTCAGTTAGTAGAATGTTGATTTGAAGAAAGATGTCTCATCTCTCTAGCTAAGAATTCTATACTGCATTAAAAGATTAGCCAATGTATTGTATCACAGCCTTCTGTGGGTTATTTCATCAGTCAAGGCTTTATCAGTGGCCAGATATGGGGTAGAAAATCAGAATGGATGGGGCAATCCGTGTGGGAATACGTGGTAGGACTTTAAATACAACAGGTCTCATTTTGGTTCTTGAATGAAGTCAGTGTAGTTGGTTCAACAATTGGATTGCAGGCTTTGAATATATGTGTATCTGTTTGTATATTAAGACTATGGAGAGAATACTTGCTGTTATGCAGCAGTAGCAGCTAAAATTTCAGAGTTGTGTAAACCAATATGTGTCTTGTATTTATTTTCTTTGTAGCACCATATGGCATTCGGGAAGCCACCAGAAAAATTGGTTCACAGCGGGAAACACCAAATATGATTGAAAAAAGGTAGGCAAAGCTTGGATTATGAATCACAAATCTGAACAGAAAGCTAGCAGTGGCTGTGAAAGCATTTGCTGAATGCTGTAATCTTGTGCCAAAATAGTAACCAATTCAACCGTGCTGTTTTTAATTAGAGAGTTTTTTATAGCATTTGCTTTGGTTTGTGTATCTCTTGTTCTTCTCAGATAAATTTTGGGATTAGGAATTTATCTAAATTATTGCTCCCATATGGAATATGGTGGTGCATTTTGGTGTAATCTCTGGAAAAGAGATAAAACGGGCAGAAAAGATTATTCACTAATATTAATTAGAGTTTTTTTTGTCTAAATCTTACCAGATGTCATTGTGGCTTTGAAGACCGGCAATAACAGTTACTAACATGCTGCATGGATGGAAGAGCTGGTTTTCTGTCATGCATGTTTGAAACATGTATGCTTTTGAAGTTTTAGTTTATATACTGAAACAGGGCTGTTTTGTTCCTGATATGGAATGAAACATAGTAGTTCTGGACAAGAGTGGCTTTAAGAGGTGAGAGCAGACAAAATCCTCAAAAGTCAGTGGGAGAGGAAGGCCATGAAAGGGCAGACAGTGGGTTAAGTCACCCTGGGGCAACAGCAGTAGCTTGTGGAGGAGGATCAAGCAGGCATAAAGGCCACGTGGAGGAAGAGGGGAGAGAGAGGGCGATGCATTCCACTTTTGCCATATTTAGCCTATTAAATCATTCTAGGATTCTGTGGGTTTTATTTTGGCAAAGATCCAAAAACATTATGGGTTTTGTTTTGCCAAACCATGGCAGATCTGAAATAGTTTGGCTGAACTTTTGCAATATAATTGATTATCTGGGGTTCAAAGCAACATCTATTTTCTGTTTCATCCAAACTCCTATATATAATTGAGTTTGTAAAGCCAGTTCCATATAGGATATGTGTTATGCATGTCAGTAAGGCTATACTTTAAACTGTTGACCAGAACTGTTGTCAGTTCGAAACCTATACCAAGTATAATCTTGTATCATTTACCTTTTCAAGTTCCACTTCATCTCCCACCAAAGTTTATAAAATTTAATCATCTTTGTTCTTCCAGATCCTTTTTGTTTTAATTTCTACATTACAATTTTTATAAAGAGTGCATTAAACTTTCCTAAATTCAAATTTTATATGAGAAACTCTATTCACACTTATTTTTAATTAGACTGAACTGACTAAGCAGATTAGTGCATTTTTAAAGGCTATAAGAAGACTTTTCAATTCCTGTGATAGATAATAAATGTTTGGGTTTTGTTCTTACTGTGAAACATCCAGGTTTAACAGTAACTATTATTAATTTTCAAAATATCTTGTAGCACTGAAAATTACAACCTAGTTTCTTCAAATTATCAGCTGAGTGACATAATCTTTGACCTGTTAAAATTTGCGGCAGAGTATTTGGTCCTTGGAGGAAGATTGGTCTACTGGTTACCTGTGTACAAACCAGAGTAAGTCCCTATTCTACATTACAGTAGTTTTCAGATTATAATATATAGAACTGGAGAGAATAGATTCCGAAGTTGGTGGGGATGTTTTCCCTATTTGTATGATAATCAGCGAGTACTAAACAGTGTGGATATTTGCTAGATTTTATTGAAAATTAAATCATTTGGATTTATTGGTAAACAATTTGCAGCTTGGAAAATGGGTATTAATTACATATGTAATTTATCCTTGCTCTAATAAGCTCAGGATGGCAGAAACATATTTCTCAGATTTAGAAAAATAGCTTAGCATTGTATGGACAGAGGTTTTTTTTAAAATGCTTCTATTAGGCAGATTTTCATAATTTATTTAAATAACTGTTGCAAGAAAAATCTATATGGTATATTCATCCTATTTAAACCAAACTTTTACCTGTAACATTATCTATCTATCTATCTATCTATCTATCTATCTATCTATCTATCTATCTATCTATCTATCTATCTATCTATCTTTCTTTCTTTCTTTCTTTCTTTCTTTCTTTCTTTCTTTCTTTCTTTCTTTCTTTCTTTCTTTCTTTCTTTCTTTCTTTCTTTCTTTCTTTCTTTCTTTCTTGGATTCTGAAAGCAATTAGCACACATTGTTTCTGGAAAATTTAATAAGGCTATGAACCATGTGGAAGTGTATAGTCTAATTCAGTTTGAATCAACCCCTCTGGCAGTTCTGTTTCAGATTCACATATTACCGTTCATAAACTCTTTGACTGTTTATTCCTTCCAGATATACAGAAGAGATTATACCTCAGCACCCTTGCCTGAAACTCGTTAGCAACTGTGAGCAGACGCTTTCCAACCACACATCAAGATACCTGATAACCATGGAAAAGGTGAAAGAATTTGAGGTAATTGTTTGGATGGGCTTTCATGCAGGGAAGGAGCTGTCAGCTTTCTCATGGGTTTTTCTACTGCACTGTTGTAAGGTGTTTACCATGCCAAGCTATATTTTTAAAGCAAGTTTAGAAAGTTTGTGAATGCTTATAAATATCAAAACAGAAAGCCAAAATATTTAATGAACTCGAACACAATCCAGGAAAGAAGTGTTTAGTTTCATTTCATTCTTTCTGAAGAATATCTGATTTTTTAAAAAAAAAAAATCTCCCCCCCCCTGTTTTGTTTTCTTCACTTTAATTTAATTTTCTTCATTTTACTTGCTTTAGTTAACTGTGGCACACTGACTTCACTTAAAAGATCATGAGTTTGCCCTATTCTCTCTAAGGGAGGACAGTGATCACAATTTTGGAATATTTTGTACAATATGTCAGGATGTCTCTTTGTCTAGATATTCATCTGAATTTATGGTCTTCCCATACCCATTTTAAAAGCATGAAAGTCATCTGAAAGCAACCTCTAGATAGAGTCTCTAGATACAGTTCCACGGGATACTATATTAATGTGAATCTGTGCTGGTTTCAGCTCGTACAATGAAACTTCAAAGAAAATGGAGGGGAGAGGAAGACACCATCCTTCTAGTGGATGTCTTAGATTCGTACAGTCCTCTGCACGATTCATGTGGGGAACATCATATGCAGACAACATTAGTAGACATTGATTATTACCAGCTTTCAGATTTCTTTTTCATATCTAATATTATTAAAAAGACCCCCAAATTAATTGGAGAGAGAAACAGTAAAAATCCAGTTAAGGCAAGTGAAAAAATGATTTACATTCATTAATTTTGAATTATGTATCACTGAATCATCTCATTTCAGTAGACAAAGTAAAGCATTTTATTATTTTCATGACAGGGTAATCCTCTCGGTGTCTTCTCAAAAAATCATTTCCCCTGACTTTATTGCGAACTCTTTGTCAGCAGTTGGATTTCGTTATCTCAATTCCTGTCATAAACTTTAAAAACTTTATTGTAGCTTGGTAAAGTTATGCCATTTTTCTTGCTATGATCAGTATCGAAACTTAATAGAACACTGAAAATACACCCATATTCTAAGCACTATATTATTCAGTATTCTGTCAACAAGAGCATTTGTTGCATTTTTTTTCTTTTTTATTGTACCAAAAATTTAAAGAGCTTCTCCAGTCCTGTCATTTGAAAGGGATGGGAGTACCATAATTTTACATTGATAAAAACAAGCATACATACATTGACAAAGAAATATTTTCTAACTATGATACTGGAAATTACTTGAAAAATTTTTTAACCATAAAATAGTGAAAAGCTTACAAGAACTAGAACTGTTTTTAATTCTTTATTATCAGGCCTGAGTCTTAAATGGTCTTTTCTGCTTCCTAGTATAATAATCCATTAGATGAATTCTGTGCTATTATATTGCATAGGCTACCTCTCAGGACCCAATTTTAAATAAATATGTAACTCTGAACCAATAAATTAGGTTTGGTCATTTGGCATTTAAATTGCTTGCACTGCAGCAAGAAAATACAGTGACTGCCTTAAGAGAACAAGAAAGACTATTTTAAACATTTAATCTGCATTAAATAGGTTTCTGTGCTCTAGGGCTTTATGGTGGCCGAGAATAGAAAATTCACAAATAGGCTATCTGTATGATAGCAAAATGTATGTATTACCTTTGCAGTTATTAAAGGCTATATTGTCTTTAAATTATTGGTTTGAACTCGAAATAAATATTGCATAAAATACTTTCATGCTCTAGCAATGTATGTGAAAACATTATTGTTGCATATCCCTAATATAATAGGAGCATATTAGTCACACTCTGGAGCTTTTTTTTTTTTTATCACAGCCTAGCATTTTAATAAAAATTCACTAAAAAAAATCTTAAAAGTCCATCAACCAGTCACAGTTCAGAGATTAAGATTTTAAAATCCTTTGACTGGGTAGAAATAGGATTAAACTTGACAGGTGTCAAGGCAGTAATCCCAGGGAACAGGATCACATCATAATGTTTTATTTTTGCTGTCATCTAAACATCTTCCGTATGTCGATGCATCCCTATCCACCCTCTAATTGTCTGTGGCCAGCATATCAGCTTGTAACCTGATGTTAGTGATATAGGCTAAACATTTCTGTTTGTTAGAATTAGTGTTGGTAGTATTATTACGATAATATCAGGATATGCATTCTTGAGATAATGTCTATTTTCAGCAAATGTTGAAAATGTTACCTATACTGGTACTGTTCAGATCAATATGCACAAGAGCTTATTATTAAGGGAGCAAATCCATTAAAATCTTCTCTTGAGAATGTTTCTTGAATAGGTTGAATCTTTTTAGGCCTTGCATTCTCAAAGTTTTGCTCGAATTATCTTTATTATGCTAACTCCAGCTCCTCAACATATGAGTTCTTTCAGAAATTGAATTCCTCTGCATTTGGAAATTAAGGCATACATTTGCAGCTTTGGCTACCACTGAGCTTTGTGTTTGCAGAGTAAACAGTAAAATGCAAGCTAAAAACAGCTATTTGTTAATTCACTTTTATTTGGTTAAGGACTGTTATCCCAAGCAATCTTCCCATATAAAATGCATCCTTCCTTCCTTCCTTCCTTCCTTCCTTCCTTCCTTCCTTCCTTCCTTCCTTCCTTCCTTCCTTCCTTCCTTCCTTCCTTCCTTCCTTCCTTCCTTCCTTCCTTTTTTTACTTTACTTTACTTTACTTTTCCTCTTTTCTGGTTTATTTTCCTTCTAAGTTTAAGTTAAAAGAAAAGGGTTTCTAAAGGAGGGAGTACAAAAATTTGACGCTCACCTAGATCTGAACTTTAACAAACAATAATTTATTAAATTGAGTCTAATGTCTTCAGATACGCAGTGTTCCAGCATAATTTTATAAGTGCGCACTAATATTTTCGGTTAGGGCAGTGCTTCACATTAACAGACACCTACGTTTTTATTATGTATTTACTAATAGAATTAATTCTGTCTTGCTTTTTGGCTCACACTAAAGACTGTTCACAGCAATAAATAATGCACAAAATAAGGAAGCCCTATCAGCAGGACATTAAAACAACGGAACTAGCATGTTAAACACAGGAAGTATCATAGGTTTCCCTCTGAACATTAGGAAGAGTAATTTAAACTCCTAGAATGGGGTAGAGTGGGATGTCAGTTAAAGTGACTGTTTTACATTCAACTCATATATCTTGAAATATCATGCAAGTCTTCTCAGGATGAGAAGGTATGCTCATGCAGGAGACCCTAATCCATTTTGTTGTTACTGTCATCATCATCATCATCATCATCATCATCAGCCAATCTTTGAAAGAATCAGCAACCAAATATTTTTTAAAAATGCATGGCGGGATAAGGCTGCCTTTATTTAAACAATAAAGAATTAGTACTGTTGTTATAGTCTGGCAGTTTGAGCTCTTCTAGCACCTCAAGATATAGCAATGTATGCTTTATGTCTTCACCATGTCTTTTAATCCTTTATAGGAGGACGACTGTAATTCTCAAATATTGGATAGCCAGTATCTGCAGTACAAATGTCATGATTCCTTTCGTGAGAAATATTTCAGTGGAGTGACAAAGAGGATTGCCAAGGGAAAAAAAGACAGCCAACAGTAATCTGTTTGGAAAGGAAAAAATGAAAGCAAGGAACGCACAAGGCTTGTATTTGGCTATTAAAACATCTGGACCTCTACATTATGTAGAAGCTTCAGAGAACAAATACTGTTTTTAATTTTTTTTTAAACTCAAAGCAAAAACCACAACATAAGTGAAGGACAGTTCTTTTTCATTAACTTTGTTTATACCAGATTATTGCACAATAATTTTTTTTGACCTTTATTTAATTTATTTTAGGACTTCAAGTTCTAATGATAATTGATTACAACCTTTATCACTGTTAGCCTTTCAGTCTATTACCTCTAGCAAAAATGAAGACTATTGTTTTGCTTTTCTAGCGGTGAACATCTGGAAGTCTTAAGAAAAATACAATGGTATTTTGGTTTTCATTTTTTTTTTACTGTTGTGAAGATCTATTTCATTTTCCTTTATTCTTTTGTAACTGCCATACAATAAATTCAGAAAAGTTTGTTCTGGATTTTAAAATTATATTGTCTGTCGCAGCAATTATCATTTCTTACCGCCATTTCTTGAACCAATATGCCCTCATCCTTCCTGCCAAGGATCCAGTGTGGTATTACGCATCTGAAACTCATCTGTATCTCGGATCTACTATCACAGCCCTGATGTTGCTGCTTTTGGTATTTGTGTTGCTATTTTTAAAATTATTGTTATGGTTGTTTTTTCCCCTCTTTCATTTTTAATTGATTTTATGTCATTATAGGAATGGCAGGTTGTAACTATTAGAAATAATGAAGTCTCCTTTCTACTAACTGATCTATGCCAGATTTGCTTCCTCTGTTCTTTCTTAAATATCAATAATTGACACTGCCCTTATTTGCATAATTTCTAGCTTGGATTTTTTGATATTCAACACTCATGATTGGCAATCCTGCATTTGTGATGATCATAAACTTGTTAAAGATTTTCGTTTTTAGTAATGAACTCAGAGATAATTTCATAATATTGTTTTAAGCTTGTCAGGAATGATGTAAATGTCAAAAACAGTAACTTTTGGGATACTGCATGCAGTGGAAATAGGTAAGAATAATAAATGGGAGGGAAAGTCACGTTCTGTTGCTGCCAAATGCCTGGTGTATAAAATGGTTGAGTAGCCATCCAAAAATTTCCAAAACAGCAGCAGCACTGCCCAAATAATTTTCTCCCCACCCCCCACTTCTCTCTGTGCATACAATTTGTTTCTAAAATCAGCAGATACCTGAGACAAGGCCGCCCCCTTGCAAATTCTCTATGACCTCTTTTCCTCTCTCAAAGATGGATTGGATTTTTCCTTGCCAGAAATGGTTCATTTGCTTTGGCAGCAAAAGATTGTTTTGGCTCCTACGAGCCAAGCTTGACTCCAAGCTGTGTTAAATTCCAGTCTCTTTCCCCTGGCCGAGACAGTTGATTCAGAAGCCTGTTCTGATGGTGCTTTGGGGTGCTTTGAATTCCCCCCCTGCCCCAGTGTTTAAGACATTATTTTGAACCATTATTTTCTTTCATGCCATTTTTTTTCATTGCCACGGTAGGCAAGAAGAAAAAAAAGAATGCTGTGTTGTTTTGTTTTTAACATGGCAGTGTATACACCACTGTGTACACTGTACATACAATGTATGTATAGTGTTCTAACATTTGAGGGGACTGCCACAAAGAAGAGGAGATCAGCCTATTCTCCGAAGCACCTGAAGGCAGAACAAGAAGCAGCGAATGCAGACTAATCAAGGAGAGGACCAACCTAGAAATAAGGAGAATTTCTTGATTGTGAGAAAAATTAACGAATGGATGGCTTGCCTCCATAAGTTGTGGGTTCTCCGTCACTGGAGGTTTTTAAGAAGAGATTGGACAGCCACTTGTCCAATAGAAGACCTCCAAGGTCCTTTCCAACTCTTTTTTTTTTAAAGTTTTTTATTTATAATACAGTTAAAACAAAAACGGACATAACGTGACATTCCAGAATAAATATTCCTAACAATGTATTCCTCTTAATACATATAATTAATACATCATTCTTAATGTCTATATAAACTTATTCTTCTATACAATACAGTTATATATACATATATATATTTCTATCTGAACACTAACTTGAAACCCGAGCAGTTCTCCTTAATTTATCCCAATAATAAAATTTGTCCCAGATTTCAAAGTAGTCTGATTCTGTCTTATCCTTCATTTCCATTGTGAGCCTATCCATTTCAGCACACGATAACATTTTATATAAAATCTCTTCTTCTGTTGGAATTCCTTTATTCCTCCAGTTTTGTGTGTATACCTTTCCAACTCTTACTGTTATTCTGTTAACTTGATTGATATTAGATTGCTCTGTTTCACCCTCTCCCATCCATCTTTTTGTGTTAAGATGGACCTGACGGACCTGCATATATCCCTGCTCTATTCTCAGGCACAGACACTTTTCTTTAGTAACAAACCTTTCTAAAGCTGGAAAGCCAGTGGATTGAGGAAGAAAAGCAGCTACTTAGGATGCTGATTTGCATCCTCCTGCTTAGGCTGTTAATGGACTATTGATATTTATTATTTGTTACACACTATTTGTAACCTTCATTGGGTAACAAAGTGCATCATAGGGCAACAATTTTTAAATCAAGGAACCCCAAATGGGTTACCTTAAAAATATGCTCAAAATCCAGCACTCATTAGTCTCATGTAATTGAAAATTTAAGGATATTCACCCGTTATATCCGCAAAGTGATGGCCCGTGCAGCATCGCCACAAGTCTCCGGAGAGGAGTGGCATACAAGACCGAATAAAATAAATAAAAAAAATAAAAATTAGCTTGCAGTCATGTGATCATAATATTTGACTACACTTTTCAACACATAGGTTGTATATCACAAGGAAAGATGGGAGGGACATTCCTGCCTCCCTCTGGTCCTGTGCCCAGTCAGCTGGCGGCAAATTCCAATGAGTGAATAGTGATTGGCTGCTTTTTGTGCAGCCAGAAAATGGAAATCTCTTAATGGTGGTAGGTGGTGAGGGAGAGGCAAGGGAATGACTTGGATGCCTGTTGCTGAGGTAGGACTAGAAGGGTGGTGGTGGCTGTTGACAAGTGAGCCCTCTTCCTTCCTGGTGAGAGGATCCTTGGTGACATGCTGGGATGGGGAGAAGGGGTGCAGTTTTCCTTATAATCCGTGGCTCCTTTATCCCTCTTCCAACAGCAAAGTGACAGGCAATTTTGCCAGTCACTGGAGGAGGAAGAGGCAACTTCATCAGGGCTCTGCTGCAGGTCATGAGGAGAGGGGAAATGGTGCTAGACTATATTATATTTGAAAAAAAAAGATGATCTAATAGGTTTAGTTTTATGTGGAAACCCCAGCACCTCAATCCTGAATTTTTCAGGTTTAAAAATTTAAATGATTGTATCACCAATGATGTATTATATTATGTTTTTATTTGATGGACAGCTTGCACCTTCCAAAAGTTGGGAAGGAAAAACAAGTTATGTCTTTTATAAAGCAAAGTGGAGACTGTATCACCTGCATTTCAGGAATGTACATTTTCATTAAATTCTTCTTTTTCCACATTTCAGAAGTTTCCATAGAAAATATTTCATCAGCTGCTCCTAATTTCTTTGACTTTAAGAGACGGTTTGAAACTATCTCTTGAAACTAAACAGAAACTTACTGCTTGAAAAGCAGATGTAGAAAGGGTAAATTCTGGATTTGACTAGCTTTACTATGGACTACAAAAAATCCCATCTATCATGCTGTTCCTTTCTTTAGAAGGAACATTATACAAAGTACAGAACATAGCTACTAAGCAAAATATATTAAAGGAAAATAAAAGCAAAGCAAAATGACCAAAGCTAATTTATACTAACACTATTAATTTTGTCATTCTATGCCTTTTTATCTTTGTTCACCATCCCTGCTTTATCACATTTATATAGATTTTTATTTCCAGATCCACATTCCTTATTATATCAAATTAACGTTTACTGAATACAAGTGTCCACATGGTTTAATCTCCCAAATCAATATACCTTTAGTGTCAACATTACTGTTTCCTCTCATGCAATCCCAATAACAGTTCATGCCATCTAATAGAATATTTTTTCATGCAGAATTCTGCACAGTTTTATTGTAACATGCAATTATCACTAACAGATTCCTATTTTGATATGTCCTGCTATCGTATGTCCTCATAATAATTTATACACTTTCCTTGAGTGAATTCATCAATTACATAAAATCATTATACCTTCATTCCAGTTAATTATATTATATTTACAAACGCACAAAACCTTCATCTCTTCATGTACTTAACAATTTAGTCCTCTTATTTTCCAAATCTGCTGAACTCTGAAGAATGACTCTTCTTCTGTGACCTGCTGTGGCTTCCATGATAGTTTTTTCTCTTGAAACCTACAGGCCAACTTACAGGGGATTCTAAGGAGTATTTTCCTATTTCTCTGCACAAATGACTTGGGCAAATGACATCAGACCACTGCAGAGAAAAATTTTTGACCTTGAGAATTGTATGTAACTTCTTTCTGTTTCAGGGCATTTCATCCTTATATAATTTAGTGAAGAACAGTTTTGATAATAGCCACAATCATTTGGTATTATCCAAACTAGTTCGGCTATTGCAGGTGAAAGGCCCATACATCTGAAGGGCATTAGGTTGTCTGTCTCTAAAAGGATAAGTCCAAGAACATGAGGGGTTTTTTAATAATAAAAAAGGTTTTGTTGTTTTTAATGTTGTAATGTGTTTAGTTTTATAGTTTTACTATGGCTTTATATGTTGCTTTGACTTAATTGGCAGCTGCCTAGGTTGGTTAGAAGATGGTCAGCCAGATAAAGATTTTAAATAAGTAAATAATAAATGAGTTATGTAATTAACTACTTTTCATTCTGGTGATATGTTCCAGCAGAAAAACTATGTATATATGTATGCATGTACACACACACCACACCAAGAGGGAGAGAGTAAATATATAAATGGATCTATGAATAAGAATGAATAAAGGGGCAACAAAGATGAACAGATGAACATGAGGAAATACAGTTGCTATTTTTAGATATATTAGATATATTCAGACTCTGGGTTTGAGGACTAATGCTACATCGCTTAATGTTCCATATAGGAGCAATACGGAAAAAAAATGAGTTGGCTTCATTAAGACAACAGAAGCTTCAGGATGCTCTACGTGACAATATTGAATAGTAAATTGTAGACCATAGTGATTAAAAGCTGTAGCAGCCCTGTTAATTCTCCCATTTAACATTGTACTTCTGGCATTTTTGGAATAGGATGGAGAGGAAACATGTTATAGCTCAACGTCTATGGAGATTCTCAGTCATCCAGGTCATAGTTGTCTCAAAGATGTTTTTTTTTTTTCTTCAAAAGGCAAACTGGTCTTTTTGTCCCTGAGGAGGAAGAAGAAAACATTTCACTTCTGATCCAAGAAGCTTCATCAGTTCTGATGGAACGATAGGTTCTGATAGAATAGTAGGGGGAGATGGAAGGATTGTATTTCTTTACAGTCATCTGGTCATTAGCATTCTCTATACTATATTAGATCGATAGATCGATCGATAAATGGATAAATAGATAGATAGATAGATAGATAGATAGATAGATAGATAGATAGATAGATAAATAATAGATAGTAGATATATAGAATATACTCTCTAGACTCCACTTCCGGCCAGCGAACGAGACAGACATGGGAGCTGGGGCTCCAGCCTTCCAGTCTGGTTTCACTTCATCTAGCGTCTCTTAAAGAGATGGAAAGTTGCCCTGGAGGGGCAATGAAGAAAGAGGGACTTTTCAGGAGCCTGGATTTGGTGGCGACCAATCCAAGAGTGCTGAATACCCCCTCTAAAGGGACGAAGGAAAGATTGCCGGGGAAGCCTGAAGCAATCCAAGTTGTCAGCAGTCGGGAGAAATAATATGAGACAACAGCTGATTTCCATCAACAAGGGACGTCTGGGTGAGCAGAGATCTTTTTCTTCTCCTTGTGCTTCAAAATATTGAGACCCTTACAAGAGGAAACTTTAAAGAGTAAAGTACCCCAGAGACATTTGGGCGGCGAATTTAACACAGAGGGGAAAGTTTAAATGAACTAACAACTAATTTATCGGACTTAAGAGTTGTAAGAGTTATAAATAAGCAAATGAAGACATCTGCTGGCAGAAAATAAGAACTAAAGGAAATAAAAATATTCTGACCTTGAGAAAGCCGTGTTTTTGAGACAACAACAAGAGAAACTGTTTATAGTTATACTTGTTGATACTGGCAAAAGACTAAACAAGACTGGAGGAGGCAATTTTGTCTCACAATAGCGGTTTCTGATTATGCTTGGGACATAAGTTTAAGACTGTGAGCACAAAATGAGTACATCTAACATTTCCAGACTTGCAAAGAAAACTTCTTCAGCGCCCTCTGTTGGACAAGCCAGCCCGACAACTCAGAGTTCTGTTAGTATATTGTTACAATGTGAAAAAGCAAGTATATCACAAGAAGAACAAACCTCTTTAAAATTAATTTATCAAGCATTACAGCAAAATCATATTGAAATACAAAGCAAATTAGATAAATTAAACGATGAATTTATGGATATAAAGGCACAATTTGAAGCTTAAAACCAAAAAATTATAAAAAATGAACAAAAAATCCAGGAAGTGGAACTTAAGACACAAGGTATTGATAAAAAGGTGGAGATGTTACAGCAAAAGAATGAAGGTTTTGAACAATTGAATCAAGACCTAGAGCGTGCCATGGCAATAGTAGAAATGAGAGAAGTGGAATATTATTTGAGATTTCAAAATATTCCCGAAAATACTGAAGAAAATATTGAAACAGTAATTATTGAGTTGTTGGCAGAACTTCTAAATGCAGATCAATCTGATATCCAGAATGATATGGATCGAACTTATCGCATGAGTACAGCGTACGTAAGAAAAAAATAGACTACCAAGAGAAGTTCATGTGAGATTTACAAAGAAATCAACTAGAGATGAAATTTTGAGAAAAGTTAGAGAGGAACCATTACAATATAAAAACAAAGAAATTGTGATTCTAAAACAGATTCCCAGGAGAGTGAGGGATACTCGGAGATCTTACCACTTCTTAACTACAAAATTGATTGCTAAAGGCATAAATTTTAGATGGCTAATGCCGGAAGGCATTTTAATAAATTGGAACAATACAAGATATCGTCTGGATTCAATTTGGAAAGCAGAAGACTTCGAAGAAAGAAACAGAGCAATTTTGGACGAAGGACCCCAACAACAAAAGGAGAAGCAGACTGAAGGAACACCCCAAGGAGCAACGGCACAATCAGAACAGCAACAGGAGAAAAGTGAACCAACAGGTGAAGGAGAAGAAATCGCTAAAGAACAAAGGATTACAAGATCGACCAGACCCAAATATAAGTAATGAAAGAGAAAATGGAGGAAAAAACCGAGATCTTTTCGGTAAATGTCAATGGACTAAACTCTCCAACAAAAAGAAATAAAATTTTTAGGAAACTTCAGAAATTAAATATGGATATAATTTGTCTACAAGAGACTCATATAAAAAAACAACATTATAAATTTTTGGAACACCCCAAAATGGGGAAGCTTTATTATACATCAGCACAACAAAAGAAACGAGAGGTGGTGATATACGTTAAAGAGACAATAGACTCCAAATTAATATACTCAGATGAAGAAGGAAGAATTGTTATGGTTGAAATATATCTGCATCAAAAACAAATGTTGTTAGTGGTAATTTATGCCCCAAATGACAGCCAAGGACAATTTTACCAAAGATTACACAAAAAATTAATAGAAATGGAATATCAGAATATTTGTTTAATAGGTGACTTTAATGCGATAGTAGATGGAATAATGGACTATAAGACCAGTAAAGCAGGAAAACTCAGAAGGAGAAAATTACTTAAGGCATTTTTTGATATGGCCGAAGAAGTTGGAATTCAAGACATTTGGAGAGAATTTAATCCTCAAAATCGACAGTATACTTTTTATTCAAATTCCCACAAGTCTTGGTCAAGAATCGATATGATTTGGATGACTTCTGAATTAAAGATGGACATACAAGAAATTGAGATAGAAACTGGTACATGGGCAGATCATAATCCTTTAAAAGTGACATGGAAAGGAATAAGGAAAAAACCAAGATGGATTTTAAATTATTCTATATTAAAAGATAAAGAATTTATAGACTTGGCCAAAAGAGAAATGGAATTTTTCTTTAAAGAAAACAAAGAAGAAGATACATCATTACAAAATGTATGGGACACAGCTAAAGCATACTTTAGAGGTATAGCTGCAATGTATATGGCAAAGAAAAACAAACAGAGAAAACAACAATATTTAATATTAAAAGAAGAATCTAGAAAATTAGAAACAGAGTTACAAAAAAATCCACAGGAAAAGACGGTGAAAAGAGAAATGGAAATAATAAAACATAAACTTAACTTGTTGGACTCAGAAAAATTGGCCGAACAAATAAAAAGAGCAAAACAAATTTTTTTTGAAAATGCTAATAAGCCAGGAAGATGGCTAGCCTATAAGCTTAAAAAGCAGAAAGAGAAGAAAATAATACATAACTTAATAGATGGGAAAGGTTGCTTACAATTTAAAAAAGAAGAAATAAAAAAGATAATAAAGAACTATTATACGGAACCGTATGGTAAAGAGGAGGCCACAAAAGAGAAAATTGCTCAATATTTAGAAGAAAGTAAACTACCAAAGATACCAGAGACATTTAAAGCTATGTTAGAAGAAAGAATAACAACGATGGAGATATTAGAAGTTATAAAGCGACAAAAGAACGGGAAAACACCTGGTCCAGATGGGCTACCGGCGGAACTTTATAAAAATTCACAAGATATATTAAGCGAACCATTGAAAAAGGTTTGCAATGGACTATTGTTAGAGGCCAAACTTCCAAATACGTGGATAGAAGCAAATATTACTTTGATACCTAAAGAAGATACAGATTTGACATATATCAAAAACTACAGACTGATTTCATTACTTAATGTGGATTACAAAATTTTTACTTCAATAATGGCGGAGAGACTGAAGAGATATTTGGTTGAGTTTATACATCCAGATCAAAATGGCTTTTTACCGAAGAGACAGATTAAAAACAACTTAAGGGTGATAATGGACGTATTAGGATATTATGAACTGCACCCAGGGAAACAATTAGCATTAGTGTTTTTGGATGCTCAAAAAGCATTTGATAATGTTTCTTGGCAATTCATGATTCAACAATTACAAATAATGGATTTTGGGGAAAAAATTATAAATATGATAAAAATAATTTATAGTAATCAGACAGCAAAAGTGATAGTAAATGGAGATTATACTGAGAGTTTTAAGATAAAAAAAGGTACGAGACAAGGATGTCCACTATCTCCTTTATTATTCATTTTTACTTTGGAAGTATTAAATAGAAGGATAAGGCAAGATATAGAAATTAAAGGATTGGAAGTAAAAGATGAAACATATAAACTACAAGCATTTGCTGATGATTTAGTATTTATTCTGGAAGAACTTTTAGAAATGATTCCTAAAATATGGGGAAAGATAGAAGAATATGGAGAAGTGGCAGGATTAAAAATAAATAAAGATAAGACTAAAGTAATAGTAAAGAATCTTACAGATAAACAAAAAAGACAAATATTAGAGAAAACAGGTACAAATAGTGAAAAAAGTCAAATATTTAGGTATTTACCTTTCAGCTAGATGTTCGTCAATTAAAGAAGATAATTACATAAGATTATTGAAGCAAATAAAATCGGATCTAGAAAGATGGAAAAATCTCCAATTATTAATATTAGGAAGAATTGCTACAGTAAAGATGAATGTGCTGCCAAAGGTTTTATTTTTATTTCAAACAATTCCGATAAAACTTGAGAATTTTTTCCCCCCAAAATTTAAATTCATTGGTTTCGAATTTTATTTGGCAGGGGAAAAAAGCTAGAATTAAGATGAAAACATTACAAGATGCTAAGGAGAATGGAGGTTTGGGATTGCCAGAATGGACATTGTATTATCAAGCCTCGGTGTTAACTTGGGTGAAAGAGTGGATAACACTTAGAAATAAAAGGTTATTGTATTTAGAAGGACATGATTTACAATTGGGGTGGCATGCTTTTTTATGGTATGGGAAAAACAAAATTCATAAATATTTTCAAAATCATGTTGTAAGAAATGCTTTATTAATAATATGGGAAAAAAATTAAAGCTAAAATATATACTAAAATCCCAGGGTGGTTGTCAACGATGGAGGCATTTATACATCCGAATCTAGTGGACTTTGAGAAAATATGGACATATAAAGATATTTTAGATACTCATGGAAAATTAAAACCCAAACAAGAATTGGAAAATTTAGGAATTAAGTTATCTTGGTGGGCACATTTACAGATATTAAATAGATATGAAAAAGATGTAAAATGTATGGATTTTATAAAGATCAAAATGGGTTTGATAAGATTTTGTTGACCTCAGATGAGAAATTGATTAATAAAATGTATAACTTTTTGTTAATTTTAGATATGGAAAGTGAACAAGTGAAAGAAACAATGACAAGATGGGCAAATTTTTTTGGTTATAACATAGAATTAGAAAAATGGCAAACGTTATGGGAGAGAAATTATAAATTGACAATGTCAACTTCATATAAAGAAAATCTGTATAAAATGTTTTATAGATGGCACCTTCCACCAGCAAGATTAGCAAAAATGTTTAAAAATATGTCAGATAGATGTTGGAAATGTAAGCATAATACAGGAACGTATTATCATATTTGGTGGACATGCGAGAAGGCAAAGCTTTATTGGAAAAATACACATATGTGGTTAGAAAAAATATTGGATGAACAAGTGGACTTTAAACCTGAACTCTTTTTATTAGGCATTATGCCTGAAAAGACTAATAAGCAGAAACTATACCTAATTCTACCTATCACCACAGCAGCAAGAATAATTTTTGCACAATATTGGAAAAATGAAGCTTTGCCACAAGAGGAAGAAATAATCAGGAAGATCTTGGAATGTGCAGAAATGGACAGATTAACCATGAGACTAAAAGACAAAGAAGATACAGACCATTATCAAATTTGGAACTTATTTTATACTTGGTTAGAGAAAAGAAGCAAGGATTAGGAATTGAATATGTATTAATTTAGCAAATTTCAGACAACTTATTGATTGGAAAAATTTACATATATGGGGGAAAAAAATAAAAACTAATAAAAAAGATTTTAAAAAAAGAATATATTCTCTATATGTATGTATATATGTACAGTGTATGTGTAGTCCCCAACTTACGACAATTGAGTCCAAAATTTCTGTTGTTAAGTGAGATATTTGTTAAGTGAGTTTTGCCCCATTTTATGACCTTTCTTGCCACTGTTGTTAAGTGAATCACTGCAGCTGATAAGTTAGTAACTGCACTTAATAACTGAATCTGGCTTCCCCATTGACTTTTTGTCAGAAGGTTGCAAGAGGTGATCACATGACCTTGGGATACAGCAACGGTCATAAGTATGAATCAGTTGTCAAGAATTTGAATTTTGATCACGTGATCATGAGGAAGCTGAAAAGGTTATAACTGAAAAATGGTCATAAGTCACTTTCTCAGTGCTGTTGTAACTTTGAACAGCCACTAAATGAACTGTTGTAAGTTGAGGGGAGTGCATGTATAGTATATAGCAGGGGTAGGCAACCTTGGCTCTTTTATGACTCATGGACTTCAACTCCCAGAATTCCTGAGCCAGCCATGCTGAGGGGAAAAAGAGAGTTTCCAAGCTGAGCCATGCTGGCTCAGGAATTCTGGGGGTTGAAGTCCACGAGTCATAAAAGAGCCAAGGTTGCCTACCCCTGGTATATAGGATATACCTTCTGATATAGTTCATTGCTCAAGTAAAATCGAGGGAAGGACCGTTAATGTGGCCTGGGATTCATCACTGCTCAAATCCATATCTAAATAGCATGGCAATTACTCTCTGGTAAGCCATCTAAAAATGTAGAAAGTCAATCTACCTCATCAAATCCTTTGAAAACGAGAAATCATGCTCTAGGCAAGGTGGTTTTTAAGTAGAGATCAGTTGACTAGCATATTATATTTCTACAGTTTTAAATTTAAACATAATTTTTTCAGTATTCCTAGATATGGAATCAGTAAGGCTTTATTATTCATTCGATTCAGCATTTAGAACTTTTTAAAATATATATTTCAAGAATATTGGTGTTTTATAGAATTATTATGACAAATCTCATCTTGAGCTTGTTAACTACACCTATTTTGACTAGGGAATGACCTTCCAAAAATTTGAAAGCTGTTGGATTTAAAAGATGCTGTTACAAAATAAAAAATGAGGGCAAATATTCATCTTTTAAAAGGGAGGAGATTTAATGATATATATATATATTTAAACAGTGAATGAAAATTATGGAATAGACAAAAATATGGAATGTTTCATAATTAAGTCAGGATTTCAAATCAATTTTTAAAAATCTACTGCTAGTGCCAAGAGTCTTCTGCTGCCTCTTATTTTTAACACTTGTATTCCTTATATTTGGCAAAAAATCATTCCAGCTGTGACTTGGCTAAAATGCTTTTCTGAAATTCCTACTAATTTGGATTAAAGTCGATGTTTGAAAGCCTCAAACTGCACTGCTGGCAAGCAAACTGCTGAGGCCCCACTACTTCTTCCAAACTCTTATCTGCTGAGGCATTTAAATGGACGTAAGAGAATGGTGAAATCTAGCTTGTTTCTTTCCACAGACAGACAACTGCCATTAGCAGACCAGGATTAGTGGCTGGAGCTCAGTTTTTAAGTTTTCCACTACTACTTCTAGCTCCCATGCTTTCTCAAACATTTCCATAAGGTTGGAAGAAATCTCTTGCTTTTGGAATTCTATGTAAAGATTAAAAAAGAATTGAAGCTACACTTACTATTTTTTAAAGATTGATTTGCCAGAAGCATGTATATTTACCATCTGAATTTAAAAAACTCTGATAAAGCTGTATCCCCTTACAATGTATCTTTATTGATTTTCAAGTAATTTATTTTCAAATATTTTCCAAATTTTGCATCAAGAGAGAGAATAATTTATGTCATTTTTGGTTTCATACAAGAATTTTTGGGGAGTTTGCAGGGAAGATTCTCTCCCCCATCCCATCCCAATTGTCTTCCTTTATTTATGCTGTGGAAGCAGGAAGAAGAAAGAAACAGCTGTAAACTTTCCTAATTCAGCAGCAAAATAAACTATTCAGCAAATAAATGAACTTGCGGTAAAGAATTTTGTAAGAACCACCTAAAATGATTTCCAATCTTGTCTTTTACCCATTTGCGTAAGACTTCCATTCTACATCTTGAAATAAAAAAATGGCTACTTTCCTTTTGAGTACTGTGCAAAAATGTTAGAAATTAAGAATGCTTTCAGAAATAGAAGCAATAGTTTATTAATTAACAAAATGGAAAGTAAATGAACAGAAGAGAAATCCAAATCAAATCAATATTTGCTGAGACTACCCATTGCCTTCAAAACAACATCAATTCTTCTCGGTATACATGCATTCAGTTTTTGAAGGAACTTGGCAAGATTCCTTCAAGCTTGTCCCTAACATCTTGGAGAATTAACCACAGATCTTATGTAAATGTAGGCTGCCTCAATTTCTTCCGTCTTTTCATGAAATTCCAAACAGACTCGATATGTTGACATCATGACTCTATAGGGGTCAAACCATCATTTCCAGGACTTCCTGTTCTTTACATTGAAGATAGTTCTTAATGACATTGGCTATATGTTTGGGGCCACTGTCCTGCTGCAGAATAGATTCAGGGCCATCATATGCTTCCGTGATGGTATGGCATGATGGATAAGTATATGCCTGTATTTCTCACATTGAGGACACAATTGATCCTGCCCAAATCTCCAACCCCATTTGAATCATATTTTAACTTATCAGTCCAGAGCACCTGCTACCATTTTTCTACACCCTAGTTTCTATGTTTTCATGCATAGTCAAGTTGCTTAGCCTTGTGCTTACACCTAGGAGGTACGGCTTTTGAGCCACAATTCTTCCATGAACACTACTTCTGGCTAGATGTCTCTGGACAGTAGATGGGTGAACTTGGATTCTACTGGTATCTGTCAGTTCTGTGCTGATGGCACTGCTGGACATCTTCTGATGTTGAAGGAAGTAAGCATGATCTGTCTTTCATCTGCTGCATTAAGTTTCCTTGGCCAATCACTGTGTCTACATTCATGAACGTTGCCCATTTTTTTTGTGCTTCTTCAAAAGAGCTTGAACAGTCTACTTTAAAATCTTTGCCTGAAAGAGACTTTGCTGATGCAGCATTACGACCTTTTATCTTGTTCCTGTGCTCAGTTTTGCCATGGTATATGAGCTGCGACATGAAACTGCCTTCCACAACCTCACCTTAGTAGCAGAGTTTGGCTGTTCTACACAGGGCTTTTTTTCTCATAAAACACCCAGAACAGAGTTCCGGCACCTTTTTTGGATGGAACCTTGTAGGGTAGGCAAGGTGGGTTATATGACGTGTGTGAGTTCTGGCACCTTTTTTTTTTTTTTAAAAAAAGCACTGGTTCTACGGTTTTAAGCCTCTTACACAGCTGTTTCAGTTTCAGTTAATGATTGTGTTTCAACCTACATATGAAATGGATAATCATTATCATTTGCTTGGTATAATGGTTAATCATACACTTGACTGTAATCCTACAAAATCCCTGACTTTGTGCAAGTGTAAGAATTGATGCTTTTTTGAAGGCAAAGGGTGATCACACCAAATATTGATTTGATTTGGATTTTTCCTATGTTCATTTACTTTCCATTTTGTTAATTGATAAAATAGACTATTAACATTTCTATTTCTGAAAACATTCTTAATTTGCAGCATTTTTGCACAATCGCCTAACAGTTTTTCACAGTACTGTTTTTGCACTTTTCAGGGTGTGAACCATGCCATATTATAAATGGATTTTAACACTCCTTTTTAGCAAAAGGATGGCTTGTGGCATATTAGACTGAAGTTTTAAATGAAAACAAAACTATAAAAAATCACCTTAAGCTCTCGGAACCAGTTCTCTTTTGGGAAAGTGCAGAAGGAAGCCAAAAAAGGATAAAAGAGAAAAATTATGAGTGGCAATTCCTTCACTTATTTCAGCAGCTATGTAGTTTCTACTTATTTGTTCATTTTTTATTATATACTCTAAAAAGAAAACAAAAATGTTCCGACTTTAATATTTTTGAATTCTGCATTCATAAATGTGAATTCTGGTTTAGCTTATTTGATCCTTCTTTACTCTTGAATTATAATTGAGCTGAAAGATGTAAACATCAGATTTCTTTGCCTGTGGAAGTATCCATTTATGACTAACTATCCTGTCTGACGTCAACTTCCAAACCTTTTTACCACCAAAACTCCATCTCCAGACCAGCTACACAGCACAGCTGGTCTGCATGGAAGCAAGCGGTCAAAGAGTTTAGGCACCAACATGACAAATGTAGATTGGAGAACATCCTAAGGCCACAATGTTGTCATGATGACAAGAGACCTAGCCTTTAATAGGGGTGTTAGAGGAGCTGGCAAGCTTTGATACCAATTGACCTTATCTTTGCCTTCCAACAGCCTTACGTATTTCCTGACGGTTTTCTTTAAAAATTTCCTTATATAATTTGAGAGAGAAACATTGTGGAGTAGTAGATATTTTTGGATTAAAAAAATCCTGGACATAGGAAAAAAACTCTGTGGTTGTTGTCTATAGCAACATCCCAATATTCTGAAATGGGGAAACATACAATGTCAGTGGAGAAATAAGGCTGTAAGAATCCAGGAAATTCTCCAACTGCTAATGGACTACACTGATCCTGATATTGGCTGGGGTTAGCTGCTTGCCATTGGTTTCAAGCTGAAGGAGTACAGAAAATTAAACTGTTCTCAGGTAGAAGCAAAAAAGGGAAATTCTATTGAAATTCAAAAGTGTTGATTCCGAATTTCAGCTATGCAAATTATAATTAGCCTAGGGGCCAGAGGTCACTGCCTTACAGAAGTAATGCTACACAACCATGGGTCCTAATCAACCAAGAGATTCTAATCACATTTATCTTAATGTGATAGATGATAGATAGATAGATAGATAGATAGATAGATAGATAGATAGATAGATAGATAGAAAAACAATGTTGCACTAGTCCTTTTTTAAAGTCAGCTCTAGCACTTCATTCTACAAATACAATGATATTCTGAGAGGTTTATTTATTGTGAAATTCTTTACTTATTGAGAGATTTGAGAATGGTATCTTTTTCTCTTTCGCTTTCAGGTGTATTTGGCCAAATCGAAAACTTAGAGCAGTGTTGACACTTTGCTTTCGTAAAAGAATAGGCTCTTCAGAGCTAGCTTTGTCTCTCAGCAGAACTCTTGACAGGGTGTGGACAAAAAGCCCACAATACCTCAGAAGGCCTGAGATAATTTTTTCACCAAATTCACTGCCAGTGTTTAAGAATGGCAAATGAAGAATGAAATCCCTGCACATATGCAGAGCAGATTAATTTCAAAGTTTCTTTTTTATTTGTTCTTCAGAAAATAATTCCCCTCCATGATGAGTGATACTGTTTGCTAAAGGTGAGAGGTAAGACTATATTGTATTTCTGACTGATTGAATTGTCTGTCATGAAAGCCAATATTTTGTTTTCAACTTGATATTGAATTACAGAAAGAGGAGAATATTTGTAGCTCAGGGTTGAAATGAGGAGCCTGAGTGCTCTCTAAGCTTGAAAAAAAACCCAATCAAGAATTGAATATATATGACATATATAATAAATAGTTGGAATAATATAATTTATGAAAAGTGACTTATTTTTAATTATTGAAATACCAAATAAAATGTTTAAATAAATAATTCAATTCAAAATTGTTACAATCTACTTCTTCTGGAAGCCGAGTAGGATAGAAAGGTAATACTTCCTTTTTTCACATTTCTAGCTTGACATTCTTAAAATATTGTGTGGTTATGATAGCCTTCCACACTTGTCAGAACCCCTCAACATTGAGATGGTTAATAGAATGTATAGCAACTTACAGCTGGTGTAAATTATTTGATTATAAGATGGAGATTAACTCCCATCTATCCGTCTGTTCTGAACCTCAAAAGGATATAGACAGGTAAAAGAATCTTACCAGTTTTTCTCAACAAGTACTGAATATGGCATCTGTAGAATAGAAGACACATGTAATAAAATCATTTCTCTGTGTTTTAATAGGCTTCTCTAAAATGGTAAGCTTCAGAGGTTCTCATTAGAGCAGAACACACACAGAAGTCATTGTACTCAAATCCCTTCCTATCTAGCAAGGGTGTTCAATTCCATTCTTCCAGTGTCCTTCCAAATTGAACTTAACTAGCCAGGAAAAAGTTTGCTTAGAAGCTGTTCTTTGGTAGTCTTCTCAAGAGAAGGATTGCCTATGTGAATAGAAGGCAAGTAGAATAGCAAGTTTCCCCCCCCCCAGAATCAATCCAGTGCCAGATTTCTGAGTAGACAATAAACAAAAAGTGTTAATTTTTTTTAATTTGGATCTGCTCAAAGCATTGCCTGATTAATTTCATCACTTTTTCCTCCTGAGGTTCAATTTCTATTTTGACTTCGCTGCAAACAGAAGATGAAGTTGAGGTTCTGTCTTAGTGTCTGAAGGCTATTAACTTCTGGATGCAGAGGACAGGCTTAGAACCAATCTTAGCAAGATCAAGTGCTTGGGTAAGGAAGCTAGTTAACACCAGTGGAGTTCCATATTTGTGTAATGCTACTGATAAATACTGTGTATTATTATGATTATTAGTGTATGGCGTTGTTTTGTTAGCCAGGAGACTACAATGCTAATTCATAGTAGTTTGGTTGCCCATTTACTATTTCTGTTGTGGTACCCACGCACGGGCTTCCCACAGTGCGCCACAGGAAGGTGAGCTAGCTTCGCACCACAAAGAAAGATGAGTGACTCTTCCAAGGCCCCCTTCCCTCCACTGGATTGCAAACAGACGTCTCACAACCAGGAAGGTTCAGAGCCAACAGGAATCTGACTGCTTGCATGAAGCACCAGCTCATCGCCCCACCAAAAGTGGTACCTATTTACCTACTTGCATAGAACATCCTTTCGAACTGGTAGGTGGGCAGAAGCTGAGACAAGTGACAAGAGCTCACTCCGCCACACAGTGCTAGAGCTTGAACCATAGGAGCAGAGACCATCTCCAGCATCATTAAGCCACTGAGCCACCTTGCCTCAATACTGTGTAAAGAAGGGTACATAAAGACCTCTGCTCTAGGAACACAATCCCACAGCAGAGCAGGTCTTTGTGTATCTTCTTTACACAATTCCCCCATGTGTATCAGCTTCAGCTATTCCATAGACCAGGAGGCATTGTTGATAATCACTTGTGCCAATTTTTCCTACTTAGGGCTTCCCTGGAAAATCAATCAGAAATTTCAGTTGGCCTAGAATGTAGCAGTTTGGACTCAGTGTCATTTGCCGATGTAACACCTTCAATTAAAGAGCCTCTTGTCCACACTGGTTATTATAAAGCTTCTGGGTGCAATCCAAGGCATTGTTTGTCACCTCTTAAATCCTCCATAGCTTAGAACCTTTTGGAGCCACTTACTCCAAATGAAAAGTTCTTGTTCAGTAAAAATGAAGAAAATGGCCTTTTAAATTAGTAGTATGTTTTAAACTGTATCTGATATTATGAGCATAATTTATTGTGGGGTGTGGGGTGGGGTTGTTGCTCAAATAAAACTGAATTCCGAGATGGCTTGTCTGGATTTGTCATCAACACTTGGAACAAGTAAAGTGTGCTAGACAATTTGGATATGCATTGCTTATCTTCAACAAAGTAGATCATTCCTAGTCAGATATAATGGCGTGAAGATTGAGGTGGAGGTGGAAAATTAAAAAAGCTATTTCTCTGATTCTGTCCATGAATGGAACGTATTTTACAGCTGCTTATTCAGGTAAATTACATAGTTTTCAGATTCAGGGGTTTTATTTTCCATTTATGATTAAATTTCCTTACCCAGGAATGAAAATACTTTTCACTAAGAAAAATATAAACCTTTCTGTTGGTAAGGCATTCAAAAATAACAGAAGAAGATGCTTGTGATAAATTCTTTTGCAGTTTGAATCATTTTGAAATGCCAGATCTACTTTTAATTTAAGTCTTATGTGGTTCAATTTTAATTTTCCTAAACTGCAGGAAAATATTTAAGAAGTCACCTTTTTTTAAAAAAAAAAATAATCTTGATTGTTATCCCAAAATTCTAATCTGCAAAGGTTATCATTAAAAAAAAAGACTTAACGCCTATTTTTGTGTTTGTATTTTTCACACAGAACTACGTGAAACACAATTATGACTCTAGTCTGATTTAACAAAGCAACACACAAAAATTGGGTTTAACTACCTTGAAAATACTTCATCATATTTTTTGAAGGTTGTTACTGGGTTTGTGTATTTCTAAATATCATTTGAGCTATTTTAATTAAGATACATTTATTACTTATCTTCATGCTTATGAATCATGAGTTTTGGATATCCTCAGTACATTGTATTTATGTAAAGGTCAGAAAAGTCATAATTGACTTTAGCATCTCATCAACTGGAAGAAAAAATATGGGCCACTTGCGACTTCCCACAGGAACAGATGAGATCACCTCCCCCCCAATCCCAATCCACTGCAAATGCACTCCATGGCTGGGTTTTCCAGCTTCCATTGAAAACTGCTGTTTTCTGACATTTTAAGTCCTTCAAAATATATAGCCTATAGCTCTTTGTCCGTCCTGGTAGTAGCTTCAGCTCTGATTGGCTGAAATGCCTGGCATGTCCTTTCCCCTGACACGGGTGGTGATTGCCCTGGGTTGCTGGGCTGCTATGTTCTCTGCTGATTAGCAGTTGTGGTTTGTTTTGACAATCTTGCAATTGATCCAATAATGACCCATTAAGTCAATGAACTATCCACAGCCAGAAATTCACTTCCCATTCAACACTTATGGTTCCCATTGTACCCACTTTTGAATACTGCCCAGTGAAGTATTTTCCCCTTCCCCGGTTCTTCAAAGTTTACATTATTTTTTTCAAACAATTTAAGTTGCAGTGTAGGAGCATGAACTGGAGCTATCAGTTCTTCCTTGCTGAACTATTTCCATGGACCTACAAAGGAACATAGGAAGAACAACTTTTCCCCTATTGATAAGATTATTATAGTATAGGAGCTAGCTATGACGGTACCATAAAGGCAAAAAAGAAAAAAAAGTGTTTCTTTGTATCTAAGGAAATATATGGAAAAGGGTATGTGCAGGCTGCCATGTATGCAAACATCTGCAAAAGTAAAGGAAAGGCATGGGGACAAGTGAGGAGGGAATAATGCCTGAAAAGAAAAAAAGGCAGGAACTGGCAACCAGTCAGCAAGTTTTGCTTTCCTTGCATGGACAGGAAAGGCGAGAAGCATAGAATGATTACTTGGGGCTTGGACTATGGTGGTGAACTATAGCCTGGACTATTCTCCACCCTGATCCTGTGTAGCCTAACTCAATGCAACCTAGGCAGAAACTTCTGGAGTTAGCTAAGAAACAGCTGGGAGCTGAAAAAGAGACCAGGAGTTTAAGCTGTAGTGTGGAGTTGCTCTTTGTTTTCTTCAGTTGAGACATATTCTACTCTGCGTATCTCTTCAGCATATGGATATTTTTGACCAGCTAGCTCTCATTGTTTACAGACTATGTCTGTGGAGAGCCAGCTGGCTCTGATTCTGACCAAGCTGTCATTCAACATCGGCTATTTCTTTCTACCCAAACTTACATTTGGCAAGAGCAAGTGTATAGACTGTGATATAATGTGTTGTCCTAAACCCTGGCTGGCTGAGGAATTCTGGGAGTTGAAGTCCACAAGTCTTAAAGTTGCCAACTTTGAAGACCTCTGTCCTAAATGAATGTAGCCTAACAAATATAATCAGAGGAAGCCATGAAAAAAGGGATGAAAAGGGAATGAAAAAGAACTAATATTCTGGCATTAGGGGATCCTGACAAGACTAAGTCCATAGATGCCATTCCTCAGGATAGTCCACATTAGGAAACAAAGTCCACAGGAAAATTAGAATGGCACTTCATTGAGATAGCCTATAATAACATAATCTTGCAAACCTGATAGTGCTTTATCTTGCTTTTTTTTACCCCACTGAATCAGGGAAGAGCTTGACTGAATCTCTCCTGGATACTCCCTTGTACTTAAGGGATGTTTCAGTCCTCTTTGCTTATATAACAGTTCCTCCCTATTTCTTTCATGGTTATTTCCTTACTCTACAATAGGTTGTTAGATGATGTGTTGTGTGGAAGTAACTTTACCTGGCAGCTGTACTGATGGAATACCAATTGGCCACCTAAGTCAGATGCTACTTCTGTATATAGCCTCATTAAGGTGAACCTGGAATTAGCTTCAAATGTGTCTTTTGTGGGAATGTATTGCTGAATTATGCCTTATCTATACTCTGTGATGTCACAGCTGGTGCCTACCCATTGGATGGTAAGGAGGAAGGGCAGGTTAAGGAATGATTGGGAAATAGACTCTCCTGTTTGGCAATGACAGCACTGTCTATTGAACCTAGATGATGGGGAGCCTGTCTGCTGCTCACTTTTCTAGGGCCCAACAGTACTAGCTTTGTATTTGGAGGACATATATACACTCTAGAGCTGCATTAGTCTTATGTGATCTTTTTGTCTTTCTTTCTTTCCTCTATTCCTGATTGGGAGATCCGAGGTGTTTCAGAAGCATGCGCAAGATGGAGGACGCTTTCCTGTAGGAGCAGCCGGGCTTCTGATGGGAAATGGCTAGAGACCCCCCCCCAGGGGTCGAGAAACATCTGGGACCCCGGGGATTTTGGCAGCGGAATATCTTAGCCTTTCAGAGACATGTCTGCTGACTCCTTCCCTGCTGAGAATGGACGAATCTGGATGATAACAGCATATGTTGGGTGATGTTAACAGTGTACCCTCCCCTTCAGCCCGCGGCCTGCGATGAGGTGAGGAGCCTGCAGGGAGTCTGGGTGGGAGGCCGCCGCGGAAGAGAGGAGTTTAGCAGCAGCTCCCTCCCCTCCCCCTCCCTCCCATTATGCGAGCGGACGATCTGCGAAGGGACTGCTGAGAGGCTTCTGGCTTTGGGAGGCCACCGTGAAAGGGAACAGCTTGGCCCCTTCCTCCCTCCCTACTACCACATGAGTGAATGGCTGGGAAGGTAGCTGAGAGGCATTGGCGCTGGGAGACCACCGCAAAAGGAAGAGTTTGGCGCCCCCTCACCATCATGCGAGGAGCCTGGAAAGAGAGGAGTTTAGCGGCGGCCCCCTCCCCTCCCCCTCCCTCCCATTATGCGAGCGGACGAATGCGAAGGGACTGCTGAGAGGCTTCTGGCTTTGGGAGGCCACCGTGAAAGGGAACAGCTTGGCCCCTTCCTCCCTCCCTACTACCACATGAGTGAATGGCTGGGAAGGTAGCTGAGAGGCGTTGGCATCGGTGTTGGGAGATCGCCGCAAAAGGAAGAGTTTGGCGCTCCCCCCTCACCATCATGCGAGTTGGTAGTTTGGGAGGACTGCAGAGAACCGCAGGTGTTGAGGGAGCAGCATGGACCTGGAGGTGAGGGAAGCAACGTCGTTGAGATTGGACTGCCTGGCTCTCTAGCCAGACCCCATCGATGCACTTTATCTGACTGGCTGCGTACTCGAGAAGGACCCTTCTTGCATTGCGAGATTCCCCTCTTTCGCAATCATGGCCCTCTGTTTTACCAAGGGCCTATCTCGAGGACGGACTTTGGAGTCCTGAGAGATGGCATGTATTAAATAAGGGGCTTTGGGGTTTTTTAAACAAGTTTTTAATGAAAGTTTTAAGGGAGGGAAGGGGTGGGGAAGGGGTGTCTAGGGTGGGAGAAGGAATTGTTGGAGGTGAGCAAGAAGACAGGCCAGGCAACGGAAGGGGACGGAGTCCTGAGGGTGCGGATGGGGGGTTGATTAAGGCTAATTTAGTTCCTATTAGTACCGTAAGCGGGAGGGGCAGGTATAGCGGGAGCAGGGGGCCGTATCATAATAAGGGAGTGCGCACCCACTGTTTACGAGTGGTTGTGTGCTCTGACCCCCAAGGCTCAACCGGTTCTCGGGGTTATCCAGAACCACAGGGCCTTGGCTGTAGGCTGGTGCTGTGCAACACCAGGTCTGTGGTAAATAAGGCCCCCCTCATTCAAGATTTAATTTTGGAGGGGGGAGCAGATCTGGTGGGTATAACAGAGACCTGGTTGGGACCAGAGGGCGGTGTCCCTCTGGTGGAAATGTGCCCACCGGGTTTCCTTGCATTCCACCAGCCAAGAGCCCAGGGCAGGGGTGGAGGAGTGGCGGTCGTGATTAGGGAAGATTTTAGGCCGAGGGAGGTCACTGTTCCTCAGACAGCGGGCTGTGAATCCCTCCTGGTGAAGTGGGACCTTGGGGGCCCGAGGGCGGTGTTGATTACGTACTTGGCTCCCTGCCACGTATCAACCTCCCTGCCCAAGCTCCTGGATGTTATCGCTGCGGTGGTGGTTGAGGTCCCTAGGCTGATAGTTATGGGTGACTTCAACCTGCCGTCCGTGGGCGGGGTGTCCGGTGAGGCTCGGGAGTTCATGGCTTCCATGACAGCCATGGACCTGGCCCAGGTAATTCAAGGCCCCACACACACAGGGGGGAACACGCTTGACCTGGGTTTTGTCTCTGGACAGTGGCTGAGTGGTCAGAATATAGGGGATATAGTCATTGAACCCCTGTCATGGTCTGATCACTCTCTCCTATGCCTGGACTTTCTGACCGTTGCACCCCACCGCAGGGAGGCGGAACCGGTGAGATGGTACCGCCCCAGGCGGCTGATGGAGCCCGAGCGATTCCAGGCAGAGCTTGGGCCAATTCCTGAGGTTCGGATACACGACTCGGTCGAGGAGCTGACGGCAGCCTGGGATAGGGCTGCGGCCGGTGCTCTGGACCGGGTCGTGCCTTTGCGGCCTCTGATTCGGCGTGTGTCTCGATCGGCCCCTTGGTATAATGAGGGGCTGAGAGAGATGAAACGCCGGAAAAGACGCCTAGAGAGCAGTTGGAGATCGAGCCTTGCCGTATCTGACCGAACACTGGTAAGAGACCATATTAGGGCCTACCTAGTGGCGATAAAAGCAGAGAAGTGTTCTTACTTCACTGCTCTTATCGTGTCATCAGATAACCGCCCAGCCTCCTTGTTTAGGGTGACCCGCTCCCTCCTTCATCAGGAGGTGAGAGGAGACCCCTTAGAGGGTAGAGCTGAGGATTTCGGAAAATATCTGCATGATAAAATCGCTCAGATATGGGAAGGCTTTGATTTCAACGGGGTGTGTCCGGTGGGAGAGACGGAGTCCGGTCTTGAGACTGTTATCTGGGCTGAGTTTGACCCCGTGACTTCCGAGGACGTGGACAGGTTGTTTGGGGGACTTAGGGTGACCACTTGTTCATTGGACCCGTGCCCCTCCTGGCTGGTGCTGGCATCCCGGGAGGTGGTACGAGGCTGGTTCCAGGTAATTATTAATGCTTCTTTAAGTGAGGGTGTCTTCCCTGCCGCCTTGAAAGAGGCGGTAGTGAGGCCCCTCCTTAAGAAGCCTATCCTGGATCCAGCTGTTTTATCAAATTATCATCCTGTCTCCAACCTTCGCTTTCTTGCGAAGGTTGTCGAGAGCGTGGTTGCCAGACAGTTCCCACGACACCTGGAGGAATCGTTATACTTGGATCCACACCAGTCGGGCTTCAGGCCTGGCTACAGCACGGAAACAGCATTGGTCGTTTTGGTGGATGACCTCTGGCGGGCCCGGGACAGAGGTTGTTCCTCTGCTCTGGTGCTATTGGACCTCTCGGCGGCTTTTGATACCATCGATCATGGTATCATGCTGCAACGGTTGGAGGGGTTAGGTATGGGGGGCACTGTTTTGCGGTGGTTCGCCTCCCTCCTCTCCGGCCGGATGCAGTCTGTGTTGACAGGGGGTCAGAGGTCGACCCCGAGACCCCTTGTATGTGGGGTACCTCAGGGGTCGGTCCTCTCGCCCCTACTGTTCAACATTTATGTAAAACCGCTGGGTGAGATCATCCGTGGTTTTGGTGTGGAGTACCATCTGTACGCTGATGATACTCAGCTGTACATTTCCACGCTGAACCACCCCAACGATGCTCTTGCCGTGCTGACCCAATGCCTGGAGGCCGTGCGGGTCTGGATGGGGAAGAACGGACTCAAGCTCAACCCTTCCAAGACCGAGTGGCTGTGGCTACTGTCGTCCCGGTTTAGTCAATTGACTCCTTTGTTGTCTGTTGGGGGCGAATCAGTGGCCCCCGCGAAAAGGGTTCGCAATTTGGGAGTCCTCCTGGATTCACGGCTATCTTTAGAGGACCATCTGGCGGCCGTGGCCGGGAAGATGTTCTATCAGGTTCGCCTGGTACGCCAGTTGCATCCCTTCCTAGACCGGGAGTCGCTTTGCACAGTTACTCATGCCTTCGTCACTTCCAGGCTGGACTATTGTAATGCTCTCTACATGGGGCTCCCCTTGAGGTGCACCCGGAGGCTTCAGCTGGCCCAGAATGCGGCCGCGCGGGTAGTGACAGGAGCGTCGTGGCGCTCCCATGTAACACCGCTCCTGCGCGAGCTGCACTGGTTGTCGGTGGTCTTCCGGGTGCGGTTCAAGGTGTTAGTGACCACCTTTAAAGCGCTCCATGGCATCGGACCCGGATACTTACAGGACTGCTTACTGCTAGCAAATACCTCCCGCCGTCCGGTACGCTCCCACAGAGAGGGCCTCCTCAGGGTGCCGTTGGCCAGACAATGTCGACTGGCGACCCCCAGGGGGAGAGCCTTCTCTATGGGAGCTCCAATGTTTTGGAACGAGCTCCCCCCCGAACTCCGTACGATGACGGACTTATGCACCTTCCGTCGGGAACTGAAAACTTTCCTTTTTCAACAGGCCGGCCTGGCATAGAAGCTCCGGCTCCAACCGGGTGAAAATGTTTTAGGGGGATTGTGTAATTTTTAGGATTTTTGTAATTTTTAGGATTTTAGGATTTGTATATATTGGGTTTTATAGATTTTATGGCCTAATTTGTTTAATTTATTTTTAAATATTTTAATTTTGTACATTTATATGTTTTTTAAATTTTAAGGCTGTAAACCGCCCCGAGTCCTTCGGGAGAGGGGCGGTATAGAAATTTAATAAATAATAATAATAATAATAATCTACTGTTTGCCCTTTGCTTTTCTTGTCTTTCCCCCCTTACTGAAGACTTTGTTTTCTTTGCAAAGTGCCTGTGTTTGTGTTTCTCATGGGCCACTTGGGAAAAGCAGGTTTCAATAAAAGAAAATACGTGTAGTTCAGGTTTGAACACTTGTGTTTTTGAAGCTCTCTGAGCTTGGTTGTTTTACTTGCAGACAGTTAATTACCCAACTGAGTAACATTATTAGAAGCTGGCTTCATTGGTGTGTTGGCCAAGAGGATGGCCCTGGACAAGGATGAGGGATCTGAGCAGGATAGGTGGGTGGGCTGGCATGAAATAATACTATCCAAGATTAGGGTAGAGGCTTTAGCTTTTGCTTGGGATACATTTTTTGGAATGATATTGAGACTTTCCCACCCTTGTCTCTATATACAGTATATATGCAATTTGCTTCTGGGAAAGGGTTGGTCATCTCCTATAAAACCCTACATGGCATAGGACCAGGTTCACCCAAACTCATCAGCCCATCTCACTAGATCAGATGGAGAAAGATTTGACTGGTTGGGGTTTAGGAAAAGAGCTTTCTTTATTGCTGCCCCCGGTTTGTGGAATATCTTGCCCCCAGAGTTTGACCCCACAAAGGGGTCAAACATGGCTGTGCATAGGGGGAGCACAGAGGATCTCACAATCATGGGGGGTGGCTAGTCCCTTGAGACCCCACCACACACACACCTGTAATAATCCAATGCTAAATGGCCATTTTAGGATTTCCCTCTTCTGATGTTTAAATGTTATTACTCTATAATTTTGAAAAATTTAACCATAATTTAATTTTAATTTTAATTTCTAATGTTAATTTTTATATGTTGCTTTATTTCTGAGTTATATTATAGTGTACTCTGCCTAAAGCCCCTCCTCTTTGAGGGAGATAGGTGGTTTAGAAATATGAAATATAAATAAATATGGCCATGCCCACTATTTTGAAGTCAGTGGCCATCGTTATGAATCTCCCTGGCCACGTAGGCAGCACTGGGTGGAGAATAGAATGGAGGAGGTGTGTGTGTGTGTGTGTGTGTGTGTGTGTGTGTGTTGATATGTATTTACTTCTTCCATTCTATTCTCCACCTAGTGCTGCCTAACTGGCCAGAGAGATCCATAGAGATGGTCACTAGATTCAAAATGGTGGGCATGACCTGGTGACTGAAACTTTACGCCTTTTAATGTACAGCTAATGCTTATTAAAAAAAAGAGGACACCTGGCATTTTGAAACTGGTGAGATCACTGTGGATGGCCCTTCCCCTGGCCAATGGCTAATTATTTGTTAAAGCCTTGGCATTAGTACTCTCCTGAATTTCTTTGGCAAAGTATTTGATCTCACCTTCAGATACTATTGGCAAAATAAAAGTTTCTTAAGGTTATCTCAGAATTTTCCTGGAATTGGGCAGTCTTAATGAATCCAATAAATAAAATTAAAATAAATGAAAATGACATGCAAACTTATTTATATGGTTATTGGGAGGATGACGCTGATGCTGAAAAGCAGCAACAGAAGAAACAAAGTATTGGTGAACTTCCCGCTGACTATAGTTAAATTATAGATGTTTTTGCCAACAGAGTAATATTTTCTTTTTTAAAAAATATAATTCTTACTATTTTATAGCATTTATAGCATTTTCTGACGCCAGGCTTTATGTTGGACAGTGTGCTCAGTTTGACTGGTGCTTCTGCAGTTGGCAACTATAGTTAAATTATAGATGTTTTTGCCAACAGAGTAATATTTTCTTTTTTAAAAAATATAATTCTTACTATTTTATAGCATTTATAGCATTTTTTGACGTCAGGCTTTATGTTGGACAGTGTGCTCAGTTTGACTGGTGCTTCTGCAATTGGCAACCATAAAAAAGTCTCCCATTGTGATTTAGAACTGGTTCCAATAAAAAGACTGGATGGTCTTTGAGATTCTGCTTTTCACATCACACCAAGCTAATGTTCCTAATATATGATGTTAGGAATAAAACAAATAAAATCTTGTGGAGCTGACAGTTACTAATCTGTGCTGAGTGCCTGGAAAACTTTCAAGAAAATCAAGATGCACAGCATGGTTCTTAATGCTGTGAACATCATACCTGTCAGCAACTTTTTAACAAAGTGCAATTGCAGGATAAAGAGATGTTTGATTTAAGAAGGTGCCAATAGGTGCAGTGTGTGTGCTGCAGCACTTTTTGCCTTTGAATTCATAGTCCTAATCACAATAATACACAACTCTTCCATTTGTTTATACAATCTTCTTTTCTTTTTCCTCCCAGCTTTTCTGAATATACTATTTTCTTTACATATTTTTGTCTGTTTCCATATCGTTTCTTCTTGATTCATCCTTGTATGTTATCAAACCAGTTTTCCATAAATCCTTGAAATATCAGCTCAACGATAATCTTTTTCTTTTTGTCTAGCACCAATGAATGGCAAATAAATTCTGAAATAATACAATGCTACTGATTCAGGGGGACCGTCTAGTGCAGCGGTTCTCAACCTTTTCCGGGGCTTGACCCCGGCCCGCATCGCGCAAAAAAAAATGGCGGGCCCGCACCGCGCATGCGCCGCGCGATGGGGCACATCGCGCATGCACAGTGCGACGACCCGCATCACGATAGGGAAAAAAATGGCTGACCCCCCCAAAAAATGGCCGACCCAAAAAAAATAAAAAATGGCGGGGCCGCACCACGCATGCGCGGCACAACAGCCCGCATCGCGATAGGAAAAAAAATGGCCGACCCCCCCAAAAATGGCCGACCCCCCAAAAAATGGCGGACTGCGGTGCTTGGCGATCCCTGTGAAATGGTCGTTCGACCCCAAATGGGGTCGCGACCCACAGGTTGAGAACCGCTGGTCTAGTGGGAGATCAATCTTTTTGAAGTAAAATAGATTTATAGAGAAGTCTACTAGAGGAGGGGGTCCTCAACCTGTGGGTTGCAGCCCACTAGTGGGCCGTAAGGCATTTGCAACTGGGCTGCCGAAATGGCTGGCAAGACAGTGCGCACGCATGTACATCCTCACTTGCATGAGCAGTGGGTGAGCATGTGCATGCTCCATTTAAATGAGTGGCAGGCACGCATGCATGTTGCTCTTGCAAATGGAGCTGTGTGCATACGCACGCTTTCCAGCCGCTTACAGTGAACCATCCCCTCTGCCCCCCCGCCAGTCCACAAAACTGGAAACATTGGGGAACTCAGCACTAGAGTAAGGAATTCACAGAGAGACAGACATGACTTCTGGATTTTTTCCACACTCAACTCCTTTTACCACCATTGGTTGTACAAGGCATGTGTAGTTTCTTCTGTGCTACAAAATAGTATGTTGCATTTGACTGTGCTTGTACTTCCCCACATCTTGCATCTATATGCTTTGTACATGTGAGTGGGAGCAGTGGGAAGTATAGGGTAAGCTGCACACAGAACAAAAAGGGTTTGGAATGGAGCAATCACCACCTGCCCAATTTCCTCTCTCAGAAGGAGTTTTTCCCTTTTGTTCCTCCTGTTGAACAGGACCCATTTTTGAACCCTATCTTTCTTTTGCCAACTTCTCCCCCACCACACACCCAATTTGGTTTTGTTTATTCAGTGTTCGGAGAGTTCTATTATGATAACATAAAAAAAAAAATCTTGAGCCCCATAATATAATTTCTTTCCAAGGTTCTGGTGGGTTTAAAAAAATAAAAATGTTCCTTTGGAGAACTAAACAATTAGTTATTTAAAGAATGTACTGTATATGGCCACCTAACTATGACTAGGTGGCTCACAATAGCTAATAACCATCTGAGAGTGAGATGGGTGGTTATTTATTTATTTACTTAGCGTATGGCAATGTTACATTAGGCAGGAGACTACAATGCTAATGCACAAGAGTAGTTTGGCTGCTTAAGATTGCTAGGTTCACACTCAAGCACTTCCCAAGGTGCGCCAAAGGGGGTGAGTTAACTCTGCACCTAAAACAAAGATGAGCAGATTTCCTGCAGTGTCATCAGGGGCCCTTTCCACCAAAGCTATCTCACAAATGGGTGTCGCAACCAGAAAGGCCCGGTGCCAGCAGGATTCTAACCATCTGCATGAAGCACTGGGTCGTCTCCCCACCAAAGTGATACCTATTTATCTACTCACGTAATAACATGCTTTCAAACTGGTGGGCAGAAACTGAGATAAGTGATAGGAACTCACCCCACCACACAGTTCTAGGACTTGAACCAACGGAGCAAAGACCATCTCCAACATCATTAAGCTACTGAGCCACTGCACCTCTAAATGAGTGCTACCTAAATTTGATAAATAAATAAAAAAATACAATCAATAAAATGAAATAAAAACAACAATACCAAAACAGATCATACCCTTCCCGCCAGTTACCATTGCAACCTCATTGCTGATCTCTTAATACAAACGTGGGAAAACATGGCCCTTTTATGACTTGTGGATGTCAACTCCCAGAATTCCTGAGTCAGCATGGCTGGCTCAGGAATTCTGGGAATTGAAGTCCACAAGTCATAAAAGAGCCATGGTTCCCCACTCCCGTCTTAACACAACCCCAGCCTACCCCAATGCTGGAGAGAAGAGCCAGGTCTTGATCAAGATCAAGATTATTCATTTGCAGAAAAAACTAATTAAATGCATGTGAGCGTGAAAGAGAAAATCTAAAAATAAGCGTTGTACTCTGTATAAGAAATAATTAAAATTACCATTAATGTTCCTCCCATAACATTAAATGAGCCTATATAATAATACATTAAATACTACACAGTACATCTTCTACCTAGTTCTAAATATGTACATGGCTGCAATATGGTAGCAACATCCAATTTTATTAAAAGATTATGTTTTGTAATTTTATTCAAGCACTTGGAATTTTTGTACATGGCTGAAATATACCTCTAAGAACCGAATGTAAATGTGATTACAGGTAATCCTTGACTTACAACAGTAATAGGGTCAAGCATTTCCATTTTATAACATGATGGTCATAGGTTGAGGCATCCACATGACCGATCTAATTTTGAAACATTTTTTTTAGCAAATGCCATGGTCAATGGGCATTTTGTACTGAAAACCAGAAGGAAACCCATAAATTCAGGCCAGTTTTCAAGCACTCAAAATATGATCGCATGGCTGTGGAGGGACATCAATCAGAACTGACATCTATCCAGGTTGTAAGTACTTTTTTGGGGGGGGGTGTCCCTCATAACTTCAAATGGTCATTAAATGGTTGGTCATAAGTCAGGGACTGCCTCTATTACAATGTTTGTTATTGTTTGATTATCTTTTTTTTATTAAGTGTAAACTGTAAACGGCCTAGGCCAGGGGTTCTCAACCTTGGCAACTTTAAGACTTGTGGACTTCAACTTCCAGAATTCCTCAGCCAGCAAAGCAACAAACAAAGTTGTTTTTATTGTCCAACTGTAATTATTTATTACCTTTTCTCCAAGATTAAACTAGTCTTCTGAAAGTCCAGGCCCAGCCAAAAGTGTAGCCAGAAATCTCAGAAACCCCAATGAATAGAACTTCTCTGGCTTTGTTGTGTATTGCTTAGCAACAAGACAAATTTTAATAATGCCAAACAGTACATATTTAGGTGAAATTTAACCATTCAAAATATTTGACAATGCTAATCCCGTAACAGTATTTTAAAGGTTTTTTCCTAATAGCTAGAGAAATTATAGGTGTTCAAGGTATAAGTAGGCAACCCAGTGATCTCCAGATAGTTTGGACTACAGTTCCCAAACAGTAAGTATTGACCCTGTTTGTTGGGCATATGGGAGTACCAGTTTATCTAATGGGCACATGTGAGTACCAAAGCATATATAGGAGAGCAGGTTATTTAATGTTGGGTTTGTCCCCAACCCCCAATCCGTGGACTGGTACTGGGCCGCGGCATGCCATCTACTGGTATGCACAAACAAGCAAAACCATATCCGCAAGATGCAGGCAGCACACAAAACCACGCACCCTCCGGGCCACGGAAAAACCTCTCTCCATGGAATCGGTCCCTGGTGCCCAAAAGGTTGGGGACCTCTGTTATAAGACATACAATGAATTTATTTCTTAATTAATAGTTTGGGGCTATTGTAGATAAGGTCAGCTTCATTGGAGCTGGTGTTTGAGATCCAAAGCATTTACCTTAAATTCATCCCTCTGCATTCCACATGTGTTTACCAACCCCAAAAGGCTGCCTATGAAATTGGATCAGGCATAACTGGGCAGATTCTAAAGAACAACATCCTGAAATGGCTAAAAACAACCAGGAAGCAGAGCACTGCTATCATATGGTAAGGTTCCCAGGTCTGACATCTATACAGTTCTGAAATCTACAGCTTGTAAATGACCTTAAGTCCAAACCCTGAAGCAGTATCTCCACTTGTGAAAAAGCTTTTGCTAGAAGTTCTGGAGACTGCTACCAGTAGCATGCTTACTCTAGTACAGGGGTTCTCAACCTTGGCAACTTTAAGCAAAGCTGGCTGAGGAATTCTGGGAGTTGAAGTCCACAAGTCTTAAAGTTGCCAAGGTTGAGAACCCCTGCTCTAGTAGATGACAGTCTAGCTGGCTTGGCTTTTCACATGTATTTGTGATTTGTTGGGAATTTCCTGGATCCAGATTCATGTGGCAAATTTGTTGCACATTTTGGGCTTTTAAAGTAATTCCTCAAACCCTTTGGATTTCCCTCTGAAGGAAAGTCAGCCTGGCTGTTGTTCTCTCTTAGTTGATAGAAACACTTTTTGAGGCTGTTTTGCTGCTTTTGTTGCTGAATTTATTTTCAGTGTGGTTAATTTAATTCAGACTGTTTTATTTGATGAGTTTTAATTATAGTCTTCTTACTTTATTGTTTCTTGCTTTGAGTACCATTTGTGCATATTGTGCATAAACTGAGCAGCATATTTGGCACATGGCTACCATAGTGGTTTGAAACTTTTTTTTAAAAAGGATTTTTCAGAAAACTGAATTCCACACTTCTGTTGATCCAGAGGATACACATCTGCTAAATTACGCCTATTGATATATGTCATTAGAAGCAGGTGGTAAATGAATTTTGAATAAACATAGCCTAAAAGCTATGATATTAAAACCACTTTCCCTAACCTAGTTAATGCTGGACTGTTCTTGAAAGGTACTTTTTCAAACATTAGGCAGAGGACTAGTAATTGGGTGATCTGGGAAGACTTCATCTTACAAAGAACACACAAAAATCCCTAATTTCTTTGTTGAGTGCCACCCTCACATATTTCATGTGTGGTATTCGTGATTTGGAAACTTAATAGACTGCATTGAAAAATATATCTCATTTCAAAATATATTTAATTTACTAAGTTGTTAAGATAAACTACTAGCTCATAACATCCTGAGAACTAGAGTTTTTAACTTGAAATGACTCACCAGTTTGAATATCTGTGGTTCTGAGACAATTTATTTGATGTCTTTAATATTTACATTCATAATCATTTTTCACTGACTTTTAAGGGCATAGAAATAAGAACATAAGTCCATCTGGGTTCAGCAGTCTATTCTCACAATAGCCAACCAACTGCACAAAGAAGTCTACTAGTCTCCAGGAATGATGTCCTCCAGAGGCAGTGACTGCCATCAAAGCTAATATTTATTTTATTTTATTTTTATTTTATTCGGATTTGTATGCCGCTCCTCTCCGAAGACTCGGAGCGGCTTACAACATATATATATAAACAATTGAACAAATCCGAACAACATTAAAAATACAAACCCCATACATACTCATCAATCACACCACAATCAACAATCATCCCCAGGCCTGCCAGCAGAGGTAGGTTTTTAAATTCTTTCGGAAGGCCAGGAGGGTCGGAGAAACGCGGACTTCAGGAGGTAGTTGGTTCCAGAGGGTGGGCGCCGCAACAGAGAAAGCCCTCCCCCTAGGGCCCGCCAGACGACATTGTTTCGTTGACGGGACCTGGAGGAGGCCGACCCTGTGCGCTCTCACCGGTCGTAGAGAAGTATGTGGCAGAATAGCCAGAATGTTCATAAATTGTGGTCCATTCTTTTCTGAAGTCAGCCAATACTGCTTTCTAACACTGCACCCCCATTCATATGCTTGCACAAATATTAAGATAAACAACATACATAGCAGCAGAAAGTTGTTTAGTACATGAAGATAATTAATACATAAAGATATTTGAAAAGTCCTATTCTATCAAACTAAAGACTCTTATTAGTTTAACATCCTGCTTTCTGCCATGGCTAACCAGATATCTTTGGGGTGTTTCTTATAATAAAATGTTCTGTGGATGTTATTCTGAGCATCTGGACCTGTGCCACTGTCAGCCTTACCAGGTAGACCAGACAAGAAAAATGGCCATATCAGCTAATTCTATTTTGTTGTAAGGTTATATTAACTGAATCTTGTAATTTTGAAAATACAATTATCCTCCCATCTCCTTTATCCTTGAGAAATTAGGAAGGGTCTCTTTTAAACCTCTTTCCCTGCCCACTATCCAGATGCAGACTATGCTGTTTCTGATCTGACCATTCCCTAGGCAGCATCTGGGTCTGGGTCTGATCTCCCGAGGTCATTCCCACATGCCATTACAGGCTTTAAGCCTGAGGTGGAAATTTGTGGTCCTTTAGAAGTTGCTGAACCACAATTTATAGAATATGTCATTCTTAGTCAACTTGGAGTTGTGGGAAGTTATTGCTTTGACATGAGAGCATCAAAATCTAGTGACATTTGATGATCTTACAAGGTTTTAACTATTCAAAATGCTGTCATTATTTACATTTTAAATTACTTTAAGGCAACAGACATTTGAAGTAGTTACATGCTACTGTAGTATGCTGTTACTAACTGCCCATGATTGCAGCTGGATTGGAATCAATAGTTATATAAAAAGATCCATTTAAAAAAATGGGAACTTATATGGAATCTTCCATTATATAATATAAAGTCATTTGCTAAGTGGTAAAATCCATTTTACTTTGTGTTTGAGCCGATACAGTGACTTAATGATGGAACCCAAAAATGTCTGGTTTTGCATCTCCATGATCATTCACTAACCACATTGGGAATAAACTAGCTGATGCAGAATGGAATGTAGGATAGAGAGGAAACCTGTTCTGGATTTTATTAATGGAAAACTCTGGAGACCAGTGGTAGCAATTAGTTAATTTCTTTCTCATGCAAAAGCAATTAGGATGCAGCAGTCATTCACTGAAAATAAGTCTTTAATTTATCTCCTGTAATTATCACTCATCTTTTTGACACATGGTTCCAATTTTTTATGAGAAAGTTTGCATGTTTGAATCAATTTTGACCAGTGTTTCATTTGTCTTTTCTACTGAAGAAAGGTTCAGATTTCTAGTGGAAAGAGGTTAGCATAGTTTTCTTTCACAAAAGTTAATAAATCAAGCAGATATTCTAACTGTTGGGTCATTATTACCATGCAGTCACCCCAAGTTACAAATCTTTCAGATTGGTTTGTGACTATATTGGCAAGTATGCATTGCGAAGAGAATATTCTTTGCTGATCTTCTGAGAGACAGAAACTATGAGTAGGTGTAAATTCTTATGCAACTCTCCCAATTTTAGGTGTCCTGTTTGAGATACATTGCAAAAGGGCAGAATTACAAAAGATATCTATGAAAGACCATGTCTCTCAAGCTAACCTGCTTCTACTCCTGCCAAATTAATTTTGTCAGAAGCTTCATGGAAAAACAATTATGGTATAATGAGATGCTCCAGCTTAACATGTTTATAATTTTCAAAGTATTAACACCCCCGTTTTTTTCTCTAACATTATCTTTGCTTGCAAGCTGTATTTTTACAAGAACAGTCTGACTATCATTTCTATTTGAATATTTCTTATGCCCATGAGAAAATCTTGATTCTATCCAGTACACTATCTATAAAAGTCTTTTAAAATACAAAATAATAACCCTATAGTTGTATTTACTATATTCTTTTATTAAAAAGGCTTTTAGGCTGCTCCAATCTACCAACTCTGAGTGGATATAATGCCCCCCATCAGTACTTGGGATTAAAAACATACTATCAGTTTAACAATAACAAAGAACTAGAATCATAAATATAAGAATCTATAGTAATAATAAAGAAGACATCTCATCTCATAAAGAATTTCATGACCCAAGAGGAAATTACAGCAATTCAATGTCCTTGGCTTGATGGAACAGCCAGGTTTTCACCAATTTTTTAAAAATAAGAATGGGAGAGACTGAATATAGTGGAAATGCCATTGAAATGTTAAATTTATATGGGCCCTGAAGTTGATAATCTTGAATAGAGAAGGCACATGACAAGCCTTCTCTTCTTGATTTTTTTTGGGCAGGCAAATTTTACTGGAAGAAGATACTCAGTTTTCTCAGAAGATACTCAGAAACCATGAAGGGCTTTAAAGGAGACAGCCAGAACTTGGAATTGCAACCAGAAACCAATTACAAGTACTGAAGCTCTTGGAATAGCAGTATAGTTGCCTTCTAGCATATCCATCACTTACCAAATAGTTACATTCTGGACCAATGTAGCTTCTGAGTGTTTTTTAAGGGAAGCTTGATATTAGGTCATTGAAATAGTTCAATGTCGTCCAAATGACCATATGAACTTGTTTAATAAATGAAATATTGAGCAAGGATTAAGACTGTATGTGATGTCCCCTTGGTGCCTAAAGTATTAGCAAGAAAATTCTTGTGGTAACATTAGTGGTATGTTGTTCGGGGATTTGTATATAGATGTGCTTTTCATGTCAATGATGCTATATTACTGGCTGATAACCCAAATGTTTTACAAGTAATATGTAATGATAAACATAGAGCAAAAATTAATGTATTCAAGTCCAATGTAATTGTGTTCAACAAAGAAAATGAATAATTGGCAGTTATATATACATGGTAAAAAAAACCAGAACAAATAGATGAATTTATGTACCTTGGTAGAAAAATCAATAGGATATTATGAAAATAATCTTATTCCTCAAAAAAAGGAGACCCCAAAGCCCTATAAACTACTGCTTCATCTGCTAATTTCTATAATCTTCACATGTATAATAGTCAACAGATTGGAGAAACATCTGAATGAGCATCAGTCCCAGGAGCAAACTGGCTTTCACAATGGCTGTTCAACCATTAACCACTTTCATATGTTCAATTAGCTCATGGAATGAACATGAGAAGTCCACATGTCACTGTACCTCATCTTTGTTAACTATGAAAAAGCATTTGACAGTATAGAGTCTAATATTGTTGTAAATGACTAAAGAATCAAGGAATTGATGAAAAATACATCTGGCTATGGGAAAATAAGTGAATTATGCTCCATCTATAACACTACTGTACTATTTTATCACTCATTTAACCAAGGAGTAGTATGCCCCAAAATATTTTCACAGCAGCTCTTAACTAAGGAGACAGAGGCATTAATTCCAACAGCAAAAGGCTCACTTACCTTTAGTTTGCTGATAAAATTGTGAAACTATAAAGTGCATAAATGAGTGCATAAACTCAGTGAGATCAGTAGGTAGCCTAAAAAACAATAGAAACAAAATTAAATGTACGCATAATCCATTTTGCCAACACCAAATGCATCCTTGATTTTGAAATGAAACTTGGAAAATAACTGATATATATATAAATTATTACACCTTTTTTGCCAGTAAACCAATAACATGCAGAAAGCTGATCAAGCAATATCATACAGAAGAACAGCATGACCCAGTTTCAATTCCATAAATCAGTCAGGATTCAGACTTGTATGGGATTGCACTTCTAGATGACCTCTGGTGGGAGTGGGATGGAGGCATTCTTCTTGACCTCTCAGCAGCATTCAATAACACCAATCCCTGTATTCTTCTCTACCAGTTCAGAGGTTAAGAGTAGATGGCACTGTGTCAAGCTGTACTCCTCCTTCCTCCAGAGCTGGTTCCAATCAGTGTTGAAGGGTAGAGAGAGGCCTCTGCTTTATGGGATGTCACAGGGCATGGTACTCTATCCTTTACATGAAGCCATTAGATGAGGTATCATCACTATGCAGACAACATCATCACCCTCACTCTGCATAGGAAACAACAGGTTACAACTCAACACTAGCAAGACTGAATGGTTCTGGATTTTAGGATCCCCTGGCTCCGGGGAACTTCTCTGTGTGGTTGCACATGATAGCATCTGTGCATAATTTTTGGGTCATCCTGGACTTGTGTCTTCTCCTTGAGGAAGTGTCAGCTGCAGCTAGAAGGGTATTTGCATAGCTACATTTTGGGCACCAATTTCGAGGCTCTGCTCATGGTCATTCCCCTCCTGGTCACCTCCTGACTGGACTGCAGATACAAGGTCTACATGGGTCTGTCCTTGAATAGCATCTGAAAGCTTCAGCTATTCAGACAGTAATGGGTGCTTTTATATTCAGTGCATGTAACCCCTCTGCTTGCTCTACTCTGCAAGCTGTATTAGTTGCCAATATGCTTCAAGGTTCAGTTAAAGTTGCTGGTGATGACCTATAAAGCTCTTCACGGCATGGGTCCAGATTACTTTCAGGGTTGTCTTTCCACAGTTGTATCTGCCTGTCTTGTTAGATCCAGCAGGTCAGGTGTGCTCTGGGTTCTGTTTATTATGGAGTATCATTTGGTGGAACGCAGGTAAAGATCCTTTTTTGTCATGATCCTTGCTCTCATCTTGTGGAACATTGTCACTCCAAAGAGAATTACTTGCCCTGATTCTACTGACTTTCTGTAGGGCTTTGAAGATTGGGTTTTGTTACCCTGAGTGTGTGATTGAGATGGTATCACATAATAGATATGTTGGTTGGTTTTACTCTATCATAACTGCTGTATATGTTGTTTATTGTATTGTTAACAATGTTTCTATCACTTTTTTATTGTTAACTGTCCAGAAATCATGTATTTTATATGGCAGCCATATAAGTTGATTAAATGATTGCTTAATAAATAAAAACTATCCTCCAACAGATGGACAACACCAAGGGTTGTAAAAACACTTCCAGTCCTTCTAACAATGGTCTATAGATGCGAACTATGAAAACTAGGGAAATCAGATGCAGAAAAGCCTTGAGTCATGCAGTATGCTACAGGAAGCTAAAGGCTAAAAATTTTGTTCTGAGGTCAAATCAGAACTAAAACAATTTGATGATAGACTAACTTCAAAAATAACATAAAATGGCATTAAAATGGAAATATATTGAAAATGATCAGAGCATACCACAAATTTACCTGTAAATAGGTTGACACAAAAAGTGATATGGTGACCCTCAAATATGTCCACTTGAATGACATCCTACAAGATAAAGAAATGGACTGTGAAAAGATCTTGGTCCCAACTGGAATAACTGTTGAAGTCATTGATTTGGTCATCAACATTATCTGGATAAATATGACAATCAAGACTTAAAGGACAAAAACAATGGTTGAAAACTGATCAAAAAGAGAAGCAACCTCTAAGGAGAAACTTCCTAACAGTGAGGACAATTAACCAGTGGAACAGCTTGCCTTCAGAAATCGTCACTGGAGATTTTAAAGAATAGGCTAGACAGTCACTTATATGAGATGGTATAGGTTCTTCTGCTTGAGTAGGGGACTGGATTAGAAGACCTCCATTTCCCTTCCAACTCTATTATTCTATTCTATTCTATTCTATTCTATTCTATTCTATTCTATTCTATTCTATTCTATTCTATTCTATTCTATTCTATTCTATTCTATTCTATTCTATTCTATTCTATTCTTCTATTCTATTCTATTCTATTATATTAAATGAAGCTGAAGGTTTTTACTTTAAAATGTGATTTTAAAAAAATAGAAGGGTTTTATTTCTCTGTATCTTCAGATATAAGACTCAGTATCTTCTTTTTAGGCTAAAACCCATTATTGTGTTTCTACAGGAAGAGTATAGCACTTGTTTTGCTTTGGGCTCCTTTCAGTAAAATCAGTATGATTTTAAATTGTGAAGAGGTTCTGCAAAAGTTTGCCACCATTATTAAGTATGAAACTGAGTCTGCTTGTTAGCTTTGAATGATTTGCTTTATTTCTTCCAATACTATATTCTTGTTTTTGATGCTTCTTTTGTTGTAGCCCAGGTATATATTGGTCTTTTTATCAACTGCATCACACTATTTGACCATATTCAGCTGGTGGTCCACTAGGACTCCTAGGTCCTTTTCACATGTAGGTCTCCCAAATCTTGTAACTATGTATTAGATATGTTTTTCTACCTTACGTTTATCACCAATGAACATCATCCTGTTTGACTTGGCCCAGTGTTCAAGCTTGTCAAGGTCATTTTGCTCCTTATTCACTCACTTTTACCCAGAAAAATCAGATTTTCTAAGAAATGTATCTTATAATAGTCTTGGTTTGTGTTAAGCAATGTTATATCTGGTTCTTCCTCTCCCCCTTTATTTACAGCAGTCTAGCCTGCTGCCACCAGGAGCAAAGGATGGTACTAAATCTTTGCTTCTGATTAGACTCATGACATTGAAATTCAGTCTCATCTGGCTGAGATTCAAAAATGAACTTTCTTCTCTGTGGTGTTGTCATTTTAAGACTTATAATTGAGAAAATCATTTTACCTTTTGACCCTTTTAGTTTAGGGAAAGCTTGCACAGCACTTTGTTTCTAAATTGTGTCTGCTGGTATTCTAGAAGGACATTATTATCCTGGTTTGGGTGTTCTAACATTCTCAGTTGCAAGTGGAAATAATGGTGATTTGTATCTTTGTATTTTCCACTGCATGTAGTACCAAAAGGCAAGTCTCATGTTTTGTTAGGCAGATTGTTTCTCATGGAGTTTCAAAAACATCCATGGTAGGGAAGCTGCAACCTCTATGCTGCATGGTGTACTCTTCAGAGTCTGCCAGTGTCCACCTTCCTTTCCTCAATTGATTATCATCAGTTGGCTTTGACAGATGATGATTTCTTCTCTGGTGCTGGCAGCAGTTTTAAGTAGGGTTGATAGGAAAGAGAAACCTTTTCTTTTCCCTCCCAGTAATCTTCTTAGGATTGCAATTTCCCATTGTTGTTGAAAAACATCCATCTTAAATAGGATATGCGGAGAGAGGAGGAGGCTTCATAGCTTCTCCTTAATGATCTTGTCCAAGATACTAGTTTCTTTTCAACTATGATAAAAGGAAACTGGAAGTCTTGAACAAAACTGCTGAGGGGGAGGAAATTTAATAGCTGTTGCCTCTTCCCATGTCTGCAGCCCAATCCTTTCCCTAGTAATACAGGTGTGGCAAATGTTAATATTTGGGAAAGACTGAAGAATAATAATGAGAATAGCACAAAAGCTAATCACAAGCAGGAACTGAACTGCATAAATCACAGTGTTCAGTATCTCTAACATCTTCCTTATCTACTTCACAAATTCACAGATTTTCTGGAGGAAAATTTAAACTAAACAGTGGGGACAGTGAGTTAATTGATACAGAACAACCCCGTCCCCAGCAATCTAAAAATTATAGGGCTATGAGTGCATGTAGGAATACCAACCTTTCTGTCAAGCAAAATCAAGCCTCTAATAGCGAGTGCCACACAAAGTGCACTAACCAAATAGGTGCTAAGACAATAGGGGAACTCAGGCACCACACAAGTTATGTAAAAAGTAAACACAAGGCCAGTCATAAAGGACTCAAATGTCTATACACCAGTGCACAGAGTATGAACAGCAAACAGGGTGAACTAGAAATTCAGGTTAATGAGGGCAGATATGATATTGTTGCCATTACAGAAATATGGTGGGATGAAACCCACACATGGAACACACAGCTAGAGGGATTTAAATTATTTAAAAGAAACAGACCAAATAAAAGAGGAGGTGGAGTTGCTCTCTATATAAGAAATAACTACATCTCTACAGAAATAGAGGACAACAATGATAAAAACTGTCTTGAATGCATTTGGGTCAATATAAAAGGGGGAAAAATGACATTGCCATAGGTGTATACTACAGGCCACCCAACCAAACAGAGGAAATAGATGAACTTTTTGCTAGTCAGCTAACTAAAGTATGTAGGAAGCACATCACAATAGTAATGGGGGACTTTAACTACCCTGACATAACTGGGAGAGAAACTCTGTACCAAGTGGAAGATCAAACAGGTTCCTGGCAAACCTAGCAGACAACTTTGTCTCCCAAAAAGTAGAGAAGGGAACTAGGGGATTAGCCATTTTGGATCTAATTCTCACTAACAGAGATGAAATGATAGAAGGTGTTGAAACCATAGGAATTGTGGGAGGAAGTGATCATGCAATATTGGAATTCAACATTATGGAAGCACAGGCAATAGAACACAGTCAAACTAGAGTCTTGGACTTCAAGAGAGCTAATTTCAATAAACTTAGAGAGGGCTTGGGAAGTATTCCATGGATGAGAATCTTCAAGGGGAAAACAGCTCAAGAAGCTTGGGAAATTTTGAAAAATGAGATAATAAAAGCCCAGTCTAGCACAATACCAACAAAGAGGAAAAATAACAGCTCACAAAAGAAACCAGCATGGCTGCATAAAGAACTCTCTGATCAATTGAAAGATAAAAAGGACAAGTATAGAAAGTGGAAAGAGGGACACATAACTAAGTCAGAATATCAGCAAACAGCCCGAGCCTGCAAAGATGAAGTGAGGAAAGCTAAGGCTCAAAATGAACTAAGGCTTGCGACCAAATTCAAAAATAACAAAAAAAGCTTCTTTCAAAATGTCAGAAATAAGAAAAAAGTGAAGAAAACGATTGGTCCATTAGTGGATGAAAGTGGCAAGAAGATGACAAGCAACAGGAAGAAAGCAGAAGTATTTAACTCATTTTTTGCATCTGTCTTTACACAAAGGGAAAAAACAGACCAACCTATCAAAAATAGTGCCATAAAAAACAGAATAGAAACACAAGTTAAGATAGGCAAGAAAATGGTAAGTGAGCACCTGTCCAGCCTAGATGAGTTCAAATTGCCAGAACCAGTTGGATTACACCCCAAGGTTCTCAAGGAACTGGCAGATGTGATCTCAGAACCACTGAACTATATTTTTCAAAGATCCTGGAGCATAGGGGAACTACCTGAGGACTGGAAAAGAGCTGATGTAGTTCCTATCTACAAAAAAGGGAAAAAAAGGGATCCAGGAAATTACAGACCTATCAGCCTGACTTCAATACCTGGGAAGATCCTGGAAAAGATAATCAACACCTAGAGGCAAACAAAGTCATTACTAAAAGCCAACATGGGTTTGTCAAAAATAGAGCATGCCAGATAAATTGCATTCTTTGACCAAATTAGTGGATCAGAGGAATGCTGTGGACATAATTTACTTGGACTTCAGTAAGGCATTTGATAAAGTAGATCACAACCTACTACTTGACAAGATAGAAAAATGTGGGGTAGAAAGCACCACCACCTGATCGTTCTGTAGCTGGCTGACTGGCCGTACTCAGTGTGTGGTCCTCAATGGAACCTCATTTACATGGAGGGAAGTGTGTAGTGGGGTGCCCCAGGGCTCTGTTCTGGGCCCAGTGCTCTTCAACATCTATATCAACGATTTGGATGAGGAGATAGATGGGGAACTCATCAAATTTGCAGACAACACCAAGCTGGCAGGAATAGCCAACACTCCAGAAGACAGGCTTAAGATACAGAAGGATCTGGATAGACTTGAACACTGGGCGCTATCTAACAAAATGAAATTCAATGGTGAAAAGAGCAAAGTTGTACATTTAGGCATGAAAAATCAAATGTACAGGTATAGTATAGGGGTTACCTCGCTCAATAGTAGTAACTGTGAGAGGGACCTCGGAGTCCTAGTGGACAATCACCTAAATATGAGCCAGCAGTGTGCTGCAGCTGCCCAAAAGGCCAACACAGTGCTAAGCTGCATTAACAAGGATAGAATCAAGATCATGTGAAGTGTTAATGCCACTTTACAATGCCTTGGTAAGGCCACACTTGGAATACTGCATCCAGTTTTGGTCACCGCGACGTAAAAAAGATGTTGAGACTCTAGAAAGAGTACATAGAAGAGCAACAAAGATGATTAGGGGACTGGAGGCTTAATCATATAAGGAACGGTTGCTGGAATTGGGTATGTCTAGTTTAGTGAAGAGAAGGACGAGGGGGGACATGATAGCAGTGTTCCAATATCTCAGGGGCTGCCACAAAGAAGAGGGAGTGAAGCTATTTTCCAAGGCGCCTGAAGGCAGGACAAGAAGCAACGGATGGAAACTAAGCAAGGAGAGAAGCAACCTAGAACTAAGGAGAAACTTCCTGACAGTTAGAACAATTAAGCAGTAGAACAACCTGCCTCCAGAAGTGGTGAATGCTTCAACACTGGAGATTTTTAAGAAGAGACTGGACAGCCATTTATCCGAAATGATATAGGGTTTCCTGCCTGAGCAGAGGGTTGGACTAGATGACCTCCAAGGTCCCTTCCAACTTTACTATTACTATTATTATTATTATTATACTTGTTTTAATTATATTCTTTTTTTCTAGTAGAAGAAAAACAATTTTATAGTTGTACTACTAAGCGATTGCTGCAAATATTTATATATGCTACCACTGTTGATTTTGGTTTGATAATACTTTCTACAACAATTTGTAGCAAATAGCAATAAAATGGAATGGACTTAACTAAGTTGAAACAGGACCTTGTAGTCTTTTATGTGAGTATATCTATAGTTATATAGATAGTTGCTTAAGTCTGGTAAGATTCTGCTAATAGGTGAACAACAATAAAGAAACCACTTAGTAGTTACCACTTACTCCATGTGTCATTCTTTGTTCTTTGGGCCTGACATTGATGGTCTCTCCTAGCAAACTCATATTAATATTAAAGAGAAGGGGGAAAAGACTTGAGCCCAGAGGCACCCCTGGTTATGTCCCTCATCCAACATCAATTAGAATAGGCCTCTGAGAAAGAGGAGAACCAGTGTACAGTTAGAAAAGATGTATAGACCAAATATTTATTTTTATTTTTTAAAAAAAACCAAGCCAAGGGAACTTGCATTATTCAAACATAAATTTCTTGCTGAAGCTCAGAAATTTGTATATAAGGTGAACAGAGACTTCTGAATTTATTACCTATTTAACAAACTGTAAGAGAAATTGTCACATGGTTCCAAGGTCTCGTCTAAAAAAATATTGATACAGTGTATATGCAATATGTATAATACAATATGCAAAACAATGCAATATGTACAATGCAATATATACATGGTAACATAAAAATCTACTGAATATAAAATATTATTGAAGGAGGTGATAAATACGATTTTGCGCTGTAGAAAAGCTGTTGCTCTTTCCAACATTTCAAAGGCAATTCTTCCTAATCATTTTAAAGCAAATTCAGTCCCCTTGGCAAGGTTTCCTTCCCTGGGTGCGACACAGATCTGTCAGGAATACTTAAACTTGAATAGCTGAATTGCTTCTGTGTTCTCTGGTTAAAAATGACACAGCAATCAATAACAATGTTAAACTGGAATAATGCTATAAAAGCTAGTTACAATATTTCTGCTGTACATTAATAATAGCATCACAACTCCTGGGATGTTTTTAAAACTCCGCAATGAGTCACCTCCCACACAAATCATGATACTATTGACTGAGATAGTAAGTCATAATGGTGTTAACATTATGTTAACATAATGATGTTAACATTAATTCATGAATCTCCATTCATCTGGTCTTTGAAGGCCTGTTGGAAACGGGTTCAAAATGCAGAGGCTTATATCTTGGCAAACCAAGATCACCATAATCACTGGAGACTATAATGTGGCTGTTACATTGGGGATCAGTAGGGTACTGGGTAAAATTCAAAGTGCTGGTTAAAGCTGGGTTAGCCCAAATAGCCTAGGCCAGAGGTAGGCAACCTTGGCTCTTTTATGACTCATGGACTTCAACTCCCAGAATTCCAGGAATTCTGGGAGTTGAAGTCCATGAGTCATAAAAGAGCCAAGTTTGCTTATCTCTGGCCTAGGTACATGCAGAATCTTCTCTGTGTAGAATATAATCCATCTGGCTTGCCCAGTGCATACACTTTGGCAAAGTTTTTGGCCATTCCCCAGTTTCACGAAGTGAAAAAGGCTGTGGCTCACACCACTGCTTAGTCATGGCCCCTGTGCTTTGGAATAGCTTTTTTCTCAAAATCAGATTAACATCCTCTTAACTGACCTTCCAAAAATTGAGTTGTTCCAGATGGCGATTAAACAGTGGTTGCCATTTGCACTTATTTATTATTCTCATATTTATGAATAATCCTCTTTTTATATTTTATTTCTGTCACAGTAACAGCTGAGTTATATGCCTTTACAGATATAAACTGCTGGAAGCATGTATAAAATATGGCAGGATGTCAGTGCAGTCAACCGACAAGTAATAAAAGGCGACTAAGGCAGGCTGGCTGGCTGAATCTGCATCTGTTCACCACTTTCAAGGAAGTATTTCCTCCAGTCTACCCGGGAATTGAACCAATCAGATGCTGATGTTCAACCACTGAGTTTTTTTCAGCATGCCCATTGACTCATGAACTGAAATGCAAATCCTGTGCATGTCAGCGGAGAAGGAAGTTTCCTCACAATGGAAATCTTTAAACCTGCATATGTTGACATAGAAATGGACATCATTAGGGCAACGATGAATTTCTGTGAAAATGTGCAAAGGATTTAGGGTTACAGGTTTAATTTTAAATCCTTACAGTATTAAATTACAATTTTAATTGTCAGTTATTATGTAGAAGATGGGTACAACCTTATATGGGAGAGGATTTGCTTAAGTCTGCCTGGAAGAGCTTTAATGGAATAATCAATACATTATAAATTCAGTTTTCTAATAAGTATATTTTAATACTTTCACGCTAAGACTATACTACGACCTTAGTATAGGGATAAGTGCTAAGTAAATCCCTCCCTCCCTCCCACCCTCTAGTCTCCAGACATAAAGAATATGTCTGGATTCGCCTCATTTCCTGGTCCATGAGAAATGTGGTTAAAAAAAAGGCAGCTTCTGAAGGCACTGGGTGAATTCCTGCTTTCAGAGCTGCTGTCAACACATCATGCTCTTGTGGCAAAGGCCTGTGCCTCTGAAATAATATTTTGGAAGACCTGCTTCTTTTTTTGTAGAAAAGATAGGAACGTTCCAAGACACAAAATTAATATATTATCCTTCTCCTCTATCGTAGCCTATAATTTTTCTAGCAGCGATAACACTTAAAAATGTTTGAAGACTTAGAACTTGCAAAGTACAGAATTTATTTTTAATAACCACAAACACTCCAGCCAGCACATACAGTTCTTACTCGGTCCTGTACATCTTGTCTACTTGTAATAGACTCATAATTTAAGAGGCTCAGAATATTGTTTTGATAATCTTTCCTCTTGCTCTGTAGTTTAATTAAGGATTTGGGGCACGAATGATATCAAGGGGTAGTTTTACTACTTTTTTTAGTATTGCTGGAACAGTTGTATAAATTCAGTCTCCTGCTGTCATCTTCAAATAACCTAGAGGGCGTAAGCATTCTTTGTTGGTTTTTACTTGGCTGCAGTCTTAATGCAACTTGAATCATTTGAGCGCCTTATCTTTTTAGAAAATCAGAGTTGTATTAATTGCAGAGAGGATGTGTACAAAGAAATAAGGTAAACAAGAATTAAAATTGAAATGTTTTAAAGGAGGGCAACAACTGACATGGGATATCCTTCCTTTATATGCATCAGGCTGGATCTGGAAGACTCATACTTTGGGTAGGAAACAAGGAAGGATGAGAAATTTGTTTCATCTACATTTTATACCTTATTCATTTTGCCTTTTCTCAATCTACACAGATTCAAGCTAAATCCTGAGTTTTTTCAGAGCTCAGTGATATAATTTGAAACTATATAAAAGACAACTACAACGCAAAGGTGTCTTTTATACAGTTCTATTATATTATAGGAACACAATAAATTCCTCTTAGCCTGAATGTGAAATTACTTCTTCTCTCCCTGGCAGGATAATTAGGTTTCCTGGATTGCCCAGGATAGTCCTGGTTACAGGGAGAGATATTTTATAGGTGTCAGACACACTCCTGAAACTCAAAATATATCCCAGTTTCCAGGAGCCCATCGTAGCAGGTAAGGAACAGCAACACAAACAGCCGTAACACAAACAACACAAATTCTAGCATTGGAAAACTTTTGTCTTCTCTACTTATTATTCCTGGGCTGTAAAAATCCGGGAAACCAAGTATTACCACTGTCTTCATCTGTGGGAGGTTACAGATTCAAATGAATAAATATGCAAATTTATTCAAACTAATGGATGTCAGATTTTAAAGAAAACTGGTCATCCTTCTCTTTATGTTTCTGAAATTTCTTACTAATTGACAAGTCCCAATTGCCAGCAAGGCTCTGTTTTCCACTGCTGGATTCATTTAGAAGGAGAGGGATTCTCTTTGGAAAGACAGCTGTTTGGGCCTTTTCAAGCTCTCTGCTTGCCTTACTGTTTGCTCCAGCCATTGCACAGAAAACGCCCATGCGCTCTGTCTGTTTTCAAACTGGAGACTTGGCATGTATAAAGTTTCTTAATATTGTAGCTCTAGGGAAGGATTTCTTAGAAGACATTTCTTAGCTCACTTCTAAGTAGACACATGGAGAGGATTGCATTGCAAGATTGCAAATGGATTGTAGTTATGAATGTAAATCATGTGTCATCTTGTAATGTCAAGAGATCAAAGTTTGCCATTTACAAAAAGTAACTTTAGAAACCATGAAAAACAGCCTATTTCATTTCACACTGGTTTCCATTCTGGCATTCTTACTTAAAGGCAACAATTCAAAGGAGGCTAAGCAGCAAGGTTCATTGCAAAACTCATTCTCCCAGGGGAAACACACATTTAAAAAGGTAATGTTCATTTTCTTAATAAATGACAATTATTTCATTAGGATTTATCATAATTTGATTTTGAGACAGATAATGGAAGTGTGGTATTATTTTGAATATTTGTAGTATCCCACATTAAGAAATACTTGTTTACAATTGCTGGTTCACTCAAGGAATCCCAGCTGGAGATTTTTGTTAGAAATCAATAATAATAATAAAAAAGCTTCTTGAAAGCTGTATATTCTATATCATTAAAATATTTCAATAGTAGAATTTGTCTGTGATTATGAAATGCTCATTTTTTTCATCTTTAATATTCATGTCTTTTCAACATGGAGAGGATTATCTCTAAACCGCTCACCAGGGTTTTTAACTGAATATAATTTGCTGGCAAATAAATGTGAACAAAATATATTTCAAGTTCAAGGCAATTCTGAGTAGAAAATAAAGTTGTCTTTTTCAATTTTGTTTCCTTGTATGGAAGAGAAAAGAATACATTTTAAATCTGGATACAGTTCCTAGAATCTCCTTTTCAATTGGCAAAACAGCCATAGTGGAAAAATGAAGCAAATATGAATGTATTAAATAAATAAATAAATAAAATTTCTGCTCAAACATCCAGACTAACACTAAGTGGGAAAAAAGGAGACATGGAAAAACTAGATTTTTACACCAATATAGAGTGCCTTTCATACTATAAAACATTAAGTAAGTAATTCAGTAAGTGTCTGAATTTTGTGCTGTAATTTTGAAAGTAAAATTTTTATAAAGTATGTATGGGGGAAAGTGCATTCAGAAACGTGTCTATAGGAAATCATATAAATACATTATATAACTCTGTGTGTGTGTGTGTGTATATTACACACATATACATATATTTAAAATATTATAGTATATATAGAAATAGTCCTCAGCTTACAACAGTTCATTTAGTGACTGTTCAAAGTTACAACGGCATTGCAAAAAATGACTTATGACCGTTTTTCACACTTACGACCATTGCAGCATCCCCGCAGTCACATGAACAAAATTCACATTGTTTGACAACTGACTCATATTTATGACGGTTGTAGGGTCTTGGGGTCATGTGATCAGCTTTTGAAACCTTCTGATAAGCAAAGTCAATGGGGAAGCCAGATTCACTTAACAACCGTGCAGTGATTCACTTAACAACTGTGGCAAGTATGGTCATAAAAATGAGGCAAAAATAATTGAACAACACTTAGCAACAAAAAATTTGGGCTCAGCTGTGGTTGTAAGTTGAGGACTATCTCTATATTATATATATAGTTTCTCCCTCTCTTACATTTTCACAGAAAAACATAAATGAGTAAAACAAAAAGAAACTATTTCCAGTGAAACATTTGATTTCACAGTCTTGAAATCTGATGTGAAAATGAGAAATAACATAGTATTCCACTTAATTAGTATTTAGTGAGGTGGGAACATCCAAACTGCCTCACATAAGATTAGGCTTGCATTAAATTAGGCAGTTCAGAAATCTAATGGAACAGTGTTTGTGATCAAAGGACTTGCTTAAGGCTAGGCCACTAGTCATGTTGCAGTTTAGGAGTTTTTTAAGGCTTAGTATTACACTCTTTTGCTTAAGGCATTTTGATGGATTCAAATTAAAGTCAACTGTCAAGTGTAGTACTCATGCCATATGCTAAAAACATCACAACAAATTTGCTGACCATATTAAGGAGAAGAAAAAGTCACATATGGGAATAATAATTTTCCTTTGAAAATCACATAGCAATGTTAATATAAAGCCACCCTGCTCTATTAATAATACATCCATTTTGTAAAAAGACACCATTAATTTGGGAAAAGGGCCAAAAGGACTTAGAATAGAACATTTTAGAAATATGAAATATGCCCATTGACAAATTCTCCCTTCTGAGAACTTATGCCAGATTTTAGCTCTGAGGAAAATAGCTCTGAGGTAGCAAAAATGTAGGCCAGTTAAAGTATGGCATTACCTATCAAGCCAAGTTCACAGAAGTATTGAGTATTGCATGATTAACTGTTGAGTTTTTTCTCAGCATACATTCATTTTCTTCTTCTTCTCATAATTATTGTTGCTATGATCATAATTATAATCAGCTGGACCTTGCCTAGAGTAGGCCATATGCAGCCTTTCAATAGTGCAGTTAAGAAGTTATTTCCTTTTTTTAATATACAAAATGACTGAGGAATTTTTAAGTTTTTTTCCAGATTTTTTTTAAACCCATAAAAAAGGCCAATGCCATTTACCACATGGTTGAGCTCTTTGAAGAAATTTGCTTCAGCACTTCCTTGACTCACCATCTGAGCAAGTATGGAAACCATCCTGCAAAGAGTCCAGCAGTACTGTTGAGTAAAGCATTTTTCTTCGTGTCTTTTCCAGATGGTAGCTCATTGCCTGTTTACAATTGTGTACTGTTGTGAAAAGTCCACTCTATCCATGTTTTTGAGTTCAGGAAATGCTTCCATTGGTTTAGCCTTGCTTCTGATGCTATTGAAAAGCAAGCGTTATTGCTTGAAGGAATGCCTTGCCAATTATGAAACTAATCAAATCTTTGGAATATGAATCTGTTGTTAGAGGCCTGTTCAGCTGGTCTGAGGGACAAAGCTATATCCTGTTTGCTCCCAAATTATGGAAATACAAGGAATATTCGACTTCCATCTCTCTCATCGTTAATCAAAACTATTAGGATGACCTCTTTTCTCATATTCTTGTTATTTGACAATTCAAGTTTGGTTTTTAATTTTTCCTGCTTTGTTTTGTAATGTTGTCCCCCAATTTAACTGCTCATTTGAGCAGAAAGATGGGGTTAAATGTTAGATTAAAAACAAACAAATCATAATATATAAACCTAATCATCGTGGCACGTAAACTGGGGTTGGTGGCTTAATGTTATATACAAATCAGATCTTTATCATTTGTTCAAAAGATGCTTATAAGAAACAATAGCTTGATGTTATGTGTTAACAACCATATGATAAATGTTGCTCTGGTTGGTTTGATTTATGAAAGTAAACAGATTGCCTTATGCTTTGCTCTGTTTTTAAATTTGTTCTTTAAAAGATCATTTAGCAAACATAACTCTTCTTTTCCCTTGGTTTTTGCTACAGTGAGCAATGCCTGTTGTTTCTCAGAAATATGGTCATGTTTGTACAAAATGCTACGTTGTCCTGGGGTTCTCCCTCCTGTGTAATCCTTAAAGGTTTCAGTTGATATTTTCTTGGTTATATCTGTACTCTTGGCATAGTATCCTTTGTTTTCTTTCCCTGTGCTTTAAAATTTTCTGCAAGGACAGAAATTAGGAAAGGCAAAGAGGGACGTTGGTAGTAAGCCTTTCTTTTTTGAAACTGCTAATCTGAATTAGATTACTCAAGCCTGCAATTATGTACTGATTTATCTGGGGCCAGTTTCTGTGAAATCAATAGACCTAACTTCTGAGTATATTTAAATGGGACTGTGTTGTTAATCTTCTTTTAGCTGGGAGAATAAAAAAGAATGACTCTTCACCAAGATGTCAAGTCCTTTTAGAGCTGATAAGAAACTGCTTTTGTAGCCACAGGGGGACTTTGCAGTAAGAATAAACATATCAGAATAATCCTCAATCTTCATCTCCTAGAAAAGATAAAAAAATATGAAAGTTTAATGTCACATAAAATAATGCTCAGAAATAGTTCAATATGTGTAACCATCACTAAGACATCTAAGACACACTAAGATGAACAGTGATTAATATTTATATGTTACTTATATGTAAGGATGTAGGTCTATACATATGTTGTATATAATATGTTTAAATGTGTTATGTATGTGACACTTTGAGAGCAAGCAACTAAATTTCATTTTTAATGTGTGCCATTGTGCCCACAGTAAAAAATAACAATAAAGGTTGTCTGTCTGTCTGTCTGTCTGTCTGTCTGTCTGTCTATCTATCTATCTATCTATCTATCTATCTATCTATCTATCTATCTATCTATCTATCTATCTATCTATCTATCTATCTATCTATCTATCTATCTATCTATCTATCTATCTATCTATCTATCTATCTATCTATCTATCACCATCACTAAGACATTTACCTAGGAAAAATCTTAAAAGGGTCTGCTGGCACAGGTCTATTTTATTTGCTATAATGTTGTACTTCAGGCATTCTTCCAAAAACTTTAAGTTCTCCTACAAGTGATTACATAGCCTTAGTAGCGCAGTGGTTAGAATGCAGTATTGCAGGCTAATTCTACCGACTGCCAGCAGTTCGATCCTGACCGACTCAAGGTTGACTCATCCTTCCATCCTGCCATCCTGGTCAGTAAAATGAGGACCCAGATTGTTGGAGGCAATATACTGACTCTTTAAACCACTTAGAGAGGGCTGTAAAATTGTGAAGTGGTATGTATCTTAAATGCTGTTACTATTAATTGCATCCTTACAATCACAATGAGATGGACTTGGCTGATACATAAAAGTGCCCAAAATGAGCCAAACCACTAAAGTCTGCACGTGGCTCCTAAAGAACGACATAAATTGGTAGTTCAACTTGCTACATAAAAAAAAGGGTAAAACATGATTACAGTGCAATGATATTATCCATAATTGTAATTAAATGGAAACAATTATATTTGCGGGTTTATATTGTTTGTGTACACACACATATACACCCAGGAGGGCCAGTGTGGTGTAGTAGTTATAGTGGAGTAGAAGTAGGCAGATGTGGGTTCTAATCCTTCCTTAGCATGAAGCCAGCTGGGTAACTTTGGACCAGCCTCTTTCTCTCAGGCCTAGACTGGGAAGTTGAAAACATCTACTATCTGCACTAGACTAGCGTGGTAGATTATGGCCCACAACCTCAGATGAAGAGGCCTTCATTCTTCAGTGGATTGATTTGGACTGACTATAAATGCTTATGTCTGACTGCAGCTTTTTCCTTTTTTCTTTTGGAGAATTTAGTTCATAGCATATTTTTCAAAGGCCAGGTGCTTGCATCTCTGTCTTAACTTCTAACTTAACCAGCCCTGCCATTGAGTTTCCTTTTCTTCTGAAGGAACAGTAATTAAAGTTTAATGGGGAATAGGAAACCTTAGATAAAAAGGCACATGTAAGAAATGTCATATTTCTTGACTTAAAAATTAAAAGAAATGCACACACTTATCAGGACCATATTCCTGGAAAAGTACAAGGCTAGCATCCAACATTTCCACCATGCACTTCTAAACTCTATCCTTGCCAGTTTGCCCAAATTGGCTGAGTCAGTCATAATATGGGAGTATTTATCCTACCTGAATATTTGCCCCAAGAAATTCTTGTTTTTGAAGGGTAGGAAATGACTGTTGCCATAGAAGATACTACTAGAGAGAAAGCCATCAAAAGGGACATCTTAGTGAAATGTTATGCCTACAAGTAAATTGAGGAAGAAACATTTTGAAACCATATTCAGTTGTCAATATAACTGCAGAGGAAAGGGGTGTCTTGAACCATTCAGAAAACACAAGGATTTGTGATGATTGTTAGGGGTAAGGGAAGGCAAGCGATGAAATGCATATCATGATGAAAGGGTATTTTAAATGATTCCTTAGCCTTTTATAGCAGATTTGTGCGGCATAATCAGCTCCCAAAAAGAGGGAATGAAGGAATATTCTATTTCTCCCCATGGGTGCATTTACTTTATGGATTTCTCTGCAATTCTGAAGCCGACTGATTGACTATCTTTGTACACATATTATTTATTGATGTATCTTTGGTGGTTTTATAATTGAGATGTGTTTGCTTTATGAATTCATGTCTTCTTTTCAATTTGACTTAATTAAGACCTTTCCTTAAAAGCACACCTGAGAGCAAATTTCAGCGTCAGAGAATATTTAAAACTCTGGCCTTTTTTTTTTTTGTTAAATAGGTTTTGTTAAAAATATGTTGGCATAAATCAACCTGACAATGTTATATTTGGGGTCAGATATTTCTCATATCTGAACTAACCAAGAGAAGAAAAAGTCATGGCTTAATGCAGGAAACATACTTGACTGCTCCTTCTTTTTCTTTAAGAAGTATTTTATAATTAATTTCATATAGAGGCATAACATTATAATGGCATTGTATATAGCATTATTCATTTCCCCATTTGTTGTGCATGCTGTGTGTATAAAAGTAAACGAAAGCCATTCTGTGTAGAAGAGGAAAATTGGGTTACAAAATTGTCAAGCTGTGTCTAAACAGAACCATATTGTAATACGAGAATGAGAAAGAAAACCAGAACATTGAACTAGAGTGGAATCTCTAAAGAATAACTGTGTAGTTTAAGGATACATAGAAAATGAAGCACACACATAGAAAAAAAAATCTCTAACTTAATTTTGTGTATTTCTGAAAATGTTTAAGTTGGACAAAATACATAGGAGGTAATTTAATAATCTGTAAAAAGACTAGCAAGGGAAAAATCAGTATATCATATGCACAGATTTGGAAGACTGATCAGACATTTTGGTTTAAACCCCAAAATGGTATAATTTAAACTTAAAAAAAATAGAATAAAAAACAGAATAAAAGAATTGGAAGGGATCTTGGAGGTCTTCTAGTCTGACTCCTCCACAAGCAGGAGACCCTATACCATTCTGGAGAAATGACTACTCAATCTCTTCTTAACAACTGGCAGTGATGGAGCATCCACAACTTCTGAAGGCAACCCATTCCATTGGCTAAACTTACTTAAACTTACAAAATAATTGACTGTCAGGATACTTATTCAGTAGCACTAAGTAGTTATGAATATTTGTGACTGTGCGTGCATGCATGCATATTTGTATGTACATCTGGATCTGCTTTTCCAAGTACCACCACACCCAGGAAATCATGGCTCTATTGTGTTTTCTTCAGCTGAGCTGAAATTTTTCAGATGACATTTCTTTCCTGACAGCGTTCCTCTAAATATCACTGTTAAGAATTCTCCCCAGACATTCTGCACTGTTGTTCTGAGTGTGAGATAATGGTGATCCCTTCTCCACCAATAATGCCTCAGAACAACATAATGTGGAAGATGACAACTAAAGGCAAATTGATGTCAGGCTCCACAAACTAAGAAAGGCATGTTGAGATTCTCTTTATTGTTTCTTACCTATAATCAGAAATCTTGCCAAACTAAAGCAGACTATTTGCACCATAAGACATATACTTTTGGAGCTGTTAAGGAGGAGACATCTTCATCCTCTTTCTCCCACTCTCTCCCGCTATCTCATTGGATGTCTCTTGCACCTCTGGAATGCATTCCCTCCCTCCTGGGAATCCAGACAACATTCCATCAGAAGAGTAGCTGCCACTGTCATTTTGAGCATTAAACCCTGGTGGTGAGAGGACTTTAGAAAATAGAAAGAAGTTGTTCTACTTCTAGTGGTGAATCCTACCCAATGGAATAAAATTGAATAAAAATAATTTCTCTGTCCATGAATACATTACCCATTTTATTTTTCTCTAATATTTTATTTTAGATGAAGTTCTACATATGCTTCCTGTTTACAGAAAAAAAATTACACTAAGTCTCTACAAAGTTGTCCAAAGTTTTCAACTTGATACAAATAAGATTGTGTTCAAAAAAAAATTGGACTAACTCTTGACCACAGATATGAATGCTCAATAACACAGAGGAAATATTAGTGGAGACAAGAGTAGTTATTTTCAAAATATTTTTTTCAGTCACTTCTACCAAAATAAACTACACCTTCATTTCTGTATCTTTGAATCTTATGTTAAATATTGTTTACTACATTGGATACTACATCATCAGGAAAACTAGGAAAACATTGGAGATGAACATTTGTAGTTTCAGACAGTGAAATTAATAATGCATTTGCTTACTTTGACTTTTGAGACTATCAAAAATGCTTAGTAAAGGGACTTCCGGTGGCTCCGCCGGCGTCACTAGAGTCTCCTCTGTGAGGCTCCGTTCCCTGGGTATGTAAAGCCGCAAAAAATAGTGAACATCAGCTGTTTTTTGCGGTGAAAAATCCCCTCTTCGGGCGAAGAAGAGGTGTAGAGCATCGGGAGTAAAGGGTTGAGCTCCTCTAATATCCCTGGAAAAAGCTTTCAGGGATCAAGAGTGCGAGCTCCCCATAACTCCTGAAGACGCTCCTGCCCAGAGACGCTTCTGTCATCAGACAGAAAAAGACGCCGCGACCGCCTCTGCTTTTAAAAAATAGAACACAAGAGAGACTGTTTGCAGACTGAGTGAATGCAGGAGCTTTTATTGGATTGCAAGTATTTTTTATTGTTTTTCTGGCAATATATTTCTAACTGTTACTTTCAACATAATGCATTCAAGATGGCGTATAGCTTTCACTACTTTCACTGCTAAAGGAAAGTGCTTGAAAGTGAAAGTGAAAGTGAATTCTCCATTTTCTTTTTTCTCTTTGTTCTTGTAAGTGAAGCTAGAGAGACGGTTGTAGAAATTGGATTAAAGCCAGAGCGATTGTTTTAAAATTTAAAATGGAGTGGAATTTACGTTTTAATGTCAAACCTATTTTGGATCGCATTGATGAATTTAAAGAAGAAACGATTGCAATATTGAAAGAGACTAACACAGAAATATTAAAATTAATTAGATCCTTTTTTCCAAATGAAATTGATTTGCAACCGACTGCTGAACATTTTATACAACAATCCAAACAAGAAGAAGACAGTATTGAGAATGAAGAGAATAATGGGAAATGGATTTTGCTTGATAAACAGTTCATTTATGGAGTGGAGGAAGAGGATTTGTTCCAAGACAGGAGGGGATGGCTACTCCTCTCAGACAAGCAGCAAGAAGAAGATTTAACTGAGAAAAAAGAGAAATTGATTCAGTTTAAGAAGCAATCTATCTATGGTGCTGAGGACCAGGAAAAGCAAAGACAGAGATTTGAAATGTTACCTCAACGAAAGTTTATGGTTAAGAGAAATAGAGGACTAATGCAAAGGTTAAGATGGCTTATATGGATTCAAATGATACTGCAAGTAAAAAAGAGAGACTTATTATTTGGAAGGGGGGCCTTGTTATGGAGATCTACCTGGCAGAAGAAAAAACCAAGAGTACGATTGAAGATGTGAAATTAAAATTGTATGCAAGGAATTATGGGTAATTCAAAACTATGGACTGACTCAAGGACTAAGATTATGAATAAGATGTAAGAGAAGATGATTAACGGAAGATATAATATTAAGATTATGAGTAAGACGTTAAAGAAGATGATTAATGGAAGATATAATTAAATTGAAGAAGAATGTACTTGCTTTGAAATGATTTAGGTTTGACATTAGATTGATTGATTGATGGGATAGATAAGCATTATGTGATTTGATAAGGAGGAATCTAAGTTAGAAATGGATTAAATAGATTGTATTTGTTATTTAGGTTTATTTGACATATGAGAAAGCCCAGAAGTCGATTGAAGAAGTGAAATTTAAAATTAAGATTGTTAGATTGATGGTTTAGATATGTAAATGAAAATTAATACTCTTAACAAGATGATTTGTCTGTTTTGTTTAGTGGATTGAAATGATTTAAGGTTTGATATTAGATACTGTATTAGAATTGATAAGGTTGAATAAATGTTAAGTAGAGATTGTATTTAGTATATAGTTTAAAATTCTTGTTAGGATTATATAATAACTTTGTTTGAAGTAGTGGGTTTTCTTTTGTTTTACCCTGTACTCACTCTGGGAAGTCAGGGGGGGGTAGGGAGGGTTTATAATTTTATATACTATGTTTTCTCAACTGCAATGGGGTTGATGCAAGGATATGTAATTATTGTTATTAAGGGGTTGCTCGGGTGGCCTCTGGGCACCACATCTGATGGAAAGAGGAAGGAGGAGTGAAGGCTTAAGTAAGTAGAAAGTTGATAAGAAGGGGGAAGAGTAGGGATAGTTGGGTGGAGTAGAAGGAGGGAGATAGAGAAGGAGAGAGGAGAGTAGGTAGTTAGTTGGTAAGTGAGGGGGGAAGGTTAGGGTTAGGGGGATGTGGTGGTGGGGGTACCGAGCAGTAATGTTAATTGTTTGGTAACTATGGTCTATGATTATTTTCAGTTGAGTTATTATTATTAGATGTATTGAAATAAGTACTTATGTTTTGTTTATGGATGATTTTGAAACATGTATTTATGTTGTGATTATGTTTATTGTTTATTTTAACATTATGATTCGATTTGAGCATTTTTCTTTTTCTGTTAAAAATTAAAAAACCAATAAAAAATAAAAAAAGCTTAGTAAAGGAATGAGCATCTGAAAAAGCAAGTCTAGGATTCTATGCTACCTACATGCATACACACAATCACATTTCTCTCTCTCTCTCTCTCTCTCTCTCTCTCTCTCTCTCTCTCTCTCTCTCTCTCTCTCTCTCTCTCTCTCTCTCTCTCTCCCCCCCCATTTATTCAATTTCTATAACCACTGACAGACATTGAATGAGATGTGCGACTATAGAAATTGAATGAATGAATGAATGAATGAATAAATGATGAATGAACAAATGATATATAAATGTGATTGCGTGTATGATGCTAGTAGCATAGAATCCCAGATTTGCTTTTTCAGATGCTCATCCCTTTACTAAGCATTTTTGATAAGATCTCAAAAGTCCAAGTACAAAAATTACTTTATCGTTCTCAATACCTGAAACTACATTTGTTCATCTTTGATGTTTTCCTGATGGTGTAGCGTCCTTAAAGAATATCTAGCAATGGACTAAATATGTAAATAAGTACAGTTCAGAATACAATAAATAATCTCCTAATACAGAGATATGAAAAATTCATATTCACATAACTTTTCATCATGCAGAACCTTCCTATTTAGAGATAACTTAGTTCCAATTATCCTCTTCTCTACTGTTATAAGCAGGCTATTACCCAAAAAGCACATGTGCATAGTACTTTTTATGTCCCAAACTTTCTCTATGGTCTGTTCTATAAGATAACATAAAACTTTTAGCCACAAGAGTTCTTTATGGTTGCAGTAGTTATGTAAAGGTTTTACCTCCACAGTGAATAGAGCTCTCAATTAAATCAAGCCTTCTATTTTTTTAATCTGGTTTATTTGTCTGCAAAGAAATGTTGCAGTGTTATTCTATAATCTCATTTAAAGTTGGGGTCTGGAGTGTAATGTCATCCTCCAACTATTTGTTTCCCTTCCAAAATCCCACCTCCTCATTTTATTGATCTGAATTAACTGGAACTTGAGTCAAACCACTCTCAACTTGTTTTGTTTTTTGAGAGCCAAACCTGAACGATGAGGTTTGGCAGAACCAAAACTCAAACAGCTCCATTATCCCTGCCTATTAAAATGATGTAACTAAGCCCCAAGTCTTTTATCTCAAACCTCCATCCACTACTGGACATTTGTGGTTGGAAACTGGAAAGAAATCATTCCTGATAATGAATTTTTAAAATTATAACCTGATTCCTGTAGGAATCCAAACCAAAACTATGTTTTCTTTTGCCTCCACTAATTCATGGTGCTGGAAATGCAACTATCTTTGTAGACAGTATTTATGGTTACTCAGAATTAAGCCTATTCAGTTCAGGTGACTGCTACAGCCTAAGAACTCAAAATCGATTAAGAGCTCCTCTAATATTTAATTTCTCAAGATGAGTTAACTAATGACTAAAGATACAAAAAATGAGTTTGTTAACATGAGACCTTTTCTTTCTCATAAAACTCCAGCTTCAAGTAAATGTAGATATCCAAAACTTGTTAAACATGGAAAAATAATATTTTTTTTCACACATGGTTGCCTGTTGTTCCTAAAAATTTCTAGTGATTTTATTCCTTGAAGGCTTATTTTTTTATGCCTTGTACTATATTCCTATATGCAAAGCTTAGTTCCTCTTGTTTTGTGAAAGTCAGAAACTTTTTATCTCCATCCAGCATTTTACTATACTAAAGCAAGAACAATGCAATGCAGCACCTTAATACACAAATAGCTGCTGGTGTAAGGGCTCCTTGCAACTGGAACACCATTGCTACCAGAAACCCTGGTTATCTTGATGTGTGTGCAATGTGTATGTCCTTTATGCACAACAGCCTGATGGAAGCAGGCTAAACATACAGCCGTAGTTTTACTTCAAATCAGTAAGACCCTACAAAGAATGATGCATGAATCATTCTGCTATTTCTCTATCAGTTGTTTATCCTGGGTTCTGAACAATCCAGTGGCACCTCAGATATGAAAGAATTGGTTCTTAGTAAATTGACACTCTTCCCGTTCTTAAGGAACTCAAAATAGTAGAGACTGTTTTCTTTGATTTTCTGTTCATAAGGAGAGTTCTGTGTGCTGGGCTGAAAAACTGGCTCCATATTATCTTAAGGGCTTCATGGAGACATAGATCCAGTACAAAATTATTTCATTACAGTTAATTCAGATTTGTTTTTTATTATTGTCTAAGCACTCACTGGATGTTAGAATAGTTCTAATTTATGAATTTTTGAGGTCACAATCTAAGATAATTAAGTCTACTAATTCTGCACCTGATTGAGAATTGGAATATTTTATGGGAAACAAATTATGGAATATTAAGGGCTGGACAGTGTTACAAATAGGACAAAAGAAATGTGGCCTGCGAATCATTAAATGTGCCAGCACATACATTACCAATTGTCATTAATTTCCAGACTTTAGAAATAGTACATCTCTTATTGCTATGAAAAAAATGTAATGTGCATCCATGTGTTTTGTTTCCTTGCCTGGTCTAGAAGTCTCAGAGAATAGGTTTACAATCTGTGGTACTAGCAAATTTTTCACAAACATTTGTTTTAAATAAACGTCTTTTTTCTTAACCTTTATTTTTACCAATACGTTACCGTAGATTTTTTTGCAACTTTTGTCAGGGCAACACTGTAATACTCATTGAAAAGAGAGAGATACATTAATTTTGGGTCTCAATCTACAATTTATTATAATGAACCACAGCTCCATTAGTCTGAACAGCAAATCTTTTCTCTTTTTAACTGAGCCTTGAGATCCGCTTAAGCTGAAAAAAATATAAGGGCAATTGCTGATAAATCCTTAGCAATGTGCATCAGTTTAGGTCAAATTGACTACTCCCTAAATCATACAGTTGGATTGTGTTAGGCCACTTATGTCTCAAATGCATTCCTTTTGAGAACAAATAGCTCTATTTCTATTCCATAACTTTCTACAAAATGTTTGGGTGGAACCCATTTGACTTATAAAATTATTAGTATGTCCATAAATAAGTGGATTATCATCAAATATATGAATGGCTTTCTTAAGATATTTATTGTAAGAGGCCAAGCTAAAGCTGTATAATGGATTTTCCTTTAAAACTAACATTTTAGGGGCCAACAAAACACACAGTATGAAAGCTGGATACCAGATGCTCCACATCTTTGGGAAGTAAAAGGTGTTTCCTATTGTCTTACAAGTTTAACAATATAATATAGTGACCTATACTGTGTAAAATCATTTGTATTTTGAACGAATCATTTGTACCTAGCCAGTGATAATCCATAGTTCCCAATCTTATCACCTGGTTACATTGCTTAATCCAAGTGGAATGAATTGCCAATAATGTTTTAATAACAGATGAAATTAGACTGACTTCTAAATGTTTTTCATCTTATTGCTTTAAACAATAAAAACACCTTGTTGTAAATTTAGATGATCTCAGCAAAGTTAATCTTAACAGCAGAACATAAAAACAGTCTTGTAAAATTATTGAAGTGATAAAACTTGTGGAGTCTCTGTTTGTGAATTGTGAGGCTAAATAAATTTGTTAAACAAATAAATGAAATAAAAACAGTAGAAATGGTTTACAAGGCTGTACTTCCTTTGGAAGAAAATATGTGTGAGTTGGAGATTAATCATTGTCCATTTATATTTAGATATCTCCAGGATGTTCATGAATTATTTAAGAAGAATAATGGGAGAGTGTTAATTAAGAAAGGGTGGCCCTAATCAAATGAGAGCGAAAAACTATCTTGCTAACAAATATTGTTATATAGGAAAAAGATCTAGTAAACAAATCTATATAGGAAAAAGGTCTAGTAAACAAAAAAAGATCTAGTAAACAAATCGTAGCATCAGAGAAAACAAATGAATATGCTTTTATTTATTTAAAAAACATTTATCACTTCAGCTTAAAAACTCAAAGTATTTTGTAATAAAATATTATATATATATATAAAATTTTGAATTTATAGTGTTCACGGTATATGAGGTCTGACTGCAAAACATACTCCTAGACTGGAGCAAAACGCAGAACAGACTGATTTATATTTGGTAGACCTGGTGTCTCACCCAATAGATAAGATATATATCCTCCCTGGTTTCTGCTGACAGGAGTAAGGGGGAACCTGTGGCTCAAAAGGGTAATACAGCTGTCTAACATGCAAGCTGCCCAGGTTCGAATCCCTGAAGGGTGTGACTAGCTGATGAGGGCTAATGAGCCTAAAATAGCTATACTAGCCTCCCACTAACTCTTTGTCAGCCACAAAATTTTGAATTTATAGTGTTCACAGTATCTGAGGTCTGCCTGCAACACATGCTCCTAGATTGGAGCGAAACCCAGAATGGGTGCCTCACCCAACAGATAAGATGTATGTATGTATATGTATATATGTATGTATGTATACGTGTATACACACACACACACACACACACACACATACATACACACACGGAAAGTTTTTCAGACAGACCGGTCTGATTGATTACACTTTGGCATTTTAACTGCTATATATTTGATGGTTACTACTTTATACCTGTGATGAAATCTCCAGTTAGACTGGAAGGAGGGGTCAAGAGGGGCTTGAGTCTGGAGACTTTGCACTGCAGGACCTGGCACAGACCTGATGTCCCCTAGAACCCTTGAAAACTTAACTTGACTCTTCACAATTGTTTCTGGTTGCTTTTGCCTGACATCTAGACTGTCATTCCAGAGATATAAATCAGCTAAGTAAGTATAAGTCTGGCCACACAATTTAGATCTCAGCCACAGAATTATGTGACTTGGGACAAGTTGTACCATTAGCAGCCTTGAATCCAGGGCCCATGTTTAAGTCATCTCAGGTGGTAAACAAGTCCTTTTTTTTTCCACAGAAAAAGCTAAGCCCACATAAAAGAAACAATGAGAATTATCCCTGACAGTGATTCCAGCAAATTGCATTCAACTGAGGGCAGCTGTCTAACAGGCACCTACCTGCTGGTTAAGAGCACATAAATATATGTCAGTCTTAAAAGTCCATGGCTTAAAGATGTGAGTTGTACAGGTAATTGCTGCAAAGCACTGCATGTTAAAAAAAATGTACCTGTAACCTGCCAGATAACAATACAAAAAAGTCCAGCCACATATGATGATTTCAAATACATTTTTCTCCTAATAAGTCCTAAAAAGTCACAAAAAAGAACTTAAAGTGAAGCAAATGTTTTACCTTTCTGACCTTTTGAAAGATCCTGAGAATGTGATGTTGTCATTTGTGCACGGGGACAAGGGGAATGTGCAAAGCCAGCACAGGGGTTGTATTGAGTGTTATTGATAGATGTGATTATATCTCAGATACAAACTTTATAAACTTTATGAATTTTTATATGCTTTTATATTGTTCTTGTTGTTTTTTAAAATTGTTGTATTGTTCGTTATTGTTCCTTTTACATTTGTTTTAATTGTTTGTAAAAGTCATATATGAAAGGGTCAGCTATATACAAATTTGGAAAAATAATAATAAATGATTGGGGGTTCACTCAGTTTTCAAGAAAGATTAGTTTTGAAAGGCAAAGAGTCATTGACAGAGATTTATTGGCAGGGTTAAAAATCTACTTTCAGTGTCATATAAATTTCAACAACATAGAAAACTTAATAAGGTTTGATAAGAAATTATTGAAGTTATGGCAGCATATAGAACAGGTCTCTTCAAACTTGGCCCTTTTATGACTTGTGGACTTCAATTTCCAGAATTCCTCAACCAGCGTGCCTGGCTGAGGAATTCTGGGAGTTGAAGTCCATAAGTCATAAAAGGGCCAAGTTTGAAGACCCCTGATATTGAGATTAAATTTATATTTCAGTCAGGAAGAATTGTACTGTAATATCTGTAACTTTTTAGTATTTATGTAAAGAGTAAAATAAAAATGCATCTGTTACAATATAAAATCTATAAGCTTAGTTATTTCTTTAGTTTTCAAATAAATAATGTCTGTATATGGCCATTTATGGCCAGTTGTTCCAGGATAACTTTCAATAAAGTAAGTTATATTATTTGGAAGTTTATTTATTCAAGGTAGAAAACAGATTTGATGCAATAATATTGTATGGAATTATGTGTCTGTATTATATATAATTTTGCAACAATGATATATATATTTCAGTATATATTGTTCTGGTTTGTCTGTGGAGATTCTCAGTCATTCAGGTCATGGTTATCCCAAAGGAGCTTTTTAAAAAGGCAACTGGATTTTGTTTTTCCTTGAAGACGTTTCCTTCAGAACTGAAAAAGTTCTTGGATGAGAAACAAAACGTTTTCAAGGAAAAACAAAATCCAGTTGCCTTTTTGGTGAACAAACATGATGTATGCTGGACCCTGTCTTGCAAATGCAACTCAGTGTGTTGAGAATGCAAAAATTCTCTAAGGATGAGAAAGTCAAGTGCATAAATATCTTTTAAGAGCCGAGGTAGCTCAGGTACAGTAATTACTGCCCAAGTAATAGGTGCTCAATACTTTTGTTAATAATAGAAAATCCAACTACTTAATCAAAAATGATTTAAGGCAATGCATACCGGTAGTTGACTAAAATCATTATAAGGAACAATATAACAAAATATAGCATTGCAATCCATTGGAAAAAACATGAAACACAGTCAGCATGTCTAAGAAATAACTAATTTTTCATAAAAGTTACACAGTTTGGCTAGATGAGAAACTATTATTCTCCATGAAAATATATTCATCTCTTGCTGTTCTTGGCTGACTCTCATGCCTGTCCACCTTTTTGGAAAGATTGCATAATTTTATGATCTTTGTTTGTTTCTATTTAGAAACACAGCATGCAGGAATGTTCCTAACAGGTCAATGGCCATGATATCCATCTATGCTAGTGTATTACCCTGTAATAATTTTGCTTCTCTGGTTATAGTTGCAATTAGTTCTTTATTAATGCTTATAAGAATAAAGGCTTAGACCAAGGGTATCCAGCCTTGCCAATTTTAAGATCTGTGGACTTCAACTCCCAGAATTCCCTAGCTACCTATGCTGGCTGGAGAACTCTGGAAATTGAAGTCCACAAATATTAAAATTGCCAAGATTTGACATACCTGGCTTAGGTAATTCAAACCTTATGCTATTAAGATCAATGGGCAAACTCGCAGATACGATGCAAGGATTGCATTAATTGTTTCTAGTTTTGTAAAATGCCTATTTACAATTTCTCCTAACAAAATAGAACTTTCAGGTTTATTATAAATTATCATATTCATACATTATCATATGCTTAGCTTACAAATATGTTTTTAACATCAGATCATTTTAACAAACTGAACCATCTTTTATATTTTTATATGTAACTTTTGTATATTCTTATCATTTGTGACACGACTCCTAATAATTTGTCATGAATCTTTGCAAATAATTACTAATATCTGAAGTATTGTTTCTTCTTTGACTTTCATTTCTTCCTGACTAAACAGCATTGACACAAATTGAAATCTATGTATCAGTACCAGTATCTCACTGAATATTGAGGTGAAAATGAGCCTTTTCATTGGCAGGGAGTTGTTGCTGACAGCACATACTGGTAGGGAGCAACAAAATATTTGAATGGATAATTGTCTCTCCCTGGGCATGTCCTTCAACCTGAAGCAAGCTTGTTGCTTTGAAAAACTAAATCATTTGGAAATAGGATTTACAATAGATTTCTGTCATTTCCTTTTAACAGTTTCATATTTTGGAAGCTAGAAAAAGAAATAAGGGGTCATCGACCCTGAATTTAATCCTGACCAAAGGAGAAGTATTGTCAATGGACTGAAGTCATTCACAGAAGTTAACCTGTACTTTAGGAAGGAAGACTTTTATAAACATCAGATGAAAACTGGGCAGTATGTGATAATTGAAAAAACTTGCCCAAGTGAGATGACAAGTTTTTAAAAATAAGCAACTTCAAAATAGTAATAATGTTTAGAATTATATACTGCTCCATAGTGCTTTATAGCACTCTCTGTGTGGTTTACAATGTCAGCACATTGCCCCCAACAATCTGGGTCCTAATTTTACCAATTTCAGAAGGATGGGAGGCTGAGTCAGCCTCAAACCCCATCAGGATCAAACCCCAGGCTGTGGGCAGAGTTTGCCTGCAATATTGCATTCTAACTACTGCGCCACCAGAGCTTTTCAGACAAAAGTCAAATCTAGGACAAGGAAAACTGGAAAAGCTTTAAAGAGGCCCATATGAATAAATAAGAAGCTCACTGATAAATTGAAAAACAAAACCAAGGAAATAACCAATAACCAACTATAAATAATAAACAAGAGTAATAAAAAAACAAGTGGCAGCAGGAACTAACAACTAAGGAGCAGTGTAAACTCCTCAGTCCAATAGAATAGATCACACAGGTAAGATATGCAAATTATAATCAGGTTTTTTTGGGATATGGCTAGAACAGGGGTAGGCAACCTTGGCTCTTTTATGACTCATGGACTTCAACTCCCAGAATTTATGAGTCATAAAAGAGCCGAGGTTGCCTACCCCTGGGCTAGAATGAAAAGCAAAGCATGGAGGCTGTTAGTGTGTTGTGCAGGAAAGGTGGGGAAGAGTGGTTGTAAATCGTTGGGCATCTACCTGAAGGTAAATTGTGAGTGGCTCCCCCAGGTCTGAGATTCAACAAATGTTATTCAACATCTATAAAATACTGTATGTTTTAAAGGCTGAAAACAAAAGAGGTATTTTTCAAATGTATAGCTAACACTAATTTAATGAGACTGTCAATGGAGCAAATAGCGATTTAAAATACTTAAACCCAGTCCAATTCCATTATGACAGTACCAATTGAAGATAAAATAAAGTCTATCATCTGGGGGTAAGGAAAATGAAACCTGTGGGTACAGAACTGGAGAAATCTGGCTTGGCAGCATGGTAATATGAAAAGATCTAGGAGTCTTAATGGACAACCAATTGAACAGGACTGAGCAATATTACACAGATATTAAATATGGCAATGCAACCTTGGGCTGCATTAATAGTAGCACTATGTCCAGATCACAAAAGGCAAGAGTTCCACAGTCCTCAGTTGGTTAGATTGCACTTAAAATACTGAGTTTTGGGTATCACACTTTAAAAGAGACACACAGAAGTGGGAATAGATTCGGAGGATTGCTATTAGGTGACGAGGATCTGGATGCCAAGGCTCATGAAAAAATGCTTAAAGGAATCAAAAAGACTTAACTTTCAAAAAAAGAAGCAATTGGGGAAGTATGACAATAAATATAATTGGCAAGAAAAGTTAGAGTTGCTCTCTGTTGAAAGTAGAATTAATAATTAGAGTCAATATTTTAAGATTAAAAAATAAATAAAAAAATTCAATATTAGCAGGAATATCTTGAACGGTTAGACCAGGGCTCTTCAACCAGTGGTACGGGTACCACCTGTGGTACATTGGCACCTGGCAGGTGGTACGCGACCATCCTAGAAAAGTGGTAGAGGGGGAGGGTAATGAGCTGAATCGGTGGCAGTACCGCACAAGCCTGAGCAAGAGATGGCTGGAGCTGCAGGGCTGTCAGGGCTCAGCTGAAGTGCCAGGATCAGTGCCAGGCTCCAGCTGGAGCTCGGCATTGATCCTGGCACTTCTGCTGAGCCCAGAAGATGTGCCAATCAGCTGGAATGTTACAGCATCTCCAGGGTCTTGTGGTTTACATTCAGATGCTTGGCAACTGATTCATATTTATGATGGTCACAGTGTCCCAGGGTCATGTGAAGTGACCAAAACCTTCTGCAACCACCCAATAGACAGGGGGAATAAAAACCAAACACCCCCCACCCCACCTCCGCTGCCAATCTTCAACAGAAATACTCACAACAATGGAAACCTCGGACAGGAGGAAGAGCGTGGTTGGGCGGGCAGGCAGGTGTCTTGCTCGGCTGTGGCTTGGGGGGCACTTTTTTCAGTGCCATTGTAACTTTGAACAGTCACTAAGCAAACTGTTGTAAGTCGAGTACTACCTGTACTTTATCACTTTTTTCCTTTTTTGGGGGGGGTCATCAAGTTTTTGACACCTTGCTAGGCGATTGGGGGTACTCGGATGTTGCCATATCCTAAAAGTAGTACAATGGGTGAAAAGGTTGAAAAGCCTTTGTTAGACAATGGGGTTTATCTATAACAATAGTGGATTCTCTCTTGCTGGAAATTTTCTGGTGCCAGAAGTGATTCTTCCATTGAGCAGGTGATGTATGTATGAGTTGGAAGAGAATTTATAGATTATCTGATTAGTTGAGATAATCTATAAATTCTCTTCCAACTCATACATTTTATGGTTCTAAATATTTGTAGACGGTTGTCCCATTTAAATAAAAATTACCTTCCAACTAGATGAGCTTTCCCATCTTTAATAACAAAAGATATTGTCTTGTTTGTCATCTCAGGGAACAGAAAAACTGAAGTTTCTCCTTTCATATTGAGTGATGGCTTCTTCTTGTTATTGTTCCATATTCCTAAGCCATCACTTAATATGAAACTTCAGATTCAGAAGGCCCTAGATTCAATGGTGGCAAAATTAGGAAAATCTCTTTCTTAAGCTTCATTCAGATCATATCAATCAGAAAAGATAGTGTTCAACTGGATCAATGGCTTAACATAGACTGTGGAAGATTTATATTTAGTTAATTTCTCCTTGCTTCCTATTCACACCTGGCTTCCCCTTGAATAGATGTTATATGATAGGAACCCCTTTTCTTTAATCCAAAGAATAAGCATTTGTCTTTTTCATATTTAGTAAAAAAAAAAAAGCTGCAGGAATGGAAACTTTGAAAGCCAGCTTCAGTCATTGAAAAGATCCAATCTTTTTTTATGGATGGGCAGAAAAAATACATTATTATATAAAAAATTTAGGAGGGATATATATCATCTTGAGTTAGCTTCAAAACTACTGATATCAAAATATTATAGATGTTCCAGGGAAAAAAATTAGGAATTATTGGCTTGAACTGTAAAGATTGTCAGAAGATCAATACAGAAATAATTTAAGGATAAAAAAAAAAGGTTTACAGTGAACATGCCATCTTTCTGTTGGGTTAGCTTTGAAACGGTAGAATTCTTTTACACTGGAATATATATGATTGATTCATTCCAACAGGAAGTCTCTGAGGGGATTCCTGAACCCCCTCTCATTTTTTTTGTAGTTCCACAAAGCTTTTGATATTACATAACACTGACACTGTGAGTGTTTATCAGAGGATCCGATCTTAATGGAAGAAAGTAAGATGTGGAGAAACTAACCATAATGAGACAATATTGTTTTACTTAAAAAAAAACTCTCCCAGCCTTTAAACCATTCATGAATTTTTAAACTATTTGTATGAATTTCATTAAATCTGCCCCATATAATCTAATGACGTACACACTGTTATCTGAGAAAGAGTTTCATCAAAGTTGTCGTATCTAAAACATTACAATGTGTTTATTTCATCAAACCTGTTTCGAGTACAATTTGTTAGTAAAAGATTGGTCCACTATGGTTCTGCCTGATGAATCAGAGAGACTTAGTTTAATGGAATAGAAGGACTGTTAATCAATTACCCTACAGTTTAAGAGGAAAATTGCTTTTATTTGAGTGAATTAACTATTAGAGGGTGTAAGTTTAAAAAAAACCTGTGCAAATAACTTGTATTTGAAGATTCTGTTCATGTATGTATGTGGGTGTTTTTTTTTAAAGGCTGTATGTGAAAAGAGACTATCAAAGTTCAAGAAATAAAATAAAGCAAAGAAAATGTCAGAACAAAAAATGGAAATTGCCAAGAGGACAAGCCAAGAAAGACAAAGATTTCAGGAAAGAATTAAATTAAGAGTTTCAGGCAGCTATTAAAAGAGACAAGCCATATTACACTGACTTTTTAAAAAAAACGTTGAAGATGGAAACAGGAAACAAGAAAGAAAGACTTCTAATTTCTGAAGTTAGAATGAAGTTCCAACCTCAAACAGATATGCTAAAAGGGCAGAGAATAACTGTTTCTAAAATGATCAAAAAGATGGAAAGAATACACTGAAATTCTGTACAGCGAAGATATTCAAGATATAAATCTCTAGTGCTAGATGATAAAGTTAGATCTTTAGACATTACTGAGTCAGATAACTACAGGATTTAATCAAATATCTATAAAAATATGGCAAGCAACAGAAGAAGAATCAGTAAAGTTGCTCTGCCGTCAGTCTGTAGGATGACACAGTAGCTAACATATAGAAATGGATCAGTCTACATATCAATTTTAAAGAATAAAGACTTCACAATTTTGCAAATGATCACACAATATTCTTAATTTCAAATGCTAGCAAAAATTGCTTAGGATCATCAGTGCTCCATTGGAAAAGATCTGAAGGACCAGATTGGGCACACATTATCTGAGAAAAAATCTTTTTCTGCAATTGTTAAGAGTCCACATTGACTTGATAGCATAAAATCAATCAATCAATCAATCAATCAGTACACTCATCAACTAGAATACGCTGTATTGGGGAATTATAGAAATATTACAAAGCTATCTTATCCTCACTTTTACTCAAAATCTAGAATAGGATTACATATTCCACTTTCATTAATGCCCTATTTGGATGCTTTCCCGGCTCCTCATTGTATGAATAACCATCATTTGAATACAAATGGGATGATCGCTTGGCTTTGCCCTCTGTAATTAGCTACCATTCTTGATTTTCACATGGTGGGAAACCAAATGTCTTGTCAGACAGTCCTCTGTATGTTGATCAAAATTCTCATTTTAGGAGTTTAAAGGAGGGTGGTTGAACACATTTATTTTCTCAGCATGTAGAAATACATGAGAGTGTGGAAGAGCAAATGATCTGAATGGAAAATAAATCATGTGTGAATTGAGCCTTAAATGGAGTTGAATAGGTAAGAAGTATAGATTCTTATTATAACAGACATAATTCTGGAATATATACATGTCTCGTGCTATCCAGTGAATTTATTGTCTTTATTGCCTCAACTTATTGTTATTCAGATGAGGCAAAATTTGGACCCAGGCTTTTTTAATGGTAATAATAGTAATCTGATTACTAGAAAATCAAGGTCTGAAAAAAATGACTCAGCAAAGGAAGGAAAAATAGTTAATGATGGCTTAGCCTGCATATTTCTTTAAAGTCTTTCTTTTTTCTTTTTTAATGTTAATAGGAAAATTGCTTCCATTTGCTGGGTTATGCTTTTCCCAGCCTAGAGCTAAGGGTAGAATGATGTGATCCATATTATTTTTAATTGAAAAGTCTGTTGTATATAGTCAGAACCCAGGACTGTAGCTTCTGTGGAAAAGGAATGGGAATTGTGCCATTGATTTCAATGTGTTGTTGAACCGAAGTAGAAAACAACAGGTGACTAACTTCTCTTTCCTTTCTGGAGACAGGGATGTAATTCATCCCCATCTTGTAGAAATAAATGCTGCTTTATTGTGTTCCAAATGTAGATCTGTGCAATCATTAATCAAAAACCTCAATAACATTCAGCTATACTATATGCAGTATATAATCCTAAATTCCATATAATGTACCTTCAGATAATTACGGTATGTTTAAATATGTAAATTTATTTAGCATATGATGAAAACATGACAGAAGAGGAGTAAAAAGATATGTAAATGCATGCACTTTACCATTTCTCCTGATTAAAAATCCCCTCCTATTTGTTTTATTATGCACATAATCTGTGCCCTAAGGAAACTGTTCATTTGAGTGATTCCCCAAGCCAAAAAATAAGATGTACTCTTCCCATCTTCTCTTAATGGTTCAGCTAGCCTATTTCCCTCTTCTAATGTGTTCTTTTTCCTTAAAAAAAATGTAAGAGTGCTCACAATTGCATAAGAATGACAGAATAATTCCACCCCAATGGTTGAGTCTTCTGAATTGCTCAGGTCCATTTCAAATCCTGTTACCCTAAATATAGCACAAAGTCATTATCATATGGATCTACATATTAATATAAATGGCCAGCATAACATAGCCTCCACTTTTTCTCTCCAAACATGACTAATTCTTTTTTTTGGCCAGCTGTACAATCCATGCTTGACCAGTTAAACTGGCCTTCTTCCAGTCAGTTACAGGAAAAATATTTCTTTTGAAGGTCATTTAATCTTCAAAGGATGTAATTTTCTCTTCAGCTATTCTGAGTGGCTTAAAGCTGTATCTTGCTTAGATGTATGATGTGCTACTCTTCCTTCAAAAGTGCAGAAGAGAAGTTACTGGGGTAGATGCAAGCTCTCATTTAGTCCTGTTATTCTAACTAAAGAAGAGAAAAGCATGATATAAGTTTGGCTCTTAGAAGACATTTCTAAGAGCCATGGTGGTGTAGTGATTAGAATGCAGTAGTACAGGCTGACTCACTGCTCACTGCCAGGAGTTCGGTCCTGACCGGCTCAAGATTAACTCAGCCTTCCATCCTTCCGAGGTTGGTAAAATGAGGACCCAGATTGTTGGGGGCAATATGCTGACTCTGTAAACCACTTAAGGGGAGAGCTGTAATGCATTGTGAAGCAGTATATAAGTCTAAGTGCTATTGCTATTTCTCTACTTGGGTTCTAGAATGGAGAAGCAAGAGAAAGGACCTGGGAGCACATACTAGCTTCTCTGCTTTGCCTTCTTCCAAATACTTCTTTCATTAACAGTTGCTGCTCCTTGCTCCTCTTTAGCCACAAGTGGTTGTGATGGGCAGGTAGATTTGAAGGTTTCTTGTATTTATTCCTGAAATCTTTTCATAGAATATTTACCTGCCAGCTGTGGAGATAAGGTGCCCCCCCTCCTCAGCCTAGAGCAAAGCTCTCTAGCAGCACTTCACTTTGTTGATTAAAAGTAGAGTTAAAGGATCTGTGCTTCAGTGAAAGTAGAAGCCTACAGCTGGAATCAATTATTTTGATTTCTGTAGGATGTTTTTCAGAAGCCTGTCTGAGCCATGAGCTTGTCAGCATTATTGGTGATCCGTGGACAGTATTGTTAGCTTATCACCTTTAAAAATGATTTTATCACTCATGTTGGATTGATTAGTAACAGAGACTACCTTTCTGCTGCATTGGCTTCCAGTCCTTTCTACACCAGGACCACATGTTTCAGCAGTAACAAGATTCTGGCACCATCAGCAGCTAAAGAAACTTCATGGCCTTTTCCTGTCTAGACATAAAGGAAGGGTGGTCTCCTGGATCTTTCTGTAGCTATCACAAGGGACAGGCAATCCAACCAAAAAGAACCTGTGTCCCATTTGTAAAGTTCCAGAAAAGGAATACATGACAAACAAGTATAATGATGTGAATTTAATTTACATTATCATTACAGTAATGCTTTTTCACACTGATTCACAACATTCTTGTTTGGAGGGCAAAGTCCAACTGATAATAAATTTTTGCTTTTACATATTCATATATGTGCTAATCAAGGCACATGTGCTTAACCTGAATTAACTGATTGCATTTAATAGAGCTTATTCCCCAGTCCTGCAGATGGTTGTTTCACACACATCCCATAATGCACTATGCCATCTTTTACCAACCCAATGCTCTCTGGATGTGTTGGACTATTAATATCATAACCTGAGAACTGCGCCCTGTAATCTGTTAGCTGGGGGCAAGGGGAATTGTTGGCTCACATTGTTGGAGAGTGCCAGATTGCAAAAATAGTTGTTATATGCCAGGGGTTTTCAAACATGGCCCTTTTATGACTTGTGGACTTGAAATCCCAGAATTCCTCAGCCAGGCATGCTGGCTGAGGAATTCTGGGATTTGAAATCCTCAGGTCATAAAAGGGCCAAGTTTGAAGACCCCTGTTCTATATGCCATAGGAATGACAAATTCTAGGAAGTCTTCAGAGAAAAAAATAGGTTTTCATACTTCTCTGTCTTACTAAGTAAGATTACTTAGAGTTGACATTACAGTGGGAAGTTCCTATTCTGTCCTAGGCAAGCTGAAATTTTTTGCATACATCTCTAGATGGCAGGAATACAGCCTTCCTGTAATCTTTTCACAAAACGTTTACCTGGATAAATAGAAATAAAACATTCATAAAATTATAAATAAAATAAATATTCTGGTTTTAGAAAGCCAAAAGATACTAGAAAAACACTTGTGAGCCTTTCTTAAACTGGAAATGCAGTTGGAAGAACTTTTTTTAAAAATGTGTTGTGATACTGCACTCCAGGTTAGTAGTCAGTAAATGCTATCAATATGCTGAGGCCTGTTTCATTTGCATTTGAAAGGAAATTGGTGATTTCAATCAGTGTTATATAAATAAATATGTCCTCCCTTGTGATAATCCACCAGGAGAAGTGGCTGCAGAGATTCCAAACAATTTAGTGCAAAGTATTTTGGCAAGCAGTGTCTGTATGCACAAATGGGGATAAGTGGATGTTAAGAAAACATTAACTATTGATGTTAACCAAGACCTATTTTGCTGTTCCCGAGGACTGTCAAATGTACTTGCTTCCCTTTTAAAGAATAACTGGGAGCAAATAAAAGACTTTCAGAAGCAATCAAATCATATAAGAAGCCCAGTTGACTGCAGCAGAATTTTATTCCAAATAAATATGTATACCATGGCAGTGCTCCAGTCAACAATGCTCGGTTTCATGGGATTCTCACTGTTAAAGGACATGCATTATAAGGGCCTTTGTACAGATTCTAGATAATTAGGTCATAATTTCTGAGATATTTCCTGACTAGATTCTTCAGTGCCTTCAATAATGGCAGAGCTTCTAATGTACATTCACTAGAAAAAATCTTAAAAATTCAAGTATATATTCAGAGATATATCTGCCTTGAAATAGCTCATGTTAAACGTCAGGAGATGACCACAAGATTCTGTCATAAAATCCTTAGTTATAATTTGTATGACATAACATGTTTTATTAAACTTGCCAAATTTCAATTACACACGAGTCATGGGTTCCAAATTTTGGAGACATTTTATAAGTTAACTCATTTGAGGTACCTTGGTTCAAAAACTGTTGCCCTATGAGGTACTATTTCTCCCAGATAAAGGTTACCACAACGAGAGTTTTAATAGTATACTAGACAACCCATCGCCCTGTTGGGTCATTGTTTCAGAGATATTTCCTTATCTAAATAGAGAAACAGAATGCCCAGGGGTCGGAGTGACTTCTGGCCTCTTGCTGACTTCTCCATTGAATTGTGGGAAACTGGCAGGAGCATCAGAATCCTTCCTTCCTTCCTTCCTTCCTTCCTTCCTTCCTTCCTTCCTTCCTTCCTTCCTTCCTTCCTTCTTTCCTTCCTTCCTTCCTTCCTTCCTTCCTTCCTTCCTTCCTTCCTTCCTTCCTTCCTTCCTTCCTTCCTTCCTTCCTTCCTTCCCAATGATTCAACAATCTCACAACAAATCCCATTATTGTGGCGTATACCATTCTCAATTTTATGCTGTCTTGAGGATCCATGAAGTAAATTTGAATAAATTTGGCTTGCCGGTTGGGTGATGCAGCATTAAGTGTCTGATGTAATGATAGATTTGCCCTTGAATAAACACAGAAGGATTCCATACATTCCTTATAAGAAGGACTTTTTTTTTTGCATGTTTGGACGAGGTCGTTGTATTGTCTGATGTTCTTTCCAAACTAGGTTCATCATTGTTATATAAATGGATTCATTGGGCAGAGGTTGCAAATTGCCTATTCTAGCCTTTCTCCTCACACAGCAGAAATTGGCAGTTTCTCCAGGGAATACAAATGCACAATAGGCAGGGCAGACTTTGGCCATCGCACCAACATTAGTAGATATATTACATTATACAATTTATGCTTTTTGCATCACTCTTAGTCTGTTGAGGTCTTGTGGTTGAAGATGGATGTTGTCACATTGAGGAAACTTGCAATAATTAGCATTTGCCACATTTTTGAGTTGATTTTTCTTCCTCCATCTTTTCTTGTCTCCTCATTCTGTACCTTTCCTTATTATTCTGATGCATGTAGAGAAGAGAGAGGGCAGGTATTGTCATACTGCACTGCTCCTGACCCTCCCCCCAGTCTAATTGTCCTTTCCATTGACCCCAGTGCAGAGTAGTTGATCCTCTTGTTTAAGATCTTGCTAATATCTTGCTCAAGATCACTGTGAAAAGGCACATCCAACCTACGCGCACATATAGGCACCATCAGCAAGATTCACATCCTCTCTTTCTTTCTGTCTTTGCACATCAATTTCCATTTATTTGAGAATACATGAAGCTCGTTTCAAAGTTAAAATATTAACATATCCACAAAGCAATACAGTATTTTTTTCAGCCAATTCTCAGCATATGGCTGCTAAATTTCAACAATGTATGTGGAGAGAATCAGAGCCAGATATCAATAGGGCTGTGGAGGTCCTCTATTTCTGAAAGGCTGCTGGTTTCCCACAAGGGGTGTAGATGTGTATTGAACTATACCAGGGGTAGGCAACCTTGGCTCTTTTATGACTCGTCGACTTCAACTCCCAGAATTCCTGAGCCAGCATGGCTAGCTCAGGAATTCTGGGAGTTGAAGTCCATGAGTCATAAAAGGTTGCCTATCCCCGAACTATACTGAATGATTGCAGTAGTGCTATTTTTGTTATTGGAACCATATTTCTACTCTTTATCATAGCAGATAGCAGCTGTATTTTAAAAAGGAAATAAATATATAAATGAAAGTATCAAACAGTTTAGACTGAACAATTTCATTTAAAATGTCAGATTAACCTTGGTCTACCCATTCTTTTATTGGCAAATATCATTGACTCGATTTTGGATTTTTATACAAATAACAAAATAAAGTGCTTACCCTTCCGCCAATTTCTGAATTAATATTAAGATTCCTGGATTAAGATTAGCAAACAACCCCCCCCATTCAACAATTCTTTTGATTTTTTTTCTATGAAAGACAAGATATAATAACCAATATATATTTAGTTCCCAAATGTAAACAGAAATAAAATCTATTTCTATATCGATGAATTCTTTGCAGTCATCATTATCATAGCCTCATATTTCATTCAGCAAGGTCCACCTTCTGTCATTACTATTATCTCTACTAACTCAAGGAATGCTCTTTTAGTTTATGGCAGAGCAACGTTGGCATGTAGACTTTACAAAACTATTGAATTCTGGCTGTTCTTGCAGCCGGCAATATACAAAATCTGCTTCTCCCTTTACCTGCCTCTATGAGCAGAGAGATTGGCCAGTACCAAGGAAAAGGCACCCAACTTCAAGACGCAATTTTTCAAGACTCCGGTGTTTTTCCATAACTTTGTCTTCAGTGTTCTCCATGGTTTTTCAACTTTCCACTTTGGGGGGATGTTTTATTATTAACACTATCTTGTGTCTCTTATTGGTCTTTATTGGGTCATTATTTAGAGGTTTTGTATCTGAAACATTTGAATTTGGCTGGACATGAAAAAGGCCAGTTCTGAAATATTTTGCTTTAAAATTGTAGTGTTTTTAACAACTATATCTTTAAATTATTTACTACATTCTTTGGTAATCTAGAAGAAAATGCTATAGGTTGTCCTCAACTTATGACCACAGTTGAGCCCAAAAGTTATGTTGCTAATTGAGAAATTTGTTAAGTGAGCTTTGCCCCATTTTATGACTTTTCTCACCACATTTATTAATCGCTGCAGTTCTTAAATTAGTAGCACTGTTGTTAAGTGAATCTTGTTTCCCCACTGACTTTGCTTGTTGCAAGATCACAAAAGGGGATCACTTGATCCAATGACACTGCAACCCTCGTAAATATGAACCAGTTGCCAAGTGTCTGAATTTTGATCATGTGATCATAGGGATACTGCGACGGTCGTAAGTGTGGAAAATGGTCATAAGTCACTTTTTTCAATGCCATTGTAACTTCAAACAGTCACTAAATGAACTGTTGTAAGTTGAGGACTACCCGTACTTGGTATTTTATTTTTAAAAAACTGTATATGTGACTGCATGGATACACACATACTTCAAAAAAGTTTGGTCTCATCAGACAAGGATATAGTTAATTACTTATATTTATTGTGACAAATTAAATAAAAATATTAGACAGTATATACCTTTTATAAAAAGTAAACTGTAGATGACATACAGTCTTTTAAAAAAATATTTATTACAGGCAATATTACCTGATGCCAATAATAGTGCAACATAGGAATAGAAAACTAGCATTATTGACCACTTGAGGGAGATAGTGTGTTTCATCTAGATCACATAAGCTATTTGTATCAAGTGTTCCTTTTCCAGATGGAAAAAAATGAATGTAAGTTTGCTGTGGATAATAGCACTCCAAGATTCATGGAGGTCATATTCCCCCTCATTCTATTATAGAAATTAAGAAACAAGTCTGTGTATTTATTTGATTTCTCTGTTCAGGCATCCTCATAAGTGCTTCGGATCCAGTAGCTACTGCATGTTCCGATTGACCCTGTTGGTGTGTGCACAGATTGATTTCTTGCCATCAAGTTAATGTTGAATCTTAGCAACCACATAAATACATTTTCTCCAGGATGAGCTAACATCCAATGGTGCTCCCATTGTTGTGATAGTTCACCTTGCTAGTCATCCTGTCTTCTCTTTCTTCCCATTGCATAGATACATAGCCATTCTGTCTTTTAATGCGATTCTAGCAGTTATCAACTTCTATGGACTTGCTGAGTTCCAGGAAACAAAAATAATATATGACTTCCAACCCAAAAAAATGCATTTTAATAACCAATGTTTTCGGTAATTAGAATGGTAAGCAATTCACAGGAAAGTTTTTTGGCTATATGTCCAGTTATATTTGAGTGAGTTAAACATTTAGATTCAGATTGCTAAAAGACAGATTTTGATAAAGTGTTTTAAAACATTAAACATATTAAAAATAGGAAATAGAAAAAAATCACTAATAAAAGTGTATATCCACATTAAACGTTTGGCATATTTTATAGGTTTGTTTTTAAAAGAGATTATAGATCTTGTAGAAGATGAAAACATTGTAACTGGGATGGTTTACATAAACAGTCCAAAAATAGTACATTTATCAGGTCTGAAAAATCCAACTGATTTATCACAGAGAAGTTTTTTTTTAATGTAGTACACGCATATCAGATTTGTACAATGTACAGAGATAACATAAAACTCCAGCATGTCAAATAGATTATTCAATAATCTTCTTTTTCTGAAGTCTGGAATAGATAGATGGGTCTAGTGAACTAACACAGCTGCTTTGTTGAATTATGTTGATTTAAGTTGCTTTCAGAGGCAATAATTGTTACAAAACTTCCAGTTACCATCTTTCTATGTTTTCTGTTTGCCTTCCTATTTTTTCCTTCTCATAAAATAATCTTTGAAAGAAAAAAGTTAATAGTTGCATGGGGCTCCTTGATCAGAACCATTAAGAACTGTAAACATTTTGCTATTTCTAAACCAGCTAGAAGAAACTAGTTAGAAATCAGCCTTATCCTTCTTCTTCTCATCTTAGAATTTTTGGAGACAGCTATTCAAGAAGACCATCCCCTGATCATTGGCTGTCTCCATTGGCATTTATATGCATTTGCTGGGTATTTGGTGAAACAATTATGGCAGCTAATGGGAGAATTACATTTGATGAAGCTATTAATTTAGATTTCCAATTTGCAGTGCAAAATGTGAAGTTATGTTATTTGCTCATCTACTTAAAAAAAAACCCTCTCATTTTTCCTTCATCCTGTATGTTATGTAAAAAGATCTAACTTGTCATTATTATGTTTCTCCTGATGTGAATAAGTCTTTAGGTTCCTCTCTAAATGAATGATGGTTGTAGGGGGGAATGTTTGCACACATTCACTGAAGCCAAAGTAGTTCTTACATCGATATAGGTCAGTGATGGTGAACCTTTTAGAGACTGAGTGCCCAAACTGCAACCCAAAACCCATTTATTTATTGCTGGGTGCCAGGTGGGCGTGGCCCACTGGGTGGGTGACGCTGTGGTGGTCATGGCAGACTGGGTGGGTGTGGCCAAGGTGGGCATGGTCACCTCAATGTTGCTCATGGGGAGGGATGCCTTTGGGGGCTGGGCAGGGTTGGGGGAGATCCAGGGGGTCTCTGGCAGGTAGGGTGGTGGGCAGGAGACTCGTCCTGTAGGGTGAGGTGAGGCAAGGCGAGGCAGGGCAGGGGTGCCATTGTCGCAGGGCAAGGCAACGCAGGGGCCGGGGAGGCTGCTGCCTGACACCATCGGCCCCCACACACAGAGGCCAGCGAGTGCATGGGGGCCAACAGTGTCCATCAGCAGCCACAGCCTGCCGGCCCCTTGACTGGCACACTCTGGGGCTCAGCAGCCCACTGCTAGCAGTTCAGAGAAGCCGCCTCTGAGCTGGACAGATGGCCGACAGCTGAGGAGGGGATGCAGTTGTGCCCAGGAAAAGGAGAGCATGCGAGGCCAGAAGGGACAGGACGGGAGGATGGGACCTCAACAAGTTAGCAGGTGGCTGGTTGAAGAGGGACAGTTGCCATTTCCGGGGCATGGCATGCGCACCCACAGAGAGGGCTCTGAGTGCTGCCTCAGGCATGTGTGCCATAGGTTCGCCACCACTGATATAGGTAGTCCTTAAATATGGTTGTAAGTTGTAACAGTTATAAAACTTTTTATATGGCAATTCTTAGGCAAATTCTGTATTCATTTGCCAAAAAATGAAAGTAAAATGCTAGTTTTGGGCAAAACCATCATAAAATGCAGTCATGTGACTGAAGAACACTGCAAACAGCCATAAATGTGGTCTAGTTGCTTAGCACTTGAAATGTGGTCCTGTGATAATGGGGCGGGGAGGGCAACCATCAGAAAATTGAATCCAGGTAGTAAATACCCCCCCTTCAGTAGGTCTGTTGTAACTTTGAATGGTCACCAAGAGGTCAGTCATAAATCAAGGACTACGTTTAATGGGGAATAGAATATCTAATGGAGGCAATTCAGCAAATTGCTAAGGGAAATCAGAAATCCATATGAACGCACTAACAGATGTCAGATTCTTGTTGCAACTGCATATGGGATCTATGTAATGCCATCAGCACAAAGTAAAATGGCAGTCATCCATAAACAGATAGTGAATGAAGAAGCCAATCTACCTTGGGAGACTTGGTTAGGGGAAGTAAGTTGACTATTAGGGTCCAGCTTCTAGGGGTTCTTTGTTGTAGAACATATAAGGCTAAAGGGGACCACAAAGCATAGAAATAATGCCTCTCCTACTAGACCCATTTAGAAAAATTGATTATATCAATTACATATTCAATGACAGATTGGGTATTGTGGTTAGTACATCAATTATTTATTCTGTTGCCTAAAGTGTCTAATTCACAAGTTAATACTGATTATACCCAGGGTTTTGGTGGTGAATAGTTTCAGTGTCAAATTAGAAGTAGATACAGCCCATTAGGTGTGGTTCATGAATTCATAGAAGTTAAACCAACTGTGATCTATCCAACACTACATATTTTGCTGACTGTGCCTTTGATTTAGCCTTTTGCTCTGACCATGTGTTTTGTGGAATAATTGTTCTGTTTCTTATAGAAGCTGTTGGCAGGCATAATTAATTAGATACCAGCCAGCATCCTCATCTAGCAAATTTTTCCCCCCGGAGAATTACAACCCTAGAGTTATTAGCTACACATATCGTAAGTTTATTATAACACTGTTCTCCTCAACTGGAGTATTCAAGATAGCCAACAGTAAGTACTAGATGAGATAAAAAAATTCAAAACACAACATAAATTAAACCAGTACAGATATCAGTTAACAATGTTAGTTGAAAATACCTTATTATTGGAAAGAGAAAGAGAGTGGCATAGATTATTTAGTAATTGAAAGACATTCAATTAAAACTACAGTTTTCTTCTTCCAATCCAGCTTTCTTTAATATATACTGTATTTTGCATATAGGTTGAATAAATAAGAGAGAGTATGCAGACATGTTCTAGTCCTTTGCAAAACTGGAGCCAGTCTATGATTATTATGATTATAAATTATGATTAGAAAATATTTTCATATTACTGGGAAATAAAGAACATACGGTAAATTTAGGAATATCATCAAAAACTTTCTGCACTGATTTAATGGCAAATACTGTCATAAAAGTATTTTTGATTGTATTAAATGCATAATCTTAATAATATTACAATTAATCTGACAATTCTGGACAATGTTTCCTCCATTACCAATGAAACAGGTTTTTTAACTCAAAAGTAAAATGCACTGAGTTTATGAATACTGACTCCCAGATAATTATTTCTGTAATTTTCAATAAGAACAAAAATGTTTTTCTGTGTCTTATGGAAAGCTTTTGACACAGTTGAATGCCAATCTTTCATACAGTGAATATGCTTAAGAAATATTAAATTAGTACATATTATATCCCCTTATTAAAATTACAAAATGTAGTTTTACATAAGAATTAATGAATCCAGCAGTCCAACAGGCTAACAGTTCCAACGTAGTAGAGAACTTTGAAAAATTCACTTAGAACTTTAGTTTCTAAAGCATCTGTCCAAAATTTTTCCCTTGCTCAAGCTATTGAGATTCATAAATAATCCAATACCCACCCAATCAATCAACCCACATTTTTCTGTGTGGTTCATTCACTCTCCAGTAGAGCAAAGAAAGTGTTTCTGAGGACTAGTAGACTTGGACCCAGTCTCAGGAACCATCTCCTTTGTTTAGCCAATTTTTGTTTTCCTGTTGACTAAAACACACACAATGAGTTAATGTACATTTAAAAATAATTTAAAAGATGTTATGTAAGAGGAATGAGTTTTACCTGACAAAACTGAAACTGATTTGAAAATGACATGAAAAAAGTAACACTAAACATACAAAAGAAACTGATTGATATCTTACTAATTAAAAGGGATATATAAATAATAAACTAAGACAGCGACCTGGATAATTTTTCTATATTGGATTAATAATAATAATAATAATAATAATAACAACAACAACAACAATTGTCGATAAGAAAGACAAAAAAGTCTGGATAGTGGACATGGCAGTGCCTGGAGACAGCAGTATAGACAAGAAAGAACTGGAGAAGATAACTAAATATAAAGACCTACAAATAGAAATAGAAAGACTGTGGCAAAAGCAAGCAAGGGTAGTACCAATAGTAATAGGCGACTTGGGTGCAATCCCAAAACAACTGGAGCACCATTGGCATTGACAAATTCACCATTAGTCAATTGCAAAAGGCGGCCTTACTAGGAACTGCTTCCATCCTGCGACAATATCTGTAATATCATCAAACATCCATTTCTGCCTATCCTAGGTCCTTGGTAAGGACTCGATAGGTAGGCAAAATGCCAAATCCAGTCTGAACATCTGGCTGACTGTGCGATGATGATGATGATACTACTACTACTACTACTACTACTACTACTACTACTACTACTAATAATAATAATAATAATAATAATAATAATAATAACAAAGTTGGAAGGGATCTTGGAGGTCATCTAGTCCAACCCCCTGCTCAGGCAGGAAACCCTATACCATTTCAGACAAATGTCTGTCCAGTCTCTTCTTAAAAACGATTTGTTAAAGGTTTGAAGTATTTTGTGAGAAAGGATAAAAAAAAAGAAAAGTAACCAAGTTCCACAACATAATTTGAGAGGAGTAAAGATTAAGATTATTAGAATTAAGAGGATATAATATAAAATTAGTTTAGTTGATCAATATTAAAGCAGAAATTTTGTTAGCTCTGGTAATCCTTAATGGATTTTTGCTAACATCAGGAATGAAATGACAAAGCTTTACAGACTTGTTTATAGATAACAGATGGGATATAGAAAGAAGAGATCATTTGTTGCAATAAGGCAATAAGTTACTAAGTCATTTATTTTATATATTATACTTTTATTTTTCGTCCTTTTTATTTTTTCATTTTCTAATTTTGTGCATCTATTTTTTTCTTTTTATTCTTCTTTATGTTTATATTAGTTTTTATTGTTGTAGTTATAATTTTTATTCAAATAATTATAAAAACTCTTTATGCACAGGGTAAGTTATTATGATGGAAAATCAAAAGAATTTGCATGTATTTCATCGTATTGATCCATGAACATTTTTTTTGTTGATGAATAAAACTAATAAAGTTAAAAATGACCAATAAAAGTTAATATCAATTGCATGATATGCTGAAAAGACTTTTATCATTTTTCTTGGAGAGTTAAATAGAACATAGTTTGTTAACCAAGTTAGAAAGAAAAACGAACACCAGGATATAATAAACCAGACTGTTTAATGTAAACAAGCCTGTGGTTAAAAAGACTTACTAAGCTTTCGTTAGCCAAACTGCCGACGTTGTCAGAGTTGGAGTAAAAGGAGATCTGGGAGCCAGCTCATATAACCTCCTGCCTCTGCGCCCGGCTCCTTGAGCGCATCATCGGCCCATTGATTGTATTCATCCGTATGGCGCTGAGTTGTTCTGCATCTGGCAACCTGTCCTTGGCCCTGCTGATTGTTTTACAATCCTCAAGCACTCTTCTGGCATGTGTGCAAGTGCCTGGAGGGTGGATGTCAACACGTTCCTGCACCTGGTCTCCCTCCCCTCCCATTCTGGGGGGATCTTGAGTGTTGTATCTCATGCTGTGGTTCAGGCCCACTGTCAGGCTATTATCCTTCCCCACCCCCAAGACCGTTGTCATCCCACCCGTAACTCCCCCGCCCCAGTCCTGCAAAGAGCAGCTGTTCCGGTATTTCTGCTCTTTGTCTTCTCCCTCCCTCCCCCTCCTTCCGGATTGCCTCTGTGTTTCCATCCCCAGCTTACAGCTGTGGCGCACTGTTGGTCCATCATCTCCTCCCATCAGAGTTGTGGCCGCCTCACATGTAGAGCTATTGCTCCAATCATGCAAAGAGCTTCCCCATTGTTTCGATCTCTGGTTTCTCTCCCCTTTAACTGGTTGTCATCCTCTCTAGAGGTCGTACCTGTCTCATCAGTCATTCTGCCGCCCCAATCCTGCAAAGGACAGGCTGAGTGTCTTCTCAGTAGACCATAGCACTGTCTTTCCCACTCTCTGAGGTCTGATAGGCTGGCAAAAGATCTATATGCCGGCTGATGGAATTTTCATCAGAGAGCCAGGCTTCTTTGAGTAAACGGCCACCCTTGGTGGTCTCACGAGCTATAACCTCTGCATTGGCCAGATCGAACGTGTGGCCAAAGCTGGACATGTGGGGCCACACTTGTGAGCATTGCTCTTGCCTTCTAATTGCCAGCTCATGTTCATGGACCCTAGTCCTCAGCCTTTTAGTTGTTTCCCCAATGTAATTGCTCGCACAGTCCTTGCAATTGATTCTGACGATGTCGGCAGTTTGGCCAATGAAAGCTTAGTGACTCTTTTTAACCACAGGCTTGTTTACATTAAACAGTCTGGTTTATTATATTCTGGTGTTCGTTTTTCTTTCTAATTTGGTTAATATGATGCCCAGGACTCACATTTTTAGTATTTTAAAGGATAACATAGTTTATATATATATTTCCTTCCAGTACATTTAAATTATTTATTTTAAAATACTTAATTTCTTTGAAAAATTTGAAAAATCTAAACTTTTATTGGTTTGATAGAGTTTGCATTAAAATGAACTATTCTGCCAAGATATTTATACTGAAGACTATTTACATAAAAACATTTACTCAGAAACTTAAAAAAATCCCGTAAGAATTAATTTCTTTATACTAAAGATGTTCTTTGATCTGAGAGATCTATACAACAGTGTTGCTTCAAGGGAGTATGGCTACTCCTTGGCTAGATTGACCATGATACAACCTCTTGCTAATATGAAAGTTGGTGCCCCTAAACTTTGGCATTCCAGGCCTTAATCTAAAGGTGGTCCTGTGTTTGAAAAAAAAAGTTTCTCTTTTTTTCACTGATATATTCTTTCCAGTTTTATTTTCCTATGTAGAAAGTAAAGAAGAGGAACTTGATATAGCTAAGCCAGATCAATTACCAAAGCAATGAGAAGGAAAACATAGCTTAAGTCCAAAATATGCATGTGGCAATGGCTCAGACAGATACCTCGCTAATTCACATGGGTATAAACAGAGGAGATACAATATACTTGGACTTGAAAATTTTTGTTACTGTGGCCACCCTCAATAAAAGTAGTTTTTGCCTTCCTATGAAGTTCATTCTTGAGTCTGGTCCACCTGGTGGAATTGACTTGCTACTTCCAGCTTGTTTCTCATCACTTTGCTTGGGTCCTACTCTCCCTTATTTGGCTAGAGAGTTGATTAGATTTGGCTTCAGGATCAAATATGCCTCTGTAAATGTTCCTGAACTATGCATAATAAAATCAGAACAATCAGATAAATTAATGCATTTTGATAAACTAATTGAAACATCAGAACCTTAATTTCATTTTCATTCTAATGTCTGTCGCAGCCCAATATTTGCCCCATAGGTAGTTCAGTTTCTATTTGCAACTTGTAGATAAGACCCTTTAAAAGAGGATGTGCAACTTTCAGTCCCAAGGCAACATATGAAAAAAACCCATTTGTGTGTATCCCCAAGGCCTCCATGTAACTTCCACCCATCATGCTTTTAATGTAATAGCAATGAATTTTTTAAAAATATGAGCTGCAATAATGTTGACATTTACAAATTACTTTACTCTCCAAATTAGTCATTCATTTGTCTGCTTCATTCATTTGTCTTCTTCATGGAGACTTGTTGAAAGGTAACCTTTGGTATAATATCCACAGCCAACTGCAGCTTTTGACATGAAAAAATTCTCACTCTATTTTAAAATAGTGCAATAAGTTGCTTTTCCTCAACACATATTACGCTGTTTTCCACTTCCTTTCCCCTAAAAAAACTTAAGCAAAACAGAATGGTAACCAATTACCAATTATTTTTTCCTTTTATTTTTGATGCTTCTATTGAAGGGTATTACAGTGTTACCTCTTTTTAGAGAGCTGTATTAATTTTGGGATAGACACATTTTATTTTCCATTCTTTCTTTCCTTTTTCACATCTGGAAGCTCTGGCGCATATATGCTTACATTGATAGACTAGATATAGTAGATAAACCATATACAAGATTTACCTCAAGTTATTAAACTTTTACCTCAGGATTTTTGGTTAGGGATCATAAAAGATTGTACTAGAACTTACGCTGCTGGTAATAAATGTCAAGTCATATGCCTATCTATTCAGGATGGATGGTGAGAAATTTAGATGTAGACAAAGAGTTCCGCTGCGTCCTATTTTTTTTTTTTTTGTAAGATTTGTTTTACAGAGAACAAAACTCCTTGGTTTTCTAGTGCCACTTCCACTTGCACACACAGGCTCATTTTTTTCAGGACTGATGGGGTGACATTTCCTTATATAGTTAGGAGTGAAACTCTCTTTCTGAAAATGGAGTGAAAAACTTTCCCTTTTTAGGAGCAAGCACCACTTTGGCAAAACAACCAATCTGAAGCACATTCATTTTTTTTTTTTTTTTGGTCAAAACATTAGCAGAGTACTTTGTTAACAAAATGTTCAGGTCACGACAGGGTCACCACATGAACTGTAAGCCTTTTTATGAGCTAAATGTTTCCAAATAGCACTCCAAGCTGAAAGTGCTGAAAGTAAACTCTTCTCCTGTAAACAGGCAGCTGCTGAGCCAAACGGCTTTTTTCGTGATTCAGCATCGATGACTTGGCAACGCCACACACACTTGTTCCTTGCGCAAAAAGCAGACAACATCAACAGTTAGGATGCAACTGACTTCCACCTCCACAAAATGTGTGAGTAACAGTTTGTTTGAGTCAGAGTTAAGGGGACTTTAACTTTCATTTCACTGGGAGACAGCCACACACATCAACAACTTCCCCTCAAAACAGGTTCTGACTTTGCCATTAGAGCTGCACCGGAAGGACTTTTTTTTTAGGCACAAATACATTCCATGGGGCTTCTTATGCCTGCAGTGACCCATGCGCAGCCAAGGCTTTTAAAGCTAACAATTAAAGTGAAATTAGGCATTTTGTTTAAGTTTGGAAAGCTTTCAAAACACCATTTTGTGAAGATGATATTAGGTGTTTGTGTGTGTGGTCCTGTCCTCGGGAAAGGATTGTAGTCCAGCAAAAGAGCACATAGCTGGGAATACAAGATCCCAAATTCCACCTTTCTAAGCTTCAGGTAGGCCAGCCTCTTGTTGGAAATCCCAGAGAATTATTGATGATGATGATGATGATAATACTAATAATAATAATACTAATAATAATGTTGGAACAGACCTTGGAGGTCATCTAGTCCAATCCCCTGCTCAGGCAGGAAACCCTATACCATTTCGGACAAATGGCTGTCCAGTCTCTTCTTAAAAACTTCCAGTGTTGAAGCATTCACCACTTCTGGAGGCAGGTTGTTCCACTGATTAATTGTTCTAACTGTCAGGAAATGTCTCCTTAGTTCTAGGTTGCTTCTCTCTTTGGTTAGTTTCCATCTATTGCTTTTTGTCCTGCCTTCAGGTTCTTTGGAGAATACCTTGACTCCCTCTTCTTTGTGGCAATCCTTGGGATATTGGAACACTGCTATCATGTCACCCCTAGTCCTTCTCTTCATTAAACTAGACATACCCAATTCCAGCAACCGTTCCTTATATGTTTTAGTTTCCAGTCCCCTAATCATCTTTGTTGTTGTTCTCTATACTCTTCCTAGTGTCTCAACATAATTTTTACATTGTGATAATGCAGTATTCCAAGTATGGCCTTACCAAGGCATTGCAAAGTGGTATTTAAAGGGAGAGTTCTACACCGAAGTAGCCCGATCACATGAGGCGGTCACAGGTTGCTGTCTATATATCTGAATCTGCTTGGATGCTGAGCTGAAGAATCTTTTCTTCCATGATAGAACTTTAATCCCCTCAAGGCTCTTACTGGCAAAATGTGGTGACCTATTTTCACCTGTTTCTTCTATGGCAGTGATGGAGAACCTTTTAGAGACCGAGTGCCCAAACTACAACCCAAAATTCACTTATCACCGGGGGCTAGGTGGGCGTGGCCACGGTGGTCATGGCAGACTGGGTGGGTCGGTTCAGGGTGGCAGGGGCCAGTCCCTCACCATCTCTGGGGCATGGCATGGGTGCCCACAGAGAGGGCTCTGAGTGCCGCCTCTGGCACGCATGCCATAGGTTCACCACCACTGTTCTATGGCTTGGGATGGTTCAGAGAGCCAGACAAGGAAGGAAAATTTGGTATTACATGGCTCATCTACTAGTGAGAGATGACATATCAATCATAAGAACTGGGAGAATCCAAACCATTGTTTTTCAGTTCTTTTTATTACTTCACTAGGTCACATAGGTATCTCAGTAATGTGAAGCATTAAAAAAAGAGAAACATCATAAATGAGAAAGTAGCCCTGCAAATTTTCAAAAGTTTTTTCTACATTATTTTTGTGCTGCTTGAGAATTTCTTTGACTTTCTTTTGGCTGTGTATTTGCTTACTTTACTTTTTCTATAGAGAAAGTACACTTATCTCCAAGTGTTATCTCCAATGGGAGAATTTCCATCAACATGTGCTCCTCTTGGTCCATTTTTTATTCCTGTTTTCAATCTTTACCAACCAACCAATCTGGTTACATGGAGCCTTGACCAGCTATGGAGGATGAAAAGAAGGAGAAAGCAGATGAGGGAAGAGCCCCTGATACTACATCTATTCCTCCTTCACTCCCAATTCAGCTGTTGATCCTACTGGCCTCCTCTTCCTGTTCTCTTCAAGTCCAGGAAGGAACACTCTATTTTGACTGAAGAGTATAGTATGGGAAACCATTGTAGAGTTCAAAACCATTGCTGAAGCAATACCATGACCTCCTCACCTCTCTTAATTTTTGCATCTCTATCTGTTCACTGGGGCTCCTATCTGAAAGTTTTCCCTACAGCTAAGGGGGGGGGGCTTACTTCTGCTTCTACATAAAATAATGTCGCCAATGGTTTTATCTTACTATATAAGGTAGGCATCATGTTCCATTGGTGAACAGTGTCACTTGGTAGGTCCTAGGAAGTATGTTTTCTCCTGCCTGGTGCTTATCTTGTGGAACAACCTCCTGTCTGAGATATGGAGAGCCCTGACTCTGTTAACCTTTGGAAGGTCATAAAGACCTGCCTTTTTTCCAGGTCCTGAATCCAGGATGTTGATGACATTCTGGTTTGGAGGTGGGGTCCATGGAAGTGGATATATTAGCATGTAGAAGATATGGGGAGGGCTCTACCTAGTTTTCTTGGATTTTGATTTTATGTTTGTTTGCCACCCAGAATTCCTATGGTAGATGGGCAGCTGTATGCATTTGTTTAAAAAGCAAAATGCAATGAAAATAAAATGCATACTCCTTGGCTACCTTGTACTTAAATAAGTGCAAGAATACCAGAGGATTGCCATCCAAAAAATTTCACAGATATTCCCTTCTCTTTTCAAATAATTTCTCTATTCATTTCTTTTTTCATTAAATTAGATGAGAACTAATGAAGGATACATTTTCTGCATGGCTGAGAAAGGTTGTTTGCCTGAAATCATTAAAAGTCAGAGCCAATTAAGGCTGATAGGCTTGAGCTAGATGAAGACAGGAATAATATTAATGTTTGGGCTGAAAAGACAGAGCATTGCCTTTAACTAAAGGCTATTCAAGCAGCAAGGCAATCACATTCCCCTGACCTGATTCTCCATGAAAATCATTTGATGATCTATTAAGCACATTTTTGTGGCTAGAATGGAAATTATTATTTTCTACCACATTATTATTTCTTTTGAAATACCTCCTCTGATCTTCCCATATTCTTCCAATTCCTTCTTGATACTTTCTCTCTTATGCTCGTTCCCCACCCCCAATGCCAGACAGACCACTGATTTTATTTCTTTCTCTCATGCTTTTGATTCATAAAAGTGTCTGGGTGTGCTGTAGGTCCCTAGTCCTGTCAGAGGGTCTCTCGGGGAGATAAGGTGGTGGTCTTCAGAAAAGGACTTCTGGTGTTAATTTTAAAAATTATATAAGTAATAAAAATGATAGAGCCTGGAGTTCCAATTATATAGTACCATTGTGAGGAAGGATTAAATACCAAAGTGATATTATATTTATGACTAAGATTTGCTAGGATGCTTTATTTTATTTATTTATTTTAAAAAAGGAAGAAGCAGCAAATCTGTTATGCAGATGATTCCTCTCAGCCTCTGTGGACAGCATTTTTGATGCCACCTTTCCTTTTCTAAGAGCTTCTTCAGGTTCCACAAGGGACATTTTTAATGTCTTCCATTTGCACTTTTGCATGTGGCAGGAGTTCAAACTGAATCCATCACTGGGGACATAACTTGATGGAGATATGGCTTTCAACATGCCCACCCTCTTGTTTTCAGATTGGGTCTGCATTTCTCCTTCGCTGTGCTGGAGCTAACCCACGGGCAATCTGTGACAAAGTTATAATGATACCTTCCAGCTCTTTCAAGGTCACAGGCTGTAACTGACATGGAGAAATGACAGGGAGAGAGGTGGGGGGCAGAGGACAATGGTATGCCCTTCATTAATAAAAGAGTCAAAGAAAATAGATCTTCTGTCTTCATCAGGTGACAATTTTTTTTTTGAATTTATAAAGTTCATTATCAGTCAGTTTGATGTGGAGAATAAAGGCTGCCTTTGAGGCAACCTAATAAAGAAAGAAGGAACTAGCTGGAAATTTTAGATATAGCTTGCAGTTGTTGTCCTAGCCTTTGCTTCACTGTCCATGCCCTTCTGTCACTTGTCCTAGCTTTTCAACATGAAATCTGATGGGTCAAGAGTAGAGTTACAGGATATCAGACGACTTTTGAGGTCAAAGCAGATGTGTTATGGAACAACAGAGAGACAAAGAGCAGGAAGAGGTCAGAAAATCACTTGATTTTTTTTTTGTCACAACTCATCTCTTTAAAAAATATAATCCATTTGTAGTCATAAGCTAAGTAAGCATTTCTCAAGGTATTTCAAAGGATATTCTATAATAACTGTTGAGTTCTCCGTTCACGTGCGAATGATGAAGACACATGGTGACAACTAACAATGCTTTGTTCTCCTACTCCAACTCCAAGCAAAAAGCAAAAGGCACGCAGGCCTTTTTATAGGGCTTGAACCCCGGACAGAGTGAACCAATAAGAGTTCTTCTTTCTTCACGCCTTGTACATGCGCACAAGGCTGGCGCCTCTCTGTCTGGTCCCGGGCAGCTTTTAGAATGCCCGGGACCATTTGCAACAATTCTGGGCCTGCTGAGTTTCCTCATCAGGCCCAGGACACAACAATAACTATATATATCTCAAAGGGATAGAATATGTGTGCATGTAGCCAGCATAAGACTCAAACCTAGAATCTTCTAATAACACTTGCTATTGTACAACCACTATATTCCTGGAAATTTAGTTTTGGGCTAGTCAAACTAAATACGTATTTTGAAGAAATCAGCTGTAACAGTTTTATATAGAAGACAGAATTACCTATTTTAAAACTATAAAAGAACAAGAGAAATAGTTTAGGGAAATAGGGAAAATAATATAACCTCTATTCACACATCACAGTAAGGTATGATTTTATTTAACCATAGTTAGTTAAAGAATCTTTACAGATACCAAAATTAAACTTGCAGATCCACAAAATAATCATGGCTTATTTTGCCAATTGCACATTTTTTTTAGTTTTCTTGTTTTAGATAATGTACATAGATTAGAATTCTGAGAGAATTATAAAGACAAAACTCATGCTTTGGATCAGCGATTGGATAAACCTAGAAAATGAAAGGATTTTGATAATTGAAGATCATGATTTACAGGTTGGATGGCATGCATTTTTATGGGGAAAAGATAAGAAATCCCACACATACTTTCAATGGCATCAGATAAGGGAAGCACTAATTTGGACATGGGAAAAAATAAAAAAAAAGTATTATACAAAAATTCCAATTTGGTTCTCACCAATGGAGGCAATGATGCATCCAAACACACTGGATAAAACAAAGATGATGAGGTACAAAGAATTACTAGATAACCAATGGAAGCTAAGATCAAGAGATGAATTAAAAGAACAGGGAATAACTATTGATTGGTGGCCATATATACAGATACAATCAAAATATAGCAGAGACATAGAAGAGTATGGAATAAGTCAGACACCACAGCAACTGGACAAAATACTGACAAACAAGGAGGAAATTTTCTAACAAAAACTTACAAACTCTTATTAGAAGTTGAATTTGAAGAAGAAATAGTAAAGGGTCCAATGATAGCATGGGCACGAAATATAGGTAGAAATATAGAACTAGATGAATGGGAAAGGATATGGAACAGAAACTACAAATTAACGTTGTCAGCTGCGTTCAAAGAAAACCAATATAAAATGTTTTACAGATGGCATTCAGCACCGTCGAGATTGGCCAAGATATATAAAAATATGAATCCGGACTGCTGGAAATGCAAAAATAAAGGAACATTTTACCATATATGGTGGCAATGCCCCAAAGCAAAGATCTATTGGGAGCAGATAAGGATATGGATTCAGGAAATAACAAAACAACAAATTGAACTCAAACCCGAAATATTTTTACTAGGCATAATCAATCCAAAAATGGAAAAACAATTTCAATACATCATTATACATATAATAACTGCAGCACTCATAGCATATGCGCAATGCTGGAAAAGGGAAAACATACCAACAAATCCAATGATTATAGGTAAGATATTAGATTGTGCTGAGATGAATAAACTTACCTTAGAAATAAAGGACAAAGAAGTTACAGAATTTTATGAGATATGTGACATGTATTATAATTTGTTAGAATTGCGGAATAAAGAAATATAAGAATGTGACTTCCGGTTCTGGTTCGCGGCGTTCGCTAGCTTTCCCTCCGCCAGTCGACCCTTATACAGTGCGACTTCCCTCGAAGAGGCTTCAGGTCGGCTGCGGAGGAACGGCAGCTCCTCCAGATGTCCGGGCGATCTCTGAGGGCTGACGGAAAAGAAGATCGGCCAGTAAAATGGCTGATCACCCTGCTGCTTCAAACTGCAAGTCAAGAACATCTAAGCTGTAAGATTCCCCGTGGTGAAACTGGGTGAGACTTTTCCTTGCTACTCTCTCTATTTGACTTTGTTTTTCACCTGTAACAGCCTTGTCGGAATTATTTCCCTGGCTAAAGAAAGCAGCTTTTATGTTTTTGGGAAGGAAGGCGTTTTACAAGATTAAATTTTACTTTCATATTTTTTGGGATACAGAAAACTCTCTCTCTCTTTTTTTCCTAAGAACTGTATTATCACCTGGTGTTGGAAGATTATTTCTTCTTTCACACTATACTTTTAAAGATAGAAATAAGGAAATGGTGCCTGGAAAAGATTCTTTCTTAACTTACTGAGGACATCTAGTGGTGAAAATTTAATATTGCATTTTCTGGTTACTTTTTGAAACTAGACCAGATTTGACCTTCAAATTATTTCTGAAAAAAGATAAGCTGAGCTGTGGGAATTGTGGGGGTGGATATAGACCAATTTTCATCAAATACAGCCTCCACAAAAAAGAGATTTTTTCTAACTACTATCAAAATGGAGAAACTGCATTCACAATTAAACTATAATTTTATACTGGAAAAGATACATGAGGCCACTGCAGAAATTTGTGCCATATTGAAAGAACCTATTACAGAACTAAGATCCAGAAATTTCACTTCAAACATTCAAACGGATGCTCAGACTACATCTGACTATTTTACAAATCAAGATATACTAGAAGAGGAATTAACAGAGATAAAAAGAGGAACTCATCCTACCTTACAAATCTCTCACTTGTAACTTTGAGGAACAGAAGAAGCAAAGATTGAGATTTGAAACTACAAAGCAACGATACTTTAAGGAGGAGAGAAATAGACATTTGATTCAGAGGATGGGAGTCCTACTTTCTCAAAGGCCATTCCAAGCAACAAAAATAGACCTACTAACTGAAAGGGAAGCATGTTTATGGAAACCTTCTTGGCACAGGAAAAATCCCAGAATTAGACTGAAAAGAAAAATTTAAAATTGTGTAATGGATTAAAAGGCAATGCTGGATTTATGGACTGTTTTAAGGATTAAGATTTAGAGTTAGAAGCAAGAAAACATATATATAGCGTGATTATTAGAATAGATATTTTAAACAGATTAAGAATGTACTGGATTTGTGTATTTATGTAGTGTTTGGGAATAAAATGAAAATCATTATGTATTGGAATTGAAAAAATGATGACTGTTTAGATTGGATGCTGCCAATAATTAATGGAGTGTTTTAAATTACTAGGATGACTTTTCTGTTTGACAACAAAGATGTGATAAAGCATGATAAGTAATTGGAGAAAATTTGAATTTTGTTTGATGAATCTGAATGAATTAAGGTTTAATATTATCTTGTTATTTTAAAGAGATGGATTGATTCTGGGATTACATATGTAAAGGGCTGATTAATATTTTATTGTTATTAGGATAACTATTGTGTAGTGGAAGAAGAAATAAATGAGATTGGTGATAAAATGAAGAATGTGAGAGATTAAGAATTAGAATTGATAATTTGTTGTTTTAAACTTCAACTATGGTAATTGTAAACTGATAAAGTTATAAAAAAGGTTTAGTAGTAATAGAAATTTAAAATAGAAATGGAATATTTAAATGTATCATGTTAATCGAGGGAAATAGAGAGGGGATAATGAAATGTATTGAGTTGTTTTGTTTATATATGTTTTTACTTTTGAATGTTGGACCACCCAATGGTGGGTCCTGAGTACTTTTTCTTAAGAATTTAAAAAAACCAATAAAATGTGTTAAAAAAAAAAGAAATATGAGAATGTAATGTAAATAAATGTAAGAGATATAGGACATAGTACTGTTAAGAAAAAAAGGAAAAAATATACTTTGTATTTTGTTGTTTGTAAAGAGAAAAAGGAAAAATAAAAATATATTAAAAAATAAAAATAAAGACAAAACTCAAATTAGCGAGGAAGGGATAGACAAAATGCATTCTCAATATAATAGTATATATTTGATTTACTGAGAGATTATTACACAGTATGTAATATAAACCTAAACAACACTGGGCAGCACAGATAGTTTTATTTTATTTATTTATTTATTACTTAGATTTCTATGCCGCCCTAATTCAAGTGGAGACATTGGTTGATGCAAATGCTCATGAGTAAATATATGGAAAAACATCTGAGCAATAAGTTCCATGAAAATATTATGTTTGAGATTTCTATTTTTCTATTCATTTTGTTATCCTGATTTATTTCTTTTTTCCCAAATGAGAATATTTATCACAAAAGTTACATCTAGTTATTGAGAAGTTTACCTGTTCCTATGTTTTGGAGCTCTTAGGAACACGATAAAAGAGTTTTCATTTTAATTTAAAAGTTCAGTTTCCCATGTAACTGCTGCTTGGAATATTAATCCATCAATACTATTTTTATTAATCTCATTTTAAATTATCACCTTTATATAAATTGATTTGAATCCTTCATAAATGAAGAAAAAAGCTGACTGTTTCTAGTTTCTATTCTATGTCTCTATTCACTTAAATGGGCTAGTGAGCCAGTTTGGTATAGTGACTAAGACACCAGGCTAGAAACTGGGAGACTATGAGTTCTAGTCTTACTTTAGCCATAAGTGCAGTTGGATGACTTGTGCTAATCCCTTTAGTGATGGCAAACTACTTCCAACAAAACTTGCCAAGAAACCTCAGGAACACGTCCAGGCAAACTCTGAGAACCAGACATGATTGAATGAAAAGAAAAATCACTCCACATTAATGAACCTGGATTTGGGGATCCCAGGAGCCTGTGAGCTTTGCCAAAGGCAAAAGATACATCAAACACAATTATCTTCTCTGTTTTCAGAATGGGAAGGAAAAGGGGAGACACCACTGCCTTCATGTCCAAGAATGTTATGATTAATCTGATATTTGGAACCTCTATTAGTGACTAATATACAGTACACAATTTGTCCCTCTATTTTCCTATCGACTTTCAGCTGCTGAACTCATGACCCCAATACTGTATCTGGCCCCGTATTGAGTTTTCTAGTTATTTCTTCCTTTTTTCCTTGGAGATCATAACAATGAATTCTGTAGAACTCCAAAGTCTATACACACAAGTATTTTTATGATTTTCTTATACTCTGGCAAGTATATTTTTATGATTTTCTTATGCTCTGGCAAGTTCTATTAATGAACTTTAGCTAAATAGTAAGGAGCCTTTCAATTTGTTAATAAATCAGGTTAGAATGCTGCAATTACAGTTTTCTTAGAATACTTTAATACTTTCTTGTCTTCCGCGAAACCTTCTTCAATATTTTGTCTGTATAGCAAACAAGTTAGATGAATTACAGCTGAGGGTGAATGAATAGTTGGGAACAATACTTGAGGGATAAATAGACTATACTTCCTTGTATATTAGCTTGTTCTGTCTGGCAGAATATTTAACTGAGAGACTTTCAACAGAAAAAAAAGACTCACATTAAAAACATTCTAAACAGAAACCGAATGCATGGTATGTATAATCATAGAACAGTTATATTGTGACATATCTGCTATTACAAATAATCACAAGACTAGACATTTATTCATTCTAAGCATCCACTGAAAACAAACAAATAAAAGTAATGCAGCTACATTTATCCAGGAACTGACAGTTCCATTACAAAAATATGGATGGACCAGGAAGAAAAGCCCAGAATAGTTCTAAGTTTTAAATAACCAAGTGTAGGTGGTCTGCATGCCTTATGCTACAGTGATTAATGGCTGTAAGGTCCATAAAACCAAAATGAACTATTGAAAGAAAACATTTCTAATTTATAAGTCCCAATAGAAGAGAATATATATAGCTCAGTGTTGAACTGTAAAGCCCTTGGTTCTCTCTGAACTTGGTTGTTTCTTGCGGAGGTTTCATTACCCAACTAGGTAACATCATCAGTGCAATTTGTAAATCAGTGCCGATCCTGTCTTGAAGTGCTTAGAATAAGCCGATAAAGCTGACTGGGAATTTTAGGATTTGTAGTCCAAGTATAGCTTGAGAATTCCAGGCTAGGAAAGACTGCCTCATCTTTTTTTTTTTTAAACACATTTTATTAGTTTTTTAATTTCTTAAGAAAAAGTACTCAGGACCCACCGTGGTGTTTGGGTGATCAAACATTCAAAAGTAAAGACATATGTAAACAGCTCAGCACAATACATTTCACTATCCCCTCTCTATTTCCCTCGAATAACATAATACATTTAAAATATTCCATTTCTATTTTAAATTTCTATAACTGCTCAACCTGTTTTATAACTTTATCAGTTTACAATTACCATAGTTTAGCTTTAAAACAACAAATTATCAATTCTAATTCTTAATCTCTCACATCCCTCATTTTATCACCACTCTTATTTGTTTCTTCTTCCACAACACAGTAAATATCCTAATAGCAATAAAGTATTAATCAACCCTATACATATGTAATCCCACAATCAATCCATCTCTTTAAAATAACAAAATAATATTAAACCTTAATTCATTCAAGTTCATTAAACAGAATTCAAATTTTCTCCAATTATTTATCATGCCTTATCACGTCTTTGTTGTCATACAAAAAGGTCATCTTACTAATTTAAAACACTCCATTGATTATTGAAACCATCCAATCTAAATAGTCATCATTTTTTCAATTCCAATACATAATGATTTTCATCAAATTGAGTCTATTATTCAGTACATGAATACACAAATCCAGTACATTCTTAATCTGTTTAAAATATCTATCAGGCTGCCTCATCTTTTTGAAGTTAATGAGACTCGAAGCTATCTAAGAAATGTAATATATAAAATGAACATATAGGAGATGGATAAGGAAATGTTAGTAGAGGGATTACTTGGTAAAATTGTCCTCTGACCATAATAACCTGGCTATAATTTTTGTTATTCCATTTTCAATCTCAGCAGCATTAAAATGTGTAGACTTCAAATCCCAGAATTCTCCAACCAGTATTGTGTTCACTCAATTGAAATCTACATCTTAATGTGGCTGAGGATGAGAAATATTGCTCTAAAATATAATTAAGCTCTAAAAGACCCCAAGCTGTCAGGAATAGCCAACACCCCAGAAGACAAGCTCAGGATTCAAAAAGATCTTGACAGACTTGCACAATGGGCCCTATTCAAGCAACCTGGAATTAAGGAGAATCTTCCTAACAGTGAAGACAATTGACCAGTGGAACAGCTTGCCTTCAGAAATCGTGGGTGCTCCATCACTGGAGGTTTTTAAGAAGAGACTGGACAGTCACATATCTGAAATGGTATAGGGTCTCCTGCCTGAGCAGAGGGATGGACTAGAAGACCTCCAAGGTCCCTTCCAGCTCTATTATGATTGAAATATAATCATATCATTTTCCAGGCCTTTCTAAAGGTACCATGCTAATTACCTATTAAATTAGGAAACACCTAAAGACTGGAAATATATACATTGGGAAAAATGGCTGTAATTTATTCTAAGCCAATGGGTTAGGAAAGTTTCCTAATACTTTATTTATTCAGACGTCTCAGTTTATCGAATAGGTAATAATAATTATTTGCCTTTCCATCCACCCTGTTTTCTATAATATCTAGTTCCTCAGTCTAATTTACATGTTGCATTGTATTTTAAAATTATGCTCTGTCTTGACAACTTACCTGCAGATTATATAAAATAATTACATAAAGCAATATGATTTGGGACTAACAGCATATCTTTCATAATGTGGTTTCCGCACTTTATGAGAATATTTGTTAGCTTTCTGTTGTTACTTTGAAATTCCCCTAGCTTAGAAAAGCAATTGAGTTTCTGGACACAATTTTGCGCTGAAAAATATGTATGCTATACATGGTCCAGTAGCTTTGCAAAGAAAAACTTTCCTTGCAATATGCCACATGTTGAAAAATACTAACTACAGTGTGAAACTTGGATCATGAATCATGTTTTGAACTTTGGTGTTACATAAATCACCTCATTAGCTAACCCTTTCACAACAGTTCTGTGGAAGAGCTTTGAGAAAGAATTTTGTACCTCTCACACTGTTTGGATCCAGTCTTCAGTATATAATATTTCAATCAAGATTGATGCTCCAAATTCAAAAACTCATTCCCTAGGATTAATGAAGACAATGAAGCTGCCTTCAGCAGAATATCCAGCTATCATGAACTATATAATTCCCTTACCCAGGGTCTGGCTTTGTGATCTCACCACTTCACATTTACCAGGCAGAAGGATTTTTTTTTCACAGTACCATCTTTGAAATAGAAGCAGACTTTGAAAAAGAAATCTTTTGGAAATGAGGACATTTCCTGCCTAATGGCTCATGGGGAATGAGGAATGCCTGTGTAGCTGACACCAAGTTTATTTGTCCCATTGTAAAAGTCTAGTCATTCAATAAAGGAAAAGGGGGTGGAGTGCATTTTTTTTTTGCCATTTATAGTTTATTACAGAGGGGTTACTTGGTAAATCTGTTCTTCATTATCATTCTTCCTTCTCTCCCACTCTCTTCTCAGGATAAACTCTGAAATATCCCTTCCATCCCCAGCTAAGGTTTCAACAGAAGTACCAACAAAGCTTAAAGTATTTAAAACTTTACATGTAGCAGAAATAAAACCAGGAATTAAACATGAGCAAACTGACCACAACTCTAAGGGCTGCAAACCATTACTGACCTAAACACTCTCAGTACTCCATCAGTAGATGCTTTAGTTATGAGAACAACTGATGGGATTCATTGTTTCAAAGGTCATTGAATAATGAAAATGATAGCAGAGCTGTTCATAAAATTCTTCAAGGTTAACCCATATAGAATGTAACATCTACAAACTTTTATAAACAATTTGATCTTAGTGGCAGCATGCTATCAGTATAGCTCCACTTTCCCATCCTCTTAAACACTGAGTCTTTAGGCATCATTAATTCCCTCCGAAATTTAAACAACTGTCATGTGTGATACTCTTCAGGTGTACATGTGGGAAAGATTTACAGTGTTACAAAATAATCTGCTCCTAAAGAGCCTGCCCACGTGGAAGCTTTTTTAGAGCCAGTGACTTGCAAATCTCCCAAAGATAATTGGAGATCCCTGGAATCATACAAGTGAGCTATCTGTAATGAGTGCTGGATTTCCTTAATCTGGCCAGCTGGCTTTTAAGACTTCCGAAAGATGTGGGGTTTTCCAAGAATTGCAAATACTGTTTTAGCATCAATATTGCAGCTTATGCTTAGCTTCATTCGATTTCATCGTCAATATTTTACATCAGCCACTAACACGTTTTCTACTGAAGGTCAATATATGTTGAAAGTTTCTAGCATACATAATAAAAAAATGAAGTATTGCCAGAGTGTTGGAGATGGTATTAAACAGTTTTCATTATATATATTTTTTCACTTGTGACTTTTAGTGAAATGGCTTTGAAACCATGTACTCTAGAAATTTAAAACGGGTCAAACATTTTTTTGTCATTCTGTTTGGAAGACTCATTAAGAATGGTCTGATAAATAAAGACTGATAAATCTCTACTCGTGTATCCTTCATAGTTTGTTTCTCTATTAGCACCTCTGCAAAACCTGCCCTTCTGTAAATATGTGCTCCAAATTAAGCCCGGGGATTAGATGGCTCTAGAACATGTCTATTTAATCCAGAAATTGCATCTTTTTTTTTAAAAAAAGCCAAACCTAGAATGCCCCAAGTTATTTTATTCTTTATGTTCCTTGTCTGTTTTTCAAACTGTTCTTGAATCCTGAGGGAGACTGCACACATAAAATTTAATAGTCTTTTCTTTGCCATGCTGCCCATTCTTGTGATTCATTCCTGCAGGATCTTTTTTTCCTGACTTTGAATCTATATGGCCAAATCTTCCTCTATGTTTACTTTGTTTTGCTAACTTGTTTCTTCGTACAAGGCTTCCTTCCCTGTGAGACAGGCATCTCTAACATCAGGCAATCAGTTAGCATTCTGTCAAAATATATCCTCTTATTTTATTGCAAATATCAATGTATCATAATTTCTACCCCTGTAGATTAAAAAAGTGGATTTTTAAAAGATCAGATTTGCTTATAGCGAGATAGGCAGTAAATAAATTTTAGAAATAAATATGAATTTAATAAACCAATAAGTATATAAGTAAGTAAGACACTTGTAGTGGCAGCAGTCCAACGTGAGGTTTTCTATGTAAGAGGCCACATAAGTCCCTTCAAGATCAAGCTCTACTTGTGCACTCTCCTTTGACCATCGGAGTTCAGAATTCTGCACAAACTCAGAGGAGCTGGATCCATTTTCAAAATTGTTTTGATTTTTGTCATTTACTCAGTTGAAAAAAGACAAAGGCATTTTCTGCAGTAAGCGTAATTCAAGGTGCATATATGAGCCATGTGTGTATTAATAGATTTACAAAATTGAAGGCCAAGTACAGAAAAGTCAAGCTGCAAATTCTCGGTTCTAATATTTTCTTTTTTCAGGGCCTGACTGAAATATTTGTCAGCCATTGTTACATGGACATTGACATGCACAAATGTGCACACCTATGTTCCTATAATGGAGTAATAAGTATTTCATTACCTATATCTTTACATTGCTTTAGTATCACTATATTTACATAGGCTGTAAAGTTAGTCTTCATTTATTGCATTTGTTTATGAATCTAAATAGCTTCTGGAAATACAGATTGTACCAGAAATTATTTACATATGAGAAAAGGAAAAAAAAATCCTAGGACTTTACTATGTCTGGAAGTGATGCCTTCTATAACCCTTAGCTTCAGCTAGTTTGACTACTTTAAATACGCCTGGCTGTAAAAAAAGAGGTAAAGAAAATACTTTATATGATGATTTAGAGCAAGGGCAGACAGATATCAAACCTATTGGGTATTACTACATATCTAAAAAACTAGAATCCCGAAATGGAGACCCATAGGAGGCGCATAAACTTTGAATTAAAGGGGAAAAATGGCTCTAAGAATTTATAGCCATTTTAAATATTAAGAGTAGAACTTCCCCATATAACTAGAGTTCTGCTTTTTTTCCCCAAAGATTTATTTCTCTTTTTTAAAATAAGTTTAATTTAATAGTTTTTAAATCTATGAATCTTAACTTAAAGAACAGGGAGTAGAAACAATTGTTCATTATCCCCCCCCACCCTAAGATATTTCATTTAATCCTAGAAGACATGAGAATGATTCAGTGGTTCATTTTTGACATAGATATTTGTAGACAAACCAGGAAAGTAATTATTTTTACTACAGGTAGTTCTCAACTTACAATCGTTCATTTAGCGACTGTTCAAAGTTACATTGGAAAAAGTGATTTACGACTGTTTTTAACACTTACACTTGCAGCATCCCCATGGTTACATGACCAAAATACAGATGTTCTTCTTGTATATTAGAAGTGGTATATTAGAATATCTAATATTTGATATTAGAATGTGAAACTAACCTACTGGTTCTTTATAAAATGGCCAAAGTCTAGGAGTGTTTGTAACTATAGGTATGAACCTCCAGCTAGCACAACTGGATAACAAAGTCCTACCTATTTTTAACCCATATGTATTTATATATGTACGGGGTATGATGGCTCAGCTGTTAAAGACACTGAGTTTGTCAGCTTGAAAAGTGACAGCCCCTGTTTGAGACCTGAGTGCTGCACAATGGGTGAGTTCCTGTTACTTGTCCCCTCTCCTGCCCACCTAGCAGTTCAAAAGCATGCAAATGTGAGTACATAAATAGGTATTGCTTTGGTGGGAAAGTAACAGCATTCTATGTGTCTCTGTGTATAGTCATGCTAGTCACATGACCATGGAAATGTCTTCAGACAACATTGGCTCCCTCAGCTAAGAAATGGAGATGAGCACCGCTCCCTAGAGTTGGAAAAAACTGGACAGGGGAAACCTTTACTTTTACCTTTATTTATATAGGCATTTAGCATGCATGTAAAAAGGGCAGAGCTTAAATCATGAGGTCATGCCCCAATTTTAAGGCAATGGCTATTACCCCAGATACCTTTACCAGAATCCTTGGTTCAACAGTGGTAACTTAGTTTATTTAGAGCAGCGGTTCTCAACCTATGGGTCGCGACCCCATTTGGGGTCGAATGACCGTTTCGCGGGGGTCACCGGACACCGCGGTCTGCCATTTTGTTTTTTATTTTATTTTTTTGCCCGTTGCGCGCGCGCCGCGCATGCGCAGTCCGGGCCATCGCGCACGTGCAGCGCATGCGTGGATCGGCATGTCGCACCGTGCATGCGCGGTTCGGGCCATCATGCGCACGCCACGCATGCACGGATTGGCCCGTTGCACGCGCATGTGCGGATCGGCCCATCGCGCGCGCGCCGTGCATGCGCGGATTGGCCCGTCGCGTGTGCATGAGTGGATCGGCTGTCGCACGTGCGCATGGCGCGGGTCGGGGTCGCGACGCGCATGGGCGGCGCAAGTGGGGTCTCAACCTGAAAAAGGTTGAGAACCACTGATTTAGAGTGAATAATTATATAAATTATTTGAAGCCTTTAGTTGACCTCTGCTAGAAAGTGTTACTTGTTATTTACCTCTTGCTCCAGTTGTCTTAGAATTCTTCCTTGCTTTATAAGGTACTGCAGTGGTTCTTAATCTGTGGTCCATGGACTCCTGGGTGGCTGCAATGTCATCACAGGGGATCCACGAATGTTTGAAGAAATGTTATGATTTAAATTTTGAGTTAAGTCTTGGTGGTCTGTGGCCATGGTTCGTGGCCATAAAAGGTATTTAAAGGCGATCCATGGTGAAGAAAAGGTTGAGAACCACTGAGGTATTGAGTTCTCCTTTTCCCATTCATTCTTTTGGATCACATTTCAGTTTCACTAGTTGTTATTTTAAGTCTGCAACTTTTGAAAATGGAAGGGCCCCAGCCCCACCACTTCTGAAAAGCACAGGATGTAACCTAGAAGATTCAAACTGTTCCTCTCTCATTGTTTAGGAAATCTGTAAAAACACACTATATTTTCCAGGCTGTTAATTGTTAGATAATCTTAGTATTTATTTTATTGTTCAATTTAATCTGTATTCTTAAAAGTTGCTTCACTGCCCAGAGAACTTGCCAAAACAGAATGCAGGATAACAATTAGATTAATCAGTGGCAGTGATTTGTGTCATTACTTAGTTAAAACCACTTACAGGGAGGGAAGACTATATGAATGGAGAAGAAGAGTTCCCAAAGATGAGTAGAAAGGTTAAAAAGGCCATTTATTGGACTACAGGGCAATGGAAAAAAAATGGCAGCCCAACCAGTGCCCCTGCCTTTTTTCCCCCTTGAGCTGGCCAATGGTTGGCCCAATCTGAATACTCCTGAAGAAATGAAGAGAGGGGACATTTCCTTGATTTCAGATGACAATAAGAGGCCATCTATTCCATAAGAAGAATGTTGCTCTTGTAATGTTTGAGAGAGTAGTTTTATGAAGCAGAATATGAGTGCAGAGAGAAATAAAAACAACAGAGCAATTCACTTCAGGATGTTCAGAGACTGGAACAACCCCTCCCCCCCAAAAAATCAGAAGGCCACATGACTTCTACCTCCAATGGCTTCTAAGGGTTACACTCTAATATTGTCTTTATTTATTCTGTTGAATGTAAATGAATTGATCTAACTGCATTTGTTTCATCAATCCATTTGAATGCAAGTGGGCAAGGTTTCATTTTCAAATTCTTTATTAAATTTCTTTAAGTAGCTTTGAAATATATCCAATATTACAGTTGCCAAATTTGCAACACCCCAGCCCCGTAGAGTCTTTATAAGAACCGTTGAAGCATTTCTTTGTTCTATCACACAATGGGTTTCATGAAGACTCTTCTTAAAGATACTTGATTTTTCTCTTGTAGTAGTTTTATATACATAAAGTTGTTCTCTAAACAGGAAATGCAGTATGCTTCTGGAATGCAAATACATACGTTCGCTTGTTTTCCATAGTTTGAATAACAGTTCCTCCCCCCCATTCCTTAATATCAACATCACTGGTGAGCTTTACCACTCATAACTGTTCACAATTAATATGATATACTGAATTCTTTGTGAATACTTTGATTTGCCAGAATATAAAGAACACAATAAGGAGCTAAAAGAAAGTGCATAGCTAGCTTTCCAGAACTAGGAAAAAAACAGTCTATAAGAGGAAATATTAACTATTTTGGTTATACCCGAGGCCCCTGCTGGAATGTTATTAATACCTAAATAAAGAAAAAGGTAACAAGAAGACTTGAAGATGGAAAAATCTAACTACCTGGCATGATAGAACTCCCAATGGCCTTAATGCCAAATAAGACTAACTCTGGAATGTCCCAGTTAAAAAATACAGTATCACCATTGATCCCTTCAGAAAGTCTTTTAGAGGGACAACATGCAGGATTGAACTTTCAACCCTCTCCTCCTTCCACATTCCCTGGCTGTTCACCCCTGACAGCCATCTTTTTGAATTTGGATGGAGAAGATGCCAGACATAATGACACAGCTTTCATATAAAGTACAGCACAGAGTTAGACTCATAAAGTTAGACTCATATATTGGTGACCTACAAACTAAACATTACCCTGCATTTATTATTTTGGCAGGTGACTTTAATGCAAGGATAGGCACTAATAATGTGTTTCTTTATACTAAATATCATCATTATTCACCTGAACTAGCACATCGCTTGGTAATCAACCTCCCTGCCCGAGCTCCTGAGCGTTGTCGCCGCGGTGGTGGTTGAAGTCCCCAGGCTAATAGTCATGGGTGACTTCAACCTGCCGTCCGGGGGCGGGGCGTCCGGGGAGGCTCGGGAGTTCATGGCTTCCATGACAGCCATGGACCTGACCCAGGTAATTCAAGGCCCCACACACACAGGGGGGAACACGCTTGACCTGGTTTTTGTCTCTGGACAGTGGCTGAGTGGTCAGAGTGTAGGGGATATAGTCATTGAACCCCTGTCATGGTCTGATCACTCTCTCCTATGCTTGGACTTTCGGACCGTTGCACCCCACCGCAGGGTGGCAGAACCGGTGAGATGGTACCGCCCCAGGCGGCTGATGGAACCCGAGCGGTTCCAGGCAGAGCTTGGGCCAATTCCTGAGGTTCTGACACACGACTCGGTTGGAGAGGTGGTGGCGGCCTGGGACAGGGCGGCTGCCGGTGCCCTGGATCGAGTTGTGCCTTTGCGGCCTCTGATTCGGCGTGGGTCTCGACCGGCCCCGTGGTATAACGAGGGGTTGAGAGAGATGAAACGCCGGAAAAGACGCCTAGAGAGCAGTTGGAGATCGAGCCGTGCCGAATCTGACCGAACATTGATAAGAGACCATATTAGGTCCTACCTAATGGCGATAAGAGCAGAGAAGTGTTCCTACCTCACTGCTCTTATTGCGTCATCAGATAACCGCCCAGCCTCCTTGTTTAGGGTGACCCGCTCCCTCCTTCATCAGGAGGTGAGGGGAGACCCCTTAGAGGGTAGAGCTGAGGATTTCGGAAAATATCTGTATGATAAAATCGCTCAGATACGGGAAGGCTTCGACTTCAACTGGGTATGTCCAATGGGAGAGGCGGAGGCTGGTCTTGAGACTGTTACCTGGGTTGAGTTTGACCCCGTGACCCCCGAGGACGTGGACAGGTTGCTGGGGGGACTTAGGGCGACCACATGTTTACTGGACCCGTGCCCCTCCTGGTTGGTGCTGGCCTCCCGGGAGGTGGTACGAGGCTGGTTCCGAGCAATTATCAACGCTTCCTTGAGTGAGGGTGTCTTTCCCGCTGCCTTGAAAGAGGCAGTGGTGAGACCCCTCCTCAAGAAGCCTGCCCTGGATCCAGCTGTTTTATCAAACTACCGTCCCGTCTCCAACCTTCGCTTTCTTGCGAAGGTTGTTGAGAGTGTGGTTGCCCGACAGTTCCCGCAGCACCTGGAGGAATCGTCATATCTCGATCCGTTCCAGTCGGGCTTCAGGCCTGGCTACAGCACGGAAACAGCATTGGTCGCGTTGGTGGATGATCTCTGGCGGGCCCAAGACAGGGGTTGCTCCTCTGTTCTGGTGCTATTGGACCTCTCGGCGGCTTTTGATACCATCGATCATGGTATCATGCTGCAACGGTTGGAGGGGCTGGGCATAGGAGGCACTGTCTTGCAGTGGTTCTCCTCCTTCCTCTCTGGCCGGATGCAGTCTGTGTTGACAGGGGGCCAGAGGTCGACCCCGAGACCCCTCGTATGTGGGGTACCTCAGGGGTCGGTCCTCTCGCCTCTACTGTTCAACATTTATGTAAAGCCGCTGGGTGAGATCATCCGTGGTTTTGGCGTGGAGTACCACCAGTACGCTGATGATACCCAGCTGTACATTTCCACGCCAAACCACCCCAACGATGCCCTTGCCGTGCTGACCCAGTGCCTGGAGGCCGTGCGGGTATGGATGGGGAGAAACGGACTCAAGCTCAACCCCTCCAAGACCGAGTGGCTGTGGTTACCGTCGTCCCGGTACAGCCAGCTGATTCCATCGCTGTGTATTGGGGGCGAAACAGTGGCTCCCACAGGAAGGGTTCGCAACTTGGGAATCCTCCTGGACTCACGGCTGTCCTTAGAGGACCATCTGACGGCCGTGGCCGGGAGGATGTTCCACCAGGTTCGCCTGGTGCGCCAGTTGCGTCCCTTCCTAGACCGGGACTCGCTACGCACAGTCACTCATGCCCTCGTGACCTCCAGGCTGGACTACTGTAATGCTCTCTACATGGGGCTCCCCTTGAGGTGCATCCGGAAGCTCCAACTTGCCCAGAATGCGGCCGCGCGGGTAGTGATGGGAGCGTCGTGGCGCTCCCACGTAACACCGCTCCTGCGTGAGTTGCACTGGTTGCCGGTGGTCTTTCGGGTGCGGTTCAAGGTGTTAGTGACCACTTTTAAAGCGCTCCATGGCATCGGACCCGGATACTTACAGGACCGTCTACTGCCAGCAAATACCTCCCGCCGTCCGGTACGCTCCCACAGAGAGGGCCTCCTCAGGGAGCCGTCGGCCAGACAGTGCCGGCTGGCGACCCCCAGGGGGAGAGCCTTCTCTGTGGGAGCTCCCACGTTATGGAACGAGCTCCCCCCCGAACTCCGTATAATAACAGATTTACGCACCTTCCGTCGGGAACTAAAAACATTCCTTTTCCGACAGGCCGGCCTGGCATAGAAGCTTCTGAGTATTTTTTAAGATTTTAAATTTTATATGTTTTGGGTTTTAGGATTTTGGCCAAATGATTTAATTTATTTTTAATTATTTTAAATTTTGTATATTTATATGTTTCTTAAATTTTAGGCTGTACACCGCCCCGAGTCCTTCGGGAGAGGGGCGGTATAGAAATTTAATAAAATAAATAAATAAATAAATAAATAAATAATCTAAGGACATTTTATGCTTGCCCTGAGGCTTCTATAAATAGAACTTCCTTTTATTCAGAGCATTTTGATACCTAGTCAACAGTGATTACTTTCCAGTGCCTGATATATATACCTGTGTGTGTGTATATGTGTGTGCTCCATTATTGGGGTAAGATGAACTTTGCTCTATTCACCTTAAGTGATAGGCACAATGGGAAGAAATGCTTACTAAAATTTTAAAATCCATTGTGCAATTGTTATTTACTTGGGTAAGTCAATTCTAAATCTCTAATTTAACTCAGTTGCTCCAACCTACTCTTATAATACCCATAGTTTCAAAGACCACATTGCCCAATAACAGTTTGACTCAGATTGTGTTGAAGCTAAGAGAACTTCAGTTAGACCGTTTAATAAATACAAGTAAAATCTTTTGGTATAGTCCATTCTATGACCTATTATTACAAAAAAAAGGCAGCATAAGCAATTATTTTATAAGAAAAAAATTCAAACATCCTGGCAACAGCTAATAGCATCCCAGGTTCGGAACTCATCTCAGTTTTGGCATCTTGCAGCTGTACAACCAACAAATCACTTTTCTCCTCCTGCTTCTTTAATTCCAGCTGTGGTTTGGGAGCCACATTTGTTTTCTCTGTGTGCATGTGAGGAGCTTAGATTTATTCAAGTTGATCTGAATGCTGACTGGTTTTCACACTGGCTATGGTAACATGCTCAGAAATTCAAAAATTTGTTAACTACTTTAAACCAAGAAAAGTGCCAGTTATGATTTCTTAACTGTGAATATTTTTATTAACTCACCTAACATTTCTGTGAACTAGATCTCATCTCTCAACCCTTGTATTATACCAGTTTAGTGGAGTTCTACTGCAATTGAGTTCTGATCCCCAAGTGAGAATAAACTGGTCTTTAAGTGGTCAGATTGGGTGGCCTGGAAATATTTGGTTTAAAGCACAAGGCCAATCTATTTTTTCACTCTATGTTTATAAACCTACTAATAAACAACAAGAAAGGAGAGTAACCACAAGCTTTAATTGTTGTATTTTTTTACCCCAAAGTTTTCCCTCGTCTTGTTGGGTCACAATCAATCAATCCCTTGCAAGGCAGGAACTGAAGTGAGAAAGCACAAAGGATCCCATGAGTATCAGTTGAAACCCATTTCCATGTGAAGACAGGCTTAGAAAAGATTTTTCCAAAGAGAGCCTTGTCAGTAGTTGTTTAAACATGCATAAGTAAACAATTTATGTGAACAAATTGGCCAAGGCAGAGAGATCTAGCTGTTTCTTCTCCTCAAAGATCTTATCAGTGCAACCTGGCTCAAGGACAGGAGTAGCAATATTTCTTAAACTCAAATCCAGTTTAAGATATTTTGGCTGGTCAACTAAGGACTCAATGCAAAAAAAATAAAATAAAAATGCAACCATGTTTAAAACCACTCCCCCCACCCCTCAATTTTTTACTCTGAGATTTGTGTTTTTTTTTTAAATATTCATAAGCTGGAAATGCCCTAAGGAAGTCAAATAAATGGACTAAGAAAACATTTTAATATATGCCAGAGTTGTATGAAATATCTGATCTAAATAAATCTTTGGGACAGCTTCATTGGCTCTGTAGGCAGCCAAACCATTACCCATTAGCCATATGGAGTTCACTTCTCAGAAGAGCCTCACAAGGTTGAGCTGTTAATTGACTTAAATACAAGAACTCAGGCTCAGCAACTTTGTAAATTATGGCTCGAAGCCCTGTATTGGTTACACGCCTTACACTCAGTGGTAAGGCTCTGCATAGTTTAAAAAAAATAAAATAAACCTCAGGATAAATAAATTGAACACATTGGCTGAATCTGAGCTCCTGGATTTCATCGTCTTCTATTGATATTCTCTTTGAATGGCCTTTTATGTTAGTTGAGAATAAGGACCATTTTCTGCTGCGGCTCATGATGCAGATCTTGCAAGATAGAAACTAATATGCCTTTTACAAATTTAAACTGTTTAAAATGTATCTCTTTCAGAGTTTTATATTCTGCTTTCCTCCAGGGGAATATATCGCACTCCATTCTCCTGATTTTGTTTTCTCTTCACAACAACTTTGTGGAGTGGGATGAGATAACATGTGTTGAAACTGAGTCTTGTAGTAGACAATATAAGTTCTTCTTCCCCTTTTTCTTCTCCCCTCCTGCCCGCCCCCACCATGTAAATAGCTGGACCACCATTTGTGTTCCATTTATAGTGGAGGTCAACTTGGGTGACAAAGGAGAAACACTGCACTGATACTGTGAACAACTGGTGGGATGGGAAAGCACATGCAGAATTCACACCCATGGGAATGCCTCCAGAAATGCCAGCAACCGGCCATAAATCTTTTTTTTTTTCTCAGACCAGGACTGAAAGTCCATAAGATTCTTAATTCCATGCAGCAGTACAGAAGAGTAACAACTAACACTTTGCAGAGAATACCTCTATGCCAGCCAGTCAAATCTAAAGGTTGCCTGAATTAGCACAGTTGGCTGGGAGTTTCTTGCACTGTCCACCCTGAAGGAACAGCTAAGACCAAGTCCAACCAACAGCTTTACACAGTTCTAAGCCCCTCAAGTATGCTTATAAAGGAGAAGCAGAAAAGAGAGAAGGGAGTTTGTGAAAACTCATGCCTCTTTAGAATTTGACCCAGAGCACATATAGGCATATAGGTAAATATTAAAGGCATAGTGATACTGTAAAGGTTAATTTAAGTGGTATAATTTTTGCTTAAATAAATTGCTATTTTTGAGAAGAATAGAATAGAATAGAATAGAATAGAATAGAATAGAATAGAATGGAATGGGATGGGATGGGATGGGATGGGATGGGATGGGACGGGACGGGACGGGACGGGACGGAACAGAACAGAACAGAACAGAATAGAATAGGAAGGGACCATGGAGGTCTTTTAGTCCAGCCCCCTGCTCAAGCAGGAGAACCTATATCATCTCGGACAAAAATAATGAAAGCTTTATTGTAAATAAAGGAAAAAGGTAAAGGAGTCCTGCAGATTTTATTCCGCTAGTCATTGTGAACTACAGGAGACGGTGCTCATCTCTGTTTCAAGGCCATTGAACCAGCACTGTTCGAAGACATGTCTGTGCATGCTTTCAAATTACTAGGTTGACAGGAGCTGGGGAAAAGACTGGAGCTCACACCATCATGTGGCACTCAGATCTCGAACGTCTTAACCACTGAGCCACTGCACTGCCCCTCACTAAATAAGAGAAGAAAAAAAGCAAAATTTCTGCGGGCTACCGTTTCCCCCAAATTACTCATCAACAGAATGATGGCCCCTAAGTCAGCTTGTGGGTTTCTATAGCTGTGGATGAACTAGAATATACTTATTATTAATTAAGGATGCATGGGATCCCTCTGGATATCGGCATTCCTATATAATCCTAGGAATTTATGTTGGAGTTGTTTGCTATTGCCTCTTCTGCCCCTAGATCAGCGGTTCTCAACCTTTTCCGGGGCTCGCCCCCGGCCCGCATCGCACAAAAAAAATGGCGGGCATGCACCGCGCATGTGTGGCACGACGGGACGCATCGCGCATGCGGGGCGCGACGGCCCGCATCGCGATAGGGGGAAAAATGGCCAACCCCCCCAAAAAATGGCCGACTAAAAAAAAATGGCGGGCCCGCACCACGCATGCGTGGCACGACGGGGCGCATCACGCATGCGCGGCGCGATGGCCCGCATCGCGATAGGGAAAAAAATGGCCGACAAAAAAAAAAGAATGGCCGACCAAAAAAAAAATGGCGGGCCCGCACCGCGCATGCGCAGCGGGGCGCATCGCACATGCACGGCGCGATGGCCCGCATCACAATAGGGAAAAAAATGGCTGACCCGAAAAAAAATGTCCGACCCCCCCAAAAATGACGGGCCCGCACCGCGCATGCGTGGCGCGACGGGGCACATCGTGCATGCACGGTGCGACGGCCCGCATCGCGATAGGGAAAAAAATGGCTGACCAAAAAAAAAATGGCCGACCGAAAAAAAAAATGGCGGGCCCGCACCACGCATGCACGGTGCGACGGCCCGCATCGCAATAGGGAAAAAATGGCCGACCAAAAAAAAATGGCCGACCAAAAAAAATAAATAAAAAATGGCGGACTGCGGTGCTTGGCAACCCCCGTGAAATGGTCGTTCAACCCTAAATGGGGTCGCGACCCACAGGTTGAGAACCGCTGCCCTAGATGGTCATTTGCCTGTCTCCTGCTGCAGGATCTTGGATCTGGTCCAGTCTTATTTGCACCACTGCTTCTACTTACAGACCAATCTTAAGTGTGCTAATTCCTAAGAGAGGCTGGGAATTAACATAACTTATCCGCTCAGCCCATGTAGATCCAAAGTGCCTTTATTTTGGATAGCCACAAAGACCAAATTGGACATACGCTAAATGGATATTATGAGGTTTTCTTTATTAAAATATAGTCTACTGGAAAGAAAATGCTGAGACCACAGCATACTGTTACCAGAATAAAGATTGCCTCATTGTGAATTATGTATATGTGAATGAGTAGGGAGGTTTTTAAAACATACAGTGAAAATTAAAGGTAAGTCTGTCCACCCACCCCTTATGCACTGCTTCTCTGCTTTTAAATGCATGGGGGAGGGGGCTGTCAATTTATATTAAAATTACAGATGTATGTTTTCCAATTCTGCAAAATAGTAAGTTCATTATGAAAATATGAATTACATCACTACTAGAAAAATTGGTGGAATAAAGTATGCTGTTAGATTGAGTTGAGAAAACAATGGCTTTCAAAAAAAAGTTTGAACTACAATTCTCCTTCTCCATTGCAAGCAATCTTGGCTGGGATTGCTGGGATTTGTAGTTCAGCAACTTCTAAAGGGCCATAGGTTCTCTAACTTGGAACACCACACCCAAATCCACATTATGTATACCAGTGATGGCGAACCTTTTAGAGACCGAGTGCCCAAACTGCAACCCAAAACCCACTTATGCATTGTCGGGTGCCGGGTGGGTGTGGTCCATTGGGTGGGTGTGGCATATTGGGTGGGTATGGTTGTGGTGGTAACAGCAGACTGGGAGGGACTAAAAAGTTCAATCAATCAATTCCAACTTTGCAAGATTTTTTTTTCCACGAGAAGTTGAAATTGACTGATTGATTGAACCTTTTTTTTTTGTACACGGCGGCGGAGGCCTAAAGCGAAAAGGTTTTATAAAACTCAGCTGAAGGCCTAGGACTGAGGCAACAGCGCGCGTGCCCACAGAGAGGGCTCTAAGTGCCGCCTTCGGCACCTGTGCCATAGATTCGCCACCACTGATGTATACTAAAGATCCACTTATATACATAACAAAACAGCAACCCTGTGAGGCAGGTTGGGCTGAAGGAGAGTGGCTGGCCAAAGTGCACTATGCAACACTGGTTTTTATTTCTAGGTTTTGGAATTTGCCTTACATTAAACAACTTTTTAATCTATCTAACAACTGAATATATGTATTTTCTTTATGGAGTCTGAATGGCCCCAGAAGGTTATAATAAGCCTATAAAACTTTATTAAGATCACTTTGGTACCTGTCTATATCAAGCCTGCCAAATAAAACACACAATCTGCTTCTCTTTTAAGTATGTTTTTGGAGTTTTGGGAAAATATTTTTTAAGGAATTAAGAAATCAAATTTGCGTGGGTCATTATCATCATGTACTACTTTGTTCAATAAGCACAATATGGTTTGACCACAGATCATAAATCTGGACAGGCCACATAGAGCATTAGTACCTGTAAACAGCAGGCCATTTGGATTAAGTTCCATTTTCATCAATAAATAACTTAGAGTTCTTTTCGTTCTTTGCCGAAGATCTTCTTCTCAGACAAGAGAAAAGAATTAGTAGTTTGACCTTTAGAAATGATTTGAAGCCAGGTCTTTTTTTAAAAATTACTGTTGGCTTGAATTTAGAAGTCCAGATGTTTGGGCACGCTTTCTATAGGGTCTTGTCTAAAGCAGAGATTGAAAGCACCTGGGCAAGACTATATTTCTATAAGAGTAAATAGCAAAACTGGTCCATTATTTGTGATTTAATCCTTATGCGCTCTCCTGAGGAAGATATTCAATCTGTAGGAACTTTTGCTCCCTCTCTGCCTGACTAACTATATTGGCCTTCTCTCTGGTGCTTAGATAGGTCAACAGCTTTCCATAGAATGAATGAATGAATCCTAGGAATTTAATGAATATAGAGCATATATAGTTGCAATCATTCCTCATAAAATTCTAACATCCTGGACATTAGATTATATGGCAGGAGATTCAAATTTGAGGTTTATTTATTTCGTTTTAGGGTTTTGTCAGTGGTCCAGCTCTGCTTTTTAAAACCAAGCAAAACAAACATGGAAGAAGTGGATGTGTGGAGGCAGAGTTATACAAATCAATGTTTCTCACATATATGTCCAGAGGAGAGTAAGAGAAGTAGGCTTACTTTGCAGGAAGAACAATGAGTATTAAATTACAAGATTTAGGATACTATCATGTCTCCACAAACTCCTATTAATTAATATAGCTTCTTTCCCCACACCATCTAGAATGAAAGAATTACAAAGGATAGGTTGTAGCTTGGATTCATTTTTAGTGTCTAATATATCAGCTTTATAGGATTTTGTTAAGCTTTTATTTCAATTTAGATTTTTTTAAAAAAATATACAGACTCTTGAAAATTTATGTATCTCTCCAACAATATTTACATAATGTATTTGAGGCTCTCAGCTTCCAAGAGGTGTTGCAGTTATTATGTTTATTAGACAAAATAATGAAAAACTAGACTAAAACCGTATCAGTGTTACTCCTCAATGAGGAATTTCAGCGGTTAATTAATATTTAATCATAGTAGCATCAGTTGAAATGTGCAGAAAATTAATATACTGATTAAATGTATAGCAGAATAAGTGTTGTTTTGACTCTTTTACTTCATTAAGAAGCAGTGACATTTATGTAGAGGTGAATTATCAGTTGTGCTCTAGTAAAACAAGCGTGGGAGAAACTTAGCATAGATAGATCTTTACACAAGCATTTTGAATCGAGTCCTGCTATGTGGTCGAATTAAATAACAGAATGGTTAGAAAAATCAGTGTGTTATTTTTTTATACTTCTACATTGCTTAATATGGAAGGAACTATGGAATCTGGGTTAAATGCTAGCGGGATAAAAGTGTAGGAGAAAGAAGTCCATGGTGAAAATCATGCTCGTATTTCTTGTGCCCTATTCCTTAAAACATAAAATAGCAGCAAAAACAACTAGAGTTTATTTAATAGAGAAGAAAAGATGAAAAGGGCTGGAAAATAAATGAGAGACTATATTATCTGCTTATCAGTAAATCTGGGAAAGATCCTTCTATTAAGATCCCACAGAATTTTTCTTTTTTTTTCTACAAATTTTATTGATTTTCTAATACAACATTCACATATTTGAAAAGCAACGTGGCAGCTGGGTTATAATAATTCAATTACATACAGATATCATTAGTACTGATTTCAAACTACTATCGTAAACATTTCCTCTCTCTTTTCCTTAATAAATACTGTCCATATATAAATTAACACAATTCTTATTCTATCAATTACATAAAACATAGCTTTCTTACATATATCAATAGTTTTTAGTTTGTACGTATTCTAATTATTTTAACATACAATCTTTTAGACAATCAATGACAATAATAATAATAATAATAGTAGTAGTAGTAGTAGTAGTAGTTGGAAGGGACCTTGGAGGTCATCTAGTCCAGCGGTTCTCAACCTGTGGGTCGCGACCCCATTTGGGGTCGAACGACCATTTCACAGGGGTCGCCAAACACCGCAGTCTGGAGGCAGGTTGTTCCACTGGTTAATTGTTCTAACTGTCAGAAAGTTTCTCCTTAGTTCTAGGTTGCTTCTCTCCTTGATTAGTTTCCACCCGTTGCTTCTTGTCCTGCCTTCAGGTGCTTTGGAAAATAGCTTGACTCTCTCTTCTTTGTGGCAGCCCCTGAGATATTGGAACACTGCTATCATGTCCCCCCTCATCCTTCTCTTCATTAAACTAGACATACCCAATTCCAGCAGCCGTTCTTTATATGCTTTAGTCTCCAGTCCCCTAATCATCTTTGTTGGTTTTCTCTGTACTCTTTCTAGAGTCTCAACATCTTTTCTACATTGTGGTGATCAAAACTGGATGCAGTATTCCAAGTGTGGCCTTACCAACACTTCACGTGATCTTGATTCTATCCCTCTGTTAATGCAACCTAGCACTGTGTTGGCCTTTTTGGCAGCTGCAGCACACTGCTGGCTCATATTTAGGTGATCATCCACTAGGACTCCAAGGTCCCTCTCATAGTTACTACTATTGAGCAAGGTACCCCCTATACTATACCTGTGCATTTGGTTTTTCTTGCCTAAATGTAGAATCTTGCTTTTTTCACCATTGAATTTCATTTTGTTAGATAGTGCCCAGTGTTCAAGTCTGTCCAGATCCTTCTGTATCTTAAGCCTGTCTTCTGGAGTGTTGGCTATTCCTGCCAGCTTGGTGTTGTCTGCAAATTTGATGAGTTCCCCATCTATCCCCTCGTCCAAATTGTTGATGAAGATGTTGAAGAGCACTGGGCCCAGGACAGAGCCCTAGGGCACCCCACTACACACGTCCCTCCATGTAGATGCGTTTCCATTGAGGACCACTCGCTGAGTATGGCCAGTCAGCCAGCTACGGATCCATCTGGTGGTGATGCTGTCTACCCTACATTTTTCTATCTTGTCAATAAATAAAATAAATTTTTTCATTTTTAATTTCCACTAATATTTAAATTTAACATTTGATATTTATCATTCTCAGAATTTTAAATACTCCCAATTCCTCTATCACCATTCCTCATAAAATCTAATATTGAGAATACATGTCTTATCAATTTAATTTCTCACCTTCTATATCGACAAATTAATAATATAATATGATATCCTTATTTTCTGCTACTTTTCGAATTTCTTAAATTAGTGATCAAAATTTCTTTTTATTTCAATATTTAATACTTCCTCTCTCTTCCTCTTTCGGCCTTGCAGAAGCTTTCACGAAAAGATCATGTCAAATAAGTATTTGACATGGAATGTCAACGGTTTAAATTCTCCACAAAAAAGGAAGAAGATATTTCATTATTTGAAGCAATGTAAAAATGATGTAATCTGTTTACAAGAAACTCATATTAGAACTTTGGACCAGAAATATTTGATTAATAACAAATTGGGTACACACTTTGTGGCATCATCTTTAGACAAAAAAAAATGGAATTGTTATTTATGTTAAAAATCATATTAAAGCTAAATTAATAGAATCAGATACTCATGGAAGATTTTTAGCTATAGAAATTTTATTGGATGGGAAGAAAGTTTTGTTGGTGGGTATATATGCTCCAAACCAAAAACAAGGTATATTTTATAAATCACTGCATAGAAAGTTAATACAGTTGGATTATAGATCTTGTATTTTAATGGGGGACTGGAATGGAGTTCTTGATGCTGGTTTGGACAAGAAAAAGATCTTACCTGTTCCTCAAACGCGTTCAATATTGCCTAAATCTTTTTTTGATATCAAAGATGATTTTAATTTGTTAGATATATGGAGAGAAAGACATGGGAGGGACCAAGAATTTACTTTTTTCTCTGATAGACATCAATCATTTTCTAGAATTGATTTTATTTTAACTACGAGTGATTTTATGTTAAGTTTAAAGAAAGCTAAAATTTTACCTAATGTATTGTCTGATCATAACCCAGTTATGATGGAACTAAGGACTGGTCAATATATACGCAGATCCTGGAGACTTAATGAAAATTTGTTTAAATATGAAATGTATGTGGAAGAATGTAAAAAGGCTATCAAGGAATTTTTCAGGTTAAATTTGAATATAGGCTTACCAATAGAAACGGTGTGGGACTCTAGCAAGGCCCATATGCGTGGTATTTTAATTGAATTGAATGCAAGACATAGACGTAAACAAGAGGAAAAGAGAAGAGTTTTAGAAGCGGAGATAAAAAAGAAAGAGTTATTATTAATAGATAAACCAGATGATAGTAATATTAAAGAAGGGATAAAGGTTTTACGGAAACAATTTGATATTTTGATGACCGACCAGGTTGCCAGGAATATACAATATGCTAAACATAATACTTTTTTTAATGCTAATAAACCCGGCAGATGGTTGGCTTATACATTAAGGAAAAAACAAAAATCCCGTTTAATTGAGAAGGTAGAATATAAGGGGCAAGAAGTATTTCATCAGGAAGCTATTAAGAAGGCTTTTCTAGAGTTCTATACCAAATTGTATGCTGAAGAAAAAGTTCAAGAGCAAGAGGTAGATGCCTTTTTACAAAATCAAAATGTTATGGAAATCACTTTGGAACAAAGAGATAGATTAAATGCTGTGATTAGATCAGAAGAAATTATTGACGCAATTAAGCAATTGAAATTGGGAAAATCTCCAGGAACTGATGGTTTTACTACGATTTATTATAAGTGTTTACAGGAGGAAGTGGTCGAACATTTGAGGGAGTTATTTGTGAATATACAAGAGGGTGGTCGGGTTCCACCCTCCTGGAAAACGGCTAATGTTTGTTTGATTCCTAAAGAGGGCAAAGATAATGTTCAAGTAGAAAATTTTAGACCTATCTCATTGTTAAATACGGATTACAAGATTTTTGCAAAAATTTTGGCTAATAGATTAATGACAGTTTTGACACAGAGGATACACCCGGATCAGACTGGTTTTTTACAAGGGAGACAGATGAAAACCAATGTTAGACAACTTGTTAACATACTGGAATACTTGGATAAACATATTCAAGTGCCGGCTGTTTTAATGTTTTTAGATGCAGAAAAAGCTTTTGATAGATTGAATTGGACATTTTTGCAAAGGCTTGTGGTAAGGATGGGAATGGGGGACCAGTTTATTAATTCCATAACAGCTATATATCAGAAACAAACAGGACAGATTATAGTAAATGGTCAATTAACAGATTTGTTCAACATTGAAAAGGGTACTAGACAGGGTTGTCCCTTATCTCCTTTATTGTTTGTCTTAACTTTAGAGGTCTTATTGAATAGGATTAGAGCATCAGAGGAATTAAAGGGGGTACAAATTAGAAAACATGATTATAGATTATGTGCCTTTGCAGATGATTTACTTGTGACATTGACTCAGCCAATGCAATCGGTTCAGAGTTTGATGGAAATTATTCGAAATTATGGAAAAGTATCAGGTTTTAAATTAAATTTATCCAAGACAAAGATGTTGGTTAAAAATTTTGATAATAAATTAAAACAAGATTTGGAAAGAATAACGGGATGTGAGATAGTTAAAAAAGTCAAATATTTAGGAATTTATATAGAAGCCTCAAATGGTAAATTATATAAGAATAATTATGAGTTCTTATGGAGTAAAGTGCAAAAAGAAATGGAGAATTGGAAAAAACTACAATTATCTATCTTGGGTAGGATAGCCGCTATTAAAATGAATGTATTACCGAAATTTCTATTTCTATTTCAAATGTTGCCAATACTTAAAAAGGATGGGAATCTTGATGAATGGCAGAAAGGTATAAACAACTTTATTTGGGATGGCAAGAAACCAAGGGTTAAACTTAAAATCATTCAAGATACAAGAGAGAGAGGTGGAATGAAAGTGCCTAATTTCAAATTATATTATTATGCAGCAGTTCTAGTGGCAATAAGTGATTGGATTAATTTAACAAATGAAAGAATACTGAATATAGAAGGATATGGGTTAGTGTATGGGCTCCACGCCTATTTAGTTTATGATAAAAAATTGGATAGGGGCTTTAAAGAGCATATATTAAGAAACTCTGTGATGCGTGTCTGGAAAAAGTATTATTATAAGTTAAATGGTAAAATTCCCTTATGGACTGTTCCCAGACATGCAATACAGAGTGTAGGTATACAACAAATTCAAGACGTGGAGCCCTATGATAAACTTTTGAATAAAGATGGGAATAGCCTAGAACTGAAATCACTAGATAGATTAAGGGAGGAAGGTATAGCTCATAATTGGTATCATCATGCACAACTTCAAGCCAGATGGCAAAAAGATGTTAAGATGGGTTTTTCTTTAAAGGATGAAAAACTAATTATACAAATTAGAGACCAAAGAGCGATGCATATTAAAAGAATATATGATGCTTTAATTGAAATTGATTCTGGAAAGGAACTAGTTAAAGACTGTATGATTAAGTGGGAAGGGAATTTTGGACATTCAATTATGATGGAAACTTGGAAAAGAATATGGGTGAAAAATGTTAAATTTACACAAGCTCAGCATTTAAGAGAGAATTTTTATAAAATGTTTTATAGATGGCATTTAGACCCAAAAAAATTATCGCTTATGTATCCAAATCTGAAACCCAAATGTTGGAGATGCGAATCTATGGACGCTACTTATTTTCACATTTGGTGGACATGTAAAAAAATTAAGGCTTTTTGGATAAAAATATGGTGGATTCTTCAAAATATTTTGAAAAAGCGTATTGAGTTTGTACCACAGTTATTTTTGTTGGGTATAACAAAGGACTGTTCCACCATAGAGACTAAGTTGATCTTGAATTTGACTACGGCTGCAATACTGTTGGTGGGTCAATATTGGAAGTCATCTGAAATACCATCTATTGAAGAATGGACATTAAAAGTTACCCATCTGGTGGAGATGGCTAAGATATCGGCGTATTTGAAGAACCACTCAAATGAAACATTTTTGATGGACTGGAAAAAATGGATTGATTATATGCAAAAGAAATATCAATTGAAAGAATTAGATATGATATATAGATAAATAGTTACTAAATAGTAGATTAGCGGGGTTTCTTGCATTTTTACTCTGTATTCACTCCGGGAAGCCTGGGGGGGAGGGGGGAGGGAGATAATAAGTAATAGATTATGTTTCTCAACTGTAGTTGGGGATATTAAGGGAATAGATTTTTTCTCTTTTTTTTTAGGGCGCTCAGGAAAACTCTAGACACCGCATTGGATGGTGAGGAAGGTGGATTGAAGGTTAGGGGTTAGGATGTAGGAGAAGAAAAGATGAAAAGGCTGGAAAATAAATGAGAGACTATATTATCTGCATATCAGTAAATCTGGGAAAGATCCTTCTATTAAGATCCCACAGAATTTTTCTTTTTTTTTCTACAAATTTTATTGATTTTCTAATACAACATTCACATATTTGAAAAGCAACGTGGCAGCTGGGTTATAATAATTCAATTACATACAGATATCATTAGTACTGATTTCAAACTACTATCGTAAACATTTCCTCTCTCTTTTCCTTAATAAATACTGTCCATATATAAATTAACACAATTCTTATTCTATCAATTACATAAAACATAGCTTTCTTACATATATCAATAGTTTTTAGTTTGTACGTATTCTAATTATTTTAACATACAATCTTTTAGACAATCAATGACAATAATAATAATAATAATAGTAGTAGTAGTAGTAGTAGTAGTAGTAGTAGTTGGAAGGGACCTTGGAGGTCATCTAGTCCAGCGGTTCTCAACCTGTGGGTCGCGACCCCATTTGGGGTCGAACGACCATTTCACAGGGGTCGCCAAACACCGCAGTCTGGAGGCAGGTTGTTCCACTGGTTAATTGTTCTAACTGTCAGAAAGTTTCTCCTTAGTTCTAGGTTGCTTCTCTCCTTGATTAGTTTCCACCCGTTGCTTCTTGTCCTGCCTTCAGGTGCTTTGGAAAATAGCTTGACTCTCTCTTCTTTGTGGCAGCCCCTGAGATATTGGAACACTGCTATCATGTCCCCCCTCATCCTTCTCTTCATTAAACTAGACATACCCAATTCCAGCAGCCGTTCCTTATATGCTTTAGTCTCCAGTCCCCTAATCATCTTTGTTGGTTTTCTCTGTACTCTTTCTAGAGTCTCAACATCTTTTCTACATTGTGGTGATCAAAACTGGATGCAGTATTCCAAGTGTGGCCTTACCAACACTTCACGTGATCTTGATTCTATCCCTCTGTTAATGCAACCTAGCACTGTGTTGGCCTTTTTGGCAGCTGCAGCACACTGCTGGCTCATATTTAGGTGATCGTCCACTAGGACTCCAAGGTCCCTCTCATAGTTACTACTATTGAGCAAGGTACCCCCTATACTATACCTGTGCATTTGGTTTTTCTTGCCTAAATGTAGAATCTTGCTTTTTTCACCATTGAATTTCATTTTGTTAGATAGTGCCCAGTGTTCAAGTCTGTCCAGATCCTTCTGTATCTTAAGCCTGTCTTCTGGAGTGTTGGCTATTCCTGCCAGCTTGGTGTTGTCTGCAAATTTGATGAGTTCCCCATCTATCCCCTCGTCCAAATTGTTGATGAAGATGTTGAAGAGCACTGGGCCCAGGACAGAGCCCTAGGGCACCCCACTACACACGTCCCTCCATGTAGATGCGTTTCCATTGAGGACCACTCGCTGAGTATGGCCAGTCAGCCAGCTACGGATCCATCTGGTGGTGATGCTGTCTACCCTACATTTTTCTATCTTGTCAATAAATAAAATAAATTTTTTCATTTTTAATTTCCACTAATATTTAAATTTAACATTTGATATTTATCATTCTCAGAATTTTAAATACTCCCAATTCCTCTATCACCATTCCTCATAAAATCTAATATTGAGAATACATGTCTTATCAATTTAATTTCTCACCTTCTATATCGACAAATTAATAATATAATATGATATCCTTATTTTCTGCTACTTTTCGAATTTCTTAAATTAGTGATCAAAATTTCTTTTTATTTCAATATTTAATACTTCCTCTCTCTTCCTCTTTGTATCTGCTATCTCATGTTTGAACTAATAATTTTTGTTTTTAACGTTCCATATAGACCTGTTTAATACTTTTATCAATACATTTTAGCTTATCTATATCCTATTCACCTTTACATGACCTTTATACACAAATTTCTTTCTTTATACACAAATCAATATTCAAATTTAGCTATTAGTATTTATGCTGCTAAATTTTAATGGACAAAAGCTTTCCTTTATCTCAATTCATAGCAATATCTTATATTCAACATACATGTCTTATCTATTTAAATATATTCTATTTTAAATTTTCATAAGATGGTCGAAACTCTATTCTTCTTCAGTCTTATTCTAGCTTTTTTCTTTGCAAAATCATCTTCCATGTCCTTATTTTTGGGTCATCTAACCAATCTTCTTGTATTGTCATATATGTTATTTAACGTTGACAAAACCATACAGTCACCATTTTTTTGAGAGGGCTAGTAGATCTGGCAGGTTGTCTCTTTATTTTTCCATATTGACGTGGTTGTTCTGAATTGATTATCTTCTCTTCCAACTGTTCTTTTTCTGGATCCTCCAATTCCTTCTGATTTATATAGGAAACCTTTTCCTTTTTCCATGTTATCAGTATCTTTTCTGGATTTTCAAATATCAGTATTTGTTGAGCAGTTATTCTGGCATGGTATTTAAATGTTCCACTTTTTCTGTTGTATTTTGTATAGATGGTTCTTTAGTTGTAGTCAAAGTTTGAGCTTTCATATCCGGGCTGTCTTTTTGTTCTTTTCTGTAGCCTCTTAATTTTTCATCGGCTGTGATAAGAGTTTGAATAATTGTTTTCAACATTGAAAGAATTTGTTGATCTTTATCCATAAGGGAATTCTGTTCCTGATCTTCCATATTGGTATTTTAGACTAGAGACTTTACAATTAAGAAATCCAAAAGAAAGAAAATGTTTTTTTTTTCTGTATAAGAAGCATCGTAGAGCTTTTCACAGACGTTATTTCAAAATTTTCAAGGTTACATATGCCTTATCTGCTTTCTGGGCTGTCAGCCAAGCCCTTGAAGAATAACAGATTGAGATACCAAGTTTGACCACAGGGTGTTGCCTCTACGTTTTAAAGTTTCCCTTTCAGTCCCAGATTTTTTTTTTTTAAATCTTTTCAGTTTTTCTTCTTGTTTATAAGAAAAAAGCCAGATTTTCAACAAAGATAGATAGTAAAACACAAAGAGTAAAAAATCTTTTCGTCCACAAGCTTTAGGAAATACAATTCCAATTGGGATCCAGTTATTTTTTCAATGTTTTAAAACTTCCCTAGGTGGTCGGTCACCACTCTTTCTAGAGGGAGGGCTAAAATCTCCCTTCCTTCACCACAGGGGGGGGGGAATGCTTAGCAGCTTATGCAGGTACAAAAAGTAATTAGGGTATAAAAAAAGGTAAATTTCCCCCAGTCTCTTCCGCGCTGCTTTAAAGTTGCCTGGTGGAAAGTGTGACTTCGGCTGTCTGCAGCCTAGGGACAAGCCATATTTTTATGGCCAGTCCTTTTGTCCGCTGGTTTGGAGGGATCGCCAGCTCCAACGGGAGAGTTGCTGTTCTCCCATGATCCAGAGAGAGCCCGTCCTTGCTGGTTGCCTCTTCGGGGCAATTTTCTGCCCTTTTCAGGGCCCCCAGCAATCCAAAACTGAATGGGGGAGAGCAAGTCTCCCAGCTGTCCATGGCGGCCATGTGGCAAACCAGTACTAATCTAGAGGAGCCATAAATCTGATTCATTAAAAATAACTCACTGCCTAGTTCAGGGGTCTTCAAACTTGGCCCTTTTATGACTTGTGGACTTTCAACTCCCAGAATTCCTCAGCCAGCGTGCATGGCTGAGAAATTCTGGGAGTTGAAGTCTACAAGTCATAAAAGGGCCAAGTTTGAAGACCCCTGGTCTAGTTGCTGTGATAAGAATACAATGTAAGAAAAACCTTGTAACTGCAACTATGGGATGAAAGTTAGTTATTTCTTAAGTTCCATATACCTATTCCTGGGCTGGAACCCCTATAGGGTACATAAGAAACTGGTGCAAATCATAGAATGTCACATGTATTGCAATGACCATTGCAAATTCCATAATTTATATCATTTAATGATGATAAACATGATGGGACTCAACCCCTTATGAGTGCCCCTAATGCTGTGGACCAATATCTGTAATGGCTCAGTAAGATATCTCAGGAAATCAACCCAACATATATACAGTATGACTCCATGTATATTCATTTTGAAACAGATTATCTCAGGAACAGTATAAACACCAATGCTTTTTTTTTCTTGCACATTTCAAGAAAAATCTGTCCCTAATATTATTTACTGCATTTGGTGGCTATAACACCTGCCCTAATGGACCCAGTTTCCTGCATATTTAGTAAAGTGGGAGGATGCCCATTTTCAGCACAGAAAGATTTAAAAGCCTGACCCAATTTGATCTGTATAAGGATATTCTATTCTGCACTGTTTGTTAACGACTACACATAAAATGTTGATATCTTGTCCACTCAGTACATTTAAAGGAAGTGTCAGTTTATGAATCTGTTAAATCAGAGGAGGAAAGAGAAAAGCAATGTTTCAAACTGGAGAAAACACAGTATGGAGAACAAGGAAACAGCATTGCCAACTTCTCTTAAAGTCATTTTACTAAGCTAATTAAATATAAGTCTTCCTATGACCTAAGTGGGATCTACTTCTTGCCACAAATAAATAGGAAAATAAGGAAAGGAATTCATCAGAAAGAGGATCTGCTTAAAAAAGCTGAACAGTTGCCATCTCATTCATTTTCACAGCTGTACTGAACTGATGAAAAGTAGGATTGGGAAAAGGAACTTCACTTCAGCATTTTATGAAGCAATCCACTCTTCTTGGTTGCTGCTGAGTTGCATTTATTTAAGGGGGCAAGAAAGGGACATGAACAAAGCTGCCTGGAACTGAATGGAAGTTGTGTACCAGCTCTGTCGGCTAGACTGAGTATTGTTGTAATTTAAATCCATTAAAAGGACATCTTAGTTTCTCAGCTTGGCTCCTTTCTAGTAAGATTCTTCCATGTGCTTATTTGTCTTTGCATTGTGATTATCAAGGTGAAGTTCGGTATATTTTTTACAAAACCCTTTCCCCTTTTTGGGTGTAAGTCATAGCCTCACTATTTTTGTCTTTGAACAGATGGTACCAATTGTCTCCCGAAGCTTGTTCATAGTACACTGGTGTTTAGGTGGAAATTTCCAAATCCTCTGAAAATTAACACCTTGTTAACACCTGAAAAAAAATCACCCAATTAAATGATAACATAGTATCCAGTTAATTCCTCCCACAGCAGAACTTTTTCTTTCAGCAGAAAGGGAGGGGATTCTGCCTTTCCCAAAATCTTGTCTTATTCTCCAAATATGGCCCTCAGGATTGTGAGGATGAGGCAGCTCTGGTACCATTCTTGAGGCTGGAAGCTAAAGGACAGGTGATCTCTGTGATCAGAGGGGGTAAAATTGTTACTGATTGGCCAACTATTCTTTATTAAGGGATAGTGCATTCTTGGGAACTTCCTACATGCTCTTCCATTCACATCAGGAATGATTTATACTGATTGACAATTTGACGGAGCTGAGCTATATTGTGGACATGGATAAAACATTGGGTTGTTTTTCTTAGTGGATGAATCCACAAGTGGATGGAAAATTAATGGCCTGGAGAAGGATTAATTTGGAGAAACTTGGTCCATTAATTTTCCCATATATTTTTAGACTCATCCAGAAAGAAAAACAACTCAGAGTTTCATCCATGTCAATAGTAAAACTATCTTAATAGGCTATTGTTGTTTATCACCTGGACTCTTTAGTCAAATGAGTCTCTGTGTTTGAGTGACAAAGAAAATTTCACCTTTCTCTCTTGTGCTTCTCTTCCTAAAAAAAATGTAGTTTAAACTAGAGGCGAAGTTTTTCTCTCCTCATGTATTTCTTAATTCTCATTGTTAGTTCAAATGTAATGAGTGTCTGCCAGCCTTCACTGGCATTTGGTGTAAATCCATACTATGTAAATCCATACTATGTCATAATATTTTAGGGATTTTACTTTTTAACAGGACCTTCTGCTACTTGAGTTACTTACTATTCGTTTAGCAGTTTGCCAAGAGGCTGGAGCTTCAATGGGAGTGTGACATCCTAGAGGTGTTGCATTAGATATCACCCCACTTCCTCCCCATGCGCACTTGCTCACTTCCACTCCATTTTGGTCAATTTAATTTAACTGGTTTTAAATTTATAATTTCTATATATCATTTAAATTTTATATGGTATTTTTATTGAATGTTTTTATGTCACCTAGAGTTGCCTTTGGTAAAATGGGTAATGTATAAGTTTAATAATAAACAATTTCTGCTTATGCTCAGGAGCACTTTTTCTCACAAGAGAATCCAAATGCAACGGCACATTTTATGATACTCTCTCGTCATGAACTAAAATAGCTACCTTTATTTTTCTTTGCTCTAAAAAACATATTTAAGCTTTGCAAAGTGAAATTTGCTACCAAATTAAAATAACTTCCCACCACCTGAGTAGGGATTTTGCATTTTGAGGGTTTCCTTCTTGCCAACCACTGTAAAGCTACACTATTTGGCTTGTTAATTTCTTGCCTAGTGCAAAAAATGTATTTTCTCTTTGCTAATGTAAAAGCTATCATTTATCTTTATGTGTACTTTTTGCCTAGCCAAAAACCTGCATTTTACCCAGGACAAGAACCACCAATCTTCATGTTTTTAGAAATTTTATCCCATTAGATTAGGTGTAATGAGATACCTGAAATGTGTAGTAGATAATTTATTCAATGTGTTTGCAATCTGTTTTTGAGATTGAGTCTATGCCATTAAGTAACATGGGTTCAGACTGGAAAACACTTTGTTTCTTCCCTCCTCTGATGCTTTTGTACCACCTGTAGTATTTGGGAAAAGATGAAAACCTGAATTCTTGTGACATTGAAAAAGAATCTTTTTCAATATTTTAAAACCCTCTTCCTCTCTATATATGTGTAAATTTTGCAAAATTAAATTTTATGGAAAGAAAAAATTAAGTTCTCCCCTTCATAAACAGGCATCTGGATCCAGAACAGACCATATTTTATTTAATTCTGTCACATTGGCAGATTACAAACTCTATCCCTAAGGGAAATATTCAGTGAAAGAAATAATAAAAATGGTTGCTTAAATTGTGGAAAGATGTCGTGCCTGTATTTTACTGCTTTTCTTATCCTCATTTCAAATAAATGTTTTTTATTTGCTTGTGGTAGGCCCAGCAGTAGAAGTAAACCTATATTTGTGTAGCCATGTAATGAACTCACATATTATTTCCTGTCACCGTAGTATAAGTCTTTCCAAGACCAAACAAGATATGCTTACTACTAATAAATCAGAATGTTCTGCTTTTAAGGTTTACTAAATGCGGATGCATAAATCAAGACCAGGCCTAGAAAACCTATGTCTGATTGATTAATCACTTTTTTCTCTGCCAAGCCAAGAAAAGTGATAAAGTCATGAAATGTGCACTGAGAAACTAATGTGTTCAGTATGTCTGTGCTTTTAGTTTCTATGTAGATAGGCAGAGGATTTACAGTATTCCATAACCAAAATTATAATACCCAAAGTTTCCTTAGGTGAAAAGCAAGATTCAAGATTGTCAGTGTTTCCTTTCCTTTCAGATTTTACTTTCTATTGCTATTAACAAAGTAAGTTGCCATTAAAATTAACATCAAATGAAAGATTATGACTTTGAAAATGCATAAAAGTACCTAATGTAGAATTCATATCTTTTACCTTAGAGCAACTTAGGACTCAGAGAACTTCTTAGTAAATTTACTTTGGGGCAAGGCCTTATATTGCTAATTTGCCAATGGGATTTCTGGAGCCATGAATTTATTGTTAGCTACTGGCCAGTTGATAATTGATAATTTACTCAGTGTGTCATTCCTAGTAAACAACATAATTATTTGAAAATATTAATCATTTTGGACTTCTAGGTGAGTCATGGCTGATTGGAGATGTGTCCAAACAGCAGAGACAATGACTATTGTGAAGAATGAAGTATTGGCAAGTATACTGGTACTTCGGAATCTCTCTGGAGAAGGGAGATATATTGTCCATGGGTGCTCTGAATTGCAATTCTTTGTGAGGAAAATATAAAACAGCTTTCTCCTGCAGGTTTGAGCATCAGGAGCCAAGGCAGGTACACTCAGTAGAGGCAAAGCCTTTAATAAGATTTTTTAAGCCAGCTAAATGTACTTTCTAATCACATTTGGAAATGTTTAATTTAACTACAGTATAAATATTAGAGATCTCCAAGTTGGAAAGCTTAATTTGAGACCAGGTGAGTTTTACTTTCTTCTTTGGAATTTTTTAAATAATATTTTATTACTTTTCTAATTTTACAATTAAATATTTAAAAAGCAACGTGGTGGCTGGGTTAATCAATAGTTCAATAACATACATAAATCTTTAGTACAAATCTCAAGTTACATCATCAGATTTCCTCTCTTTTCCCCTTAATATCTACTGTCTCATATTAAGCTAATATAGTTATTATTATTATCAACTAAGTAAAAACATCATTACATGTATCAATATTTTTAGCTTATACGTATATTAATTGTGTTTACATTCAATCCTTATATACAATCAATGTACTGTTATTGCTTGTTTCCCAAGCTTTAATTTCCCATCAATAATCAAATTAAAATATTTATAATTTCCAAGCTTTAGATAACCAAAGTTTCCCTTATCTCAACTTCTTTTTTCCCTTTTCATAAGTAAATCTAATATTCTAAATACACATCTTATCTATTTGAGTATAGTCTTGTTCTGTTTTCTAGAAGTTATCTATTTTCCACCATATTAAACCATCTAATTAATAATACAGTATCCCCTTCAATAAATCAAAACCATTATATAACCAATAAATCAATAATATTCATAATTTTTTTTCATTTGGATCTAATTTTTAAAAGTTCAAATACTTCCTCTCTTTTTTCTGGTAATATCTTTTATCTCATATTAAGCAAACAAAATTCTTATTTTCAACTAATTTCCAAATATTTTAAATTAGGTGACCAAAATTCCCCTTATCTCAACTTCTCCTCTTTTCCCTTTTCATACCAAAGTCTATTAATCTTGCTACACATCTTACTTATTCAATTATAATGATACTTTATTTTTAAAAAATTATCTATTTTCCACCATATTCAACCCTCTAATTGGTAATATGAAATCACCTCTAATAAATCAAAACCCTAATTTTCTTCAGCCTTACTCTGGCTTTTTTCCTTTGCCAAGAACCCTTCCATGTCAGTGCATTTAAATCATCTAATAGTTCTCCCTCTATTATTATATATATTATTTGAAATAAGAAAGACCATATAAGGAACGGCTGCTGGAATTGGGTATGTCTAGTTTAATGAAGAGAAGGATGAGGGGGGACATGATAACAGTGTTCCAATATCTCAGGGGCTGCCACAAAGAAGAGCGTGTCAAGCTATTTTCCAAAGTGCCTGAAGGCAGGACAAGAAGCAACGGGTGAAAACTAAGCAAGGAGAGAAGCAACCTAGAACTAAGGAGAAACTTCCTGACAGTTAGAACAATTAACCAGTGGAACAACCTGCCTCCAGAAGCGGTGAATGCTCCAACACTGGAGGTTTTTAAGAAGAGACTGGACAGCCATTTGTCCAAAATGGTATAGGGTTTCCTGTCTGAGCAGGGGGTTGGACTAGATGACCTCCAAGGTCCCTTCCAACTTTACTACTACTACTACTACTACTACTACTACTACTACTACTACTACTACTACTATGGATCATCGCACAGTCAGCCAGATGTTCAGACTGGATTTGGCATTTTGTTTACCTATCAAGTCCTTACACAGGACCTGGGATAGGCAGATGTGGATGTTTGATGGTATTACAGATATCGTCGCAGGATGGAAGCAGTTCCTAGTAAGGCCACCTTTTGCAATTGACTAATAGCGAATTTGTCAATGCCAATGGTGTTCAAGTGGTGCTCCAGTTGTTTTGGGATTTCACCCAAGGCGCCTATTACTATTGGTACTACCCTTACTTGCTTTTGCCACAGTCTTTCTATTTCTATTTGTAGGTCTTTGAATTTTGTTATCTTCTCCAGTTCTTTCTCGTCTATTCTGCTGTCTCCAGGAACTGCCACGTCCACTATCCAGACTATTTTGTCTTTCTTATCGACAATTGTTAAGTCCGGGGTGTTATGTTGCAGCTGCTTGTCTGTTTGAATTCTGAAGTCCCAGAACAGTTTAATTTTATCATTTTCTATGACTTTCTCTGTTTTATGATCCCACCAGTTTTTGCTTACAGGTAAATGATATTACTTGCAGATCTTCCAATACACCATTGTTGCTACTTTGTCATGCCGCTGCTTGTAGTCAGTCTGTGCTATCTTCTTGCAGCAGCTTACCAGGTGGTCCACTGTTTCTTCAGCTTCTTTGCATAGGCGGCACTTACTGTCTGTTGCTGTCTTCTCAATTTTGACTTTATATGCATTTGTCCTTAAGGCTTGGTCTTGTGCTGCCAGAATTAGTCCCTCGGTCTCTTTCTTCAATTTTCCTGCTCTTAGCCATTGCCAGGTCTTCTTATTATCTGCTTTCCCAGCTATTTTTTTAATGTATTGGCCATGTAGTGCTTTGTCTTCCCATGCCTCTATTCTCTTCTTCATTTGGTCTTTCTTGTAGGCCAGTTTGGTCTCTCCAGTAGTCAGTAAACCTTCCTGATATACTAATTTCAGTACATCTTCATCATTGTTCTTCAGATATTCTTCCAAAGCCATTTTTTCTTCTTCAACCATCTGATGTACTTGCAGCATTCCACGCCCACCTATTTGCCTTGGTAGATAAAGTCTGTCAATGTCACTGCGTGGATGAAGGGCATGATTCATTATCACTATTTTTCTGGTCTTCCTATCCATTGCTTTTAGTTCTGCTTGAGTCCAGTCCACTATTCCAGCTGTGTATCTAATGATTGGAATTGCCCAGGTGTTGATTGCCTTTATGGTATTTCCTCCATTGAGTTTGGACTTTAAGATCTTCTTCACTCTCTTGATGTATTCACCTCTAATCTTTTTCTTGACTTCAGTGTGCTTGATGTTGTCAGCTTGAAGGATACCCAAGTATTTGTAGTAATCTTCCTCATCCAGACTCTTAATGTTATTTTCGTGGGGCATCTTGATTCCTTCGTTTTCACTATTTTTCCTTGTTTGATAGTAAGTGTGGCACATTTGTCCAAGCCAAACTCCATTGCAATATCTTGGCTATATATACAGACAGTGTTGAGCAGCGATTCTATTTCAGATGATGTTTTTCCATACAGCTTCAGATCATCCATGTAAAGGAGGTGGGATAGTCTGGCAGATGTTTTTGATGTTTGATAGTCATGTCCTGAGTTATTCAGTATTGTTGACAGAGGAAACAGTGCAATAACAAATAGTAATGGTGATAATGAATCTCCTTGAAATATTCCTCTCTTGATATTAACCTCTCCCAATCTCTCACCATTGATCTGCAACTGTGTCTTCCATTGTGCCATCAATCTTTGCACAAATTTTCTGATGTTTCTCCTGACTCCTGTTATTTCTAGGCACTTGATTATCCAGTCATGTGGCAATGAGTCAAATGCCTTTTTGTAGTCAATCCATGCCACATTCAGGTTGGTCTTCCTTTTCTTGCAGTTTTCCAAGATCATTTTGTCTATTAGGAGTTGATCTTTTGTTCCTCTGCTATTGGGTCAGTTTCCTTTCTGCTCAGGTGGAAAGAGATTGTTTTCAACTAGATGCTGTTGTACTGCATCAGCTACCACACCAGTTAGTAATTTGAAAGTTATTGGTAAGCAGGTAATTGGCCTGTAGTTGCCTGGTGTTGCCCCTTTTGCTGGATTTTTCATTATTAGGTAGGTTTTCCCAATTGTTAGCCACTTTTCAATTTCTTCTCCTTGTAGTATATTGTTGAACTGCTTGGCAATGAGTGGGTGTATAACAGTCAGATGTTTCAACCAAAACCCATGCAGTTCATCTTCACCTGGTGCTAACCAATTTTTGATTTTCCTTGCTCTTTTTTCTACCATTTTTGTTGTTATTACTAGTTCTTTCATTTCAACTTCTGTTTTATTTGTATCCACCTCTTTTAACCAAGCCGCATCCTTGTTGTATTTCTTTGGGTTACCCCATATCTGTTTCCAGAACTGCACTGTTTCTTCCTTGTCAGGTACTGACTAATTCATTGCACTTTCTCCATTGATGGATTGGTAGAAATGTTTCTGATTGGATTGAAATTGAAGGTTCTGCCTATAGTTTGCAATTCGAGCTTCATATCTACTGATTTTCCTGGCTATAGCTGTTATTTGTTGCTTTATTATTTCCAGTGCTCTTGATTTTCCTTGTTTCTAAGTGGTATTTCTTGATTAGGTATTCTTTGGTCTTCTTGTTCTTCAGCTTTTCTTTCATCTGTTCTAGCTTGCTCGCGTGTGATCTTAACTTGCTGATCTTATTTTCTAGTCTAACCTTCCATTTTTCTGGTGCACTGTTTGTTTGTTTTTCTTCTTTGTTGATTTTGCATCCCAGGTATTCAGTTATAACTGCAGCTGTGCTGTACATTAGCTGGTTTGTTTCTTGCAGTGAATTGGTGCTTATACTTGATATTGCAGTATTTGCATCTTTTAATGCTTGTGCTAGCTGTTTCTTTGGAACAAGCTTCAATGCAGGCAGTCTTATTCTGTTGTTTTTGTGCTGTTCTAGATGCTCAGTTATTCTTTGTTTCAATTCTTTTATTTCTTTAGTTAGAAGGTTTTGTTTTTCCTGAGGAAGAGGTGCCTGGTTTCCAAATGAGAACAGTTGTATATCTCTGCTGGATTCCTTCACTGCCAACTCCCCCTGGTTTGCCTCTACATTCTGAATTACTTCTGGTAAGGCTTTGATTTCTTTGCCCTGGGTAAACCTTTGCAGTTTGTCCAATTCTGTTTCTGTGAATACTTTATTTCATATTATAAATCGGCATTGATCTGCTAGTCTCTGTTCTGTTATTTCTGATTCTGGATGTTGTTCTTTCCAGAACTGGTGCATTCATTTTAGATATCCTCTTCTTGTTGGACTTGATCTGTAGTAACAGATCATTATTTCTTTGTTTTCAATCACTGTGTATCTGCGACGGGTAAACGTCTTTTCTTCCAGTAGTTCTGCAGCTGCTGGCCCTGGTTGCTCAGCCAACAGTCCTGAGTCCTGTAACCCATTTTTCACCAGATATCCAGGAACTCCAATATCTAGTGCGGACCTTGTTAACCTGGGCGACATCTGAACCGGTATGGCATTCTGAAATTTACGTCTCACCATATTTTTTATGGGAGAGACACTCTTTGTCTGACTCCTCTGATGAGACCTGTCTAGTATAGTTGAACCTCTGGCATAGCTCTCATCTTCTTCAGAGTACACAAGCCCCACAACCATGTCAAGGTAGTGCCTCACTGGGGGTGGTAGTGCCTCACTGGGGGTAGTGACAGCCATTTGTCCAAAATGGTATAGGGTTTCCTGCCTGAGCAGGGGTTGGACTAAATGATCTCTAAGGTCCCTTCCAACTTTATTATTATTATTATTATTATTATTATTATTAGTGGCAGTTTTTTTGGAAGAACTAGCCCATTTCTATTCATCAGGTCGCCTCCCTATTACTCCAATTTCCCATAATTGTCCTGATAAGTTTATCTTCCATTCAATGTGTTCTTCCTTCTCTTCAAATTTCTTCTGATTTATATAGAAAGTCTTTTCCATTTTCAGTGTTGTTACTCCCTTTTCTGAATTTTCCGTTGGCTGGATTTGTTGGTCAATTAAGTCCTCTGTCTTAGTGTTTGGTTGTTCCACTTCTCCTGTTATTTTCTACATTGTTAGTTCTTTGGTTGTAGTCAAGATCTGGGTTTGTACATCTAAGCTGGCATCTTGTTCCTTTATGTTGCATCTTATTTTGTCACAAACTGAGAGAATGATTTCGTGTATTGATTTTAACATGGAAAGGATTTTTTCCTGATCTTTACCCATAGTGTATTAAGTTGAAGACTTTAGAATCAGATGTTAAAAATAGTTCAAGCAGCCAAATATGTCGCCCAGATGTTCTCTTTACAGCTGAGTTTTTCACAGGTGGTATCTGTCAAGGTCAAAAAAGTTTTTTCTGGAGTCTGGGCTTCAAGCCAAGTCTCTTTTAGGCAATAACAAGTTGTAATACCATACTTTGCCATAAGATATCACCAATGCCATTTAAAGCTTTTTAAGTCCAAAATTTTTATGATAGTTTTTCAAGTTTTATTTCTTTTTTTAAAATTAAAACAAACGTCTCCAGTAAGAATAGATAAACTTTTAGTTCCCAAGTTTCAAAAGCATATAGATCCAATTAGATTAAAATTGTTCTTATAGTTGTTTTAATTCTCTTGGGTAGTTAGTGGCAGCTTTTCTTGGAGGGTGGGGTAGAAATTCCCTATCTTCTTTCTTCCCAGGGGGGAAAATACTTTGGGCAGCTTTTACAGGAGAAAATACTTAAAGTCTTAAAGAGAAGATCAGATCTCACCCAGTTTCATCCGCGTTGCTTTAAAGGTGCTTGATGGTAATTTTGACTTCGGCAGGCAGCAGCTTAGTGACAAGCCATATTGCTATGGCCGATCTTTCCCCCGCCAGTTTGGGCCACCCCAGATCGAGCGGAAGGGCTGCTGGCCCTCCCGCAATCAAGCGGGGGTCCCCTCCTTGCTTGTTGCCATACAGGATGACTTTTGACCCTTTCCAGGGTCCCGCAGCGGGATGAATTTGGACACGGAAGAGATAGCTCGCCTTCCTGCGTCTGCAGGTGCCGCGATGGCCCTTTCTTCTTTGGAATTTTAAATAGATACATAAAAACTTAAAATTATAAACAATTGACAAAAAGAAAAAAAGTTTTAACAAAGTGTTAAATGAATTGGGAGGCCAAAGAGATTTGAAATATTGGTTATTTTTGTTGTAATTTTTTTTAAGAACAAGTATATAGTTAAATAATATACCTGTGGGAAACAATTGAGCCAGAACTAAATCCATATTACAAATACGGGTTCGTAATATGGGTTTAGTTCTGTTTTGATGAAGGTTGCAAATGAACACCAAAAAGAACTAAAGGACCAGGTAGAAAAGATTTAAAATGATCAATTCAGCTATCATTTTAACTTGTCTTACAAAATGGACTGAGATACCGGTATTAATAATTATTATCTTGGTTCGGGTACAGATTCCAATAGTTAATTTTTTAAAAGATGAGGAAAAAAATGTTTAAACACAAATCTTAGCTAACTTAATAGTATAGAATTTAAAGGCATGGAACACAACAAAGTTGAGATTACCAAAATGGGAATACAAAAGACTAATCAAGAAAAGGATCTGGACAGAGAACAGTTGCAAAAGAAATCCTGGATGATGCTTTTTAAAGTAGGATTTACAAAGGAGGCTGGTGAAACTTTGAAGACTCCTCTTGAATGCCAAAGATTGATGAAACTTCAAATCCTGTGATGCCATTGGAATGATTTAAAGATCAAGATTGTGAAAAACAAAAAGAACGAATATAAAGTTGGACTATTTCATCAGGAATAAAATACTTCTTTTATATTTCTGGTAACTCTTAATAGACCTTTCATTGAACCAAGACTGAAATATATGTGGCTTTTTTATCCCACAAAATTATTATGATCTGTACTTAGCAAATATCTCTCTTTTAACACTACTTCCCATCTGATTAAACTTGTATCCTAAGCAAATTAAAAATTGAAGTACCTAAAAAAAGCATTACCTAAGACCCAAATTATTTTATAAATAAATGCATCAAAAATATCCCTTTAGGTCACTTGGATCCACAAAAACAAAAAGTGATTATAGGAATTCAGAGACTTGAGTTGCTCTATATATCTCGCTACATAGATTTAAGTATTTAGAGTATTTCAGATAAATGTGATTTTATATTGATTTTGATCTCTTGGAATAAATGTAAGATATTCTGTTCAATAACCAACCCAAAAACATTTAAGTGAAATTTCTGATAATTGATTATAATCTGTAAATAAAATAAATAAATAACCTTGGAAATGGAAATGCACAATTGCTATCATCTTCCACAATCCTTATTTTCCTATTGAGAGAGCCACAATTGCTGGAATAGTCTGATCTGCACTTAGCTACTCTAATGGCAATTATTAGAATATTGCTGTAGCATTTTTTGTTTCTAGCTTGCTTTCATCATGTTAAAACATAAATTGCAGTTCATTGCCTATCATGCAGAATAGATTCAACCATGTATTGTTTTTCTTTCAACATTTTGTCAAGTTGTTGGATTACTTAAGACTGGAAAAACTATAATTTATTGTGACAAATACAAGGAAAGTTTAGAGTTAATCACTTTGCAGGCAATCTTATGGCAATAGCTGAAAACACTGGATATGTGACAACATATTCTGTGATAGTCCTGCATTCTTTCAGATCTGAAATATACAAACTTCACGCATTATTTAAATCATTACATTACGTTCTCACACTTTCTCACACAAGGCTTAGATTAGACTGACTGATGAACCACCATTTTTATAGCTTTTCCTCCACAAAATGTAGCATGTTTTGTTTGAACCATCTGGATTTAATTTAGGCTGAGAATCCAGAAATAAATAGCAGAGTTCTTAGACTGTGTTCTTCCAAAAGCTCTTCTGAACATGATAATAATAGGAAGAACATAAAACATAATTGCATTATGCCTCCAGTATCCCACTGTGTTGGAAGATAATAATTTACAGTTTCTTCTTGCTCCACTAGTAAATGAAAAAGCTTCTAGATTTAATATGGCAAAGTTTATGTAATTGCCATATAGATACAAAAGTCTCCACAGCAACAGAGATGGAAGGAATTAGAAGTACAACTGATTTTTTGCTGTCATCCTTGGCTTATACAATTAGCTTGGAGAGTAAAATTTCAAGGATCGCTGCCATCCATAAAATTTACTCCTAATTGCTATTTAATCATTGTGATGAGTGTTGCTTTAATTGACTCCTCCTTGAATTTAGGTACATTTACTATATAGTTCCTGTTAAATATATTGCTATCTTAAGTTCATTCAGGTAGACTGTCAGGCATTTGATGATTTACCTGAAAAAGTTTTGTTTGAATTTAGGATTCTTGGTACTTAAATCAAGCAAGTGCTTGTGAAAAGACTCTTATGTTACACAAGGGTTTCTTTTTCCCAGCCTTATGAGGACTCTTTTCCACAGAATAGGTGTCAGAATTCTTTGCAACTGAAAATTCCTGCAAGGAAACAATGTTTTCAAATAATAAGATGTTTATTTTTCAGAAGGATTTTCACAAAATGAAATTATGGTGAGGCTTGCACAATATTTTTCTTACTTTTGACTAGACTAATTATCCAAATTAGTGCTGACAATTAGAAGCAACATCACATGTTCTGGATGCTATTAGTGCTGGTCCATTCAGAAATATCAATTTTTCTATACTCTTTCTTACTGGCTGAGACATTGTTTGGGGCCATCCTAATTAAATTTAGTCTGAATTCAAAGTATACAAAGTGATACACATCATGCAAGTTTCCTTGCAGCTGCAGTTATAAAAAATGATATTAACTTTTAATATCCATGAATCATTTTATATGTCAGAGGGGTCATATATCTTGTTTTGTGTCTGCTGTCGATTATTCTCTTCATATTATTTTTTGGGGTGAGGAATGAACTATATTCTCCATGTCACAGTTTCCTATATGTTTTGGTGGAACTGTCAGCTGTAAATTTTAAATTGGGAAGTAGAAATTCATGAAAGCAAAATATGTTTTACAAAATCTCTGATTGCAAGAATGGACTGCAAGAATTTCTGCTTGCTCATTTAATTTACAAGCTGCTTTGTTTTTAATGTTCCTTTAGCCCTTTTCCTCTTCAGCTCTGCTCATTTCAACCTTTATATGATCTGGAGCAAATGTTTTGCCCATTGAATGATTTGATTCACATTTTTACTATTGATACGTTTGTTCACATTTTTACTATTGATACGTTTGTGATTGTTGTTACATACTTATTGAATGAGTGAAATAGGGTGAGGCCCTTCTTCTAGAATAAACAAATAAGATTGTAAAGACTCCTTAAAAACTACATTATAATGAAAAGCAGAATTGGGTTAAATATCTGCCATTTTAGGTCTTTATAAATTCCATTGTTTGGGGAGTGAGATGAGAAATCTGTAAAGGAATGGAAAACAAATAAGACTTCCCCCCCCCTCCCTCTCAGTTGTCAAGTGTCAATTAGAGTTTAATTAAAATTTCATAATTGAAATGTATGTATAGAATATGTACTTCAACACATATATAATATTTATGCACATATAAATGTATCAATATTTATTACTTCTTTATATAGTCGGTTTGGTGTAGTGCTTAAGATGCTGGCCTAAGAAACCCAGGTACTGTGAATTGTAGGCCTCCCTTAGGCATGAAAGCCAGCTGGGTACCATTAGGCCAGTCACACTCTTTCAGCCCAACACACCTCACAGGGTTGTTATTGTGGAGAAAAATAGGAAGCAGGAGTGTTAGGTCTGTTCATAACCTTGAGTTATATATAAAACAAGTAGTATACGCGAGAGAAAACCCGAATAACCAAAGACCTACATACAAACACTCGCGAAAACCTCAGAAAACATATACTGTATGTGTATAACAATGTGAAATCACAGCTGTCTGTTCTTTAGCTGGTGTTGGCTAAAGTTCTTCCGAAGAAACTAGGATGTTGTAATGTATTGGCATAAAATATGTGCAGATTCAAGTAGTGTGGCCTTTTGTAATTGACAGATGGAAATGTTGTATGCATAGATTTTCTAAGTGGTATCCAAGATTTTTTGATATGGCACCCAATGTGCTGATAATCACTAGTTCCACCATGGCCGATTTATGCCATAATCTTTCAGTTCTGGTTTTCAGATCTTGATACTTTGTGATCTTCTCCAATTCTTTGTCTTGTATTAAGCTGTCCCTGGCTATTCTCAGATCAATTACGTTAATAATTGTTCATCAGCTAAGCGTTTTATTCTGGAGATGAGTGTCTTGGCTATGGAGTTGATCTGTGCTGGGTGGTGGTGTGACAGTGCATGTACCGATGATGAGGCATGACCACAAACCAGAAGCCAGACCACAGCTGCATCATTAGCCACTTTAAACCCCTCCAATCCATACATGAAGCAAACTGACACCACCATGAAGATGAGGCACGACCACGAACATGAAGCCAAACAACATCATCGCAGCTCACCATCTCAAATCCCCCTGCAACACAGACTAACCTGAGCACAACAAAGTCCCCACCCAAATAGAACACTCTCCCATCCAGAGCACAGCCAACCCCCCATCCAATCAGAGCACAGCCAAGCCCCTAACCAATCAAAACACACCTCCACCCAATCAGAACACAGCCAAGCTCCCACCCAATCAGTTCATACCCCCACAGGCAGTTAAAAGGAAGAAACAGCTACGATCATACATTGCTCCTAGAAGCACGAAGCCGAAAGCACCAGCCTGAAGATGACGAATGGGACTTCATCGAAACGTCGCCAAGACACTTCAAATTTTACGCGGGAGAAAACCCGAATATATAGCACTTTGGGGCAAATGTTCCTTTATTCCGCAAATATTTTACATAGACACATATCTCACAAAGGAATATTAACCTATTTACATTTGTTTTGTTTTTCATTTCTAGATAAAGTTATAACAGTGTACAAATATTCTTTATCCACTAACTGATAAAGTTAGTGAAAGTTAAAAACAAGACTCTTCATTTGACAACTCACAAAAAGCCAAAGTTGTTCAGTTGGAAGAGAGTCACACATTGCTGATCACAAGAGTTGAGGGTATCCTTAGAAACCTTTCCGATCACGGCATAATCATTCCCGGGCAAGATTCCCTTACACATTTTTAAGCTAAGCAGAGATCTGTACATACATTTGAAACTTTTAAAATAAATTCGTAACGGATTAAGACACATTCACGGGCCATTCAAGCCCTACTGAGTTTAAAAAAGTCAGTTGTACAAAAAGACCGCCTTCTTTTATGCGTGCATTTGGAGAGAAGAGCAACTATCCGTCGCGCTGGATATTAATGAAGATACCTGCTGGAGCAGGGGTTCTCAACCTGGGCAACTTTAAGACTTGTGGACTTCAACTCCCAGAATTCCTCAGCCAGCAAAGCTGGCTGAGGAATTCTGGGAGTTGAAGTCCACAAGTCTTAAAGTTGCCCAGGTTGAGAACCCCTGTAAGCTGGAGGAAGGGCGCACTGATTCAGCGGCTTCTCTCAATAGCCCCGCTGAATGAAGAAAACGTAAAGGCACTTCCTTCCACCAATCACGCCAAGGAGAAAGTAGGCGGGTTTGATGCGTCAGCTGCTCCTGTGACGTAATGGCGCACGGCGGCAGATTTGAACTTATACGGCGCAAGCGCGCTTTGATTCGCTCGGGAAGTGTTTTGGGGCGAGCAGCTGTCCGGAAATTCGCTAATTTTTGACTCAGACGTTGGTTCCAAGAAAGTTTCCGCACAGCCGCGATGAAGCGCACCGTGCCACGAAGCACTCTGAAGAACCTGGTGAAGAAGCACAATCCCCAGCTCCGTTTGGGCGGCAACACCGACTTACTGGTGAGGGAGAATTGGGAGGGAAGCTAGAAAGGAGGGAAGTGGCTGCTGCCTCCCCTTAGTCTTGCGGAGCGCCTTTGCACACCCGTGTCCTGCTCTGCGACGGCAGCGAGCGGATGTGTCGGGATAGGACGGATTTGGGAGGCAGTTCAGCGACTTGCTTCCCATAGAGGCCCAGATGGTAACTTTTAGAGAAGCTCATTGGAAAACTGCTTCCTGCGCTTCCCATTTATTTATTTATGAAAGTGCATTGCCTGAAGGTGGGAATTCCATTTTTCTCCCCCTCCTTGTGGGTGGTTCCTTTTGTTTAAGCTTGTGACTGGCGTGTAGTGACAACGCATTCTGTAAATCATCTTTGTACATTATAGCGATGCTAAGCCAGCTAAGCAGTACTTAACCAGGGATTGCATGTGTCAGAGCTCAACCCTCTGTACCAGTGTTAAAGGCTTTAAAAGTTGTCAGAAGCTTCTTTGACTGTTGTTTTAAAAGGGCAGTTCTGCCCCCCCCCGCTTTCTCTCAAGTCCTCTCATGCCAATAAAGTTTCTTACAAGTGGTCGCTTTTGAACACAGAACTTAAGATTTTTTTCCTGTTCTGTCGACAATCAGTTTAAATGGCAAAACCTACGTTTTGATAGAAGGAAAATATTTGTAATGATTTTTTTTCTAGGCCTTGCAAAGTATTATAAACTCTGGGATGTTGCCGCAATGCAGAAGAAAGTTGTGTTTCTATTGTGACATAATGATTTTGGCATCAGTGTTTAGGAATGGACACTGATGTGGGCTATCTATTTTGTTTTTTGCACTAATGCAGGGTTCTTCAAACTTGGCTCTTTTATGACTTGTGAACTTCGACTCCCAGAATTCTTCAGTGAGGCACGCTGGCTGAGGAATTCTGGGAGTTGAAGTCCACAAGTCACAAAAGGGCTAAGTTTGAAGAACCCTGCACTAAAGATTACAGTAACTCACTCTTCCACAACCTTTGGATAATCAAATTAATCACCATCTCTAGAGATCTGATAAATGTCTGACCACAAAAATGTAAACCATAGTCACTCACCTCTCTTAAGAGTTGCAAATCACCTGGAATCCAATAATCTTGAATGTGTATATATAGTTGCAAACAGGTTAAAGCTTGATGTACTATGATACATAGTTGACAGGCTGTACAAAGTTTGGTTCAGAAATTGTGCAGGCTTGCAATAATAAGTTTATGTGGAGCATAAGATTGATTTATATCAGATATCGACTGAAACTATAGTAAAAGAAATGTAGAACTTTAGAAGATTAGGGGGTTTTTATATAAAAATAACATCCTCACTAATGTAATAATATGATTCACTTATAGTGCGAATATCTTGCATAGTCTCAGAAGTAAATCCTATTGATTGCAGTGCTTTTATTTAAATTAAGTGACAAATGTCTTGATTCAATACTGTACAATATTTGGCATAGTTATGATTAGCGAAACATCAGTCTGAACACTTTAGATGACAAAATAGAAGTCATTCTGTCTGGCTGCAGTCTGAAGAATCTGGTTTTTAAACAGCGGCAATTCACCAGATTTGGACTTTACAGGAACAATGAATCAAAATTGTTCTCTAAAAGTCAAGACTATGTACAGGAAGGGTGTCAAACTCGCTGCGTCACGTGACGTGTCACAACGTATCATGACTTTTCCCCCCTTGCTGGAGGTTGGGTGGGCCGGCTTCTGATTTACAGTATGCAAGTAGTCCTTGACTTACAATCACAATTTAGCCCGAAGTTTCACTTGCTAATTAAGACAGTTAAGTAAGTTTTGCCCCATTTTCTAACCTTTCTTGCCACAGTTGTGAAGTGAATCACTGCGGTTAAGTTAGTAACATGGTTGTTAAATGAATCTGGCTTCCCCACTGACTTTGCTTTGTAAAAGGTGATCACATGACCTCAGGACACTGCAAGCCATCATTAATACAGACCAATTGCCAAACATTCAAATTTTGATCATGTGACCACGGGGTGCTGCCAGAAAAACGGTCAAAGGTTACTTTTTTCAATGCTGTTGTAACTTCCAATGATCACTAAATGGATGACTATAGCTTGAGGACTACCTGAAGATTTCACTCTGTTATTCTGTCAAAAATGTTTTTTAAAAAGAGATGGAAGGGACCTTGGAGGTCTTCCAGTCCAAACCCCTGGTTAAGCTTGAGACCTATACCATTTCAGACAAATGGCTGTCCAATCTCTTCTTAAAAACCTTCAGTAATGGAGCACCCACAGCTTCTGAAGGCAAGCTGTTCCACGGATTAATTATTCTAACTCTCAGGAAATTTCTCCCTATCTCTCTCCTTGATTAGTTTCCATCCATTGCTTCTTGTTCTGCCTTCAAGTGCTTTGGAGAATAAGTTGAACCCTCTGCTTTATGTCATCCCCTTAGTGTTCCTTGGCTAAATTAATGCCTCTCAAAGTTCAGGAAACGAACGGCAGTTAACTCTGGAAGATTTGAAATTGGATGCCTCCATATCTTTACCTCTACCTATTCTATATGTAGAGATATAAATATATGGTTGAAGGTGTGTGAATGTATTTATGTATGTTATGTATTTCAGTCTCTTTGAAACCTGGCTAAGAAAAGGAAATTGATTATTAAATTTCTATGGCTGCCTATCTTAAGTATATGGCTTGAGGTGCCTAACAATTAAAAATACAAATTACATGACAAAATTATAATAAATTTGAATAAAATAAAAACAGAATAAAAACATAGCAAAAATTATAAATAACAAATAAAAAGGCAAGCAAGAAAAAAAATCCCACAACAAAAGCAATAATAATCATAGTTAACACAACCAAGAAACAGGCTTGTCCATTCCATCAGGACCCCAGGCTTAAAAGGCCAGAAGGATTGGGGCAAGACTGATAGTATCTATTTAATGGGATCTGTTGGATCAGGATTATCCATAACTAATGTAAAATGCTGTTGTACATTGTTTACTTGAAAGGAAATGCTTCCTAATGACCACTAAGAAGCAATGATATATATATACAGCCAGCATCTTAGCCACTAGTTCAGACTGGTTCTGTAATAATCCTGAAAAAGAAATCCTGAAAAGAAAGCAATAAGAAATTCTACCTCTATTATCAACCTGATCTAAATCCCATTTTTAAGGCAGATTATTGGGAGAAAGAGTTAGTTGGGGGTAGGGAGACTGAGTTCTAGGTCTGATTCAGACACAAAGCCAGTGGGTGACCTTGGCCCAGGCCCTTTCTTTTAGCTAGGAAGCAAGCAATTCTATTTTGAGAACATTTTAATTGGTATCATTATAAATCATTTTATAGATTAGTTAGCTTGCTGTAATGTATTTGAGATTTTTGGGAAGATTTAAAATTTTGTACTTTTCTTTAAAAGGTACATTTGAACTTCTTGCTGTTCCTGTTTCGGTTAGCAGAGGAAGTCAGGACCAAAGCTATTGAAGAAAAGAGTAAAATAATTAAATCTGAACATGTTGTCTCTTCCGCAAAGGTAATCATTGTTAAATTCTTTCTTGAATCTTACTTTGCATACTGTAACGTGAAAGCTGCCTACAATTGTATTAAAGTCTAAGGGAAATATTCAGATAAAGCTACCTTTTATAAAGAAGATTTTTGTTAAAACTTTATTACAGTTAGAATTATATAGTGTTGTATACTTATATTATAAATTTATGTTAGAACATGTGTATTCAAATTAGGGTATCATTACTAAAAGAAAAATCAGCAAATTGGATTAAATGTAACTGCCTTTTACAATAATTCTGTGTGCTAAAATATAATTAAATTAATACAGTAAAAGGAATATTCATCACAAGGATATTTTAACTCCCACAGAAAGAACTTTGTGGTAATCTGAATGAAAGATTCCTAAAGAGTGGGCTACCATAATCAGGCCATCCCTGTCCAAAAAGTTCAAGGCTGCTGGACATGGCATTGCTGGCTAAAGACATGGTCACCTATGCCATCTAGGCCTTAAAAGATAACGATGAATCCACAGAGGCTATCTACCTGTTCCTTCATAAGGAGTGTGGCTCCAAAGAATGTTAGATACCTATGTAATAGCCAGATCTGTGAGCTACCAATCCATATGTCTTACCGAGTTTTGTCTTTTGGCCAACACTTCTCTGGTACCTGCATTGCCTTACTTTAATAATGGGAGAAATAAAACTCTACCATATAATGTTACTCAACCACAAGCCCCTGATGGTCTCACTTGATACCTTTGTCTAGAATATAAACAACAGTAACAAAATGCAGGATCCCATGACTGCTAAGCCAAGCTGAAGCCTGCTAAGGCCAAACCAGGAGGTAGGAGCAGAACTACTAAAGGGCATCCTCTCACTTTGTCCAAAATGATTGACTCAGCCAGACGGCAGTATAAGACCATATATAAGATTTACCTCAGGTTATCAAATTTCTACCTCAGGATTTTTGGTTAGGGTTCATAAAAGACTGTACTAATACTGAGATGAATAATATGTGATAGACTAGAAACAGTGGATAGACTATAGAAAAGAGAAACACCAATCAAATAAAGTGTAACAGGCGTATAGTTGAGGCTTGACGTGAGGAGTGAAAATTGTTTGCCAAACCAGACGTTTACAAAGATTAATACTTAGTGTTGTATATTAGGTGCTATGACGATTGATGCATGCTATGATTTTATGTTCAATGTTGATTGTTTTAATAAAAGAAATTTTATAATAAAAAAAATCTGCCATAAGATTAAATAAAATGAACTCTCCTTCCTCCACCCCCAGAGCAAGTCAGTTTAGGCTAAACAAAGCAGTTTCATTGCCAAAATCAAACTTGAACTTTGAATGAATTGAATCAGGTAATCTGTATCATCCAGAAACATAGGAAACAAATAGCCACTATTTTATCCAGTGGGAAATTTGTAGTAAAGTAATATTCACAATAGTTACGGTTCTCTTTAGAAGGCCCTCTTTCAAAGGAATATGGAATGTAACATTTACCTCATTCTGGACCTCCTACATAAATACTTTTCCAGTAGGTATTGATAAATCCTAAACTGTATTTGCACTGCTGACGTGAAAAGACACAACTGATACAAAAGCCTTGTTTATGTAGGTAAAAATCATTGTTTTACTAGAGTGACCATTATGATAATACACTTTTTAGATGAAAGGCATTTGGAAACAAATGAAAACCATCTAAAGCATTTCATATTAAATATATGACTAATTTTAAATGAAATAATAAGCTTTTGTATTTATATGTTTTTCTTTCCAGATAATTTTAAAGAAGAGTCGAGGCTAAAGGAAAGGGGAGTTCTTAAATTCATTGACATTCACAGATTCTTATACATATGCAGTTTAGATATTTGTGTCTTATATTTTCAATTTTTTGCATTAAATAATGTCTTAGAAATAAATCTCAATTCATTGTAGTATTTGATGAAATTTAGTTAACGTGTTAGTAAAATCAAGATCAGTGACTAATAGTTTTAATATTTATAAAATATTGCTTCTTTGTGTAATGATTATATAAGATGCCTTATCTGAGAACCTTAAACGTAAACTTAACTGATAGTCATCATGTATTTCTACAAACCTTTAAAAACCAAAACCTTATTATCCAGAGGATATTTTTAATGTTTAGTAGTGTACTGTTTATACCTCTTTAAATTTCTGATCCTAAAGTACATTTCAAATAAATAAACTTTCAGCTAATAAACATTTGATTTTATAGTCTTGTACTGAAAGACAGACTTTTAAAACACAAAACTAAACAAAATATTAAAATATTTCAAATATTACTATTTGTAGTAATAAAGCTATTATAGACTGCATTCTTCACGTTAATTTTTCATGCTATTTTGTTATAAGTTGGAGGAAAAAAAATAAAATGATAAATAATCTTGTGAGACCGAGTTGTAATATTTCCTTGGATGCGACAGCAATGATATATTTCTTTTCTTGTTTTATCAAACAGCTACTAATGTTGGAGATCATAAAGGAAATGAAAAGCATGAAGCACATTTATTCTTTTTAGTTTTCACTTTTAGTAGAAATGTCACTTCTGTCATCTTACTCTACATGCATAATGTTATACAGGAAAAATATAACTGGAACCTTCAATTTATATATATATATATATTATTATATATAATATTATATATATTATACCTAATTGTAAAGAAACTTGTCTTCAGTCTTACAGTTTTTGGAATGTCTACACCATGACATCCTTCAAAGGGAGAAGTTAAGGCAGAAATAAATTATTTTTGGAAAAGAAAGCCACTCACTTTTAAAATGTCCACATTGTTTTGTATAACTTCATGTTAAGTAAAAGGTATACCAGGCATTGGACCGAGTCCTATTTTAATTAAACAGATTATTGTGTTTTGCTTCATGATTGTATGATGAAATCTAATACAATCTAATTCTATAAATCAGTACTGTGATCTTTGATACAGACAGCAATACAACCAGTGTAATTTTCATTTAGTCAGTCAGTGCTCTTTTTAGAAATCTCATCTCTTTCAAAATGGCTGTTCCTTTTGCAACCATAAGATGGGGATAGAGTAAAGTATCCCATATATTTTCCCTTTTATGTAGATTTCTGCTTCATTAAATCTGCCTCTTAAAAGAATTATTATGTTACATTAAAGCACTGTCATGAAGTATCTTATTTCTGACAGATGTAGGGTGATTAGTATGAAAGAAGGGAACAGCTTCAGAACTTTCATGCCTCTTGTTAATGAGATCTGATGAGAGAAGTTAAATTTCTGTGTTTTGACAGCGTGCTAAATATATTCTATTTTTCACACTAAGAAGTGTCATTTTCTAATCATCCAACATAATCAACGGTGGCTGGTTAACACTCTAGAGATTATTGTCTAGAAATAATGTTTATATTAGTCAATGTAGAAGTGTTTTTAATGCAGAGTACTTACAAAAGCGACTAGATGTAAGCACAAGTTTCAGAAAACAACCAATCTTTCATCAGTTGATTTTTCTGCAGTAAAGTAGAATAGTAATAATCCTCACCTCCACGACAAATAGTTGTTGTGGAGAAAGCAATGTAACACTTTTTGTTTGGCCAGATTTAGAAAAAAATTAAGTTTAAAAGGAAATAGGGCTTATTTTGGGGATAGGGCTTATATTAGGCCCATCCCTAAAAATCAAACTAGGTCTTCTTTTTGGGGTAGGTCTTATTTTTGGGGTAGTTCCCCTGTTATTAGAACAAGGGGAGAAAATATAGACAGTTTTAGAGCTGTGTATGCATTACTCTTGGCTGAAGGATGTGAATTTTTTTTCTCTGGCAATGTTCAAAGCTAAGCACTAGAATTGTGTATTGTTTTAATATTGCAGTAGAACAAGCCAACATTTTGTGTTCTAAGGACCAAAGTTTTAAATGGGGCTAGTGTACCTTCTGCTGTCAGAACAAAGCTGAGAAGTGTTTCAGCTATAGCAAACTGGGAGCTCCATTTGAATTTCTTGATCCTTTGTTTTTAAGCCAAGGAGTGACAGTCCATGTTAACTAGCAGTTACCTAAACTGCAGTGAAATTGGCTAAGGCGAGATTTTAAAGTTTGCAAACTTAAGAACTTTGGAAGTAATTGTTTATATATGTCTGTTCATATGTTTTATGTATTATTTGAGGTGCTCATGCTTGACAAAATCTCAAAATATCCTTTGGCAATTCTTTAGCTTATAATTTAGGTTTAAGGCCATGAGAGTGAGATGGGCTAAGTTTGATGAATAAATAAATTTCCAGAATAAGGTAGTAAATATAAAGAACAGTTATATAAAAACATATGTTTAATGAAAAGAAGGACTAGGGTTGACATGATAGCAGTGTTCCAATATCTCAGGGGTTGCCACAAAGAAGAGGAAGTCAAGCTATTCTCCAAAGCACCTGAAGGCAGGAGAAGAAGCAATGGATGAAAACTAATCAAGGAAAGAAGCATCCTAGAACTAAGAAGTTTCCTGACAGTAGAACAGTTAACTAGTGAAACTACTTGCCTCCAGAAGTTGTGAATGCTCCAACACCAGACGTTTTAATAAAAGATTGGTCAACCATTTGTCTGAAATGGTAGGATTTCCTGAAATGGTAGGTTTATCTGAAATGGTAGAGTTTTCTGCCTGAGCAGAACTAGAACACAGGTCAGCAACCTGCGGCTCCAGAGCCGCATGCGGCTCTTTGAGCCTTCCCCTATGGCTCCCAGCCTCCTCTGCCATTTGCAGAGAGAGACAGATACAGAGAGAGGCACTTGCTCTCTCTCTCTCTCTCTCTCTCTCTCTCTCTCTCTCTCTCTCTCTCTGTGTGTGTGTGTGTGTTTGTGTAAAAAAGACTGGACTCACGGTATTCTTCAACGAGCTGAAAAGCTTATTTGGGCAGAGCTCCTCCCTTTGCTGTGTCTCAGCAGGAAGCAGGAAGCAGGAAGCAGGAGAGAGCTAGCTAGCCCAGCTATGCTGACTCAGGAATTTTGGGAGTTGAAGTCCATGAGTCATAAAAGAGCTGAGGTTGCCTACCCCTGAGCTTGTTGGAGAACAGCTTGAAGCCAGCTTGCCAGGTGAGCAGAAGATCGGAGAAAGGGAGAGAGGGGGGAGAGAAAGAGAGAGAAAGGGGGAGAGGAGAGAAAGAGGGAGAGGGAGAAAAAAGAAAAAGAAAGGGAGGGAAAGAGACAGACCCTTTTGACATCTAAAATGAAGATAACACTGCATATATCCTTTTTTACCTTTATTATAGGTGTGTGTATATATGTATGTGTGTGTGTGTGTGTATATATATATATACACACACACACAAAATAAAGGTAAAAAAGGATATATGCAGTGTTATCTTCATTTTAGATATCAAAAGGGTTTTGCGGCTCCCAGTGTTTTGTTTTTGGTGGGAAACGGGTCCAAGTGGCTCTTTCAGTGTTTTGGGTTGCCTACCCCTGGACTAGAAGACCTCTAAGGTCCCTGCCAACTCTGTTATTCTGTTAAATGCACTCAATTTTCTTTCAAATCAACCTCTTGGCCAATAGGTAAGTATATAACATGCAAAATAATATTGCTAACTGAAGAGATTGTCATAATGGACAATCTCTTCACTTAGCAATATTATTTTGCATGTTTTTCTGTGGAAAGGAAAACTTCAGTGACTGTACCCAAAAGTGCTCACAGCTGCTCCTCTCACAAGGAAAAAACAAAACAAAGCAAAAATCCCCCCCCCCCCCCGTTACTGCCTCAGCTATTGAAAACAGGAGAATAATCGTTGTGGTGCATACATTCTTTGCTCAACAAAACAACAAACAAGTCATTAAATACTTTGTAAGAGAGTGTCTTCCTCAGCGTGAAAGTTGAAATGTTTTACTGTTTCGAACTTGAAGAGGTTTTTGGTCAGACTGTTTTTCCCATCCCTGTAGGGAATAAATCCAGTTGAGTTGTTTCTGAGTCATTGTTCTGAGAATGGCTTTGCATGATCAAGATACTATCACCTCTTATAAAGGATAACATTAACTACTAATATATTTAACTTATTTTAACTATGGTAACCTGATGGTTTCAATGTATGTTCTAATTTATTTATGTATTAATCAAATTTATATAGGCGTCTATTTCACAAAAAGTGATTTTGGGTGGTGTTAGCGTACCGATAGATATTTTCCTCACCAATATGCCAGGACAGAATATTAATATTAACCAGTATTTTATATTTACTTAAAATACATTTATCCTGTTCTTCAAATAAATCAAAATATTTTCTGTTTATTATTTTAATTTAAATTGCATCTAACTTTACAATTTCCTCAATTTATTTGTAGAACTGGGAAATCAAACATGTATATTTTAATAAGTAATCCTCTTTTAAAACATTTTAGTAAAGAAGAAGATACATAAAAAGTAAATAGCTGCCTATCAGGAAAGTTCTATGAATTAATCAGATTTATATTTGAAGGACCAATGTGAAATGGGTTTGAGATATAATTTCACAAAGTGAACTATTTTTTTTCCTGGCCCCGTAAGCCAGTAAATAGACTTATTGTTGTGCTTAAATGCTTAACCTATTTGAAAATGTTAATAGTGTCAATTATTTTGAACAAAATCTAATCTTAGGCTATGTGTTTGTGTTTTTTCTTGACAGTTCAGATAAGTGTGTTGCATAGATTTCAAATATTGGCCTTTGAAGACTAAAGCAAAACTTTATTTTTCTTATCTCCATTGAATGGAGTAGAACATTTTTATGAACTTTTGCAAAGTCTAAACATTAAACACAGGGGAGGATATCCTATGGTTTATAGTGTTAAGGGAATTACCTCATCAGCTTGAAAGCTCAATAACAAAGTAAGCCTTTAGAATCCCGCAGTTGATGGACAAAAAGCAATATATCATAGTTCTGGTGTTTAATTGCTTATTTTCATTACAAAAGTGTAAATGTGCTTTTTATATTTTATATTCTTGAAATCATAGTTTATTTTAGCTGGTTTTAAAAGAAAATGTTACTCCATGGTGGAATATAGATATTAGAACAGTGGAATATATTACCAGCCATCACTACCATAACCCCACCACCATCTTCTAAAATTATTAACATGCAAACAAAATATCTCAAATATAACTCTGACATGTGTGTGTGTGTTTGTGTGTATGTATACATTTATATACATGCTTTTAGCCTTTCCACATTCATTAAAAAATACATTTAAGTTTAAGGCCATTCCATCCTCATTAACAATGTCTGATTAAAAGTACTGATAAAGACAAAAGAAATACCTGTATTTTTGGACGTTTTTGATAATGCAAATTTATTGGAAAAATAAGCACTTCAAATGCTAAAAATTTGTGGGGGTTTGAAATAAAGGTTGGGAAACAAGCACTGAGGTTTTTTGGCCTCCCATACTTTTGCTTTCCCATTCTGCTTTTAAGTTTGTTTCATTGGAAAAATCCAGCAGTTTCTGCTATTTGCAGCTATTTGGTGGAGTGAAACACTCTTAATCTGACTTTGGAGTTTGGAAATCTTGACCTACTATTGCTCAACTCAACTCAGTAGTCTCAGTTTATTTAGTTAAAACATTGGTGCTCATTTTTCAATTGGTGGAACTTCCAGAATGTCTTACAGTATAATCAGAATAATAATGGAACTAAAACAATCCTTTTTAAAGGTTGATAGTGAAAATATTCTATGACTACTTCTCATCCTATTAACAGTTGATTTTATCTGATTCTGAGATGATCAGGTGTGACCTGTCGACAATTAAGTAGGGTCCACATTTTGAATGATTTTCTTTTTTCTGACGGCAGGGACATTGCTTGCCTGGGTGCCAATCTAAGGCTGCTACTGGCTGAGGATAAGGAGACCTATTCCAGTGAAGAAATATGGGAAATGATACTTGCCAACCAGACCTTCAATTGTAACGCTGTCAGTGGGAGGGGCACTCTGTTGGCTTGGTCTTTTAAACTTCTTGTTTGGGGGCATCTATCAGAGAGAGTGAGCCCTCCCAAACTGGATGTTTTGCTAATATTTGCCAATATAGATTCTTAACTAAAAATTGAATTCCACTTGAAGATGTGTCTTCACTGAGCCAAAGTATGTTTCCAAATGGTGATTTTGTTCCAACTGGTACAAATTAAACTTTACAAAGTTACATTATAGTTAAGTTACTAAATTAAATAATAAATTGTATTGAAAAGATGCAGTATAAATACAAGTAATGCTAGGCTGCAGTGTTGTATTCTTCATTATGAGCAATAGTTAATTTGGAGGCAAAATCCACAGTGGAATTATAGCATAGATTAGGTATAAATTGGACAATTGTGTACCCAACTTCAATCTGATTATGATGATAGGTTTAACTTATTCATACACCAGTACTTTTTTTCCTTAAAGCAGTTCCAGTGATTTTTCTTTTGTTTTGTTTTCTTAAGAGCACCATGTAATAATTCATATAATGAATAAAAACTATCCAAATATCACAAAGGCAGTTCCAAAGTTCAGATATTCCCCATTTCATGTCTCTCAAATCAGATAATAAAAAATCTTTATTCTAATTCAAGGCAATCAGGACATTGGACAATCTTCAGAGTGAACTGTGCTGGATTAGAGCCTCTTGGTATATTAACCACAGTTAGGTTAAGTGTTCAACCTCTATCAGAATAATTCTTCATAATTGGTGAATTATTATTAAATTATAAAGAGTCTCCTCAAATCTGTAGTTATTAAAATACCATTTAAAAATAATCACCCCATTTTTTAAAATTCTACATTATGTATAATCATGGTAACTGCCAATTGCCTCTTAAGTCTGGCTCTGTCCAGGATCTGTATGGATAAAGGTAATAAAATATAGCTTTCTTTCACTTTTTCTTCTTTCCAACCCAATGGAATGTTGGAAAGGGGTTAGATAAAGATGCCTGGGGCTCTGTCCATCCATCTGTCCATCAACAAGATTATTCTTTGAAAACAGAATGGAACAGGATCAAATTCAGGGTGAGAGTAGAAGCTGGCAAAAGAGATACCTAGTTTGACACAAGGTTGGAGCTGACTGGGGACTGTGGAGAAAAGAAATCCAGAAATATTTTCCCCAATGCATCCCTAGGGTAGAGGCAGAGAGGCAGCAGCTCGGAATGCTGCCGTTTGCTCTGTTCTTAAGCCCCTCACATCCGCCTCTCTCCTGGTTATGTGATCCAGAATGGGACTGCAATTAAGGCGCTGGGCAGAATTCCAGCAGTCATGCTTTTACATGCTTTCCTATCTTTATGATTTCCAAGCCAAAGGAATGTTGGAAAAAAATATGTAAAGGGGCTTGGCTCTGTCCATCAGCAGGATAATATTCTGAACAGAATGGGACCAAATATGCAGTTAAATGAGAGTCTAGCAAAAGAGAGATTAAGTTTGAAAATGGGCCCAAGCCAGCTGGAAACTAGAAAAGTTCCCCAATGCATCCGTACAGATGAAGCAGTTGGACAACATCAGAAAATGTTAACTTATGGTCATGTGACCCAGAGCGTGCCTATGCAGTCCACTTTGTGCCTCCCAGTTGCATGCACAGAAAACACAAATGTAAGATGTAAGAAGATCAGGAACATATATAGCTGTTATTCCTTCATGCAAATCTTCATCCCATGGAAGAAATATGGATGCCTCTGATTAATTAATTTAAATAATTAATAAAGAAATAATTTAACTAATAATTAATTAATATTGATTCCAGAAGTTATGCTCTGGATGTCCTCCCCACTTTATTTTTTCCTCCCTCCAAACATTTGTGAAATTGCTCATTAGCTTCTCAGTATTCAAGTTATTTGGGTTTTTAGGATTTTTGATACTGTACACTTAATAACGCATGCTAGGTAATTGTGTTGAAATATATTTCAGGATTTAACCTTATGAGTCATAAATATGTGCACTAAAATATTCACGGAGAGAAGCCTGTTTAATGTCCCCCCCCAACATCAGGACTCTTATCTATCTGCAGAGCAATTCAGATGTGCATATCAGAAAAACTATGGTGGCAAACCAAGAGGGCAGAAGTGATGGCAGAGATGTCTGTATTCCTGCATGACCCACTACTGTTTTCCCACTACAAGCCAGGCCTAAGCTAGACAACCAGAATTTAGATTTTTCTAAAACCTCTGCAACCTAATTCCTGGTAACTTCTATTTTGACTATTTTGGGGAGGGGGACTAGATTAAGATTTCTCCCTCTCTCTTTCCCTCTCTGAGAGAAACTGTTTCCAAATGCATGCTGAACACAAGTATATCCTATTAAGTCCATAAATTAAAGTAATTTAAGCTTGATATTTGTGCCATGCTATAATTATTTTGGTTTCAGGGATCATGGATGGTGACAGCATGACATCACTGCAGTGGGTGGAGCCCAAAAGTTGGCAGAGGTTAATGCCCCCCCAAGGGCCAAAATTGACCCAATTTGGGAGCTTCTGCAATGTCCCCAAGAACTGATATTGCTATTATTATTGACCTTTACATTTTGGCCACAAAAAGTAGCCATACAAATTATGTAGATTGCCGAATATAAATTTCTATTGATCATACTATGCTCACTGAATCTTTTTTTAATGAACACAGAGAATTGACATATTATTGTTGCTATTGTTGTCATTATACCATATCTTTATTTTGTATAGCTCAAGGCAATACACATAATACTTTTTTCATCTATTTTTCCCACAACAGCAACCCTGTAAAGTAAGTTGGCCTGAAAATAACTGCTTCAAATTGTTAGCAAAAAATTTTTTTTAGCAGACTAAATATCTTTAGACTTACATCAGGGTAAATATATTTTTCCTTTGGGCCATATAATTTTCAATACTTAAACATACTGCACATGCTGCATTTATGTGGTGTGCCCGTAAGAAATATACTGCATGTTATAGCTAGTTAGTATAATTGACTTTAATATTATATAGAAAGCAATATTTTTTAAAAAACCAGAAAGTATAGTTGGGATCATTTCTTTCAGTCCTTGGGGAATTACACTGGCATATTATAATTGGATTTTCATTCCTAGATTCTGTGCAATGAGGATCTTTGAGATCAAAGGTGATATATCTTCTGATCTACAATTTTTACCAGTTTCTAAAGGTGGCTGTTCTTATAACAGGTAACAAAAGTACAATTGGGTTTGATTCAAGATCTAGTTTGAAAGGACATTAAATAAGCTCAATTCTCACAGCTCAAATGAGTCATAGAACCATGATTTTATTTTATAAATACTTTTAAGGGATTATTTACAGATTTCCTCTCCAATTGATGTGCATGACTTTAGGATTATTGGACGACACCAGTTGTGCTTTGGAAAGCAATAGGCTTACTTTGTCTGTTCTGTAGATTATATAAATTTCCATGATCCCGATGGCAGGAATGGGATTCAGATCAACTGTTAAATGTTTGAAAGATTTGGAGAGTTTTTAAAGGAAAATGGGGTTTCTTTAGTTTAGTCTTATAATATTAGAACCCATATTTTTAGCTTAAATGGAGGGAAAGCACACCCAGCCTGACTTCTTTGGTTCTTACCAATCCCTTTATTAGAATCTCTTTGTAGGTTTTTTTTCAGTATAAAAATTCTTTTATTAAAACAATCAACATTGAACACAAAAACATACCATGCAGCAATCATCATGACACCTGGTATACAATACTAAGTATTAGTCTTTGAAAACGTCTGAATTAGTAAGCCTTTTTCCCACTCCTCGCGTCTAGCCTCAACTATACTCCTGTTACATTTTATTTGATTGGTGTTTCTCTTATCTGGTTCAATATTAATGTGATCAACATTAAACATAAGATCCTATTGCTAAGCAATCATCCTAGAACATAGCATACATTTGTAAACATCTGTTTTAGTAAACGTTCTTCCCTCCTCCCTTACATCTTCAAGTATACTCTGAATACATTTTGTTTGATTGTTTCATGTGCGACTGCACATGTGTGAACTGGAAAGCACAAGGCAAGCTGCATACTGTACACATGACTGGGATGAAGAGCAAGGGGATTAGAATGGAGTATTTGGCAACATTTCACACTTCAGTCTTACTGCCATTCCATGAGGAAGAAACGGGGGATTTTTTTTTCTGGCAGGCTCTCAATAGAACCCCAAACCAGCTTGACCCTAATCTTACTTTCCCCCCAGTTTTGATCCCCTGTATCAAATCTGATCCTATTCTGTTCAATTTCTGAAAACTTATTGTGCTGATCAGTAGATGGAAAGAGTGCTAAGCTCTTTTAAATACTCAGTGGAATTGAAAACAATAAAAAACAAGAATAAAACAAGAATTATGGCACAACTTTAGCTGCTCATCCATAGCATGGGGAATTGAGGCAAATCTTATGAGAAAAGAACTGGCAAATTTATCCTTGAAAATAGAGATTCAAGAGGTATCGTGGAAGACACCTTCATATTCGAAAACTGTGACCTTCAAATAAGCCTCTTTATAGTTTTTTTCAGGCCCAAGGGCCCAGATTAAAGGTTCAAATGTCAAGAAAAAGAATTTCCACTAAATAACATGAAGAATTACCAAACAGACAAGCTAGAAAAGAGTATCTTGTAAGATGGCAGGATATGGCTAAGAAGTTTGAAGTATGGCTAGATGTTGAATAATGGATTCCTTGCTTTGGAATAGGGTTGAACTTAATTTACTGAAGCTGTGCAATACCATCCTTTTAAGGAATCATAAAAAACTAGTTTTTCAATTATTAAACTTCATATTAGTCTAAATGGATTTCAATGACTTGGAATAATCATTACAAAGAATGGCATATATCCTTTGCAGAAGATTAAAATAGTGTTGAAGTTATGCAATATCTTTCATAAAGATTGCGTGCAATTATATGTCCTAAACTATTGCTTTTATTCCAAACACTTAAAATTTTATTTTCTAATATTTAGGAATATTATTATTTAGTTCCATATAGCACCAGTATTGCAATATTATATGACTAGGTGAGTCAGATATACAGATAACCAATTTATAATAAAGAATTAAAACTAGAACTAGGGAACAAAACCACATTTAACATATTCACTTAAATCTTAACAATACTTATGTTAAATTAACAATCTTTTTACCTAATAGATTATATTAATCTTTCATTCTGTACAGAACTATAAAATATAAGTGTTAAAATATATTTTTCCTTAAAAACCCAAGACTTTTGTTTTCTTAATTTTTCTTTTTAATTCTGTATTTATATAATTATACTTTTGCATACAGGTTTCTGAATATGTGTGCATACATCAAGCTAATGGATATTTTCATTGTTCTATATAATTATTGACACTCAATAACAGATTTAAAAATTCTAATGAAATGGCATATACATATTAATACTTCCATAAAATACAGCTTAGGGGTGAATTATATATTAAATGAGATGGAAATACTCATATGAATGTGATTTTTCAAAAATCAACAAAATCAGAACTGCTTAGCAATTGCACAGAAGAACACCAGGATACCCCATATATATGGGCTAGACTGAGAGATTTAAAAAAACATCCTAAAAGGCAGCAGTACTATGGCTTATTTCCAAGAATATTCTAAAATCAGAAGACTAGGCATAGCAATCTATTAGAATGTGGCTTAAACATATCTGTCTTATATTGTATAAATATGAGAGGTGCTACTAAATTGTAATTGCCATTTAAGACAAGCTGTAATGACTGAGTGGTGCTGGGTAAGCCAACTATAACTTACATTCTGGGTTACATGATAGAACTGGATATAGAGTGTGGAAGGAAGAAAGAAACTAAACATTGCAGATAATGAACTACTGTTTATAATAATAATTGTAAAAGCTAAGACAATTTCTGTATCTTGTTCACAGACGTGGAAAAAACTGGATAAGGGTCATAAATATGTAGGAGGAAAAAAATATGGTCTGTTTTCCAAGGTTATTCGGCAATGTGAAAGTCTTGAACAATGATAATAAGCAGATAACTGGAAAGCAACATGAACATTAAATAGAATCATAATTATATAAAATTGGTCATGTGTTCCTCAAAAGTTCAAGAACACTGTTCTTTCAATTTAAAAAAAAGGTTCATTAGGTTCATTATTTTGTTCATAACTTAAAGCATGTTCCTTTTTAAGCATTAGGCTAAACATGAGTTCTTAGATGGGAAAAGCATAGAATGAACAGATTCAGTTCTATATATACTCCATACTTACCAAAGAGCAAATGTTGTATAATATTATTGAAATAAAAAAGACTAATGTATCACAAATCTGACCAGGATGTGCTTTCTCTTTTCTATTTCAGACTTTTATGGCCTAAGAACTGTATCTAAAATAATTTCATAATTTATGTGTTATCGAAGTATAATTCCATTTCTTTTTCAAAACATTTTATTAATCTAAAGCATTGCATGGCTGCCGAATGAATGGCAAATTTGTTTCCCAAGATATCCTGAGTCAAGATAGAATTCATGTTCATCAAGCTGTAATTTAATTTCAGTAGTGGGATCTTATCATCTGTATTTAAAAGTTTAAATGGTATCAGTTGAGAATATAGAGCAGTATGATCTTCTACTGAGTAGCAAAAATGCAGCCATCTCTCTTGCTAAATTAAATTCTTAGGAACAAAATCCAACTTTAACCATCTTTAACTAGAATGATGATCCTTTTCATCTGGAGTAGATTTAGCCTTCTGTCCCTGGCTTTTAGAAACGTATCTAAACTGTTATACTTCATTAAACAAACTTGTATTGAAAAACCACATTTTCAAAAGATGCATTTTAGCTGATTGCAGGAATATTACCCTCAGTGCATAGTCAGCAAATAATGAAGGATCATGTAAGATCAGCAAAAACAGTAGTGAGAGTCTTCTGGGTCAGTTAAAGGAAATGGCAGGAATCCGAGTGGCTGGTGCAAACCTACTCAGCAAGAAACCAGATGATAGGTTAATCCTGAGGATACCATTTTCATCAGCAGGATGGCATTTAATTCCTCCACACACACACACCCCACACACATACTTTTAGTGACCCTATTCTTTAATCTATGAAAATAAATTTTTTAAAAGTAGCATTTCCCCACTGAGCAAACAACTCAAAATTGGTTTACTGTGCAATGAAAGCTGAATAGGCTAATTTTATTTGAGCCAAAAAAAGAAAAGAAAAAAGGATGAATTCTTCTGCCTGTGAAGGGTTTCATCATCTCAAAAACAAAACTTTGAAAATAAATATTACTTGTGCCTGGAAGATTTGCAGCTGCTTTATGTTCTGAAGTATCCTGCCTTACAAAGATGGACACATGCAAACCTTAGGACACGGGTGGTCAAATTGCTGGCCCACGGGCCGGTTGCATCGTGCAGAGGCCATGCCCACCCCAGCTCTAGCAATGCGAAAAAAATCATGATACGTCACGATTAAAAAAAATAAGACCTTTAATTTCTTTAATCATGAAGATAAAAGAAATACAGAATGCAGCCATGTTTAGTACAGGTAGTCATCGACATACAACAGTTCATTTAGTGACCATTCAAAATTACAATGGCATTGAAAAAAGTGACTTATGACCATTTTTCACACTTATGACCACTGCAGTATCCCCATGGTCACATAATTTATATTTGGATGCTTATAACTGGTTCATATTTAAGATGGTTGCAGTTTCCCGGAGTCATGTGTTCCTCTTTTGCAAGCTTCTGACAAGTCAATGGGGAAGCCAGATTCACTTAACAACTGTGTTACTAATTTAACACATGTGTTACTAATTTAACACATGTGTTACTAATTTAACACATTCACTTAACAACTGTGGCAAGAAAAGTTGTAAAATGTGGCAAAACTCACTTAACTAATTTCTCACATAAATTCTGGGCTCCATTGTGGTTGTAGTCAAAGATGACCTGTACTGAACTTTCAACAAAGATGACCTGCTATGGACTTTCCCCTAGTCATTTATTTTTAGTGGGGGAAAGCAGCTTTCAGTTGATAAGGGATTTGGTTTTTTTTTTTAAAAAAAGGATTCATATACTAGATCAGGAAATGCAAGCTGCAACATTCAATCAAAATATTATTTCTTGTAATACATTGACTGGAAAGTCTTCAAGTAGTTGGCGTTGTAGTAGGCTTTCATCAAGAGGGTATGTCCTCTTGATGGAAGAATATGAAGTTAGATATGCACTCTGGTCATTACCAATTTTTTTTAAAAGCTCTACAAGAACTGATGGACTACTGACCTATGATAAGCAACAGAATATAAAATAGTTATGCTATTAGATCCGGAGAATGATATATAGTGGCCAACAGATTGGAAAAGGTCAACTTATTTTATTTTATTTTATTTATTTATTTATTTATTTATTTATTCGATTTCTATGCCGCCCTATTCCGGAGAACTCAGGGCGGCTCACAACACAGTAGAAATCAACATAAAAATACATATAAATATAAAACCTCTTAATTTTTTTTTTTAAAAAAACCCAATCATTCAGCATACACACAGACATACACTGGCTTGGGGCAAGATGTTAACTACCCCAGGCCTGCCGGCAGAGGTGTGTTTTGAGTAATTTACGAAAGGCGGAGAGGGTGGGGGCGACACGGATCTCCGTGGGAAGTTGGTTCCAGAGGGCTGGGGCCGCAACAGAGAAGGCTCTTCCCCTAGGCCCTGCCAGGCGACACTGTCTGGCTGACGGGACCTGGAGAAGGCCGACTCTGTGGGCCCTAACTGGCCGCTGGGATTCATGGGGCAGCAGACGGTCCCGTAAGTAACCTGGTCCGATGCCATGTAGGGCTTTATAGGTGATAACCAACACTTTGAATTGGGTTCGGAGACCAATTGGCAGCCAATGCAGCTCGCGGAGTGATGCCGAAATATGGGCATTTCTGGGCAAGCCCAACACTGCTCGCGCGGCTGCATTCTGCATTACCTGAAGTCTCCGAACATTTTTCAAAGGTAGCCCCATGTAGAGAGCATTGCAGTAGTCGAGCCTCGAGGTGATAAGGGCATGAGTGACTGTGAGAAGAGACTCCCGGTCCAAATAGGGCCGCAACTGGTGCACCAGGCGAACCTGGGCAAATGTCCTCCTCGCCACAGCCGAAAAATGATGTTCCAAATTTAGCTGTGGATCGAGGAGGACGCCCAAGTTGCGGACCTTCTCCGAGGGGGTCAAAAGCTCCCCCCCCAGGCTGATGGACGGATAGATTGAATTATCCTTGGGAGGCAGAACCCATAGCCACTCCGTCTTGTCGGGGTTGAGCTTGAGCCTGTTGGCACCCATCCAAACCCTAACAGCCTCCAGACATCGGCACATCACTTCCGCTGCTTCACTGAAATGACACGGGGTGGAGATGTAAAGCTGGGTATCATCAGCATACTGATGATATCTCACCCCGTGTTGTCGGATGATCTCACCCAGCGGTTTCATGTAGATATTAAACAGCAGAGGGGAGAGGACCGATCCCTGAGGGACCCCACAAGGGAGGAACCTAGGGGTCGACCTCTGACCCCCCGCCAACACCGACTGCGACCGACCAGTGAGGTAGGAGGTGAACCACTGCAAAACAGTTCCTCCAACCCCCAACCCCTCCAGTCGATGCAGAAGGATACCATGGTCAATGGTATCGAAAGCCGCTGAGAGGTCAAGTAGCACCAGGATAGTGGAAAATCCCTTATCCCGGGCCCGCCAGAGATCATCCGTCAGCGCGACCAAAGCAGTTTCCGTGGAGTAGCCGAGCCTGAATCCTGACTGTTGAGGGCCCAGATAATCAGCCTCATCCAAGGACCGTTGGAGCTGGAGTGACACCACCTTCTCAACAACCTTCCCTATAAAGGGAAGATTGGAGACAGGACGGTAGTTGTTTAATACAGCTGGGTCCAGGGAAGGCTTCTTGAGGAGGGGGCGCACAATTGCCTCCTTGCAGGGAGCCGGAAAGGACCCCTCCCTCAAAGAAGCGTTGACAATCTCCTGAACCCAGCCCCGCGTCACCTCCCTGCTGGCTGAAACCAGCCAGGAGGGGCACGGGTCCAATAAACAGGTGGCGGAACTCACAGCTCCAATGGCCTTGTCCACTTCATCGGGTGCCACAGGGTCAAAGTCCTCCCACACAGCAGGATCAAGACGAGTCCCTGTCATCTTGACTGAATCATTATCAGCCGACACTGCATTCCAATTGGAGTCAAGGTCCATCCGAATCTGGGCGATTTTATCCGCGAAAAACTTATTAAAGTCCTCAGCACTACCCTGCAAGGGTGCATCAACCCCCCCCTGATTAAGGAGGGAGCGAGTTACCCTAAATAGGGCGGCTGGGCGGGATTCCGCAGATGCAATCAAGGCGGAATGATACGCGCATCTTGCCGCCTTGAGCGCCACCTGATAAGTCTTGATATAAGATCTTAAAAGTGTTCGGTCAGATATGGATTTACTTTTCCTCCATCGCTTCTCTAGACGTCTCTTCTGGCGCTTCATCCCCCTGAGTTCCTCAGTGAACCAAGGAGATCTCCTGGGTCTGCTACCACAGAGAGGTCGCAGCGGCGCGATACGGTCAAGAGCCACCTTCGCAGCCATATTCCAGGCCGTAACCAGGGACTCTGCTGAACCGAGAATGAGAGAATCCGGTATTTCCCCAAGCGTCCTCTGAAAGCTCTCTGGGTCCATCAGACGTCTGGGGCGGAACCACCTAATCGGTTCCGCCTCCCTGCGGGGGAGGATTGGAGCCTTGAAAACAAGCCGCAACAGAAAATGGTCTGACCATGACATAGGCAAAATATCTAAGCCCCTTAAATTCAGATCATTGCTCAACTGTTCTGAGAGGAATACCATGTCGGGAGTGTGTCCCCTCTCGTGAGTCGGACCCTGAACTACCTGAGTCAGGTTCATGGTTGCCATGGTGGCCATGAACTCCTGCGCCAACCCAGAGGATTCGCCGAGCGATGGAAGATTTAAGTCCCCCAAGACAATAAGCCTGGGGAACTCAACCGCCAGCCCAGCAACCCCCTCAAGTAGCGCAGGCAGGGCTGTTGACACGCAGCTGGGAGGCAGGTACGCGAGCAACAAGCCCACCTGAACCCCTAGGTCCAACTTCACAAGGAGCAACTCACAACCCGCAATCTCCGAAACAGCGAGCCTGCGTAGGCTAAAAGTCTTCTTGGCTATAATAGCCACTCCTCCCCCCCTTCCCTGGGGTCGTGGCTGGTGCCATACCTGAAACCCGGCTGGACACATCTCAGAGAGAGGAACTCCTCCCTCCGGGCCCAGCCAGGTCTCGGTCACACATGCGAGGTCGGCCTCCTCATCCAGGAGAAGATCATGGATGAGGGGAGCTTTATTTACAACCGACCTGGCATTGAGCAGCAGCAGCCTGAGCCCATATATAGTAGAATACCAAAAAAGGAAATTTAACAGAACATGCAAACTATTGTAAAATATCCTTAATTCCACATGCTAGTGAAATAATGCTTAGGATCAGCTAATGCATCTGCATTTTTTTCCTACAAGGAAAAAAACATGCCAGATATTCAAGCTGGCTTAGGAAAAAGCCAATGAACATGAGACATTATTTCTGATACATGCTAGATAATTGAGAAAACCAAAAAATATAAAAAAAGAAGTTACTAAGTGGTTCATTGATTATAGAAAGGTGTTAAATAGTGTTGATCATGGCAAGCTGTGGAGAGAAAAAAATGGGAATTAATTGTCCTTATGAGAAATTTATACAGGCCAGGATGCCATAGGATGGGCAAAACATGGTGATATAAACTGGCAAAGGAATGAGATGAGGCTGTATACTCTCCCCTTATTTATTCAACTTATAGGCTGAATATAAAGGGAGACTGGATTGGAAGAAGATGACCATGATTATAAAATTTCAGAAAGAAAGATCAATAATCTACACTAGGCTGTTGGCATTACTCTGATAGCTGAACATTCAAAGGAACCGCAAGCCCTAATAAGAAAAATCAAAGGAGCACTATGTCTTGAATGATATATTTAATAGACTGAGATTGTATACTTTTCCCCCACAAGTGATATATTTTATTTGATTAATTTTTTTCTCATTATAGTCTGTCCAGCTTAGGAAAGTAGGAACATACTTTTCCATAACAGGATAATCAGATGTTTTTCTCAAAAGGATAAAGGGACTGCAGGTTATAAAGTGTATAAAAACAGATTTCTAATCAACTTAGAAAAACTAATAAAGCAAATATGAAGAGGGAAGCCAACACACACACACACACACACACACACACACACACAGAGAGAAACACACAAACACACACACACACCTCTCTTTTCTGTAATAAAATTACTATAAAAATAGACACTTTTCGAGGAAAGGAGGAAATTATGCAATGTTTTGGCCGATATAAAGCAAATTTGTTTTTGATTCAAATATTTATTTGAAAGGAAAATGCTTATATTATGAAGAATTTTTTTTCCTTATAGGGCAGAACTGAGATCAGTATCTCTTTGCTAGTCATACTTGCGTACTATTCAGTCAAAGCTTCTTCAACATGATATATTTTCATTAGGACCAATTGCCTCCTCTCCTACCTCTTAGCACATTATGTAATTTCCAAAGAATGCCAAGGCCACAGCGAACATAATGTTAAAACTTTGTATGGATGTTCATCTAAAGAATACTTTTCTCTAACCAGTAGCAAGCATTTAGTTTATATTGGATTCTTCAATGTCACAATAAATTATATCATCTGAATTATATATCTTACAGAAAGCTCCATTTTTCATTGCATGAGTATCTGACCCAATTTTCAATCCTCTAGTAAATAACTGCAACATACAATTCTTTCTAAAAAGAGAGGATATGTTTGTATTTTATCAGATTGGAAAAATACTTGTATTTTATCAGATGGGAAAAATTCACCAAACATTTAACAGAATCATTACATTTTCTGCCCTGTATTTTGAAGTAAAGTATTCCTGGAAGAAAGAGAACATCTTGGGAGCTCTTCCAAAGGTTGGTCATTTCTCTTTACTCAGTTTTTCCACCCAAACCTTATAAATCTGCAGGCATTACCCACAGACTGGCGCATGCACAGAAACAAACACAATGTTAAGAAAACATCAGGAAAAGTGCTGGTAAAATCACAGCATGAATATAGTATACCTTGCAAGCACAATATTAGTTACATATCTGTGGTGAGAAGGATATATAGATATCACAACTGCTTGTGCCCATTTCAATAAAGTCTATTAAATAATTGGATTTGGGTACTTTCCCATTTAAATAATTACAGAGAATGATTCATTCTGTCTAGAGAAAAAGGTAAATAAATGTTTGGATTTCTGCAATACCCTTCACATTATTGCAGCAGTTTTATAAAAAGAGTTAAGAAACATATACATAACTCCTTTTATGATCTGACTCCATCCCAATATCTATGATAGACTTTATTAATACTGAAAGAATAAAGAAAGTATGCCAGAACTGCTAAGTATCGTCAAAGGATCCCTATATATCTCTGATTACAGGAAATGGTTCCAGTCAGTAGCTCCTGTCAGTAGTTAACAGTAGCTATGTTCTCACAACTCATTTACCATGGTTAACCGGAATGTATTCAATTCAGTGTGCATGACACACTGAATTGTCAGTGAATAGCATACTAGTCTTATATCTGGTTGGCTAATTTGTGGCTCAGGGTATCCTGAAAACACACCCAATCTTTCAAACAAAAGTCATATTTGAAAATTTCCATGCTATGTAAGTAATATTTGCAGCAAGGGTAGTTCTTTGAAATTACAAGCATGTGGCTGCTTAAGAAACAGAAACCCAAAACCCAGTTGGTGCTTCTTAAACATCCTGGTCCATCTGCACTATAAATCAACTTTCTTCTTTTAATAATTCTGTTTATAGTTGGTATTGGGCGACAGTTCCTCTGACCGTTTTATTCATCATGAGCTTTCCCATAGCACATGTAACTCAGTTAGCCACAAAGCGGATCAAGTTTTATTAGTGTGCCTGGTGGCCCATAAATCACAATTTGGGGAATACAAAATCCCCATCCACATTCTCCCAAAAGTGCCTACTATCCTATGAATCATTATATCAAGAGGGAGGTTTCATAACATCATCAGTGTAGGCAGCTGTAAGCATAGCTTGACCACTGCAGTTAATCAAGTGTAGAAGTTTCTCTGTATGACAGACTTGGGCACTTAGTGTTTCTTGGGATACTAGATGGGCTGAAAGGGCAAATAACTTAGTTTACATATTCCCATAACACAACTGACTGGGTTAACCTGTGCGTAAGTATGCTTTGGGTTATATTTTAACTCTCTGGGGCTGTGTGGCAGGAAGAATTGATTCCTTCACAATAATTCTCTCACTGACCTAGTTAAACCTGTGGATACAAGGCCAATAAATGATTCGGCCAAGATCTTTTTTAAAAAGTAATCATTAGAAACATGAAATGATCATTTGGTTTAATCTAAACCCAACTAGATCCCTATCATGCTGCCAATGCCAAAAATCAGTAATGTCACTTAAAAATAAGTTGATGTTAAAACTGGCAAAAACCGTATATACACAGATCTGGTCATTTTATTTTTTAAAATTATTATTAAATTAAATCTATATGCCACCCAACTCGTAGCAGCTCTGGGTGGGGTACTTCTGATGTACTTTCAATTATAGGGATTTTTTTTTGCAAGTTTGCTAGACAAACAACATTTTCATAAAACCAGTGGAAGTCTTATTACTCAGACTATTTTTTTTAAAAAAATCTTCAGAACATTACTTTGCCTTATAGTTATTCTAAGCAGGATTTTCTGTGATCACACAGCAGCTATTGTGTAATGTTTTGTTGGTCATTGGTAGTCTCTTTATCTTCTAAAGCAGCCTTTTTCTGTAAATCTTGGCTCTGTCAGCACTAAGAAAGCTGTTTCTTGTCAGATTGCTTGGCTGATGCTTTTCTTGATGTGACCTCTCTCTTTGGGATGTGTCAGTGACATTCAGTTATATCACGCAGCACATAGCTGTACATAACTTGGAGGGATTATTACAGAACAGCAACATAGTGGAGATCTACACAAACCTTAACTAATGAGTTAAAAGAGAGAGAAGAATATGCCAAAACTTAATTGGGTTAGCTATTTCCCCTGTACTGGCCTCTTTGTTCTTGAACAGGGACTAAAAATTAGCTGTATTTAGACAGCTAAAAATTTCCCTCAACAGATGAGAACACATCTCTATTCATTTAAGCATAAAGAAAGCATCTAGTACTCTTCAAGGGGAGAAGGTTAGAGATGAGGTGGTGAACAAGACAGTCTAGTAGGCAGAAATGGATCTCCTTGTAGGTTTAATGCAGCCTAATCAATGCGAGAAAACAAACTCATAATTGAAGCAAATTAATGGTAGGGCAGGTGTATATTTGTATCATTAGACACCACATGAATCCAAAGCTTCAGGATATTAGACTATTTGCTTGTACTCTTTTTCCTACTGTCTTTCCTGACAATATACAGGTATTTATGAAATAGATTGTGAAAAATCTTTCTGGGTTGTCTTCTGCAGTAAAAAATCACCTATGCAGGTGTGGTATAGTAAAGGATAATGATAGCTGGGAGTAGTTGCTGATGACTTTACATTTCCAAAGCATAAAGAATTTATTTTGTATTTCTTTTGGAGAAAGCTTTTTAAGCCTACCATCATACTGAAGATCATTAAGAATTCCTCAAGTCTTCTTTTGATTCCTGTCAATCTTTTGAGGTAGTTCAGACTAGTTTTGAGGTAGTTCAGACCATTATAAAGACCACCTTTATTGTAAGATTACAAGAACAGAATCTTGCAAGTCTGAAAGCCCTTCTCCCCTCCTTTGCCTGTACTTTCCAGATAAATAGGGAGAGTCCTTTCTGAAATGCTTTCCACACTCCTATTATTTCTGTAGGATATATCTTGTCTGGATGTTACCCTGGCTGTTGCGCCTCCTTCTGTCTCCCAAGCTTTTGTATTCTCATAGCCCATCGTAACTGCACATGCATGCAACACTGGATTGCCTGTGCTGCTTGATCTGAAAAATAAGTTATTTTGCCCCAAGCTATTATTGCATTATCCAAGAATTTCCTTGAAGCCTAGGAAGGCTTTTGCAATAAGGACATATACTCACTCTTATTTCTCAGTCATCACATAACTCAGATTAATATGAGAGGCTCAATTTCATGTAGGAGATGATCAGACTGAGTCTGAGGGAGGGGTTAAACACATCATAAGTCATGAGTACTTGTGCCTCTGCAATAGAGCTAAGTCCAGCCTACCTCAAATCCCTTTCTTATCTCCCAGTCATTTCCCTTGACCCTTAGTTGGTCAGATTCTTGTAGAGCGCTAAAGCTTGCAACAAATCTTTATACTCCGTTTGAACTGCCTGAATCTCCTGATTTCCCTGGTTCTTGACATTTCAGTCATGAGAATTTCATAGATTTTTGAAAGGATCATGCAGACTGAATATAGTTACAGATGGTGAGGAAGATGGAATGGTATAGTACTAATTACAGTTTCACCAGTGATATCTCAGACCAGATATTAACCATGTTACTAAAATAATTTTAGTCTGGAAGATATATGGCTAGGGAAGGATTTCTGATCAATAATATCTTTTAGAATATAGAGTGATACATCGTGAATAGTCAGAAAATCACCTGATGTCCCATACACCCACCACTAAATGAACCTTCTAACATCCCTGGAAAGCAGTGTACAAATGAAGTGGAAGATATAGAAAAAATAAATAAAAAGGATAATGCCATCCTATGTTCATTCAGCTTACAGTAATGACTTACTAAGGGAAAAAAACTGAACGAAGAAAGCAAATTTGCAGAGGCAATTTCAAAAAGAAGAAAAATTAGCTGCACAATTATATTTTAGAGAGAGTTATCTCTGAAGAAATAACAAACATGACAATGATTACTAGCAAACTGTCTCCTCCCCAGCTTTGCTAAAGGAAAAAAAAAGATATCTCAAGTGGTCATCAGGAAACAGCCTGGGTAGCAAAAGCAGCCTTCTCACAGACATTTCATCATCCAAACTAGGTAATATCAGTGCTAGTAAGGAGTTACCACCACTGATGATGCTACCTAGTTTGAGTAATGAAACATCTGCCATAAAACAAGCAAGGTCAGAAAACATCAAGGACTCCTCATTTCAACCCCAAGCTACAAATATTCTCATTTGTTGGTACAGGCCTCTCAACAGTGCTTTTCCGACCTTTTAACTCTGGTTTGGTGTCCAGAATAATTTATATTTTCATTGACATTCACTGTGTCCTGTGGCCCACATCAGCATCACAAAATGAATGATTTTGGGTCACTAGGACTGGAAAATACAGAGGGATGCTGAAAACTCTATACCCTGCTGTCACTGCAAATACCAGAGGAATTACACATTTACCAACACCAAAACATACCATCTCTAGTTTAAAGAGCAGAAACGCAACTTCCAGAAGGTAACCATTTCAAAGCATTAATTTTCCCTCTCCCAAAAGACAATGTAATGAACTTGCCATATATTCCTCCATCATCCTGGTTCCCAATCATTACCTAGAATATTTATGAAAACTCTTATAGATAGTTGGATTTTAAAAGCCTAACAATGTAATTTGAAATCACACTGCAGTCTGGGTAATGTGCTGCGGTTTCTATTTCTTAAAACCCAAACTGCTTGTAAGACTCACAAACTCTGGAAGACGAAAAACTAACTACCTATGAAGCCAGTGTTATCTCAGTGGAACATTATTTTAACAGAGTTGTAAGCAGGAAGGTATTTTTGTAAGTTGCAGATGTCCATTATAGGAAGTCCTCAACTCATGATCATAGCTGGGACCGAATTTCTGTTACTAAGCAAAGTGATTGTTAAGTGAGTTGCACCCAATTTTATGTTCCTTTGCTACAGTTGTTAAGTGAATCACATGGTTTTTAAGTGAATCTGTTTCACCCATTGAATTGCTTGTCAGAAGCTGATTGGGAAGGTCGCAAATGGTGATCACATCACCCTGGGACAGTGCAACCATTATAAATACGTGCCAATTGCCAAGAACTCACATTTTGATCATGTTACCACAGGGATGCTGCAACGGTCATTAGTGCGAGAACTGGTTGAGACTTTTTTTTTCAGTGATGTTACAATTTTGAACAGTCGCTAAATGAATGATTGTAAATTGAGAACTACCTGTAATTTGGAGACCTTGTCAACTAAGGCCATTTGAATAATCTGTGTAATTACATTCCTGTAAATTGGAGACTATGTCACCAATGGCCATTTGAATCATTTGTGTAATTACATCAATTCATGCAAAATCCATTGTAGTGACACCCTTTAAATGGAAGTTCTACTTGTACTTAAAATCCTTGTTTCCACAGTTTCCGCCCTCCCAGTCTTGAACCCCCACCTCCCCCACTAACCCTACACCATTTAGCTCTGGTCTTAAAGTACACAGTCATTGCTTGAAAGCAGCATTAAAAAGGATAAAGTTTAGGATTTAGGGTAAATTCTTATTCAAGGTCAGTTTCTTCACCTTTCTTCTTTGAAGTAGGAACAGGACTAACAACATGCAATATACAGATACTGAAATGTGGAAATCTACCTCCATTTTAACTATTATTTCTATGCTGTGAGAAGAAGGTTTAGTGAAAATAAGGCTGGCACATGCTGGACTTACTCATATTCTACATGGCCAGAGGTTTTTCCAGTTCTCATTGCTAGGTTATATAGGAAAAATATAGAAGAAAATGCTTAAGTTTTGCTCCACCTGTTTTGATAATAGGCCTATCAACTGAAGCAGCCATGATTCCTGTTGCTTTCAGTTATAATTATCATTGAAATATTTATTTATTTATTTTATTTATTTATTTTATTAAATTTCTATACCGCCCCTCTCCCGAAGGACTCGGGGCGGTGTACAGCCTAAAATTTAAAAAACATATAAATATACAAAATTTAAAATAATTAAAAATAAATTAAATCATTTGGCCAAAATCCTAAAACCCAAAACATACAAAATTTAAAATCTTAAAAAATACTCAGTCCCCTTAAAACATTTTGACCCTATTGGAACCGAAGCTTCTATGCCAGGCCGGCCTGTCGGAAAAGGAATGTTTTTAGTTCCCGACGGAAGGTGCGTAAATCTGTTATTATACGGAGTTCGGGGGGGAGCTCGTTCCATAACGTGGGAGCTCCCACAGAGAAGGCCCTCCCCCTGGGGGTCGCCAGCCGGCACTGTCTGGCCGACGGCTCCCTGAGGAGGCCCTCTCTGTGGGAGCGTACCGGACGGCGGGAGGTATTTGCTGGCAGTAGACGGTCCTGTAAGTATCCGGGTCCGATGCCATGGAGCGCTTTAAAAGTGGTCACTAACACCTTGAACCGCACCCGAAAGACCACCGGCAACCAGTGCAACTCACGCAGGAGCGGTGTTATGTGGGAGCGCCACGACGCTCCCATCACTACCCGCGCGGCCGCATTCTGGGCAAGTTGGAGCTTCCGGATGCACCTCAAGGGGAGCCCCATGTAGAGAGCATTACAGTAGTCCAGCCTGGAGGTCACGAGGGCATGAGTGACTGTGCGTAGCGAGTCCCGGTCTAGGAAGGGACGCAATTGGCGCACCAGGCGAACCTGGTGGAACATCCTCCCGGCCACGGCCGTCAGATGGTCCTCTAAGGACAGCCGTGAGTCCAGGAGGATTCCCAAGTTGCGAACCCTTCCTGTGGGAGCCACTGTTTCGCCCCCAATACACAGCGATGGAATCAGCTGGCTGTACCGGGACGACGGTAACCACAGCCACTCGGTCTTGGAGGGGTTGAGCTTGAGTCCATTTCTCCCCATCCATACCCGCACGGCCTCCAGGCACTGGGTCAGCATGGCAAGGGCATCGTTGGGGTGGTTTGGCGTGGAAATGTACAGCTGGGTATCATCAGCGTACTGGTGGTACTCCACGCCAAAACCACGGATGATCTCACCCAGCGGCTTTACATAAATGTTGAACAGTAGAGGCGAGAGGACCGACCCCTGAGGTACCCCACATACGAGGGGTCTCGGGGTCGACCTCTGGCCCCCTGTCAACACAGACTGCATCCGGCCAGAGAGGAAGGAGGAGAACCACTGCAAGACAGTGCCTCCTATGCCCAGCCCCTCCAACCGTTGCAGCATGATACCATGATCGATGGTATCAAAAGCCGCCGAGAGGTCCAATAGCACCAGAACAGAGGAGCAACCCCTGTCTTGGGCCCGCCAGAGATCATCCACCAACGCGACCAATGCTGTTTCCGTGCTGTAGCCAGGCCTGAAGCCCGACTGGAATGGATCGAGATATGACGATTCCTCCAGGTGCTGCGGGAACTGTCGGGCAACCACACTCTCAACAACCTTCGCAAGAAAGCGAAGGTTGGAGACGGGACGGTAGTTTGATAAAACAGCTGGATCCAGGGCAGGCTTCTTGAGGAGGGGTCTCACCACTGCCTCTTTCAAGGCAGCGGGAAAGACACCCTCACTCAAGGAAGCGTTGATAATTGCTCGGAACCAGCCTCGTACCACCTCCCGGGAGGCCAGCACCAACCAGGAGGGGCACGGGTCCAGTAAACATGTGGTCGCCCTAAGTCCCCCCAGCAACCTGTCCACGTCCTCGGGGGTCACGGGGTCAAACTCAACCCAGGTAACAGTCTCAAGACCAGCCTCCGCCTCTCCCATTGGACATACCCAGTTGAAGTCGAAGCCTTCCCGTATCTGAGCGATTTTATCATACAGATATTTTCCGAAATCCTCAGCTCTACCCTCTAAGGGGTCTCCCCTCACCTCCTGATGAAGGAGGGAGCGGGTCACCCTAAACAAGGAGGCTGGGCGGTTATCTGATGACGCAATAAGAGCAGTGAGGTAGGAACACTTCTCTGCTCTTATCGCCATTAGGTAGGACCTAATATGGTCTCTTACCAATGTTCGGTCAGATTCGGCACGGCTCGATCTCCAACTGCTCTCTAGGCGTCTTTTCCGGCGTTTCATCTCTCTCAACCCCTCGTTATACCACGGGGCCGGTCGAGACCCACGCCGAATCAGAGGCCGCAAAGGCACAACTCGATCCAGGGCACCGGCAGCCGCCCTGTCCCAGGCCGCCACCACCTCTCCAACCGAGTCGTGTGTCAGAACCTCAGGAATTGGCCCAAGCTCTGCCTGGAACCGCTCGGGTTCCATCAGCCGCCTGGGGCGGTACCATCTCACCGGTTCCGCCACCCTGCGGTGGGGTGCAACGGTCCGAAAGTCCAAGCATAGGAGAGAGTGATCAGACCATGACAGGGGTTCAATGACTATATCCCCTACACTCTGACCACTCAGCCACTGTCCAGAGACAAAAACCAGGTCAAGCGTGTTCCCCCCTGTGTGTGTGGGGCCTTGAATTACCTGGGTCAGGTCCATGGCTGTCATGGAAGCCATGAACTCCCGAGCCTCCCCGGACGCCCCGCCCCCGGACGGCAGGTTGAAGTCACCCATGACTATTAGCCTGGGGACTTCAACCACCACCGCGGCGACAACGCTCAGGAGCTCGGGCAGGGAGGTTGATACGTGGCAGGGCGCCAGGTACGTAATCAACACCGCCCTCGGACCCCCTAGGTCCCACTTCACCAGAAGGGATTCACAGCCTGCCGTCTGAGGAACAGTGACCTCCCTCGGCCTGAAACTTTCCCTGATCACGACCGCCACTCCCCCACCCCTGCCTTGAGCTCTCGGCTGGTGGAATGCAAGGAAACCCGGTGGGCACATTTCCACCAGAGGGACACCGCCCTCTGGTCCCAACCAGGTCTCCGTTATACCCGCCAGGTCTGCTCCCCCCTCTGAGATTAAATCTTGAATGAGGGGGGCCTTATTTACCACAGACCTGGCATTGCACAGCATCAGCCTACAGCCAGGGCCCTGTGGTTCTGAACAACCCCGAGAACAGGTTGAGCCTTGGGGGTCGGAGCGCACGACCGCTCGTAAGCAGCGGGTGCGCGCTCCCTTATTATGATACGGCCCCCTGCTCCCACCATACCTGCCCCTCCCGCTAACGGTACTTATTGGAACTGAGTTAGTCTTAATCAGCCCCCCGTCCGCACCCTCAGGACTCCGTCCCCTTCCGTCGCCTGGCCTGTCTTCTTGTTCCCTTCTGACAATTTCTTCCCCTGCCCTAAACACTCCTTCCCCACCCCTCCCCACCCTTAAAACTTTGACTAAGTACCTATTTAAAAAACCCCAAAGCCCCTTTTTTGATGCATGCCATCTCTCAGGACTCCAAAGTCCATCCTCGAGATGGGCCCTTGATAGAACAGAGGGCCATAATTGCGAGAGGGGGGAGTCTCGCAATGCAAGAAGCGTCCACTTCGAGTAAGCAGCCAGTCAAGTAAGATGAATCGATAGGGTCCGGCAAGAAACCAGGCAGTCAAGTCTGAATTAAGGTCCAAGTACCAAGTTTCTATCAGGGTGATGGTAAAAATAATAATAATAATAATAACAATAATGAAGGTAGATTTTAAGTGGTCCGAGCAGGAAAAGCCCCTATGTTGTTCCATCCTGCTTCGTTTAATCCACGATCCACAGATTCGCATATGTGCTGCCAGGGGCAAGGACCAGGTCTCTGAAAAGGGGTCCATAAGGGCAGCACCAGAGTCATAATCCGGGATTCTTTCTTCAGGGCTGTCTTACTGCCCCTCCTGATAGTGCTCAGTTCAACTTTCCTTCCCGCACAAAGCTCATGGGGTGGGGGAGGCCACTGCAGTTCTCCCATTTGGCCTCACCGTTGGACGCTCGTTCACCAGTTCACCAGACTTTGGGCATGGGTTGTAAGTCCATTTGTTTCAGCACTGTTATAACTTCAAACAGTTGCTGAACAAATAGTCAGAAATATTGTTTATGATGGCTGTTCTGGGCATTAGGGATAAAGTTTTTTGCCTGGCAGACATTCTAATGCCTTTTTAATGCAAATTTTAAGCTACCTTACCAGTTTTAAATCTTAGCAACTTCCAGCTGCGTGGTATTTTATCTAAAGATGTGGTGTTTCACTTACAGCAGTTCTCAGATGCAGATTAGGTGAAATTCCTTTCTTGAGAAGAACTTGTCCCTGTGATTAAACTTCAACAGAAACCTCCCAACTTGTTTTATCGCACTGCTCATATTATCAAGGTAGCCGTCAGTCTCTCATCTCTGTCTTGTTAGAAATATCCCAGGATGATCAGTTTTAAATTGCTTTCCTCTTATCAAATAAAACACCTAACATTCCATATATAATGTAGCTAAATTTTGTATTGTGGCTAGGAAGCTTTGCCAGAGATGCTGGAGTGCTAGCGTGACCATGGGTCTGGAAAGTAGATAGCAAAGGCAACGAGGTGTTTCTGCTTTGGCTGCAGTGATTGGGTACAAAAAGCAAAAGGATGTTGCATAGAACTGAGAGAGAAGATTGCTGCACATTTGATACTTTCTGGTACTTCTTGAGATGGCTGAGCCTTCCCAGGGAATAGCAAGCAGTGTGGTGGCACAGTGGTTAAAATGCAGTATTGCAGGCTAACTCTGCCTACTGCCAGGAGTTCGATCCTCACCTGCTCAAGGTTGACTCAGCCTTCCATCCTTCCGAGGTTGGTAAAACGAGGATTGTTGGGGGCAATATGCTGACTCTGTAAACTGCTTAGAGAGAGCTGTAAAGCACTGTGAAGTGGTATATAAGTCTAAGTGCTAGTGCTATTGCTATTCCCAGAGCCACATGGACATTGGATACGTAACCATGGGGTACTGCAATGACCATGACTTTGGGCATGGGTTGTAAGTCCATTTGTTTCAGCACGGTTATAACTTCAAACAGTTGCTGAACAAATAGTCAGAAATTGAGGATTATTTATATGCAATGTAATTTTGTGGTCCTACCTTTTCTATTGTTCTGATGATTGATTGAATAAATCTGTCTGTCCAACTGTCTGGACTTTAACCCCCAGGATTGTTACACAATAGCCGTCTTGGCTAAGGAATTTGAAGTCTATATATCTGAAACTAGACAGGTTTGAGAAACAATTATTTAGCTTGGGAATGTTGTTGTTCTCTTTATTATTTTGTTTTATGGAACAATGCTTTCCTGCTGCTTTATTCCATTTTTGCAGTACATTTAAAAAAACCTGCTTTTGTAAACTATTCTGTATATTTTTACACAATAGAGTGAAAATAGAAAAATCTCTGAATTACATTTCATGTCCCTAAAGAGGTCTCCCTTAGAATTGCTTTTTTTCTTCATTCCAATCATTTATAAAACTGCTGCATGTTTCAGTATGGTAAAAGGTTCTCTGATGTTTTAGATCTGTGACAAGAAATTGGGGATATATAAGATGAGGACTTTTTTTCTCATAGAACACCCAGAATGGAGTTCCGGTACCTTTTTGGGATGGAACCTTGTAGGGTAGGCAAGGCGGGTTGTATGACGTGTTCTGGCACTTTTTTTTTTTTAACAAAAAAAGCATTGTATAAGATATATATCTATGTGAGTATATGTGTGTGTGTGTGTGTGTGTGTGTGTGTGTGTGTGTGTGTGTGTGTATCTTCACACACAAATAATCTCTAAGCCAAACAGGACAGAACATATATCTTTGACAGCAGAGAGACAAGCCTCATTTTGAAATAATGGAATTATATGTAAGAGACCTTATATAGTCATATATTGACAAAATCTAGACCGCATGGAAATACATATATTGCCAACAGAGAATGTAATCACACATTTACAGCTGGAATTCATATATGTGTTTACTTAATAATAATTAGTGAAAGCCTGTGGTGAGTTTCATTTCCCATTTGGGAACATAACATCACAATAGCTAAAAGTAAAGATTAGAACAAATGTGATTTACATTATACACAATTATGTGATCGTGTAGCTCTTTCTAAAGATCTAGACACTGCAAACTGAAACTATGTTCTCAGATGGTTTGGGGTAAATGAAGCTGAGCTTAAAATTAGTCACAAACCACAGACCCAAGACAAGTACCTCACTTAGGAACTTCCAGTAGAAAGCCAAAATTCAAGGCTGCCCACCTATAAGGTGATTGACTCAAACCATCCTGCTCAAAGAACTTTCTCTGCATTATTCTTCCTGCTTTGATAATTTCCCCAGGATAATTCAAATCAGCCTGATCAACCTAACTTCTTTAGTGCATCAATCCTACACAATGACAATTTGAATCAAGATATCATTGTCAGAGCTGCAAGTTCTTAGGCATTTTGGTATTTCTTGGAATTCTTCACAAGCAAAGTTGCAGCTCCACATCCAGATTTTATTCCTCACTAACTCAATAATTTGAGGCTTGATTTATCAGCCTACTTACACTTTGCATTTGTAAATAAGCTTTTAAAATAAATAAGTATCATGGCCATTAAGTACTGAAAAGTATTACAAAAATATTGAATATTGAAGAATACTGCAACTTTGTTTTTAACCTAAGAGATAGTGCTTATCACCATATCAAAAAAAAATAATGATGCAATATATTTGGTTGTCTTGTAGGGCTAACAACATACGTAACAAAGAATGCCACAGGAGTAAGTTCCTTCACACTGTAAGTACATAACATTTTAGATTAAAAATATTTTGGAGTATTGATTTGTCAAGAAAAACTAAATTAAAAAATTTGGAAAACATTTACCTATCTTCTGCTTAAAATATTATAATGGTTTAATCATACATAGTATTCCTTAATTTTTGTCCTGTAATACTTAGGACTCTTCTTGCAAATTATTGTTTTATACCTATCTTCAATACTAACCTCAATTGCTCCCTGAAAGGAGATTAAAATTAAATTAAAATTGCTTTAATATCTTCATATTTTTAATCCTTACTTGTTACAATTTTGCAATTGAGGTAGAATTTCTGTGTGGCTTTCCATTTTTGTTGAAACAAACCAGAAATTCTTTTAATTTAACAAAGGTTTATTAAAATGTAAGTAGCCTCCCCTCCCCCCTTATATATACAGTATGTTCCTAGGAAGTAGGCTATATATAAAAATGCGAAGAAAGAAAGATCTCTTGGGTAAAGAAAGAATCACTTCAATAAAAATTGTATTGTTTCCATCTTGAGCAAAGGGGATCACGTCCCATCTTCAAGGAGGCATCAATCACTCTCTTAACCAAGGGCTCAAGCTTACCAGGCATATACAATTAGCTAAAAAGAACAAGAATCAGGCAGATGGTGGCTTTCCTTTCTTCAGACTGTCCATATAGAAAAATCCTCAAGTTCGAACAAGCACAAACAACTCAAATAACAGGTTAAACAGCAGTTGAGATTACATGACTCTAACCTACCTAAGCCCTGAGTCCAAGTCAAGAAGGATCCAATTGATTCTGTAACGAAACAAATAGTTCAGAACAAGTTACTGACTACTCTAGCTCCTTCCAATGTTCACCTGGCAGGAAAAACCACCACCAGTTGCTTTCTTTAAAATATGGCAAGTTTGTCTTGGATAAGTGGAAACTGTATGCTGGACTACCAAATGTGGAGGTGTTCTTTATGATAACCTGTTACTTGGGCTATTTCTAAACATGGGTTTACCATTGCTGTTCTGTGCTGCAAATTACATACACACAAACACATACAGCAATCTTATGGCACAAACACACGGTATTCACTACAGTCACAAATCTGTACAAACACTTTACAAACTGTGAGCTTCCAGATTAGACAACGAGGGGTTGGATGCATGTTCACTGCAGTGTCAACCAGCTAAGAGGAGTTCAGTGTTTCTTCCTCACCAAGTTGTCATCAAGATCATTTGTCAGAAGAAAAACTGCTTTAAAACTGAACCAGCTAAGAATAAATTTAGGCTGCGTCCATGATAGCTTGTGAACAGATGAAGCTTGTTATATCTTCAAAAAATTATTAATGGGCTATCACTGAATGAATGATGAATGAGTGTGTGGAAGACTCCTTAGTATACAATTACCAGTTGCAACCTTTTTTCATTAAGTACAGATATGATGATAGTTATCCACATCTTGGTCATATCTTGATTTGATTGTTCAAATATACTCTAAATGTACTTATTCTTGAAAAATATCTTAAAGCTACAACTGGTGCTAAAACTGGTAGTATGAATCTTAGGGAATGCAAAGTAGAGAGCTCATAAGCTGCCAGTTCTGAAAAAGCTGCACTATTTGCCACTTATTTTCTGGCTACAGTTTAAGAAGTTATATCTCATGTTAAGGACCAATCTGATTGTTCTGATCTACAGTAGAAACATTTTGGCACAGGCTCATCCTCTTGATGTATAGAAGAGGGTGTGGGGGAGAATCTTCCCATACATTGTTCCAAAGTTATGAAACAGTCTATAAAAAATTCCAAGTGATCTCCACACTCTAAAAATCTGAAAATATAGATCTTTTTTTAATTAAAGCTTTCCATTGTTCAATGATTGTAGGTCCTAATAAAGAAACATATTCTTACCTTCCTTCCTTCCTTCCTTCCTTCCTTCCTTCCTTCCTTCCTTCCTTCCTTCCTTCCTTCCTTCCTTCCTTCCTTCCTTCCTTCCTTCCTTCCTCTAATTCCCACCAGAGTAGAAAGGTTGGGTATAACTAAAGTACATAGAATTATTTATTTATTTATTTATTTATTTATTTATTTATTTATTTATTTATTTATTTATTTATTTATTTATTTAAATCACATTTATATGCCGCCCCTCTCCAAAGACCCGGGGCGGCTCACAACAAAAATACTACAATAATTTTAAAATTAACACATTCATACCACACACAAACTCAATCAATTCACACGCACTGATGGTGGGACACTCTTAGGGCCGAGGGGCAGAGCGCAGCTCACATGCCCCAAGCCTGTCGGCATAGATGTGTCTTCAATCCTTTCTGGAAGGCTAGGAGGGAGGAAGCAGTACGAACCTCTGAGGGAAGCTGGTTCCAGAGGGCTGGGACAGCAACAGAGAAGGCCCTTGCCCTAGGTCCCGCCAAACGACATTGTTTAACAGATGGGACTCGTAGGAGGCCAACCCTGTGCGCCCTAACTGGTCGCTGGGATTCATGAGGCAGGAGATGGTCCCACAAGTATCTTGGTCTGTTGCCATAAAGGGCTTTATAGGTCATAACCAACACTTTGAATTGTGTTCGGAGACCAATTGGTAGTCAGTGCAGCTCACGGAGAGCTGGAGTGATATGAGCATGTCTTGGGAGACCCAAGACAGCTCGCGCGGCCGAAATCAAATGACATCAGTCGTTTTTTGCATTTGCATGAATATTGATAATATTGCAACAAGAAGTGTGGTGGTTCCATTCTTGGAAATAATTATTATAGATAATAATTGGTCTCCATAATGGAGATATAGGGCAAACTGGGTGAGTTATTGAAAAAACTATCAACGCATTTATCCATTTTATTTTTCATTTATCCATTATTTCTCAACCATTCATCCCATCTAAAAAGCACAAATAATCTTTGAGGAGTGTCGGTAGGAACATGGCATGGCTTTTCTTGTTCTCAGCTCTTCTAAGTAAAGAGTTAGGGGATAGGAACTCACTTAACATCCCTTAATCAGGGATGGTGATCCTCTTCTAAATCTTATTGAAGCAGCTGGCCTCTCCAATTCTGCAATTATTTAGTAAAGTTCCAGGTAACATGATGCCAAAACTACAGTAAAATTTATATCTGTTTGGATAATAAGCCTCTGTATATATTTTTATGCCATTATATTATTTCCAAGAATGGAATCACCACACTTCTTGTTGCAATATTATCAATATTCATGCAAATGCAAAAAAAAACAACTGATCATTATTGTTTATCCTTTTTTGTGAAAGACTATTTATTTATTTATTTTGCTGTCCATCTTGTCATGAGTTGACACAATAGTTATGATTTAATCTATATTGGTTCTATAACTATGCAAGTCTACAAATCTACTGACATTTCCAGGCTCCAAGTATTTGTTTTGTTTTTTAAGAGAACGCGGATGTAGAAATAGAACTATTTCATACACTTTATTCTATTACAGTTCCTTGCCTGGAAATTACATCCTAGATCAACATAAGACCCTATTTTATCAGAAAACAGTAGAAGACAACCATCCTTTTGAATACTTACTAGTGGTCTTATATTTTTAAGACTGTATTTTAAAATGCTATGCGTCAACATCCTGATGCTGAATAAATATACTCTAGTTCCAGCAAAATCTGTCCACATGTTGCTCTAATGTAATGGTTTTTTCATTATTATTATTATGTTCTGGCAAGGCCATCTGTGTCCTGCTGTCACAAAATTAATTTGGATCAGGAAACCCACATATAAATTGTCCTATGGAATGAGATCCAAAATCCATCTAACTGAGCGTCCTGTGTGTAGTTCAGTCCAGCCATATAGTCTAGAACAGGGCTGTGTCACGTATGAGCTCCTGTTGATGGTGGACTCTCGCTTCCAACACTGCTATGGCTGATGGAAGCTGGAGTCCAATAACAGCTGGAGAGCTATAGATTTCCCATTCCTCTTTCAAAAGCTGACACAGCAGCATTTACATTAATCTGTCACAATTTATTCTTGCTGGCTATCTGGAATCCTTGCCTCTAAAGAAAATGCTTTTGTTTATGTTTAAATATTTGTTTCAATAGCTCTGCATGTATTTCGGTACCTCTGTCCTCTTGCTGTAGGCTCTATAAATCTTGTCAGAAGGTAGGAACCCTGCAGGATTCATTTGGGTGCACAGGAGGACAACAAAGGGAAGTTTTCACTATGTGAAAAAAAAGTCTGCTCATGAAATCTTGGATGTGGCCCAAATTAATTCACAGTGTAATTATAAACCACAAAACCACAACAGTAAAATATCTAAACATGTTATACCATATTTACTTGATGGGAAGCTGAGGTTCCTTCCCTAAATAATTAACTGTGAATGGAATGGATGACTTGTCTTAACGTTTGCTGAGAAGAATAGAAGGCATTGTTGAAAGCACAAAGAAAAGAGCAGGAGGTCAGATGACTGCAAATTTCATTGCTAAAAAGTGTAGAAGCCTTGCTGAATTATAGCTTTTTTTCTTCTTAACACCTAAACCTGGTGCTTCTCTCTTTTATTTCCTTCCCTGTTCAATTGTCTTTTTTTTAATTCAATTCCACTCAGCTCAACTCAATTCAACTCATTCGCCTCCTGTAGCGTTTCTTTTATTTTCTTCCTAATACAGCCAGTCCTTCTCACTGCTTCTCTGTCATGCTTCCTCTTTGCTCTTTCTGCTGGAAAAAGGGAAGATATTGTGTATCTGCCAATGAACATGGTATGGTATGCATGAGAGAAAATTGTGGATCAATATCTGCATAAGGATAATCAAATAATTTTATTAATGTCATATTTTAGTTGAAAGGCAATTACTTTTAATTAATTTAATAATAATTCAGTTTCTGTTTTCTACTGCCCTACATACCACACACATACACAAAAACATATATACTGAAATATATATGTATGTATGTGTGTATGAATGGATGGATATGGATTTCATTTTATGTTTCTAGAGGAGACTTCTAGAATTGGTTTTAGGTGGCAATGGAATTTGGGGTTGGAGAGAGCTTTATTTATTAGGTTTTTATCCTGTTACTTCATAACAATCTTGTGAGATGGGTTGGGCTGAGATGGAGTGACTGTGTTATGACCCAGGTGATCAAGGCAATGCAGGCCTCTGAAGGGTTCTTTATTTCTTTTAAACAATGTTTCAGCCAATGGCCCTCCAACAATGGCCCTTCAACAACTGAAGGCAGCCACCCTCAGTTTCCCAAACAACAGCCCCTATAGTACTAAGAAAGCCCCCAGAGTAGGAGCATGCTCACAGGGCAAGGTCCAGGGTTCCAAGTCCAATTCACCAGGCAGGATGCAGGCACAAGACAAAGGCAGTCCTCAGGACAAGAAACAGGTCCCAGAAAAGAAGCAGTCTCAAAGCCCCAGTGAAGTAAAGGCCAAACGTAGCCACCAGAGATGGGTGAGGTCCAAAACAAAAGGTGAAGAGCAATCTTCCAAGCAAGGCAAGGCAAAGACACAAGTAAAAGCCGGTAAAATGTAAACCAAAGCAAACAATTGTTCCTGGCAAAGATTAACTCCCCATGTCTTCTCCTTAAGGTGTTCCTTGTATGGAGGGACGGGGACGGGGTGACCGCCTTTTGAGTAACCTTGCAGCCCTTCTCTGGGCTTGTCTATGCTCTACTTTCCTTGCTCTTGGATAGAGTGGAACAGGCAGCTGTTCCTCGTCAGAGGAGATTGGCTGCCTATTAGCACCACTGCTGGTCATTAGCTCTCTGTCTGGTCAACCACCTCCCCCAATGCCCTAGGAGCCTAGGACAGCCTTGTCCTCAGCCCCTGGTGTGCCTTCCCTGTTGGATGGTCCCAGCTCCAACTCTTCCTCCTCCTCCTCCTCTGAACCAGCCTCTGAGGGGGCCATGACAGAGTGGCCCAATTTCACCCAGCTGGCTTTTGTGCCTAAAATGGAACTTGAACTTACCATCTCCTGGTTTCTAGGCCATTACCTCATCACTACACCAAACTGGCTCTTTCTTTCTTTTTTGCTTGTGCTCATAACTTTTCTTCTTTCTATCCGTTTTTGCTGACGGGAATCATCTTAAGTTCAGTGTATTTAACCTTTTCAGTAGATGTTGTAATGTCAGCAGTAAAATAGTCTCAGCAGAAAATTTGTAAAAATATAAAAGTGAGGAGCAAAGCAAAAAAATGTTTAAAGTGAATGTTATCATATTCATAGCTAATAGGCCATGGATCACCATTTCTGTAGGTAGGACTTTGTTGTTGTTCAGTCAAATGGTACAGAATCTGATGGCAGCCGACAAACCATAAATAAGAAATCAAAATAACATAGCTTGGAAATGCTTTAGGTTGCAAGTTTGAAATACTATTCAACATGGATTATGCATAAAGAAACACAGGGCTTCTATTGAAAATATAATAGTCTTCCATAGCTAGTTCATAGCTTACACTCCATGTCTACTAGAGCTTCATGCCATGCTGAATATCACAACATTAATCTAAAAGGAATTAATTAAAAAAAGATTATATTTCCTGAACAAAACCACTGAGAGCTAAAAATAATATCTTGTTTCTGAGCGATAATGAATATCTGAGTCTTAATCAAATGTAACAGCAGTACAAAAATCATACCAGCTTCTGTGGCTAGTGGTAAAATTTTACACTATTTGTATCATGCTAAAAAAAGAATTATAATTGCAATGAATGGATGATTCTGGTGCATTACAGATTTCAACTGAATTGTCTTCTACACACACCAATAAGCAGGGCGTTCTCTGATGTACTCTGTTTCTTTGAAACAACTTTTCCAAGATCAGACTAGCCCTCATTGTGTCATGTTCGGAGTGCCAGTAAAAGTTTAAAGAGTGAGGAACCGTATTCCAGGGTTGTGGCTGAATATTTTGTTCTTGGCTGCTTTAATAACTTTAATAACTTTTACTGTTATTATTTTGCACCATGTCTTGCTTTATTATACTCTTTTTATATCTTAAGCCCTTTATTCTAATCGAAACAGTAAGCCTCTCAGAGTCCTGAGCAATAAATACATTCCAGTAAATAAATACATACTGTAAATATGCATTTACTGTACTAAATACTCCTTTGTCCTTATCCATAAAAATAGAGATTTTGATTGTACTTAAGCTTAAAGTTTCTAACAACATATTTTAGAATAATGTATTTCTGTGCTTTATAGAATATTAGGGCATCTCATAAAAATAACAGGACTAATTACTGGCTATAAAAATCTATATTTCCCAATTCTTCTTAAAAGCTCATTTTTTTGCCTCCAGAAGTTGTGGGTGCTCCATCACTGGAGATTTTTAAGAATAAATTGGACAAACATTTATGAGATACCAATATCTCGGGGGGTGCCATAAAGAAGAGGGAGTCAAGCTATTTTACAAAGCACCTGAAGGCAGGACAAGAACCAACAGGTGGAAACTAATCAAGGAGAGAAGCAACCTAGAACTAAGGAGAAACTTCCTGACAGTTAGAACAATTAACCAGTGGAACAACCTGCCTTCAGAAGTTGTGAATCTCCAACACTGGAAGTTTTTAAGAAGAGACTGGACAGCCATTTGTCCGAAATGGTATAGGGTTTCCTGCCTGAGCAGGGGGTTGGAATAGAAGACCTTCAAGATTCCTTCCAATTCTGCTATTCTATTATTCTTTGCAATGTATTACTAAGTTCTATTTATTATCCTCCAGGTTTCCATGATTCTTCCTGTCCATCTCCAGAAAGCTGGAACATCAAAACTTTGGTGGAATCATAATTCAATGAATGACCCATCTCGCTATGGATTAACTTGCTGATATACCTGCAGCAAATAAACCTCAGAGTTTGCTAATTAATTATTATGGGCTAAAACCCCATATGATGCTCATCACAATTTAGTTGTATTTGGCACAGACAAAGAATTTTGTGCATGGGTGATTTTTTTCCCTCTTCTGTCCAAAAAATACAGAGCATATTTTTTTATGTTTAAAAAAATAACCATAGTTTGCAATGCTATATCACATTTATACAATTTGTTCCATTTATTCTGTTCCAAAGTAAGCCTGGTAGAGCATTAAAATACTAACTTGTACTATAGGCCTATATACTGTGGCTATTGATAGAACATTGGCCTTTTGTTGTTTCTGTTTATGGAATCCTTATGGGGTAGGTTGAAGTAAAATTAGTTTTCTCGTGACAGTATTGTCTGGCACATCCATTTCATTTCCAGTTCTTTCTTATTCCTTTCTTCTTTTGAGAATAAAAGAAAAATATTTTTTTCTAGACACCTCTAAATTAAATTTCCAAGTATACAGTATATTTAAAGGGAAGAAATTTTGTTTCTTCATAAAATTTCCTTGTATCCTATAATTTCTGACATGTTACATGTAAAACCTATAATTTGAAAAGCCCTCCAGATCCACCTGGCTCATCTTTTATAAATTTTCTTTCTTTCTTTCTTTCTTTCTTTCTTTCTTTCTTTCTTTCTTTCTTTCTTTCTTTCTTTCTTTCTTTCTTTCTTTCTTTCTTTCTTTCTGTCTGTCTTTCTTTCTCTTTCTTTCTTTCTTTCTTTCTTTCTTTCTTTCTTTCTTTATTTCTTATATTCTCCCCCCTCTCTCTCTTTCTTTCTTTTTAATTTATATGCTGCCCATCTTACAACCATTAAAAATCACAAGGCAAAACATTAAAACAATAAGTAAAAATCAATTAAAAATTAACAAAAATGGCAAGATACACATAGGAAAGATATGAGGTTTTAACTCAGTCCATTAACCATCTCCAGTATAAATATGCCTTCATCAGGGTCCCAGGCCAATTGACAGAACCAGGAATTCAAGCCATTTCAGAAGGCTAAAATGGTGGGTACAGAACCAACCTTGGGGGGGGGGAAATACAATATTCCAGAGGGCAGGAGCCACTGTAATCCATTTATAAGAGAAAAGTATTGCAAAAAATGTAATTTGATATTGGAAGACTATATGCTATTTTTTAATTACCTGCTAAGACCGTACATGGAAGAACACTGGGCTGCGTATCTAATGCAATGCTAAGAATTAAATTTATCTAACTTATTTGTCTATGAAACTCAGAAATTCCAACCTGTTTAAAGATGATGCTTATTCATAAGAGGAAACTGTGAATAGTATACGGGATTTAAAAGATGATCACAGCCAAATCATAAAAGTCAAGAAAAGCCAAGCTAATTAAATACGTTGTTATTTAAAACATTGTACACACAGAAGCATGGTCTGTAGCAACACAGACTGTTGGAATCTTTTACCAGCCAACTAGCTGTCTTCATTCACCTTTTCTCTGCTTTTCATTTTCCTTTCACAAATTATATTTAAACTTTTGTGGTTATGAGTATGTTTGGTGCTTTTTTTCCTGTTGCCCAGCAAAAAAACTCTGAACTTTTACAAATCTCATGAGCACAATGGTATCTGCATTTAATTTACAGAGCAGATTTACAGAGAATATGATTGAAAACCATATTCTTTAACAGAATAACAGAGTTGGAAGGGAACTTGGAGGTCATCTAGTCCAACCCCCTGCTCAGGCAGGAAACCCTATACCATTTCAGACAAATGACTGTCCAGTCTCTTCTTAAAAACTTCCAGTGTTGGAGCATTCACCACTTCTGGAGGCAGGTTGTTCCACTGGTTAACTGTTCTCACAGTTAAGGAAGTTTCTCCTTAGTTCTAGGTTGCTTCTCTCCTTGATTAGTTTCCATCCATTGCTTTTTGTCCTGCCTTCAGGTGCTTTGAGGAATAGGTGACACCCTTCTTCTTTATGGCAACCCCTTAGATATTGGAACACTGCTACCATGTCATCCCTAGTTTTTCTTTTCATTAAAGTAGACATACCCAATTCCAGCAACCATTTTTATATGTTGATATAATTATATATCATCTTTGTTGATCTTCTCTGCACTCTTTCTAGAATCTCAATTTCTTTTTTACACTGTGGTGACCTGGATGCAATATTCAAAGTGTAGTCTTACCAAGGCATTATAACTATTCAAAATAGTGGTGAATTTTAAAATTGGTACAGCCTATGGACATTATTTTTGTAGAAAATATATAGATCATCGCAGACTCATTGTTCTTTGACTATATTATGGGTAGCAGGGAGAAGGGGAACCATGTTTATTTTGTACTCTAGTGACTAATAGTGCTGTCATCATATTCTCAATTTTCTTTTTTTACTATAAATCAAACTAAGCAACACCAAAGTTCTAGCTATTTAATTTCATCTCACATCACGTGTCTTTGTGTACTATGTACTTATATGAATGAACAGATGAAGATGGAAATTAATGAACAATGCAGCATGGTTTTTGAAATGTTCAACTTTAGAAAAATCAAAGGGCTTTATTTAGATGGTTCTGGTTCAGGCAGCAAATATTGAACCAGCACTATGATTTTGGCAGATTGAAAACATTTTATTTTTCTGTAAACAGCTTTCTCTTCAGTTCTCAAATTAACACGGTATGGAAATATTGGTACCTATTAGCCATTTGTATGCTGTTACCAGGCATACAATACAGCTGCTTTTAAAGTGTATTGGGTTAACATCCATATTATAAAATAAGAAGCATCATTGTTGCTTTTGCTAGTTATGGTTGATGTCAAATTATCTACTTTGTCTTCAGTGTAGAAACAAACGGTTTCCTCAAATGATTTTAATTTCCAGATAATAGAACATAGCACATTAACTACTAATGTAGTAGTACACTAGGCTGGCAAGTCCTACATCCTGATGACTGTGAATGTGGTAGATTTGGAAGACTTAAATGTTTCTAGTAGCATATTTATCAACTGAACTTGGCAAATAATTGCTTTTTTGCACTTGGTTTTTTATAAAAAAATTGTTTTGTTTGATACAAAAATAAAGGCATGGATTAAGCTATATATTAAAGAAAGTGGGGAAGGAGCAGGAATTTAAATAATTGTTTAAATTATCTTTTCTATTGATTCAGGGGAAAACATCTCTAAAAGGGTGGGTGCAGAACCCACCCTTTTAAAAGATAGATAATAAGCAGCAAATAACCCCAGTATTTCCACAGGAGAACTCCTGAAATCATCTGAAACAGATTGTAAGGGTCCTAGAGATAAGCAATAATGAGTAGAAAATAATCTTTGGATAAAATCAGTCCTGACTTGACATTTTATCCTGGTACAATGCAGGGGTTTCAAAGGAGGTGAAGTGGAGATGGAAATCGTCCCAAAATTTGAGTGGAGAAATATTAAATTTATTATGTTGAAAAACATATTAGCATCTTTGTAAAACTGTTTATTTCCACCCAATTTGATTATAACCTGTTTTCTTTTTAGTCTGATTTTGTTTAAATTAAAAATGTTCAGAAAAAAATACATGGATATTTGTTAAATATTTGTTTGGTGCTTCTGCCAAAGCCAAAAATTCAGGGGTTCATATAGATCAATATATAATAAAATACCTACAGTAAAAGTATAAAAATAAATAATCACACAATAAAAGGTCATTCTGATGGGGCCAGTTCCTCTCCCCAACAGACTTTGTAGAAAAACTGGAGGGTCACTCTGAATATTTGGGGGAAGCTGTTCTAAAGTATAAGCACGCCCAGCAAAATAGAATGAGATAAAAATTGTTCGTATGATTGTGTCATTTCTTATCGAAAAATCAAATAATAATATAACATAATTCATATCCCTTTTCATTTGACATGTTTGAGAGATAATGATAACATGCCCTGAAGAGGCAATCACAACTATTCATATTCAAAATATTCATCTCACTCATTTGTCCATTCTTGTCTCAGAAAATAATAATGTGCTGTGCCTACATAAGTTGGTGCATTTTACAAAATAAAATGAAGTGTTTGTTTTGTGTGTTTTAATTGCTGAATAGTACTTGTTTCCATCAATTGGGAGTTTTGGATTCTACCTTTCAAAATGTTTTTCCCAAAGAGCTTTTTAGATAAAATAAGAAAATAATCAAAACTCAAAAGTCTGAAAGCCATCAGCTAATCTGAGTTGGTAGCCTAGGATAGGAATGTCTTCTTCCTCCTCCATCTTTGCCTGCCTTTTACTCCTGAGAGTGGTTGTTATTCTACATCTAATTGTAGAATTGTTCTACTGTTAGGCAAAGGAACATGCCTTTCTCAGGTGGTACTATGAATAAGTAAACTAAGGCCGAGATTTTATTTGTTAATGATTTTATCTGCTGTGTTTCTATGTTGGATACAAGATGGGCAGCAAATGAATCTCATAAATAAAATAAATAAATCAGTAGTGGTATGAAAAAAATTACAAGAGTAAAAGTAGATCTTATGAAGATCACATAAAAGCTGAAGAAAACCAATCTTATGAAGCCATGGGAAGCACCAGATGTAAAGTTGTAACGAATAAGGTGGGGTTCTGGTTAAACAGTGAATGTAGAAATCAATGAATTACTGGGGGGAGTTTGTTTAGATAACTTGAGCTGTAATGCAATATTTTACCTTCCCACAAATAATTATGTACTTATTAACTGAGGTGATCTGCTTAAGTGAATAACCCAAAAATCTGATTGTGTATATCTTTGAAAAGAAGCTAAGAATGTATTACTCAAAGCAAACAATCAGAGCTGCTTCATAGGGACCTTTAAAAAAAAAAAAGCTGGTACTTAACGTTAAACTAAACCATTTCGATAAGAATCTTTGGCCAATGGAAATTTAAGCCGTTAAAAATTCATCGCTGTAGTACTTCTGTCAGAGTCCAGTGATGGAAAGAGCCTTGTAAAGTCTTAATCTCCCTTTCTTCACGGGAGGACAATATAGTTCTATAGAAAGGAAGGTTAAGGAGCTGATCTCCCCACAGTAGGAATCCAAAAAAGCAATCAAGCTCTACTAGCAGGGAGTAGATTCCATCACAACTCGGTGGGGAACGTCTTTTCTCTTCCTCTGCAGGTACCTTCAAAAGAGAAGATTCTTGGGACTAGTGGCTTAATTTCTCCGGTTACCAATGCTAATCACACATGTCTAATTACTGTCTTTCTTTCTTTTCCCCAGACTGTCATTCTTCTGTCTTTTAGGTCTTTCCATTCAAAAGACAATGTAAATACAAAGGCTGTGGAAGCTGGCTAGACATCTGATGGACCTTTGGATCTCCTGGATGTACTTTCCCTCTTCTTTTCTCCACCTCTCCCTCACCCTACATTTTTCAAATATTCATTTGGCATACTTTCCCAGGAACTACTATATGACTGGGACATTCTCTCCCTCTTCATTTCACTTAATTGATTAAATATCTTAGCAACTGGTTGGAGTTGGGAATCATGTTCTTCACGACTCAAGTATGACAAAGATTTGGTAAATGCATTCCCATCTTTACTTTTGGACTGGTCACCTGCAATTTTTTTCCACACTTACTCCCTCAAGGTTCAGCAGAGGACATCTTGAGAGACACAGTAGTAAAAGAATGTTTATAATCTATTTTCTGTTGTTAGGACTTCAACATTCAATAAAGTATGTGTAAACATGGACATAACATGTTTTTATCCCATTCTGTGGGATTTAAGCAACGTAATTAAACTGCAGCTGCTGATGCTGTTTAATGTATATTCCACCTTTCTAGCCAGAGGGTAATGTATGCTGTTTATGTGGAATTGGAATTAGATGAATTTTCAAACTAGAGCTAAAAGACAGATTGATGACAGTCTGGGGAAAACAAAGTGAAATGGAGAATAAGGTGAGTAATTTGTAGAGTCTTCATTATTTACAAGTCGTCTCAGAACAAAGTCTTCATTTGTATGCTTAGAGAAAGCATAAGCAAATATTCTTATACGCACGCCTTCCAAATGTTGAAAAATCCAGAGATCAGAAAAACCACCGAAGAATGAGTACGTTCAGTCCTGCAAGAATTCGTTCCAAGGGTGCAAACTAAATCAAGGATGCAAATTAAAGTATTTGATTAGTCTTGAAAGTACCAGAAATCTTATAAAAATATCTTCATGTTGTAATTATATCACATTTTGCATATCCAGTCCTCCAAAAAAAGAAGAGCACAGGAAGAATAGTTGAAAGATGCAGTTTTTCCTCTACTATCAACACGATTGCTTAGGCATCATGTTTAGCTCAGAATTCATTTCCTAAACAGTGATTGGTTGCCTATCAATCCCTACTATTACATACTTGGTTATTAGGGAAACGGTAATGATGTTAAGAAGTCATATCAATGTTCTTCTATTACAGGGCTCATGGAACATATGTACTTTCTTCAGAAAAGACACAGAGACTCTCTGTTCCTCAGATTTTGATTTTTGACCTTGCTAATGCGATTGCATATTCCTAGACCCAGCTGCAAAAAGTTTTGACTTTGTTAGTGGCTTGGGAATGATGACATTTTTTTCATACAATAGATAAATACAGTTATTGCTTTAGAAACTAATGAAATTGTACATTGACAGTAAAAATAACTTTCCATTCTTCATAAATATAGTGATGAAAAGGATAGTGATATTAGAAGAGGGGGGGACAGTATTAAAAAATACAAAATAATATTAAAATTGTAGTTTTGGAATTTATTATTTAGAAATAAAACACACTGGAGACCCAATAGAATTATATGACTCTATCCCTACAGCCATAGAAATAAAACCTCTATGAATATCACTTAGTCATCACCCTCATCATTTTAGCCATTGTCTATCCACTGCAGGATAAAGGTTTCTTTCACATATTTCCAAGTAACATGGTCCTGAGCTTTCTTTTCCCAATTGGGCCTGCAATACTTGCTAATGTCATTGATCCATCTTATTTTAGATCTCTTTTGTGGATGCTTTTTATTAGGTGGGATCCATTCTGTGACTGCCTTGGTCCAGCTGCCATCAGTTCTTCTTCTAATCAAGTGTCCATTTTCATTGTTTGAATGTTGACCTTTCCAAAGTCAAAGTCCAAAGGCAGTCTGATTTAACCCAGTGATTCTTAGCACCCTCTGCCTACAGGCAGGTCTTCCCGTTGCCTTGGGTAGTTGCCCTAGGGCCTCCAGGGAATGAGGGCCATTTTTCAGGTTGCATTGTCATGTGGAAGGAATAGACCATTATCTGCCATGCTGGTCCAATGCGGCTCACCTAGTATTGATCACATTTTAGGAGTCCGAATAATAAAAATAATAACAATTCTTTGCTGTGCAAATTTCTCATATTTTATAGAAAAATATCTTTATTAATCATCTCCATTAATTGTGTGAGTTATACTCCTTCCAGAGCCGGTTGTTAGGGGGAAAAGCAACAACATAGGACTTGCCCAATTTCTGAAAAAGGGATAGAGAATTCAAAGAAATCGTTTCAGCTCTAAGAAGCATAAACCTTCCAATAATAAGGAACAAAACTATCTTCTTATTAGTCAACCTAATCAGAGTGTGCTATCGTGTCAAGTGCCGACTGAGACTGAGCAGCTTTAGCTATGACCTCATGGCTGATAAGTTTTGTAGCTGAGTGTCTTTCAGTCTGTGAGGTAGCCCCAAAGAAAGATAAGTTTCTGTCTTTGAGGTTTGACTTTTGCACATGAGTTTACTAGCTCATAATTTTTGCTGTTGAAGGGGAAGCCAGGACCATAGGCATAGTCTCAACCTGCTCAATAAAATTCTCCAGAGAATGTGCGATAAACACAACTTACAATAAATGTAACTGTTCTGGTTGAACCGTGGACAGACCTCCCCATAAATACAAGCAGGCACTCAACAATTTCTAAACAAATAGAAGAAAAACTGCTCTTGGGGATAAGCAGCCTTCTGACCTGTAGCATGAAAGCCCTCCAAATGATGTAAACACAACAAATAAAGAGGAAGGGCGAACATAAAATAAACAATTGGGAGATGGTGATTCTGAAAAGTTATAGGCAGATTTAATGCAAAGAGGTTGCAATTGAAGTATGTTTAACAAAGGAGCAAGCAAGTTCTGGAGCCTTTCTTAGCCCTCTTTTTGCCTCTGAGGACAATGAGGGAGCAGAGTAGCCATGTCAAAGCACTGTTACAGAAGAGTGTGGAAGTTTTAGCTTTTTAAAATTGAGAAGGGTAACTTTTTTCAACAAATGAGCTAGGTTAAGTTTATTACAGCAGAAGTGATTTTTTACTCCTTAAACCAAAAGACATTTTGTTTTTAAAAATGTGAAAAATTATACTTCCATTGATCAATAGAGTTGTAAAAATGGAGTTGAGGGATCAGGGTTACTTCTCTTAGATTTAAAAATATAAGAAATGCTCAGAAGTTCACACTGAGAACAGCCACAAGAATTTTTTAAAAATATCTGGATTCTGCTTTGGTACTCCTCTCTAAGTTCTGTAAGTAGCCCTAATTTCCATTTACTAACAGAATTTGTGTTTTGTCTGGATTATTTTTTTGTTTACTAATCCTCATTTTGTCCATTACTGGAACCAGGTATGTATGAAAGCATACTGATGGCATTGAGCTCATTCATTTTGTGTAGATGTTAAATATCATGGAAGCTAAGATGGAAACTCATACAACCACAGGACAAAGATATCTTAAGATATCCAGTATGAACAGAACTATCATAAGCTTTAGCTGTTCAAACAGGCAATATAGCTAAAGGGTAACATGACAGGTGATATCAACAGTTCTGAAAAGTCAAGGAGGAAAAAAAATGATTTCAACTTTGCCTATTCCTCCTTCTCTCAGTAAAGATCATTTAATTGGACAATCAGGTTTCAGACAATCAGAATGAAATTATTCTATAGATTATGTAGTTGCTGATAGAAACAACCATGCTGTCTTTACGCATATAGACCTATATTCTACAGCTCTAATATTGTTTAGCACAATTATTTTGCTTAGTATGCTTACTATATTAAGAGGGGCAAATTTTCCTATTGTTTCATCTAATTTTCTGAGAAAAGGATACTTAACTAAGGAAGGCCTTGCAAGTATTAGGTATTAGGAAGCATTTGCAACTTTCCAGAAAACAGAGTTGTCCCAGTTCAATTTTAAAAAGTGTAAAAAAAAAAAAGGGAAGAAAAAGTCAGCTATGTTGCTTACATTGGAGAAAGCAGAAGGCTGTGTCCTCAGATCTTTCAGCAGTAGATGTGTACTCTTTGAACTAAGTAAACCAAACAGATATTTCTATACTAATTGGCTTTTGCTGTATAAATAGATTACACTAGGAAAAGTGTTTACTGTTGGCATGCTGACACTGAAAAAGAATCTATGTTCCTTGTTAAAAGAATAATTTTTGGCAATCCAATAGTATTCAGTTTTAATATGAGACTTCACACAACTAGGACGGATATCAAGTTTTTACTTTTTAATGACCTGATTATTTTCAATAAAGGATAAGAAAAAAACTGTTGTTGAACATCTGTTCTGTGGGAATGGAAATGATACATTAAAAATGTAAAAGGATAACCTGTCCTTCTAATCCCAAAGATTAAGACTGATTTAGCTGTTCAGCTTCAATTTTGAAACAGCACTCATGATTCCCTAAGAAGGCAGTACCATTTTGTCAGAAAAACATATTAATTAAGGTACCCCAGTCTACATTTTCACATAAAGTTACAATGCGTTTTCTCAGATAGATAAGATTGATTTCAGACTTTTTCTGAATTGGTTTAATGACATTGACTTTGAATATCACTAACCTACAGGTTTCCTGGAAGAAACAAATAGGCCAAAAGTCCACATTAGGATGTAATATGTTAGTAATATATGGAATTTTTCATAGTTTTCTTTTTTTTAAAAAATACTGGATTGAATAATCCTTGCTTTATAACCATTCTTCTCAAATCTATTCCCAGAAACACTATCAGCCAATTTTCACAGATTTTTTTTTTGTGGTTTAAAAAAGAGGATTTAAAAATTAAACTGCACTTCAAAGTCTAAGCTTTAAATCTTGGGCTGCAGTGGAACAAGAATGTTTCATTCAGAAAGGGACCCAGCTTTGCATGTTCTATTGTCAGATTATAGCATTGGGCTGAATTGTGAAAGGAAAATCAAGAAAGAATGTGGGCCCATTCCTGTGGATGTTAAGGGTATTTTCTCTTTGTGAACACTGGTTGGGGAATTATGGGAGTTGAAATTCATATAGTTTAAAGTTGCCAAGGTTGGGAAACCCTTTGTTAGCTATTACAACCCAAAGTCACACTTATCAGGCAAAGGGATCTAAAATCCGTGAAATCAAATTATGTAACTAAAGAAATTATAAATTTAAGTGGTTATTTGCATCTCATTGGTGTGAATTTGATTAGATCAAAAGACGACAGACACCTGTACAGAAAAATGTAGCACATGATTTTGATCTTTGTTGGAAGAAATCCAATATTGTTGACTATTCAGTACTTTATGTCCTACTGACTACAAAAGGACTGTAAAGTATGTGTAGATTTTATTCTGTGCCCTGTGTTTATAAATGTGTCTGCTCTGTGTCTGAGGTTTGGCTAATCTGAAGCTAATTTCTTCTGCCTTTCTTCTCAGAAATCCCTATACAAAGTGATTCTTGACTCTTCCTGGCAGGATGTGGTTAGCTAGGTGCTACGATTTGCCAATCTCTATCATTATTCCCTGTAAATAAATCTTTCTGTTATCATTATAAAACCTGTTTCACTGCACAGAGTAAATTTCTTCCTCTCAGGAATGCTCACAAATATACATCCTCAAAGAGAATACATTTCAACCTCTAATAAGATTATGCATTCACTGATTCTAGGTTTCCTAGATGGCACTCATATTGCATCAGAAATGATGGAAACAGTTATCTTTCCTTGGTTTTGAGATACAACGATTTTCCAGTGTAAATTGGGACATCTGTTGGCTGATTTGTTTTCATAAGGTCAAAGTCCTCATTATAAATGCTGATCTTTCCACATGACTATGGGATTGAAGCCAATATATGGGCAAACAAGAAAGTGAAAATATTTCCAAGCTGAAGAATATTTGCTTAAGTAGAGGTGGGAAAACATACCACAATATAACAGGGGACTGTTTTGCATTAGATACTTCATTTTCTTTCCTATTTACAGAAGTTCTTTTTATTGTTTTAAATTTTAGAGATTCTCTGTACAACAAAATGGTTGTTTCCAAGTCTATAATTGGAAAGATTAAAGCACGAAAAAGCCCAGTCCTGGTTTGCAAGGATTAAAAAAAATAGCTGTGTGATTTGTTTCTAAATTAAAAACTAACAAATAAAATTGGCATACAGTTTTGCATGACCTTTGTCATTTGGAGGATTAATGAAATATGATTTCCTCTGGAGATACAGCTAACAATATTCACAGAATTTACCCCTAGTATGGTTCCTAGAATTGCTTTATGCTCTAAAACAGAAAACAGACACAGGAAAAAGATAAGTGGAACTTTGCTACAACTCCAGGATTATTGGGGTCAAAGATTTGCATAGGATTAAACTGATTCAAAAGTAATTCATTTCCAAATTGGCCCTATAAAATAGAAAATTTTACCTAGTCTGTACCTTCATGACTTTTGACAGATTTTCTAACTACAACAGATAATAAAGTATGAATTATACTGGAAAAAAGTACCCTGGGAATTATAAAATAATAATTAGCAACTATGCACTTCAGAAACAAATCCTATTCCTTCTATCCCTCCCAGATGCTAAGTTAAAAGGAATACACATATGTAGAATGAGTGATTGCTATTTAAATAGTATATGATAACTTTTCACAATTATCTGCTTCTAAAGCCTGAAGCTAATGAGATTTCAATAGTACTATACAGAAATACTAAGGAGATATGCAGAGTATGTGGTAGAAAATAGAAATATGTATAGATCACAATCTTTGAAACTGGTATAAGTTTTCTACTGACATAAGAATTTTGTAATTCCAAATAGTACAATCACCTTGGATGTTTAGATAACCTCATGCACTGAATGTGAGTGTGTGCAGGAACCTGCTTCTTGGCTGTATTATGCTTTGGGTTTGATGCTCTTTTAATTTTTGTAATTTTTGCTTTTATTCTATTTTAATTATGGTTGCCACTCAGAACTACTTGTTCAGATGGATAGCCATGCTAATTGGATAGATAAATAAATAAGTAGTGACATATAAAAGTAGTGACATATAAAAGTCTTGTCATCCTTGTTGTGTCCTGAGCCTGCAAAAGCAGGCTCGGGATGTTGCATTGGTCCCAGGCATTCCAAAAGCTGCCCAGGACCAGACAGAGCGGCACTGGCCTTGTGCGCATGCACAAGGTGCGAAAACACTCTGTTCCTATTGGTTGTCACTGTCCGGGCTTCTGGCCATATAAAAAGGCCTGCGTGCCTTTTGATTTCGCTTGGTTGTTGTAGAAGGAGAATAAAGTGTTTGTTCAGAATCGCCATGTGTTTTCATCATTCGCACACAAACGAAGTATACAACAGTCCCCACAATAAGACTCTTGCAACCAAAGATGATAATAGAGTGAGAAAAATGGATGCCTCCATTATTATTCAGGTTCACAAAGCCAGACAATTTGCTTACAATAAATTGATTTGCATGTGAAAAGATTTGGAATGATAAGATTGAGAGTAAAAGTCCATTTTGGGGTCCTGGGTGCTCCAAAGAAAAAGTAAATCTAAAAAAGATAAAATGGAGGGAAAAAAAAGACTATCTCCCACACACACAAAGGCCAGATGGATTCAATGGGCACACCGGCTTGTGTGATCTTTTTCATTTGGAGAATTGATGAAATTAATTGATTTCCTTGCACACCCAATAAAATATCTCAATATAATGTCTTTGCTCTAGGTTTCTAGGAATTTTGAAGACTGTGATCTCAAAATTGATCTGTGGTCTCAACACATCTGTTAAGCAGCAGTTCGGAAAAAGCTGCCTTAGATTTCCATGTTATCCAACAATTCAATTAGTCATTGGTTTAGAGTGAGCAATTCACAGACAAAATTTTAATTCCTGGAGAACCATGATTTCCAGGCTTTGTGAGAGGTTTGTAAGACATCAGGTCATTACAATTTTGGTGAGATGTCTAGACTGGGAGGTTTACAATCTACACAGAAGGTTTGAGTTCATAGGGCAATTGGGCTGCATTATAAGTGGACCTGAACAGAAAGTTATACTGAGTGTTTCACCAAGAGTGTAATTCTGTTGGGAAGCAAGAAAAAAAGCAGCACTCTGTGGTTATAGAATGTGCCAAAGTGTTTCAAGAGGAAAAGTTTGTAAAAGCAGGAGAGTAGAAAACAGATTAAAAGTGGTAAGAGGAGCATTCGAAGAATGATCCCAAGGAATGGAGTGCCCAAATTAAGACTATCCAAATTAACAATAATTGTTAAATGGGTTTAGAATGGAATAAAAGAAAAGGACTTATAACCTGAGTGGCGAATTAAACAATTGATTAAATATACAAAAGTCATGCCTTTAAGAGTACTGTGTTTCCCCAAAAATAAGACCTATCCCAAAAATAAGCTCTAGCTTGGTTTTTACGTGTGCACCTAATATAAGCCCTACCTCAAAAATAAGCCCTAGTTAAGACTCCACCCACTCCATCCCACTGTCTGGTTGTATGAGGTGGGATGAGGCACTCGTGTAAAAATCAAGCTAGGGTGGGGTGTGGGAGTGAAGCTGCCCCACGCTCCCTGCACCTGCTTACCTCAGGCCCCCTGCAGCCAGGTTTCCCATGCCCTGATACCTGCCTTGCCCCAGCAGTTTTATAAAGTCCAACAGGAGCCTGCATGGCCACTGGCCCACTTCTTCTGGTGGCTGGTGGTCACTTGTGGCAGGATGCCATGTGGCAGGATGCCATGATGGCAGGAGGAGGCCACGTGGCATGTCATTCTGGTGCCACCGCTCACGCACACCATGACAAAACACACCATGTGGAATCCTGCCAGAAGCAGCAGTGCCAGTGCGACATGCTATGTGGCCTCCTGCCACAAGTGTCCTGAATCACTCATTTAATATCGCTATATATCATCCACCTTGCTATAATCAATAAAGCATTAGCTGGGGCCTTACAGGCATCCTGCAATCAAAAGAAGGGGGCAGAAGAATGAAAGGGGGAAAGATGAAAGGGCAATAAAGCTTTTTGTGTACATGATAGGAAATCGGGAAGGGGAGAATGACAGGTAAGAATGACCAGAGCAGATGGAACCTGTCAAAGTTCTCAAAATATCTTGATGAGTTCCAGTTGGCTGGACAAAGACTGGTCATGGGAGGGGGGATGGGCTGGGGCAAACCTACACCTTATTTTGCATCGAGTGAGCATGGTGATTTCAGAGCTAGCTTGAATTTTCTGCAACCAACAGTCTTAGTAAAAAAAAACCTTTACTTTAATCAAATGGAGTTGGAAGCTTTGCTTTCCTAAGGGATTGGATTGGGGCAGGTCTGACAGCTACTTTTAGATGCAAATTTTCCTATGATTTCTTTGATACTTAAAAGAATATCTCCTCCTCCTGCTCCTCCTCCTCCTCCTCCTGCTCCTCCTCCTCCTCCTCCTGCTCCTCCTCCTCCTGCTCCTCCTCCTCCTGCTCCTCCTCCTCCTGCTCCTCCTCCTCCTGCTCCTCCTGCTCCTCCTCCTGCTCCTCCTCCTGCTCCTCCTCCTGCTCCTCCTCCTGCTCCTGCTCCTCCTTCTCCTTCTCCTTCTCCTTCTCCTCCTCCTCCTCCTCCTCCTCCTCCTCCTCCTCCTCCTCCTCCTCCTCCTCCTCCTCCTCCTTCTTCTTCTTCTTCTTCTTCTTCTTCTTCTTCTTCTTCTTCTTCTTCTTCTTCTTCCATGTCTAGATCAAATTTGACATTAGTCAAAACTAAGTCATTAACAGTACATGTTTCTAGTAGTAGCTGACATAATAGCAGATGGGCTGGGCTCAGCATCTCTCTACATCCACACAGCAGGTTTTATCCACTAATAGCCTCCACTTCAGAATATTGGTTTTACACATAGGCATTCCAGTTCTCAACCTATTCACAATCCTCCAGATAGTATAAGGGAAGTCAGATCTTTCAGCCAGATCCTCCTTTAATGTTATTCTTTCCTCGATGGTATTGTTCCTTGATCTGACTCTAGCCTTAGTATTCAGGCAATGCTGTTTAAAAGATTGGGTCCTGTTGAGTGTCATGCTGAGATACTGGACAGTGCTGTAGCTGGTTCCTTTGCCAATCTTCCCTTGCATCTCGATTTTGGTGATGGAAAGCAAAAACTTGGGTCTTGTTATAGTTGTTTATCTATTGTTCTTTATCTATTGACATTCTTGTTTGAGATATTTTTCTTGTCTTTGCTTGCTTGACTCTGTTAGTCATCATACATTCTTGTTGCCTAGATCTTTGTCCTTCTCTAGCCATCATATTAACTTGTTCTGAAACAATTTTTTCCATTACAGCTTTCACATTGTCTTTAATCTTTCCCCATATTGTAGCACCTCAGATTTTCTTTAGCATAATTTAAATGTTCCTTGCTGTACATTAATTTATGTTCTGATTGTATGACCTCCAAGTCAACTCTTGTTGGCACTGGGATATATAGTCTCTTGAATTTTCTAAGCTGAACTTGCTTTTAGAAGAATAATTCATGGTTTGTTTCATAACCTATACCTGGAAGCTTCCTGGCATTTCTCCATATTTTGTTACATATTATGTAGCAGATTTGATTCTGATATTGTCCGTCTGGCAGTGTTCGGGAATGAAGTATGTTTTTAAATTGCTATATGCAAGTACTGGCAAAGACAAAAACATATTTAGACAATTCTATTAACACTTTATTTGTTATATGCATTTATTAATTCATTTGATTCTCCTGTAATCTTGGATTCATTTAGTTTCCCAATTCTGGTTAGATTTATACCTTTTAGTACTATAATGTCCTTCGATGTACTCTTTAGTGCCTTTTGTTATTTGCCATGGAATTCCTCCATTAAGTTTGTATACAGTGCACATAGGGGTATATAAACTGAAATTTACCTGGATATCCACTAAATCTAATAAACATGATCCTGTCATTTATTGGGTTATAATTAAGTCTCTATTTAGTGATAGCTATTTAGAACATTACTTATTTCCCTTGTATGATCTCATCCTTAATAGCATATAATATAATCATTCTGATTTAAAAATGGAAAAATCCTGTCCACTTAAGTTCATTTATTTCTAAAATCCAATTAAGTGTGCTTTGACAATTTCAAGTTTTCCACATACTTGCACATTCCAAGTTCTAGTGGTATATATTCCAGGTGTGTAAAACAAACCCAATGACCAAACTTCTTTGCACAACCATCCAAACATTATCGCCTCTAAATCTACTTGTGAAAGTTTGATACTTTCCCCCAAAATAGAGGAATGCCTTTTGATCTGAGGGACTCATCATCTGGCAACCAAAATTGCCTAAATGTTATGGCTTTGTCTGAACAGAAATAGTGATTGTCAGTGCCTTCTTTGAGGCCTGATTTTTCACTGAATTAAGAGCTTCTCTCACACTTTTGGAGTCCCATCTATCCTCAACCCCATTGTGTGTTTCTCTTAATTTAATTATTACCTTTTCAATTTTACCAGAAAATACAATTTTACTAAGAGTTCTGATGGAAACTAGCACCATTCTCAGGATCACTGAAGCTACTGAGTCCTCCTACATGTCAAGCTGCTAATCCCCTGGGAGGGATTGACAGCTAGGGTTTTAAGATGAGGAAGTTTCAGGATTTGTATAAGTTTCCTTCCAGTCACAGGTCTTTTGGGGACTGCCTGTTTATGGAGATTATCTGTTAGTCAAAAATGTATTTCCATGTGTCTGGAATTCCAAAACTAAGCATACTGCAGCAGGGCAACCGTTCTAAATAAATTACAGTAGATGACATTCAGGTCAATGAACTTCAATTAAAATAAAGACAAGGGGCCTAATTGACCAATGTTAACATCATCTTTCACTTAGCTGCTCTGAAGATCCTGCCTAGCCAAGATAGAATGAACAAATATACTGATGCCAACAAAAAATAAAATATAAGCCGTGTGTCTGAAAATACTACCATATCTCATTTTTTTAACCTGTAATTGAAATGGAAATCTCAGTGACTCCAGTGGAACTTATTCATAGTTAAGTGGTTATAGGCCTTATGGTTATATAGTGCTTTAGCTTGTATAGTGTTTTACATGTATTTTGTTGGTAATGGCTTCAGATTCAGCACTCTAGATAGTTGCCTGTACTTAAAAATAAAAATATAAGAACACAGTAACATTAAGTTTTGCTTACTTTCTTACAACTCTGTTCTGAAGTTATGATTTAAGGGACAACAATCTAATTCCTATCTGCACAACAGCAAATATAGAATGTATTATTATTAGGTTAACACATAGTGGTAAATCAGAGGTATCAGCTAAAGCAAGTTACATTCTTTCAAGTATCTTGAAAACATAATAAAAGAGACTAACAATTTGTAGAGGAGGAGAAATGCTGAACCAACTGTTATCTTGCAAGGCTCCCACCCATAGTTGCTGCCAGACAAAGCTGAAGCTGTGTACACAACACATGTGTAGAAGAATGGAGCTCTCTTCTCTGGCATTGGAACAGTCCAAGATAGTCAAGCAGCTGCCATATCAGCTTTTGGGGAGGTGTGGAGTGTGGGTATCTACATATGAAGAGATATGGTCCAGCAAGTATGAAGTTCAGAGATAGCCTAAGTTTTGAACTCCTATCAATGTTAATAAACCTTTGTTGTCTGGAAAATCAAGGTCTGGAGGTTCTGACTGGAAATTCCTCATGCAAATACAATTTGGAGAAGACTTGTGAGCAACAGTTGTTAGATATGGATGTGTATGCATTATTGCAAGGTTTTGTAAGCTACTGGTAAATGATGCCTTAGGGAATGTCTCTGCAGTAGCTGAACAAGCTTTTGTATGTTTTAGGATCAGCTCAGGAAACAGTTGGGAGCACTTTATCCCAAATATTAAGCAGGACACTTCCAAGGCCCAACAATTCTTGGCCTTAATATAAGTAAAATGTAATGACTTTGAAAGCAATTCATGACATATTTATCTAGGAGCTACCTCGACTGGACACAAGACAAGAGATCTCCTAATTTGGTCTCTGCATTAAGACTTTACTGACCTTTCATAGCACTTGGTGAAGCACTGAATCCATTCTCCCATTATAAAAACAAAATACAAAAAAGAAAAATGAAGAGGCAGAAACTGATGAAGAACAGAGCTGGAAAACAGCAATAGCAATGGCACTTAAACTTATACACCTCTTCACAGTACTTTTACAACCCTCTCTAAGCAACTTACAGAGTCAGCACATTGACCCCAACAATCTGAGTCCTCATTTTACTGACCTCGGAAGGATGGAAGGATGAGTCAATCTTGAGCCGGTGAGAATCGAACTGCTGAATTGCTGGCAGCCGGCAATCAGCGGAATTAGCCTGCAGTACTGCATTCTAATCACTGCACCACCATGGCTCTTAAAGGTGGAAGGGTGGCTGAGGAACAAACACCTAGGGAACAAGTCAGAGGGAAATGGGAACAGTGGCAGGATTTGAGGGCAGTGGTGGTGAAGCAAGTGACAAAAGAGCATGGGGTGGGTGGGAGAAAAGTGAGCATAAAAAAAAACATGTTAGAAGAGTTATCCCTGGGGACAGTGAAAGAGACTGAGGGAGAGAACATCCAAGTGTACAAAGTTTTTAAAGATGTTCTGTGCCGACAGTCTTGTTGTGCTTTCATGTCCTTTTGTCTGGGAAAATGCATTTGGAAGACTTCCTTTTGAATATGGATTAAATCAACTATTAATTTATTGTGTATATCTATTAGATAACTTTAGAAAGTCACCTCAAGAGCTAAAGGTAGTCCTCAATTTAGCCACTGTCTGAAGTTACAGCGGCACTGAAAAAGGTGACATACAAGTGGTCCTCACACCTACAACAATTGAAGCATCTCCACAGGCATGTGATTAAAATTTGTGGGCTGGCAACTGGCATGTATTTATGTGGGTTGCAACATCCCAGGGTCATGGAATCTCCAGTTGCAATCTTCCCTAGCTGGCTTCTGACAAGCAAAATCAATGGGGGAATCTGGATTCCCTTAACAATCACGTAATTCACTTAGCAGCCATGACAAAAAAGGTTCAGAACAGGAAAAAAACCAATATTAGATACTGTCTTTAGTTTTCAGTTACTATTGTTCATTTGTTAAATGAACCCCAGTTATTCAAGAGCATTCATTTGCAAGTATGCACTTAGATCATTTTTATTGGAAGTAATCTTTCTAACTAAACTGAGAACCTGGTAGCTCTAGAAATCCTCAGTTGTTAATCAGTCCTCCTCCTCCTCCTCCTCCTCCTCCTCCTCCTCCTCCTCCTCCTCCTTCTCCTCCTCCTCCTCCTCCTCCTCCACTGTATAATTATAAAAATATGAACCATATCGCTTGGTATTACTGAACTGAATTCCTCCGTTTTCCTTTGTACATTTGATTTTTAAAGATGTTATTATAACTCCATCTCCAATTTTCTTCTAAGTCATCTGTATAATCTTTAAATACCTCATCATCTAATCAATCTTTAAATAAATTTATCTTGCTATTAGTTGAATAGGACATTTTTAATTTAAAGCGCAAAATTCAAAACAAAGCAACATAAACAATCAGCTGCTCCTCAGACCTTTGCAGTTAGATTAAATATTAAGTGAAAGAGAAAAGTGAGGGTGTTGACATATGTATAAGGTCCACAGTGACCTACTTTATTCCGTGAACACGTTTCCCATAATCACTTCAGTATTTGCTAACACTTATAATCAACTAGACTAGGCTGCAGGGCACTGGATGATCCCATTATAATGCATAAATATTTATAACTTGTAGATCCACAGATGAAAGGGTCTTTGATTTGCTGACTGCCTGCATATCATTTTGAAAACTGTGTTTATTTAATGCACTATGAGTACAACTAGAATTGCTATGCAAAGCCTAATAAATATCTTATTTTTAGGAAAACTCACAGTGAGAAACCTAAACCCAAAAGGATATGAACATAAAACCCATTGAAAATTTTTGATTAATCTATGATTAACATTAATACTAATATTGGAAAAAGTGTTAAGTTTTTAACACTTAAAATACTTAAATGTTGTCAAATACATACATTATACTTAATGAATACTTAAACGAGTGTTTTAAATACATATATTACATGAAATACATATATTCAGGGCTTTTTTTGACATAGAACGCCCAGAACAGAGTTCTGGCACCGTTTTTGGATGGAACCTTGTAGGGTAGGCAAGCGGGTTGTATGACATGTGTGAGTTCCAGCACCTTTTTTTCTTTTCTTTTTTTACAAAAAAAGCACTGCATATATTACACTTCTTGTCCTGCTTTATATGTATTTTTTGTGTTCCTATTTCATCACTGATAGTTAAATTACAATTCACAGTAATAGCCAGAGGTCTGTTCCAATTTTGTCCAGAGATTTTACCTAGCACAGTGATGGTGAACCTTTTAGATACTGAGTGCCCAACCTGCAACCCAAAACCCACTTACCGTATGCATCATTGGGTGCCAGGTGGGTGTGGTCCATTGGCTGGGTGTGGTCCATTGGCTGGGTATGGCCAACTGGGTGGGTGTGGCCCATTGGGTGGGCATTGTAACAGCAGACTGGGTGGGACTAAAAAGTTCAATCAATCAATTCTAACTTTGCAAGATCTTTTTTTTTCCTGCAAGAAGTTGAAATTGACTGATTGATTGAACCTTTTTTTTTGGCACACGGTGGTGGAGGCCTAAAGTGAAAAGGTTTTATAAAACCTAGCTGAAGGCCTAGGACTGGGGCGATGGCGCGCATGCCCACAGAGAGGGCTCTGAGTGCCACCTCTGGCACCCGTGCCATAGGTTCACCACCACTGACCTAGCAGAAGAGCAATAGCTTCAGCAATGGATACTTTTAATTCTTAGTACTGTAATGCTTTTTATATAGGTCAGCCCTTGAAAATATATGAAACTAATGGGTATGTCATAAACTTGATTATAGGCAACTAAGCCACACATACTTGTGTTCATATTTTGGGGCTACCTTCCTTCAGTCTTGGTAATCTTGGTCAATGCAATGGGAATTGCAATCCAAAACATTTAATTGTCCACTCCAGACTAGCTAATCAGATTACATATACCAATTCTGCCCTAGCTGCATTTATTACAATAGTATTTTGGTCTTTTTTCATCAGGTGCTTTGGACATTTAAAGGCCCCAATGATTTGCCTCAAAGGTTTTTTTGACGACTTGTCTACAATATAATGATCTTCCCATACTTTAATATCATCTTCAAAGATCCCTGCTTAGTCCTAGGATCAGAAAGGGTCTTAGACACACAAGAAAGACATTCTGAGTGTAGTTCTTCCATTATGGCTGCCTGCATCAGTGACTGTTTTAAAAAGGCATGAAAATTTGGTTTTCTATGTTGCGTTTACTTGAAAAGGCTCTACTCTGTTTTCTGTTTAGAAATTATGCTGTATTTTATTTGACATGTTTTAAAAGTTATATATATAATTTAATATTGACTGCTACTATAACCCCACCACAAAATGCATTAGATAGAGATAACTCATTATTTTCCTATTTTAAATGATCCAACGTTTTTAAAGACAGGTGCTAGCTACATAAACCAATGATATTTTAGCACATTTTTATTATTTTATCCTGCCTTTATTATCTTTATAAATAACTCAAGGTGGCAAACATAATACTTCTTTCTTCTCCTATTTTCCCCTCAACAACAACGCTGTGAGGTACGTTTTTCCCCCAAATATGTGAAAAGAATTTATCCGGGGTTAGAATTAATAGGATAATGTTTATAAGCTATGGCATAAAATGGTTAACAATGAACTTTTGCAGAGTTGTTGAGATATTCATTATAGGTTATATTTAATAGCTACTTTTAAATAAAGGAGTTATATTTATGATCTATTGCTTTAAAAGCAATTTAGATACAAAGTAAAATAACCAGCAGCAAGGTTTCTGGCTTTGCTCATGCATTTTTCTTACGTATTATAAATGTGTGCTTTACCTGTATTATCCATCTATTACAAAGTCTAAATAAAGCTTTAGAGGAGAAGCATCAATATTCCACTGGAGAATACTACTGTTTCAGGAAACTTTCTGTCCCCAAGTTGTAGGCTTGTTTGATCAACTTTTTCTTTCAATCATAATCAAACATGTTTAATGTAACATTCCAATTAATGGTGCTTCAGTGAGACTAAACTGGCTTCTATCCAAGTTCTGCAGCTTAACTGATTTGTGGAACATTGCCAACTGATTTTTAAAAAGTGTCTTGATCTGGCTTGCTGTCAGCCTTATTCCAAACAATTGTACCAATGTTACAAAAGGTTTCAAAAGCAATGAATGTAATAGTTTCTAAAGTAGCACTGGCATTACTGTATTCCATGTTCCTTATAGGAGAATAGAGCCGCAATAGGACCGTTATAATTTGCCTCTGCCAGCTGCTCACCAGGTTACTTTAAATAACCTGAAAACGAAGCAAAACAAAAATGAAATCTTCTCCCTGCACTATAGTTCCCAGGGCTGAGAAGCCAGGAAGCAGAGAAAAAATTAGGAAGGTGATGCTTACCAAACAAGACTCAGGGAGGAATTTTTTTAAAGGAACCTTCTTGTTTCACAAGGGCACACAATAGGAAGACAATATGGATGGATAAATCTAGAACCAAAGAGCATTACGAAGGTGTTCGAAGCTGCAATTTTGACAGCTCACCACATGGGGTAGCTACATAGAAAGAAGAAGGTCCTTCATTTAGCGCCTGATACCCATCCCTTTCTGTATATTGGGGAGGGGGGAGAACAAGATGTAGCTTTTTCAATGCACAGATATGAAAGGAGCAGCTAAATGATGGGACATGCTAGCCAGAGCAAATAGGTTGCTTGACTGTTAACACAGATGATATACACTGATTCCCCATGTGAGTGATTAATTTCTAAAAGTGGCAACTGCAAAATATGGTTGGAACCAATTCTGAGAATTAATGAACGGCAGGCAATCAAGTATTCGATTGAAATCTTCTATTTAGGAATTCATTCTGTTGGTTTAGTGGAACTGTTATTGCCTGGCCACATCTACCTGCTTGTAATATATTTAAGGATGAGTAGTTTTATCTTGCACTATTTATTGTTTTGCATTTCCCTCCGTTATTTGGCTATTCTGCATGGATAATTTCTATTTTATTTTCACATTGGCATCAATATTAGAATGCATTCTGTGGGAATTATTCTGTATAGGTTCTTAAATTTAATGTAGAAGAAAGCCAGATTCTGAAAAATCAGTGGCAATCCAGAAAAAAGTTAGAAAAGTCAAAGTTTGAAAGTTAGCAAACAAGCATGCTGGAATTTTGAAAGCATCACTTATAATAATCTTGCTGATTGATTAATAATCTTGCTGCAAGGATTAAGGGAGATGGTAAATATTAAATATTTTGAATACCAATAAAGATTATTGACATTTTTCTTTTTATTAATGCATTTGGTTCTCCAATACTATGATTTCCCATGCAGTTCCACTTAAGTAAGACTCTTTCAAAAACAATATTTCAAGGCTCTGATTTATTTTATCAGTTCAATATGACTGAAGTCCTCTTGACATATGAAGCAGGAACTGAGCACCTAGGGAAGGAAAGAGAGAGAAAATATGTTATTCCCAATGCAGCTAAATATTTTCTTTTAGAATTTTTTTAATCCCACCTTTATTATTTCTTATAAAGAACTCAAAGTTCTTATAAAGAACTCAAAGTGACAAACATACCACATACTCTTTCCTTTTTCTATTTTCCCCACAATAACAACCTTGTGAGATGGGTTAGGCTGAGAGAGAGTGACTTGCCTAAAGATAACCAATCAACTTTCATGCCTTGGGAGGGACTAGATCTCACGTCTGTGGAGATTCTCAGTCATCCAGGTCATACCGGTAGTTATCCCAAAGCTGCTTTTTTTTTCCATGAGGCAATTGGACTGAAGAAGCTGAAGAATCTTCTTGGATGAGAAGTGAAACGTCTTCAAAGAAAAAAAACAAGGAAGTCCAGTTGCCTCATGAAAAATAAAGCATCTTTGGGATGACTAGAACTCACAGTCTCCTGGGTTCTAGCCTGGTGCCTTAACCATAGACCCAATCTCTTGAACCAGTTGAAGGTTTTGAGATAGCTGCACTGTTCAAACGTATTGCCCCTGTTTGCTGCTAACATATTTTCCCAGACAGTTGTTATAAACACTACTGTTTTAGAACTGGCTGCAGTCTGGTTTGTCTTATTTGTGTCCCCTGTAAAAAACAAAACAAAAACCCGAATCAGTTGCCATATGTCAGAAGAATTATGGGCCTTTCTAACATGTGAAGATAAAGCTGAGCAGGTCTTCTTGACAGTAAGGATTGTTCACACTTATTCACTGCCGATCTACAACTCAGTGTAACTGACACCACCATATGAGACAATTGCCTGTTTTTCCTGTTTAACACCTCTTAACCCTGTCTAAACAAATTATTTACCCAAGGCTTTATTGGCAAACAAGAATTCTTTCTTTCCAAATAACTGCACAAGATTGATTGCAGCTGTTCCATCAGCAATGCTTGGGAAAGTAACTTTGGACAAGTAGGAAGTGCAAATGGTCTCAGGTTTAGAAGGAACTTGTTTGCTGTGTTTCATTCCTGATCTCTATATGGAGCAAGCAATGTAGTCATTGCCCAGCCTTCTTGATTTTGCAAAAATCTTTGACTGCTAAATTGAATGCTATATTCGAAGCTCTATAGCAGGCTGAATGTGGTCCGCGCAGGCCACGCTCATCCCGCCCCATAAGGGCAAAACAAATCCCAATACATCACGATATGGTCCATGATGCGATCGGGTTTGACACCCCTGCTCTATAGAGACAAGGTGTGAAAGAACTCAACAAGGTGATGCAATATCAGGGAAACTATTCTCTGGATGAGATAGTCAAAGAACTGAACAGGTCTAGAGTAGGAATAAAGGTCAACAATAACCATTATACTCACCTATAGTTTGCTGTTGATAGAAAGAGAGAGAGAGATGTAAACTATGGTCATACTGATGATTGATTACTTGGGATTTGGGTTTTATAGGAACTGATGCAAGGTCTAGCATTTATTATTTCACGTTTTATTGACATGGATGTTGTTGATCTCTGATTAACTTATATGCTTTGTGTTACTCTCAAAAGGCTGAAATTTTACTTGCTGGATTAAAATATTTGTCTTATTTTAAACTTATATAAACTATAAAAAGTTTATATTTAATTAGTATAATAATTAAAAAGCTAATTGTTCATCTCATGTCTAAAACATAAAATTTTAATTTTGGGATACCTCCTATATAATGCAAGCAGGGGGATGGAAGATTGCTATTTCTCTCCTGAGCCTCTCCAAACTTATGTGGATTGTACATGCTGTGGTGTGTACATTCTTATAAGTACCTTGCATTGCCTAAGAAGTTCATGTAACTATTTCACTATAAGTTGGAGTTAGGATGGTTTATATATACCTTAACCTATGCTTTGCTATTCTCTGAAAAGTAATGACATCAAACTTGCTTGATGTTTTCCAGGCAATTCCTGTTTGTAGTTCTTGGTTTATAGTATTTGAGTTATTCCAGAACCATCAATTTTGACCATTCATATACATTGTAACCATTTATTGATTGTCCAGACTGGTATTTATTGCTATTGAGAAAATTTACAAATATCTTTGTCTATCAACAGTCCAATAATTTGGAAAACAAAATCTGTCCACAGCCTCTTCTATAATCTGGACTGTGACCTTGGCCTCCAGCTCCATACTAAGAGTAAAGACCTATCAAATGTAATTCAATTACATGTTACTCTTGAATAACCAGAGATGTCTTCTGCACTTAAACTCTGTTTATGATCTTCCCAGAGACTCACTAGCTAGTCATAATTGAAAGACAGAATGCTTAGGTCTTTGAACTTTTCGGCCACAACTCTTCATGTGCTTTCAACAAGAAAGGTGGGTGCAGATCAACAATTTGGAAGACAGTCAAATTCAGCTAGGATCAATTTGCAGGCCACTGATTAATCTGAAGCTTTATATCGCCTATTCAAAACACACAATTATTACCTTTGTTCTTTTCAGCGGAACGATTTTATATTTGAAGGGGTAATAGGTTTTTCTAAAGGCACCTTATGTGTGCAATGATTTTTATTATAATCTTGATTTTTCAATTTAAAAAAGGAACGTACTGCCTTTCTTTTTTATTGAATTACATGACATTTGTATACATAATTTTCCCTCTCTGAATATAGTATCTTCTGAATAAACTTAGACAGGCCCAGAGGAAATCTATTTCATTTATAGTTTTTTAATGCACCAATTCCCTATGTTATCTAATGCCCAATTTCTATGAGAAAAGCACATTTTGTATTTTGGAAGAAAAAGTACAAAATTATAGAAATAATTTTAATATTAACAATTATGTTAGTTGTTATTAAAGTTGCCTTAGGAATTACAATATGCCCATAATTTTACTTTGTTTGCCTTTACCACCTCTGAATCAAACTCAAATTTATTAATAAACTTTTAAAATAAAGATTTAGCACTATATTAACAGGTTATTACCGGTATGTACATCAGATCATTAACAGGCCTGTGAATCATTCAACTCTATTTGTCTCCCTTAACTTTACTTCCATCCGGTATTTTATGTAAAAATACAATCCCCCCTTTCCCCCCAAGAATATGCCTTTTCTGCAAATGCTAAATATTATTACTTTATTTTAGAGTCACACCCCAACCCCCAGAATCAATATAAAATTCCAGTTTGGATTTTTTTCCAATTTGATGGAGACTTTTTTTTCACTCCACAAGAAACCCAGAAATATACTATACTATACTATTTTACAAGTTTAGCTGACCATTTGCACCGAAAATGCATACGTTCCTTGCATCAAATAAGTTCCCTGAAAACATATAGAGTAGGTTTCCTGATGCATCATTTAAAGTTCAGTTTTTTTAAAAAAATATTTAAATTTCATAAATAATTCAGAAAAATCTTGTGATTTATGGGAGAAAATAATCTAGTATTAACAATAAAATGAGTTGTGCTGATCGTTGCACTACCTGCTCATCTTGAGTTGTGTAGTAGCTCATATGTTTTGCATATGTTTCATGTCCTGCTCAGCTAAAATAAAGGTCTTCAAAGAATTAATAAATGTGTTGCAATTCCTACTCCTTGCACTGAAAGAATCTTATATCTCACTATACAATTCACTATTAATAAATAACTCCTTTTTTTTCATTTAGGGATACATTTGCTACCTTGTCCTGAACTTATGAAAATACTTTTTTTTAAACATAGTGTCATATTGTTAGTCTCTGCTGGCACATGAAGCTTAAGGCCCATTCTCCCTCAAAGAAATAAACAGTGAAGTGTTATCTGAGCCTCATGTAGTTAAAAATGTCTGCCACTTGGCAGCAAGATTTGTTAGCTCAGACAGTCTTTCTTTGTACTAAGTAGGCTTGACGTAGTACTATTTTACAAGGAAGCCCCATTGTACCATTATTGGCCAGCCAAAATGAAAAAGTCCTCAGTTGTTATGTGGCATTCCTCAAAACACACACACACACACACACACACACACACACGCACGCACCTCCCCCATATTATGCTGCCTGGCAAGGTTGCCGATACTTCCATTCTGTGCTTGGGAAAAATGTTCTAGCTTCTTCAAGTCAGACTTCTACAAGTCCAATGTGCACATTGGATAGTATGCTCATACATTATTTCTTTGCTCAAAAATAACCATCAGGTAGGGAGGCTCTGGAAAGGAAGACTTTTTTTTGTTACAATTTTATGAATTTTATGCTCTGCAGCACTGCCTATGGTCTTTGGATTTCCACACAGTATATCAAAAATATGGAAAGATGATGGTAGTTGCGAGAAAGCTTGGAGAGGGAGAAAAGCAGGAAGATTGGTGTACCAATAGAAGACAGTATTGTGGCTCGGGGTTGAATTATACTGCCCTTGGAGGTCTCTGAGATGTTTTATTACCAAACTAGGTAACATCATCAGAGCTAGGAAGGATGTCTCAGATTTGCTCTCGTTTTATATTCTAGTGGCTTGCCTTGTCAGTGTTGACGGGAAGAGGTTTGGTGGTTCCTTGATTGAGCTGTTGTTTATTGTTAGGTTGGGTAGTTTGCTTCACTTTAGGCCACTGCTTCCTGGCTGTTAGCACAGGATAATGTTGATCGGTGGGTGGAAGCTGCCAGCCAAACCACAGCTATGGCTTTGTCTGATGTGTCCAAGTAGCTCCATACCAGAGCCTTGAAGTCTACATCAGACTTCAATTTCTCCCTTCATCTTTCTCCCTGCATTCCCCTCCCCACCAATCCACTCATTTGGAGGATTCCCTAACTCTCTGCAGCTGATTTTGAGGGCTCACGAAGCTATACAAGGAGGGGATTTTTCCTTTTCTCTGAGTTCTGTGGTAGAACATCATTCTTTTTCTCAGGAGGGATTAATTGGATGCTTCCCATAGCCTGAATGCAACAAAAGAGCAACAAATATGCCTTTATTCTTTTAAAACAAAACTATAATACCTATTTTTAGGTGAGGGACCGTTTCTCATCTGTACAGCTCCATCTCTGAAATGGTAATTACGTCGGCCTTCTTACTATGCTTTACACTATTCAAAGGAATTTTGGAGTAAAAACTTTACAAACCAATGGGGGGGGGGAAAGGCAGAATGGAAACAGTTCAAAGCTGGTGTTGCTTTTTAATGCCATTTAAAGGTTCATTTCTCCTAATCTCTCCCAAGGTCCTTCTTCTTTTCTTCTTTGCAGATGCTCATCTCCACTGCTGTTTAACTAGGATTCCGTGTAAGATTTGGCATTCAGTTCCAAGCCTTAGCTATCTATATTATATATGTTTTGGGTTTTGCTTGCAGCCTGAAATAAGTTTTAGATTTTTCTGGCCAGCATTACTGTTACAATATTTTCTCTCAGGATAATTCTGGAGAATATTTGCAATGCACAATCAGTTCATCAATTGCATACTAAAAAATTTGCCTCTTGATTCAGTGAAGGCCAACAGACTACTTCTGAAGCCCAGCATATATCAAATATGATTGTTTGATAATTCTGTGAATTAGGATCGTCTACATGTAAATCCCTGGTTTCTTTTAAAAAGCAAAGGCTAAGCTTGACTTTGTTTCTCTCTTGCTAACATTTTGCTGCCACCTGCCACCTCCTCTGGGGGAAAATATTAAAATGCCAAGGCTCCATTTATGCATTCAGTTGGGACTGTATAAGTTATTAATGGATCAGGTCCAGCTGCGTACTCATCACGTTGGTTTAATGGTTCTGAAAAGAAACCCAAAAATGTTTTTTGGGTAGTGGAGGCCCCAGCTTTTTCTCTCAGTATTGCTTAATTTTGCAAGCTAAGTTAATCATAGATGACTGGTTATGAACTGGCTTCTTTGACCATGTAATTTTTCATGTGGGTGTGAAAATATGGTTTACTGAAGATGATTACATAAAGGGACAACAGGAGGATGGAATTAAAGGGAAAGAATTGAGAAGCAGATTTTACTAAGATCATGATAAAGCATGTTCTTTTCTTGGGGGTAGTTCGGGGGGGGGGGTAGATGTTTTACTTCATATTTCCTGTACACATATTTCTCTCCTGAGAGCAGGACTTGTTTTCATTTTCAAAAAAGCCCTTGCGAAGCTGAAAAAAAATAGATGATTAAATAACTCAGGTGTATCTGAGAAAGAAAAGTATCTGAACGTTACCAAGCCTATTTTAATTTCTTGGCGCTAGCGATACTGCATATTTTATATACCGAAAGAAAATATTAATACCAAAAACTTTTCACCCAATATTTCAACCTATAAGGTAGCATAGCAGCTAATAAAATATAAACCTTTAAAATGTTGCAAACTCGGTTAAATCCTGATCAGGGCAACGCAAGCTGAAGAGGGAGATCTTGCTCTTTTCCTGAAAGTTGAAATATAATTGAAGGGGGGGAAGACCAAGGGGAAGACTTTTATAAGAGCCACAGAATCCTGGGGGGGGGAGATCAGTGAGACACAAGCAGAATTGTAACTATGACATCCCCAGCAGTTTAACACACATCCTTACCGTAGAAGGACTGGAACTTCCACTGCAACGCTATGATGATCAAAATAGTGAAATTTTGAGGACACTGTTAAAGGGAGCTATGTATTGCTTTGGATCTGATCCTGAAAAACTGCTTTGAAACACACCATACCTGTCTGCAACTTCATAAACCAGTCATATATTTCTCGAAGAAACACTGAGCAACAATAGACTGCAATCATGTTACACAAGAACAGATGTAGCTATTTTACAGAGAGATGCAAAGTTTGTGCTCCCAAACACCTTAAAATTACATCTGGAAAATAATTGACAAATTGAGCAGGTATTTCAGTATACACTGGAGATAAAAGATGGCAAACATTTGTCTTGTACAATAATTGAAACTTCTAGACACTCCTAAAGACTAGTGTGATCTGAAATTCATTACAATAATCAGTTGGGATATAACTGAGACCTATATCACTTCTTGCTGACTATAAGTAGCTTAGAAATTATTGCAGAAAACCTATTACCAAAATCACATAAATGAGCTTTTTGCTACCACCAGCTGGCATCAAGAAGCACTGTCAGCCATGTGCCCTGACTGACTATAAACCTGTTCTTTCAGGAGGGGCCCATCTATCAGAAAAAGGTGAGAACTTCTGATCATAGACTGCTGATAGCATAACAAGGGTTAAACCTTTTTTTTGTGATAGTTATTTTATTTTGGAATTGCTAAATCAAAGGTTGAAATTATGATTTTAAAAATAGGAATGATTTAATTAATGATTTGTGCTAGATGTACAGGCAATTGGAAAATAAGCTACTCAGAGTCTCCTGAAATGTGAGATGGGCAGAAAATAAATCCGATAGCTAGCTGGATGGATAGAGGCAAGGCTTTTTTTCTCATAGAACACCCAGAATGGAGTTCGGGCACCTTTTTTTTTTTTAATAGAAAAAAAGCACTGGATAGAGGGATGGATGAATGGACAGATGGATGGATGAATAATTAATATGCCTAAAGGTCCTTGCTCTGGTATAATAATAATAATAATAACAACAATAACAACAATAACAACAACAACAACAACAACAACAACAATAATAATAATAATAATAATAATAATAATAATAATGTTGGAAGGGACCTTGGAGGTCATCGAGTCCAACCCCTGCTCAGGCAGGAAACCCTACACCATTTCGGCCAAATGGCTGTCCAGTCTCTTCTTAAAAACTTCCAGTGTTGGAACATTCACCACTTCTGGAGGCAGGTTATTCCATTGGTTAATTGTTCTATCTGTCAGGAAGTTTCTCCTTAGTTCTAGATTGCTTCTCTCCTTGATTAGTTTCCATCCGTTGCTTCTTGTCCTGCCTTCAGGCGCCTTGGAAGTGTATCCATGAAGTTCGACCAGAGTGCCTACCTATTTCCACAGGATGCCTTTGTATGCACGTAGATTGCTTAGATGGGTTTCTGAATAGGCAATCTATGTATTACCTTTCATACTAAAGGAACTATGACAACAGTTCTTCTCCTCTTTCAGAAACTGTTGTATCCCGCTTGGAAAAGGACTGTGAAAATCTCTCTAGAAATTAATGGAGGTGGGGCTGCCAACGCTCCTAGGGCATTTGCTCATTCCACTGAATGAGGTTTCTTTCAAATCAAAACTTGTGATTCAGAGTTTTCATTTAAAGCATGAAAGTAGAAGATACATTTTGCAGGTTGCAATTTAGGAACTCTGCTGCGCAGTTCACTGTATGAAAATATAAGTTTGATGTCTGCCAGTATGACAGTCACGCTACTGAATAATTGGATGAGAACTTAGCATGACGGCTTGTGGCAGACAGTTGTAATTCTACAGGCTGTTTAAACTTTTTGTAAATGATTACTCAAGTATGCTAAACTCTGTGAGGTTGTGGACCACAAGATTGTTGGTATCTCATTAATATCTAGTAATCAATTGCATCAAGTGTCATACAAGCTGAACAAATTTATGCATAGGGCTTCCCTTTGTTCTCTTCCTCTCTGTCCTCCATAGGCAGTCGGCTCCCAATCATCTGGCCAATTCTGGATCTAGCAAAAAGTTAGCGTACAATAGAAGTATCTGGGATTTCAGTTTTTCTGGAAAACAGAGAAAATTGAGTACCACCTAAGAATTGCAAGAAATCAACAATAGATTTTACCACTTTAAGATGGAATAGGTTATTCATAAAAAAACAGTTCATGCTCAAACTGTATCACACTCTTTTATATTGAATCTAAACTTAGAAAATGGATGTAAATTTCTTTCTTCTGTTTTGTACAAAGCAGAACAAACTCCTGCATCAAGACTGATTTTCATCTGTGATTTACATCAAATGTCACTTTAAAAAACAACAACTATGCCCTTTGTAATGTACAATCAACTATTTGGCACATTTATATGTTTTTCCACATCAAAGTTGTCAGAAAAAAATCATAAACACAATTAACATGTTAACTAAAGACTGCTGACAGACATTTTTTGTGGTTTAATGTTCTCTTTTAGTCCAACTGAAATATTTATCTTTTAGTAGTATTTTTCCAAATATGTACAATGTTGGGAGTATGAATTGTTGAATAATTTTAAGAACAGAAAGCAAGGACAATATAACCTAAAATTTTGTTGAAAACTATTCTTCTGAAAGTTTGCGTTGAAATTGGCAGAAATTGAAAGCACAAAATCTGAGATTCATAAGAAAGTTCTTCAAGGATCACCTAGCCCCCTGCTGAAGCATAAATAGAAATTTTACCAATTTGAATAAGAGTACACTTATCAAATTACAAATTTTATATTTCATGATAGTCTCAAGAACAAAAAACCTTTAAAAATACTGCCAGAATCTACAGTGCAGATATCTATATAGTGATGTTTGAAAATTTGTTTAAAATCCCAGATTTTAACACATCATAGTATATAGCATGGATAGTATTATTTATATTCCTGTACTATAATCCTGTACTCATCAACATTTTAGGTTAGGGTTTATCTCTTGGATTAAGAGGTGGAAGGAATGCTTATCCAATTGGTAGACAATACAATAGGTGGGATAGCTAATACTCTAGAAGATAGAATAAAAATCATAACAATAAAGAGTTTAAAGATAGGCTGATAGCAGAATGAAATTTCACAGAGACACTTAAGAAGCCTAAACCATCAACTTATGGCTGGGTTTATACATCAAGTGAGCTACAAACAAACTAAAACAACTGTACAAAATGCCCATATACATAATGTTCAATCCAGCATATTCTGCAAATCAAGAAAGTACAGTAATTGAAAATGTTGATCATGGATATAAGTATACCTGCAAGCTGGAGCAAAAAGACAAGATGGCATCTATGATAGTGCAAACAAAGTTTGAGAACTTTCTTATATGTATCACACATACAAAGGGGCAAGGCTTCGGTCACACAGTCACAATGCCACCTTGACTTTTATGACTTTCCCCACAGATGGCTCTGCATGAGCGGTACAAGAGTAACATTTCAATATCTCTTCTCAATGCTTATTCCAATTGGCTTGGCGTGATCCTGCAGAGTTTACTTTTTCTCCAAAAAGCCTAAGAATGGTGATGTGGCATCCTACCTGGGTGTATCAATGGATGTGATAACATAACAGCAGGTGTGCTGGTGCCTTAAATGAAGACAAATAGCTGTTTTGCTCCCTTTTCTACAAGCAAACACATCTGAGAAAAGTTGGCAATGTGGCATCACTATGGGGAGTAAACAGAGAGCTTCTACAAGCTGTTTCTCTATGAATGTGCCATTAATTAGGGTAGGTCATTTCACTGGAGTATTCTTGTACTACAAGTGTGTGCGTGTATATACACACACATAAACATACATGCACATGCATATGCACACAGTTTAGTATAGGTTGAAATGTCAGCTTTGAAAATATTGGCTTATTCCTCTTATATGCCTGAAAAACACCAGACACAGGATAGATGCTACTGCAATGCTAGTAAGTGATTAAAAACAAATGCTGTGGAACTAGGCCTAATTATATTACTAAAGGGCTATTTCGATTTCTTCAGATGTGAGATCAGAAAATCTGTATTCTATTACCTCTCCTTTAAGCTAGCTAGTCCTTCCCCAGCTTGGAACTTAGACTGGAGCAATCTGCAGTATAAGAAACAATTGGAAAAGAGACTGTATATATTATGGGATATCTTTTGCTTAGCCTTCCAGAGTAATTGGGCAAGAAGTAAATATCAACAGTGTGACACATTTTTTTTTCTACAATTCCCTTGAAATTAGGAAAAAGCTACACTTGTAGAAAATATCATGGCCAGCCGACGATCTTATACTATCAAAGACAAAGGATAAAATGTCTTGTCAACCAGCTCCAGTTTCAGATACAAAACCCCGCATCTTAGTTCAATATTAGGATGCTGAGATATATCCTTGTCAGGGTTTTTGACTGCTGCCTAAAACAAAACAAAATAAAAAAAAATCTTTTTCAAATAGGATCCTTACAGAGTTCTTAAGGAATTCTCTTTAGCATAACATTCAGAGTCAATTATGTTTCAAGAGGCATATAAGCCAAGTAAGTAAGTAAAGGTTTATTGAGATGAATGAAGTGGGGTTACAAGAATTCCAGCAACTGAACTATTTTCAATTTAGGGGCAATATATTTTAGTATTGTTCAGGCAGAAAATTTCTGATTTTCTTTTGAAGTCTTCCTGTGATCTGACAGGGAGGCAGATCTCCACTCTGATATCAGGGAAGGTAACAGCTGGCTGCTTAAATCGCAGCCTCGTGAATCTCCATCGGTCTGGAAACCAGTTCTTATATCCTTCTATCACTTCTAAGGCAGCAGGGTATTTTTTTTTCTTTTGTAGGCTGCAACCCAGTGAATCTTTATTTACAGTTGAAATATTGCTACTTTTTCATCAGATATTTTAAAGGTTTGGACGGGGGCAATTGTGAAGAGTAGTTAGCTTCTTTTGACTTCATGGCTGTAGCCTAGCCCAGCAGAGTATACTGAGGAGTACTGAAGAGCAGCTCTGTGTGGTGATCTTGAAGAAACCTGATTAGAAAAGGCACAGGAACAGAGCAGCAAGTTTTTTGTTATTACTGTATAACAGAAGTGTCAAACTGTCGGCCTGCAGGCTGGATGCCTCATGGCGAAATCGCACCCACCCCATTACCGGCAATGGAAAAAAAGTCATGATATGCTGTGACACATCACGTGACGTTGCGAGTTTGACACCCCTGCTTTATAACAAGGATAGGAAACCTCTAGACTTCTCAGTATTGCTGAATAGAACTCTCAATAGTTCAGTCTCAGTTCAGAATGACCAACAGTGAGGAATGCTAACACAAACTAATACAAAGTAAGAAAAAGAAAAGAAAGAACGAAATTAAAGAAAAGTGCAAAAAAGGAAAAACAAGCTATAGAAAAAATAGAAAAGGAAAAAAATATATAAACAAATAGCTTCCAATTTCCTTTACCAGCAGTTGTAAGCACACAATTATAAGTTTACCTTTTACATCAATGGCAGCAAGTATGGGAGCGAAGTAACAAAATCACATTGGCGACATCATATAAAGAAAACTTGTATAATATGGTTACAGATGGCATCTCCTCCGGCAAGATTAGCCAAAATGTATAAAGGATATTCTTCTACGTGCTGGAAATGTAAAAAAGAAAAGGGTACCTTTTTTCATATATGGTGGACATGTAGAGAAGCACAGGCATATGGTCTGGGAATGGGTAATAGAAATGACTAGCCAAAATATTCTATACAAACCTGAGGCATTACTATTGGGAATATTAGAGAAAAATGTAAATAAAGAGGACACATATTTAATTATTCATGTGGCTATGGCGGCAAGGATACTATTTGCTCAAAAATGGAAAGCAATGGAAGCACCGAGTGAGGAAGAACTAATAAAGAAAATTATATTTTGCGCAGAACTAGATAGGTTAACTAAAAGATTAAAAATCCAGGAAGACACAGAATTTTATTGGATATGGAATAAATTTTATAGATGGAAGGGAAAAAAATTAGAGGTCACAAATAAAGAGATAAGTTAAAATAGAAATTATAAATGTATAGTTTGTATATAGATAAGTTATATGCAATTAATATATAATATGGACTGAGATGTCAGTCAAAGACGATTTACCATGTTCAATGTTTTTAATCCTTTTTTTGTATTCAATAAACACTTTATAACAAAAAATAAGTTTATCTTTTACTGTATGGTTACAACCTACCTCTCTTCTTTCTATAATCTATTTAATCATCAAAACCATAAATCCTAAGTTCATGTTTTTCTGTTTCACGCAAAAGGTCTATAAGTGGTTTCCAGTCAGCAATAAACGTAAACATTGTCTTTTCTCTGATCAAAGAAGTCAGTTTAGCCATCTCAGCAAATTCCATCATGTTTACGAACCATTTCTTCATTGTAGGTAATTCTGAATCTTTCCATACAATGATTGCAGTTATCATATACAAAAACAAAATTCCCTTATTTTTTCCAACTATTTATCCATCACTCCCCAAAGAAAAACCTCAGGTTTCAACTGTATATTAATCTTTAAGATCCTCTGAATCCAGGTATGTAAGTATCTTTCTTCTTTGTAAGGTAAAGTTCATTGGGTTTTGTAGAGGTTGTAAAAGTCCATCCTCAAGGAACAAGTTACATTCTGCAACCTTTAATACCATGAAAAACCAACATCTGCCTATCTGCATTCCTTAAGAAGGACTCAATAGGTAGATAAAAATGCCAGTCTAAACATTTGGTTGTACGTGCAACCAACCATAATAACAATAATAAATGTTGTTTTTCACAGTCTTGGGAAAGGAATTTAACTCATTCTCAATCCTCATGAAAATTAGCCCATTTATTTTTTAAGTCACACATAGGAAAAATTTCTGAAGATGGGAGAATAGAGTGAAGAGGGATAGTGGATTAATTAAAAATAAAAAATAGCTGTGGTTGCTAATTAGTAAGAACAAATCAGTCTTGTCTATCTTGCCCCTTGGGTGAAAAGGAAGTTTCTAATTCTTGTCATACTCCACAAGGAAATATATCTATGAAACAATTTAAAATTATTAAAATTAATTAGGGGCCCTGATCTGGTATGTTTTTAAATGCACTGAGAAAAAAAGTTTTCTTTAAAATCAGGATCACAATGGAAAAAGGAAGAAGAAGAATTCTCCTCAATTTGCAATCCATACCACTCTAGTATTTTTTTTTTAAAAAGTCTTACATCATTGAATGTGAAACATTGGATAATACATGTAGTTACATAATTGGCTTCTTTGAGTTGATTGCAGTTGTTTTTCATTAGCAATGGCAAAAAATATAGATAACTCCTCTCCATGTAACCTTGAATTGAGTTTCAAGTATGTAGGCTTGCAGCAGGGATGACTAATGGTATATTAAAGAGAGTTTTGCATCCCTGTCACCCTTCAAGATGGCTTTGCAATGATCGAGAGCACCCCCTTCCTCCCCCAAATCCAGGAAATTAACTTATTTTATTTTCACTGGCTTAATTTAAATGTGCTGTATTTTTCTTCTGAGCTCTTAAATAGAAAGAATGACTAAAAAAATTGCTTATGTCTTTGCAGCAAGTGATGGAACTGGAAAGTAGGCTTTCCTGATGTCCTCTGTGCACAAGGCGGAACTAATTTCCTTTCCCACACCAACTTATATCAAATCCTGCTAGCACAAGTCCTTCTATTTATTGAGATAACAGCAGCAAAAGAAAGGGTCAGTAAAGACAACATCGTGGTTTTTAATAGAATTGCGCTTCTGACATCTGCCTGGGCTAAATGAATTGCTGAAGGATTTGATCCATTTTAGGGAGTATATTAAGTTACATGAGTTTAATACACACAAATATCCATTTGGTTAGACATTGGCAATTTTGTGCCAACAATAACTTTGGGATTTATTAAAAGCAGGCCACTGTTTTAATGGGAAATATTTTTATGCTATGAGAAGATGAGATTTATAAAGCAGATTCAAAGAAGTAAAGGAAGAGGTGACTCCTCAATGGAGCTTATTTTTTAAAAGCATCTTCACTTGCATGTTTCTTATTTGTAAATAAATAGATTTCAATCAAAACAGCACTGGAGAGAAATCATTTTATTCTATTTTACATTAAACACATGACTCAACATTACTTGCATTGGAGTCGTTCCTTCAGATACTTGTTTAGGATTTGTAGCACATCAAATCTATAAAAAAAAGATTTGGGATATTTTGTTATATTACCCACAGTTAGAGTGAATCACAATCATAGTATTTGGTGTGGGATGTATTAGCAGACCGATGCCATGCAGTTCAATGAAAGATGGGTCCTGTTTAACTCTGAATATAGAACTGTAAATTAAGTCATAAATGTTGTTGGAATTTTATTGGAGGTTGAGGCTACCAGGTCTAGATCACAACAATATAGACAACTGCTGGACAGAAACAAAGAGATACAGAAAACGCTACCGGTAACTCTTTGCTTTCATCTAAGGACAATCTGTAGTTCTTTAGCCCAGATCTCATAGCAATATATCAGTATGGCTAATGTGATATGAAGCACTATGCATGTAAGAAGAAACTCTTTGTTTGCCATAGTGTACTAAGATCCAGCACAGAACTAGCTTGAATTGCCATGGTGTGTTTCTGTCACTGAGAGGCCATTCTATATAGTGGAGACTTCTGCTGCCTTGAGTGCTACAGAGGTGATAAAACTCCCATTGATCAGCCAGCATTACCCATGGTTGTGTGTGTTTCATGAACTTGTAAATATGAACCGTCAGCAGGGAAATCCATAGTTTTGAGGCAAAAGAATTGTAGGTCATTAATAGAGTTCATGCTTCTAGTTCAAACCATGGTATTTTTAGATAACTATATTGATGGTATTTTTAGATAACTATATTGATGGTATTTTAGATAACTATATTGATGGTATTTTTAGATAACTATATTTATGGTAAACTAAATCCTATCTAAACTAAACTGATGTAAAACCCAGGAAAGCTATTGCAGTCAATTCAGACAGTGTGAAAATAGATGGATCACTGCTTTGATTCAGTAAAAGAGCTATATATGTTGAGCCTGAAGGTTCAAATTAATGAAGACTTTCCAAGGAAAGTTCATATTGTTCCAGCTCACCTATAAGTACCTTTATTTCAATTACTGAAATAAGGGGGGGGGTTTAAATATTTATGAGTACCCTAAATATGCATTTGCACACCTTAATACATTCGTCATTCTCTACTCAATTTTCCAAAATAGTTATGAATATTGGTACCAACCCTTCACAGACATGCAGTAATTTAATTTGCTGTTATATATCCCAACTACTTTTTAATTTCAAAACAGTTTTTGCATGAACCTTGGCCACTATGTATCTTTAAGTAGATATATTTGGATATTGTTGCCAGATATTTGAACTTCAAGAGTGTGAGGTGTAAATGCTTGGTTCTTGAGTAACACTTAGGTTCTTTGATTAACACTTAGGAAGTTAAAATATGAACAGCTACCAAATCTCAAAATAGCTGAAGAGAAAGAAATATTTCATGAGAGATCTCAAGTGCAGAAAGTACTTAATTCAACACCAGCCCAGAATGTACAGATACTTTACTTGGTTTAAAAAAAATAATCAACCTTTACTTTTCTTAATCAAACTATAGTTTATGCTGTGCATGTTGGAGTAAGCATATAGTTCAGATAATTTGTTTATGGACACTTGTGGCTTTTGTTACAAAGATGTTTAATCTAAGAGAACAGCAGCAAGAGTCCTAAACAAGGTCTAACACTTTTCACAGACTAAAGGCCATTATTTTCTTGGCCTGCGGAGCGGCAGCAGTGGTGTTGCTGAGAAGATAAATACTCACTCCAGCTCCCTTTTTCTCTTGTAATGTCTTCCTGTCTGCTTTAATAAATGTCTTCTGGCTCTTGGCATCTCCTTGGACAAGGAATGTAAACTGAAAAGTCCACGGAGCCTACAACTGGCACAAGAGTACGTGATGAATAATATCAAACAGAGACACTACGGCTTAGCTTCCTGGATCAGTATTTGGTAGTACAGTCTGCATTAAGGTAAACTATGTTGGGTGAAGGAGGTGGAAGGCACTATCTCCACCCCAACCCCCATGAAGCACATCCCTCAATCTAGAGCAGGGGTCTTCAGACTTGGCCCTTTTATGACTTGTGGACTTCAACTCCCAGAATTCCTCAGCTTCTGGGAGTTGACGTCCACAAGTCATAAAAGGGCCAAGTTTGAAGAACCCTGCTCTAGAGAGAAATTATTTGTATTGGCTGCAGGCAGCCGAGAAAGGGTCAAGAATAGAAATCAGCCATGTATAAAAACAAAAGAATATTTTTTAAAAAAAAAAAGAATGCAAGCACCATTGTCTTTGTTTTGACATATAGGGTTTTAGGTCCCAAATATATATTTAAGTTCCACTGAGAGTTAAATTGCTCTTTGTAGGTATGTTTTTAACTTTTTCTTGGTATATTTTTTTTTGTCAACTAAGTATTACTTTTGTACTCTGGGTTCTTGTATCAACATTTTGTACTCTTTATTCTTCATAGTGAGGGAAGGTCCATGGTTTTATATTCAAAAGATCTCTTGCTTCATTCTTTGGTATTTTTAGGGAGTGGCAGAAGAAATTCTAACCAGTGCTCTCTATTTCTTATGTCAGACCAAATAATCAAATACTATACTTTTTTTTTTTAAAGAAGTACTTCTGGGGGTCAAAGAGAAGGAAATTTGTTAGCAGAGGAGCTGTCCAACTAAAAGAACAGAAAGAGATGTTGTTTCAGCAAAACTAGTTGTAAATCCAGCAACTTTGGGTCTAAGATGGCACCCACAGACCTTCTTTAAGATTGTAAACTAATGGGATTGTTTCCCATTCAGATATTTGATGGATTTATACATCCATACCACAAATTCTAGGGTTTTATTCAGACAGCTGCCACCTTTGCTACTAAGCTTCCAGTGATATGAATTGCCTAGGTAAGGGAGCTAGTGTGAGCGGACTAAACAAAAAATAAAAAATTGCTTTAACCTTTCAGGCCTTATCCAAGGAGGGATCTCAGAGAAGACCTTATCCTTGGAGGTCTCATCACCAACTGTGACCTTGTTGGATAGGCCAGACAGAAACCCTGGAGAGTAAATGCCATTCAAACTATGTCTTTGATCCAAAATGTTGAGTTGACGCAATATGACATTCAAATGAAAAATGTGTTTAGTGTTAAAATTTTAACATGCAAATTTGATAGTGTCATTTTCAAATAAAAAAAACATGAACTCTCACAAATGCAGATATGTAGAGTACCCCATTGATTTTAATTGAGGCAACAAGTGTATATACATCTGAGATGCAGATGTTCCTGTTTCTGAGAATATTTCTGGCAATAGCTCTTCATGTGTTAATGTTCTAGGCTTCTCTAAGCTGCTTTGATCTTCCCGTCTTTCTATTGGCATGATTAACACCAATAAATATGCAACCAATGTAGTATTATACTTTAAAGAAAATCGAAAGCAAAGTTGGCAAAGTTACTCCTGCATCGATAGTATTTTAGGAAGTTTTCAGATGATCCAAGTAGTAATATAAATTGTAAACTAAGCATAGAAGATTCTGGCTTTTATGCTATAGTTGTAACGTCAAGGAAATCAGATGAATCTACCATTTACTTGGTCTGAAGTAGGATTGCCAGTTCATTTGAAATGAAGTTCTTTCAGTATTTAGTTGCATGTGCAAACCATACAGTATATAACTCTAAAAATTATTTAATGGTGTGATAGAAACATATTTCAAATATTTAACCCCTAGTATGAGTTGTAAAAATAGTATTTTCTAAAGCCTGGGGCCTTCTTCTTTATGCTACAGTGAAAAATTCTTTGTCATTTTATGTTTCTTGCCAAAAACTAAAGTTTCATTTCTTTGCAAACGTGCCAAGAGTCAGTTGTTTCCACATCCATTTTAGCTTAAGCAAATGGTGTGGATTCATGATTAGATAATGCTGATTGAACTGTCATGATTATATATTATGGGTTGATTAAAGCTACTGGTTCTGGGCTTTAAAAATTGGAATGACAGAAAAGGATAGCAAATCCTTTTGTTGGAGTATTTTGTATCTCTATATTATTACCTAATGGTAATCTGGATGCTTGCAATTGGATCTGATAATCCAAGCATTGATGCCCCATATAATAATAATAATAATAATAATAATAATAATAATAATAATAATAACAACAACAACAACAACAAGAAGAAGAAGAAGAAGAAGAAGAAAAAGAAAAAGAAAAAGAAGTAGTAGTAGTAGTAGTAGTAGTAGTAGTAGTAGTAGTAGTAGTTGGAAGGGACCTTGGAGGTCATCTAGTCCAATCCCCTGCTCAGTCAGGAAACCCTGTATCATTTCAGACAAATGGCTGTCCAGTCTCTTCTTAAAAACTTCCAGTGTTGGAGCATTCATAGCTTCTGGAGGCAGGTTGTTCCACTGATTAATTGTTCTAACTGTCAGGAAATTTCTCCTTAGTTCTAGGTTGCTTCTCTCATTGTTCAGAAGGATGTGATATAATATTTACTAGAACAGTACTAGAATAGAATTCGGAAGATCCAGATCCAGATGCCTACTCCACCATTCAAGAAATACATTAAAAATGATTATGATCTATTGGCTGTAGTTTTGAACCTGCTATGGAGAGAGAACTGGGTTGGCATGGTGTTGAAGCCTATAGTAGGAGGATGAACTGATAATCACCCTGGTCCTTCCACTAGAGCAATGGATTTCCTGGATCCTAATTTTCTCCTACAAGGAAAGAAACTTTTTGGTTTGAACATTTTCAGTAACAGGAATGACACATTAATGTTCATGCTGTCATATTAAAATCAGTTGAAGTGCTGCCATTTTTACTTTGAGGGCTCTAGATAATTTCCCAATGCTTTTCTTTTTCTTTGCTGAAGAAAATGATGAATTCTTAACAAATCCTTGCCTAGATGTGCAGGATAGTTTTTTGTATAACCCCAGTAGAACTTGCATAAGATCCAGTTTCATTCCATGTGTGCTGAACAAAATAAACAAGAAAATACTAAGAGCATTGATGGGAAGAGTTGAACTAGAGCCGGAACATAAACAAAGCAATTGCCCAGTACAATCTATTGCCTGATTTTTTTTTAAAAGTGAAGGGATGATATTTATTTATTTAGATCATGTCTTCTGGAGTTGTTGTTTTAAAATGGGAAAGGGAATGGAGAATCTGTGGCCCTTGGCCTAATTTCAAAAGCCTTCTGCAAACAATCTGATCTGATCTCTTGCAAGAAAGGTCTCTTTTCCTGAGAAGAGAGAATGAGAGAAGATGATTATAATAACAAAAGAATGGTTTAAAAAAGGGATTAAAATGGTGACCTTGCTTACTTTGGGCATTTGTAACATCTAATTTATGTGGTGCCCCCCAACAGATTAACCCTGAAATTATAAACTGGAAATCATTATTTTTATTCTAAAGCAGAATTCCCTATAGGTTGAAAGGGTCTCTTAGATTGTTTAATGTGCCAGATAATCCCATAAGTATTTGGTGGCAAACTGCCTGATAATAACCGAAGCTTCTTTAACCTTGCAATGCTTGCATTAAAAATATTAATCTCAGCCAAACTCAGGAGCCACTGTTTTTCCTAGATAAAGTTGCATTAACAACAAAGAGAGAAGAAGAAGAAAAATCACATACAATCTTAAACAAATAGGCAAACACTGAATTATTTGCCCTGGAATATTCCATTTAGTTAAGAAGGACAGCACACCTGGAAACACTGCAGAGTTTGCTGCAAATGTTGCTCCTCCATTGGGAGACAATCCTGCCATTTTAGAAATGAACTGAGAGTAGTTATTAGGGATGAGTAGCATATCCAAGTTGCAGCAATGGCCATATAGGCTAAAAGGCCATCTTATATGGAGTGAAGTGGCTACGATCAATGTTACTTTCTGGAGGTTGGGGGAAATAGAAGCCTTGAGCTAGAGAAATCACAGTATGAGATGAGGATAAATTTCTGAAAGGCACAAATCTTTCAGTGTATCAAAAAATTAAATATTTACTGTACTATATTCATAGAAAACTGCAGGAATTTGTTTATGCAGTCACTAAAAGTCAACATTGACCTGAATGCACAAAACAAATAGAATATTCTCTTTGTTTTTCTTCCTTTGATTAAATGGAGAAAATTAAATATATGCGATATTGAACAACATTGCTTTCCCCAGTGCAATGATCTGCAAATTTTGTATGGGTTACATTCAGGTAAACCTGAAGATAAACAAAGGGGAAAAAATGAGGGGGGAAAAATCAGGTTTTCATAATGAAATAAATATGTAGAACTAAGGGTCTGTTAAAAATCGTTATATTTGATTTGTTTGTAAGTGATCTAATGCAACTCTTTTCTAATTACAGATCGGTTGGGAGACACAGGTCCTGGAATTCTTGCAAAACACATTTAATTATGGCCGGGTTCACACAGCTTAATCAGTATGGGTATTATAGTTTAAGATATCTGAAGGAATCCAGGTTAGAAAATCTAATCTAGGGTAAGAGGCTGCGTGGTACTGTGAAGAAGCAGGTTTTTAGATCATTCAAAGGCTTCATAATGGAGATTCTAGCCAAAAGCAAAATGTAAAGAGTAAAAGACAAGAAAGATGAAAAAAAGATTACATTTGGGGGGGGAGGTTTTTATTGCATACTTAGAGTGATTGCTTTTGATCCAACATGACTGGTTTTGGGATTATGATAAACAGCTTTACTAAAAACATCATGTATAAAATTCTTCATTAAAAGATGATATTTCAGTCATCTAAGACAGAAAGAAAACCCTGAAATGTATTTTGAATTAAAATGTACACGAAGTGCCTGTGTTTTGTTTAATTTTATTATCATGTTACATGTAGCAGCCTTAATGGAGTACAATTTCTCTTTTGCTAGGAATTCCTTTGCTAGGCATTCTTGTGATGAGACCTCAGATGCCTCTACAGACAAGTGAAATTTGAGTTGCATACTCTAATGAAAATCATATTGACAGATTTGGATGTTGCCCAGTATAACTACAGATTGAATATATTCACCTTTTATTATTCCAGATTATTTGTTTACATTCTTGTCAAGCTAGCTATTACTTCAGAAAAGCCACTTAAAACCAATTGTTTAACTCCCAATTAAAATCATTGTTGAAAAGAATGAGGAGGGTTATTTTTTTCATCTTGAGTAATATATTATATTCCAGCAAGGTCTTCTGGCAAATAAAGGAATTCAGTAGTCAATAATATGTACTATTTATTCAGGAGAGGAAAGTAAAATAAATACAAGAAGTTCTTGAAGAGTGGACATATTGTTTAAAAGGTTGAGTTGACTGCATAATTCAAAAGGAAGAAAGAAAATAGAATTGATATTTTAATGTAATTTAGTACATTTAGGAGCAATCAAATTTATATCGCTATATTTTTAATGCCTTGGCAACTTACTCTGTGGGGAGCTTAGGATAAAATGTCATATTTAAATAATTGGAAAGGTCTCTTTTGAATCCAATAGGCCTAAGGCCACGTAGAGTAGGATTATAAGTTAAAAACATAATTTTCTCCTTTTTAATCATGATGAATATTAAGATAAAAAGTATATACAGGTAGTCCTCGACTTATGACCACAGTTAAGCCCAAAATTTCCATTGCTAAGCAAGGCAATTGTTAATTGAGTTGTGCCTCACTTTATGACTTTTTTGCCACCGTTGTTAAGCAAATCACTGAAGTTTTTAAGTGAATCTGGTTTTTACCATTATCAGAAGGTTACAAATAATGATCACATGACCTATGACTTGCCAAGTACCTGAATCTTGGCCATGGGGTGCTGAAACAGACATACGAAAACCAGTCATAAGTTACTTTTTTGTCAGTTGTAACTTTGAAGGGCCACTGAATGAAGTGTTACAAATCAAGCACTACCTACAGTTGTTTCTAAAGTTGTTTTTCTTTAGTCCCTTTATAGTACCAGAATTCAGAAATAGGAAACTATTTTATTTCAAGCCCAGAACACTGTGCTAATAAAACAAACTCCAAAATGTCAAGAATATGCCATAAGGACAAAACATGCAGTAAGCAACAAATGAGAATTCAAAATAATCCCTTTGTTTTGCTTTTCATACAGAATAGGTGAGGCAGCAGCCTTTGCTGACTGTTACCTTTCTTTCAACTTACAACAGGGGTTCTCAACCTTGGCAACTTTAAGACATGTGGACTTCAACTCCCAGAAGGCTGAGGAATTCTGGGAATTGAAGTCCACAAGTCTTAAAGTTACCAAGGTTGAGAACCCCTGACTTACAACAAGGTTAACTAAGAGCATGATTATTAATACATTAACTATTGCCCTATAGAATTGCCATAAAATAGCATTGAATGCTTAATTTCTTTTTTTCAGCATACCTATACAAACAGTCCCAGAAAGTCAGCAAAGAGCATCATAGCGCCTGATTCACTTCAGTGTAGCCTATGAACAACAGAAGTTATAAAAAGATAATACTTTGGCTACTGATTGGAATTTTCTTTCTGTTCCTAATGCAGAGTAAACATTTTGGCACCTGGCAATATGCCAGCAGCCTCCAACTACTACAATAAAAACCAATAACTCACAATACAGTAATATAACTTTTCTAATCTTGCTTCCTTAAAGGGGGAAAAATCTATAATCCTACCTACTGAGCAAGCAGGAAACCTAGAAAAATCTTTATCATCAATTAGCTATCTAGAATCATCTCTGAATACAGTACATTTCCTTATTGCACCCAGAAGATGCAGTGATTGAGGCCATCAGTAGAATAACACTGTTTCTGAGCATGTCTTTATAAAAGATCAGAACATAGAACATAGAACCATAGGACTGGGCCTCAGAGGTCATCTAGTCCAACCCACTGTTTAAGGCAGGAGACCTTATAGTACCATTCTGGAAAAACGGCTTCCATTGATTAATTATTCTGACTGTCAGGAAATTTCTCTCTTAGTTCCAGGTTGCTTCTCTCCTTGATTGGTTTCCATCCGTTGCTTCTTGTCCTGCCTTCAGGCACTTTGGAGAATAGGTAGACCCCCCCTTTCTTTGTGGCAGCCCCTCAAATATTGGAGCACTGCTATTATGTCACCCCTAGTCCTTCTTTTCATTAAACTAGACATACATACATACCAGTTTCTTCTTCCTTTCTCCCTTCACCTGCCCTTTCTCCTTTTATCTAATTTTGGCCAATAGAAGCAAAGATGAACCAGACTCTTACATTTTATTGTTAGCTAAGTTGGGGAGATTTAGCCAATTTGACAATCACCACATCCAAAACCATGACCCAATCATAGATGTTTAGATTTGTATGGAGCTTAGAAACAACTGGTGTATTATGGTCCCAAGACTGGAAAAACCATTTGTTAGGAAGGATTTTGCTCACCTTATTTTGAATGGCACACGAATGATACTGAATGTGTCATGAGGAACGGAAATGGTCAGACCAGGAAGATCATATCTGAATTTGGAGTTTAGTTCTAAAAACTGATTTAATTCTATACAAATTTGTAATTTGATGGGAAGAGTTGAACCAGTTGAGATAGAAAGGCATGGTGAATGCTGTTGCAATAAACTCAATTTAGCTATTGTTTTCCTTAACATGTATCTTTTTGTTTGTTTGCTGTTTCTTGCTCCTTTTCTCTATTTCGCAAAATGTTGTTTACCTTGAAAAGGAATGAGGTGGTAGGTTTACAAAAATATATGTATTGATCTATTCACTATGAATCAGTTTCCTTTAAAGATTCTATTTGGTAAAAATTTATAAACATATTCAAAAAAGTCCCTTCAATTTTCTATTTGATTTGCAAGGACCCAATATGATCTGACACATTGATTCTGTTAGTAATTGAATTCAATCTGTGGTGCGATGATTTGACCAAATTGTGTTAAAATCAAAGTTTTATACATTTGCTGCAACAAGAATTTGCAGAGAAGCATCTAAATCAGGGGTTCTCAACCTTGGCAACTTTAAGACTTGTGGACGTCAACTTTCAGAATTCCTCAGCCAGCAAAGCTGGCTGAGGAATTCTGGGAGTTGAAGTCCACAAGTCTTAAAGTTGCCAAGGTTGAGAACCCCTATAAATGTTGTTAATTGTAAAAGATTGTAGGAATTAACATAATTCTGCAACATCATAACACACTCAGTTGCTGTAGCACTTTGACCTGGCAAATTAACAGTTCCCCAAGACAAGCATGACAATTATTCTTAGTTAGTCATGGCACAAAAACAGCAACCAGCCTCAGCCTCAAAGGCATTCTAATTATTATAGAACAAATGCTTTCTATTAAAAATCAGAGACAGTGAGATACCATGATGTGTGCCATTTTGGCTAAGAAATTGTATAAGCTTTGATTTTTGTTTTTAAACATACCAAGGGTATTTTTAAATTTTATTCTACAATAAAGGACATACAAGGGTTTTAAAAATTTTTATTAGCGGCAAGAAGGTTATGCTGGCAACCGGAAAACTAATAAGCTAAAATTGCTTCATATGTTTCTTATTATATAATCAACTCACCCCAGTCTCAAGCCAACTTTTAAAAAGCCCATGCAGAAATTATTTCTTCCTTTATGCACTTCTTGTCCCATTTTGCCAGAGCAGCAACAATTTTTATGTCTTGATATAATTTCTTATCAAATCTCCTAAACTATACATTGTTGTCCCAAAGGTGCCTTTTCCCCCCCAAAAGGTAACTGGACTTTGTTTTTCCTTGACGACATTTTGCTTTTCATCCAAGAAGCTTCTTTCATTCTGAGAAGAACTGAAGAAACTTCTTGAATGAGAAGCAAAACATCTTCAAAGAGAAAAAAAAGTCCGGTTGCCTTTTTTTTTTTTAAAAAAAAAGCACTTTTGGGACAACTATGATCCAAAATCTGAAAATCTCCATAAACTTTCTTGTAACCAATTGCCATGTGGAATACCCATTTGCTATTTCTGTTAACCATTCACACAATCTCCAACATATACTCCAATTTGTTCCCTCCCATCCTTATCTGCAAACCCCAAACTTCATTCATATATTAAATTAAGATATTATCCTTTTAGGGCTTCCTCCTATCTACCTCCTTGTGATTATTTTTTTATAGTAGAGTCTTTTTATTAAGGTCTGTTCCCAGAATTCTGCAGGTTACCAAAGTATTATTTTGTTACTTCTGTAAACCTTGAGTTTTCTCAAGCCTGGTGATATCTTCCATTTGCATATATTTTATGGTTGGTTTGACTATATCTTCCATGGCACTCACAAAGAGAACACAGAAAGAGATGAGACAGGGTCATTAATGAGTTCGACCATAGGATTATGAGCTATTTATTTACTTATTTGATTTTTATCACTTCCTTATTTTTTATAAATAAGTCAAAGTGGTAGGAGCACAGTGGCTCACGTGGTTAGGACGCTGGGTTAAAGGTTAGCAAATCCATGTTCAAGACCTGAGTGCTGCTGTGTGATGGGATGAACTCCTATCATTTGCTCCAATTCCTTAATGTGGACATGAAAGAAGCCCCATGGGTGTCCCCTGAGCAATGGTGATGTCACCAGCTAATCCTTTCAACCTAGAAGTGCCATGAAAAGTGCCTCCGACACGAAAGGGATAAGGGGACTCAAGGTGATGAATGTACCTAACATTCTTTTCTCCTCATATTTTCCCCACAACAATCTTGTGAGGCGAGTTGGACCGAGAGAGAGAGTGATTGGCCCAAAGTGTGGAGTTGGCATAGAATAAAATAAAATAAAAATCTGTTATATCTCATCCAAGTTTGAAAATCTGCTGTAATGAAGGGATGCAGGTGGAAAAAGGAGAAAAGAAAAGTTCTGTTGTGCATGTAGAAATCTGCTCGTGCAGCTTTGATCTCCCACTGAATCTCCAGAAGTTAAATAACTGAGTGGCGGAACAGATGCACATTGAATCTAAAACATGTGTATGCAAATTTGCACTCATATACCTAATTCAGCATCTTTCTTCTTTTTCATTCCCCTTCACTTTCCAACTTATCTAGAGAATAGTGCAACTATTTAAATCAAAGTTATTCTAGGGTAAATACAAACCAAATCAAACTAATATTGATGAATTACCAAGAATATAATTCTTATTCATGAGCTGCATTGTTTTACTGTGTGCTTTTGGGTTAAAGTCACCTTGGTGAGATGGGGGTATAGAAGTTAAATGAAGAATGGATGGAAGAGAAGGAGGGAGGGAGGAAGGAAGGAAGGTGTTTTGAATTGACTTGAAGACCTCTTTCTTCACCCAAGCTTTTGGTGAGGGAAAATGAATTGTCCTTTGGATTATGTGGGTTTTTGTTTCTCTTTGATTCCTGAATGGTTTTTGTCATCCTTGTCATCTCTTATTCTTGTCTTTTTGTCTGTTATTGTTTTGATTTTTAACATTTTTTTTTGCTTCTGAGTCAACCAGTCATTGGGAGTCAGGTAGCATACAGATGATACTGCCACTCATAGTCTTCAACTGCTTACTTATCAGGGGATACCCTGCTCATATCAGTGTTAACCTGGTTATCTACAGGCTCTCCAATTATCTGTTTGATGTGTCTCTGGATGTACTTCAGTTCTCAAGCTAAGTTAATGCATTGTGGGATTCTAAGTGAAATAGTCCAAAAAAAAGAGGCCTTGCTTCTTTCCTTCAGACTTTACTCCATATACAGTAATTGAGGAACAGGTTCTATTGGACTAATACCTGGAGAACACCACCCTTATTCTTTCTCTATCACCTGAATAGCAATGTTTGGGACTGTTCCTCTAGCATGGACTAAGAACTCTCCAAAGCTTTAATTAAGATTCTGCAGAATTTTGGTCAGATATGCAAGGACATATCAACTAACATTCCCAGGTGAAAGACCTCAAATACATATATAGGCCATTTCACACAAGCAATTTCAAACCGTGCAATCACATTGACTAATCTACATATGATCATTTATGTGAGCAAGTGAAAATTCCCAAAACATTTGCACATGTATGTCACAATAGTGGAATTTCCATAATAACCTACTATAGGATTTGTACCCTTATCTATAGTAGATATTTCCCAGCACAGCATGCAGTTCCACTGTAGCCAGCCTGTGCCTTTGCTCCCTCATAAACAGAGCAACCATTTGCTTATCTGTTCCATGCTGTTTCAGCTAACTTTGCATTCTAATAATGAAGTCTGTTTGGCTAGGGCTAAATTTTCTTTATTAGGACTAAATTCCTCATAAATCCCCTAAATTCTTCTAGGTTCATTCATCTTGTACTGTGAATTGCCAACAGCCTACTCTTGGAACAGAGGGAATAATTAAAAGGATATAACAGTCTGCCTCATCTCTCCTCAGTGTGCAAATACTGAGACCAACCCTCTTAATTTAGATTTGCTATAGTTTTTCTTTCTTTTTTATTAATCAAATTTTAATGGTCATATTAAAGCAATTGTTTCTCCTAAAATTTGTCTGAAAGTTACTGGTTTCTAATTTTTACCACTAATGGTTTATCATTTTTGTACTATATTGATATTTTATTTGACCCCCTAATGTAGCTTCAAATGTTAAGTAAGTTAATATTCTATTATTATATGAGGTTAGGGCAAACATTCAGATGCTAGTTTAGTGAAACCTGATGACTCCTTAGAAGCTTCTCCCTCTTTTCTTAATCTTTAATATCAGATTTTGGTATAAGTAATATTAAAAAATTACTGAAAAGAAGGGCCTGGTGTGTCATGATAGCAGTCTTCCAAAAATGAGGGGATGTCACAGAGAAGAGGGGTCAACCTATTCTCTAAAGAACCTGTTAGTAGGACAAGAAGCAATGGATGGACACTAATCAAGGAGAGAAGCAGCCTAGAACTAAGGAGAAATTTCTTGATAGCAAGAACAATTAACCAGTGGCTTGCCTTCAGAAATGGTAGGTGCATCATCACCGGAGGTTTTAAAGAAGAGATTGGACAGCATTTGTCTTAAATAGTATAGAGTTTCCTGCCTGAGCAGGGGGTTGGATCTTCAACTCTTATTCTGTTATTCTGTATTCTGTGTTACTACTCTAAATTCAGATATTTTATACTGAAAAATTAAGTTATCATCTTTTTTAGACTGTCATTGGAATTCTATAGTTTAAATCAAGAACTCATTAGGATACTAAGGATGAATTTTAGTGCTATTCCATTTGCTCAATCTATCCATCTATCAGGGCAACCATGACTGAATCAAAACTGCCATTGATCATCTTCTCCAAGACCTTGTATAACTGTAGCTCCATCTCTTTCTCTACAACTTTTTCCAAAGATCTGAAGTTGGAGACAGAGTTTCCATTTCCATTGAATCCAATCTCCTTGGAGAATGAGTGAAACATTTTCTGTCACAGCCCTTACTTTATAGTGATATTTATGGGTGGTGGTGGTCATAACCTCTAGAATTATTTGTTTCTTTGCCACTGTCACTCTGGAATTTGGTTCAGACTAAATATCATTTGGTTAACATGTCTTAATGAAAGCTTGAAAAAAAAATCAGCCACCACCAGTATTCATTTGGCTATAAACAAATTCTTCTGAATGGAAATGTAAATATTATTAAGAGAACTACAACACATGACAAAAGCAGAACAATGGTCCAACCAGTTCTTGTCACTTCTTATCCAAAAGAGAAAAATCTTTCAACAGTTAATATTTTTAAAGTTACTGTGTCAGTTGTGCTTGTTCCTGCCAATAGGAAAAACAATGTAGTGCAATAAGAGCAGTGAGTTTAAAATAATTCTTAGATTTTGTTTTATTAAATCCAGGGTTAGGAGTATAAGTTGCAGCACGTATTTCATAGATCTTCATTTAAATTAAGGGGACTGAATAGGGTTCTGCTCTGGTAAAATAATATTATACCTCATATGAAATTATCAGTTTGATCTGAGATGGCACCTGTATTTGGCACCTGTATTTAAATTTATATACCTTTGGTTTGTAATTGAAGAAATTAGCAGTTCAATCCCAAGATTTGGATGGCTCCCACCTTTAGGTCATTCAGAAAATATTGAGGACCTGTTGTTCTTCAGGCCTGAAGGACAGGTTATTTGGGTCATCTTTTTTGTTTTGTTTTTTCCTCTTTTTTCTTTTGGTTTGATTTGTGTTTGTTTGGTTTTGATATTTTGCTCTTCTGGTCTGTTGTATTTTTATATGTTGTTTTTTTGGTTGCAAGGTACCCAGAGTCACTTGGGAGTTGGCAGGTGCCAGAACTCACACACATCATACAACTCGCCTTGCCTACCCTAAAAGGTTTACCTTTGTAGTTGAAAAAAAAAACTCTTCAATTTTTAGTGTATCTAAAAGACTAGGATTTTGTTCAAGGCAACTCTGGAAAATCCATCGAAAAAAGGTGCTGGAACTCCGTTCTGGTGCGTTCTATGACAAAAAAGCCCTAGGAGTCGGTGTGGCCTATAAATTCATTCACTCAAATCAATCCTAGGCATATTTACTTAAGAGGGTAAGGCTGAATTCATTCCTCCCCTTTTATTACATGGTGTATGGAATTACATCTGAAATAGTTTTGTAATCTCTTTCTGATGCATTATCAAGCGGGTAAAATTAAACAAGAAATGTATACATTGTCTTGGAAAACGTATGCATACTGCTTGTTAGATGTCCCTGGAAAAAGTAGATCAGTAGTATAGAGTGTCTAGTTAGAAAATAGGGACTGGTAGTATTGAATTTATAATTCAATAAAGTTGTAAAAAGTTGGAAAACACTGTAAAGTTTTTTTATCATGATGTTGCTAGTATTGTATAAAAAGACCCAATAATTTGCAGCTTGTTTTTGGTGCTTTTTGTTGTTGTTCCAAATGCTGCTTTTTAATAAGCTCCTAAAAGTCTTCATCTGAGTAATTTTGGCTTCACTGAACAGAAGAACAGATAGATATAGCCCACCTTCCCTCCTTCCTCCCATCATGCATCTTGACCACTTTCTTGAGGTTTCTGGCATACCTTTAGTGTCCAAAGTTATGTGAGTTTGACTCATTTCCCCTCTTATTTCTTGCAATGTGTTCCCAGCAGTTTCTTCATATGTTGGGACTGAATTTGTGCATGAAGATAAATTATTATTTATTAAATTTATATACTCACCACTTGCAGTTCAGGGTAACTCTGAGTGACTTACAATATAATAAAACAGACATAATAGACATAATAGAGACTTCCTATTTAATTTCTGCATGCAATTCCATCTGGAGAATCTGCATTTGAAGTGTCCATGAACTTCAGTTTTGATTTATCTTATTGTTTGTCTTGCTGAATTTATTCTTGTAGTTATTGTCTTATATAATTACTAGAATAGAGATTCAAATTGTAAATGGGTTTTTAACTAAGCATGGCTTGTTTTCCATCACACTAAAGTACAATGACTCCCACTTTCTGTCTACCATATTGAGTTCAATCAGCTCATGACGAAATATGGTGTACAATATAATGGGTTATTATTTTCATATTCCTGTAAGCGACTTATTAAATTACCATCCAATGGACTTACAGGTTTATTCTGTCAACTCCTGTTGAATGATATAGCTTGCTAAAATCAAATGGTCCTTAAATCTGTTTGAATTGAAGTCCATGACATAAAAAAAACTGACTGGGCTATGACTTATCATAATACTTGGGACTGTATAATAAAATAACAGTAGCAGGCATTGTAAATGTGATGGGATTTGAAAGCGATCTGAAAAACGCATTGGGGATCTTATAAGATAAATTTCTCATTATGTCAGTCAGAAAATAAGGCAACCATTAATCCAATGGCAACCCATTTTACAGATTATAAAAGAGTTCGCTTTCTGAATCTATATTCCTCAATATTATAAATCAGTCTGGAATCCTAATCTTTGCTGTTTAATATTACATTAGCTTGTACAATACAAATGGTATTAGTCATGTCTGGTGGGGCATCCAGTACCAGATGTCCTTTTTTTTTTTTCCAAGTAAAGGTCTTATTGTTTTTTGGCCCTTAAGAGTTTTCATCTGTATGTAATTTACACTGTAACAAACAATTGGTGTGTATTTTCTATATTTTGCTTTGTTTTCTGTTTATGCTGGCTCAGCACATTATATCTTAGTTTTCTAATCTGATAAACTGGAAACAGTCCTAGACTCTGTCAGCAATGAGATTCCCCCCTCCCCCATTTTTCTTTTGGAAATAATGGTGTTTGTTATTGTTATTACTGTTGTTTTAAAAGCTATAAAATGTTTTAATGCAAAACCTGGATAGTTATATGCCTTCTCTTTTAAATACTGACTACACCATACTATGGAGAAAAGACCAATAGAAGAAATTCTTCAGGTAGGAACCATGGAAGAAAATCTCGGAAATCTGTATTGGATAGTCATATTTCAATCTACTTCTGCTTTCATTGAAGCAAGAAGAGGAACAAACAACAGATAAATGGTATGGCACAGTGAACGTGCATCTTCAATTGTTTGGATGGAAGTTCATATTCAAGCTCTACATACTATACAGACTTCCACCTATAGCATTAGTTGTCCAAGAAGATTGTGAAGGCACCCTTGATAATTGCGTTGTGAGCTTTACATCTGTACTGGACATAGAGCAACATGTTTTGTAGACAAACTGATCTTGGCCTTCTCCTTTATTTCATGCAATCCAAACCCAACACAACAATGTTTAAACAATGACAAGTGACTATTGCAATGCAGGAACTATTTATTTTATGTCACTTCCTACAGTGTAAAAGGTCTCAAAAATTAAATAAAATACATTCAATTAAAATACAGAAAGGTAATTATACAATGAATATTTAAATATTTATAAACATGCTTTGAAAACACAAATAGAAAGAGTATTCAGATAAGGTTAACATATCAAGATGGTTATTTCTCAAATTAACTCAATTTTTCTGGTTGACTTGTCTAGTCTTCTCCATGCAGGGACCCATCTGACATTTCTCTAAAATATCTGCTCTAGAATCAAGATTCCATAAGAAGAATTGTCTGCTATGGAGCAATGTTCTATTAAGGAATGTTTATCTATCTATCTATCTATCTATCTATCTATCTATCTATCTATCTATCTATCTATCTATCTATCTATCTCTATCTCTATCTCTATCTCTATCTCTATCTCTATCTCTATCTCTATCTCTATCTCTATCTCTATCTCTATCTCTATCTCTATCTCTCTATATATTATCTATCTATCTATCTATCCATTCATCTGGAGGTCTATACATATAAACAAATAATATCAATACAGCAAAAATATACAAAATTAAAAAATAGAAAGTAAGAAAAGGGAAAAAGAGAAGAAAAGGAAAGAGAAGAGAAGAAAACACATTAGTTATATTTTCTACTTTCTTTCTATTGAGTAATTATTATCTTCTTTCTTTCTTCATCCTCTGATTTTTAATCATCAGGAATATTTTATTTCTGAGTAAGTTCCTGTAAAAAACCAAGAAGAAATGTCCTTCTTTTCCTCTGCTATGTTAAACGAATACTTGCCTTCTGAACTTGAGCTGAGTGTACCATTTCTGGAGCACTATGAACAATCTAATTCCTAATAAATTGGTGGCTCTGATGTAATCCCATCTCTTTTGTTTATCTGTGGCTGTTTCATTTAGCTGATCCAATGTTTTTCTGATTGTTTCACCAAAAAGCAATGCGGTCCTAATGACTTTGATTGTGACTGTTTCCTGAAGTTTCCCCTTTTCTTTTAAAGCCATGGTAAAATGCTTTAACTTGCAGATTATTGATTATTGTGGACTTTCTCTAGATCCTAAATGAGTTTTCTACAAGGAAAAGCATGACCTCCCACTGTCATTAGGAGAGTCTCCTGAATGCAGAATGTGTTTTTTTCTCCCTCCCTCTTCCAAAAGAGACAGGATAAGTAATTTAGTAAACCACTCTCATTACAGAGCTACTGACAGACAGGCCTATTGCTTGCCCCCAACAGGCAGATGTATGAAGGTGAGAACATAGAAAGAACTGTGGAATGGAAAGATGAATGGATGGATAGATCACTCACGCACCAGTTGCTAAGAGGAGGTCAGGCCTGTTGCTGAAATTCAGAATAAGATCAAGATTTCAGGAAGAGAATGGTGACATCCATCAATCATCTTGTTCATTACAGCAATATCAAAAGGTCTGAGTTCCCAGGAGAAAGAAGGCACTAGTCATCCTATATTCTCACAGATGGCATTTCAGAGAAGACTAACCTTTCACATTTTCAGCATTAAAAGAATGAAGAGCACGTGTTTAATGAAATATATATTTCACATACACACAAACAACACATAGACACACATTGCTATTTTTCTTAGCATTTGTCCCACATGGTTTCAGGGTTAAGATCCAATTGTTTCTGCACTGCACTCATCCAGTTCTTTATAATATTATGAAGGGGATTGTTGAATCAGCCTGCTTATCTCAGAGTCTGACACTGATTGTGGGGTAGGGACAGGGAATGACTGGTCCAAGTTCTCTCATTTGGCTTCTGTTCCTAAGGGAGGACTGTAAGCAGTGTTGGGTTCAGCCAGTTTGCACCTCTTCAGCAGAACCAGTAGCTAATTTTTTTGTTGCCCAGGCCCAGAATGGACTTCTGGAAGCAGCATCCACACAGAGAGCTGGTTGTTCACATATATTTGAATACCACCACTGACTATAACCTGGTCTCCTTGTTTCTTGTCCATGCACTTGTCCACTAAAATTCTGCTGGCTATTGTTTACATACATAGCATGTGTGTTTCTGTCTGTGTTACATGTAAAGGTAAAGCTTTCCCCTGTCCAGTTGTGTCTTACTCTAGAGGTGCTCATCTACATTTCTTAGCAGATGGAGCCCACATTGTCTGAAGACACTTCTGTGGTCATGGGGCCATCATGACTATATGTCAAGGTGCATGGAACATTGTTACCTTCCCACTGAACTGATACCTATTTATCTACTTGCATTTGCATATTTTTGAACTGCTAGGTTGGCAGGAGGTGAGGCAAGGAACAGGAACTCACTCCATTGCAGTGTTCAGGTCTTGAACCCAGGGTGTCAGTTTTCCAACTGGCAAGGTCAGCATCTTCAACCAATCAGCCATCGCACTCCCAAGTGTTATATGTACATACACTTTTTAAAAGTTTTATGGAATTTCTTTTTGGGCATAATCAATCCTTTAAAAAAGGTACAAGGAGGCTAAATTTGTACATTTGTCAACATAAAGTGCTTGTTCCTCACTGAACATGCCCAGTTACATGGGCATCAATAAGTAATTCAGTCATGCTCAGTGCTGAAAATGCATGCAGATCCCAGAGATGCTACAAATTATACTATTGGGAATATACACCTGGAAAAATCATCCATGAACTGGCAGGTCATAAAGGAGGGCCAAACTAAACACAATCCCCCCAAGAAGGAGATGGCAAACCATTTCCAGATTCTACCAAGAATACCAAACAGGCATTCACTATTCAATCAACAATATTGAAAATAAGCTACCCCAGCATACCTCTCACATGATTAGAATATATGCCACAAGTTCTGGGCAAGAGCAATATTAGTAGCATTACTGCTTGATGTATAAAAACTGGAAAGACATCCAGCTGCTAATGTACCCAACGAAAAGATAAGTTTTATGCTCCAAAATCTTTAGCAAACCATTAGTATGAACCAAGGCAAATTTGATGTTGTCAAAACAGACATGTCAATGGGCAGGTCATACTAAACTTTGACTTTCAGGGGATCAGTGACTTAAAATGGATTCAGTTCATTTCAGAGGAGCATCAGATCTACTACAGAAAAGAAAACCATATAAGAAATAGCTTTGTGGCTCTGATTCTGAATATCATTTAATGGATTAGATCTGATCAATCCAGCACCTGAAAAGCTCTGGATTTATGACACCAACAAATATCCCAAAATGTAAAAAGAAAAGAAGGTGAAATGGCTGCCTGCAGAAATGTCGAAAATAGGTGGGGGAAAAAAGTGGAAAAATTAAAGTCAATTGAAAATGAGTTCCCCAGAAGATAAGGCAGTTAGATGTTATCACTGATGAGATAAGTAAGAGCTTACAAGAACCGAAGGATAATCTATTACAGGGGTGTCAAACTGCTGGCCAGCGGGCTGGATATGTCACACAGAAGCCGTGCCCACCCCAGCTCCAGCTATGTGAAAAAAGTTGTGATATGACACGTCATGTGACGCAGCAAGTTTGACACCCCTAATCTAATTGGTTGTGATGAATCAGAAGTGTTATAATGACTTAAGGATATTGCAAGATTGAGTTAGGCTGATGGTTTCTTAGTTATACAAGCTATCAGAGCAATCCAAGCTCCCTTATCTAAATATTCAATTTTTATTTCAAAGCAATAATTTTGTTAATGTTACTTATATGAGATAGTCATTTACATTTTTAAAATTGTTAACAAAGAAATAAGGGATTTCTGAGATAGCTATTTTGAGTTATTTAACTCTCTTCAGTCAGAACTCACCCTTTCCGGGATTCGAACCTGGGCAGTCTGCATGCTAGGCAGAAGCTTTAGCCTCAAGCCACAGGCTCTCTCCCGCTTTGTTAACAGTCAGGGAGTGAATATGTTTGTCAAGTGGTTATTTTTTAGATTGCACCCTGTAAACCCAAATATGGGAGGAAGAAATCATTCTTTCCTTTGCTTGTTTCAGCTCAACCCAGAGCCATCTGCAAGCACAAATATATATATATGTTTTTTTTAAATTGTTAACAAAGAAATAAGGGATTTCTGAGATAGCTATTTTGAGTTATTTAACTCTCTTCAGTCAGAACTCACCCTTTCCGGGATTCGAACCTGGGCAGTCTGCATGCTAGGCAGAAGCTTTAGCCTCAAGCCACAGGCTCTCTCCCGCTTTGTTAACAGTCAGGGAGTGAATATGTTTGTCAAGTGGTTATTTTTTAGATTGCACCCTGTAAACCCAAATATGGGAGGAAGAAATCATTCTTTCCTTTGCTTGTTTCAGCTCAACCCAGAGCCATCTGCAAGCACAAATATATATATGTTTTTTTTTACAGGGTGCAATCTAAAAAATAACCACTTGACAAACATATTCACTCCCTGACTGTTAACAAAGCGGGAGAGAGCCTGTGGCTTGAGGCTAAAGCTTCTGCCTAGCATGCAGACTGCCCAGGTTCGAATCCCGGAAAGGGTGAGTTCTGACTGAAGAGAGTTAAATAACTCAAAATAGCTATCTCAGAAATCTCTTATTTCTTTGTTAACAATTTTTTTAAAAAAACATATATATATATATATATATATATTTGTGCTTGCAGATGGCTCTGGGTTGAGCTGAAACAAGCAAAGGAAAGAATGATTTCTTCCTCCCATATTTGGGTTTACAGGGTGCAATCTAAAAAATAACCACTTGACATATATATATATATATATATATATATATATATATATATATATATATGTCTTTGGTTCTTCGGGTTTTCTCCCACGTAGAATTTGAAGTGTCTACATGGGAGAAAACCCGAAGAACCAAAGACCTACATAAAAACACCCGTGAAAACCTCAGAAAACAAATATATATATATATAATGTTTTCTGAGGTTCAGAATATATATATATATTTGTTTTCTGAGGTTGTCACCACCACACATCCATGCAAAAAGCAAACCCAAACCCACATTGATGATGAGGCACGACCACAAAGCAGAAGCCAGACCACAGCTGCATCATTAGCCACTTTAAACCCCTTCAATCCATACATGAAACAAACTGACACCCACCATGAAGATGAGGCACGACCATGAACACGAAGCCAAACAGCTATGCAGCTCACCATCTCTAATCCCCCTGCAACTCAGACTAACCTGAACACAACAAAGCCCCCACCCAAACAGAACACTCCCCCATCCAATCAGAACACAGCCAACCCCCCATCCAATCAGAGCACAGCCAAGCCCCTAACCAATCAGAACACACCTCCACCCAATCAGAACACAGCCAAGCTCCCAGCCAATCAGTTCATACCCCCACTGGCAGTTAAAGGGAAGAAACAGCTATGATCACACATTGCTCCTAGAAGCACGACGCCGAAAGCACGAGCCTGAAGATGACGAACGGGACTTCATCGAAACGTCGCCAAGACACTTCAAATTCTATGCGGGAGAAAACCCGAAGAACCAAAGACCTACATACAAACACCCGCGAAAACCTCAGAAAACATATATATATATGTATACATCCATTCTATAAGAAAGTGAACTATTCTGGAGCTTAATATAAAGCTAAACTCAACAATTTTGCTCAATTAAGTATGAATTTATGAACAGGAAACCATGTAACCAAACAACGAAAGGAATCTGAATTTTGGATTTTTCAAAGTTTTCAACTTTTTCTTTTAAAATGCAATTTTGGAAAACAATAATCTTGATAGCACATTTTTGTGGCAGCTGAATAAAGGATTAAGCTGACAGTTCCTATTACTGCGATCATACTTTGCAATCAAATGGCATGACAGTGAAGCCTTTTTAAAAATTTAAATAGTTTACTAAACTATGAAGTATCCAGCAACTGATAAAAAAAAATAACAATGTCTTCAATTTCCCATGGCTTATGAAATGCTGGCATAAGTCACATCCAATTTCATGATGGAGAAAGTGTCTTTTGCAATGCTTCCCACCCACAAAGGAAGTTCCAGTGTCTGAGAACAGAAAGAACGCCTTTAGGATATGGTTTTTAATGGTTCGACCTTATATAATGCCATTCTGAGCACTGCATTTATCTCAACAAGATTTTCAGAAACCTTTACACTATTTCAGAATGCATCTCACATTATCTTTAATGAACCAAAACCTACCAGTTTAATTATACTTTAGTACAGGGGTTCTCAACCTTGGCCACTTTAAGACTTGTGGACTTCAACTCCCAGAATTCCTCAGACAGCAAAGCTGGCTGAGGAATTCTGGGAGTTGAAGTCCACAAGTCTTAAAGTGGCCAAGGTTGAGAACCCCTGCTTTAGTAGCTGTTGTTAATAGGATAAGATGCATTGGTAGTGGAAACACTGACAACCCATCATTTGCACATTATCTCCCCTAAGATTGTGATGTAAAGTATCTGCTATCATGTCATTACACTCCTGAACTCTTTTTAGCAGACTCCTCACTATTGGTAACCAATTTCCCTCTCCCACTTCAGTTTCCCACCAAAATCTGTTTCAGAAAAAGGTTGGGAAAGTTGAAGAGGGAGAAGAAGAAAAGGAGTTCACTAGTATTAATTGTAGTAGTGGTAATTAGACTAAATGAAATCAAAGACGGGAGGCTACAGATTTTGCAATTCTCTTGCAAATTCAGACTTTGCTTTAAAAATAAATAACTGTTCAGAACAGTTATTAAAATACTGGCACTACATTTATTTGGAAACTGTCTCTAGTGTTCTTTCTCAGCATCAGACCATACTGTTATTTCAAATTATTGATGGCATTTTCCTAGAGAGGAGTTTGGCAGAAACTGCAGAGAGATCACTGAGTGGTATAAAGACTTGACTGTTGTGATGGCTGTGGTGAACAATCTCATCTGATGATAAATTGCCTAGCTGAGAAGTCATTCATCATGCCACAGGCTCTGAAATGATTTGCATGGCTTAAATCTAAAACCAGAGATGGAAAAGCAATACTCAACTGAATATTGAGACTGTTATAGATAGATAGATAATAGAGATGTAGATAGATAGATAGATAGATAGATAGATAGATAGATAGATAGATAGATTGATTGATAGATAGATGGAGGGGGAGAGAAAGAGAGAGAGGGAGAGAGAGAGGGAGAGAGACCAGGGGGGTGTCAAACTGCCGGCCTGCAGGCCAGACACGTCACATGGAAACCGTGCCCACCCCATTGCCAGCAATGGCAAAATAGTACCGATACGTCATGCGACGTCATGTGACATCATGCGTTTGACATGTCTGATATAGACAGACAGACAGACAGACAGACAGACAGACAGACAGACAGACAGACACAGATAGGTACACACACATATAAAAATAAATTATGGTTTTATATATTTTATATAATTAGTGTTATATGATATACAAAAGAAAACATTACTGACATGTATGGATCCAACGTAGAATCTAAAGTTGTTAATCAAACTTTGCTTCATCTACCTAGTTTCAATGCACATTTAGGAAGCATGAAGACATAAAGATGATTATACACCTACAATAATGTTCTTATTCAGTGATTCGTGCAGTTCTTTAAAAAGAACACTTCTGTACAGCAACTATTTCCATTATCCAACGTCACAGATTTAGTTAGACCATATAGAGATAATTTTCTATCCTGCTCTATCCAACCACATAAAGGTGAGAATCAGGAACAAAGTATCACTGTCTTGTCTCAAGGAGTTGTAAATATCTTCTCATACCAATTCCATGGACAAGGAAAATAAAATAAATTGTTTGCATGCCTCTCCATAGCCTTTATTAATGTAACGTTATTTTTTTTAAAAAAAAATCCAGAACAATTCTTGTTAATAATTGTTTTGATCAGCTTCGCCCACTAAGGCAATAACATGTCAATTCCATCTTGTGACTCTAAACACATTTCATCAAGTCATCCTTTTTCCTTTCTATTTCTTGTCTCTCACCTATGTTATAACAGCTGGAGATGTCAAGAATTTGCCCACAATGTTATATATATTAGATTGGTCTTAATGAAGATGTTACCTGACTGAAATGTTAGGAATTGCCTTAGAAAACTTTTCCTTCAGCCATTCCTGAGGTTTCTTTGGTTTTTATAATTCCCTAGGACAAAACTGGTGCCTGTTGATTAAAACAGTTATTAACAAGAATACCCATTAAATAAAGAAATTATATTTGCCCAGATTTATTACCAAACTACACATAGTAAAAATAAAACAGAGTGTTTTTTAGATAAGGATAACAATGGCTCTTATGGATCTTTCTTTCTGAAATAAACAAAAATTATAACATAAATTTATGAAGCCTAGAATTACTAGTCATCTTATCTAAAAGTTAAATGAGAAATATAATATAAATGAGAAATATAATATAAATTTATCAACCACCCACATGGCACTCTGATTAAAATCAGAACAGCTGTTTTGAATAATTACATCTTATAATGCCATTATAACAGGTTAGTGAATTATATAGCATGCATTAATTATGATCATTTGCATTTCTCCAAAAGTGTCAAAATTGTTGGCTTTGAGAACAATTTATGCTGCCAGTATTGTCAAATCCATTTAAAATGCAATATGTGGTGTTAATTACTTTGATAATCCCATCTAACACTTCTGAAGAAGACAGCAGTGCTAACTGGATAGATGAAAGAAATTCCAAGTAATATAGTCATAAATTGATTTTGAATAAAAATTTGAGGAAAAGAATTGCTGTAATATTTTATCTGAAAAATATTTTAAAAGATTGGAAAGAATGTGGAGAGAATTATTTGTTGGCAAAAATCCAATAGATTCAAGCTGGAAGAATGACTTACATTCCAGATTTGATGTGTGTTTTCTTGCCAAATAAGAAATCTATAATTTTAATGTAGAAAAATATATAAACAAATGCTATCAGGTTGTTTCATAGTTGCAGATTTTTCTATCTCTCTATCAAAAAATGACTTTGGGTAGTATGTACAATGGCGTGGGTGAAACATGTACTGTACTATTTTCTATTCTATCTAAGGCAATATCATACTTATATATAGGGGTATACCAGATGTGTGAAATAATTATATGGACAAATTACATGTACTGATGGATGAACATGAAAGCTGGCCGGGTGACTTTCGGCCAGTCACCCTTTCTCAGCTCAACTCAACTAATAGAGTTGTTCTGAGGAAAGTATGAGGAGGAAGGAATATTAGGTTTGTTCACTACCTTGAGTTACTTATAAAAATAATACAACTGGATTTACAAAATCTTATAAATAAATAAAATATCTAGCTATCTAATGAAAATAACTTGCTTTTTAAGTAGAAAAAAGAATGAAATTATTAACCTACTTCTCCAAGGCCATTGTCCAACTTGAAGTTTGTAATAAACAAATGTTGATCTGGCTTATTGGTCAAAAAGCATTTCTGTGTTTAGCAATGGGGAATATTTCAGGCTGATTTTCAGTTATCTAGAAATAATGGCATTGGTGACCTTACCAAGTATGCTACCTATGCCTGTTTGTGTGTAAGGGAAAGAAATCACCTGAAAAGTCAGATGGTTTAAGAGAAAATCACCACAACTTTGCTTAGTACGGTGAGTGACAGAGTTCACTTTAAGGGTGAGGAAAATGTGCCACTTAATTTGATTTTAAGTTGGTAGGGCTCCAGTTTCTGCTACCAACTGCTGGATATCAAGGAAACCCCAAGTGGAGAATTTCAAATACCTGATTGCATTCCATTTAATGAACCGTAGCTGTGCATATCTTCTGGTGGGAAAAAAAAGTATTGTAAGCAATGTTTAGACAGCATTTGTTCTACCTCTGCAACACGGTGAAATTTATCTACACTTGGTAGGGCTTGCTGAGGTCAGCAATGAACCTGAAAAAGATACACTTCCAAATGGCAAAGGGGCTGTCTTTCATTCATCTTGGCAGGCCAGCTGAAGACAAAGTCCGGGGGAATTTTTTCAATAAGATGACATGGATATTAGAGGCAGCATGTAGGTGCTGTTGGTTCCAATTAAAATCAGTCTCTGTCTCCTCGTTTGTGCCTCTTGTCTCTCTTGACAGAAAAAGGTCCAGCTAAGGGCCTCCATCTGTTTTCCTCTCCCAACGGGACTCTGAACAAGTGAATGACCTGCAGTGTTTATTATTACGTTTTCAAAGGAAAAGTTGTTTTGGTCTAATTGAAGCAATAATACAAGTGAGGTTATTTCTGGTCGGTTCCCTGCTGTTTTCACTCTTGAGAATATATTCCAGGTGTTAGCTGTGGTGCAAGATTGACTTTCTCTTGTTTTTAGGTTTGTTTGAGCCAACAGACCAATAAACTGCAGTTATGAGAGCAAGCCAACTCTGGCCGCTCAGAGAAATATTTTTTTTAGTTAATCCTGAAACAGTCCCAGTTGCTTCATAAGGATTCCTTTCCTCAATATAGAAGCGATTGGGTAATGCCCCTCCCCCACCACCCACATCTTGTTTCACAACTTCCCCTCCCTGATGTGACACCACTTAATAAATGAGATGTTTCTTTATATGTTATCACTAGCTCCTTCATGTAAGAATAGCAACAAAAAGAGCTGCTAACAAAATTCTTCACCCATAGTGAAATTCTAAACCAATTTGAGGGTGAAGCATCTGAAAGTCTGTGCTATGTACAGATAGTTTATATTGTGCGTGTGCGTGTGCATGTGTGTGTGTGTGTGTGTGTGTGTGTGTGTGTGTGTGTGTGTGAGAGAGAGAGAGAGAGAGAGAGAGAGAGAGAGAGAGAGACTTTTCAGGTTTGAAGGTGAAGAATGGATGCTCCACTGTGTTTCACCTCTTATATGCTTATTTGTTGAATATGTAGCTTCTGAAAAAGGCATCTAAGAATTAATTATAATTCACTACAGGCTTAAAACTGTGGCCATACCCTACATACAGGCAGTTCTCATTTCGCCACTGCCTCATACAGTGATAATTCACAGTAATGATGATGATGGAAAAGTAACATTGTGATCAATCCTGGCATTTATGATCTTTGTAGTTCTGTAAAGCATAGCTTTCATTTGTAAAATCATTATTTTCCATGGCCTGGGCTCTATGTTAATATACTCCAATGCAGCATTTGCCTTTTTATTAACATCTATGTAACTCTATGGCACATTTTCAAGTTGTATTCTGAGGACACCCAGATGCTTTTCACATGTACTATTGCCTTCATGTAATTCTGCATTTCATTTTTTTTCCTCCCTAAATGCAGGATATCACAATTCTCCCAATATTTTCCTCATATTTTTTCTCTCTTTTTTTGAAGATGGGGACAACATTTGTACTTCTCCAGTCTTCTGAAATTTCACTGGTTCTCCAGAAGTTCTCAAAAATCAGGAGCAAATGTATACAGAACTGCAGATTCTGTATACAAGAATAAGAAAAAATATATAGAAATCAGAAAAAAAATCCAGAATTGATCTTTCTTTCCTAAACTAATGTGTACCACATTATTTTAAGATTATTATTTAGGTTTATTATTATTTAGGATTATTATTTTCAACATCTTGAGACAACCTATCATTTCTATTGATGATCTTCCTCTCATAAGAGTTTTGTTAGGTACATTAGACAATGTTTTATTCAAGGTCATCTAGTGAATTTCATGGATGAGAATGCATTTCAACTTAGTTCCAGTCAAGCACACTATTTAACACACCACTCAGGTCAGAGAGTGACAATATGAAGGGGTTTTCTTTTCAAGTGAATCAGGGTTTTGTTTTGTTTTTCTAAGAAAAATCCATGATGTATCTTGGACTGAATCCAAGTACTTGTGAGAGATTCTGCCCAAAAGCAAGAAACAGTATCTAAAGTGTTTGAAAGGGAAGAAAATCTTGCCAACACTCATCCAGTGACATCTGAGCAGAGAGAGAGACATTCACATATGATTAAGTTAGACTGGCTGCCATTATCAATTAAGTTCATTTGAGATTTGGGGCTGATTTATGGGCTGCCAGAAAGATACGCTTTCTCTGCAGCTGGTTTGCTAACGTTTGATGCTACCTTTGTGGGGAAAAGAATAAAATCAAGAATGTTATTTATATCTGAGAGAGACGAATATCTACAAATTAGATGAAATGATTGATTTTATTCTTCCATTGTTTGGTGCTGTTCGTTCACGGTAGGAGACTTTTCTGTTTATTTTGACCATTTTGCAAGCGATGGTTTGAAAAAGGAAGATTGAATGTGATGGTACGGAAAAGTTAGAACTTGCCTTTGAAGTCAATAAATATAGGCCATACTCTGAGATTTGCTTAATTTTATTTCATTTTTAAAAATTCATTTTGGTGGAAATTCTGGTCATCCTAAAGTATCAAGGTAGTATATATTTTAGATGGATTTATGGAAATTATGAAACAATTAGGGTTTTTTGTCTTAAAATGCTAAACTTCTGTTCATGTAAGATGCAAGAACCATTTCTGAGATTCATAACTCCATCTCAATGAAGAAAAAAAACTGATCGAATTTTTGCATCTTTGGTGAAGGAATCAGAAAGAAGTTTGAGCCTATAACTTCTCCAGAGGAGATTTTATGACTTTATGAAAAGCTCATTTCCCACCCAACTAGGAGTTCCAGCAGTTGGTGTTTTTTTTAAGAAACATGATGGCACCTTTGATTGCTTTGTAGATTTTTCTTTCCATTTTTAAAATATTTCATTTTATTATATGGACAGATATTTCTCTCCTACGGTACAAAGAAAAAAATATCTGCTGTGAACTTTGCATGGCGTCAGGAAGGGCATCTGGCTAGTAAATGCTCAGCTCCATCCAGTTGCCTCAACTTTAAAAGGGATTACAGGGTTGCAAAATGAGTTTATTATATTAGTTATTTAAAAGTGCAATCAAGAAAAAAGAGGGAAGAGAAAAAAGAAATAAAGGAAAACAAAAGAAATGGAAAAGTGGTTTAGAAGTTGTATCAACCTGAATAAGAAATTTTAAAATAATAATATTAGATTAGTACTGCATATAAAGTTATCTCATATAAAATGAACACTTTTAGTGCTACAAAAGGATTTTTGACATTAGCAATGATTCTACACTTAGAGCAGGAAGACTGGGTCAGTGGACCAGGTTGTAGTGTCTTTTTAAAAAGAAATGCTATATTCTTCGAAAAATAAAACATATTAGAATGGAAGGAAGACAAGAAGAGGATTCTTCCCAATCAAATATAATTAGATTATGGCTGAAATATGAATACATGAATATAAAGAAAGAAAAGCATTCCTTTTTCTACACGAGCCCAGAAGAAGCCTTTTATAACAGAATAATTTTGCCTATATTTACAAACTAAAACCCAAATAGATTGGACTAACTTACTCAAGACACCGAGGTCACTTTCTGAAAACATTTTATAACTGTGTTAATAGAGTCTACTACGTGTAGAATTTGATAAACTGAATAAGGGAAAATATTTCAATTCACCTGGCTCGTATGATTCCTTATGGTTTGATTCTCATCACAATGAGGAAGAAAAAAAGACCTGGGAGATAGATATCTGGGGTAAGATTTCTAGTGGAAAGTTGGAGAGGATTATTTGATAGAAAGAGTTTTGGAAATTCAGTCAAACCTTCCTGTAGTTTAAAAGTGTATTAATGGGAACAAGTGTTGTTTTTTAGACTGGAGAAGAGAAAGTATATTCAGCAGTCATGCTTTGATATCAGAAACATTTAAAATTATGTATTAAACATTTGAGAGTTAGAAGGTAATGATGAAAATATACAGATTTATGAAATATTTAATTCTATTAAACCCACTCTCAATAAGTTCTAAATAATTGAAATCCATACCCTATACTAAGCAATAAAATGTCACTCTATCTTGCTTCAAATCTGTTAACTGAACATGCAACATAAACAATTGGGAACCTTCATCATTGTTTTCCTGATCATAAAAAATATTTGGATCTCTGCCCACATCAGTCAGCATTTGTCAATACAGATTTATGGTGAACTAGATGTCCCTGAAGGAGCATGGGTTGGCATTGTGGTGGAAATTAGTGGCCAGAAGGCAAAGTATGGGCCATGAAGTCTCTCTGGAAAAAGGGGAGTTTGTGAGATCACCCACTTGTACTCCAGACAGCGTTTCTTGTGAGAACATTGGAGGAACTGAGATTTTCATAGTTTATTTGTGAGACAAATGGCTGGGACTTGACGGATTTCAAGCCATAATGGATATACAGACCCTAATTTCTTAATAACTTTCAGAAATAGCTTCTTAACTGCTTAAGTATTTGAAACTTTGGGACAAGCGAGTTTTACAGTGTCCAGTGAGTTTTCTTCAATCCTTAATGAAAGATGTTTTAAATACAAGTGTAAGGATTTTAAAAAAATATTTTGGGGGAATAAACAGCAAAAGAGAGACTAGAACATTGATTTTGGAAAGTTATAAATGGAGTCCAGATGGATTTGAAATAAGATTTTGAAATTAATTATAAAACTCTTTGAAAGATTCAGTTATAGATGTGAAATCAGAATGCAGGAGTTAAAGCAAATATTCAAGGCTCACTGCAGTATTTATTTTTTACAGTGCACACTGGAGGGATCTTCTCCAGAGAATATTGAGAGATAAAGATAAAAGGATGCACTCACATTTATACATTTCAGAAAGGAGCAGAAAATGAAGCAGACATATATGCATAAATGATAGGTGATGTACTGTAAGCATATTACCTATTATTGTGGGGGGGGTTATTATTTTTATTCTTTATATATTGGGTTCTTTTATTATTTGTAAGCCATCCAGAGTCACTGAGAGAGAGTGGATGGCCATACCAATCAATCAATCAATCAATCAATCAAACAAACAAACAAATAAATAAATTTCAAAATTAAGAAATCTGAGGTTGTTTTCTTCCTTTCTACTGTTACTACCTTTAAGAAAGAATCATTTTCTTAGTAAAAACATTTGTCATGGACTGTCTTGCCCTTTTGACCCATGCTAGCCAAGTGTTACTTATAAATAAGCTGCTCTTCCCTTCATCTTTCCTATAACAAAATTTGGGATACAGCACATAACATATATTTCCCTCCACTCAGTTATATCTCAACTCTGTGCCAAAAGACACTGTCTAGATCAGCGGTTTTCAACTGTGGGTCGCGACCCCATTTGGGGTCGAACGATCATTTCACGAGGGTCGCCAAACAATGCAGTCTGCCATTGTGCTACACCGTTTTTCCCCCTTTTCCTTAGCTGTGCTACTCCCTCTTATTCTATTGGCTTTTGAAAGCCAATAGAATAGACTCTCTTGAATAGAGTCTAATTCTATTGGCTTTCAAAAACCAATAGGAATTGTCCAGGCTGTCTCCGCCCTGCTGAGCCCGCCAAAAGTCCCAGTCTGCAAACGGTGCTGCAAGTTGTCTGCAGCGAAGGCGAGCTCTCTGGAGGTTTCCACCCCTCCCTGCTGAGAACTACTAAAATTGTAAGTAAAAGAGGGCCAGGGATGGGAGGTGGGAGGCCGGCGGGCACAGGGAGGGTTTTTGGCATGCATGGGGCCCGGCGGGTGGCTTACCTCCCTTGGGCTGGGACAGCTGGTGGCCCAGCCCGTGGTCGCCCTGCGCCATCACTGCTGTGGCCACCCAGGAGCGCCTGGGCCTGCCTGCCGCCGCCCCAAATGGGCGGTGGTGAAGGCAAGGCTAGCGGGGCAGCGGCGGGCGCAGGGAGGGTTTTTGGCACATGGGCCCCGGCAGGTGTCTTACTTCCATTGGGCTGGGCCAGCTTGTGGCCCAGCCCGTGGTCGCCCTTCACTGTCGCCGCCGCAGCCGCCCAGGAGCACCTGAGCACCTGGGCCTGCCTGCCGCTGCCTCGAACGGGCGGCGGCCTATGCCTCAGCCGATGCAGGGGGCAGCACCGCACATGCGCGGGCTAGCACTGCACATGCACGGGGTAACACCGCGCATGCGCGATGCAGGCCATCGCACCACACATGCGTGATGCAGGCCGTCGCGCCGCGCATGCGCAATGCAGGCCGGGGTCGCAGCCTGAAAAAGTTGAGAACCGCTGGTCTAGATGGCTGATTTGGGGTAATTATATAGTGTAGTATAGGAAGGCCAGGGATTATATTTAGAGTATATACAGTAAAATACATTTTATAAACATGCTGTATGCTTTTCACTGCTGGAGAAACTTTTTAACTTGTCCATATAAAATGGAGAAGCCCCTTCTTACTACAGCTTTCTCCAGGTATGGGTTCTTTTTCTTACTCTCGTTTCAAATTCCAAAAGTAGGTTCTCCACGATCACAATTAGTTTAATTTTAGCCAAGTCTGACGTGTGTATCCAACTACATTTATAAACAATAGTTTTGGCATAGATGTATGTGTGAATACAACTATTGTGGCTTATTCTTCCAACCAGGCTTAAAACCAAATCATAACTTACTATAAAGTGCAAATCTAGCCATTACCTAAGATGGAAGGAGTCACATTACATTCTGTAATCCTCGGTTTGGGTGGGAAAGGAGCAGTGTTATTTATTAATATTTATTTCATGTATTGCTAGTATTTCTAGTTGACTCCGTTCTCAAAAAATGCTAATTGTGATCAACAAAGATTAAAATAAGAAAGCATCAGAAAATATAAAACTAAAACTATTGTAGCACTCTATATTCATCTTAGCTGAAAAGTACACCACGAAAAGACAGTTCAAGAAAGGAAGGAAAAGAGGGGAAGCATTTATCTTGGAGGAGCGGGGAATGGGGCTCTTATTGAGAAGATAAATAGCCCCCAAGATAAATGCTTCCCCTATCCTTGTGAATGGGGTCAACTAGAAATATTGGCAATACATGAAATAAAAAAATAATAAATGAAATAAGGAATAACATTAATAAATAATAAAGGTTGCTGTCCATACTTCATATGCTTTGCAGGAGAATGGAGTCTTAGCAGGTCCTCTATAGATAGTCAGGATGGGCAGGTAGATTCTACCCTGATTGATGAAACTGCTTGATGGAATTTGAATGTTGCGCCATGTAAAGCTTCAATAGTATTGTAATTACAAGTGTTTTGAAATGAGTCAAAAAATCTACTGTTAAACGATTTGCAGCAACTGTAAAATAGGTATTATTCTGAACTGGTGGGATTGACCTGCCAGCAAATGTACCATTATACAACAGTTGCAACTTTCAGGTCTCTAACCCAAGTAGAGTATATTCTAGTAACCCAAGTGAGTGTGGATTACTTATCCAGAGCATTCTTGTTCAGATTTGACTATAACTAATTCAGCTCCCTGAGACTTCCGCTTGCTGTAGATGGGCAATTTACCTGTTAATCTGAGCAGGAAGCAGGAATTCAGGAGAACTTCCAATTCACAGAATTGCCTCCTTCAGGGGAGTGAGACCGGTCCAGAGGAATGACTTGAAATTTTTTTTTCCATATAATATCCCAGTGTTCATGAACAATAAGTCCATCTTAGAAGGTTAAATTTAAACTTATTTTACCCTATCCATATTCTCAATATCAATGTATAATGTGTCATGAATGTATTGATGAAATATCAACTCTGTCCTCTGAATCATCCCTCCCAGCACTTTCATATAGATGTTAAATAGCATTGGAGAGACCCTTGAGAGACTCCTTACTGAATGACCAAAGATGAGATTACTCACTTAAGTAGTAGGGGTAGCAACATAAAACAGTGCTATTACACACATCCCTTGAAGGGCCTCACAAGAAAGCCATGTACCAAACACTACCAGACTGAAGTATCTAATAAAATTTTGGCTTGAGGTTGCCCCACTTTCTCAAATTTCTGGAATTTTTCTTCAGAAATTCAGTTTTCAAGAATTCCATTTTTGCCAATAAAAAAAAGTTGGAAATGAAAATCTCTCTTAATCTGTTATTCCTTTATATTGCAAAATAAAATGTTATTTTAAAGACAATTTTTATAAAATCAACTATAAAAATAGGATAGGAAAACTAGGCAGAAGTACTAAGAAGTCTTCCAGGGGATCAGCTTTTCTCCTTGTCCTTCCTAGAGGGCCATTAATTCTAATGAACCCCTTGAAGCAGTAGCCTATTCTTTTCAGACTTATGCTAAAACTTGAAAAAAGTCAGGTTGCTTTAATGAAAAGCAGAGAGATGTGCTTATGGTAAAACCTGGAGAAATTCTTCCAAGTCATTTTCAGAATGTGCACAGCTTTACCATTTAGAAAAGAGAATATTTCCTATTTCTGTAATATTAGAGTCTTATATTATAGGATCAGTAGCTTACATATTTGCCTGTAGATAGCTTGCAACTAGATCAGTGGTCCTGCCTACGTGGCCTTTTTAAACTATGTCCAATGATTAATGCTATAATATTTGCCTTTTGGGAGATTCCCAAACTCCAAATGACATTACACATAATAAATCAACCACAAAACCTCTGTTCTTTCGAAAAGCTTCAGTGCATACCTCTGCACCTCACCAGCACAAACTGAAAAGATCAGAATAGTCAGCCATGAGTCCAAAATGAAAACAAAAATCTATAATTGAATAATAACCAGAACATCAGTTACACTCTCCTGAAGCTGACAATAAAAACTGCCAGAGGTTTTAGGATTAATCTCCAATTCTCTAGAATGTGTACTTCAATTTTTTTTTAAAAAAAATAATAATAATACAAATATTTTCACACATGCAGCCTATTTAGTCATCTCAAGCAGTCACAATTAATAGCTAGACAGCTTTCCTGAGTATTTTTTTTTAAAAAAACCCAATTGTCAGAGAGTCCATGTCACGTTATGGGTTTTTGTTTGGATAATAAAGTTCAGAGGTACAGAGAATAATCTCATCAGAGAGACACAGTGACCAACTGTGTTATCGCCCCCCCTTTGTACACTTCCTTTTTCGCTAATTAAACTTCTACATCTTAAGAAGACACTGTTTCTGCAAACCCGAGAATAGCTTGGCCTGATGTTATGGACACATATCTGCACTGTGTTATCTGGCAAAACCGGAAAAGTGATGTTCCGGCATTCAGGCCTAGAGCCTTGGATTATCTTTCCAGTACTGTCTTACGAGCTCTACTTTGACTTTAGTACGTGCTAAATTCTCTAAAAACAACTATGTTTTGTTAACAGCTATGACAAATGTTGGATTTTTATTTTTTAAAGAAAAGCATATCCTTTTCATTAACCCAACCTTTCCATTAGTATAGTGAAAACATATTATCTGGGACCTTATTCTTAACCCTTTAAGTACTCTGGAAAGGGATTATTTAGTGGGTTCCCCCCCCCCTATTCAGTCAGGTCTGATTCTCAGAGACTGCCTGGACAAGGCCCTGCAGTTTAGAGGTGATTTGGCATTTCCTCCTTCCTAGAGCTGACAGAAAGTGACTGGCCCAAGGTCACCAAACTGGCTTTGTGGCTAAGCAGGACTAGGATTCAGAGTCTCCTGGTTTCTAGCCTGAAGCCTTAACTACCCATTCTCACTTAGCAGCTACTTAGCTGCAAAGTCACCTTAGATGAATTCATATGTTTCAGTTTCAGTATATCATTAAACTTATCAAGAGACACAGGATTGCTATCATGATTATCATTATCATTGGTAGAAGTAGTCTGTGAAGGGAAGAACAATCTGGGTCCTCATTTTACTGACCTTGGCAGGATGGGTCAAAATTGAGCCACTGACAATTAATAATAATAATAATGATAATGATAATAATAATAATGTTGGAAGGGACCTTGGAGATCATCTAGTCCAAACCCCTGCTCAGGCAGGAAACCCTATACCATTTCAGACAAATGGCTGTCCAGTCTCTTCTTAAAAACTTCCAGTGTTGGAGCATTCATAGCTTCTGGAGGCAGGTTGTTCCACTGTCAGGAAATTTCTCCTTAGTTCTAGGTTGCTTCTCTCATTGGTTAGTTTCCATCCATTGCTTCTTATCCTGTCTTCAGGTGCTTTGGAGAATAGCTTGACTCCCTCTTCTTGTGGCAACCCTTAAGAACTTGGAACACTGCTATCATGTCACCCCTCATCCTTCTCTTCATTAAACTAGACATACCCAATTCCAACAACCATTCCTTATATATTTTAGCCTCCAGTCCCCTGACCATCTTTGTTGATCTTCTCTGTACTCTTTCTAGACTCTCAACATCTTTTTTTGGTGATCAAAACTGGATGCAGTATTCCAAGTGTGGCCTTCCCAAGGCATTGTAAAGTGGTATTAACACTTCACGTGATCTAGCAATCTAGCACTGTGTTGGCTTTTTTGGCAGCTGCAGCACACTGCTGGCTCATATTTAGGTGATTGTCCACTAGGACTCCAAGATCCTTCTCACAGTTGCTACTATTGAGCAAAGTACCACCTATACTATATCTGTACATTTGCTTTTTCTTGCCTAAATGTAGAATCTTACTTTTTTCACCACTGAATTTCATTTTGTTAGATAGTGCCCAATGTTCAAGTCTGTCAAGATCCTTCTGTATCTTAAGCCTATCTTCTGGAGTGTTGGCTATTCCTGCCAGCTTGGTGTTGTCTGCAAGTTTGATGCGTTCCCCATCTATCCCCTCATCCAAATAATTGATGAAGATGTTGAAGAACACTGGGCCCAGAACAGAGCCCTGGGGCCCCCCATTACACACTTCCCTCCATGTAGATGCAGTTCCATTGAGGACCATATGCTGAGTACAGCTGGTCAGCCAGCTATAAATCCATCTGGTGGTGATGCTGTCTAAACTCAAAATATCAACTAGGGCTAACTCTGCTTTGCTTGATTAAGCCAATGATCACAAAATGTTGCTATCTATTATGGATTCAAACCCTGGTTTTCTAGGAAAAGGATCCTGTAGATCAGGGGTGTCAAACTCGCAACATCATGTGACGTATTGCGATGTATTGCAACTTTTTTTCCATTGCCGGCAATGGGGTGGGTGCGGTTTCGGCATGACGCATCCAGCTCGCGGGCCAGCAGTTTGACACCCCTGCTGTAGATGCACTGGAGAGCAGTTGCCAATTAAGCAGACTATACTAAGCCTGATAGACAAATAGTCTGAGACAATGTAAGAAAGCGTCTATCAATTTTCCCCCACCAGAAATGGGGCAAGCTCCGTAAATGAAATCTGTACCGTGATATCATCTTTTGTGCAAATGGATCATGTTACATGAGAAGGAGAAATGCAATATGGTATTAGTGTTGTGTCGGCTGAAGTGGCACAGAAGATAATTGTAACAAAATAAAACATTATTTCTTATAGTTCAGAGCTGAAATGCCTCTCTCTGCTCTGGCACCTCACCAGTATCTGTGATGTACACTGAGATTTTGGATAAATAATGATCTATTCAGCAGCTGATGATGAGCCCATTCCCTTCAATTATATACACAGAACAGTAATACAAATTTAATGTCTTCTCAGGAAAAATACAAAGTGGGGGCACTAAGCCATCTTTCCCTTTTTTTAAAATGGCTTCTTAGTGATACTAATAAGAAATAGAGCCTTGGTCAATTTTACCTCTGCCTAAGGTTATTGTTTTGTTCTGAATGAAGCCATCTATGAATTTTCTCATAAAAATGTAAAAAGAGCGCGCACCAGTAACAGTTTAGAATCACTAGAGGGAAAACATAAATCTTTCCTTTCTTTAGCAGGATTTTTCCCTTGGACAAGAAATTATAATGGTCTTCAACTGAAGGGCAATAGAAAACAGTTCTGCACCTTATATATTCCAGTTTAGTTATCTTTATTAAAACTTTTGATTCTTGATAGTTTTCCTGTTCAAAAAAAATAGATCAAGTGGACAGGGCAACCTAACTGTATTGTCATTTTATCTTTGTATGGTTCACAAAACATACAATCCACCTATGATAGCTAATTTATAAATAACCTCTTCTCTCTTAACCAAAAAAAGAAACCTATGATCCAGATGCCATTTACATATTTGAGGTTGTGGCAACAACTTTTGGGTATCTTCATTCAGAAGTTTGTTATGACCCCAGCAGTTTACTCATCCAACTTCAGACATTTTTTCTCAGTTATTTAAAAGACTCTCAAGGTGCACAAAGAATTGCTAATCTACAACATTATGCAAAATCCAAACAGTCCGTCTTTAGAAAAATATTACACACTAAATATATATCATACTCAAAACTGGGCTTAGCTGCCTAAATTTCACACTGTTCCCTAATGCTATTTGAATGCATTGGAATATGACCCTTTATCATTGGTATATCTAGAATATTCTGTTTTGTGCTTCTGTGTCTTGTGACTAAATAGATTACCACTTTATTCATAGATGAAAGTGGGTATAATGGCTGAAGAGAAGAAAATCTGGCATCTGTTATGTTGACGGAGGAACATCAGAAATGAAACCCCAGGTTGCTGTTGCTGTTTTTAGGCAAATATTATAAATCTGCTATTCAGGTTTGAGTTATTAATCCAATTTCTAGATTGGGCAGGGAGAAGAGAGCTAGCCAATAATTTAAATTACTTACACATTTCCGTTATACTTATTAAAAACTGGATGTTCAGCAGAACACAGTTTTAGCTGATCATGAACTTCCACAAAGAGGTTATCTGAACACTAGGAGCCATTAAAATGAAAGGACCCATCACCATTGTTTCTGAATTTCCAAAGTAACAAGCAGACAAATGTTCTTGGAAAGGAAGGTGGTGTTGGTGGCATTGAATAGAAAGGGCAAATTATATAATACGTTGAACTCTGTGGTAAATAACTGAAGCATTTTAGAAGAATCAGGAGGAAACTAATGAGAAAATATGTCTCCATTATTTCTACACATGCCACAAAGCATATTAACATGAACAACATTACATCTTCTTGGCTGTGATATTTTTATACTAAAAATTCTGTTTAGAGATTTCAGTACACATTTTTTTGATCAGATACCAGGATCTCCTTCACTTTTTTAAAACTGGCATGTTTGAAAGAATTAACATATAATCAACTTTGGTTATTCTTTCTAGGTTATGATAATAGCTGTCTGTTAGAAGATTTGAGCCAGGAACCACATTGGTTGGCTGGGGATAATGAATTCTATAGTTTAATAAACAAAGGTAGATACAGTAAACCTATATTTTATATAATCCTATTCACTAGATCAGACACAATGGACAACATAAGATTTTGGATATAATTCCCAAATATTAGAAAAGTCATTTGTTCAGCAAATCAGTTTGAACAATTTGCATGCGTTTAATTTTTATGGACATTATGTGTATTTTATACACATATTGTAATTTAAGTTTATTTTTATATAAGATATATATAAATGTACATTTTATATCTATTTGTCTTTAAAAGCAACCCTTCTCTCCAGTTGCTTCATTAAACTTGGTTAGGAATGATTTATCTAAATGTCACATGATACTAGCTTTTGAAAATTAAATATGCTGCTGGGATTGGGTTTATTTTCTTTCTATTGATCGTGTTTAAAACTCTAAAGGAGTCTAGATCTTAATTTTATGTACATATGTAGTTAATTTTATGTACATATGGAAAACATCTAATCTCCTTATTCACTGGAATCAGCCAGGTTCTTGACCTTAACTAAATGAAGGTCAATTAACCAAAGGTCATTTAACTAAAGTTGAGTGATGTATTCTATTAATTAAAAAGACTCAGATTATTTTGGTATATGTAGATATGATCAGGATACGACAACAGCTATCTGTTGGGATTTGGCTGTGGAAGATTTACCAGCCTAACACATACTTGATAGCCATGATGCCATATTAGATTCTTGCTTGAATCAGGCCATGTTCTGGCCTGTTCTGTCACTTGAGAGACCAAAATAGCCCTAACCCAAAAGACCCCTTATTTCAGAGAAAAAAGAAATGTGCTGTTAATTGATAAGCAACATCTCGAAACAGAATTTTCCATTCCAGCATAAATGAAAACTTGTTCATGTTGTGAAGGATAAAGGTGTCCCAGTGGGATTTACTCCACTAATCCTAGTTGACTTTAGGGGGTGGTGCTAATTTCCATTTCTATAAACCATTGAGCCGGTGGTGTCTGAAGACAATTCTACGGTCATGTGGCCAGCATGACATCACGCTGCAGCACAGAAAGTACAGTGAAACATGGAACCCTGTTACCTTCCCACTGAAGTGATACCTATTTAGCTACTTGCATTTTTATATGCTTTTGAACTGCTAGATTGGCAGGAGCCGAAGCAAGTGATGGGAGCTCACTCCATCATGCAGTGGTAGGACTCAAACTGTCAGAGCATAGACCTTCTCTGGTGTCTATTAAGCCTCTGAACCACTGCACCTCTGATTCAAGTCATAACCTGAAAATTTTCAGTTTTCCAAAATTAGTACAAATGAACATGAGTCAAGTTGGTCCTGATTTATTTTTTTTAATGAAGAACTGGAGAATAGAGCAATGATGGTATGTGGGGCAAAAACTATCACAGGAAAGTTGAACATTACTCAGGAAAAACATTAGTTCCTTTGGTTCACTGTGAAAATGTGTCCCCAAATTCAACCAATGTACATCAGTCTTTTATGTATCTTTAAAACAGATGTTAATCCTGTCAACGCTGCTAACATCGGATGTTCTTGCTTTGACAACAGATGGAAATATAGCCATCTTTTCTCTTTTGCTTTTAGAATTAGATGATGCTGGGAGAGTCCAGTTAGTCATAACAATAATAACTCAGCCGTGGGAATCAAGATTATTGCGCCCAGAGCTGGGGAGCTAGAGAGCTGGGGAGCTGAGGAGAAAGCCCACTTCAAACTAATTGGGGAATGTGATTTATGACTGTTAATTGGAAGAGGGAATTGTGCTTTGCTACTTTGTGGGGTGGGGGGAGAATTCAGTTTTTATCTTTAATTAAATAGTGCCGGTGCTTTGTTTCTCGAATAAAAGATTCTTTAAGGTAAAAAATGCCTCGAAGTTCTTTTAAAGAGTTTCATCTGTTGGAATCTTGCACACACAAGCAAACACACACACGCACACACACAGTTAATTACTTTGTAAAGGAGCCATGGTGGCACAGTGGTTAGAATGCAGAATTGCCAAGAATTTGATCCTGACCAGCTCAAGGTTAACTCAGCCTTCCACCCTTTTAGGTCAGTAAAATGAGGACCCAGATTGTTGGGGGCAATATGCTGATTTGTAAACCTCTCATAGAGGGCTGTGAACAACTATGAAGTGGTATATAAGTCTAAGCACTATTGCTATTGCTAAAGAGGCTTTCAAAGGCTTTCAAACTTTCTAATTTTGCATTCATTTACAATGAAGATCAAAACTCCTTTGTAATGACCAGCTTTTTGCATCCTTTTCTAGCCTTTGAGTTGAACATAGGAATGTATCGAGGAAGCTGTAAGATAATTGAAGGCAATTAGTAGGACACACTAAACCATATGTTTCTTTTTTACTTTTGTCTCTTTTGGTTTTCTTCCTAACTGTATATATAGCTTGACTAATACTGCCCAAATGATTATTTTATTTTACCATTCATCCAGAAGTTATTTGCTATGGAGGTCATTATGAGTCTACTACAGTTTCTTTCCTGAAGTGGTCATGACCCTTCCTTCCTTCCTTCCTTCCTTCCTTCCTTCCTTCCTTCCTTCCTTCCTTCCTTCCTTCCTTCCTTCCTTCCTTCCTTCCTCCCTCCCTCCCTCCCTCCCTCCCTCCCTTTTTCCTTTCTTTATTATTGTTTGTAAATAACTCAAGGTAGCCAACATTCCTAATACTGTACTCCTTTTCTCCACAATCACAACCCCTATGAGGTAGATTGGCGTAATAGAGAGCAGCTTGTCTAAGGTCACTCAAGAGGCTTTCATGCCTAAGGCAGAACTAGAACTCATGGTCTTCCATTTCTAATGGTACCTTAACCACTAGTCCAAACTAGCTCTCAAGCTGATATATGGTAAGACTTGATAGTCATTAATGGTGATTAAAAATCTAGTTTTCTTCTTATGTCCTTGAATCAACTGAAGACTTTTCTTTCTTTCTCCTATTTCCCTCTACTGCATGTACATTAGCTAAATGGAAATGGTTGAATGTTATTTCAGCACTCCTGAATGCAGCAGGCTGTTTCAAAAAATAAGGGCAGAATGTTTAGCACAGCGGTTCTCAACCTGTGGGTCGCGACCCCATTTGGGGTTGAATGACCATTTCACGGGGGTTGCCAAACACCGCAGTCCGCCATTTTTTTTGGTCGGCCATTTTTTTGGGTCAGCCATTTTTCCCCCTTTGCCATGCAGGCCGTTGCGTCGCGCATGTGCAATGCAGGCCCGCCATTTTTTTTGGGTTGGCCATTTTTTTGGGGGGGTCGGCCATTTTTTTGGGTCGGCCATTTTTTTGGGGGTTGGCCATTTTTTTCCCTTTGCAATGCGGGCTGCCGCGCATGCGCAATGTGGGCCAGGGTTGAGCCCCAGAAAAGGTTGAGAACCGCTGGTTTAGCACATATAACTCAGTTCTCTAAAAGTAAGCTATTTTCCAGATATCCTCATATCTGTCTCTGGTAATACCTGCTTTATTCTGCAGTTCTTTTAGAGCAAGGGTGTCAAACTGCCGGCCCGCGGGCCAGATGCATCACAAGGAAACCACACCGGCAATGGGGAAAAAGCTCCGATACATTGTGCAACGTCACGTGACGTCGCAAGTCTGACACGTCTGTTTTAGAGTGATGGTGATCTAACACTTTTTGTTTGATCATTCTCATCAACTCATAGTTTTAACAGATAATTCTTAGTTGTTGTTTTTTTAAAGCAGCTATTTCACCAGGCAAAATCCTTATTCTCTGGGAGAAGATCTAAAATTTAAATAATAATATAGAACATTATTCTTTTCATTCGTTTGTTTGTTTATTACTAAATTTCTATGCCACACATCTCACTGATACAGTGACTTTGGGTGGTTTATAATATGTGATATCTAGAGAATTTGCATTTTTCACCTCTGGCTGCAATATCCTAATACAGAAGTAAGCAATTCCCCCACATGTACATCTTCAGTTCTAATTTTTGAGTCCTTGAATTCCTTAAGATCATTCTGACAAAATATTAAGCACACAATTTCCCCTCATTTTTGCTAGAGCAAGGGACAAAGTGAATGATTAAAGTTTCTTCAAGGCTTCCTGTGTTTATATCACTTATTAAAATTTCCACCCAAAGCACTAAAACTCAGTGTAGTGTTCTGAAAAATCTCATGTTTCCATATCTCTATTTTTTGTTACATTTTCTTCTTTCTGTTGCAACTTTAAGATTTCTCCTTGTATTACTCTGAGTCACCTTGGATTTTAAAAAGGACAAATTTACCTCCATAATTGTTTTTTTTCTTGTTGTTCCTCTATTTTGTTTACAGCAATCCTATGCAGTATGATTACATTCATCAAATTTAGCTTTTGAAATATGAAATTTAATAGCAGATGAAAATACTCCATTTTGGTCAGATTGTGTTTTTAATTTTTCCTGAAACACAATTTATTTAAATTTTCAACTATTTCAGAATAATATCTACTCTGGTCATTTGTGTATTACAAGATACAAGATAACAATGGTTGCTGTGCTTAAAGTGCTGTTATTTTTGTTTCTCTGAGCTGAACAACACCTGATTTAGGGGGTGAAGGCAAATGTGCTTGATGTTTCTTATTTCTAAAGAGTTTTACTGGGTGATTGGTGGTAGCTGATTCAGAAAACAAATTTTTGACATTGAAAGTTTACAATTTAAAAAATGTTTCCCAGAATCAAATCTTATTTGACAATGAGCTCTCATAACATATACCGCCAACCACAACTAATGCTTTTTTTAATATTAAAAAAATTCAGTGCCAGTTTGAGGAATGGTGATACATATAATTTGTCAGAGTTTCATACTTTAAATACCCCCAGAAAAAGCATTTTTGTGGTATTTCAGCTGGAAATCATTCAAATATGAATACTGTGGCTATTTTCTATGGTGTATGTAGCTAAAACATGTGGGAAGTAGAGTCATGCCAAATCAATGTTTGTGTGTGTGTGTGTGTGTTTTAAAAAAACTATATTGAATAATGTTAGGATTGTTCTGTCAAAAATAAACCTGCTTTCATATATTTGTGTTACATCTATCTTATGCTTTAAGGAGAATTTTTGGCCTGAAGCTAACATACCACATTTCCTGAAAGGTAATTTAAGATGGTCCCTCACTACCATGAGAAGAAAAGGAGAAAAAGAGAGAATGAAATTCTTGTGCAAAGCTTAGTTTCCTCATCTTGTTAATTTAGCATTGCCTTTCCCGTAACAAACTTGTCTTTGGGATACAATTCTATGTTTGGTTGTGTGTCCTTATGCCAGAAGCCACAAAAAAGGCAGGGCCAAAATAAAAGTAGAAATTCATTGAACTAATTGCTACTGATTAGAACCAATTACATGCAAAAAAGAACTATTTGACATACATTTATAACATTTACTGATTTTTACAAATGGGGCCATTTCTCCTTTCACACAGACTACTGACACATAGAAACCCACAGCTTGCATCTACTCACACTTAACTCATTCTTTCCTCCTTCCTGCAGAAACAACAACAACAATAATAATAATAATAATAATAATAATAATAACAACAACAACAACTACTACATACTTTCTGTTTAATGGACAAGTAAAAGGAATCAAAGGAAGACCTATGGGATCACCTCTTTCAGGACACATATCAGAGACCGTAATGCAATGCCTGGAAACTATAGCTCTCATGCATGCAAAACACCAATTACACAAAAACACACAAAATATCAACAACATTTTCAAAGGAATAAAAATAACAAGGGAAAAAGAAAACAGCAACATGCCATTCTTCCTGGATACCTTCATCAGCAGAAGTGATGACAAATTAGAAACACAAGTCTGTAGTAACAGACACCAACCAAGGGTTCCACTATCAAAATAACAAAATAACAACCTCCCACAAGAGTAGCTGTATAGATGAGCACAAATACACTGCAGCAACCCAGACCACTGAAAAAAGTAAGGAGATCATCTCTACATGTTCCTAAAAAATGGATACCTGTGCCACTTTATCAAAAAGTGCCTGATCACTCAACCTACTATAGCATAAGCCTATCATAAGCTGTGACAAGAATAACACTACCATATATCAAAATCATCTCAGAAACTACCAACAGACAATTACAACCACATGGCATCATTGTAGCACACAAACCAACCAAAGCTGTACAAAACATTCTAAGTCAGGGGTCTCCAACCCCCAGTCCGTGGACCAGTACCAGGCCACAGCATGCCAGCAACCAGTCCACACAACAAGCTAAGCCCCATCCGCAGATGCAGGCAGCACACATATCACACACCTTCCGGTCTGCGAAAAAAACCTCTTTCCATGGAACCGGTCCCTAGTGCCCAAAAGGTTGGGGAACTTTGTTCTAGGTAAACTAAAAGACCCAGCAATCCCAGAAGAAAAAACAGGAGTCATCTACAATATATAGTGTAAGGACTATAACAATCACTATGTAGGACAAACAGGCAGAAGACTGGCAGAGCATATCCATGAATACCAACTAGCAGTCAGAAGACATGATGAAAACTTCTTAATTTCACAGAATACCTGAAAAACTGTCACTCAGACAAATTGGCCGTCAACAGGCACATAGAGATAAACATCTACATACTCACAAAAGAGACAATCAAAAAGCCAAAAAGGAAACAAACGGAACATGACACCTCCCCCAGCAATCAATACTCATATGAGCAGACATTAACACCCAATTTAATACTAGACCAACAATCAAGGAGTAAAAAATACCCCAATCAAAAAAACTATTAACACAGTTAAACAAACTAACAGTACACAAAGGTCTAATCAAGGAATCACCAAGACCATTCCCACTAACCAATAGAGCAACCCACTAGTTTATAAAAATAAAAGCAAACCCCTCTCCCTTCTACCGTAGTACTGATAAAGTTACCTAGTTTGGTAATGAAATGTCTGCAAGAAAACCACCAAGCTCAGAAAGCACCAAGGATCCTATTAACCTAAATATTTGTTATTCAAGGGGGGCAGGTAGAGGGATTCTGGGACAAGATGTATCCCTGGAGGATTAAGTGGCTGAACAGGAGAATAGTTTAGTAACTAGTAGTACAGCCTAATGAGGCATGTATTTATAACATTTATAAAACAATTACAAGAAAGCCTAGATATGTGCATCACTATGACAGACCATTAATCAAAGATAAGCTGCTAGATATCCTTCTGACATTTTGGACTATAGCCTATCCAAATTCTTGTCACTGGCCATACCGGCTGTGACTAAAGAAGACTTTTGAAAGACACCAAATTGTTTATCCCTGTTGATTATATGACCTCCTCCTCTTCTTCCAAGTGATTCAAAGGAGTGTTCAAATGTTTATGATGACTATGAGTTCTGCAGGAATGAGCATCTCTCACTCACCTTTGTCCTGAGGTGAAAGCAGCGTTACAAGCAGAGAATAGCTAGCAGAAAAGAATCAGAGAGTTCCCTATTTAAAGAAGTACCCATTTCCATTTTATATCTACTGCACTCAGAGGTTTCCACTGAGTCTGCTCTGGCTCCTTCCCATGCAATACGGGAAATTCAGTAAAGGTGTTTTCATTCTCCCAAAGCTGTTTGATATATTAACTGTTAACATTTAAAAAGAAGGAGTTGAACATAAGCATTTCAATTGATCTTTCTGGTGTGCTTTTATTCTATATACAGTATCACTATTGCTGTATCTTTGTATCTCTCTAATTATTGCTTTATTAGGATCGTTAGTGGCTCATGTGGTTAGGATGCTGCGTTGATAATGGGCAAGCCCATGTTCAAAGCCTGAGTGCTGCTGTGTGACGGGGTGAACTCTTGTCATTCATTCCAGCTGCTGCTAACCCAGCAGTTTGAAAGTGTGTAAACGTGAGTAGATAAATAGGTACCAGTTTGGTGGGCTCATTAATGGGGACATGAAAGGAGCCCCCAATTGGGGGTCCTCCAGGCAACGGTGATGTCCCTGGTTGATCCTTTCACCATGGAAGTGCTTTGGTGTTTCCAACATAGAAGTAGTAGCACTAGTAGTTGTGCTTTAGTTTGCACAAAAAAGTTATATGACTGTAAATGAGCTATCCTGGGAAACCTTAGTTTGGAAGGATGGCATGCCCATTTAAGAAAATAAATAGAAGAATGTTCAAATTTTTATTCTTCATACTAAAACACTTCATCTATCAAATATCAGAAAAGAAAATAGAGAGTGATGTTAAGTTTTGTAAAACTAATAAAGCAAGCTATATGTTTTTACATTTTTGTGCTGCCTGACTTTGGCATTAGAAGAACAGAGTGAAAAAATATGCAGCAGTTTAAAGATAGAATCAGAATTGCAGAATACATCTTCTTGGAAGCCACTAGGAGCATTTTGTTCTCTCTTGTGGTGATTTAGCACCAAGCTAATTCCCAGGACTTTATAAAAGTCTCTTGTTTGGGTACAATTTGAATTATTTTCATTAGCTTCACAGCTGGGGCCTGACTAGAGTTAGGCTAAAAACTTCAGACAAGCTCTACAGATTTTGCAATTAGTCTGCCTCTCTGCTGTCATCCCCAAGGAAATAAAAGACAGGGAAGTTTATACTTCAAGTTAATGTTTTAGCAGTGTTTGAAGCAGGAAGCAAATGGGCTTTTTCATAAAAATCTATGGTGTTTTGATAGTCCGTGTGGTCTACCAGGCTGAATGCTGGTTTTACCCCTGGGAGACTTTGATTAAAATAATAGCTGAGCTATGGACCAGCTGGGTGGCCTTGGGGCACTCATGATGACAATCTAGAACAGTGTTTCTCAGCCATTGACTGGGGAATTCTGGGAGTTGAAGTCCGGACATTTTAAAGTTGCTAAAGTTGAGAAACACTGATCTAGGACCACAGCTCTGTGGTTAATCTGAAATGGAAATACAACTTATAAGAATCAGAGTCCAGGCCAGACTTTACAAGGCCATGTCCTAAGAGATTACCCCTAGAAAGTAGAGGTTTTTGTCAACAAACTGAGATGTCATCAAAATGGCAAATGTAATTCCACAATGCTAGTTCTACTTCTTCGGTACTTCTGTGAAACACTGATACATAAATATACAAGAGATGAACTTTGTATTGCTACGTATATTTTGCAACAAATATTTTGACTTGCTTCCCACCTTTCTTTTCTAGTTGCCTTTTGATCAGCCCTAAGGCCACCTATGAGAAGACCAGAATCAGAGAAAGAGATGAATAACATCATGTTCTAATAACAATTAGAGGGAATATTAATCAGTAGCCATTAGGAGTTTCATCCTTCATGAATTTTATAGCACCCCCCTTTAAAGCCATCCATGTTGGTCACTCCTTTCTAGTAATAAATTCCATATATCAATTATACCTGCATGAAAATTTGCTTTCTAAATGAACCATTTAGCTTCAGATTATTTTATATATATAGAAAAAAATTCTATCTAATTCCTTACACCATGCTCATTTCTATCACTTCTTTCCTCTCCTATTACTTACTTTCCCCTGAAGCTTTCCCCACTTTGTAAATTATTACTTTGACTATACAGTCACCAGAACTGTGCCCATTACTTTGTGATCACACCCCATAGTGATTGAAATGCATTATATAGGCAGTCCTCAACTTACAACTTCAATTGAGTTGGAAATTTCCTTTGCTAAGATAGTTAAGTGAATTTTGCCTCATTTTATGATGTTTCTTGCCACAGTTGTTAAGTCAATCACTGCAGTTGTTAAGTTAGTAATATGGTTGTTAAGTGAATTTGATTTACCCATTGACTTTGCTTGTCAGAGGGTTGCAAAAGGTGATCACATGACCCGCTGGACACTGCAACCATCATAAATATGAGCCAAAAGCCTGAATTTTGATCATGTGGCCATGGGGCTCCTGCAGTGGTTGTTAAGTGTGAAAAACAGTCATAAGTCACTTTTTTAAAATGCTGTTGTAAGTTAGAACAATCACTAGACAAACTGTTGTAAGTTTGTTGAAGACTGCCTGCAGTGATTGCGATATTATGCAGAGAATAAGAAGATGACCTTAATAGAATATGCAGGATCTGTTGCCTAGACAAAATGGCCTAAAGTATTTTCAAAGTCCAGAACAGTGGGGTCACATTCAGAAGTAATTCATGTAGATGCCTCCTGAATTCACTGATTATAAGAAGGTGGAGGAGATACAGCACAATCAGATTTGCAAGGTCCCAGCCAATCTCAATAAAAATAGTTTTAGATGCTCTGTGGAATTGATTTCCTGGTCTGATTTACTTATTGGGGCTGGCAGATCATATCTGATTCCCCTTCTGATGATTGTGAATAAGAAACTTATTTTATATGGGGAGAAGGAATGACGCATGTTAATGATAAGCAAAGGCTCTTCTGAGTGCATTTTTGGGGAATTAACTGCATCAGATAATTAATGTAGAAAAATTGTTTCTTTTATCTTGTTCCTAATACCAACTAATTTCAAAGTTCTAATATTGCAAGTAAGGAAAATAAATTATGGTTTGAATCTTGAATTTCCTTGTGTGGATCAAAACGGGAAGAAACTGTTGGCATATACTGTACATAAAGGCTCCTTTAGGTCTGCTTGACTTCTAGATCATTCCATGGATATCTGTATGTAGTTTTCTTGGCAACAATATGAAAATGGTTTGCCATGTGAATTTTATTTATTTTGATTTTTCAGTCTAATGTACAATCCTAGAATTTCCTGATGAGCTCCTATCTCAGTATCCTTTAATGTCCTTCATGTCAGAACCTTTTAACCATGTCAGAACCTGGTTTTCATGAGAAGATCTTTTTGACTGGCAAACCAGAAAACTAGAATCGTACTATTTCTTTTGTGGGTCATACAAATCCATTGTCACATTTCAATTCTTCAGCATTGTAGTTAGAGCTGGACAAAATAGATGAAGTTCAGGAACCTGTAGCCTCAAATACCTCAGAAAAATCTCTGTAGGAAGCAGCAGAAAGGAATATTTGGGCTATGAGAAACCTACTCTTTGCAGCAACCATTCTTATTCTTTAAATAAGATTATATTGTCAAACCAATTAAGAGATATTGTTAAAAGATGGCCAGATAGACAATTGTACTTATTCCCAAGCACAGGATTCTAAATGCTGATTATATAGGAGCAATATGTGATTGTAGCTGTTTCTTCCTTTTAACTGCCAGTGGGGGTTTGAACTGATTGGCTGGGAGCTCAGCTGTGTTCTGATTGGGTGGAGGTGTGTTCTGATTGGTTAGGGGTTTGGCTGTTCTCTGATTGGATGGGGGGTTGGCTGTGCTCTGATTGGATGGGGGAGTGTTCTGTTTGGGTGGGGACTTTGTTGTGCTCAGGTTAGTCTGAGTTGCAGGGGCATTAGAGATGGTGAGCTGCATAGCTGTTTGGCTTCGCATTCGTGGTTGTGCCTCATCTTCATGATGGGTGTCAGTTTGCTTCATGTATGGATTGGAGGGGTTTAAGGTGGTTAATGATGCAGCTGTGGTCTGGCTTCTGGTTTGTGGTCGTGCCTCATCATCGTTGTGGGCTTGGGTTTGCTTTTTGCATGGATGTGTGGTGGTGACATCCTGTGTGGTTTTCGTGAGTGTAGGTCTGGTGCCATTCTTTGTGTTATGGACTCGTTTGTCAATAAGGGCGGGTTTCCAAATGGCTGGTAGGCGGGAGGTATCATCTCGTTTGTTCATGCTGTGTGGGCGTTTTTCTATCTCGATGGCTTCTCTGATTATTCTGTTATTAAAGTGTTCAGTTTTGGCGATAATTCTGGTCTTTTTGAAATCAATTTCATGTCCTGTGGCTTTAAGGTGTTGGACCAGGGAAGAAGTTGGTTCCTCTTTTTTGACTGAGTTTTTGTGTTCTTCAATGCGTGCACTTATTCTTCTGTTGGTTTATCGGATGGGGCAGGCAGTACATGGGATTTCATATACTCCTTGATTTTCTAACTCAATTTTGTCTTTAGGGTTTCTTAGGATGGTGGATATTTTTCTGTTTGTGCAGAATGCTGTTTTGATGTTATGTTTGTGGAGGATCTTGCTGATCCTGTCTGTGGTGCCTTTTATGTATGGGAGGAGGGCTTTGCCATTTTCTTGTTCTCTGTCTTGGATTTTAGTGGGAGTTTCTTTTTGGATTAAGTTGGAAATCTTATTTCTTTGGAATCCGTTGGATGTTAGTACATTAGTGATGAAGCGAGCCCTCCACAGGCCCCTCCAATCTCAGTGGGTAAGACACGGAGACCGAATGTTAGAGACGAAGGCATGACACGAGTCAGGTTTCTCTCTGGGGTGAATGACCTTGACTGAAGCCCAGGCACCACCTTTTATTGAGGTTTGGTACAAACAACGTAATAAATCAAGTCACATACAAGGAAGTTTAGTCAGGCATATCAAATAACCTACAGTATAACATATTTCCTACACGTGCTTGAAAACTAACTATTATTTCCTTAACTATTTACTTTGCTTCCTGCTTAATCCAGGTGTCAGTATGTTCTCACGATGTTATCTTGGCTGTATAGCATCTGTCCCGGAACATCCTTTGATCTAACAACAAATGTCTCAGGGCTGTTTAACATTCTTTGTCTTCCTAATGTCTCAGGGCTGTTTAACATTCTTTGATCTAACAGCATAGCCTAAAGGTTCCTGTTTGTTTACGTGTCAGCCGGTAATTAGGGAGTTTTATAGCCTAAAGCCCTCCTGCTGTTATTCCAGCCTGTGTTGTTGTTTGAGTACGTGGCAACAAACAAATTCACAATGGTTAGGGAGCGCTGCAATTTTGGGGTGCGTTGCATCATTTCCTCTGTTTTTATTTTTTAGCAAAGGTCCTCATCCTCGGAATTGGCAGCCGAATGATCAGAAGCAGCTGATAACAATGATTCTTTTTCAGGGATGAGAATACAAGAGTCCCTCATGTCTTCCCCTGGGTTCCAAATGTGCAATGCTTGTTTCTGAACAGCGCTTTCAACGACACCACTAACCACTGAGCGCAAAAGAGGAATTAAGCAGGGCAATAACATCAAGCCCAGAAACCCAACTCCTACCATAAACAGAGCTTGCTTCCAAATGCTAAAAATACCTCCCAAGAATCCTCCCTGATCCAATATCCTCGTCCATTGCTGAGGCGGGACATGGGCCAGGCGGACCATTCGGTCAGTAATTTCTTCTATGACCTTACCATTGTCATCAATTTGTAAGCAACAGTTTGACAGATTGAATTTTCCACAGACCCCTCCTTCTGCAGCTAGCAGATAATCGAGGGCTAGGCGATTTTGAAACACGCCATTTCTTAATTGGCTATGTTGTTTTGCTACCAGATTTAAAGCTACAGCATTCTCATGAGTGATTAGTTCCAACACCGCCTGCAAGCGAATTATGCGATTCAACATATAAATGGGTGTTCTATACCCATAGCTGCCATCCTGAGCCCAGGTGGCAGGACCATAATCTTTAATTATATCCTCAGGGCCCCATGTCTTACCATTCCATTCTTGGTCCTCATAAATAGGAACTTCCACATTCAGGGAACATTTCCTTTTTTGATAATTATCATACACAGGGTGACTTAACCGTTCACCTTCCCCTAGGGGTATTAGGAAGAAAGCTGGGCGAATCTCCCCTATAGCACAAGAGCCGGTCCACTTATCAGGTAACTGGGAATAGGCTCGTTTTCCACAAATCCAATATAATCCTGGAGGAGCTTTCCAGGCGCCCTTGTAGGACGCATTGAGCATTTCTCCAGATTCTGTGGGCCACTTGTACATGGCCATCTCATTAGGCAATGGCCACATGAATGGAACATTGTTAACTGAGGAATGGGGCCAAAAAGAGACTGATGAATCAGAGATGTTTATTTTTATCATCGCTTCGCATAGGCTGTTACCAATCAAAGGAGTGCTGTGCTCATATCTATTGACACACCAGCGGCAGACTAATGCCTGCCGTAATTCCCACACACTATTGTTTAAGTGAGGGGGTTGTCCGGTAGCATTATATTTTTTGGAAATATTCCACTTCGCTGCCTCCCATGGCCATTGATCTCCCACATTTGTGCTTCCGCACACATAGCAATTTGTTACATTCAAAGCCTGGGCTACGGTGCCAGCTAGTTCAATGAACAGGTTTCTAGCAACATCCTGAATTTCTATTGGTGTTTTCATTTCTTTCCAGAATTCAGTATAAAAGTTGTGAGTTATCTGTTGACCAACTTCATACAAGGTCTGAAACTCCAAATAAAACAAACCCACAGGGTCAATCCCTTTTCCATAGATACGGATTCCAAACTGAGGGCCCCACTTTTGCAGGAAGGTAGAAGGGTTGTTTATGGTAAAATTGACAACATTGCAATTATAAGATTTACAATTACTTTGAGCAGGCACCTTAGTTAAGACCGCATCATCTATTTGTAATCCTTTCCAGTTGGCTGTAGCCCATTTTACACATGACCATCTTGGACAATACCCTTGTTGACTTGTTGCAGGAGTGCAGTCTGGATCTTTTTGGCTCCAGGAAGGTGTCTTAGGGCAAATATATTTGTCATTAAAAACATAATCTCTTTGCCAATCAATATTTCCACAATGTTCCTTCCAACCCAATGAGTAGGACAAAGAGGACAATTTACAAGGTTCAAGTTGGACCGTACCTTTTGAAGTTTTTGAAAACACTCTAATTTTATAATGTACAGGTCCATCTTGCCCTCCAGCCCTAACCTGGAACCAAATTTGCTCCGGATCATGCTGGGGATCATAACACTTTTTGGTGGTTTTACAATAACTATATGTGACATTCCCTTTTTTACATGGGACCACCTCACCAGAACATTTGTGGTTGGAAAGGTAAACCAGGGTCTCTCTCACCTGATTACCTTCACGAACCTTAACCACACATTGACTACAAACATCAGATGGTTGCATAGTGGCTCGTGGCTTCCGAGGAGGGGGCACGATAGGCAATATTGGGGGAATGGTGGGTTTTTTGCTAGTCAAAACTTGAAGGGGAGTGGTCATCATCACGGAAGGGGAGGTGGGGACAATGCCCTCGTTCCCTATCGTAGAAATTATATCAGGAGACTGCATATAGATTTTACAGAGACCTTCCCAATACCACGGTAAAGAAGAAACATAAGAATCATTACATTGAAATGTCAAAGGACTATTAGAAAAATTATAATTCCCACAATTGCCTGTCCACAAAACATAAGCAGCCCAAGAACAAGTGCGGAGAGTGACTTTATCCCCACATAAATCCTGTGCTTGTTGAACAAAATCCGAAGTTTTATTGGAGCAAGTCCACTTCTTCTGATGCGAAGAAATAGGAGCCAAGACCCCCAAAACCAATTTGCAATTACTATTAACCATGGTTCGCAACTGAAAGGGCTGACCATCAGATACCTTGGTGGACCAAATACAAAAGGGAAGGTCAGAAAGGCTACGTTTGGAGTGAAGGGGGAAAACATCCATTCGATGCAGAGCCTGGGTCGCCGGGCGGTCCTGGTGGAAGGAATTGCGTCTTCGGAAGGAATTGCGTTTTCGGATGGTAGAGGCAGTCAAAAGCCAGGAGGGAATTGGTGGAAAAGCAAAACTGTCATGGCTAGCAATCAGACTGCTTACTTCACTCCAACTGCCATTGACTAATCTTCCACAGGCATATCGACCTATAGTCATGAGAGAAATTTCCAAATATAGGGTTAGATGGCAGTAACTGGCTATTCGAGAATGGTAGGGAAGCCACCATTGAGGCTCAGTCATCGTGGTCACTTGGAGCCGGTCAGGAGAAGGTTTTGGTTCAAACCGCCACTGATAGGGTTCAAAGAAAAAAGTCAGGGGGCAAGGTTCTGCACGAATGTCAGAATAGCAATGTATTTGAGTAAATGTTCCGGGCAGTTCAAGGACACGAATAGGGTTGATCCAAAAAGTTTCACCGGCAGCACCTCCTGCGACACAGAGGAGCAAATAAACGGACCAAAACATGATGTTTTCCTGAAGCGAAAGAAGAAGCGACAAGTCAAATCATCCAAAGAGTATTGAAAGGTCGAGCGAATCGTTATCCTCCTCTGGAGCGGGTACGGGCGGTGGAAGATGACATGGACGAATGCAGCGGCCAGGAACCCATAGAGCAGAATCTGGTAATTGAATGGCTGCATAGCCCCGACCCCATGTTATAAGCGGGACTGGTCCTTTCCAGGCGGGGTTAGGCAACTGCCGGTAATAGACAAGCGGGCGTTGTCCCGTTTTTGATGAAGAGAAATGACGCTGAACAGCAGAGAGACTAGGTTGGCCTGACTCATTCAGAAAATTTAAAGTATAGAGAGCCAGGTTGAGCAAATTTTGTAATACCGGCAAATTTTGAGGGGGAGGGGGAAAATCCAGTTTGGCAATCATGTTTTTCAAGGTCTAGTTAGCACGCTCAATTATGGCCTGTCCCTGACTGTTATAGGGAATTCCTGTTTTGTGCTCTATATCCCATTTTTGACAAAATTGCGCAAACGCCCGACTTGCATAGGCAGAGCCATTGTCCGTTTTTACCGTCTGGGGTTTACCCAACACTGAGAAGGTTTTTAGGCAATGGTTGATAACATGCTTCGCCGTTTCCCCTCGTTGGGGGGAGGCCATGATAAAGCCTGAATATGTGTCGATGGAAACGTGAAGATATTTCCACGGGGCAAATGCAGGACATTGTGTCACATCCATTTGCCATAATTGAACGGGTTTAAGACCGCGAGGGTTCACTCCTAACGGTACAGCACGGCCCTGCAAGCTGCACGTCGGACATTGTTGCACAATTGCAGCTGCCTCTCTGTAAGAGAGAGAGAACTGTCGCACCAAGGCATGGACTCCCTGATGAAAGTAAGCGTGGCTCTCCCATGGTGTGGGGGAGACAGAACTTACAGGCAACAGAGAAGAAGCAACTGAATCTGCGACATCGTTCCCTTCTTGTAACATGCCGGGAAACGGCTGGTGGCTCCGGATGTGAGCCACGAAGAAGGGAAGGGCGCGCTTTTGGATTAAATTTTGCAAAGAGGTAAACAGCGCAAGCAAATTACAATCGATAGAAGGAGACAGGTAAGCATCAGAAATAGAGTTAATAACTTGATACACATAAAGACTATTTACAATCAGGTTAAAAGAAGTTTCGGGGAAATTGTTAAAGGCTAAAAGGGAAGCATATAGTTTTGAGCGCTGAGCAGAAGTTTGAGGTGGGGTAATTAAAGACATCCAGGTCCCTTCCTTTTGGTATACACAGGCCCCATAAGTTTTACTACCGTCTGCAAAGACAGTCACGGCATCTGAAATGGGCGCAGACCTGATCACATATTTGAAAGAAACCAGGACCACCTTAAGCAAAGCAATTCGGGGATCCGTTGGAGGATGACAGGACACAATCCCTGGCCAATTGGCCAAGGCAAATTGTAAGGAGTCCGAATTATACACCAAATCCTCCCATTGCGCTAGAGGGCGGGGAACAAATAACGAATCAAGATCTGTCCCCATCAAGGCTTTCGCTCTAAGGCAACCTCTCCGAATTAGAGTAGCAAACATTAAATGACTAGGGTTAATTGAATTACGCGGGGTGTGCGGCAAATGTATCCATTCAACAATTTTTAGGGACTTATTATTCTGAACTTGTGCCAGTATACCAGTAGGAAGGCCCTTTGTATTAAGCAGAATGAAAGATAAAGCAATATTGGGAACAATGCGGTCCACCCAAACCTTAGCTAAAGCGAAAGAAACGTTTTGCAAAACCTCCCTTGCCTCGCCAGGCAGAAGAACTTGATCAGAGGGTTGCACCCCCCTAGTAAGGGCAGAAAATAAAGGTGAAAGCTGCAAGGTGGTGAGACCTAAATAAGGACGGATCCAATTAATGGCTCCCAAGTATTGTTGGAGTTGCAATAATGTGAGAGGTTCTGTAAAATCCAACTGAGGTAGTTGGGGCACAGATCGCGATGCCAGAACCTTGTGCCCCAAATAGGAAAACGGTAATTTTGTCTGAATTTTTTCAGGGGAAACATGAAAACCTCCTTGCCTCAAAATTGTTTGAAGCTGTGGCAAATAGGGGAGCAGTACCCCAGGAGGGCCTGGTCCGGCAACAAGGATGTCATCCATATAATGATAAATCATCAGGTGTGGATTTTGCAATCTAAATTTATTCAAAACTTGATCTACGACAAATTGACAAATGCTTGGGCTATTAAGCATCCCTTGTGGCAACACCGTCCATTGATACCGAGCAGTAGGTCTATGAGAATTCTGCTCTGGGACTGTGAAGGCAAATAATTGCCTATCTTCCTTATGTAAAGGAATAGAGAAAAAGGCATCAGAGAGATCCACCACCAAAAGCTGAAAGTCAGCAGGAATTAAATTAGGATTCGGAAGACCGCATTGCAAAGGTCCCATAGGCTGAATTATGGCATTAACCACACGCAAATCGTGCAAGAAACGAAACTTTCCACTCTTTTTCCTAATGACAAAAACAGGAGTGTTATAAGGGCTAAAAGATTGTTCCAAATGTCCAAGAGCAAGTTGCTCTTGAATTAATTTTGATAGCGCAATTTGTTTTTTTCTGCGATAAGGGCCATTGATCCACCCACACAGGCATGGGTGTCTTGAGTGTTAATTTCAGAGGCACAGCCATTAGGAAAAGGTTAATTTAGCTTGTAGTTGACTCATTAGGTCTCGGCCCCATAAATTAATGTGAAGGGGAATGACCACAGGCTGAATATAGGCAGTGTGGGCCGAATCAGGCGATGTCACAGCTATCCAAGCAAGACTTTTACACGCCACCTGTAGTCCTCCTACACCTCTCACAGAAGGGGCCTCTTCCGTGGCCCACTGAGCAGGCCATTCTTGAGATCTTATGACTGAGACATCCGCCCCAGTATCCAAGATGCCAGAAAATTGGCGGCCGTTCAAAAAGAACATGGCCACTGGACGTGGTCGGGTTAAAGGATGTTCTACCGCACATAATTCCGGGGGAATGAAATCCATCAGCAATATCATAGTAGCCATGACTGAGCCTTTCTGAATGGTCACAGGCTGATTAGCAGATACACAGAGTGACAAAGAAGACAAACATTGAGGATCTACCATCACAGGAGCAGCCATGATGCCTTGACATGTTATTTCATGTGTCGGAAATACCAACACGGGCAGAGTAGGGGGCAATTGGAGCTTTAATTTTGGTTCTAAAGGTAAGAAATAATTGTGAGCTGGCAAATTTAGCAACAATGTTTCCTTGGCGGTCATTTCAAAAGCTTGGGAATACTGATCAGGGGGAGGGTTCGTATCTCCGACCTTTGGGAAGGGGCTAGCCGGTCGCCCCGATCCTAGTTTCCCTGATTGTCGTTGGTTGCTGATCGACAATCTTTTGCCCAATGAAAGCCCTTTTTGCACTTTGGACAAACAGTTCGTGGTTTAGGGGAACGTCCGTCTTTCCCCGAGGCAGCTCCTCCCCCAGGAGCCCGGCATTCGGCTTTGAAATGTCTGGGCTTCCCACAATTAAAGCAGGTTTGAGATGACCGATTCTGAGAACTTCGCCCAGAATGTTCCTGCAAGGCAGTGGCCAATGCGGACATTTAATAAATGGTGGTCCCAGTATGTCTACAGGCATCAAGCTAATCTGAGATGGTAGCTCTTGGATTTACAACGACCCCTTTCAATATGCTCTTGCAATCTGCATTAGAATTTTCGTAAGCCAATTTTTTAATCAATTCATCCCGTGCGGCAGCATTTTCAATCTGCCTTTTGACCGCTGTAATTAGTTTATTGACAAAATCAGCATATGGTTCCTGGGGTCCTTGTAATATTTTTGCAAAAGAGGAAGTGACCTCAGTGGGGTCCTCCAAAACCGAGAAAGTATATAATACTGCTTCATTAATTAACACAAACAAGGCGTGAGGAAATTGCAGCTGATTGGCCACCGTGGACTGAGTACCAGTGCCCATTATATGATGTTGGCCAGTGTTAACAGGGAGCAAGCCCTGTTGAAGCATTCGATCAGCTTGCTTTTTCCAGGCAGCCTCAAATAGTAGATACTGCGTGTTACTGAGTAAACTATGCAATTCTTCCAGATGCTGAGCCTGGGTTTTCGATAGTTTCTTTCCCATACTTACTAAAGGCGTGCACGTAGTCTATTCCAGACAAATGTCTCAGGGCTGTTTAACATTCTTTGTCTTCCTAATGTCTCAGGGCTGTTTAACATTCTTTGATCTAACAGCATAGCCTAAAGGTTCCTGTTTGTTTACATGTCAGCCGGTAATTAGGGAGCTTTATAGCCTAAAGCCCTCCTGCTGTTATTCCTGCCTGTGTTGTTGTTTGAGTACGTGGCAACAAACAAATTCACAATGGTTAGGGAGTGCTGCAATTTTGGGGTGCGTTGCATCATAGTGAGAGTGTGTAGTTCGGTTTTTAGGTGTTGTTCGTCAGCTAGGCATTTGGTTCTGGAGATGAGTGTCTATGCTGGGTGGTGGTGTGAGAGTGCATGCAGATAGCGGTTTGTGTGTGTTTTCTTCTGGTAGATGGTGTGTTCAAGGAGCCATTGGATTTCTTGTAGACTAAGACATCCAGGAAGGGAAGTTGGTTATTAGTTTCTGTTTCCATGGTGAACTGTATTTTGGGGTGTAGGCTGTTGAGGTGTGTGAGGAAGTTGTCCAGTTTTTCTTTCCCATGTGGCCAGATTACAAAGGTGTCATCTACGTCATCAATCTATCTATCTATCTACTTTACTTTACTTTACTTTATTTTGACTTATATGCCGCCCTTCTCCTCAGACTCAGGGCGGCTCACAGCAAATAATCCAAGTACAAAATATAAATTAGTTAAAATAATAATATACAATATAAAAAACAATAAAACTATACCCACTCATACAACATACAGTCCCAATCAAAGGCCCAGGGGCAGAGCGCAGCTCACAAGCCCCAAGCCTGTCTGCATAGATGTGTTTTTAAAAGTTTTTGGAAAGCTAGGAGGGAAGGAGCAGTACGAACCTCTGAGGGAAGTTGATTCCAGAGGGTTGGGGCAGCAACAGAGAAGGCCCTAGCCCTAGGTCCCGCCAAACGGCATTGTCCAACAGACGGGACCCGTAGGAGGCCAACCCTATGTGCCCTAACTGGTCGCTGGGATTCATGAGGCAGAAGACGGTCCTGCAAGTATCCTATCTATCTATCTATCTATCTATCTATCTATCTATCTATCTATCTATCTATCTATCTATCTATCTATCTATCTAGGTCTTTGGTTCTTCGGGTTTTCTCCCACGTAGAATTTGAAATGTCTTGGCGATGTTTCGACGAAGTCCCATTCGTCATCTTCAGGCTGGTGCTTTTGGCTTCGTGCTTCTAGGAGCCGAAAGCACCAGCCTGAAGATGACGAATGGGACTTCATCGAAACGTTGCCAAGACACTTCAAATTCTACGTGGGAGAAAACCAGAAGAACCAAAGACCTACATACAAACACCCGCAAAAACGTCAGAAAACACACACACACACACACACACACACACACACACACACACATATGTGTATGTGTATGTGTATGTGTATGTGTATGTGTATGTGTATGTGTATGTGTATGTGTATGTGTATGTGTATGTGTATGTGTATGTGTATGTGTATGTATGTATGTATGTATGTATGTATGTATGTATGTATGTATATATACTCTTTTCAGAAACAGCCAAGGTCAGAGTGCATTTTTTTAAAAAATCTGATTTTGAGAGAAATGAGCCAGATCCTCTCACTTTGAATATCAGAATAAGCAAACAAGAGTTGGAACTGCTTGGGTGTTGCTTGACAAATGGTTTGGCAAGTTCAGTTCATCCATTGCACACCTGTACACAATTCATTCACAGGGAAGCCATCATTCTGAGAAAGTCCATGCAAACAGAGTTAAAAAGTTTAGCATATTGGTAAAACAAACAAATCTCCCATTTTATATCCAGGGCCATGATAGGGATTTCAGCTGTTTTGGATACTGCAAAGTTACTGAATATTTGTTAGCTTGTTCTAATAAAGAGATCAGGAGATTGGGGGGGGCTTTGAGTCAGTTTTTGACTCTTGGTTACTGCCTGGACAAGTCCCTCCAGTTTTATGGCAAGGCTTTTTGGTAGTGGTTTGCCCTTGTCTCCTTCCTAGAGCTGAGAGAGAGTGACTGGCCCAAGATCACCCAGTTGATTTTGTGCCTCTGGTGGGACTAGACCTCACAGTCTCCCAGTTTCTAGCCTGGTGCTTTAACCACAACATTAAATTGACTCTCAGGTAAGTAAATCAGGACTAGTCAACTACTGTCAAATCCCTAGCATCCTTCACCAATTGTTGTTTTAGGGATGCTGGAAACATTAGTTCTATAACATTGAGAAGACAAACTATTCTGTATAGAATTACATTTTTTAAAAAATTTTTTTACAATATATGATTGCTGGAATGATTAATCTATTTTTGTGCTTTATTATTTTCTCTGGATGGTAGGCAAATAAATAAAAGGCAGAAAGAATCCAGATCTGGAGTCTGGAAACTCGCTATTCATACTGCTTTAATTCATGTCCTTCCATAATTCAGTCGGAAGGCATTCAATGTACATTAGGATGGGAGTTAAGGTCATGTCAATTAGTTGCACAAATGAGATGGTGAAATGATGCCTAGATTATTGGAAGATAGCTGTTTCTCTGATCATGTCATGAACATGAACGATACCCCCTGCAGGCCAGTCTGAGATCTCTTTCGAACCACTTGCTTTTAGGTTTATTTAAGTGCCAAAAATGTTTAAGATTTAAACAACAAACAATCAAGGAGAGAAGCAACCTAGAACTAAGTAGAAACTTCCTGACAATAGAACAATTAACCAATGGAACAACCTGCCTCCAGAAGTGGTGAATGATTCAACACTGGAAGTTTTTAAGAAGAGACTGGACAGCCATCTGTCCAAAATGGTGTAGGGTTTCCTGCCTGAGCAGGGGGTTGGACTAGATGACCTCCAAGGTCCCTTCCATCATCATCATCATCATCATCATCATCATCATCATCATTATAACCGTGGTGTGGATTGATCCCAGCCATACTATGTGCAATGCAATATATCTTAGGTAGTATAAGAAAGATACAAGCTAAGAGAGAATAAGGGCAGAATAGACAGAGTGAGAAAAAGATATGTATTAATTGCATGCTTTATTATCAAATAATGTCACTTTCTAAGAAAGGACCAAGAGTCTAAAACATCAAACAACATTTCCATTTTTCTTCTTTGGAACAATGTATATTCTTTTTTTGCTTGATAGTTTTCCATGAAATGAAAGCAACATCAAGGAGACAGACTGATAAGGTGTCTCAGTACTCCTTCTGATTTGGCTTAGGCAGTAGCTTCCATCCAAGATGCCAGGCCTAACAGATGTATCAAGTCTGAAATTTAGTGCAGTTGAGGAGCATTGGAAGCATGTTAAATCCCTGAAGAAGACATAGTACTGCTTTCTCAAAGCTGTTGATCTAGAAAGGAAAACCTGCACATCTAGGAAGAAAGACCCCCATCATTTCTGATACCTTGGTGATCAGAAAGTCAATAGCAACACTTATAATCACCAGTGGGCAGCTAATATAAGCCAGCCAAAGGGTCAGCTTGCTGAAAAAAACATACACATTATAATCTTACATTGTTGGAATATTTCACAAGGGAAGAGCCTTTTAATATTCAGCATCTGATTTTCCAGACTTCCCTTTGGGATTGTAAGAAATGAAAAGGCAGTGTTATCTTATGCATAACCCAATAAAAAACAAACGTTGTGGTTGAAATTCCGATCTTGGTTTCAGCTATGTAACACTACTGAGGTACATGTGGTTTGATGAGTGTAACTAAGGACAGAAGTTTTAATACGGGGGCCCAAAATAAACATGGCTTTGAAAATATAGCATGCTTTCGTGCCTAAGCTGACAGCAGAAAAAATGGCTGATATGATTCTGGAAAGATGAGGTTTGAAAAGGAAAGGCTGCCTCCTTCTTTGATTGAGAAGGACAGAGTGTCACACATCGTCTCATGTGATGTCAGAAGACGCTGTGCAGCAAACAATTAAATAAACAGATAGCAGTTGAGATACTTTGAATGTACCAAGGAGCCAAAGACACTGCACATACTCTGTACCCACTGGTATACAATCATTCCATCACAGGCGACCACACAGAAAGTTCTGCACATCACTCATCCTCGTCTTTGGCTGGGGATCTGCTCAGCCTATGTTTGTCTGGAAAAGAGTCCCGGTTCCTTGCCTCCCATTTTTCTATAGGATTGATTTTATTCTGTTTTATTGATACATAACATTGTCAGCTTTCCATTTTAGCTGTAAGATGCTTGAAGCAGGGTATAAAATATGAGTAAAGGCATTCAATTACAGCATCTTTTACCATAACATTACGGCATCTCCAAACTTAAAGACAAGACAAGAGACATAGCAGCCAAAGTCTGTGAAAACAAATGAGAAAATTCCACTGTTGGGATGCTTGAATTAAGGACAGCCTCTCAGAAGCTATATAGCCAGTTCTTAAGAGATATGCAGGTCATTAGGACAGCCCCACCACATTTTAATGATTAGTATGTAAGGGAGAAGACTATCCATCAAGTATTTTTGGCCAAGCTGTGTAAGAGCTACATCCAAACACATTTGACATGAGACAGAGTGGAAACTTGTTCATTTCTTTCAAGACAGATGAAATTTCCTTGTGATTAGCTCCTTCCTTCAAAACTTAGCCCTAGCATTCCTCAGTAGCTGGAATATTATTAATATTGCTGCTTGTCACATCAAGCTAATAGATTTCTGTATATAGAATTAAACCCCCATAATTGTATTATATTAGTCCAAAAATACTATTTCGGACATTCCTCCAAATATAAAAATGGTATAGATAGATAGGTTGGTAGGTAGGTAGGTAGATGGATGGATGGATGGATGGATGGATGGATGATAGATAGATAGATAGAGAGAGAGAGAGAGAGAGAGAGAGAGATATAGATATATAGATACAGATATATAGATACAGATAGATATAGAGATATAGATATATATGCATTTGCAATAAAATACTCAGTTTTCAAAACTCTGATGTTCCTATGTATACCTATTATTTTCCTGCTCAGTCCCACCAATAATTACTGTAGTTGACTGAGTACCTCTACGCCACTATCATTTTCATTTCTTCCAAAACAATTTGAAACTGAGCTGCCTTTGACATCATGTCAGCCAACCCTGAAATGCTGTGAACATCACTTAAACTAATTCAGTCAGACTGCAGGAAATTCCACCCCCCCTCAAAAAAAAAAAAGGCCAAAAGCACCCGGACAGTTTGAACTTTAGTATAGATCCAAAGTTTTGGAAAGATATTGTGTAACTGGGGTTGGGGAGGAGTTCATCTACTCCATTCTTGGAGTTTATCTTTCTCTTACAATGGAAGTTTATCTTTCTCTTACAATATACTGTAATTTTTATTCAATACAGTCCTCTGGCATTTCACCCTTGTTTAATCTGTTGCCTTCAAATCCTAATGAAACTATTGGCTCTAAGTTACCAATGAACCCTGTGGCAGTCCAAAACTGTAGCATCCTTCTACTTGACCATGTTTTCTGGGGCTGTTTAGATGTACAAATAAAGAAATAAATAATTTGCAACATCTCTCTCTAGTCCATTTTTTATCTCCATGCCTAATTGGTTGCCATTTACAAAATTAATCCATTTTGTTATTCTTGTATACATTGCATCCTTATGAAAAGTACCATAAAGAAACTTCACATTTTTTTATGTAATTTGAAAATAAAGTGTATTATTCAGCATTACCACTAGAGCTGTGTAAACCATTTAAGTGGTGGTCTGATTTGAAAAAGAATGAGCTGTATCACTCCTTTGTACTGAATCTTCGAATTTATTCTCCTGTGGCAATTCAAAATATTGAATTAAATCAGATGCTTTTGAATTGCTACAGACAGGTTCCAAGGCACTAAGCAGTTTGATGGCTTATGGGATTTTGCAGGATTTCAAATGGTGTTGCAAGTTCCTTCCAGAAACAGAGTAATGAGGAGTTGCGCTATATGTTAAAAGTGTCCGTCTCTGCTCTGAAATCCAGATGAATGAACTTGGCAATGCTCTAAAGAACACAAGGATTAACTTAAGTGGAAGAAAGAATAACAGAAATATTGTTGATATCTACTATGGCCTGACCAATCTAGGAGAAGAGTTGTATGATGCCTTTCAAACTGCAGATTTTTCAAACAAGCACAGAATAGTCGTGATGGGATGCCTTATTCCATTATCTGTTGAGAGATGGACTATCAAGCTTGCTTTTTTCCAGGAAAACATCAGACATGTCGTTATGACAATTTCCGCTTTCAGAGAGTGAAGGAAGGGTACCCAGTTGGGTCCCTTTCCCAACTTTCCATCATTCAAACATGTACAATCCAATTTTTCAAGACCAGCCCTTCAAGTCCCTAATTGTGCTTCTAATGCAATCCTGCAACTAGAGACAGGCTTCATGGAAGTGGAGGCTAGATTATGGGTGGCCATACTCAACTATTGGCTCGGTCTGACTTTTTTCCCCCTTGGTCTTGCTCCATTAACTATGAGTGATGATTTTCAATCCACATGGAAACAGGCAGTGGCAATAAAATATCATCCTTCGGCTTCTCTCCAAGTCTTCTACTCAGCATGGGATACGATCACGCCAAAACACTCTAAATTAAACAGCGTGTAGTAGACACAGAGTGCCAATTGGATCTAGCCAGGGCCTCATTCTTTTATTGCCAGTGAGTCCAGCAGGTACTTTGCCTCCCCTATAGCATACGTAATTAAACTTGAAATACCTAAACGCAGAAGAGCTTTATTCTGGCACAATATCATGAGGGATGCCTCATGGTCTGTGAAGGCTGATACAAGAAGATTCCTTACTTGGAAAAAACAATATCTCTGGACACAAAGAAAACAACAAAGAATGTGCTTCTCCAATGCCTGTATTGCAGAGATATTTGTACTATCATAAGCTCATCATTACTGCATAAATACCCAGGGCTCAAAGGACACTTATCACCACCTTGTTGTTTAGAGATACCAATCCTAATACAACATACAATGTGGCCAGGTACTGTGCAGCAAGGCTTAAAATATATTAGATCAGGGGTCCCCAACCCCTGGTCCATGGACCGGCACCTGTCTGTGGCATGCCAGAAACTGGGCCATGCAAACAAGCGAAGCCCCATCTGTGGGATGTAGGCAGCACATAAAACCACACACACCCCTAGTGCGTGGAAAAACCTTTCTTGATGGAACCGTTTCCTGATGCCCAAAAGGTTGGGGACCACTGTATTAGATAATGTTTTGGTGTCAACTTATAAACTAGATTTAATGGGCACCTAATTCACCTTATTTGAGTGCTTTTTAGCTTGATAGATACAGCCTAAAACATATTAACCTTTGTGATCCCCTGCACCCATCTAATGCTCCTTCTCCTTTTTTTTTAGATTCTCACTTTTTATATATACTTGTATGTTTTCATTTACATGTCATCTGTATCTTCTAGCCTTTTACATATTGATTATTATTCTTGGTGTATCCTTTAAGCTGGTTTCTGACCATAACAAAGATTTGACATAAGTAGAGGAAGGATCTGCTAATCTTACGTTCTTAATACTAAACAGGCTGACTTAATTGAGGAAGTAAGAATGGTGGGGAAATGATCAGAGAATAAAAGAAACCAGGTATGTTTAGCACAGAGAAAACTGATAACACTCTTCAAATACCTAAAAGGATGTCAGAAAATGACATCTTTTGTTCCAGTTTTACAAGAAGTCTGATTCCAAGTGAATGTTAGGGGGAGGAAAAAATAAATAATGAACAACCCACAACGTAGACAGGTGATGAACTCCCTTTGATTGAAGACATTAACAGAGATGCTGGATAACCATTTTTAATTTAGATTCCTGGACTGGCAAAAGGATTTGTTCATTTATTTCCCTTCCCTTTTCTGCCTACCAAGGCAACTTTAAAATGATTTCCATCAGCAAGAGCTCAAGACCATAGGGTACCATTGGGTTCTATGAAATGTAACAGTCTAGATAAAGAAAATGGTTGGGAATGATTGTTCTGTTTGAATGAAGAAATATTAGCTCCGGTATCTGAAATGAAATATCCTTAGCATTTTCAGGAAAGCTGGCACACTTTAGCATACTTCCATTAGTAGTTTTAGAGGGGAGATACAAAGGGGTTCCATTCAAATTCATACTCTGCTCATGTGATAGAAACTATAAAACCATCAACATGACTCACTGTGATGTCCATTTTATGCCTTTTATGCTTATTAGAATTAAACTACTACTTCTGTACCTAATTAAATATCCTGGTCACTCTGATCAGTTCTGTTTAAACCTCTTACTGTCATATGCAAATGGCTCTTTCTCTTTAACTGTGCCATATTCTGTCGCATAATCTGTAAAATGTGGAGTTGTCTCGTGGACAAAATCTGATCATAGAACTAACTAACCAATATTAATTTTAAGTATCCAAATGTTTTATGGACTGGTCACTGACAATAAAGATTTTCTGTTCAGTACAGCAAAGATAAAGGCTAGGTTGTTTTTGGTTTTTTTTTACTGTAATAGAAGCAAAAGGAATCGATAGTATTGTGATATATCATCTGCAAATCATTTCTGCCTAGAGCACCCTACATTTTTTAGGTAGCCAACCTAGAGTTAGGCCAACAGCACTGTGCCTGCTATGCTCAAATTTAGTCAGAGCTACTGTTAATTCTCAATGAGCTACATACAACCAGTGAACAAAATGTGATTGTGCAGAAAGATAGCTTGAACTAATTTGGCTCAGTGACAAGTTTTAAAGGTTCAGCAACTTGTAAATGCAGTGCCAGCATTCACTACTTGATTTCTTTGCCTCATTTCACCTGATAAATGAGGTCTGTGCAGTAGAAACTGGAAGGCCCTTCATGATTTCAGAGATCACTTCACTGAATGGGATAACAGAGCACATGGAGTTGATGTCATTGAAAACCTTTCAGACATTTGCGGAAACTATGGGAAGGTATGGCTGCAACCACTTCCATGTTCTATTTATCTTCAGAAGAGAGCAACTCAAGCATGCAACAGTTGGAAGTCATAATGAAAGAAGGAACTGAGATCCAGGAAGTTGTAGGTGCTCCATCACTGGAGGCTTTTAAGAAGAGACTGGGCCCACCGTTTGTTTGAAATGATATAGGGTCTCCTGCTTGAGCAGAGGGTTGGGCTAAAAGACCTCCAGGGTCCCTTCCAACTCCATTATTCTGTTATTCTGAAACCATTCTTTTTTTTAAAAAGCATACAAAATAAAATAATGTTATAGCGAAGACTAGACCTTCAGCCTTATTAGGTGGAAATTAGCTCTAATTCTCAATATCATTACCCCCCCCCCAGGTTCTGATTATTCAGTTATGGGATAAAGTACAGAACAAATTATTATGATGGGCTCATATTTTTGCCAACAAGATTTAAATTTGTTTTTCCATTGCATGATATGTCATGGATTCTGTTTAATGATATATATATATATGTGTGTGTGTGTGTGTGTGTGTGTGTCAAGTGGTTATTTTTTAGATTGCACCCTGTAAACCCAAATATGGGAGGAAGAAATCATTCTTTCCTTTGCTTGTTTCAGCTCAACCCAGAGCCATCTGCAAGCACAAATATATATATGTTTTTAAAATTGTTAACAAAGAAATAAGGGATTTCTGAGATAGCTATTTCGAGTTATTTAACTCTCTTCAGTCAGAACTCACCCTTTCCGGGATTCGAACCTGGGCAATCCCGGAAAGGGTGAGTTCTGACTGAAGAGAGTTAAATAACTCGAAATAGCTATCTCAGAAATCCCTTATTTCTTTGTTAACAATTTTAAAAACATATATATATTTGTGCTTGCAGATGGCTCTGGGTTGAGCTGAAACAAGCAAAGGAAAGAATGATTTCTTCCTCCCATATTTGGGTTTACAGGGTGCAATCTAAAAAATAACCACTTGACACACACACACACACACACACACACACACACACACACACACACACACACATATATATATATATATATATATATTAGTCTTCTTTTCAAATTATTTTAAATTTAGCTAGTAAAATAGAAAATAGCTTGCTGTTTAATACATTGATTTTAATTCACTGATCCCTTTTATTTCATTTGTTTACAGATTGTGTACATGCAATTATTACATACAAACCTGTTTGGGAGTAAAACAGCAGTTGAGTTAGGCCACGATTATTTGTCTTTCTAGCCAGGACAAATAATGGAACTGCTGCACATCCAGTTAAAGATCCTGGGTTAGGTTCTGGGAATTGTTTTCAGGATGCACAAAAGTCTATTGGCATCTCTGAGAAAAAATGTAGGGTGCTCTAGGCAGAAATGATTTGCAGATATCACAGTACTACCAATTCCTGTTGCTTCTATTGCATTTAAAAAAACAACCCAGCCTTTATCTTTGCTGTACTGAACAGAACAAAATATTTATTGTGGTCAATGACACATTTTCCCATTCATTGAAAAAGCAATAGTACACTTAGGTGCTAAGGCGGCTTGTATCTAAAGCAATATAATATTTCTAGGATTCCACAAATAATCAAATATCCCATCATCCCTTGGGATGATGGAAACATTTCATCAGCCAAGGGCACATGTTTGTGGCTTGAATCAAATCACTTCCTGTGGCTTCTGCCGTGGAAGATTTTGCATCTCTCAAGCATGAGAATAATCCACTTTCTAGTTATTTCATCACAGCTCTGCTTTTTATCTGTCTAGCTTGTGTTGACCATGTAAGCACTGATTATAGCCAGTCACGTTCTGCATGAAAACAAACAAAAAATAAAATGTATATAACAATAAGATGTTTTTTTAAAAAAAATATTCTGAAGTAATCTTCTTCATAAAGGTAATTCTATATTACCTATTTCTAAATAAACTTACATCAAGTTGTATTGTTGATATTTCAACTTCAACTTCAACTTATCTTAATTTTCATTGAAATGAACAATAGCTCTTTTCCATTTTTTAAAATTTCAATGTAAAAGATTTTCTTAAACTGCTTTATTAAGCATGAGATGAATGAATGAATGAATGAATGAATGAATGAATGAATGAATGAATGAATGAATGAATGAAATTTGTAAAAGTGTTTCTATAACAATAACTTCTTCCCTCAAGTACTGTTGTGCTGCCTGGTCATGGTAGAAGGTAGTTCTTAGGAGGGATCCGCAAAACATTTTGGGAGCATAAGCCATGAGTATATACTTCCAATGGGATTACCCAAGACATGAAAGTCTTCACAGCAGATCAACTAAAGCAAGCAACTATCTATATTGGGCAGCAGCGATACAGGAAGATACCAGAGACAGATGATCACTTTAGTGAAAATGGCAAAGATATTAATTCATACTTCACAGAAAAAGCACTGGTAAACCAAGAAAACCACATGGACAAAAAATATAAAATGATTGATATTTCCAGATGATTCAGCACTCAACATATTACTAAGGAACAGGGAAGATTTTTCAATGTAGTCATGGTTTTATGACTTGGCTATATTAAAGCATTTGGGATGTCTAGTTGCTAAGGTTGCCATACAGGAAAAGAAAATCTGAAGTTGCAAAGACAGAATTACAAAGGGAACATGGAATGTAAGAAGCATGAACTCGAGAAAACTCAACACTGTTAAAAACTGCTTGTGACTTGTAACTGAAATGCCAAACTTGGAAACATGCAAGAAAATGTAGTTGTGTTGTATGACTTACGAAACCAAAATAAAACAGGAGAGCAACTTATCAATTTCTACCAGTGCCAATGAATTCTTCATAGCTAACACTATGCTCAACAATGAAAGTTACATCTCTACAGACATCACCAGATAGAATACATAGAAGTCAAATTGACTGTATTATTCCTAAAAGAGGAGCTCAGTTTTAGCATCAAAGGCAGATATTAGTTGTGGAGCAGATTATGAACTCATGTGCAAGCTCCAAATTAAGCTAAATAAGAGAAAAGCCACTTTCAAGGAGAATATCAAGAATCACTTTGAACCCTTGAATCTCATTAGTAGAAAACCAGAATAACTAGAATGAACATATACAAGTTGTTATGGATGAATATGAAAAGAGATTGCAAAAGAAGAAAGCAAACTGGATGTCAGCAAATTATGGAAATTGCTAAGAAAAAAAGAGAAGTCAAACTCAAGAAAGACAACAATTTCAAGAAAGAAGAATTTCAGAGAATTGTTAGAAGAGACAAGAAGCATGTTACAACAACATCTCAAAAGATGAAGATGAAAACAGACATAGGAAATCAAGGAAAGGCTTTAAAAAAATTCTGAAGTCAGAAGGAATTTTCATTCTCAAACTGGTATGCTAGAGAAGGCCAACTGACCGATAATAACTGAATCAGAGAAGGTCAAACAAAGATGGAAGGAATGACACTGATGACTGACAATGAAGTTACTGAAGTAGTAGATACTGTACATTCTATCCTTTAGGATCAACCATCAACAGAAAAGGAACAAGCAGTCAAGAAATACATCTAAGACTAGCACATCATAGTGTAGCCATGAAGGTTTTGGAAAATATATTTGGATGTCTTTCTCTATGCCTACAAAGATCATAATAGTGCAAGCCATGGTATTCCTTGCGACATCTGCGGAACTGAAAGTTGGACTTTGAAGAAGCAGGATAAGAAGAGGTTTGTCATTTTTTATCTTTGGTGTTGTAGAAAACTCCTGAGAATGCCATGGACAGCCAAGAAAACAAACAAATGGACCATTGAGCAAATTGACACAGAGTTCTCATTTAAGATACTGATGACCAGGCTCAAATTATCTTAATTTGGAGACTTGGTTCTCTTATTTTAGTCCTAATGCTATAAAAAATGGAAGGAAACACAAGAAAAGGATGACCAGCAACAAGGTGGATGGATTCAGCAGCTACTTGTGCACCGTTGGAATACGCGAAAGACTACAAAGGTCACCATAAAGAATATATGTCTATTTGGTCACTAAGAATCAACGCTGACATGGTGATACATAATCAATCAGTCAATCATACTGAACTGATTAAAATTTCTAAAGCTAGGAAGGGATTACCATAAAACATTTATGCATTATATTTAGGACTCCCTTACTTATTTTTTTAATATGGCAATTTAAATTAACTGATAAATCAACAGATCTTTTTCCATTTAATATTTTTTCAGTGCTATATAAATTTTTGGAAATGCCCATCTCCTTGGAGGCTTAAATTAAGAAATAACTGAGTTTTAAAAATCATATTACTATTCTACCAGTTTTTCAACTGTCAAAGACTATTTTTTTCTTTCCTAGATAGCCTAAGAGGCACTGTTTAGTCAGGTAAAACCACTTCACATTTCTCTCACTAGAAAATGAAGCTATTGTGTTACACATTCCCATAATTACATTTAGACTCTATATTATTGGATCTGTATTTATAATATGGCTATATTTAAGCGTGAAATTAATCTCTGGAAAAGGCTTGTTGACTTTAATTATTATACCAACAATGAATGAGGTTACACAGTAATTTATTATCAGAAATGAGACTGGAGAAAGTCCATTTTGGCTCTCAAATGTAATACTTGGAGTAACTTCAGGACTCCTTAGTAAATAAAGATGTGTGTGATTGTGGTGCAAAAATAAGACATGATGTCTGAATCTTTCTGCTTTGTGATTTCCAAGACTAGGAAACACAGACAATAAATATTATCTACTAACTGCACTTACTAGCTTGAATTCTTGACAACTAATAACTGCAATTCATGAGCAAGGAATGGATAGAATAACCCTTCAAATATTTCTGTCAATGAAAAAACCTGAAAATTAGCAGGTACTAGAAGTTAAATGTAATTATGTACAAGAACACATCTCTTTACACAATTTGAGCATTTGAAAAAATGCTTTGAGAGAGCCATTACATTAGGAAGATTTTGCTTCCTAAAAGTGAAAAAGTGAATCAGATACTGACAAGTGCTCTACTTAGAAACAGGTCATGTACCGTGTTGGTAAGTCTACTTTGTTAAACAAATGTACATATGTAGTGTATTGCTGACTTTCAGACATTCTGGATTTGAGTTGCAGACAGGTTTGTTGGTGTCAGCGAAACTTAAAAATCTGTAAGTAGAGTAACGTTTGTCTGTATGTTGAAAATTGAGTGTTCTCAATCAACATTACTGCATGTGAATAACCTTATTAATATTTAACCTGGATGCTTCAAGTTAGGACTAAGCACTCTAACCACTCTGCGGAAGGATTTTGTAGGCTAAAGTTTTAAGACATTTAATGTCACATTACTGTATTAAATTATACCTCAAGAATACAGTAATGCAGTTAAAAAATGTTACAGAAAAGCAAAAGCTACCATCTAAATGTTAAAAGGATGGCAATGTTCATTGACTAATCTTAGCTCTAGTTTCCCCACACTTGATATCTTTCAACTGGTAATTCTGGGAGTTGTAACATGTCTAGAAGGCACCATATTGGAAAACGTTGTTACAACTGAAGAGTGTGATCTTCTGTAATAGTTTCTGTTTCAGTGGGGACTTGAAATCAGAAGCTTCTGATGCAAAGTGCCAGTAATCCTCTGCTATGCAACTGGGAGAAAGTAAGAAATGAGTGGCATTGAACTCTCATTTGAATAATGTTTTAAATCAATTCCATATGTTGACCTTCATGACCGGACCTTGCAGGCTTCTTTAAAAAAAGCGACATTTCTGTATGATTTCCAAATTAAAGGCTTGCATTTATGTAAGTCAGCATACATATCCATACCTTTTTGCACCTGCATAAATAAAACATTGCCCTATATCAGAAGCCAAAGAGAAATGCCATTTTTGCTCATGTACAAAAAAAAAGTTGTCCCCAAGATTAATTCAGGATAATTAAGCATACAGTCATTAATATGTTGTGCCATATTCTTTAGTAGGCTTTTCTGTTTAGTTTTATAAGTATAACAGTTCATGACCAATTGAATGATTTTCGGTGGAGAAACCAGGTATATGTGTGTAGGTCAGAGAACTGCCTGTTTGATTCATTCAGGTTATGTGCAGCTGAGTGTTAATTTGGATTAACAACTGAGACAGCATCTTTCAGACAGAGGGAACTGTATATAAAACACTAGATTTTTCACACTGTGGGAAGCTGAGTGTTGAACCACTTGACCAAGTCAATGAGTACTTCTTTCAGCTAAACAATAGAGAGGGCAAAGAAAATCATCTAATCAGTCTCTCACTTCAAGAAGTACCACAAGTCATGAAGTAGCTAGAAAAAGAAAGGAAGGAAGGAAGGAAGAAAGAAAGAAAAAGGAAGGAAGGAAGGAAGGAAGGAAGGAAGGAAGGAGGGAGGGAGGGAGGGAGGGAGGAAGAACAGCATCCTTGCATTTACATTTTCAGTTCATTTTGTGTATAGTATTTTGGCTAATAAAATGAAAAATTGAAAACTTGCTATAATAGAAAGCATCCAAGATGCAAAATACATTCCTCCTGCATTTAAAAGTCCCTTGAAAGCTCTGAAAGGGAAACAATAAATTGTTCGAAATTCTAGAACCAAGTAAATTCCTCAGTAGCTATAATGACTATAACTACAGTTGCCACAGTGGCTATACTAGTGGGAAAGGGACAGTGCATTTTAAGGAAAGGCACCAACTGTGGTGAAGTAGAGTAATGTTTTTAGGAAGAAGGGAGAATGATATTGACTTAACACCAGGAACTAAACTGAGAAAACGTCATGAGGAAAGTATTCTCACAAATGGGAATACAGTACAAATATGATACAATACAAAATGATATGATACAATAAAATACAATAATACAATACAATAAAAATAACAGGTACCTCACTTAAAGGTAATAATAGGAACCGGAATTTCCATCACTAAGTGATATGGTCATCTAGTCTGACATCATGTGACCACAATACTTTGCAATGGAAAGTCCAGAACTTCTGTTTACCAAATTCCACACCATCATTAAGTGAGAATATCACGTGGTCACTATTTGCAACCTCCTGCTGCTGGCTTCCCATATTGTAGGAAGGCGAGCAAAGAAGGTTGCAAATAGCAACTATGTGACTGCAAGATGCTACAATGTCATAATTACAAGCCAGGCATCAATCACCTGGACCATAATCACATGACTGCAGGGATGGTGACTGATGTATGTTTGAGAACCAATTGAAGGTACCATTCATTCAGCATTATTGAAGTTGGAATGGTTGCTGAATGAATAGTCATTAAATGAGGACCATCTCTACAAGTTCCTCTACAGAGACATAGCAATCCAAAAGGAAAGTCCAGATTTGTTTCAATTTCAAATGAATTGGTGCAGAACCAGAAATAGATCAATCAATCTGGAAATAATTCTGAACTGAAATCTGATCTTGTGGGACTCTGATGTGATCATTGCATAAGAATGGTACATGAATAACAGACATGAAATAGAATGGTACTGCATCATTGCATCCAAATGACAGATATGAAAGAGGATGGTACTGTTCATTATACAGAAAGATTTTCATTTTGCTTTTTAGTAAAGATTTGTTATGTATGACTGAGAGCATTTTTAAGTCTTCAAGACTTGTTCACCCATCTTAGATCTGGAACTGTATTTTTAGTCATATCCTAACATGAGCACAACATGTGTGTGACCTTCCACTGATTATGAAAACTGCTGCCTTAACATCTGTGGTCCAGAAGTTATACCTCTTCATCCAAAGTGTATTGAAAGCACTGATCAGGTGGTTACAGAGTCCCCACCCCAATTAGGAGTCTATGATTGAGGGAACTGTGTTATTTCAGTTAAATAAAAGCACAGTTTCTCTGGGGAACCCAGCAAGGATTGCATATGAGATGCCTGATTTTTGAAGACAGACCGCACAAGTAAACTTCCAAATTCCTTTAATGCTTTAGGAACTGAAATTCCTGCAATCCATATCCCCCAGCTACCAGTTACACCACCAATGTCAATATAACCATTTGGTCCAGTTTCAACATTTCTGTTTCCTACTTGGAGAAGGACAAAGGGAGCACTATGTATTTCTTAGCTGATGCAATGGAATCACATTTTCACCCTGCTGTGCCCAACACCATCTGCACATATTCAGTTTAGAGATGTTCTTAGCATTAATAATCCAAAGGTTGTATAGGACTGTTCCATGTTTTCCGCCTGAATAGATCTTACCTTGGAAGAATATGGACAGAAAAATTAAATAGAAACAATGGGCAGATTATCAGAATGTGATTCTATGAGCCTCTGGAAAAAAATGTTTGAATGCACCACAGGTTCATTAAAAGCTTCACCTTGAAGAGATTTGGTGAAAGCATAGCTTATTGGGTCCTGCTGTCTTCTTTTAATGCACATCTCTCATATTACGCAGGAGCATATCCACTTTTGCTGCTATAAAGTGCATGGCTGGACTTAAGATCTGCATTATAGCCAGTGGTGGAATTCAAATATGTGAACAACCGGTTCTCTGTGTGGACGCCGCTTCGGGAAGTCCATTCTGGGCCTGGGCAACAAAAAATTAGCTACTGGTTCTGCCAAAGTGGTGCAAACCGGCTGAATCCCACCACTGATTATAGCCATGTTACATGCAGTTCCTACTTCATACTCTCAAACTACAATGGTCTGTTTAGAGTACCACTTGTTTTCACTAACTAAAAAATGGCCATTCCTGTACAAATGTATTTTCTTTTCTTTTTTTGGTGCTATTAATTTAGTCCTGTTGCATATTAGTAAGAATTAACTCAAGTGGTAGTTCTCTTTGTTTCTTACAAAGTGGATCAGGCCTTCTGAAAGAATGCAATTAGCCCTCAAATGAGAGGATGTACTCAACATCTTCATCACATCTCAATAACCTATTAGATAATTTTTCAATTGGAGGCTATCCATCTCATCGCAAAGAATGGCATGGTGTTCAATTTGAAAATTTGCAATATAATTCTTCTCATGTCATTGTAGCTTGATTTATCCATGTTTAAATCACTGTATAAAAGAGGCCTTTCTGGATAATTATATCTTCAAAATTAATCTAATTTACAAGTGTTTACTAGCAGAAAATAGAAAATAATCCTCAGGGATGCATAAATGGTAAAGACGGTGAAATTGATGCCCTAGGCACCAGCTGCATGATCTTCTTTGCAGCATGTCATCTTTCTTTCTTTCTTTCTTTCTTTCTTTCTTTCTTTCTTTCTTTCTTTCTTTCTTTCTTTCTTTCTTTCTTTCTTTCTTTCTTTCTTTCTTTCTTTCTTTCTTTCTTTCTTTCTTTCTTTCTTTCTTTCTTTTTCTATCTGTCTTTCTGTTTGTCTGTCAAATAGGAACCATAGCAGATGAGTAGTGCAAAGTAGAAGGGAGCAAATGAAGGAGCTCTCCTTACAAACCTGAATGTTACCAGGCATAATTCTTGCTGCTGCAAAGATTTTTCAGATAGAGTTGGAGAAATCAGTTTCTCTTAAGAAAGCTGCCATCTTGATTCTCGCTACAGCAAGGCATCAAGGCCACCTCCTAGCTCAGGGGTGTCAAACTGCCAGCCCGTGGGCCAGATGCCTCCTGACGAAACTGCGCTCACCCCATTGCCGGCAATGGGGAAAAAGTTCCGATACGTCACGCAACGTCACGTGATGTTGCGAGTTTGATATGTCTGTCCTAGGTAACTTGTACCCACTAACTAATGACATCTTTCTGGCACACTTCAATATAAATCTGTTTGCCTTTAGCTAGAACATTTCCTGCCTTTACTAATAATTCTTTCTGGAGAGAATGTAGCAATAACTTTGTGTTTTTAATCATTCACTCTTCCTATTATGGCATTCAAGCTACTAAAGTTACACAATTGTCAAAGTAGTTATTGGCCACTGTTGAACTTTCTTGGAACAAGATCCACTTTGTAGTCAGTAGGGTCTTTAAAAAAGCTTTTCTTATCTAACTCTTCTAAAATAAGTGGAGTGGGAGTAAGGTTTTCTGGCCAAAAACGCTAAAATAATGATAAGCAATACAATTAAGAAGCCAGATTCTTATACATTTCCTCTGCCCAATAATACATCATTTTTGATATTATTTCTAGGTTTATCTTCAGTCCATAATTAAGTAAATTCAGATTTACTTAAGCATGGTGCAGCATTTACTTAAGGAAGTAAATGCTTAAATTAAACAACTTGCTTAACTATACTTATAATAACAGCACAGCACCATTGTCTGCACTGATGGCAGCCTGGAGCTCACTAGTACCTAACATCCCAGGCCATATCTTGCAAAAGGCTGACTATCTAACTCTAGATCATTATTTTCTCTCTCTCTCTCTCTCTCTCTCTCTCTCTCTCTCTCTCTCTCTCTCTCTCTCTCTCTCTCTCTCTCTCTCTCTCTCTCTCTCTCTCTCTCTCTCTCCCTCTCCCTCTCTCTGCCTTATTGTTGCTGTTTTATACAATGTATCCTAACATAGTTCCACCTTCCCCATCATCACACTTATGATAACCAACCTACAATCCTTCTCTTTTGCTGCATTCATGACATTCACCATTTTGATCTTTCTGGAGATGGAATTTCATTTCAAATACATGACTAGTGTAGTAAAGCTCCCAGATACTCTTTGGTCTCAGTTGAAAATGAAATTCACTTCTATTATCCACCATCTTCAGTATCAGATGAGTTACATGTGTCCGTGTTATTAGTAGTAAGATGCTACCGTGTTTCCCCGAAAGCAAGACACACCCGATTGTCAGACGTATCGGGGGTGTCAGGGGGTCGGCTACTGTAAGCCGTGCCCCGACCGTAAGACGGTATATCTTATACGGTGTTTTACTTTTGGGGAAACACGGGGGCGGAGGGGAGGGAAAATGGACGCGCACACGCACACCCGGTGGAAACGGCGGGGCTGGGGAAGAGACGCCGAGGGGGGCAGCTGGCTCTCCCTGCGCAGCCTGCTGTGAGCCGGCTGCCCCCCTCGGCGTCTCTTCCCCACCTCCTTCCCTGCTCCCTCGGCAGTAGGCTGTGCAGGGAGAGCCACAGAACTTCTTGCAGGAAAATGAGCTTAGGTTAAGAGACGAGCCAGCAGAGGTAGACAGCTTTTCACGGAGACCTCCCCCACCCCCAAAGGGAACCCACGCAGGCCGCCGCGCCCAAGGCCTCTGGCGTGCAGAGGGAGGGGGGCTGCCAAGCAGACGGAAAGGAAAGCGAGCCGACGCTGCCCAACTTCCCAGCCAGTCTCTCAAGAAGTGCAACGGGCTGTGTCTGCATCGCCAGAGGTCCGGACCACCACCCAATGTAAAAGCATTGACTTCCCACCGTATGCGCTCGGACGGGGGGGCACCCCGCGTGCGGTCGGAAGACGCCGCCTAAATGAACGGGTGAGCTAAACTTTGCACGGGGAAGCGCTTCGGCTTCTCCGCTCCCAGTTCTGTTCGCCGCGGAGAAGGCGCCTTGCTTAATAGCCGCGCTTTCTCTGCCTTCGCAGCCGCTACTCGAGACAGACGAACATCAGGGGAGGGAGGCAAGGCGGCGCGGGAGACGAGGCGGAACTGCCAGCAGCAGCGGTAGGAACAACAACAACGGAAGCATCGCCGGTGGCCGGGAACAGCCTTACAATACGCGGCGGGAGCAGCCGCGAGGACTCCTCGGGAAACGGCCAAGTCCGCCGCCCCTTTGCCTGCCTCCCAGCCGCGGAGACAGACCAGGGGGCAGCAGCGCCGAGAAAAAGGAGCCGCGACCAACGTCTGCGTGTGCGGCGAGGGAGAGGAGGGGGAACTACCGAAGACTGCGCCGCTTTGGAGAAAGGCATCCAGTGGGAGCGGCGACAGGAAGCGGCGGTGGTGGAGGATCACTGTACAGTCGGGATGGAAGACGACTAGGGCTCAATCCTCCGTGGTGGCGGCGGCCGAGGAGGGTTTGGGGTGGCGGTTCGCCCCTTTTATTTTCCTCCGTCGCCCGAGACCCGCCGTGGCGTGGTTGTGGCTTCTTCGTTGACGAGACCCTTTTTTCCGCTCTCCTGTTTTCCTAGGGGGGGAAGAGGCCTCTCCCCCCCTCAGCCCACATAACACACACCCCGTTTCTTCCCCGCCTGGCGTGCACCCAGTGCGGTGGTTGGGTGAGTGCTGGTGCGGGCGCTCGCTCGCTCTCTGTTTGGAATATGGTTGGGGAAATGGAAACGAAGGAGAAGCCCAAGCCGAGCCCCGATTACCTGATGCAGTTGATGAAGAGACGCCGAGGGGGGCAGCCGGCTCTCCCTGCACAGCCTACTGCCGAGGGAGCAGGGAAGGAGGTGGGGAAGAGACCGCTGAGAGGAGGTCCGGCTGCCCCCCTCGTCTCTTCCCCACCTCCTTCCCTGCTCCCTCGGCAGTAGGCTGTGCAGGGAGAGCCGCCGCCGCCGCCCCAGCCGATGGACGCGCACACGCACACCTGGTGGAAACGGCGGGGCTGGGGAAGAGACGCTGAGGGGGGCAGCCGGACCTCCCCGCGCAAGCCGCCAAGCGGGTGAGCGGCGGCCGCCGCCCCAGCCGATGGACGTCTCTTCCCCAGCCCCGCCGTTTCCACCAGGTGTGCGTGTGCGCGTCCATCGGCTGGGGCGGCGGCGGCGGCTGTCCCTGCACAGCCTACCGGTACTGCCGAGGGAGCAGGGAAGGAGGTGGGGAAGAGACGAGGGGGGCAGCCGGACCTCCCCTCAGCGTCTCTTCCCCACCTCCTTCCCTGCTCCCTTGGCAGTAGGCTGTGCAGGGAGAGCCGCCGCCGCCGCCCCAGCCGATGGACGCGCACACGCACACCTGGTGGAAACGGCGGGGCTGGGGAAGAGACGTCCATCGGCTGGGGCGGCGGCCGCCGCTCACCCGCTTGGCGGCTTGCGCGGGGAGGTCCGGCTGCCCCCCTCAGCGTCTCTTCCCCAGCCCCGCCGTTTCCACCAGGTGTGCGTGTGCGCGTCCATCGGCTGGGGCGGCGGCGGCAGCTCTCCCTGCACAGCCTACCGGTACTGCCGAGGGAGCAGGGAAGGAGGTGGGGAAGAGACGAGGGGGGCAGCCGGACCTCCCCTCAGCGTCTCTTCCCCACCTCCTTCCCTGCTCCCTCGGCAGTAGGCTGTGCAGGGAGAGCCGCCGCCGCCGCCCCAGCCGATGGACGCGCACACGCACACCTGGTGGAAACGGCGGGGCTGGGGAAGAGACGTCCATCGGCTGGGGCGGCGGCCGCCGCTCACCCGCTTGGCGGCTTGCGCGGGGAGGTCCGGCTGCCCCCCTCAGCGTCTCTTCCCCAGCCCCGCCGTTTCCACCAGGTGTGCGTGTGCGCGTCCATCGGCTGGGGCGGCGGCGGCGGCTGTCCCTGCACAGCCTACCGGTACTGCCGAGGGAGCAGGGAAGGAGGTGGGGAAGAGACGAGGGGGGCAGCCGGACCTCCCCTCAGCGTCTCTTCCCCACCTCCTTCCCTGCTCCCTCGGCAGTAGGCTGTGCAGGGAGAGCCGCCGCCGCCGCCCCAGCCGATGGACGCGCACACGCACACCTGGTGGAAACGGCGGGGCTGGGGAAGAGACGTCCATCGGCTGGGGCGGCGGCCGCCGCTCACCCGCTTGGCGGCTTGCGCGGGGAGGTCCGGCTGCCCCCCTCAGCGTCTCTTCCCCAGCCCCGCCGTTTCCACCAGGTGTGCGTGTGCGCGTCCATCGGCTGGGGCGGCGGCGGCGGCTGTCCCTGCACAGCCTACCGGTACTGCCGAGGGAGCAGGGAAGGAGGTGGGGAAGAGACGAGGGGGGCAGCCGGACCTCCCCTCAGCGTCTCTTCCCCACCTCCTTCCCTGCTCCCTCGGCAGTAGGCTGTGCAGGGAGAGCCGCCGCCGCCGTCCCAGCCGATGGACGCGCACACGCACACCTGGTGGAAACGGCGGGGCTGGGGAAGAGACGTCCATCGGCTGGGGCGGCGGCCGCCGCTCACCCGCTTGGCGGCTTGCGTGGGGAGGTCCGGCTGCCCCCCCTCAGCGTCTCTTCCCCAGCCCCGCCGTTTCCACCAGGTGTGCGTGTGCGCATCCATCGGCTGGGGCGGCGGCGGCGGCTGTCCCTGCACAGCCTACCGGTACTGCCGAGGGAGCAGGGAAGGAGGTGGGGAAGAGACGAGGGGGGCAGCCGGACCTCCCCTCAGCGTCTCTTCCCCACCTCCTTCCCTGCTCCCTCGGCAGTAGGCTGTGCAGGGAGAGCCGCCGCCGCCGCCCCAGCCGATGGACGCGCACACGCACACCTGGTGGAAACGGCGGGGCTGGGGAAGAGACGTCCATCGGCTGGGGCGGCGGCCGCCGCTCACCCGCTTGGCGGCTTGCGCGGGGAGGTCCGGCTGCCCCCCTCAGCGTCTCTTCCCCACCTCCTTCCCTGCTCCCTCGGCAGTAGGCTGTGCAGGGAGAGCCGCCGCCGCCCCAGCCGATGGACGCGCACACGCACACCTGGTGGAAACGGCAGGGCTGGGGAAGAGACGCTGAGGGGGGCAGCCGGACCTCCCCGCGCAAGCCGCCAAGCGGGTGAGCGGCGGCGGGGCGGGGAGCAGAGCCGCGCAAAGCTCTGGATTCCGCTCCCCCCCACCACGCCAGCCCCATCGCCTCACCCGCTTGGCGGCTTGCGCGGGGAGGTCCGGCTGCCCCCCTCAGCGTCTCTTCCCCAGCCCCGCCGTTTCCACCGGGTGTGCGTGTGCACGTCCATCGGCTGGGGCGGCGGCGGCGGCTCTCCCTGCACAGCCATTGCATAACATGTAAAACAATGAAAAATGGTACGGTAAGAACGAACAGTGGAATACTGGAAGATAAAACAGATTTATTCCATGACAACCATGTCATCACCCTCAGGAATATCATCATAAACATCCACACTCTTAGGTTCCTGTGGATTTTCTTGGGACTCTTGGGACGACATTTCTTGCTGAATCAGTGGCCCATATTTCTCATGGGTAGCAACGGCACTGTCCTGAAATGAGTAGGCTTTGTCCAGGTAGCCAGCTCGCAGTGCATTTGCAACACAGGTGTTAGTGATCTTATTCCAAGAATTTTTCACCCAGTTAACAATCTCTGGCAGTCTGGGCTTCACAAAGTTCCCACGTACATTTCTCTCCATTCGGTTTTCAATGTAGTCATTGATTTCCACACGCAGATAGTCCTTGAACGGCTTGTTAATGGCGATATCGAGAGTCTGAAGATAAGCCGTCATCCCTGCAGGAATCATGATTTGGTCGATTCTCCGCTCACGAAGGAAGTTTTTCATGGTTTTGGCGCAGTGTGTGCTGGCTGCATCCCAGATCAGCATTCCTCTTTTGTTCCCACGCATTACAAGCGGCAGCATTAAATCAAGCCACTTTCTTATAACATCTTGTGTGGCCCAGGCTTTTTCAGTTTCCAGCACATAAATGCCAGAAACCCGCTCAATCTTCTCCTTCTTGCCCTTTGCAATGAGCAGCGGTGTTGCTTTAGTGCCATCCAGACGAATCGTCAAAATGCAGGTGACACGTGCACTTTCATAAGCGGTGGAGGGAACGTACACTGAGGAGGCACCTTGGTGATCAATGGTGGTTTGAGCTCCTTGGCCCATGAACACGGCAGTTTCATCCATGGCGATCATGTTGCAAAGACTGTATTTAGAGAAGTCAATGTCATCCACAAACTTCTTGTAGGCTAATGCGCGTTTAACAATCTCAGCATCTTCCAACCTAAAGAGGGTTGTGGATCTTCTCAAAGACAGGGCATTGCGTTCAAGAAAGTTATCCACCCAGTGCTTTGATGCCTTGAATTGTTCATGGGAAATGTCAAACTGTGGCGAGACTGCAAGGGCATATTCCTTAATCTGAGCCCTGGTCACCACCAATGTCTTTGCTCTCCTGTCTGCAATCCACTCAGAGACCAGGCTTTCCAGCTCTGTATACATTGGTTGCCGACCACATCCAATCTTGCGCCTTTTACCCATTCCGCTCTCCACTTTTTCACTCAGGTTAGTGTATTCTGCACGCCATTTTTGGACCAGTCGGTGATCCAACATTTTCTCCTTGCAGAACTGCGCTACATTTTTGCCCCAAGATTCTTCGACAATCGCTTTTTTATACTCCACGGTGTAACTCTTCCTTTTACCACTGGAACCGGAAGCACTCATGTCTAGGGGCAAAAATAATTACCTCAGCATATGGTACCGGTATAAGCACTGCTTGTGGTTCCGTATCACAGTCTCCCATAGGGTTACAGCCCCATACAGTATCCCACATAGCCTCCCATACGGTAGGAATTCCCTCCCCTTGATGCTTTACCTTATGCAGGCAGCTTCAATCCCGGTATACCGTAGGTCAGTCAGGAAAGCCGAATGTTTAGGGACAACGCATGAAGCAAATAAAGTTTCTCTCTGAGGTTTCTGCCATTCGAATGGAATCAGTCACTCCTCTTTATTTGGTTAACATCAAACAAGGTGAATAAATCACATACAAAAAGGTTTACTGTGGCAGTTTACCGGTAACAATGGTTACATCCTCAATTTATTCACTTTTACGGTACCGTATGTTTTACATGTCCCACTTACCGGTAACACTTATACGGTATAAGCTTTTATAACAGCAGATGGTCAACACAGAAGTTATACAGATTATTATTGTCCTTGTTATTCTTGCCTCGTCCCACTCCCCCACCCCAAAGCTCACCCGCACACAGGCACAGATTTGGAACTTGATGTCTGTCATTCCCCCCCTCCCTTTCTTGTTTGGAGGCTTTTTTAAAAGTTCCCACTGTGTTGACATGGATGGCTATGAGGGGATGTTGTAAATGCACCCACTTGAACTGGCCGTAAGCACCTTTTGGCTGTGCTAATTGCCGGCTGATTTACGGTACAAGCCTTTAGGCAAGGCAATTACCGGTATTCAGATCAAAAGAGTGCATAAACAAACAAATCCTCAGGCTGTTTGAGATAACTGAAGTTACGGTAGTTAAGCACATCTGAAACACACACCAAATTACCGTAGCCTAAGATTTACAGATCTTTGACAGTTAAAAGAGTTAGGAAACATACGGTATTACCGGTATCTTGTAATTATCTTGTAATCTCCTGACCTCCTGACTAAGCAGGAGATATAGTACGTACTATATATGACATGCCCCGAAGGCAACACGTGGTGGGGATTTTGGGGATAAAAAGAAAGTGAGACGCTGTCTTGCTTTCGGGGAAACACGGGGTAGTATTAGCATTTAAATAATCAGGGCCTTTTCCATAGGGCTGTTAATGGAAAAAAGGCTGTGATAGAAGGCAGTACAGCAGTGGTTCTCAACCTATGGGTCGCGACCCCATTTGACCGTTTTGCGGGGGTCGCCGGACACCGCGGTCCACCATTTTGTTTTTTTTTTTCATCGCGTGCACGCTGCGCATGCGTGGATCGGCCCATTGCGGTCTGCCATTTTTTTTGTCGCGCGCGCCACGCATGCGCGGTTCAGTCCACCGCACGCGCACTGCGCATGCGCGGATCGGCCTGTCACGGTCCACCATTTTTTTTTCAATGCGCGCGTGCTGCGCATACATGGATCGGCCTGTCGCGGTCCGCCATTTTTTTACATCACGCGCGCGCGCATGCGCAGTTCGGGTAATCGCACACATGCCATGCATGCGCGGATCGCCCCGTTGTGGTCCGCCATTTTTTTCCGTTGCGCGCGCCGCACATGCGCAGTTCGGGCCGTCACACACGCGCTGCGCATGCGCGGATCAGCCTGTCGCGGTCTGCCATTTTTTTTCATCACGCGCACGCCATGCATACACGGATCGGGCCGTTGCGCACGCATGCACACGCGCGGGTCGGGGTTGCGCCGCACATGGGCGGCGCAAGTGGGGTCTCAAACTGAAAAAGGTTGAGAACCACTGCAGTACAGCTCTGCTGAAGTATATTATGGCATTGTCTAACACCATTTTCATCTCCCTCCTTCCCTCCCTTTCTCCCTCCTTCCTTCCTTCCTTTCCTCCCTCTCTCTCTCCATCTCTCTGTCTCTCTCTCTCTCTCTCTCTCTCTCTCTCTCATTCATACACACACACACATTTGATCACTCTCTCCTTATATAATTAACATTAAAATATCAAAAATTCAATATGCTTAAAATGTGCTATAGGATAGCATTAGGCAAGTATTAATAAATTGGGCAAAGGAATTAAACCCGGGATGATCCAGGAAGATTTATTTAAATGCTTAATTATTCTTGCACCATTGAATGTTGTTAGGCACATCACCATTCCTTAATCCAATTTATCCCACAATGTTGTTGTGAAGATAATTTCTAATATGTATTCTGAGCTTGTTGAAAGATAGACATAATGATTAGAATAGATAATATCTAACTATGATATGCCTCAAGTTGTCAGGTTTTAAAGAAGTTAATTTTTGCAAATAGTACCACTTCTTGGTAAGTATTGTATATAATAAAATTACTTCCAGTTGTTTACAGGATTTATTTTCTTCAGCATTCCTTACATTCTTTAGAACCTAACAATTTGATCTGAAGCTGATGTGATGAACTATGAATCTAGAAGATGGGAAATGTTCACACACCTGAAGAGTTATAGACTGGAGATTATTTTTTTTCCCCTGGAAAGATGTTTCCATCCTGGAATTTAAATGTAGTGTATTAATGGAGTACATTAATGAAAGTGGATGTTCAGCTACTCATAGCAGTGTTTTAGTTTCTGGAGAAAATCAAATATTTTTCTTAATGATGACTGCTCATACTATTTTATTGCCACATTACAATCACCACTAAGGTCAATCATTGAGATTTCTGTATTCCATGGCCCTGAAATTAAAGTTTTTCTAAAGATTACGAAAAGACAGAAAAAGTAAGTTAATGGAAACAATGTAGACTTTGAAAGAGCTGGATAGGTAAAGTACTGATACTTTTGAACGTTGGGGGGGGGAAATTCTTGAGAATACCATGGATGTCCAAGAAAACAAACAAATGGTTCATCAAACAAATCAGGCCTATGTTCCACTCGAAGGCTAAACAACTCAAATTATCCTACTTCAGTCACATTATGCAAAGACCTAACTGTCTGGAAAAGGCTCTAATGCTGGAAAAGGTGGAAGGAAAGAAAAAAAACATGGTAGGTAGATGAGCACAGTTACAATGGCAATAAACACACCTAAAAGACCAGGGTGAGGGACAAAATCATCATGGACAACATGTATCAATCTGGTTACAGAGCTGATATTGACTTGATATTGGCACATAATCAATCATCATTGCAAATAATGATGAAAATAATAATCCCATTTCTTTATATCATATTCATAGATTATCTATTCATATTCTAATCCAAGGTGAATGTATTCTTTAAATAGTCCTTCAGCCTTCTCTAGTGTACAATATTCCATTCTGTCTAAAATAGTCTTTCTCAAGCCCGGGCCTTATGTTGAAATGCAGTTTCATAAATCACCAATCAGATAATTGTTGACATGTTCACAGTTAAAAATATTTGAAGAAACCAAATAGGAATCACAATTTGAGGCTACAAGTTTATTCACATTTACTGACAACAAGATTTTTTCAGAATTCTATATTTTTTTAACTGGATAATTTAGAATGTAATAATTTCCTCTCTAAATTATTTTTCTATTGGGCTCTTTTCTCCATATTAAAATGTTCAATACAACATATCTGGATTAGAGGCAAATAAAGTCATTACCAAAAGCCAACATGGGTTTGTCAAAAACAGACCATGCCAGACAAATCTTATTGCATTCATTGACCAGGTGTCAAAATTAGTGGACCAGAAGAATGCTGTGGATATAATTTACTTGGACTTCAATAAAGCATTTGATAAAATAGACCACAACTTACTATTTGATAAGATAGAAAAATGTGGGTTAGACAGCATCACCACCAGATGGATTCGTAGCTGGCTGACTGGCCATATTCAGTGTGTAGTCCACAATGGAACTGCATCTACATGGAGGGAAGTGTGTAGTGGGGAGCCCCAGGGCTCTGTTCTGGGCCCAGTGCTCTTCAACATCTTCATCAATGATTTGGATGAGGGGATAGATGGGGAAATCATGAAATTTGCAGACAACACCAAGCTGGCAGGAATAGCCAACACTCCAGAAGATAAGCTTAAGATACAGAAGGATCTTGACAGACTTGAACATTGGGCACTATCTAACAAAATGAAATTCAGTGGTGAAAAATGTAAGATTCTACATTTAGGCAAGAAAAAACAAATGCACAGGGATAGTATAGGTGGTACCTTGCTCAATAGTAGCAATTGTGAGAGGGATCTTGGAGTCCTAGTGGACAATCACTTAAATATGAGCCAGCAGTGTGCTGCAGCTGCCAAAAAAGCCAACATACTGCTAGGTTGCATTAACAGAGGGATAGAATCAAGATCACGTGAGGTGTTAACACCTCTTTATAATGCCATGGTAAGGCCACACTTGGAATACTGCATCCAGTTTTGGTCAACACAATGTAAAAAAGATGTTGAGAATCTAGAAAGAGTACAGAGAAGAGCAACAAATATAACCAGGGGACTAGAGGCTAAAATATATAAAGAACAGTTGCTGGAATTGGGTATGTCTAGTTTAATGAAGAGAAAGACGAGGGGTGACATGATAGCAGTGTTCCAAGATCTCAGGGGTTACCACAAAGAAGAGGGAGTCAAGCTATTCTCCAAAGCACCTGAAGGTAAGACAAGAAGCAACGGATGGAAACTAACCAAAAAGAGAAGCAACCTAGAACTAAGGAGAAACTTCCTGACAGTTAGAACAATTAACCAGTGGAGCAACATGCCTCCAGAAGTTGTGAATGCTCCAACACTGGAAGTTTTTAAGAAGAGACTGGACAACCATTTGTCTGAAATGTATAGGTTTTCCTGCTTGACTAGGGGGCTGGAGTAGAAGACCTCCAAAGTCCCTTCCAGATTCTATTCTATTCTATTCTATTCTATTCTATTCTATTCTATTCTATTCTATTCTATTCTATTCTATTCTATTCTATTCTATTCTATTCTATTCTATTCTATTCTAGATGTGCATGTGAAATCATAGCTGACTATCTTTTTGCTAAACAATAGGTGAAATAATCTAACCTAATTCTTTGCCTTTTAGTTGTATGACAGAAAATATATTTTAGAAAGTATTCTTTGATGGATTAAAGAAATTCCTTTCATTTCCGCCTTGAAATTATCAAAGGAGAGCCTGGAACTGGATGGTGACCAGAGCAGTGGTGCTTGAGGGAAAATGGTTTCTGACTCACTGTTGAATTCGTGGGCTAAGAAACCACACAGGAAAATTGCACATAGTGCTCTGGCTTAAATATCAGACTTAAAATATCAACAGTGGAAAGCAAGTGGTGTGGGTGGCTGACATGTCAGCAGCCAGAGTAACAGATGTTAACTAGTTGGCAGCTAAATGACAACAGATGTTAAGGCAGTGGCAACTATTAAACATGTCCTGTCCATATAGATATAACAGAAGAAACAGAACATATGATGCCATCAGCACATCAAATAAATGTGAGGAAAAAGCATATAATTGTGATTGTTGGGGGCAGGTGAGAGCCTGGCAAGAGGGCATCCTTCCATGCACATATGCAGCAATAAAACACATGCAGTTTTACTGAGGTGTTTTATCCCAGTCCCTCAAAATTGTTTGCTTCATTTGCAAGCTGGTGAATATATTTTGCTCTCTCTTTTTTAAATTCTTCCACATCACATTGTTTTTATTGATCTTGTTAATAATAATTTATCATTTATCATTATTATTTCAAGCTATATACTGCTGTTCTGTCCATCAGGAAAGAAACAATAAACTTACCAGTTTGCAGGCAAGAGTTTAATGCCCTAGGAGTCATCTTCTTCTATAAAGGGAACAGACCGGAAAGATTGAGAAAGTAAAAGGCCAAAGTGCAAAAAGAAATAAATAAAAGACACATCTTCATCCCATAATAATAGAATGAGTCAGCCACTCAGAGAAAAACAATGAAATACTAGGGAGCCACAATTATGTGAATTGAAGCACTTTGATGCACATCTAAGAGCTAAACTAGACTATACGTAAATTGCATGCCAGGCTGTTCCAGTTTTTTATTTTATTGACTTAATTGTAAGCATATGGTGCCCCAGCTTGGATCAGGATTTCTGACTGGTGAGTGGAAAGCCTAAACTGTTCCTCCAGCCCAAGTTTTAAAAATGTTTCACATTCTTCATGTAGGTATTGGATTAAAAACCCTGGGTTGGCATCATTTGCTTCTGCCCTGGCTCCAGTACCAGACTGTGATTCTAGTCTCCAGTTGCTTCCATTCTTCTCACAAGACAAAAGAATAATGTCCCACATTTACTCAGCAAATTTCCACGGTTGAGGATCAGCCTGAACTTGGAGCTCACCTTGCCTAGTCCACCACCTTTAATGGTTTCAAATTGTGGTGTTGGAGAAGACCCTTGAGAGTTCCTGGGACTGCAAGGAGATCAAATCAATCAATCCTAAAGGAAATCAACCCTGACTGTCCTTTGGAAGGACAGATACTGAAGCTGCAAATACTTTGGCCACCTAGTGAGAAGAGAGAATTTATTGGTAAAGATCTTGAATTTAGACCCTGATGATTGAAAGCAAAAGGAGAAGGAACAGCAGAAGATGAGATGGTTAGATAGTGTCATTGATATAATGAAGATGAATTTGGGCAAACTCTGGAGGATAGAGGGGCCTATGGACCATACTGTGGGAAAGTCTTCTATTAGCCACATTTTTTTTTTACTGATTTGATCACAGAGTTATGTTATTTAGTGATAGTGGTTTCTTCTAAGTAATCAAAATCAATGGCTTGTCAGGATAATATATTACACTTTAACACACATATCCCTGGCATGGAGACAAATTAATTTTATATATTCCAAAGTAAATAATAATGCAGTCATATCCCCTTTCTCCAACATATCATACCAAGTTCTTTTCTATAATTAAAGATACAAAAGTACTGTAATGTGAACTTTCACATTTTTCTTACTGCATGGTGCTATTATTTTGCTGCAGTTACAAACTTTTCCATCTTAAAATAATCCTGGCCAGCCCAACTCTTAAGAACATTTGATTTCTCAAGGAAAGGAGCTTGTGGATTTCAGCATTGTCCAACTTAATGGTCCTGAAGAGAACTATCTCCTTTCTTCTGCCCTATCCCCAGCCTCTACCAAAGGCAGACTAAAGTTGGGCCAGGGAAGCATAGCAAGGACTGCTTTCTGCCAACCTTCAGTGGAAGACAGGTTCTCTTTCTTATACAGTTAGTCCTCAACCTATGACCACAACTGAACCCAGTATTCCTGTTGCTAAGCGAGATAGCTGTTAAGTGAATTTTGCCCCATTTTAACGACCTTTCTTGCCACAGTGGTTAAATGCATCACTGCAGTAAGCTGGTTGTTAAGTGAATCTGGCTTCCCCATTGACTTTGCTTGTCAGAAGGTTGCAAAAGGTGATGCCAGGATACTACGACCGTCATAAATATGAGTCAGTTACCAAGCAGCTTAACTTTGATCACGTGACCATGGGGATGCTGCAACAGTCATCAGTGTGAAAAACTAGGTCACTTTTTTCAGTGCTGTAACTTTGAACGGTCACTAAATAAACTGTTGTAAATGGAGGACTATCTGTCCTTCATGAGATTTCGTGTGCTATTGGAGCAGTGGTTCTCAACCTTTCTAATGCCGCGACCCCTTAATACAGTTCCTCATGTTGTGGTGACCCCCAACCATAAAATTATTTTTGTTGCTATTTCATAACTGTAATTTTGCTACTGTTTTGAATCGTAATATAAATATCTGATATGTAGGGTGTATTTTCATTGTTACGACTTGAACATAATTAAAGCATAGTGATTAATTACAAAAACAATATAGCAATGCTCGCTGGAGAACCTTACGCTTCCTTGTTCAAAAATGTTGGGTGGGAGGGAAGGAAGGAAGATTGAAGGGGAAAGGAAGGAAGGAAGGAGAAAGAGATTGAAGGGGAAGGGATAGAGATGGAAGGAAGGAAGGAGATTGAAGGGGGAAGGAAGGAAGGAAGGAAGGAAGGAGAGAGATTGAAGGGGAAGAAATGGAGATGGAGATGGAAAGAAGGAAGGAAGGAAGGAAGGAAGGAAGGAAGGAAGGAAGGAAGGAAGGAAGGAAGGAAGGAAGGAAGGAAGGAAGGAGAGATTGAAGGGGAAGGGATGGAGATGGAGATGGAGATGGAAGGAAGGAAGGAAGATTGAAGGGGAAAGGAAGGAGATGGAGAAGGAAGGAGATTGAAGGGGGAAGGAAAGAAGGAAGGAAGGAAGAAAGGAGAGGGAGATTGAAGGGGAAGGGATGGAGTTGGAGATGGAAGGAAGGAAGATTGAAGGGGAAAAGGAAGGAAGGAAGGAAGGAATGAAGGAGAGATTGAAGGGGAAGGGAAGGAGATGGATGGATGGATGGAAGGAAGGAAGGAAAGAAGGAAAGAAGGAAGGAAGGATTGATCGATCTTTGGAGAGTCATGTTTTTCCAGATGGTGATGAACTGCAACTCCCAGCATTCCCCACTCTTCCACAATGCTTTTTAGGGCTGCTGGGGGCGGAGCACAGCTGGGCAACCAGGAGGCATGGGGATTGGCTCGGCACCGCAGCTCAGCTCAGCTCAGCCAGCAGCAGCAGCAGCAGCGCATTGCCCGAGCAGGGCGGGAAGAGAGGGAGTAGTGGTGGCAACTCATGAAAGCAGTGTCCACACATTCGGGGTGCAAACGCCTTGGATAGTTTGGCTCCACTATCCCTTTATTTACTGATCTGCCACAAGCTCATGCAAACAAGCCCCGAGGAGTTCTGAACGAGCGGTCATTTTTAAAAAAAAAAGCTTTCAGCAACGAGGCAGAAAGGGGAACTCACTCACGGCTCTTTTTTCCCCCTTTCCCCTTTCTTGGCGACTGGGAAGGCAGTCTCTTTCCTCTCTCTTTCTCTCTTTCCTCTCTCTCTTTCTCTCTTTCCTGTTTCTCTTTCTCCTCCCTCTTTCTCTTTCCTCTTTCTTTTCCTCTGTTTCTCTCTCTTTCCTCTCTCTCTTTCTTTCTCTTATGGCAGTATCGTCGGAGGTCCCCACCGCCCCTGGCCTCTGCGCGTCCTCAGCCGAACAGGCGGGGAAGGGGAGCAGGATGGGAAGCAGCGGTTCTGGCAGTGGTGGTGGTAGCACAGCAGCATCATTGGGGTTCCTCACCGCCGGCCCGGCCACCACCCCATCACATCCTCAGCCAAAGGGGCGGGCAGGGGGAGCAGGACAGGAGGCAGCGGCTCCAGTGGCAGCAGTGGCAGCATGGCAGCATCATTGGGGTTCCTTGCCACTGCCACCCCCGGCCCGGCCGCCACATCCTCAGATGAATGGGCGGGGAGGGGAAGCAGGACGGGAGGCAGCGGGTCCAGTGGCAGCAACAGGGCAGCATTGTTAGGGTCCCTACCATCCCCGGCCTGGCTGCCGCCCCCGCTGGGACTCCGCGCTGCCTGGCCTCACCCTCCGCCCATCAATGGAGCTGCAGTGGAGGCAACGCCTGCCCAAGCTGCCTGGGAGGGCAGCAGGAGAAAGGAGAGGAGGAGGGCGAGGAAGTAGTCACCCTAGCTGGAACACTGCACTGCCCAGCCTCGCCCTTCGCCCATCCAATGGAACTGTGGTGAGGGCGAGGAAGTAGTCACCCTCACTGGAACTCTGCGCTGCCCAGCCTTGCCCTTCGCTCATCCAATGGAGCCGCGGTGGGAGCTGGTGCTGCATGGCCCCTACTAGCCCCTCTGCCAGCCCGGCTGCTCCCCCCTGGGAGCAGCAAGAGGAAGAAGGGGAGGAGGAAGGGGAGGGCAAGGAAGCCGCCGCCAGTGCCGGGCCCCAGGAGGTGGCTCTCCTCTCCTACCTTTGCTGAATCTCCTTCTTCCTTCCCAGCAGCCTGGATTCCGGTGCACCTTCTCTGCCAGCAGGTCCAGTGGTCGGGCTGGCTAGTGATCGCAGGGGCTGGTCTTGCTTTGGCTGTGGCTTTCCGGAGGTAAGTCCGCCTGAGAGAGAGAGAGAGAGAAGGGAAGCGAAAGTGCCTTTCTCTCTCTCTGCAAATGGCGGAGGAGGCCATGCGGAGCGGAGTCTCGGTTCCGAAGATCATCGGAAATGTGTGTTTTCTGATGGTCTTAGGAGATCCCTGTGAAAGGGTCATTTGACCCCCAAAGGGGTCGCGACCCACAGGTTGAGAACCGCTGTATTGGAGTATCTAATAATTTCTATGGTGACCACCACAGAAGAGCACAGTTTGGTGAAGAGAGGATGCTTTAAACTGCTTGAGGTTTGAATGACAGCCATCAGGCAATGAAGATTTCCATATTACAATATTCTTCCTGTGCACCATCATGTCTCCCATTTCTTATTAGAATATGCTGTAGATCTCATACTTAAGCGTGTTTATTGATTATTTTTCATGAAACATTTTAAATTTTGGTTGGCTGAAAAGAGAATATGGTTAAAAGATAGCTAACATTAATTTAGGTGGAAGAAGAAGGAGCAGATAAGGAGGGACACCCAGGCGACACAGTATTGAATAACTGGAGGTTGTATAAATATTTATAGTAGTATATACCGAGAAGGTTAGATAAAATAGAAGTATTAATGTAAGAGAAAATTAATCTTATTGTATATAATACAGATCGGGAAATTTGGAGAGAGGAGTTGCTCGGACATTACCCCTGAATTGTATCTGAAGAGGGATGAGAGGGAAGAAAGGAGAGGAGAAGGAAGTAGGAAGGTTGGAGGAGAAAAGGAAAAGTGGGGAGAAAGGGGAGAAAGGGGAGGAGAGCAGTGAAGGAAAGAGGAGAGGAAGAAGAGGGAAGTAGGGAAGAGAAGAAAGGGAGAAAGAAGGTAGAGAAGAAGGAGTGTGGATACAGTGAAAGGGGAAATGGGCGAGCAACACCAAAAGTCATGTGTATGTATTTATTTCATTTTATTAAAAGTATCTTATATATGAATGTAAAAAGAATGTATGTTAACATCTCATAAATATCACGGTATATGTATCGGGGAGAGTTTGGAAAAATAAAAAATAAAAAAAATTATTAAAAAAATAAAAAATAAAAATAAATATGAGTCAGTTACCAAGCAGCTTAACTTTGATCACGTGACCATGGGGATGCTGCAACAGTCATCAGTGTGAAAAACTAGGTCACTTTTTTCAGTGCTGTAACTCTGAACGGTCACTAAATAAACTGTTGTAAATGGAGGACTACCTGTCCTTCATGAGATTTCGTGTGCTATTGGAGTATCTAATAATTTCTATGGTGACCACCACAGAAGAGCACAGTTTGGTGAAGAGAGGATGCTTTAATCTGCTTGAGGTTTGAATGACAGCCATCAGGCAATAAAGATTTCTGTATTATAATATTCTTCCTCTGCACCATCCTGTTCCCATTTCTTATTAGAATATGCTGTAGATCTCATACTTAAGCATGTTTATTGATTATTTTTCATGAAACATTTTAAATTTTGGGGTTTTTTTTACAACTCTTAAGAAAAAGAATAGCCTTGGCATCTTTTTGCAATTTCCAATTCTCACTAATTAGGGATAATTTTCCCATTAACTGAATCCCTTTTAAAAACAGCCACAAACCTCTGCAAACCTCATTATTAAATTATCAGCTGTATGGGGTATGTACTTTAATCTATTTCCCCATCTTTCTTTTGATGTAGAATTATGGAAAATTCAAAAAGTGGCCATGCTCTTGTACATTATTTGGGTGGTCTTCACAAAGGTACCACTCAGTTATGGTTTATGTTATCAAAATTGTATGGTTGCTATTTGCATGCAGTTAGTTAAATGCCACTCTGTTAATATTCAGAATGAAATTGCTATGTGGCAGACCCATAAGATATGATTATCTGTAATCTGGCATGGGTTTTATCTGAGAGTTAGCAAAACTAATGGCAGAATTGTGAGCAGAGGCAGAACATATTCATTCATTTACCCCCTGACAAGAAGTTTTACTGAAGCCTAAGCTTGTACAGACTATTAAGGAACAATCTATAAACCAGTTCCTCAAATACAAACACAAAGAAGAGAGCCATTCTTTGTGTCAGTAGTAAAAGAGGGAGATGTCAATGTAACAGATCCACCTTCTGTTCCCTGTCATTGGTAAAGATGTCAGTGTAACAGATCCATTTTCTGTTTCTTGCCAAAAGTCCTGGGAATTGTAGTTGCTAAATGTACTGAGTTCCCCAAGGCCAGTCTCTAAGTACAGCTCTAAGAGGTCTCAGAGAGAATACTGAACTTGTAATCTATGTCCAATGAAACAGCCACTGTACCCCAAAACCTTGGATTTAAATTATCTCATCTCAACTAATTGCTTTTTTTGTTTCCACCTTTGATCTCATGAGCCTGCCTGTGGCCTGCCTGCCTTCTTTGGAGGGGCTATTCAGAGTTCTTGCTCCCGATAATTAGTTTTGAATAAATTAAATCAGTTATTTATCATGCCAAATATTAGATAAAGGATGCAATCATTATTTGCAAAGTCCAAGGGGAGTTTCTACTTAATGAAATGGCAAGCCAGCATTAGTCTGGATAGGATAATGTTTTAATGCGGCAATGTTGCTCCATTTTTGAAGAGAGGATTAGCTAGCATTTATTTAACTTGTCATTACATCATAGTGCAGAAGCTCACTGTGTAATTCTAGAAATAATAGCTACCATTTGTACATATACCAATATTCAGGGGCTTAGACATTCCTTTCCTTTGCCCTATCCTCCAATAAAGGTTTTGCTTGGTGAATGAAAATTCACCCAGGGTAAGCTTGTGATGCTAGAGGAGGGGAAAAAAAAACATTTCTCAATGCATATCTTTGATTACAGCTGTCCATCCATCAGACTTTTGTTTCAATTTTTAATTATAGGCTTTGAATTGTAATGATCAATACATTTCAGACATTTGCTACAATATTAGGGGTTTTTTTTTTCCCTGCCCAGCTTTCTTCTAATATCTTGCCATCCAGAATTAGGTTGAGTTTCTCTGTGACAGAATCCACTTTGTGTGATCCTTGCTGTTCTATACAGGTTTTTTTCACAGCAAGGATCCTTTCAACAGCAAATATTGTTGGATCAGAAAAGCCTATACAATACCAATCTTGGGTCTGTTTTTGTACTAATCTGCAAAGGTTACACTGACAAAACTCAGAAGCAAATTTTTCTCCATTTTTCAGTGGAAGCTAAGAAAATTGGGCATTTTATACTCCCATTAGGCCCTATTTTAAAGATACATTTACTTATCTATATACATACATGCTCAGAATCCTATTCCCTTTTGAGGTCAGCAATTTTGTGCAAAACATAGAAGATATATAAGAAATAGTTAGCCATAGACTTATGCCTAACATAAGTCTCCCTTATTTGCCTCTACCATCCACAAACTATGTCATACCTTGCCTTTTATTCTTTAAATTTCTCACTTCTTTCTTGCTGAGGATTTCATCAAATTCATCAGAACAAAACTGCCTTGATCTTCCTCTTCCTTTTGACCTATTCACTCCAGTTTCTTACATTTGGCTTCTGATTTCATCCCTACTTATTCCGTCAAGTATGACCAAATCTTCAAACCTTTAATTTCAATTAAACTGGTTGTTTACTGTTGTTTTCCATCCACATTAATTCAGCACCCATTCTCTTCTGACCCTATTTCTCCTTGTTCTACCAACCAATCTCACAGTGTGCAACTTGCTTTTATGTTTCTCCTGACATATGCAACATATAACAAAATGGTTAGAAGCATATTCTTATAAATATGTGGTTTTGTTTCTGTAGACAGGCTTTCCTCAGAACAAACCACATGCTAACCAATACTTTCCACCAGCACTTGCATGTCTTAACATTTTTCTATTCATTTTCCTACCTTTTGAAACCATTCTACCAAGTTACAGAGATTCATCTACTTGCTCTAGTTTTTCACTACTTATGTGTAATTTATAATCATTCTGTTTCCTCTTTTATAATCATTCCGTTTCCTCTTTTAGCATCATGCAATCCATCTAATATTTTCTACAGCTCATTCCCAACAAACGATAAAACACCATTTGCTAGTGGAAAATACACATTTCCTATCAACACACCTCCAGTACCATTACAAGGATTCTTTTATTAATGTATCTTCTTGCACAACTAAGGAGACCTTGTGCATCCTTCTCTTACTCCCTGCTCAGTTGTTGTATCATTCAAACAAGCTTGCCATTTTATCTCACTCTACCTCATATATTATATGGTGGAAGTAAAGTCATCTTAGGACTTTCAGCTTTCTACTTTTCACCCAGGCAAAAATTCCACATTTCAGTTCTATTCATTTAATCATGCACTTTCATCAAATCAACAACATACAACTTTCTTTCTAACACCTCTTCATTTCTCAATAACTTACTAAAGAGCAAAATGCATTCTTCACACCCTTGCTGGATCTGAAGCTGCATTGCATTTCCCAGGTTTTGCTTATCGCAACCTCTGAATTCTTTTAGTCAGTGTTGCCAAACATCTTCCCAATCAACAAACTAATCCCCCTGAAGATTCTGCATTCACTCTTAGTACTTTTTCCATTGCCATTGTTAAGTGAGGATCACGGATTATTAAGTGAGAAATTTCTTGCAACTTCCTGTTGGCTTCTCCTCAAGCAAAGTCATTGGAATGCTGGCAAGAGTTGCGAGTCCCTCGCGGCTTGCAAGCAGATAATGGCTGCTGCAGTAAGGCACAAGGTTAGCCCTGGTGGGGGTAGCTGCTGTCAAGTGCAAGAGAGCACACTGGTTGGGGGGCATGTGCTACAGAGATTGGGATCCTGGGGCAAAAACATGGAAGTAAGGGAGTAATTATAGGAACAATTTGCAACCTTGCCCACTGACTCTGCTTGTGGGAAGCCAGCAAGTAAGCTTGCAAATGGCAACCATATGACTATGGCGACACAGCCAATATTGTAAATGCAAGTGGGTTGCCATTTAGACACTGTGACCTCTTTGAAAGAAAGGTGTTAAGTAGTTCATTCGCGTGCGAATGATGAAGACACATGGTGATGTTAAACAGCTCTTTATGCTTCTTCTAGCAACACCCGAACACAAACAAAAGGCACGCAGGCCTTTTTATATGGCCAGAAACCCGGACAATGTCAGCCGATGCGAACAGAGCATTTTCACGCCTTGCACATGCATACAAGGCTGGCACTGCTCTGTCTGGTCCCAGGCAGCTTTTGGAATGCCTGGACCAATGCAACATCCCGAGCCTGCTTTTGCAGGCTCAGGACACAACATCCCTCCCCCCTAGATGGAACATACTTGTGCACACACATGGACGTCATACATTGGGAAGAGTGTTATACAGTTTCATTAATCAATTGCAAGGAGTACTCGAGTCTGCCCTCAGGCAAAACCCCTTCAAACTTTATTAATACAATAAATGTATCCAAAATAAAAAATAATACAAAATAATCTACCACGAGTTACTCCCATTATTCAGGGGCCTCCTGAACAGAACCCTCATGATTTGACAGCAACTTCACAAAGTCTCTCAGATGTTTGGGTGGGCACTTGGCCTGCTGCAACCTTCTAAGGGCCGGAGAGATTGCCTGGCTCACCTGCTCGCCTACCAGGCTAGGCAGGCCAGGGCGTTGCTGCCCTAAATCCCCAAGTGACCCCAGTGAGGGTGCCTGGCCTACCTGCTCACCTACCTGGCTAGGCAGGCCAGGACTTTGCTGCCCCAAATACCCGGTTGACCTGCCCCGCTGCTGGCTGGCTGGACCCTCTAAGTCCAGGCCAGCATACCATGGAGGGGTGGCATTCCCCGAGTCCACAATTGACTCCTCTTGAGATCACTGTCCCTCGAGCCCAAGGCCAGCAGATGGAGAGGGTTGGGTAGTGGAAGTGCCCCAGTACTCTGTGGCCCCCAAGCACATTCCTGAGGTGCCAGAGAGAGGAGTCGCCTCCATGGCAACCCACCTTGCTGGTGACCTCCTTTTGGGAGCAATTGCTGAATTTGGCAAGGGCCCCTGATGGAATTATTTTTCCCTTGCTGCTTGTGATTTGTGTGAATACCCCTGGTCAATCTCCCTGTCTGGAGCACTATCCAACATATATGAATACTATGGATACCCCCGGTGTGACTCCCTGTCTGGAGTGATTATGGATGTGTGGGATGACCCCCTATCCCGTGAATTCCTGTTAGGAGCACTTGCGGAACCTTGGGATGAATCCCAAATAGCCTCAGTAGCAGCTAGTGAGGGCCTGTTAGTCCTGGGAAACTGTGACCCAGAATGCATGTTATGGTCCTCTCCCCCCCAGAGCAGAGCCAGGAGCGGAAGTGTGAGAGTCCAGTCTCCAACGCAGTTGGTCTATGTGTTTGAGAAGAACGCAGCCATCTCCCAAGGCAACTTTGTATAACAACGGCCCTGAGACATTGCATACCACAGATGTGACCCAGAGATGATCAGGCCCATAGTTTCTTGCCCAAACCGGATCGCCCACCTGGAGTCTCCTAGGTGCCCATATTTGTGACACCTGTGAAGCCACCCGGTCAGGGTGCAGCCTGTCCAGTTTAGTGATGAGGTGGCGAGCCCAGGGGAGTTGAGCAGGGCTCTTCCCTTTGGCTGTGCATGGTGTGGTGCGGTGTGCAAGAAGGAAATCTGCTAACCTGTGATGCCAGTTAAGTCAGTTTCTTGAGGGCATCTTTGGTAGTTCGCACCATCCTCTCTGCCAGTCCATTGGAAGATGGATGGAAGGGAGCTGAAGTTGCATGGCAGATCAGGTTGGCCTGAAGAAAAGCCTGGAACTCAGAAGAGGTAAATTGAGGACTATTATCTGAAACCAGAACATCTGGAAGACCGTGTGATGCAAAAATTCCTCTCAACACCTGGATGGTTCTGGCAGTAGTAGTGGAGGAAATAGGAACAACCTCTAGCCACTTGGAATGGCTATCAACAACAGCCAGGAAGAATTGCCCCTGAAAGGGCCCAGCTTAGTCTACATGCATCCTAGACCATGGGGTTTAAGTTCCCTCCCACCTATGTACTGGGGCCTGAGGCATTTCAGGCCAGGACTGTTGGCACACTTGGCACCCGTGCACCTGGGCCTCGATGGCTTTATCGAGCTCAGGCCACCAAAGATGGCTGCGTGCAAGCGCTTTCATCCTGACTATGCCAGGATGTCCCTCCTGCAAAGAGATCAAGGTTCTAGACCTCAATGAGGCTGGGATCACTACCCTGCTACCCCATAACAGGCAACCCTTGAAAGTGGAAAACTCATGCTTCTTGTGCCAGAAGCTTTGGAACTCAGTACCTGGGCACTTGTCAGGCCATCCTGACAACAATCCATGTCAGCACGCGTGTAAGCTTGTGATCAGTGGCAGTTTCTGCAGTCACGTCCCTAGCATTGAGGGGAGACTCAGGCAACTCTTGAATGGACAGAATATTAATGGCTAGAGCAGGATCTGGCTCTAATTGGTTCAGGGGTAATCTGCTCAGGCCATCTGCATGACCCATTTCTTTTCCTGGTTTGTGAACTAAAGTATAGTCATATGCTGACAGGAAAATGGACCATCTCAGCATACGAGGAGAAATGATATGTGGGGTCTGTTTATTAGTGATAAACAAACCCAGCAGAGGCTTATGGTCAGTATAGACCGTGAAATGGCGGCCATATAAGAAATCATGAAATTTCTTAATGCCAGCCACTATGGCCAAGGCTTCTCTGTCAATTTGAGCGTAATTTCGCTCTGCAGAGGACAGAGTCCTTGAATAATAGGCCACAGGGACCTGTGTCCCATCAGCCCTCAGATGGCTGAGTACAGCTCCCACCCCATAAGAAGATGCATCACATGCAATGCAAACAGGCCCCGAGACCAGTTGCTCATTGAAATGTGCTAAAACAGCATTAGAAGTGAGCAAGGCCTTAACCTCATTGAAACTCTTGTCATGGACTTTAGATCACTGCCAAGGAGCCTGCTTGTCTAAGAGCCTGTGTAATGGCTCTGTCACTGCAGCTTGAGCATCTATCCTGAATCCTAAGAAGTCAGTAGAAGTGACTCCAATCTTACATTTAACCTTCTTTAGTTTAAGGCATGCTTTTCGAAGACGAAGCAAGGAGCCCTTAATCTCTCTGCTAAATTTTGAGATGACTCCCCAGCAATGAGGACATCATCAAAATAAGGACAGACCCCAGGAATACCTTAAAGTGTGCTCTCCATGACACTTTGGAATATGCCAGGGGCTACATTTACCCCAAATTGCAGTCTCTTGACCTTGACGCCCCCCCTATGAGTTACAATAGTCTGGGCCTTTGCAGCTGCCTCATCAACAGGTAGCTGTTGATAGGCCTGTGCCAGGTCAAGCTTCTCAAAAATGTGCCCCCCCTTAGGGAGGCCAGAATGTGACTTACCACAGGCACTGGATAAGGGTGCTGTTGCAGCACCTTATTCAGTGTGCACTTGTAGTCTGCACGTATACGTATGTCCCCATTAGCCTTTAGAGGCGTTACTATTGGGGGTTTCATGGACTTGAATTCACAGGTTCTAGAATGCCCTGCTGGAGCAATTTGTCCAGCTCAGCATCAATCTTACCTTTGAAGGCAAAAGGTACCCTCCTAGGCTTAACCCTGATGGGTTTGATATTCGGGTCTAACCGTAGCAAAATTGGAGGCCCCTTGTGGGATCCTAGCTCTGAACTAAACACATCTGCAAACTCCTTGCACACTTCTGCAAGGCTCAACGTTTGCAAATGGTGCAGCCCAGTTACCTGGATTCCCAGAGCCTCAAATCAATCGAGTCCAATAAGACTCGTACATTCACCCCCAACAACCACCACATCTAGGGGACCCTCAAAATCTTTATGCTGTACTCTAAGGGTGGCCTCCCCCTTAACACACACCATAGAATTCTGAAAATCTGTAAGTATTAGATTGGATGGCCTGATTTTGACTCGAAGGCCACTGCTGCTGCATATCCTTTTGAATGTGTTAATAGAAATAATGGAGAGAGCAGACCCAGTGTCCAACTTCATTGATAAGGGAACCGCTTGCAACCTTACATTAATGGACAGTTTCTTCTTAAGGGGCTTATGTGTCCCTATTTTCAAAATACTCCTGCACGATGTGCAGAAACCCACCCTATGTTGGCTGGTGACCCTGGTACCTTTCAGACGCAATTCTTCATGAGGTTGGACCTTCTGGCAACCCAAACAGATGGATGCGATGTGGCCTTGCCTGCCATACACTCTGCAAATGGCGGAGCTGAACCTGCAGTCAGCTCACTTGTGACATCCTCCGCACCCGAAGCATTGAAGAGATGCTGGGGCCTTGTCCGGACGTTCCTTCTGCTTCCTTTCAGCTGGCTGGTGAAGCCTATCCAGCTCTTCTTCAGGATCCGCTTCTTATCCTTCTTGAATGTCCTCTTGATGGATGGTGGCTGTGTCTGGAGGGTTCTTGGGGAGCTGTAAGGCCTTCACAGCCCCATCTGCTACTTCCTCAGCTGTCACCTCTCATAGTGCGTCTTGGAAAGAGACATCTTCTTTTGCAAAAATCTTCTGTTGTAAGTCTCTGTTCCTTAAACCGCATACGAAGCGATCTCGCGGCCTCTCTTCCAGATCCTTGAACTCACAAGGTCTGGCTGCTTGCCTTAAGGCCGCAATAAAATCCGCAGCAGATTCACCCGGCCTCTGGTCTCTCTGCTCGAACGCGTGCCTCCAAGCAATAACAGATAACTTTGGGTGAAAATGTTCCTTTAACATTTTCTTCAAGTCAGTATATGTTACTGACTCCAGAGGTGCAGGGGCCACCAGATTCTCTGCGATTTCAAAAGCTTCCTGTCCACAGACACACAAAAGAGTTGCAGCCTTCAAGCCATCTTCTCTAATTTGATTTACTCTGAAGTAATTCTTCACCCTTGCAACATAGGAATTCCATCTCTGTGGGTGGGAGACATCAAAATCAGGCAAACGGCCAATCTTCGCCATCACACTATTACAACCTTCAGCACTCGCTCCTCTGCAAACTGCTATTGGGGAAAAGGTCCTTTAGCCGAGCTCACCCTCCAGTGACACTATACTGGCAGGCTGGGACGCTGATTCAGACGCCGTGTTCCCCTCTTCAGGACTTCCTGGGTAAGTCCTTAAAGCTTTTTCTTCAGCTTGCAAAGGATCCCACCTTCATCGCCAGTGTTAAGTACTTCGTTCGCGTACGAATGATGAAGACACATGACGATGTTAAACAGCTCTTAATTCTTCTTCTAACAACACCCAAACACAAACAAAAGGCACGCAGGCCTTTTTATATGGCCAGAAACTCGGACAATGTCAGCCAATGTGAACAGAGCGTTTTCATGCCTTGCGTATGCGCAAAAGGATGGTGCCACTCTATCTGGTCCCGGGCAGCTTTTGGAATGCCCGGGATCAATGCAACATCCTGACCCTGCAAAAGCAGGCTCAGGAGACAACAAAAGGAAATTTCTTATATCAGAAGACAACATATATAGCATATTCATTGATCTTTTGGTTCAAGAAACTCTAGGTAGAGTGTGATGACAGCAAAAGTGCTTTAGAAGATAAGATGTCTAGAACAGGGGTGTCAAACTCACAACATCACATGACGTGTCGTGACGTATTGTGACTTTTTTTCTATTGCCGGCAATGGGGTGGGCGCGTTTCACCCTGATGCATCTGGCCCATGGGCCAGCAGTTTGACACCCCTGGTCTAGAATATGTCTAGAGAGATGCCAGATGCTGACGTAAAGCCAGTAATGAGATCCCTATGCAAATAACATATAAAGTAGGAGAAATATTTACTTTATGTGTTTATTAAATTTCTATGCCATCTATCTCTCCTACAAGGTGACTCTGGGTAGCTTACAAGTTATAGAAACAACTGAAAAATAATTAAAAGATTAAAACTAATAGACATTATAATACGATTAAAAACTGCAAAAAATATTCACTCTAATAATCTAGAATTCTTAGTACTGTGTCCTGAGTCAATCAAAAATATTCCTTTCTATGTATTAACATATTCTGAGCAGCGCGGTAGCCTAGATGTGAAGACAGTCGCCTCACACTCAAGAGTCTGAGAGTTCAATCCTAGGCAGTGACAAATGTTTCTCTATCAGGGGACAAAGAGTAAATATCTGCTGCGAACTCCACATTGGCATCAGGAAGGGCATCCAGCCAGTAAATACCCAGCTCCATTCAGTTGCCCGGACTTCATCCCGATAAAAGAGATTACAGGGTCAAAAAATATATTAATATATTCCATTGACTCCAGAGTAATACTGATTTCTAAAGGTGGGAAAAAAAACCTTTCCATGTTTTCCAACATTATGTTTGTTCCCAAAATCTGTACCAGGCCTCTTTGCCACAATGGTGCCACCATTCTAGTTATGAAGAAGAATCAGGAAAATGCCAGACAAGGCTATCCAGAAGATGAAGTTATGGCAATCAATGTATTTCCACAACCTTCCCAAATATACATTCCATTATAGGCATTAAAACTTAGTCTTTTAATAAACATATTCTAGCATACTTTTCAAAAGTAAAACAATTGTGCAATAGGGTACACATGAAAAACATTACAAAGACTGAGGCCATTTCTGTTTTGGTTCTGTTTATTTATATTTTTCCAGACAGTGTTGGTTTAGCACCCTGGTAATATTTTGTTATTTTTTAAATTAAAATTTTTATAAAGCCATGAAAAGAATAATGGAATCAACATGCGGTAAAAATGAGTAGTCATGCAATAAGGAAACATGTTGAAACAAATGATACAAAAATATATTTATTTTATTTACACTGTTAATGTATTTACGGGACCGTCTGCTGCCTCATGAATCCCAGCGGCCGGTTAGGGCCCACAGAGTCGGCCTTCTCCAGGTCCCATCAGCCAGACAGTGTCGCCTGGCGGGGCCTAGGGGAAGAGCCTTCTCTGTTGCGGCCCCGGCCCTCTGGAACCAACTTCCCCCAGAGATCCGTGTCTCCCCCACCCTCTCCGCCTTTCGTAAACTGCTTAAAACATACCTTTGCCGGCAGGCTTGGGGCAGCTATCATCTTGCCCCTAGCCAGTGTATGTTTGTATGTATGTTTGTGGAATGATTGTTGTTGTTGTTGTTGTTTTCTTTTTTTATTTTTTAACTTAGGGGTTTTTATATTCTTGTATTTATTGGTGGTTTCTATTATGTTGTGAGCTGCCCTGAGTTCTCCGGAATAGGGCGGCATAGAAGTCAAATTAAATAATAATAAATAAATAATAAATTTAGTTTTGAACCATTCTTTTACCTTTAAAGCAGAATCCCAGAGGATATCATTTATCTACAAACCTAGTAAAACTTTTCAAGTTTCTAAAAACATAATTAAAACAGTAAAACGATAAAAGAAAACCAATTAATAAATGTACACCTCCCCTATAATATCTAGAAGAGGCACTTGAAATCAAACTGAATACAAAATTATAGAATCAGTAGGCTCAAAACTTAAAGGTGTCTCTTGCCATAAAGAATATAAGTAGTCCTTGACTTACAACCATAAATGAGCTCAAAATTTCCATTAATAAACAAGACAGCTTTTAAGTGAGTTTTGCCCATTTTTCAACCTGTCTTGCCACAGTTATTATGTGAATTACCACAGTTCTTAAGTTAGTAACCTGGTTGTTAAGTGAATCTGACTTCGCTTGTCAGAGGTTTGCAAAAGGGGATCACATGAACCTGCGACACTGCAACCATCGTAAATGGATGCCTGTGTCCAAGTTTCTGAATTTTGATCATGTAACCACAAGGATCCTGCGACGGTCATTTGAAAAACAGTCATAAGTCACTTTTTTCATTGTAACTTTGGAAAGTCATTAAACAAGTAAGTCGACAACTACCTGTATGTAATATTCTTATGTTCAAACCAGATCAAGATATATAATGCAAGCATGCATACATGCACTTTGACAGAATGCTTCCCTGTCTATGTTTATGACCCAAACAAAACTGCGTGGCGATTGAAGTTACTCTTTCTTCCCTTTTCATGAATGCAAATATGGAATAAGATGTTTAAATTAATAAACACATGTCATTTTGAGAAAACATTTTATTTGACAGGTTCAGTTGTATTTATTTAATATTTAGCGGTTCACTAACAGGAATGGAAGCAGTTAGTTCCAAGAATAATTCCCACTCTTTCCAATCTGAGTGTCAGATAAATTTGGACCTGACCCCAAAACTATAAAATCAGTACAAGAACAGAGTCAAAGAAACATATTTAACTTTTGCTTTTATTTATGTCTATTTCATATTTTTTCAAAGACACTTTGAAAGATTCTTTTAATGTCAAATATGAGACTGAGATGAATACAAAAAGCCTGAACAAGATTTCATGTATATCTTAACTATTTCATCAGCAGAATCTGTAATAAGCCACACTGGAGCCAAAATGACAGGTACATTATGACATCACTGAGCAAATAACCCAAATATGATCTGACATTGTAACTACAGTGTGCATAATTTGCGTGATAGTGTCATGACACACATTGTCAATTGCCCCTTTTCTCCTCCATCAGAGGCACCCATGTTTCAGGTATCTTTTCAAAATTGTAAAATCCGGCAGCATCAGATAAATGATGGCTGATTTCTCCAAAGCCTAAATTGGAGTATATTCCAAGGTATAGTGCAGTGATGGTGAACCTTTTAGAGACCCTGCCCCCACTCTGTCCCCACCCCGCTTGCCCGCAGGGCCACTCATTGCCTCCAGGGCCTGCCGTAGATCGCCCAGCAGCACCATGGCAGCCACACCCTCTGCCTGCGCCCCGCAGCATCAACTGTGTGCGATGGGGCATGAGGGCAAAGTCTTGTCCACACTGCTTGGCTGCCCCGTCCTTGGCTGCACTGCTCCGCGTGGGCCATGCACAGGGGTGACTCTTCTCCAGGAGGGCTGCTAGTGAGGAGGGGTTCACGGGAGAGGCAAGGCTGAGGCAACGGCAAGCATGCCCAGAGAGAGGGCTCCAAGTGCACCTCCAGCACCCGTGCCATAGGTTCGCCACCATTGGTATAGTGGATGAATGAAAGACTTAATGGCCATAGTGCCTACTGAGGATTCTGGTTTGAGGCCATGTATTATACTCAGTCACAGAGCATGAATCAAACCTATTGTGGCTTATATAATAATCCAAAGTTAAGCAAACTATTAATCTGCACAGTGTAAACTCTAGAAATTTTTAGAACTTCATTGGGAAGATTACAGGTAGTCCTTGACTTACCACCAGACCTGAGCCAAACATTTCTGTTGTTCAGTGAGACGTTTGTTAAGTGAGTTTTGCCCCATTTTACGACTTTTCTTGCCCTGGTTGTCAAGTGAATCACTGAAGTTGGTTAAGTTAGTAACCTGGTTGTTAAGTGAATCTGGCTTCCCTGTTGACTTTGCGTGTCAGAAGATGGCAAAAGATGACCCTGGAAAGCAGCAACCGTCATAAATGTGAACCAGTTGCCAAGCATCTGAATTTTGATCATGTGACCATGGGAATGCTGCAAAGGTTGTAACTGTGAAAAATGCTCATAAGTCACTTTTTTTCCAGTGCCGTTGTAATTTTGAATGGTCACTGAATGAACTGTTCTAAATCGACCTGTGCTCTATTCAATTACTTATCTGAATCAGTTCCATGTGTCACTTTATAACAGTTCAAAGATTCAATGAATTCTTTTACATGTTCAGAGATATAATACATTTTTATTAAACCGTTATCAACAAATTCAGCTGAATTGCTCCTTTCAATTCGAATTGGATCATAGCTGACTTTCACATCCATAGTGAATCCCCTTGCAATGTTTCATGGAAGATTGATGTCAACTATCAATGAGATATCTATCCCTTACATTGATATTAGAAATTTATCTTATTCAGTGGATTTTTATTACTCAAAATTGCTATAATAATATGCTGAATTACAAACTCTAACATGAACGTTACGTTACTTTTCCATTATATAGACATTTTTCTTGATTTCGTCATTGGTTTCCAATCTTATGAAAAGAAAGAGGAAAGAGGAAAGAAAAATAAACTTAGCCAAGGTGATGATTTTTTTTTATCTGCCATTTGGTTGGCTCATCTAGTTAAACTGCATGGCTGTTGATACAACACTCTGGAAAATTGCTTTCTAAACACATTCATAGCTTTATGAATGAAATGTTTAGCGGTTTTGTGTATATATTTGTAGGCCAATATACATTCAGGCCTGTATTGTGATAGTGTTTTTTCTTCTCTCTTTAACAGCACTTACATTTGTATACAAATTGGCAATACCTCTGACTATTAAGCTATTTGCCTGAATTATTTCTATAGTAAATCTCTAGAAATGTCCACTTAAGCAGAAAGGGTCATAAATATCTCATGCTAGGCATAAAATGCAACAGAATTTTGGAAGTCATAATTTAATGGATCTTACTGTGCTGTAAAAGTGAAGCCTATGGGACTAGGGCTGAAGTAAAATTTATCCAAGTGAGCTACAATCTAGTCCATCTGCAAGCAATAAATTATCCCCTGTCCCAAGTGTGACAAATTATCCAGAGGATTTCTAGTGATTAAGGACACAAAGGTATAGATATGGCTGAGGCCCAAGTAAGCCCTAAGCAATTAGCAGTGACTGGAAATTGTCAACAATTCCTCTAAACAGTTCATAGTTCCCTGTTTTCACATTTGCCAACCTACGAATTTTCTGAAGTCTCTGTGGTCAAGCTCAGATCTATGAGTCCAAATCTCAAGGACAGAGGCCTACAAACTGATCCTTGAAAGTGAATGGGTACATTTTCATGATTTCTACTAGCAAAAGGTCAGGGTGATGGTATACAATGTGTGCAGTAAACAGTTTAGGTGAATTTTGAAATGACACGCAGCTTTATGGTATCACACGGGTTCCAGTGAAATTCAAGATAAGTCAGAAGGGATTGGGGGAGTCAGAGGCATAGGGTTAGGTTACAGTTGCTTCCTAGCAAGCAAAATTTAAAATGCAATTTGTTGGAGTAGTGGAATAAGCAAAAAAATATCCATGGTAAGCATATTGTGTTGTATTGTAGGAACTTTGGATTTTGGAGAAGCTAGATTATTTTGTACATGGATTTATCATAATCAAAATAACATCACTGACTACTGCACAGGAAAAAAAAAAAGAATAGATTTCAGAAGGCCTTGAGGTAACTAATGTCTTCCCTGGGGTGGTATAACTGTGATTACTGCCAAACTCTCTGCATTCTGATGATGAGGTTCTAAAACTTCCTTATATGCTGCCCCTACCAATTTCAACCCATTAAAAATTAAACTTTTCCATTTCCATACCTACACGCCACCATCTACATATCATAACTATATACTGTCAAATATTGTACTGTATAGTACAACGCAATAAATAAATATTGCAGCAAATTGATGTTATCCATCCAATTTTTGTTTCTAATTCTGTCACCCCGATATTGGAATGCATGTCTTTTCTGAATCCCGTATTTGGTAGCAGTATTTTGTATGGAAGTATATACATGCATGATTTTTTTAAAAAATAAATCCATGACATGTCCTTAATAGCTCTAGTTTAATAAGTATTCCCTATATTTCATCACTGTATATATTTACACTCCTCAGCTAACACTTGCTGTTGATTCCACATGGACATGTTGGCAATGAAGCAGATAACCAGACTTTTTTTAATTGAAGTAATGATTTAACTGCTTTTGCTATCTTTGGATCAATGCATCATTTCTTGCTAAATATTTTGGTAGCTTCTGGACATCAATTAAAATATTTGACGAATGCTTAAACTTACGTTTATGTTCCAAAAATGCCCCATGAGACAATATGCTTTTCTTATTGGAAGTAGTTGCCAAATCCAGGAGATAATATAGCTAAATTTGTTTTTTTGTGCACAATCTCCACCCTCATATTAGTTCATTCAACTGGATGCGGTTATAGGTAAAACAGACAATGTATAAGATCTGATTAAAGTTATATCTGGGCCTTTTTCAAACCCCATATTATTAAAATTGTCAGTGTGTTTATGCCACTATAGAACATAAACAGTAGCATATGTTTAGCTCCTAACTACCAACATATGTGGATCTGGAAAGTTTTTCCTGAAGTTCTTGAAAAGGTCAGACAGGTATAGTCTATAGGTGAATGTTGGTTGGAATTACATCTGTCGGCTACATCTGAATGGCAGTACTAGTTCCCAAATGGTTTCTGTGTGCTATTCCTTTTAATGTAAAGGCTTAAATGGCCTTGATCCAAGGTTTGGTAGCGATTTTCTTCCCCTCCCTTCCCTACACCAGAGACCTGGTTTTCAACTTGGGTTTATCAGAATTTAGACAAAAGCGAAAAGAAAGGTTTTCTTAATGGGGACACCCTTGCAATCAGGATTTCTTCCCATCTGTGCTTTGTTTTTGAAAGAAGGCACTGCCCTTCCCTTTTATATCTGCAGCAAGAGGGATATACTTTTAGTTATGACAGCTTATCATAATTGTTGTGTACTTCGTTCACGTGCGAATGATGAAGACACATGGCGATGCTAAACAAACACTTTATTCTCCTTCTACAACAACCAAGCAAAAACAAAAGGCACGCAGGCTTTTTTATATGGCCAGAAACCCGGACAGTGTCAACCAATAGGAACAGAGCATTTTCGCACCTTGCGCATGTGCGCAAGGCTGGCGCCGCTATGTCTGGTCCCCGGGCAGCTTTTGGAATGCCCGGGACCAATGCAATATCCCAAGCCTGCTTTTGCAGATTCAGGACACAACACCCCTCCCCCCTAGATAGAACATACTTCGCGTACACTCATGTATGTCATGCATTGGGAAGAGTGGCATACAGTTGCATTATTCAAATGCAAGGAGTGCGGATTACTTGAGTCTATTCTCAGGCAAACCCTCTTCAATATTGATTAATACAATAAATGTATCCAAAATAAAAAAATAATACAAAATAATCTACCCACGAGTTACTTCCATTATTTAGGGGGCTCATGAACAGGTCCCTCATGATTTGAAAGCAACTTCACAAAGTCTCTCAGATGTTTGGGTGGGCACTTGTTCTGCTGCGACCTTCTAAGGCCTGGAGCGATTGCCTGGCCCATCTGTTCGCCTACCAGGCTAGGCAGGCCAGGACTTGGTGTCTCAAATACCCAGTTGACCCACCCAGCTGCTGGCTGGCTGGGCCCTCTAAGTCCAAGTCAGCATACTTGGAGGGGTGGAAGTCCCCGAGTCCACAATGGACCCCTTTTGGGAACCCTGTCCCTCGAGCCCAAGGCCAGCAGATGGAGAGGGTTGGGTAGCGGAAGTGCCCCATTACTCTGTGGCCCCCAAGCACATGCCTGAGGTGCCAGAGACAGGAGTCGCCTCCATGGCAACCCCCTTTGCTGGTGACCTCCTTTTGGGAGCAATTGCGGAATGAGGCAAGCACCCCTGATGGAATTCCTTTTCTCTTGCTGCTTGTGATTTTTGTGGATACACCCGGTCAGTCTCCCTTTCTGGAGAACTATCTGAGCTATGTGAATTCTGTGGATAGCCCCGGTGTGACTCCCTGTCTGGAGTAATTATGGATGTGTGGGATGACCCCCTATCCAGTGAATTCTTGTTAGGAGCACTTGCAGAACCTAGCAGCTAGTGAGGGCCTGTTAGTCCTGGGAAACTGTGACCCAGAATGCATATTATGGTCTCCCCCCAGAGCAGAGCCAGGAGCGGGTGCGAGTCGAGTCTCCAATGCAGTTGGTCTATGTGTCTGCGAAGAACGCAGCCATCACCCAAGGTAACTTCATATGACAATGGCCCAGAGACCTTGCAGACCACAGCTGTGACCCAGAGATGTCCAGGCTCATAGTTTCTTGCCCAAACCGGATCGCCCACCTGGAGTCTCCTAGGTGCCCATATTTGTGACACCTGTGAAGCCACCTGGTCAGGGTGCAGCCTGTCCAGTTTAGTGATGAGACGGCAACCCCAGGGGAGTTCAGCAGGGCTCTTCACTGTGGCTGTGCATAGTGTGGTGCGGTGTGCAAAAAGGAAATCTGCTAACCTGTGATGCCAGTTACCATAAGTCAGTTTCTTGAGGGCATCTTTGGTGGTGCACACCATTCTCTCTGCCAGTCAATTGGAAGATGGATGGAAGGGAGCCGATGGCGGATCAGGTTGGCCTGAAGAAAAGCCTGGAACTCAGAAGAGGTAAATTGAGGGCCATTATCTGAAACCAGAACATCTGGAAGACCTTGTGATGCAAAAATTCCTCTCAACACCTGGATGGGCCTGGCAGTAGTAGTGGAGGAAACAGGAACAACCTCTAGCCACTTGGAATGACTATCAACAACAACCAGGAAGAATTGCCCCTGAAAGGGCCCAGCATAATCTATATGCACCCTAGACCATGGGGTTTGAGTTTCCTCCCACCTATGTACTGGGGCCTGAGGCATTTCAGGCCAAGACTGTTGGCACACTTGGCACCCATGCACCTGGACCTCAATGGCTTTATCAAGCCTAGGCCACCAAAGATGGCTGCGTGCAAGCGCTTTCATCCTGACTATGCCAGGATGTCCCTCATGCACAGAGATCAAGATTCTAGACCTCGATGAGGCTGGGATCACTATCCTGCTACCCCATAACAGGCAACCCTTGAAAGTGGAAAACTCATGCTTCTTGTGCCAGAAGCTTTGGAACTCAGTATCTGGGCACTTGTCAGGCCATCTTGACAACACCCATGTCAGCATGCGTGTAAGCTTGTGATCAGTGGCAGTTTCTGCAGCTATGTCCCTAGCATTGAGGGGAGACTCAGGCAACTCCTGAATGGAAAGAATATTAATGGCTGGAGCAGGATCTGGCTCTAATTGGTTCAGTGGTAGTCTGCTCAGGCCATCTGCATGACCCATTTCTTTTCCTGGTTTGTGAACTAATGTATAGTCATATGCTGACAGGAAAATGGACCATCTCAGCATACGAGGAGAAATGATATGTGGGGGTCTGTTTATTAGTGATAAACAAACCCAGCAGAGGCTTATGGTCAGTGTAGACCGTGAAATGGCGGCCATACAAGAAATCATAAAATTTCTTAATGCCAGCCACTATGGCCAAAACTTCTCTGTCAATTTGAGCGTAATTTCGCTCTGCAGAGGACAGAGTCCTTGAATAATAGGCCACAGGGACCTGTGTCCCATCAGCCTTCAGATGGCTGAGTACAGTTCCCACCCCATAAGGAGATGCATCACATTTGATGCAAATAGGCAGTTGCTCATTGAAATGCACTAAAACAGCATTAGAAGTGAGCAAGGCCTTAACCTCATTGAAACTCTTGTCATGGACTTTAGTCCACTGCCAAGGAGCCTGCTTGTCTAAGAGCCTGTGTAATGGCTCTGCCACTGCAGCTTTATGTGGGAGAAATGCATGGTAAAAATTTAATAGCCCCAAGAAGGCTTGCAGCTCACTCTTAGACTCAGTGCTTGGGGCCTGCTGGATAGCTTGCAATTTAGTTTCAGCAGGGTGAATGCCTTGAGCATCTATCCTGAATCCTAAGAAGTCAGTAGAAGTGACTCCTATCTTACATTTATCCTTCTTTAGTTTAAGGGCTGCTTTTCGAAAATGAAACAAGACAGCCCTTAATCTTTCTGCTAAATTTTGAGATGACTCCCCAGCAATGAGGACATCTTCAAAGTAGGGACAGACCCCAGGAATACCTCGAAGTATGCTCTCCATGACACTTTGGAATATGCCAGGGGCTACATTTACCCCAAATTGCAGTCTCTTGACCTTGAAGGCCACCCTGTGAGTTACAATCGTTTGGGCCTCTGCAGCTGCCTCATCAACAGGTAACTGTTGATAGGCCTGTGCCAGGTCAAGCTTCGCAAAAATGTGCCCCCCCTTGAGGGAGGCCAGAATGTGATTTACCACAGGCACTAGATAAGCGTGCTGTTGCAGTGCCTTATTCAGTGTGCATTTATAGTCTGTACATATACGTATGTCCCCATTAGCCTTTAGAGGCATTACTATCGGGGTTTCCCATGGACTTGAATCCACAGGTTCTAGAATGCCCTGCTGGAGCAATTTGTCCAGCCCAGCATTTGCAAGCTGTGCAGCCCAGTTACCTGTATTCCCAGAGTCTTGAACCAATCGAGTCCAATAAGATTTGTACATTCACCCTCAACAACCATCACATCTAGGGAACCTTCAAAATCCTTATACTGTACCCTAATGGTGGCCTCCCCCTTAACACACACCATAGAATTTTGAAAATCAGTGAGTATTAGATTGGATGGCCTGAGTAAACTCGAAGGCCACTACTGCTGCAAATCCTTTTAAAGGTATTAATTGAAATAATGGAAAGAGTGGACCCAGTGTCCAACTCCTTCAGTAAGGGAACCCCTTACAACCTTACATTAATGGAAAGTTTCTTCTTAAGGGGCTTGTGTGTCCCTGTTGTTAGAATGCTCCTGCGCAATGCGCAGAAACCCACCCTGGTTTGGCTGGGGACTCTGGTACCTTTCTGAAGCAATTCTTCCCAAGGTTGAACCTTCTGGCGACCCAAACAGATGGATTCAATGTGGTCCTGCCTGCCACACGCCCTGCAAATGGTGGAGCGAAAGCTGCAGTCAGCTCACTTGTGGCATCCTCCGCACCCGAAGCATTGAAGAGATGCTGGGGCCTTGACCAGATGTCCCTTCTGCCTCCTCTCATCTGGCTGGTGAAGTCTGTCGACCTCCTCTTCAGGATCCACTTCTGATCCTTCTCAAGCATCCTCTTGATGGACGGTAGCTGTGTCTGGAGGAGTCCTGGTGAGGTGCAAGGCCTTCACAGCCCCATCTGCTGCTTCCTCAGCTGCCACCTCTCGCAATGCATCTTGGAAGGAGACATCTTCTTTTGCAAAAAATCTTTTGTTGTAAGTCTCTGCTCCTTAATCTGCAGACAAAACAATCTCGCAACCTCTCTTCCAGATCCTTGAACTCACAAGGTCTGGCTGCTTGCCTTAAGGCCGCAATAAAGTCCGCAGCAGATTCACCTGGCCTATGGTCTCTCTGCTCGAATGCGTGCCTCCAAACAATGAAACAATCATTTCAGCTGGAAATGTTCCTTCAACATTTTTTTCAAGTCAGCATATGTTACTGATTCCAGAGGTGCAGGGTCCACCAGATTTTCTGTTATGTCAAAAGCTTCTTGTCCACAGGCACTCAAAAGAGTTGCTGCCTTCAGGCCATCTTCTCTAATCTGATTTACTCGGAAGTAATTCTCCACCCGTGCTACGTAGGAATTCCATCTCTCTGGGTGGGAGACATCGAAATCAGTCAAGCGGACAATCTTCGACATCGTAAGCTTTATGACCTTCACCACTCGCTTCCTCTACAAGCTGCTGTTGGGGAAAGGGTCCTTTAGCAGAGCTCAACCTCCAGCGATGCTATACTGGCAGGCTGGGATGCTGATTCAGACGTCGTCTTCCCCTCTTCAGGACTTCCTGGGTAATTTCTCAAATCTTTTGTTCCAGATTGCAAATGATCCCACCTTTGTCGCCAGTGTTGTGTACTTCGTTCACGTGCGAATGATGAAGACACATGGCGATGCTGAACAAACACTTTATTCTCCTTCTACAACAACCAAGCAAAAGCAAAAGGCACGCAGGCCTTTTTATATGGTCAGAAACCCGAACAATGTCAACCAATAGGAACAGAGTGTTTTCGCACCTTGCGCATGCGCCCAAGGCTGGTGCCGCTCTGTCTGGTCCCCGGGCAGCTTTTGAAATGCCCGGGACCAATGCAACATCCCGAACCTGCTTTTACAGGCTCAGGACACAACAATAATATTCTGCTGCAGTGGTCTTCGGTGCTGTTTAGATGTTAAGACATGGATCCAAAGAATTCCTCATTCATAAGAAAAAAAATATTCTTTTCTGGGCTATCTTCTTTATTTTTAGTTGCTGTATGACACATGATATGTTTCTCCAGAGAATCCTCTTTGTAGGATTGGTTTCTATTCATGTCAAACAGATTTTTGGAAGCTAACTCTAAATGTTACCGGTTCGGTTAGGTTATAGTGGTGTTGTTTCTTTTTTTAATTGCCAATAGGCTTCATAGAAGATGTTATTGTTTCTAGTTGCCTTTCCACCTTTCGTAAATTGCTTAAAACATACTTTTGCCTGCAGGCCTGGGGCAGCTAACACCTTGCCCCTAGCCAGTGTATGTTTGTGTGTATGTTTGTGGAATGATTGGTTTCTTTTTTAACTAAGGGTTTTTATATTTATGTATTTTATTGTAATTTCTATCATGTTGTGAGCCGCCCTGAGTTTTCCGGAATAGGGCGGCATAGAAATTAAATAAATAAATAATAATGATAATAATAATAATAATAATAATAATAATAATAATAATAATAATAATAATAATAATAATAATAATAATAATAATAATAATAATAATAGTGTTTGTCTCACTTGTGGGATTTGCTCATTTTGCACTGAGTTTGCTGTAGTTCTTATCTTAAAGCTATCAGTGCCTGACATAACAAGGAGTTTTATTTTTCAGGCAGCTTGCTGAAGAGAATGATATTGATTAGGGCTGAGAGGAAAGGAGTTGTTCAAGGTTGCCCAGCTGGCTTCCAATGCATAAGGGAGGACGAGAATTTAGCCTTGCCTCCTCTGAGTGCAGCACCATAAGCCTTACACTATACTGGCTCTTGACACATATCGAACAGACATCAAAATAAAAACACTTGAAGTGGGAAAAGGAACGAGAACACTTCTAGCCACACTTTTCCTTTTGCTGCTGTAGAAGATGTTATTTCCTCCCCCTTTAATAGGAAGTCCTTACCCCTGTAAATTGCCTACATAATTGGCCACATGCCATGCAAGGGATGGGAGAGTATGGTTCACACAGTCCCTTAACTGATGGTGCTGCTGAATCTGGCAGATAACACAATCTACCACAGATGATCAGAGGGGAAAGGACCATGTCTGCACTAGATGGGGCACTTGGTGATCCCTGCCTTGTGATCAGCTCTATTGCTATCGAAGTACTGTAAAGTCATGCATATAGGAAGGATTGCCGGGTTGGAGGGGGAGGAAAACAAAAAATCCACAGAGGATTTAAAAAACCCATATCAGTTGGCCTTAGCAATGGTCTGGGGATGAGAGAAAGATGTCAATATTTAGAGGTGATCTTCAAGAAGGATTAGCAGCTATGTTGTTAGTGGGATATGTTGATATGGTTGATTTCTAGATGCTGTTGCAACATACTGCTGATTAATGACACTGATATTGGGGGGAAATATATTTATTGGAATGTTAATTATAACCAGATGACCTCTTGAGAGACATAAGTTGCTAGTTTATTTTCAGATGGGAAAGATCTCTTGTTTCCTAGAGGATGAGAGGATCTGATCTGGAGCAAAATTGAAAGTTGAATGCTGCTTTTTAAGATATCTACCTTCATTGCCAGAAAGAGTTAAATTTCATTTACAGGGGTCTTTCTACCAAGGTTGGTGATAAATTGAAAAGAAAAGAAAAAAAAGAATAAAAGATTTTTGACAATAGCTCATAACTTCCTATAGCAGATTGCGAGCTGGGATGCCTTTATTATTTGTCACATCATTTCATAATGAGCTAATTGTATTATCCAGTGCATAAAAATAAAACAAAAGACTCATCCAGTACTAATAAGGAGACAAAAACCTAATATAAAAATGGGATGTAAACTTTCCAAGGCCTGTTCTAGCAGAAATATCTTCGAAGTGTATTTTTAATGTGCTCAAAATAAACACTTGATTTCTGCATTCATGATCTCTAACCAACCTGCAACAGCTAGCTAAACAGGGTGTTAAGGCCGTGTTGGATGGGATCCTACTCTTCTAGACAGGTTGCATCTTCATGTGCATTAACTGTTCCAGATGATCAGGGAAGCTCCCTGGTTTCCAGCCCCAGTCCTCAACAGATCACTTTTGCTTTTTGGGAAAACTTGAATTTACAATGCAGAACTGACAAGCACAAGACTCTGAATATATAACAGGGACTGGAGAAAATAAATTAGATTATCAGCTATGGTTTTTAAGGTAATCACCAAAAACAGTGAGGTACAAGTGAAGAAATCGCTAGTTTGCATATCATCTCTTGTCTTCAGTTCACTGGATAATATGGACAAGATTTTTGATAAAAATACAAACATTAAAGCAAGCCTCATTTAAAACTAAACATACTAATGTGATCCGATCTTAGGGAAGTTTCCTCTTTCAAATTTTCTGTATATTTTTGCTGCCATTTAGTGGTTCTCCAGGTTTTTGCAGCCAAAATATCACAGCTCAGGAAAGCCCCATAAATAGTCCACATGACTGACTACAGGTTGTCTTCGATTTACAATGACAACTGAGGCCAAAATTTCTGTTGCTAGATATTTTGCAAGCAAGGCAGTTGTTAAGTGAGTTTTGCCCCATTTTATGACTTGTCAGAGTTGTTAAGTGAATCACTGCAGCTATTAAGTTAGTAACGTGGTTGTTAAGTGAATCTGATTTTGCTTGTCAGTGATCACATGACCCACGGACACCGCAACTATCATAAACACATGCCGGTTGCCAAATGCCTGAATTTTGATTACGCTGGGGATGCTGCAATGGTTGTAAGTGTTTAAAAATGTCACTTTTTTCAGTCTCATTGTAACTTCAAACAGTCATTAAACAAATGGTTGTAAGTCAAGGATTACCGGTAATTCTCATGTCCCCCAAACTATGAATACCGTCTGGTAACTATTATCATATTCCCATGATATCACTTTTGTCTCATTCATGGAGTATAACTGAGAGCTGATTGAGTTTTAATATAGCATCTTTTTTCCCAACACTGCTTTGGCTGTGGTTAAGATTTAGGATGCTTCCTTAAAGACACGGCTCTTGACACAGTCAACAGTGGGATCTGTCACCCAGGTTCTACTGTCCATTTTACACTCATGAGTTCATGACCCCTTCATGGCTCTCCAATTGGGAAGTAGCCTCCATGGCTATTTTAGCCTGTCTTCCACAGTATCTGCCTGCAAAATGTGTTTACTAGCACTGTTCAAAGCATCTGACATATACTCTTTTAAAATATGGGTTTAGCACACATGTTGAAAGAATGCTAGACTGTACTTTAAGAAGCAGGACTAGGGGTTTATTGGGGGGGAGGAGGAGGAGGAGGAATAATTATCAAAGGTCAAAGGACAAGATAAGAGTGGGAAATTTTACTTCATGGACTACTGTATTTTTCTGAGCACCCAAGGTAGGATATGCAATTGCAGAGAATAGTTGGGAAGATGTGCTGCTTACGTCCTCTAGTGCATTAATTACTGTGGTTATCAAATATAAAATAGCATCCAGGGAATAAAAACCATACCAAATTGTTTTTGGAACCCTGTACAATGTGTAAATGCATTTCTTATTCATCATCTGGAAAAGTCCTTGGAAAGCAACACTTTGAAAGAAGATAAATATTTTTTTTCCTGAATTAACAAGTAGTAATAAATGAAAGAAGAAAGAAAGAAAGAAAGAAAGAAAGAAAGAAAGAAAGAAAGAAAGAAAGAAAGAAAGAAAGAAAGAAAGGAGAGCAAAAGAAAAAGAGAGAAAGAAAAGAAAGAAAGAAAAAAAAGAAAGGGGAAAAGAAAAGAAAAGAAAAGCTGTCTAATGAAAATTTAATGTCTTGGGAATAAATTGAACTTTGCAACCAAATGCCAAAGTGGTGTGCAAAGAATTTTCCCCAAGGTTCGGGGTCCCTTTCCTCCCAACTCTTATTCATTTTACTGTGCATAGCTGAGTGCAAGCAATCTGTGCTTGGCAAGCATAAGATTCTGGCAGCATGTAAATCACCTCTTCAGCCTAAACCTTCCCCTGCACAAACACAGCCCTTTCACTCCAGTTCCACATTATATGGAGGTTAGTTAATCCAACCTTTCCACTTTAGGAATACAAAGTAAGTGAAACCAAACAGCATGAATGCAAGGCCAGCTAGTTTTGAGCCTTTACTTTGAAAAGGGGGCAGGAGGAGGGGGATTAGATATACAGTGACTGCTCTAAGTCTGAAACCTTTCTTCCTTTTCTTTTCTGGACTATATAGAAATGATTGAAATTGTCTCCGCTCAATGCAGAATGCAAAGCTGTATCCATTGAACTTTTGCCAAATTTTAGCTGGAGTGAAATGAATCACTCCCTGTGGCGGAAATATAGCACCTGAAATGCATCCCAGCCCCTTTGTTTGTAGGCAGAGTTGGGCAATGACAGGTCAATGACATACACAGTGGAGCAGCATATGCTTCAAAAATCTGGCAGAAGTACTTTGGATCTGATGTGAGCTTGAGCACAACCCCTTTCTCATTTGTGCTTATTTCTTTCCCATTAGAATTCCATAAACCCTTTAAAACTAGAAGAGAGTAAGTGCACAACTAGCAAATGTACAAGAACGCTTGGAAACAAATTGTCCTTAACCATAGTTTGTTGGCTAAGCCATAATTGGCTGAGTTTGCACCCCAAACCCTAAATTATAAGCAGTGAATTGTAAAGCACAATAGTTCAGTTACACTATACTCTACACTATACACTGTACGCTGTACACTATACACTATACAACCAAACTTAATCACATTGTAACTTATATAGCCTATTAAATAAATTGGGCCATATAATAGGATAAGTCCTTCATTGTGAAATGAGCTCGGATGGTGTAACATCTGCAATACTAAGAAAATATGAGAATAGAATAGAATTTTCTTTCATTATGGTTAAAAAAAAACTCCCAGCATTTTGTAAAAGGTGAGAAAAGCTAGGGCTTTATCGTCTTGCATCTTTCTGAAAATGGGATCTTCCAAAACTTGTTTCATCTTTCTTGTGGTCTGAAATACACCCTCTTGATTTTCTCCCATAGAATAGCAAGGAGAAGGCCATCATTCTGTTTGCTAAAGGACAACCTTCATATGCATGCTGCCCCTCCGAGTCTGATGTCCAGCACAAAGGAAATAGTGTCCAACAATCAAGAAAGTATAGACATGCTTATGAGGAGACAATAAGCATGTCTACATTAGCCATTTACATCATCACCTAGCTATCATTAATAAGAACAGATTTATTTCACTTTGAGAAGAACTGAATGATGCTATAAATCACTAACCATGGAAATCTTCCTCATCCCCTATAAAACGGCTAAGGCTTGGAGCAGGCAGTTTTAAAGTGCTTCATCCCCATGGTTGAATACATCAGTCACTGGGGCAATTCCAGACATAAATCAGCCCAGTACTGTTGCCTAATGTGTAGATTCTGCCTCAAGTCCCCACCGGCATACTTTTGCTTCAGGAGCAAGCGGCCCACCCATGTAGTTCTGTGGTTCACCATTTGGGGATTTGCTTCCTGTCCCAGCAGTGGCATGAATCTCTACTTTTCAAGATATTTTCTTTCTGACCTTATGCCTATAAACATTTGTGGCTAAAGTAGGCCACAGTGGATGCATCTTTACGTCTTTTAAAAACTGAAGTCCACTGGATTCTCTGAAGTTGTCGCTTTGGAATACACACAGTTCTCTACTTTGAACACTTTGAAGTCCTACAATAACTAAAAATGGCAGAGTAGTTTGAGTGTATTCTTGGTCTAATCTTGGTGTGTGCTTCCTCTCATTTGGTACAAGGCTTATGAAAGTAATCAGTGTCAAAAAAATAAACAAATCAGATAGTTCTTTGTCACTCAGACATTTGATTCTGGATTTGGCTTAGAAAGTGCTGGTGTTGCACCCTACACCCATGTGGCTTGCATTCTTCTGTAATATTTTTGGGGATGGACAAATTGTTCATCCTAATGTCATGAAGTCTCAGTGAAGCAAAGATTAGGCTGGAATTATGAAGAACTACAGAGAAAAAGCCCAATCCTGGGTTATGATAGGTTAAATTTATATACTGCTATAGGAGAAATAACATATATTACAGATGATCTTTTGCTCCTGGGATAAGACTAACTAAGATGTGTAGATTTTGACTTCAATGATTGCATTGTATTGAAAGATTTACATTAGTAAATCTTTACTAATTATTGTATTACAATAAATTAGTCCTATACAGGTGGTGCACTGACTTTACCTGTCAGAAGTTCATAAAAGTTGATCACATGTCTCCTGGACACTGCACTGTCATAAATATGAATCAGCTGCAAAGCATCCAAATTTTGATCACATGACCAAGGGGATGCTGCAATGGTCGTAAGTGTGAAAACTGGTCATAAGTCACTTTTTTCAATGTACCTTTGAACAGTTATTAAATGAACTGTTGTAAGTCGAGAACTATGTATATTTTCATTTTCATGGTGGGCAAATAATGAATTGATGTGAGAGAACAAAGTACTTAAAAATCTTGCTCCAATTTAGATGGGCCTATACCTGCATCTCTTCATCTCCATCTTTATTTCTATGTCCATCTCCATCTCCATGTCTATCTCCATCTCTCCTTTTATTTTGAATGATCTCCTAAAATCACCCCATTACAGGATAGTTTTCTTAACCCTAATTGAATGGATCTTTTATCGTTTTATTCTGTTTGATGAGATTTTTATTTTGCGCTGATTATATTTCCATTTGTTAGCTTCTCTAAGAGGTTTTACCCTGAGAGCAAAATTTTAAAAAATATACTAAGTGAAATAACATTTTACTACCAGAGCAAAGTGGTAGCAAAGTGCTGCTGTTTCTATTTTATAACTGTGAGACTGAGGTTGGAAAATGCTCAGCTGTTATGAAATGCAAAACTCTTAGGGAAATTTTCAAAGGAAACATATTATTTAGTCGATGTATATCTTGCCTTTCTGCCCAGTTACATGTTAATGCCAATTAACTGGTTTTCGAAAATGAGTGGTCCAGTCACTTCTTCCAGGTAGTATTCAAATATTATAGGTATGGTTATATTTTTAATGCACTAAATGATATACATTCCTTCACATTCTAACAAGATGGCTTTAAAAAAAAAAACGAGAGAGAGAGCACAAGCCCAGATGTATGTAACCAAAAATAAGACAGACTTCTTTTATTCTTGCCTTATAGAGAAAGAGGACTCATGGTAGATCGAGTTTTTTTTTTCCTTACATGTCTTGTTTTGTTTTAGCCAGAAGGCTGCCTTTCTGTTTGGTTAGCCCTTGCTTTATTTTGAAAGACAAAACTCGGACTGCTTTTGCTATGCAAATACAATTAGAATTCCAGCAAGCCCAGTCTACATTCTTCTAGCTACCCTCAAAATTCCTACAGATGTCTTGGTTTTGCCAATAGGGAAAATAATAATTAAAAAAAATTCTAATTATTTCTTAAGTTATATTGGGTCAGAATGGTGTTGGTAAATCAAAAAGAAGAAATGTTCATTTTAGATGAATAAGGAACCCAAAGGAGGATCCGCTCAACTTAACTTCATAGAGGAAATGAAAAATCCAGTTGCATTCTATTAAGAAAAAATTGGCAACAAAACTGCCAGTGACGTAACGCCCATGGCAGTACTCTTTAAGCTAAATTTGGAATACTGCTGACCCCTTGGTCATGTGATAGTCCCATAGTAGAGCTATAAAACGAGTGCATAGAAGAAAATTCAACGCTACCAGAAATTTGGCACACCGCTGCCATTTCTCCTTTCGAACTATTGAAAAGATGGACAAGAAGAAAATATCAAAGATATTGGTATGGAGAAATATCCTTCCCTCAATCATAGTATTGAGTCTAAGAATCACTCACTATACTTGATGGATAATAGAATCAGGACAGATAAACATTGCTGGGAGCATTGTTAGCTTTGTATTCTCAGGAAGGAAGAACTCATCATACACATCTGTGGCAAAAAAAAGATCTCCTTTTTTGTGAACAGGAAGAGTTTACCCACTTTTTAATTTCACCATAACATTCTTCGTCATGTATTTTCCTTGCAAGCTGCTAACCGCTTACTGGCTTATAGCACCTTCTCTGTAGCCAAGGGTGAATCTGGCAACAGCTTCATCCTTCCTAAGTTCAAGTTTATTGTGGCCACTAAGCAATGTTTTATACAAATCTAACATTATGAAGTACCAAGGAAATTAAACACCAAAGGAAAAGGTAAAATATATGCGTGTAAAAAGAACTTAAGTGCAGTCCTTAACATTCTGGAAAGAAAAGAAAATAACATTAAAAAATAAGATGTTAACATTAGTTTATTAATAAAAAGTAATTATTTGGGTACTAAGAACTAAATTCTCCATCTATTAGTATGTTAAGAAAACGTTATAAACTATAACATCCCAGAAAATCAGAGGTGACAGGGAACTTCCATAAAATCAAAAGAAATCAATCAAGGTTGATCAAGGGTAATAGGGAAGCATAAAATCATATACTGTAGAGTGATAGTCTCTCTAGCATTTTTACTTCATGGACAGGTTCTTATACAAAGGGAGACTTTACTAAAAGTAGGGATGCAATGAACAAAAAAATCATGCTTTTTCAGACCTCCTCCTGCACAGAGCCTTAGGCACTCCCAGAAACACTACTGAGCTGCTTGTCATGTACTTTAAGAGCCATAATGTCTTTCTAGGTGGCATATATATATTTTTAACCCTGATTTACTTGGTGGAAGTTCTTGACCACAGCTTATGAAATCATCCTTGAAAATCCCTATATTAATAACTGCCTGCAAATAGAAAAGAGTGACAGTTTGTAAAAGATGGTTAGAATTCCCTGCCACCACTACCAGCCCCCTCCAGTTTGTTAGTTATGTTTCCAGGTATTACTTAAACATTGTTTTAAAATAGAGCAGTGGTTCTCAACCTTCCTAATGCTGTGACCCCCAACCATATGGTCGTAAGTCGAGGACTACCTGTATTCCCCTGCGGGTGGGGGCAGGAGGGACGGGGTTTGCTCGCTCTCATTCATCTTGGTCACCGCCCGTTCGGGGCGGCGGTAGGCAGGCCCAGGTGCTCCTGGGCGGCCAAGGCAAGCAGCAGCGACGGTGCAGGCCGACCACTGGCTGGGCCACCAACTGGCCCAGCCCAAGGGAGGTAAGCCACCCGCCGGGCCCCACACGTGCCAGCTAGCCTCCCAGCGCCCACCACTGCCCCACTAGCCTTACCTTGGCCACCGCCCATTCACGGCGGTGGCAGGCAGGCCCAGGTGCTCCTGGGCAGCCCTCCCACACCTGGCCTTCTTTTACTTACATTTAGTAGTAGGTGGAAAGTTCACGACAGCTCGCCTTCGCTGCAGACAACTAGCAGCAACGTTTTCACGAAGGGACTTTTGGTGGGCTCAGCAGGGCAGAGACAGCCTGGAAAATTCCTATTGGCTTTTGAAAGCCAATAGAATTAGATTCTATTCAAGAGACTCTATTCTATTGGCGTTCGAAAGCCAATAGATTGGCTTTCAAATGCCAATAGAATAGACTCTCTTGAATAGAGTCTATTCTATTGGCTTTCAAAAGCCAATAGAATAAGAGGAAGTAGCACAGCTCATGAAAAAGGGGAAAAAACAAAAAAAAAATGCCAGACTGCATTTCAAAAGGAAAGTATGAGGAAAAACTCCAGAACTTTGGCGACCCCTGTGAAATGGTCGTTTGACCCCAAAAACGGTTGCGGCCCACAGGTTGAGAACCGCTGAAATAGAGTCTCTTGCCTATGTATTCAGTGATACAATCATTGCTACTATCAAATTCATCTGCCAAATAGATTAGGCTTCTGAAAGACAGGAAACTAGAATAAGAGTCAGCCTCACAGCAAGCAATAGATTTTGGAGGTTGATTCCAGTGATCAAGGTCCAAAATATTTCCCATTTTTCCTGTTATCCCTTGTAGACTCCTATGCAGCTCTGTGAACTCATTGATCAAAGACTTTTCCATTTCCTTACTCTTCATTTGTTTCCATAAAAAGATTTTCAATACTGCTTTCAAAATATGATCTGCAAATTAAAAACATATCTCTACATATTTATGTTCATCATTTGAAAGCCAGATAGGGAAAGCTTACTTTGGAACCAATCTTTCCTGCTTTGTTTAGTTTCTCTCTTATTCATCTTGCATTTAAGTCCTGAACATTTGTTGAGGCTTCTGTACTTCACATTATATGTCAGTCACCAGTCCAGGTTCCTCAGCTGGGACTCTGCTCAAGTATTAGGAAACCTTGTTTTCTTGATCATTATTGCTTTGCTTTTTAGTGCCCAATGGCATTCATATGCATGCAGGAGCATCAGTTCATAAACTCTCTTTTTTAATCCACAGCTCTAGAGTTGTATGTACAGTACAGGGCTCTTTTTGTCATAGAACGCCCAGAACGAGTTCCAGCACCTTTTTTGGATGGAACCTTGTAGGGTAGGCAAGGCAGGTTGCATGACATGTGTGAGTTCTGGCACCTTTTTTTTTTTTAAATGCCAGTACATAACAATCAAAACACTGTAAACATTCTGGAACAGACAAAAATCTTCCCCACATTTATGGGACTGCAAGTGGCTAACTGAGTTGTTGAGTTTTATGGATTGTGGAAGGCAGACCCTTTACTAGTTCATTAATTTTGGGACATATTGGGTCTGATGTAGGTCCCTTTTGAAGACAATAGGCATCTTTCATGGACTTTCAGTGGGGTTTGGATCATTCATGGCACTGAAGAAATCTGCTTAGGAAGCAGCTGTGGTCAGATTAACCAAAAGTGTGTGCAATACATTTGGAAATGACTGGAAAGCCTCAAGAACACCCACATAATGTTAACTAATTGCATGGTTGAGCAGCACACAAGAATTGGAAGAGTCCAATGGAAGAACAGCATTCTGCGTTTTTTATCCAGGTTTTTTTTAGACTTGGTTAGAGGTTGCATGTTTGCCTGGCACCTTTCTCTTTCATTTCAGGAAAGGTATGGAATATCTAGGTACAAAGCCCTCCCTAAAGTTTAGATGGTTCCATTTACTAGGCCTGTTTATCAGGTAGAATACTGGGTTGCAGATTGGACAGAACGGTTTGCTTACGAGCTGGTGTAATAGTAAGGTTAAATATTTATTTCCTCCCCAAGTGATAAAAAGTCCAAAGGCAAGACCAGAAGTTTTAAGTTCTTTGGTATGCATAATACTGGAGACGGATAATATATCCATAATATTTAGTGACTTATGAACAGCATGGTGGTGAAAAATGTGTTCCAATTAAACACCCAAGACACCTGTTAATCTTACATTAAGCATCAGCAACAACTTCAGCTTTCCCTTTTCAACAGCAGGAGAACAATACAGGCTCGTGTTCAAATGCGTAACAAGAAATGAAAATAATTGGCCTGGCCTGAATTTCTACATATCATATGTTCCATGAAAAAAAAGGGGGGAAATGTACTAAAGTCTAGACAGCCTGGTACTTTCCACAGACTTACCCCCTGCTCTAGAAAAAGAGGGAATTGACAGAAACTTGTCAATTTCACCTTTATTTGTTTTTGTCTGGGACACTGAGAGGAAGAGGAAAAAGCCATAGACCATCATTCCATTTATAGAATATGCCAGGATTTATTTATTTATTTATTTATTTATTCGATTTCTATGCCGTGGGAGAACCGTGAACAGGGGTGAAACAATCAATGGGAAATGGTGTAGCCCAAACTCACAGAGCTCTAAAATTTCCAGCTAAAAGTCAAGCCCACGATAGTTGTTCCTGTACTATATCTGAATTGCAAGTAACCTAATGTTTGTTTTTTCAGCTCTTTATAAGAGCAGTTCCAATACGTCTTATCTTCTTTTCCATATAGGGCTGTAATCTGCATATGATGTTTCTAAGCATTATTTAGTTTGCATGTGAAATTTCTGTAGGCAAGCTGTTCCACTGGTTAACTGATCTCACTGTTAGGAAGTTTCTCTTTAATTCCAGGTTGCTTCTCTCTTTGATCAGTTTCCAACCATTGTTTCTTGTCCTGCCCTCTGCTGCTTTGGAGAATAGCTGTGACAGCCCCTCAAATACTGGAATACTGCTATCATGTCTCCCCTATTTCTTCTTTTCTTTAGACTAGCCAAACCCAAGTCCTGCAGCCGTTCTTAATATATTTTAATTTCCAGACCTTTGGTCATTTTAGTTACTCTTCTCTCAACTTTTTCCAAGGTCTCAACATCTTTTTTGTAGTATGGTGACCAAAATTGGTTGCAGTATTCCAGGTGTGGTCTTACTAGGGTTTTATAAAGCGGTACTAATACTTCACGTGATCTTGATTCTATGCATCTTGTTTATACAACCCAGGATTGTATTAGCTTTTTTGGTTCTGCTGCAAACTGCTGGCTCATAGTCAAATGACTGTCTACTAGGACTCCAAGGTCCCTCTCACAGTTGCTATTTTTGAGCCAGGTCTTCCCTAATCTGTACTTGTACCTTTGATTTTTCCTTCCTAAATGTAAAACTTTGCTTTTCTCCACATTAAAATTCATTTTGTTGGATAAATCCCATTGTTCAAGTTTGTCAAAATCTTTTGGATACTTCTTCTAGGGTTTTGGCTATTGCTGCCAGTTTAGTGTCATCTGCAAATTTGATGAGCTCCCCTTCATCCTCATCTAAGACATTAATGATGATATTGAAGAGTACTGGGCCTAAGACGGAGCCTTGTGATACTCCACTGCTTACTTCTCTCCATGTGGATGTAGTGCCATTGAGGACTACTCTCTGAATATGGTTTGCCAGCCAGCTACAGATCCATCTGGTGGTGGTGTTGTCTATCCCACCTTTTTCCAACTTACTAAGCAGCAGGTTGTGGTCTACTTTGTCAAATACCTTACTGAAGTCTAAGTATACTACGTCCACAGCATTTTGCTGTATTTCATATGCTTCTTCTGTACTTTATTTGTGAACACTTACCACTGTTTGGGGGGCAAAAAATCAAAGCCAGTGAGACAAAAAAACAAAATGAAGAATGACCATTGGTTATAAAAAATTGAGTCATATAAAATAAGGACCCTCAAAAGCTTCTTATTTACTATGGTGGTAAAGTCTCCTTGCCTTCTCTATAATACTGGTACAGTGGTAGTTCTACTTTCTGATTACAGGAAGTTCTTGAGTTATAGACCATAATTAAGCCCAGAATTACAGTTGTAAGTTGTGATAATCATTAAGCAGGTCATCACATGACCCAGCCAATTTTATGACTCTTTGTGGTGAGTGATAAGTGAATCCATAGTTCACAATGGACAGTTCTGTCAAAAAAAAAACCTTCATAAACCACAGGATGCTGCCAACAATTATAAATGTGGGCCAGTTGCCAAGGGCCCAAAACGCAACCAGGTGATCTCAAGGGTGGTGGCACCCATCAGAACTTGGAATCTGCGTCTGTTTTGGAGGCTCCATTGTAACTTTGAATGTTCTCTAAGCAGCCTGTTGTAAGCCAAGAACTACATGTTCTATTTAATTATATCATCTGGTAATTATAATAGAAGCCCAGAAACCCGAAAGGTGAGAAAGCAGGAATACATTGTTATTTCTGAAACAGGAGCCCAAGACATTAGTTACAACACTGTGTAATTGCAGGGCTAGCCATGTAACCCCTGTGTCAGGAATGTACCCTGATCTGGAAGGTTGCAAACGTTTCTGGCTGCTGCACCTCATCCTCTAAAATAACCCTCATCAATAAGTCTTTACCAAGCTTTTCATATAACAAATGGGAGTTCTTGCACTCCAAGGAAGTTGACTTTAGAAACTATGAATGCCTTCCCCCTCCTTAGCCCTCCCTTGCTTCTGCCCATAAATAATGTGGGAATGTCATGTGAGACCAAATGGCACGCTCTGGGCTTACAGAGAAATGAGAGATACCATTGGATCTACCGTAGCTGACAGCACCACAGGCAGCTATTAAGGCCTAATCCAGGGTCAGTTTTCTACCTCCCCCTGGCAAGCCACCAGCCCAATTTGCTTAACTTCTTCCTTGCTGTGCTGCTCTTTTGTTTCAAACTATGCCGGGGCTTATCTGAATTACGGGTTAAGTCCCAGTCAGATGTCTTCCATTCGAGGCCACCATGGGAGAATGGAAAGATATTCTCTTTCCAACAGAAAGCAAACGGCAAGCAGAGGCAAGGCGGTATCCATTTCACCCAAATGCTGGTTTATGTTACAGCTCTTTTGCAAACTTCTAATTGCTCCGTAGGACTGACATTTATAGACATCCCCCTGTTTTAAATGAAAACACAATACTGAGGTCAGGAGGAGGTTTGGGGACAGCATAGATCCCAGGTGAGGGCAAAGGAGGAAATTGCTTTAAAACTCCTAAATGCCAAGTATGTTTTCAAGGGGGAAATGGGGAGAGAGAGAAAGTCATGGGGAGTGTGGAAAGACATTAATCACAGCCCCAAAGGCATGGAGGAATATTAATGACCTTCTCTATCCTGAATATTCAGCACTGAGAGCAAAAAAAATGTCTTTCATGATTTTCATATTATTTATTCATCTGGTCCTGGAAAGAGACAGGCCGAGCTCCAGAGGGGATACATAACGTCCATTGGTGTGCTATATTTTTCCAATTGTTTTTGTTCTCGGGACCTGCTGCCAAGGAACCCTCAAATTGCATCTCAAAGTCATCTGAGTTGAAAAGGCAATTTAGGAATTTGGCACTGTGGGCAATTTTTGAAGGGAAATACGAAGTTTTCTTTTGAAAAAAAAAACTCCCATAAATCTCTGTTTGTGTAGTTTTGCTTTGAATGTCTTGAGTGCTAAATTCCCCAAACTGGTATATTGTGATGCTGTTTTGATGGGTTGAAGAGGCTAATCCATTGAGTTGCATACATTGCAATCGCATGGCAACCAAATGTCTTCTGAAACAGCTAAAAAATGAACAAGAACTCTGAGGGGTTCTTGGTGTTCTCTGAGTCTGGCTGGTTTCTTGCAGATGTTTCATTATCCCAACTAGGTAACATCATCAGTGCTAGTAAGGAGTGAGGTTTGCTCTCAGTTTATATTCTAGAGCAGGGGTAGGCAACCTTGGCTCTTTTATGACTCATGGACTTCAACTCCCAGAATTCCTGAGCCAGCATGTTCTAGAGACTTGCCCTGTCAGTGCTGGCAGGAGTGGTTCTTTGGTTGGGCTATTTACTGTTAGCTTGTTTGGCAGTTCCTTGATTGGGGTATTGTTTACTATTTAATTTATTAGCTACCCTGTGGTAAGTTAGGTAGCTAATAAATAAATAAATAAATAAATAAATAAATAAATAAAGTAATAAAGTAATAATAAAACCTGTGGAACAGATTCATAGGCCTAAATTATTCTAATCATAATATTCACTACAGTAGTTTACCAACTGTGGCCTCACAGTTGGTGGAAGTTTAGAATTTTTTTTCATGAATGGAATGTCTACCTCTTCTTGTACAACAGATTGCAGACTGTACTTCTGTTGAGAATTTTATACTTAAGCATCCATTCTGAAAGGAAGTGAGGGGAGAAATAGAACCTGCAAAGATTGAGTAGGAATAGTGTTTTGTATTGTTGGCACCTCACCTCACCACTGGATATTTGACAGCTCACCTCACCACTGGATGTTTGAAATTCATCCAAATATAGGCATGTCCAGTAAAATCTCTCTTTCCAATTCTGTACCATGACCATTTAACAAAGTAGACAGATCCTCAGTTATGTTCCTGATAAAGATTATTTTATATCCCCATTTACATTTTGCTAAAACCAGATGCCTTGTTAGCATGAAAAGTCTGCTATAGTGCTGATTATCTAATGCTAATCAGCTGGTAAATCAACTCTTGGAAGCTAGAACCATCTTTCCTGTATAAATGTTGAAGACAGCTATTCTCTTTCCAAACCAAGGTTAATATACATACCGTACCATATCCAGAAAATTATTACATATGCCTTTCCATTAAATTCAGAAGTTAATCAGCTCGGCTCTGCTTTTTGGCCTCTCTGAGTGGCATTTTTCCCATGCCAATACACATTACTCTTTTTATCACCCAGAATACAACTTTGGTGAAAGAAAAACAAGGAAGATTGTGCTTCCCAACTGGCCAGCTGGAAGAAGTATCATTAGCTCAGGGGGAGAAAGTGAGGATGCTCACCGAAGGTTGCACATGAGTGCAATTCCACCAACTTTCTAACTATTCGCTTCTCTACTTTGTCCTGTGTAGACTCACAAATATGGAAGCAGATACAGTGACCATTTTCACATGTCTTCCATCACCTCCCTCAAAAGCCTGAATATTCTTACTTGGTTCCTTCCCAGAAGTGACAGAACAAGCCATCAGTGTATTGTTCAAATCAGAATTCTTAGTTGGCATATAGTTCTAAACTAATCAGAAGAGTTTTGGACAATATTTGTATTTTGACATGACTGTACAAGCAGTACATTCTGTTCACAAAGAGCAGTATCTTTTGAAACATTTCTAGCTTACATTGTCAGTATTTTCAGATTCCATGTTTACAATGGAAAAAACCTGATATGTAGCAAGGATTTTCTGCCTATATTTTATTGCCTTTTCAGCACCAGTTTCCTGGTGTATTGTTGCTTGAATTATATGTATGTTGTTGTATATTTGTATATGTTAAATCATTTTGACAAAGATTTTCTTGGGTGGTATTTTAGTTTTAATTTTATTCCTTCTGAAATTGCCTTCAATTAGTGTTCCTTTTTAATGGCAGGGTTACAAAATAAATACTTCCAATAAAAGCAAGGCTAGAAAACAGCTAATTCCAGATGAAATATGTCTTTGAGTCTTTTTGAGGAAAAGTTTCTTTGGAAAGCTTTAATACAGTAATAGCTCCAATGTTCTGTTTGTGGGACACGTGTGCCTCTAAGAGTTTATGACCTGCTGAATTACAAACTGGTGGGAGAACCACGAAGTCAAAAGAGCCCAATCAGCTATACCACATATTATAAACAGAAGAGAAATTAAATACCTATAGTATTTGTGCAATCAATTTGGAATGATTAGATTTGGTCTCAAAATAAGACTTCCAGAATGCATGAACCACAAATCTGAATACAACCTCAATTCCCTTTGTGTACCAATCATTTTTTATCAATTTGGGAAAAATGAAATGAAAGGAATCTGAAATGCCACTATACATTTGTGTCATCTTCTCATAAACATATAATAGAAGCTTGCACAATTCTAAAAGAGTTTTATATCTCTACACTCAGAATATAATATAGGTGCATCAGGCCAATGCTGTTAAAAATTCATTTCCATAATAGTATTTGGCTCATTTCTACAACATTAAAAATTTCAGAGGTGATCAAAAATAGAGATATAAGGATTCGTTATCTGATATATCTGATGAAAAGCATATTTATTAACAAGAGAGAGACATCAAATCTATAGAGAATATTTTTTCCTGCTATCTTGGGGAAACAATTTTTGTACATCAAGGTATTATTGTTATCAAGTGCATTTCAAGTGCCATATTATTACTATTCCTTGTCTCTCTTATGTGCTGCTGATGCATTTTTTTTCACTGCTTCATTTTTCCTTTACTACAATCTATGGCTTAGGTTGTAATCATTCCTTTCTCATTATTTGCAGTGTGGAAATATCATATTCATGTTTTAAACTTTCTATGAACAAATAGAATGTGTTTTAGCATATAGTCTTTTACTATACATTTGTAAGTCTTTTAAATGTCCTGGTTGCTTTAATCTTCGAGGGAGATGGGCAGGCCAGAAATACAAAATATAAATAAAAATAAATAAAATATTTTGAAAAGGAGGATTTGTGCTTTACCAAAGTCCTAGTATACAGGGATGGCAGGCACATGGACACATAACCTACATAGATGCATATGTCAGATCTAAGTAAAAGATCATGCATATTTTCTAATAAGTGGCATTGAGCTTTTGTGCTGGTTTCCAAATGTTTCATTAACAGGCTAGGTAACATCTTCAGTAGCTTTTAGGGGAAGTCTGCTTCAGTGCTCTTCTATTTATAAGGGCTTCAAGTGTGGGTGTGTCAAATAGGGACTTCTGATGAGCTTCTCCCCAATGACTCATCACAAGACCCTCACTTGACACACACACACACACACACACACACACACACACACACCTGAAGCCCTTATAAATAGAAGAGTACTGACACAGACACCCCTAAAAGCTGCTGAAGATGTTACCTAGGTCTGGCATTGAAACGTTCGGAAACCAACCCACAAGCTTTGAGACCGAACCTTCACCCTCATCCTACACCCGAGCTACAGATATTCACCACTATTGCATAGAATGAAGTCTTTTCAAAGCACTATTGCATAAACTGGGCATCTTATTCACTTCAGAACAGTTTAGGCACAAATGGTTGTAAGCAGTGCTATGCATAAAATTCTTCTGCATTTTTTCCTGTTAGTAATTCAATTCAATGGAAAGGAATGCATTTTTTAAAAATATTTTGAAGAGCAAAGGATTAGCAGTGAAATGTTCATGGAAGGAATGTGTGTTTGCCCTTACTTAGAAATGAGGGGGCCAGCACGTACGTGTGGATAGTTGGTCTATCATTATATAAGTGTCTCTCTTTCTGCACATCGGTTTGTTCCCAAGCGGAAATATCATTAAGGAATTCCTCCTCTTGAGATTCCCACTACTTTTCAGAGAGATGGAAAAGTATGTGGCAGAAAGCAATAATCAACAGTCACATCCTTCATCACCTCTAAATTCAGTCTAAAACCACCATGAAGAAGAAAGAAGAAATCCAATGAGTGTTAAGAGAAAGGAAGAAAAACAGCTTTATCTTGTAAACGTTCAAGGAACTGCAGTGCAGATTTTGGCACAGTACTGGATACAAGTAAATACAAGAGACTGGAGGACCCTCTCACACAAAGAGCTTACCGGTAGAATAGATATAGGACTCAGATACCAAACACTGTATTATTGGTAGCCAATGACTCATATATAATACCAGAAAATAGTTTTTTTCTTAGTATGAAATATGAACCCACTTACTCTGACTTAATTAAGACCCTTGTGCCTTGTTTTACTATCCATTGTTAACAAAAGTTCTAGTTTAGGATAACCTACTTAATGTGTACTTGCAAATGTGCACTATCAAAGCTGACATCAGACGGAGCATAGAAAACTCAAAGATATAGTGCAAGATCAGAAGATATGGAGAGACCTGACCCTCAGAATTGCCAAGAGTCATACTTGGCTGAATGGATAACATCATCATCATCGCAAGGAAAGACATTTATTCCTTTTATTGTACATTAAAGATAATAGCAACCAAATTCACTTGAACATATTATGAATTCAGTTCTGACTCTAAAGTTGCATCATTCCAACCAATTGAGAAATCTCAACTTATTTAAAATAATTTCTACTCCAAATTAAGATTCCCCATAAACAAGAAGATGATATCAACTTGCCAGGAAAAAAAAATCTGAATTTTACAAACATTTTACATTGTATAGAAAAATGGACAAGCATACAACAACAAAAAAATCCTAAACTTCAATTCTCATAATTCTCCAGCCATTCCCTAGCCACTCTGATGATAGCCATGCCATATTAAGTGGGAAGCAGGAAAAGTGAGCAGGAATGGGAATGTAATTTCATGTAATTAAATGCCATGGCTGGCTAGCTGCTAGCAACTTGCTTTTTATATTTCAACAATGCAGTATATTCCCGAAGTAAATAACTCCTGACATTTAGTTAACTGTCCAGTCTCTTTTTAAAAACTTTTAGTGTTGGAGCATTCACAGCTTCTGGAGGCAGGTTGTTCCATTGATTAATTGTTCTAACTGTCAAAAAATTTCTCCTTAGTTCTAGGTTGCTTCTCCGTTGCTTCTTGTCTTACCTTCAGGTGCTTTGGAGAATAGCTTGACTCCCTCTTCTTTGTGGTAACCCCTGAGATATTGGAACACTACTATCATGTCACCTTTCGTCCTTCTCTTTATTAGACTAGACATACCCAATTCCAACAACTGTTCCTTATATGTTTTAGCCTCCAGTCCCCTAATCATCTTTGTTGCTCTTCGCAACATCTTTTTTACATCATGGTGAGCAAAACTGGATGCAGTATTCCAAGTGTGGCCTTACCAAGGCATTGTAAAGTGGTATTAACACTTCACGTGATCTTGATTCTATCCCTCTGTTAATGCAGCCTAGCACTGTGTTGGCTTTTTTGGCAGCTGCAGCACACTGCTGGCTCATATTTAAGTGATTGTACACTAGGACTCTGAGATCCCTTTCACAGTGACTACTATTGAGCAAGGTACGGTACCACCTATACCAGTGATGGCGAACCTTTTAGAGACCGATAGCCCAAACTGCAACCCCAAATCCACTTATGCATCGTCAGGTGCCGGGTGGGCATGACCCATTGGCTGGGTGTGGCCAATTGGGGGGTGGGCGTGGCTGTGGTGGTAACAGCAGACTGGGTGGGACTAAAAGTTCAATCATCAATACCAACTTTGCAAGATCTTTTTTTTCCCGTGAGAAGTTGAAATTGACTGATTGATTGAACCTTTTTTTTTTTTTGCACATGGCAGCGGAGGCCTAAAATGAAAAGGTTTTATAAAACCCAGCTGAAGGCCTAGGACTGGGGCGATGGCACACGTGCCCACAGAGAGGGCTCTGAGTGCCGGCTCTGGCAGCCGTGCCATAGATTCACCACCACTGACCTATACTATACCTGTGCATTTGTTTTTTCTTGTCTAATGTAGAACCTTACGTTTTTCAACATTGAATTTCATTTTGTTAGATAACGCCCAATGTTCAAGTCTGTCAAGATCCTTCTGTATCTTAAGCCTATCTTCTGGAGTGTTGGCTATTTCTACCAGCTTGGTGTCGTCGCAAATTTGATGAGTTCCCCATCTATCCCCTCAGCCAAATCATTGATGAAGATGTTAAAGAGTACTGGGTTCAGAACAAAGTCCTGGGGCACTTGCCCTTGTCACGTAGATTTTGATTCAACATAGGACAATGTCAAGATGCTTATGCCAATGGGACACTATGTGGCAGGGATTTGAATGAGTCAAGATATAAAGCTATCTAAGTCAGGGGTGTCCTGTCCTACCTTGGCAACTTTAAGACTTGTGGACTTCAACTCCCAGCATGATTGATCTAAGCCCATGAGACAAGCTTACAGTATGTTTTGAGCCATAGTCTGGGTTTTTTGGGAATTATGTCAGGAGTTTTTCAATAGGAAAGACTAGAGTTGATTAGGCAACTTGCCAAATAGCCCATGCATCTCTGTTTATAGAAATGCTTCCTTGCAGCAATTCCTTTAATTGGAGCAAAAGATAACACACAATTACCTAGGCTACTTATTTTAAATGTTCATCTCCTACATATTATGTAGCAAGTAGTTCACCTATTCCTTCTCTCACATTTTGCTTTTATCTTGTAAAAAGAGTTATGAATGGAATAAATATATTGGATCTGCTATATTAACTACTGGTGTTTGGGCCTGAATTGTTGAGTTTTATCCATACAGTAATGCAATTGTATGCGTTATATTAGAAGGTCATGTTTGTGACCACATAAGGATTTGAATTCAGATATACAGATTAAATCTAATGCTTATCTACTCTATCAGACTAGGTTTTCCAGAGTCTTTCTGTCCTCCTGGAAATATGGTGAGTGTATGTAGGGAATCAGGGTATATACTGGCACTTAGGAAACATATCTTTCTCCTTTATATGTTTCATATTTAGTTCATATTCTGAATACTGTAGGGCACAATCTATTTCTGCAATGCATGAAATATTTGCTGGCATTGTTGCATTAGATACAGGAACATGACTCAAATGAAACATGTTATAGAGCTCCTAGACTGGGGTGCCGCTAAGAACACAGCAGAAACACTTTTCCACTTTAAAAACTGCTATTCATAGCTGAGGACTACAGAACCCAAAATGTTGACTGGGAAATGGGAGAAGTTAAATCAAAGGCAGCTGCCTTATTTTAAAAACTTTAGAAAACCAGTCATAGATCTCCTACATCCTGTGTGTAGCTTGGCTCAGAGACTACAACAACTGGCAACAGTATAATTATGTAGAGAAAACAGGTTAATATTGGAGGATTAAGAAATGTTGCCTTTGAAATAGTCAGGAAATCTGCTCAATTAAAGCTGACCAAAAATTAGGACCAACTTCTTTTGCCCATGATTTCCTAATATCTACCTCAGCCCTTTCACAATCATTTGGCCACTTATTGCACCCCCCACCCCAAGTTTATTTCTCTATTCATTTCCTAAAAATATCCACATGGGAAAAATTATGGTGGTAGCTGAAAAGGCAATACTCCATTTGGGAGAACACCTTACATCCAAGTTTCATTTTTGTATATGTATATGTATATGTGTGTATATTAATATCTATTCTTGTGCACCTTCCAAAGTCATCTTTGCTGATATGGATATATAAATTTAATAAACAAACAAATAAATAAAAGGTTAAGGGTTTTCACATGTAAGGACACTTATTTACTGTTTATTTGTCACAAAATCTGCTTCCTCTTTCCACTCCTTCTCTTTTTTCTTCTAAATCCTTGGGAGAGTCTTATTGCTTTTGGAAGCTTTGACATTTGCAGTTAGACCTTAAAACAAATGAGAGGAATATGAATCATCCAAGGCAACTCAGAATGTTCTCCAGGTCATCACTTAAGTGTCCTAAAGAAAATGCTTTATTATGCATATCCCTGATGTATTTCCCTTGTGGCTACACTAATCCCAACAGAATTTGTGCATTTGCTTGTACGATATCATGGAATGGAATACAGTTATTCTAAGTACCCCCTTTTTTTAAAACTGAAAACTTTCTTTATAAAAAAATATATTGGAGGTACACTTTAATTACCTGTCATTTAGTTAATTCTCTGAGCATACATTTTTTTCTGTTATGCTGAGCACCCTTGCAAAATAGATACTAGAAATTGAGTTATCAAATTTCTCAAGTTAAACCAATCTTTCTTTTGCCTTTTAATACTATATATTGAACAGTTACTGTCCAATAAGATCAAAATATAGAAATATTCCTCTCTGGATCAAATACACTTTATTATTTTATTTCTTTATTTATATCCTGCATTTATTATTTTTATAAATAATTCAAGGCAGCAAACATACCTAACACTCCTTCCTTATCCTGTTTTCCACACAACCACCACCCTGAGAGGTGAGTTGGGTTGAGAGAGAGTGATTTGCTCTAAGTCTCCCACCTGACTTCCATGGCTAAAGTGGGTTGTCTCACAGTCTCCCGGTTTCTAGCCTGTTGAAAGTTATGTTGTACTAAGACCACAACCAAACTTTTAGTAGATGTTTCTCAATTGCCCATACTTGCTTTGGCATATATTGAGCCTAGAATAACACCTGACAAACAAAGTAAAATGTGCTTATTTTGTAGGTGTGCAATATTTATCTCTAATTTTACACTATAAGAGTGTGAGTGAGGGAACAGTCAGTGCAGTGACACATAGAATTAAATTCTGTTACATTGAAATGTAATGTGTTGTCCTGAATCCTGATATGAGAATTAGTCCTACTATTTTTTTGGCTCTGAAGTAGTAAGAAATTCTGCCAACTACTGATACAGTTAAGGTAATTGAATGTCAAGATTTTCACAGCATCTCTTTATGCTGTGCACATAAAACTGGCACTTCCTTTGCAACATTTTTCAAGACACTTCAAAGATATTCCAGGAAATGACTAGTTCTTTTAGACTGTTTCCCTGTTAGTGACTTTATCACTTGCTCATCCTTAAGGCAATGTAAAGGCCGACCTCATTACTATTAGATAGACACAACAATGGTTGGATGCCTGTAGAAGATACTATAAATCACTATGGGGAAAAGGACTAGTGCATCCCTCCCACCTCGTACTCTCCAGAGGTGCAAGGATGACAGTTCCTGGAATTCTTCAAGAACAAAGCAATAATACATTTATGATTATGATTTATGATTAGGGTGCTTTTATTGTTTTTGTAAATTGATTGTCAGTTGACCTACATATTTAAGATAGACAGTTATATATATTTTATAAATAAAGAATTTACGGTATTACTAGTGCATATGGTACATAATTACCCACTGTTCACCTCTAGTTCATATGGTACATAATGGCTCTTGAGTCCCTCTGATAGACAAGCTAAGGTCAGGCATCAGCTGGCCTGTACAATCATCAAAAACTTCTTAGAAACCAGCAACAACACAACTATTACAACTTAATGGAATCAGCATAGCACACAACCAACCAAAGCCTTTCCAAACATCCTTATTAAACCAAAAGACCAGCAGCCCCAGAAGAAAAAACAGGAGTTATCTACAACATACAATGTAAAGACTGCAACAGCCACTACATAGGACAAAAATGAGAAGATTAGCAGACCGCATCCATGAACATCAACTATCAGTCAGAAGATACAATGAAAACTTTTTAATTTCATAACATGGATGGATACAACCACAATTACAACTGAGAAACTGTGACCATCCTAGACCAAGCCAAGTCCAAAACCACTGGAGAATTCCTGGAAATCTGGCATTCTGACAAATCAGTCATCAATAGACACGCAGATAAAATAAAATCTACATACCGTGCAAAAGAGACAATCAACAAGCCACAAGGGAACAAAAAGAGCAAAGCACCTCCCTGCCAGCAATCATCACTCACACAAGCATAGATTAACACCAAGATAAACATCAGACCAACAATCAAGAAGTAAACAATACCCCAATCAAGAAACTGCCAAACAAGCTAACAGTAAAGAGCCAAACCAAAGAACCTCCAAGACCACTCCCACTAACACTGACAGGGCATGCCACTAGAATGTAAACTGATAACAAACCCCATTCCCTACTAGCACTGATGATGTTACCTAGTTTGGGTAATAAAACTCTGCAAGAAAACAACCAAGCTCAGAGAGCACCAAGAACTCCTCACTTCAATCCTGAGCTACAAACATCAATTGGCTTGTGCTAAAACAGGTGTCTTCAAACTTCGCCTTTTTATGACTTGTGGACTTCAACTTCCAGAATTCTGGGAGCTGAAGTCCACAAGTCATAAAAGGGCCAAGTTTGAAGACCTCTGTGCTAAAAGATTCAGAATTCAAACTCAATTTCTGATGGCTATATGGATACATCCATATCATGACCTTGCCAACCACTCTTTGAGTCAAATGTAATTATTATTATTATTTATTATTATTATTATTTATTAAATTTCTATGCCGCCCTATTCCGGGAACTCAGGGCGGCTTACAGCATAAATAGAAATCCAATACAAACTAAATAGTACATTTATAAAAATAAATATATAAAAAGAAGAACCCCTAAATTAAGAACCATTCATTCAGCAAACATACACACAGACATACACTGGCTAGGGGCAAGATTTCAACCGCCCCAGGCCTGCCGGCAGAGATGGGTCTTTAGTAGTTTACGAAAGGCGGAGAGGGTGGGGGCGATACGGATCTCCGGGGGGAGTTGATTCCAGAGGGCCGGGGCCGCAACAGAAAAGGCCCTTCCCCTAGGCCCCGCCAGGCGACACTGTCTAGCCGACGGGACCTGGAGAAGGCCGACTCTGTGGGCCCTAACCGGTCGCTGGGTTTCGTGAGGCAGCAGGCGGTCTCGTAAGTAACCTGGTCCGATGCCATGTAGGGCTTTATAGGTCATAACCAACACTTTGAATTGCGTTCGGAGACCAATAGGCAGCCAATGCAGCTCACGGAGTGATGCTGAGATGTGGGCATTTCTGGGCAGGCCCAACACTGCTCGCGCGGCTGCATTCTGCATTACCTGAAGTCTCCGAACGTTTTTCAAAGGTAGCCCCAAGTAGAGAGCATTGCAGTAGTCGAGCCTCGAGGTGATAAGGGCATGAGTGACTGTGAGCAGAGACTCCCGGTCCAAATAGGGCCGCAACTGGTGCACCAGGCGAACCTGGGCAAATGTCCTCCTCGCCACAGCCGAAAAATGATGTTCCAAGTTTAGCTGTGGATCGAGGAGGACGCCCAAGTTGCGGACCTTCTCCGAGGGGGTCAAAAGCTCCCCCCCCAGGCTGATGGACGGATAGATTGAATTATCTTTGGGAGGCAGAACCCATAGCCACTCCGTCTTGTCGGGGTTGAGTTTGAGCCTGTTGGCACCCATCCAAACCCTAACAGCCTCCAGACATCGGCACATCACTTCCGCTGCTTCACTGAAATGACACGGGGTGGAGATGTAAAGCTGGGTATCATCAGCATACTGATGATATCTCACCCCGTGTTGTCGGATGATCTCACCCAGTGGTTTCATGTAGATATTAAACAGCAGAGGGGAGAGGACCGATCCCTGAGGGACCCCACAGGGGAGGAACCTAGGGGTCGACCTCTGACCCCCCGCCAACACCGACTGTGACCGACCAGTGAGGTAGGAGGTGAACCACTGCAAAACAGTGCCCCCAACCCCCAACCCCCCCAGTCGGTGCAGAAGGATACCATGGTCAATGGTATCGAAAGCCGCTGAGAGGTCAAGTAGCACCAGGATAGTGGAAAATCCCCTATCCTGGGCCCGCCAGAGATCATCCGTCAGCGCGACCAAAGCAGTTTCCGTGGAGTAGCCGAGCCTGAATCCTGACTGTTGAGGGCCCAGATAATCGGCCTCATCCAAGGACCGCTGGAGCTGGAGTGACACCACCTTCTCAACAACCTTCCCTATAAAGGGAAGATTGGAGACAGGACGGTAGTTGTTTAAAACAGCTGGGTCCAGGGAAGGCTTCTTGAGGAGGGGGCGCACAATTGCCTCCTTGCAGGGAGCCGGAAAGGACCCCTCCCTCAAAGAAGCGTTGACAATCTCCTGAACCCAGCCCCGCGTCACCTCCCTGCTGGCCGAAACCAGCCAGGAGGGGCACGGGTCCAATAAACAGGTGGCGGAGCTCACAGCTCCAATGGCCTTGTCGACTTCATCAGGTGCCACCGGGTCAAACTCCTCCCACACAACAGGATCAAGACGAGTCCCTGTCATCTCGACTGAATCATTATCAGCCGATACTGCATTCCAATTGGAGTCAAGGTCCATCCGAATCTGGGCGATTTTATCTGCAAAAAACTTATTAAAGTCCTCAGCACTACCCTGCAAGGGTGCATCAACCCCCCCCTGATTAAGGAGGGAGCGAGTTACCCTAAACAGGGCGGCTGGGCGGGATTCCGCAGATGCAATCAAGGCGGAATGATACGCGCATCTTGCCGCCTTGAGCGCCACCTGATAAGTCTTGATATAAGATCTTACAAGTGTTCGGTCAGATACGGATTTACTTTTCCTCCATCGCTTCTCTAGGCGTCTCTTCTGGCGCTTCATCCCCCTGAGTTCCTCAGTAAACCAAGGAGATCTCCTGGGTCTGCTACCACAGAGAGGTCGCAGCGGCGCAATCCGGTCAAGAGCCCCCTTCGCAGCCATATTCCAGGCCGTAACCAGGGACTCTGCCGAACTGTGAATGAGAGAGTCCGGTATTTCCCCAAGCGTCCTCTGAAAACTCTCTGGATCCATCAGACGTCTGGGGCGGAACCACCTAATCGGTTCCGCCTCCCTGCAGGGGAGGAGTGGAGCCTTAAAAACAAGCCGCAGCAGAGAATGATCTGACCATGACATAGGCAAAATATCTAAGCCCCTTAAATTCAGATCATTGCTCAACTGTTCTGAGAGGAATACCATGTCGGGAGTGTGTCCCCTCTCGTGAGTCGGACCCTGAACTACCTGAGTCAGGTTCATGGTTGCCATGGTGGCCATGAACTCCTGCGCCAACCCAGAGGATTCGCCGAGCGACGGCAGATTTAAGTCCCCCAAGACAATAAGCCTGGGGAACTCAACCGCCAGCCCAGCAACCTCCTCAAGTAGCGCAGGCAGGGCTGTTGACACGCAGCTGGGAGGCAGGTACGTAAGCAACAAGCCCACCTGAACCCCTAGGTCCAACTTCACAAGAAGCAACTCACAACCCGCAATCTCAGAAACAGCAAGCCTGCGTAGACTAAAGGTCTTCTTGGCTATAATAGCCACTCCTCCCCCCCTTCCCTGGGGTCGTGGCTGATGCCATACCTGAAACCCGGCTGGACACATCTCAGAGAGAGGAACTCCTCCCTCCGGGCCCAGCCAGGTCTCAGTCACACATGCGAGGTCGGCCTCCTCATCCAGGAGAAGATCATGGATGAGGGGAGCTTTATTTACAACCGACCTGGCATTGAGCAGCAGCAGCCTGAGCCCAGGGTCCGGATTTCCCCCATCACCAGTACTTCGGGCTGAACTCACAGGGTCGGAGCAAGGGATCACTTTTAAACAGCGAGCTCTTGTTCCCCGGGAATGGCCTACCCTGTGGCCCCCGCCATATCTGCCTCTCCCCAGCAAGACCGGTATACTTTGGCCCTCTATCACCCCAGAGCCAGCGCCCCCCTCCCCCTCCGCCTCTGCCGTGCCAGGCAGGCTAGCCAGTCCATCCCATTCATTCCACTCAACCACAACTCCATCCATATCATTTAATTTACCCCTCCCAAAAACCACCCTATAAACTAACAATTTAAAAACGAGCTAACGCTCGTTAATGCCTAGTTACTAACATCACAATGCTCATTTAACATACTCGGAAGAAATAGAGAAATGCCTTTTTTCTGGGGTAAAGTCTAGTTTAGTTTTCAGGTCTGAGATTTCCTGGCATTTTCCCATTCAATATCAATCCAGTCCAATCCTACTCTTTGAATAGCCAAGGTCAGCTGGTTGCTTATGCCAAGCATACCAAAAGTACTGGTAAGAAATGTCTCATGCTTGCAGATCAGTACATGTACCATCTACAATACAGAGCTGAATGATAACTTGTCAATCTTTTAAAAACAGCATATACAATACATTGTGTTTGGGATGCTTCTGAGGCCTTGTTAACATATCCTGAATTCTTGATGCCACATCTATGATAAATTTTCCCAAACAATGCAAATGGAATTCCTCCTGCACTTTTGTTTTAAGGGTCAAATCCCTTTTTGTGATACCCATGCTTTATTTAGCCTCTCGGTAATATTTTTCTTACTCATCACCAGAATATGAGTGCAGCGATTTGGTTTTCTCTAAACTTCTTGTTTTACCTTAGGCTCATCAGACCGAACACGAATATTTATTCTTTTCGAGGCTTATGGAAGTGGATAACAGTAATAATATAGTAACATATAATAAAATGAATAGAGAGGAAGAGATGAAATAAAACAGAACTGCCTCTCAATATATGCCTTCAGAGAAAATGGGATTCTTCAGACCAAGTCTGCTTTCTGTTCTGAGTTGAACAGTATAATATTTGCTGAATTTCTGCCTCTCCTTGGGAGAATTGGACTATAATTTACCATTTGTGAAATCTCTATAAATTACCCAAAGTAGATGTTTATGCACAATAAATGTCATGGTTCTTAGTTTTCTTTCCCATAGACATTACAGATTTAGCATTCAATTCAGCAGAACCAACTAAATATGTGTGGCTCTCTTTTTCTCTCTTGGTGGTATAAGCCTCTCTCTCTCTCTCTCTCTCTCTCTCTCTCTCTCTCTCTCTCTCTCTCTCTCTCTCTCTCTCTCTCTCTCTCTCTCTCTCTCTCTCTCTCTCTCTCTCTCTCTCTCTCTGGTTCTTGTCATAATGATCTGCTAAATACTGAACCTTTAAAACCTGCCACCAGAGCAGAACTAAATATCATTCATCTTTCCTGTCATGCCAATGATATTTTGGGAAATAAATGACATTAAGAAATGAAATATGTCTTTGCACTGTTTATTTTCTTTTAAAGATGCCCATCTATTTGAAACTGCTTACAGAGCTAGAATTATGGAGAGATGGCAGATGGATGAGTGGTGGGAATGCATGAGAGAAAGCCAGAGATCCATAGAAAAACCAGTTCACCACATTGTTTTCTAATTCATCACAATTCCATTGACATGTCTTATTAGATAAGGAACATTTTTTTCCTTCTTGCAATTCATTAATTTTAAAAGTTAAATGATGTTCCACTTTTCTGCTTATTGAGAACCTTTATTGTTTGGTATTTTTTTTTATAATTTGAAATTAAAATATCCTGTCTTTAGCTGATTAACCAGACTGAATCTCAATATTTTAATTACCTGATCAAAGAACCTCCCAGACAAGGAGTCTAGAGGCAGCATAGGAAAGAATACCAGCAGGTAGAGAGGTACAGTGCAAACTACCACTGAAGATGAGAGGGAAGAGTTGAAAGCTGACAATGAGCTAAAAAGATTGGGCGAGGTGGCAGATAAAGCACAGAGTGCAAGTGTGGACACTTTTTAGTGGCTAGAAGCCACACTTTTCATGTTTATTCTTTTGGCCACTTAGGGCTGCAGCAAGCAGGTTAGAGATATAAGGTTAGATATATCATTCAAAAATAAAAAATCAGCTTTTTCTTCTTTTTTAATCCCAAAAATCCTGGGAAGAATTTTCGGTAAAATCTAAAACCAGAAAAAGGCAAATTTAAATGCCACCTGTAAAGTCTTCCCATATCCCATTTTAAGTCTGTGACTAAATACGGACTCAGATCTTCAATACCAGGTAGAGTTTGTTTCTTCGTTTTAATCTTGACCCTGTCTTCATTTTTTAATCATTAAAACTAATTAAGAATTCTAGAAAATTCAAGAAAATTTAATACCATTATGTGACGTCTTTTGTGAACTAGGAAAAGTATTTGCCCTAATATGGATTTCAGAATTACACAGTACAGCTTTCTTATTGCAACATTTTTATCTTGGATTTCTTTTACTAATAAAGCAAACTATGTATGAAAATTCAGTGCAGACAGAATGAGATTTAGATAGCTCAAATCTGTTTGCTTTAGGCAGAGCTTGCTGTTAGCATATAGATAATACCCGAAGTACTAATATTCTCATGAAGTAATTTGTACTCTCTGATCATTTCTTATGCACAGAGGCTTTGCTCAACATTAAAAACATTTTATAGGTTGAAAGAAAGAAAGATTCCCCAGCTTTGAAACATCATTATGCATACTCTTCACTACAGATCCCTTGGTTTCAAAGACTCTCTCTTGCCATTCTGCAAATATATGGTACTATGCTGATTAATTCCATGAGATTATATATTTATCCACCAACAAAATGGATTCATTGGATTGACTACAGGCGTAAATGTGCCAGCATGACATTAAAGTAGCAGTCATGATTATTTCTAGGATAAATATACATAATTTGACAGATGGAGCGCAAGGAATGGAATACATCTCTGCATCCCTCTAGTTAGGCTAAATGAATATATATAGGCCCTAAGAATTATGGCAGGAGTGGACAGGAACCATAATGCACAGTTTTTAGAAGAGTGAGCACAGCACAAGGTGCAAAGTGGAAAAGGCATGTCACATATATGAATTGAACCAGGGTTTTCTAATGTTTTTTTCTTGTCAAGGTGTCAGGGAACTTTGCTGTTTAAAGCAGTCTTAAACATGATTTGAACACTGTGCTCCTTTTTCCTTCTTAAAGAAATGAAATCATTTTACTGATTTTTTACAATTGCATCAGGAGATGGGGGAATTAGAGGTTGTAAACAGGGATGTTTGGGACTGTATAATAATTTATATAATTTGGGGGCTTAAATACACCACACACGTATTGCCATTTTGACATCATCAGGGCTTGTAACTGATGCTAAGGTGTAAGGGCTCATCCACACTTTCTATTAATAGTGACAAAAGAATGCCCAATTATTTTTTTTAGTGGTATATTCTCAAAAAAAAAAAACCTTCATGTTTTTCCCAGCTTATACCTGAGGCAGCTATTCTAGGTTTAAAGTAATGGCTTCAGTGTTTGTCATGGACACTTTTAAGCTTTAGTGATGATGCACCCTGAGGTTTGGGATCTGCCAAGCTCTTATTGGCCACTTTAGATTGCTGTAGGCATGCCCCTCCCTTCCAGTTCATGGTCCCTTTGACTTGGTTGGCAAAAGAGATTAGACACCTAACATCCACAGGGCCACCTCTACCCATATAATATCTAAATGAAGCTTTATTATACACACAAATTTGGAACCTTTCTGACGGAGATATGGATTAAACATGCTTTTTAAACATGAGTTTAGCATTCTTAAAAGGTTGGTTTAAATCAGAAAACAGAGTTTCTGTCACCAATGAGTGCATTATAAGCATTTTTCTACTCCATAGTATACTTCTATCTGCTATTGGCCATTGCTCTCTTAAACCATCTGATGGTGTTTGTTTATTATTGATTGCTTTTTTGTGCTCCAATCTATACCATTCCTCCATGCCTATGACCTGACAGTCAGGTTATTTGGGATATGATATGACTTTAGCACTCTTTCAGAGCATTCCATGCCTGCCACCTGTTGGGCAACTTGACAGGTGGCTGGACCACTGGTTTTAAGCATTTGTCTGTGCTCACTCTTTCTATCCACCATAAGTTAATGAAGGCAAATAATGGATCCTTCCACTTCTGCATGCACACTTTGGTATATGGTATTTGAGGGGTTGAGGAAACAAAGCTTGGAAAATCCACCGCTTTCCTTAAAAAGAAAGCAGTGCATTAAACCTATAAGGGCAGCACTGGCCTCATTATTGAAGCAGAAGAGATATAAGGGCAATGAAATTCATTTTCTGCCAGCTCATTGACTGGAAGGTAGCACTTTAATGCTACCACCTTGCTTTGGCCTCAGAGAATGGCATCAGTTAGAGGCAGTCTTTTAACCTTTGATAAAAGAATATGACACACTGAGTTGGAGACTTAGAGTGAAGTTAATTGTAGCAATACATTGGGAGACGGAAAAGGATGAAACTGATGGTATATTGTCAGACTAAAGTTTTAAAACTCATTCCCAAAAGACATTTTCCTAAGAAAGAATGGAGCTTGTGGGTGAAAACCAATGATCAATATTTGGTTACAACTTTTGTTGTATTGGTTTGATTTGGTTTGGGTTTGTGTTTTGTTTTTTTAAAGGTTGGCTACTGCTGTCACTTCTTGTTCTACCCCTGTCCCAAGTTCAAACTTTTGTTCTGAGAATATTAGATGAAAAGAAGCTTATGCCATTAAATATACATATCAAAATATTGATTTTGTTTAAGGTGATATGTATGAGTAAATTTGACTCATATAATTGACTTATGAGTGTAGGGTCTTTTTTCTGGAGAAAAAAATAATTTCTATATTTATAGACTAGCTTTCATCTTGGGAGCACAAGGTGGCATAGTTGGACATGAGACAAACAGAAGGAATATTGGACAGAAAAAATTATAAAAGGATTATATCACACAAATTGCATTTTATAGGGACAGAAGACATACCATTTTCACTGAAACCTAGGAAAATATGAAATGCATTCAAATGTAATCAGAAAGCGTAAACAGAAATAATCTGACTGATTATCTGTCTGTCTGATTGATTGACTGATTGCCTGATGGATGTATTTTTAACATATTTCTTTTTCTATTTTATTTTCCCAAAATAAAAATGAAAATCTGATTGGAGGAAGTGTGAAACGGCACCAGTTCTTTCAAAGGCTATCTGTAGTTCAATCTCTGGCTTGGATATTTCAGTCAAACTATCCAATCACTGACTGAAATAAACATGATCATATCACCTGAATATCACATGAACAATAGCTGACCAGCAGCGTCTGTATATTTGCAACCTGGATATGGTAGCTCTAGTTATAGGGCTTAAGATTGTTTGGGTTGTAAAGCAGCAGTTTTGAACTGAAGCTGAAAACCAGAAGTTGTAAGTACATTTATAATGAGCTAAGAGTGCCATGTCATTTGTTCTACATTCTATATCAAACCACAATAAGATCCTTCCCCTTTTAATGTGGAGTCTCCTACAAAATTTAAAAATTGGGCAGGTTTGAAAAATGATTCCTCAGATATCAGATTCTAAACAATTTAGACTATGTAAAGGTAACTCCAACATCTTGAACCAAGCCCCAAAATCAATTGGTGAACCTTTATGAGTGCAAAACTTTTAAAATTAGAATAACATGACCACAAAGATACTCTGCTGCCACGTTTTGCCTTTTTTCAAGTGTTTATGTGCTCTTCAAAGACAGTTTGACCTAGAATATATTTCTCTAGTCTAGACAGTATGTCTAGCTTAGACATGTAGTGAATAGATGAGATCAAAAATGATTGCAGATTCTTAATGCCATCAGCAAAAACTTCAGGAACAATATAAGATTAAGAGACACTGCCTAGCCACACACCTGATCTTCAGCGGATGGCACAGTCAGTTCTAAAATAGACTGAGATTCAATCTCCAAACTAGGCTTTCTAGATAAGATCAAAAGAAATCCTTATTGACTTAACACAGTTACCAATATTTAGGACTAGCCAGTTAAATAAAGGCAACCAAAACTGGCAATTTATCATAGTAATGGGAAGCTACCCTTTTTAAGGCAGCCAGCATCTGTGAAGTTGCTGGGTTCTAAGAATTTGGAAGGAACATCTGGTAGTCATCTGTACAGTACTTGTAATCCCATCCTATGACTACCTTTAATTCTTTGCCACAAAAGGTTGAGAAGATATACAGCTGAGTATATATATATATATGAAGAAGTACTTCTTACTTAACTGGGCACAATAATATATGAATAAAAATGTCCATTGATAGTGTGCTTTGTTTAAGCAACAAAAATTGCCAATCATCCTTTCAGCTAATATTTGTAGGATTGTAAATAAAGTTCTTTCTGACTAGCAAGTGAAGCACGTTGTTGACATAGGGTTCAGCAGGAATATTAATAATTTTCCACAGGATATGGGAAAAATCCATAAATCAGAAAGTGTGGTCTGATGAGTCTCTTGCTCTCCATAGCATAAAGAATGGGTGGGGTTCTTCAAAGGCAATAGGAAATAATATCTCGGAATACAAGTCGAGTCACATAGTTTTTGAAAGTTGGAAGAATTTTTGAATTTTAGCCTAGGATCTTATTATGTAACAATGGATGGCTAGATTATTTCTTATTATTATGTCATTAATATTATTAAAACTGATGAAGAGTGAAGATGCAAAATGCTGTTGCACTTTGGGTCTCATTATATTTATCTTTTATCCATTTGTCTTTTATCCATTTTTAGCCATCTTTTCAGATAAACTGAGTTCAGAAGCCCTTTGCAGACAGAATTACTCTACCTATCTGTGATTACAATCATATGAAAGGAGAATGCTAGAATGATTTGGTTACTGTTTTATTTATGACAATCCCAATATATTAACATGCATAGAAATGCTAAGGTCCCACTCAAAATAGACCGTTATAATGTTCTAAACCAGGCATGTCAAACTCGCAACGTCATGTGGGCTGGCAGTTTGACATGCCTTTTCTAAACTCATCCTTAAACCTTCAACATGCACACAGAGAGAGAGAGACATGCACACACGTTGTGCTGTGAAGGAAAATAATCTAGAAAATAATCTGAAAACCAGAAAGTGCATTTCATGCAGTGGTTAAGGTGCCGAGTTAGAAACTGGGAGACTGTGATCCTAATTGTGCCTTAGGCACAAATCTGCCTAGATGACCTTGGGATAGTCACTCTCTCTAGACTTTAGGAAGAAGCAGGCAATAGCAAAGCCCTTCCAAAATCTTGCCAAGAAAATTGCAGGAATTGGTCTAGGCAACAGCCAGGAATCAACATTGACTCAAAGGCACAAAACCAAAACAAATTTGGAAAACACCTGTTTTGCCTTGTTATGCAAGATTTTGTTTTCTGAAGTAAAATGTTTAAAAAGCAATGTTTTATGCTAGCCCTGGCAGGATTCTATTTATACAAAATATATGGATGGGGGATGGTGGGGAAGGGATCTTCATACAATGCAGGCTTTTAGCAATTTTCAAGTTTCCTGGAAAAGTGGGTGGATACAGAACAGTTAAATGCAGGTGGAACCATGTATAGCTTCATCACTTTTCACATTAGGCCGAGCCAAGTGTAGTCACAGTCAGGGTTCAATCAGCTAATCCAAACAATAAAGCCAAAACCAGGGACTGCAATAAATAAAATAAATGCAAAAAGCAGAATGTTCAGAAAGAGTTGCTCAAATCCATAACAGAACAATTTAATAGTACCTTTTTTTGCATCTGTATCCTACTGTTCCAGCTTCCAACAATAATTCATTGCACTGAAAAAGCAAGCTGGGGGAAAATTAACACAAAACTCATGATTTTGTATAGAGGGAAAAAAGAGGCAATGTTTATTGATCAAGACTAGTCATCAGGTAACCGCAAGGTAATGAATGCAGAGCAGATTTAAAAAGAGAAAGAAAAGAGAAAAATCAGAGTTACACAGCTTCCAGAAGATTCTTATATATAGTACAGCCATGGTCACTAGCTTGATTAACAAAAATAAAAGAACCAGAGGGGGGGGAATGAAGCATTAAAATAGAGAAAATGAGGGTAATATATTGCAATAGTATTAATATATTCCCAAGCTTCCCACTTAAATAAAAATAAAAGTTAGCAAAGAATCTCCCAGCTGCCCCTCCAACAAATATACAGCTGCAACTCAAAGAGCAAGCAATAAATTTTATACCAGCTGGATCCTTCTGGTCTCTTCTGATGATGTAGGAAGATCTTTTTAATGCATCAGTTTAGTCATGGTGTCTTGCATGAATGCCCTATTCCAGTGGTGGCGAACCTATGGCACACGTGCCAGAGGCGGCACTCAGAGTCCTCTCTGTGGGCATGCATGCCATGCTCCAGAGATGGTGAGGGACTGGCCCCTGCTGCCCTGGCCCTGCCCACCCAGTCTGCCATGACCACTGCAGCCATGCCCACCCAGCACCCGGTGATAAATAGGTGGGTTTTGGGTTACAGTTTGAGCACTGGGTCTCTAAAAGTTTCGCCATCACTGCCCTATTCAGAAGTAAACACCTAGAACCTGATTCCATATTCAATTGATGGTCAATTCCATTCATCACAAAGAATCAATCCTTGAGATTTATTTGTCAGTTTTGCAGATTAGGACCTACATTCACAAAGCTAGTAAAGCAGTTCTTCATTGGGAAAAAAGCTGAAAAGTCCTCTTCTGCTTAGGCCAGGGATGGACTTGACTCCTGCTGGTAAGCACAGTATCAATGATTAAGAAATAAACATTGAAATTGGAATGATTTTACAAAGGCTTCATTTGTGCAACAGGACAAGGGAGCAAAGATTAAGAATATGCCAGCAATGCAAAAAACAAAAAGCAAAAAAACAAAAGAAATTGAAAAGACACCTTACTGACAAGAGGCAGAAATTTATTCATAAGAATCATAATATGTATGTTCAAGGTAGGGATATTTCTAATGTCTTTAAATTATAAAAGCTGACATTTAGAAAAGAAGTATATTTTAATTAATATTTATATCATCTTTTTCTTCCCACAATTTATAGGTAGTCCTTGACTTATGAGCACAGTTGAGGCTGGAACTTCTATTGCTAAGAGATGTAGTCATTAAGTGAATTGTGTCTGATTGTGTGACCTTTTTTGTTGCAATTGTTAAGCAAACTACATGTACATGGTCATTGAGTGAATCTGTTCCTCCCTCTCCCTTTGAATGTGCTTATTGGAAGTCCCCTGGCAAATGGTGATCACATGACCTAGATATGCTGCAACCATTGTAAATAGATGCCAGTTGCCAAGTTCCCAATTTTTATCATTTTTACCAAATTTTTACCAAAGATGTACTGTGATAGCCGTACGTGCGATGATAACCATAAGCAACTTTTCTCAGTACCTCTACAACAGGGGTCTTCAAACATGCCCTTTTATGACTTGTGGACATGCTGGCTGAGGAAGTCTGGGAGCTGAAGTCCACAAGTCTTAAAAGGGCCACGTTTGAAGACCCCTGCTCTACAACTTCATATGGTCATGATGTAAATCAAGGACTACTTGTAGAATTGATACTATTATCAGGATCCATTTTAAAAACAAACTACTTTGGGCAAATTTTAGAAAATCCATATGTTATCAGCCCATTATTAAGTCATATTGTAAGTACAGAAGGGAGTTGTCATTTGGAATGGGCCAAGAGGCCAGAAAATTGTCTGCCAATCCAAGCACATGAATTAAATCGAATTAAGCTTGTAGTGCTTGCATTAGAGCACATAGTATTCCCTATTTTCATTCTTGAAGTACCTCTGCCTGAATTAGATTATATCTTACCTGCCATTAGAAATCTCTTTACATTAACAATAGCAATGTTAATTTGGCAAAATGCCCTATAGAACAATCTAGACAAGGCTGAACATTTTCTGATCTGTTTATAGCAACGGGAATGTTAAATATGTACTCAACTTTCAATGTAATGCAATAGTACTAAATTACCAGCATCATGTCTCGTGGGTCTTAATCTTTCTTTTCTGAGGGAAAATATATGATGCAGTGACAGTACTTATTTCTGACAGATGCTTTCTTAACATTTGCTTCAATGGGGGAAAAGTAATAAAGAACAGACATGTTAAAAGAGAAGAAGCAGCCAGTGAGCCTCATGGTTCAGTCCCAAGGGTTTTTCTAAAAATACTCTTTATTTAACACAGTAAATCAAGATTGATTGGTTTATCAGCTATTATTATTATGTGCTGACAAAGTAACTTGCTTATCTTACATAAAAATCATTGTTTCACAAAACCCTTACAACTACAGTTCATAACCGTGGGCATCCATCTTTTCATCACCAATATTTATATGAGGGAGGGACCAATTCATATTCTTGTTTAAACTAACTAAGCCCTCCCCCCCCCACAAGACTCTGTTTCTTTATTGGCAACTTTAAATATCCTGATTTGTGACCGCAACATTGGGCATATTTGAAATACAAGTATAATTAATTCTTGAATTTAGATAAAAATAAGTCATATGTAAATATCTGTGTATGTGTGCATGAATAAATGATTAACAATGCTTTTAATATATGCTGATTTTCATTTGCTTGTGGATTCCACGGGAAAAAAGTCATTGCAGTACACATCTACTGATTTTGTTTCTGATTGATCTGTAAGGTATAAATTATAGAGGGAGGAAGGGAGACTTATTATAAGCATTAGGATAGATGCTTTGAACTTCAGTGTTGGAAAAGATTCCTGAAAGTGCTATGGACAGCCAAGAAAACAAATGGGTCTTCAAAAAAGTCAGTTTAGAGTACTCACTCGAGACACTAATGATCAGATTCAAATAATTATACTTTAGATATACTATGTGGAGAACTAGCTCTCTCTCTCTGGAGAAGTTGATAATTGTTGAAAGAAGGAAAGATAATAAGATGATCAGCAATAAGGTGATCGATTACAGTGGCAAGAGATGCACTGTTGGAAGACCTGAAGGTTGAGGTTAGGGAACAGATCTTCCTAGAGATTTCTTATGATCCAAATGCCTATTTGTTTAGTATTAGGACCTGTATAAAGGTCTGTCAGTTTGATTTTTTCCAGTGGCTGAAAGATGCTATTATTGTATCCTATAATTGGGAAGGTAGGTTAAGTTGCTACAGTGGGTATAAGAATAGAGCCTAGAAGAATTTAGCAGCTTCTACTGCTCTTATCTCTGCCTTACCAATAAATGATAGTTACTATGGGCATTCTATGCTTTCCTGTATCTTCACCTAGATTGAATACAGTCTATCTCTCTTTTAGAATATGAGGTCTTAATTAGCCATACATGCAGACCACACACAAAAATAGACTGCTAGCCTAAACTTCTTCAAGAAGTCATAGGTAACTTTATAAAACCCATCCACCTTCCTTGCTAGAAGTTTCAGTATTTTTAGATGCTGGATTCCAGTAATCCTTTCTCAGTCTCAGGATACTAAGACCTATGTATACTGTCTAGAAGACAATTTTCACCAACAATCTTCAGCAATTCCAGTATTATCTCTATAAATGCAAAACCAATACATATTAATCCATACAGGCGAATGCATAGGAAACAAAATTGAAGGTCAGCTTTGATATATTACCATATTAATTATAATCTATTTTCATTTCTCTAAATTTATAAATCTATGCTCCATTTTCTAGTAATCCATAAATTGTTTTTTGTTTGATTACTTTAATATTTTACCATTTGGGTCACAGTAACACAACTTTTAGGACACCAGATATTTCCAGCATTCCTGGAAAGCATGGTCAGTCATTAGGGAAGTGGTGTGCTAAAACATTAATGGTCAAGTGGTATACGCATCAGTCTAGAAACTAGGAAACTATTAGTTACAGTCCTGCCTTAGGTATAAAGGCTGGCTAGGTGACTTTGGGCAGTCACTCTCTTATCCCAACTCAGCTCACAGGATTGTTGTTGTGGATAAACTAGGAGAAAGAAGAAGTATTGGATATGTTTTCTGCCTTGAGTAAAGGCAGGAAAAAAAACAATAAATAAATAAACAAACAAACAAATACTGACTGACTGAATGAATGAATGAATGAGTGAGTGAGCGAATGAGCAAGCAAGCAAGCAAGTAAGCAAGCTGTCTATGATTCAGAAGGTAACATGCACCAATTGTATTGGCCATGGGTAGCCTGATTGTCTATGAATCTGCTCAGTCATTATCATGACTGCTGGCAGCAAATTTCATTGTAGGTTTCGGTGAACTATACAGCTGAACTATTTCATTTTAATTTATTGTCAGGATGCCTGAAAACTTATTTAACATTTCATTTGGTTACATTTTTGTCCTTATTTGATTTTGCAAGGTGTAGAATGCTGATGCTGTATTTTTCTTGTCCTATTGCTTCACCATCAGTCTTTAGCTTCCTAACTGTTGATGTTTCCCCTTGAAATGTATTAAAACATGAGAAGAAGCAAAAATTAAGTTTGAATGAAAACTAGGAAATTCATCTACACTTTTAGGCTTTTCACTTCACCCTTGAACATTTTTCTCTCCTTGAAAATTGTAACACTTTCCCCATTATATTGTCTGAGAATGATCGAAATAGAAGAAAATCTCAGCATATAAAACGCTGAACTCTTGGGAGTTCATTTATCTAGCAGCATGTTTATCTAAAAACTACTATATATACAAGACAGGAAAATACTTTATTATTTTTTTATTTATCAAATTTATTTGCTGCCCAGCCTGCAGTTCAGGCGACTCTGAGCGACTTACATCAGGACCATAAACCTCTTGTAATATGTATCAATAAATTTGAATCACAAAGGAATAATTTTTTCAATACGTTTGTATGTGTGTGTGTGTGCACAGGCATTTAAAAATAACCCTAAAACCTGTTTCCAAACACCTACTAGAGCTAAACATTTATTTTCATAATATTCTTAAATACCCAAGGGAAGCGACCTAACTTGGAAATAATAGCCTCACGCCATTTATTTGGCTTATTCTTTTTTAGCTGACAAAAGTTCTCTTTAGTTAAACTTGAAGCCAACCCTTGCTCTCTTTTTTTTTTCAAACACTATTTAATCTTCTGAGAGAGACATGCAACTTTAAATAATGTCTTTTCGAGTGCCATGAGTACTTGTCCAATCTGAACATGTACAAATATGTACAAACAAAAGCTACTTATTAATAGGCAGGGATAAACTAGATAAACAGGAAGCACACAGAATGTGTTTAGAAAGGCGCAAGAGCTGAAATGCATGAAACATAAATAAACTTTCTTAGATTTGACTCCCTCTAGAGTATTTTTCAGGCAAAAGCTCATCAGAGAGGTTTCATTTTCATTACAGAAACAATCCAGCAGCAATCCCACAAGAATGTCCTGTTTTTGTCTTTCCTAGACATTTTTTAAAAACTTCAAGTTTCATGGGTGTGCGTTTATGTGCATGTGTGCTTACACATACATGAACAAACCCACATGTACAAACACACATGCTAAAGTATAATTAGAGAATAGAAATATCATAAGCAATAAAAAAGTCATATTCTTGATGGTATTATTAAGTATTCATGCTTGTACAACAAGCAGTAAAGGATACAATCTGTTACTTTAGGCACACCTATTGCTATTGTATATTCACTTATGACTTAGTTCACTTTCTCCCTAGATAGCATTTTTCAAACGTGTTGAGAATCTGTAGTTGCAAAATATCTAAAGGGCTCAGACTGAGGAAAAGGAAGATTGAACAAAAGTAATGATGTTAACAATCCAATGATTATTCCATAAAAAACAACTATATGAAACCCAGGTATCTGAAGCAGACTAAAGTATATTTAGCTTGTGCATACAGGACATGCATCTCTCAAAAGCTACAGTGGGAGAAAGCTGTTTAGTAAAATCAATCTTTTTTCCTTCATTTTCCTTCTCCCCCAGTCCTGGAGTATCAGAGGGGAAAGATAGGAATAGTATAGTATTCTAATTTCAATAGCTTTGTGGAAAAATTAGCTTTTCTAACTTAATCACATCGCTCATCTCATACTGATTACCTTGGTAATAGCTTCCTGAACTAATCATCTAGCCTAATCACCACACTGGCATGTGGTCAAATCTTAATTTATTTTAAAGGATTTCCCCCCAAGTAGCTTTTGAAACACTTTCATGGGTTATTAGGGAATGTACTACATTAAATATATAGAGAGACGAATTAACAAACAGCTTAACTCTTGGACTGAGAGAACTAAAATAAGGGAACATAATCTTTGGGTGCATTACAGTAGCATTATTGAAGTAATTTCAGTACACCAGACACTAATATGGGACTCAGTCTGATATAGTAGTTAAAGCGTCAGGCTAGAAACCGGGAGCCCATAAGTTCTAGTTTCCCCCCACCTCCCCATCTCTTAGGCACAAAGCCAGCTGGATGACCTTGGGCCAGTCATTCTCTTTCAGCCCTGGGAAGGAGGCAGTAGCAAACTACTTTTGAAATCTTACTAAGAAAACTGCAGAGACTTACCCAGGCAGTCAACAGGAGCCAATAATAATAATAATGATAATAATTTTTAATTAATGAAAGTTGTTATTTTTATTAATGAAAGTAGTAGTGATCTTTATTACTACTACTGATCAAGCGTAACTACTGTTGCTGCAAAATGGAGTTGTGGCTCTTTGCACCTTTAAGCTGCTTCTTCCCTGTGCTGATGCCAGCTGGGGTCTAGGCTAATTTAAAACAATTCTGACCAGATTGCGGCACTTTGATAGTGACTTGGAGGTGTTCAATCCTGACTGCTGGACAATTCCTCTGCATGTGAGGAAAGCAATTACCAATTTGTTTCTTTTCTGGGGCTGGCTTTTACTGTTGTATACACACATCCACATACAAAGTTAAATTAAATTTATATATACAAAGTTAAAATATCAAAATACACACAGACGGTATGCATGTGAAACAACCGGATTTCACATTAAAAGAATCCTTTCTTACATTTTCTTCTTCTTCTTCTTCTTCTTCTTCTTCTTCTTCTTCTTCTTCTTCTTCTTCTTCTTCTTCTTCTTCTTCTTCTTCTTCTTCTTCTTCTTCTTCTTCTTCTTCTTCTTCTTCTTCTTCTTCTTCTTCTTCTTCTTCTTCTTCTTCTTCTTCTTCTTCTTCTTCTTCTTCTTCTTCTTCTTCTTTTGTTTTCTTTGCTGAAAAAAGGCAAAAAAATGACACAAATTACAGCCATATGACTGCAGGATGCTGCAACCAGTTGTAAATGTGAGCCAGTTCCCTAGCCTTTTTTTTTTTTTTTGGGAAGTATATTGTAACTTTGAATAATCATTAAGCAAGTGGTCGTTAAGTGATGACTACCTCTATTTATTTATTTATTTGGGATATTTGAGATCTGGGATGAATTATTTCAGGTGACTAAAAACTAACAAAATAGCATTAAGCAAGTAGGTAGAATAGAAAAGTAGGTTGCTCGTGGAAAATCTCTGCCTGCCTGCCTGCCTGCCTGCCTGCCTGCCTGCCTGCCTGCCTGCCTGCCTGCCTGCCTGCCTGCCTGCCTGCCTGCCTGCCTGCCTGCCTGCCTGCCTCTCTCTCTCTCTCTCTCTCTCTCTCTCTCTCTCTCTCTCTCTCTCTCTCTCTCCCTCTCTCTCATTTCTTGGGTTTTGAATGTGACATTTTGAATGTATCAGGCTAATATTATACTTGCAATACCATTGGTAATAATTCCTGCCTACTGATTAGAGAAACTGACAGTGGTGACCATTGGTGAACAGATGTTCGTGCCTCTGCACAGTAGCCGATCAAAGTGCAGAAATTTGTATAGAAGGAAGTAAAACATGGCTGGAAAACTGCACAGCACTGCCAGAAAAACCAGCAAAGTCCACTTCAATGCAGAGTGGAGAAACACAGATGGAGGTTACATTCACAGTGAACGTGAATGTACTTATAGAAGATGATATTATTTTGTTCCTGCCCTGTAGAAATGCTTGGTGAATGGTACTTAGATGAACAACATGACTGTGTGGACATACCCTAAAAGACTGGGTAAAAATAAATAAATCATGAAATCCTTATCTGAACGTTATGTCTGTCATACTCTGTCATACATACAGCAAATAATAAATTACACTAATGTTCCCATCTGTGCTTTGGGATACCAATAACAAGTTTGCTGTAAAATATAACCATGTTATTCTTTGACGTAGGCTTTTTTAATGTAGACTAATGTAGACTTTGGAAAAATGTTCAGAAAAACAGGTATGTTTAGAATAAATATGTTCAGAAAAAAGATATGCTGGATTTCTTTAAAATAGCAATTGAAACAGCACTTACACTTGTATATCACCCCATAGTCCTTTATAGTACTCTCCTGGTGGTTTACAATGTCAGCACATTGCTACCAACAAGCTGGGTTCTCATTTTACTGACCTTAGAAAGATGGAAGGCTTAGTCAACCTTGAGCCCATCAGGATTGAACCCCTGGCTGTGGGCAGACTTAGCCTGCAACACTGCATTCTAACCACTGTGTCACCAAGGCTCTTATTGAATTGATTAATTCAATTAGTAAGTCACCTATTTATTCTAGTGAAAAGTCAAGTGCAAGATATACAAATGTGTGTGCATTATTGTGTATACTGAACTGGGATGTACTTTTATCCCATACACAAATCTTTTTTTTCTAGAACAATCTTTATCTAACTCACAATTTCTTGTTCAGAGTAAAAGAAAAATAATGCTAAACTTACCTCAAGTAACTTATGTCATATGGGTAAGCAACACTTCCTTCCTCCACAAAGGAAATTGACAATGAAAATTGTGAGGATCAAAATGCCCCCTACTTGGTTAGACCTTGTTGGCTTACATACGCAAAAGCTTAAGTTTGCAGAGTAAAGTTTTTAATAATGTCCCGTGCCTTAACTGTTCTAAGGGTTCAGAGTAACAAATAGAGAAAAGAAAAATAATAACAATGGAGAAAGAAGTAGCTGAGATAACTGAAATTACAGGCTAATTTTTCCAAGAACAAAGTACACACTCTGATTATAGGCCCTTCCTTATTTATCCATAACCATGGCATAAGCATGATCAAGGGACATTTTAAAAAAAATACTACAGCATTATCTTCATCTTATCCCCATGTGGCTGAAGAAGATTACATTTGTCCTTAGCTGTCCACTTAACAGTATTAAGGAAGCATTCTCCTGCCACTGATGTAAATGCATTCCGGCATGCTTTATTAAGCCTTTGGTTATGTGGTCAGGATTGGGATTGACTACATTCCACTGACTACTTAAAGCTGCTATGGGCCTATCCCTCCCGCTGGACATTGCCCTCCATAGTTATTTTGATTTGGCTGCTGGAGAGATCAAAAACTGAGGTCTCACCAGCACTTTCCCCAAAACTATTCAGGCCTTACCCAGGGCTCCTTATAAACATACATGGTCAGTAGTCTTTCAAAAGAGCACTAGATTTGTTTTTTAAGCAGAGATTTGGTGGTCCTTTGAAAGAGCTCTGAAGATTGATTTAAACAGGGAAGGAAACCCAAATTCTGCCAGTTATGTGTTGCTTATTCTGACATAAGGAGGTGCATTACAACTTTTCCATTGCTTCTGCCCCGAGTATCTTTTTTTTCCTTTTTCTTTTTTTTACTGCTTTTACTTTTTTTATTATATCACAGGACTCACAGAAAGCATTGTACCTTGTTCCAGTCAGCATTCTCGGGACCAATCTCATGAAACTGCAGTTCTTGCAGCTCTTTGTGACACATATAGTTATGTTATTGGGAGCGGTATGGGTCATTTTACTGATCTCGTTTCCTAGTTAGGCAGACTGAGATGCTGTGATGATGATTACTGTACTATGGTTATATGCAGCCAATCACAATTGTATGAATCTGACATGCTGCTCTGGCGTTTGGATTGGATTGCTTAATCCTTTGCTGCAGCACTGCCATTCCTTTGCAACAGTAGTCAGGGATTGAGCTCACTTTCTCTCAAAAATAGTCTGAATGACAGCTAAGAAATATCCTGACAGATGAAAAAGAGGAACTGTGCCAAGCAGAAGCATTAGGAGAACTCTTTCCCATCTCTTTGTATTATGTCCTCCTCTGTCAGGCATTTCTGAACCTGGTTAAAATGCTTCTATATTCTGATAGCTACGAGGCACAGTGGGGAACTGTGAGGAGCATTGGGAGTTCTCACCCTCACCCCATGCCTCTCCTAAGTGCCTGCCACTTGTTAGTTTTCCAGCTTGACAGATGACTAAACCTGATATTCTGTCCCACCCTTAGAAGTAATGGTTAGTGGCTGTTTTCACACAGAATTTGGGAGAGGAAACAGCCCAACAATCCCTATACCACTGGGCTGTAAAATTGCCTACCTATAAAGAGAGAAAAGAAAAAAAACTAAAATACATCAAGGAAATCCTCAGAATTCGTGGCTATCCCAACTGGCCCTCCATCAAATTCAGAAAAAGACCCAGCAATAGCTCCTCCATAACAGACAAAGAAGAGAACAACAAACAAAGCAACATTATCTTTCTGTGCACTGCGGGAATATCTGAAAAGCTCAGGAGGATTTTCAGCATAGACACACACTTTAAATCCAAGAATACACTAAGGCAGAAGCTTGTCCACTCCAAGGATAAAACACCCAGACACAAACTGAGCAATGTGATATATGCAATGCAATGCAATGAAATGAGGTATGTGCAGATCTGTACATCGGTGAAACAAAACAACCACTTCACAAACACAGGGCACAACATAGCATAAACCATCAAGACAAGATTCAGCAGGCCACCTGCACTTGAAAGACAAAGATCATTCTTTTGAAGACAACAAAGTCCACATTCTGGATAGAGAGAACCCCTTGGTTTGAAATAAGGGTAACAGAGACCATCTATGTTAAAACTGAGCAACTCTCTCAGCAAAAAGTGAGGGATGAGACACCACCTATCTCCTGTCTGCTCTCCTTTCAGCAGTTCCAAGAAGATTCCACACCCATTTGCATTCTGATTCAGGTGACCCTGAGAGCACAGATAATCCCCAAGTGGGCTCAATGGCTCTCAGAGAGAGTGCCAATGACCAGATGACTGCAAAGAAATATGATCCTTCCATTTCCTCCCCACCACCACCACCACCACCACCACCATGCTATCAGAACTGATGAAGCTTCTTGGATGAGAAGCAAAACATCTTCTTCAATGAAAAAATATTTCTTCTTCAAGAAAAAAACATAGCCCAGTTGCCTTTTGGGGGGCAAAAAAAAGCACCTTTGAGACGAGCACAGAAATCTCTAGCAGATGGAGCTCCCACTCAAAAGTTGTCCCTCCACCTACTTTCCTCCTAAGACCCCCTATACCACAATATATTCTGATATTAATTAGGAGTCACTAATCTTAAAGAGAAAATTTGGGAAAGGACACAGAGGGCTTCTGAGGGACGTCTGGAGCAGGAATTCAGACCCAGTGATCTTCATTCTGTTGGCAAGACATGGCTACAACTCATTATAATGGATCTAAGCATTCTTGGCTCCTGGGTTGGATGATTTTCAGAAGTTGGCCACAAATGAAATGTTATGAAATGTTTATTGGAGAGTTTCTTTTCCCCTGCCACATATTACATATTTCTAAAATTGTTGACTTCATTTAAAGATTAAAGTAGACTCCACTTTTTTTTTATTTGCCATCGAAAGGATTGTTCTGTATATCGATAACTAAAGGTGCTGGATACTGCTAATGCTGTTACACATATCAGTAAGTTTAAGAACTGTGTGGTGACTGTTAATGCTAATAGAGCCTCTGCACCAGGCTACAATTGCTTGTCTTTTCTGTTTATTTAAATGACACTGTTGTTTGAAATGATGGGGTGGGGGCTTCTTCTGATCCTGAGTCATGCATCCTCTCTCTGGGATGCTTTGCTTAGCCACTCTTAGCACCTCATTAATTACCAGTGAAGCAAAGTCAAACTGTTTTGCAATTCTGGTGCCTTTGTTAAGAGATCCCAATCCTGCAGTGGAATGTTAAAAAGGTTGATTATCTGCCCTATGTCCTACATACGACACAACTGGCATTTTAATCCCTGTAAATATAAATATAATTCTTTCTAGGTCTTTTGCACCCATCATAGTTCAATTCAAGGCTCCAAGGACTTTTTACTTTTTATGCAGTATCTCCTTTTCTATGCAATTCTATATATTCTAACTTAGTTTACTAACCAATGGGTGCATAATGGGTGCACAGATCTGGAGATGGTAGATAAGCTGCTGGTTTCTCTTTTTTAAAAAAACAAAATATAATTTAGCTAAATCTATTGTATATCATAATACAAGAATGGCAGAGAAGAAGTAAGTTGTGAAAATTTGCATTTATTTAACATATTTTAAAATAAAATTACATAAAATACACTTTGAAAGAAAAAAATAAAGGCCATAAAGAATCTTATTTTCTAAAAAAAATGTTCACACAACCAGGCATGAAATGAATTAGAATTTGAATGATATATTTATAATAATAATAATATAATATAATAATGATAATAATAATAATAATAACATTAATAATAATAATAACATTAATAACATTAATAATAATAATAATAATAAATAATAATAATAATAATAATAGTAGTAGTAGTAGTAGTAGTAGTAGAGCTGGAAGGGACCTTGGAGATCTTCTAGTCCAACCCCTGCTCAGGCAGGAAACCCTATACCATTTCACATAAATGGTTGTCCAGTCTCTTCTTAAAAACTTCCAGTGTAGGAGCATTCACAACTTAACAATTGGCGATACACATTTTATTTATGGTAGCAATGATTTTTTCTATTTTTCATATATCAGTAATTTTCCATCGAGTTTATGAGATGATCTTTTTATAATTATTTATTATTAAATTTCATGGTTCAAGGGAACTCTGAGCAGTTTCTCTAGATTCCATTTTTGGAAGATGTGAACTGTGGATGAATAAGATACATCTAACATGAATGTTGTGCTGATTTGTTTTTTTATTTATAACTTTTGTCTGAAATTTACTATCAGAGAAATTATCTTAATATTCATAGAATTGGAATTCCATTTATTTTTTTATAACCAGCCCAGGTGCATTAAAAACATTATTACTTATGATCATAAGAAATAGATCGTTTTGTAATGTTACCTACCTACCCCTAGGTGGAAATTGACTACACTGCCCTGGCTTTTCCCATTTTGGAGCCATCCATATGTGCAGGATTAGAATTTCTGCAATTTCTAGAGTGCCAGTTAAATCTTTTCTAGAAGAGTCTACAACATCTGGAACAGATTTTAGAGGATAAAGGAGGCAGAAGGGAAATCTGTGGAAATTGTTCTTTCCTCTGTACTGGACAAATTGGGTACAGGTTGTGTTCTTGTTACTATTTGTGGCACATATTGTGTACTATATGATTCTTGTGCTTCTCATAAGTAAAACATTAATTCCTTCAAATTGAATTTGGCTAGTTCAGTATGATTTAATGTACAAAAAGCTAATATTACAATCTGCAGTCTTGGTTCCTTGAACATCCATCCACATATTCTATCTCTAAATGAAGAGAATCAACAATATAGAATTTTCTTTGCTTCTTAAATGTATAGTCTTTCTTGCTTCTTAAAGGTACGGTATATTCCTCCAAGGCTGATTTCACTTTTCCAATTTTTTTTATCTTCTAAATAAAACACAACACAATTTGGAGAAGGCATGATTATCCTTATCAACCTTTTTGATGGGGGGGGAGTCTGGTTTTTTTTACTTTGTTCCTTCATAATATAAACTGGGCTACAAAAAAGTGGGAGAATAGTTATTTTTGTGATCATATTTTATACAGATCAGCTGTTGACATAGCTGTAAAATATCACTGTCACCAGGTTTAAACTTACTTCATTCCCTGCAATTGGATCTCTAGACATATAATCCAATCGAAAACTGGTGGTGGAAACTGCTTGAAAACTTTCCAGAAGCCCAGCACTTTTGCTGATCTTGGTGAAAAAAAAACCCATAAAGCAGACTTAGTAGGTAGTAATCTCAGAGTTGTAGGCTAGATTAAAAAGTGAGAAAAATAACCTAAGGCAAAAGTAAACCACTTTGGCTTTTTGCCAGTAAAACTAAATAGACTTGTCCATAGACTTGTCTGACTGAAAAGTTTCTTTATATTACTACTACTACTACTACTACTACTACTACTACTACTACTACTACTACTACTATTATTATTATTACTATTACTATTATTATTATTATTATTATTATTTTCAGCTCTACCTATTCTAAAATAACACTTCTCTCTTTCTGCAATAGAGGTATGGTCTAAATTAGCATTTTTGGCTTCATAAATCAAATAACACTATATATCTACATTAGCTTTTATTCTTACCCATTGATAAAACATTGTCATAAACTTTCCCAACAGCTTATTGCTTTTAAAAATTGCACAACATTCTTATCTGAAAAGATTACACAAGGCTATAATACAATAGGAACTAACTATCACCTCTCCAGCATAGGGAATCCAAGGTTGCTCATGCAACTGCAGATAAAGGATGCCTAAAGATGGGGGGGGGGAATAATTTAGAGCACTTTCTCTATTCTGGTTTTAATGCATATGGAAATAAACATACTTACATTTTAAAGTACTTTGAATGGTATTAAAGTGAAAATGTTGAGGAAATCTTCACCTGGAAATTTTGCCTTTGTTGACATTATAATTGTTGTATTTCTCTTTCTCTTTACTCTCTTCCTCCAAGAGAACCTGCCATCATTTTTTTTTTTTTTAAGAAATGAAACGGGCCAGCCTTTTCTTGGTCCATGATACAAAATGCAATTTGATACCTGCAAGACTTACTGAGCCTAAACTATGAGCTTCCTGACCACAACATCAGGCCTAATTTGGAGATTTTGTGTATCCTTCTCATGAAGAGTTCTGGAAAACTCAGATGTCTGAATTCCTGTAGTTCTAATTATGGATTTAAAGTAATAATTTTTTAAAAAAATCAAAGACCAAAATAAAATACCAAAACAGTATTGTTGTTAAATTTTGATTGTGTCTTTCTTAAAGATTATGTTAAGTTTCTATTTTCTAGAGTTACTCGGTTTACTCAGAAACAAATTAAATAGCAGATAATTATGTATAAAATTTGCACCCAGAATATTTTAAATTTTAAGCCTCAATTAACTTACCATAGTAGTTGCATAATAACTTTTACTAGGTTTTATTATTTTTGATAGATATAAAATGCATCCATTTTGTCTTTAAATAATGAAAGGGCCCTTTTAAAGTAATGATCTCAAAAGATCATTGGACCAAAGCTCATAATTTGCAGCTACTCAATTACACTGACCAGTTTTTTTAATGCTCATTAGACAATGATATCTTGTTTTAATCCTTTGATTATGGTGTTCAGTTAATAATACTGAGATTAATTCTATCATTATAAAATATTTTGCTCAGGACCATACAGAAATGCAAGAAGATAAGGAAGAGCTGGGGGGGGAGACTGATAGGTTACATTAATAATATTATAGCTAGGTGTCTCACAGTTCAAAGAAAACTTTTAGTTATAATAGCAAAATGGGACAAAATGCCTGTGTTCTGAGATAGAATGTGTTGTGTACTTCATTCGCGGGCAAATGAAGACACATGGCGATGCTGAACAAACACTTTATTCTCCTTCTACAACAACCAAGCAAAAGCAAAAGGCACGCAGGCCTTTTTATATGGCCAGAAACCCGGACAGTGTCAACCAATAGGAACAGAACGTTTTTGCGCCTTGCGCATGCGCGCAAGGCTGGCGCCACTCTGTCTGGTCCCCGAGCAGCTTTTGGAATGCCCGGGACCAATGCAACGTCCCGAGCCTGCTTTTGCAGGCTCAGGACACAACACCCCTGCTCCCTAGATGGAACATACTTCACGTACACTCATGTACGTCATGCATTGGGAAGAGTGGCATACAGTTGCATTATTCAAATGCAAGGAGTGTGGAATACTTGAGTCTGCCCTCAGGCAAACCCTCTTCAATATTGATTAATACAATAAATGTATCCGAAATAAAAAACATAATACAAAATAATATACCCACGAGTTACTCCCATTATCCAGGGGCCTCATGAACAGGTCCCTCATGATTTGACAGCAACTTCACAAAGTCTCTCAGATGTTTGGGTGGGCACTTGGCCCGCTGCGACCTTCTAATGCCCAGAGAGATTGCCTGCCCGCCTGCTCGCCTACCAGGCTAGGCAGGCCAGGGTGTTTCTGCCCTAAATCCCCAGGTGACCTTGGTGAGGGTGCCTGGCCTTCCTGCTCGCCTACCAGGCTAGGCAGGCCAGGACTTTGCTGCCCCAAATACCCGGTTGACCCACCCAGCTGCTGGATGGCTGGACCCTCTAAGTCCAAGCCAGCATACCTTGGAGGGGTGGAAGTCCCTGAATACACAATGGACCCCTCTTGGGAACACTGTCCCTTTAGCCCAAGGCCAGCAGATGGAGAGGGCTGGGTAGCGGAACTGCCCCAGTACTCTGTGGCCCCCAAGCACGTGCTCAAGGTGCCAGAATCAGGAGTCGCCTCCATGGCAACCCCCATTGCTGGTGACCTCTTTTGGGGAGCAATTGCAGAATGCGGCAAGTCCCCCTGATGGAATTCCTTTTCTCTTGCTGCTTGTTATTTGTGTGGATATCCCCAGTCAGTCTCCTTATCTGGAGCATTATCTGACATATGTGAATACTGTGGATACCCCCGGTGTGACTCCCTGTCTGGAGTAATTATGGATGTGTGGGATGACTCCCTATCCAGTGAATTCCTATTATGAGCACTTGTGGTACCTTGGGATGAATCTCAAACAGCCTCAGTAGCAGCTAGTGAGGGCCCGTTAGTCCTGGGAAACTGTGACCCAGAATGCATGTTATGGTTTCCTGGGAAACTGTGACCCAGAATGCATGTTATGGTTCTCCTCCCCCCCCCAGAGCAGAGCAAGGAGCGGAAGTGTGCGAGTCCAGTCTCCAACGCAGTTGGTCTATGTGTCTGCGAAGAACGCGGCCATCACCCAAGGCAACTTCGTATGACAATGGCCCCGAGACCTTGCAGATCACAGAGATGTCCAGGCCCATAGTTTCTTGCCCAAACCGGATTGCCCACCTGGAGTCTCCTAAGTGCCTGCGGTTGTGACACCTGTGAAGCCACTTGGTCAGGGTGCAACCTGTCCAGTTTAGTGATAAGGCGGCAACCCCAGCAGAGTTCAGCAGGGCACTTCCCTGTGGCTGTGCATGGTGTGGTGCGGTGTGCAAGAAGGAAATCTGCTAACCTGTGATGCCAGTTACCGTAAGTCAGTTTCTTGACGGCATCTTTGGTGGTGCACACCATTCTCTCTGCCATTCTGTTGGAGGATAGATGGAAGGGAGCCAATGGTGCATGGTGGATCAGGTTGGCCTGAAGAAAAGCCTGGAACTCAGAAGATGTAAATTGAGGGACATTATCTGATACCAGCACATCTGGAAGACCGTGTGATGCAAAAATTTCTCTCAACACTTGGATGCTCCTGGCAGTAGTAGTGGAGGAAACAGGAACAACCTCTAGCCACTTGGAATGACTATCAACAACAACCAGGAAAGGGCCCAGCATAATCTATATGCACCTAGACAATGGGGTTTGAGTTTCCTCCCACCTATGTACTGGGGCCTGAGGCATTTCAGGCCGTGACTGCTGGCACACTTGGCACCTATGCACCTGGACCTCGATGGCTTTATCAAGCCCAGGCCACCAAAGATGGCTGCGTGCAAGCGCTTTCATCCTGACTATACCAGGATGTTCCTCATGCAGACAGATCAAGATTCTAGACCTCAATGAGGCTGGAATCACTACCCTGCTACCCCATAACAGGTAACCCTTAAAAGTGAAAAACTCATGCTTCTTATGCCAGAAGCTTTGGAACTCAGTATTTGGGCACTTGTCAAGCCATACTGACAACACCCATGTCAACAGGTGTGTAAGCATGTGATCAGTGGTAGTTTCTGCAGCCACATCCCTACCACTGAGGGGAGACTCAGGCATCTCCTGAATGGACAGAATATTAATGGCTGGAGCAGGATATGGCTCTACTTGGTTCAGGGGTAATCTGCTCAGGCCATCTGCATGGCCCATTTCTTTTCCAGATTTGTGAACTAATGTATAGTCATATGCTGACAGGAAAATGGACCATGTCAGCATACGAGGAGAAATGATATGTGGGGTCTGTTTGTTAGTGGTAAATAAACCCAGCAGAGGCTTATGGTCAGTATAGACCATGAAATGGCGGCCATATAAGAAATCATGAAATTTCTTAATGCCAGCCACTATGGCCAAGGCTTCTTTGTCAATTTGAGCGTAATTTCGCTCTGCAGAGGACAGAGTCCTTGAATTATAGGCCACAGGGACTGTGTCCCATCAGCCTTCAGATGGCTAAATACAGTTCCCACCCCATAAGGAGATGCATCGCATGCGATGCAAACAGGCAGTTGCTCATTGAAATGCGCTAAAGCAGCATTAGAAGTGAGCAAGGCCTTAACCTCATTGAAACTCTTGTCATGGACTTTAGTCCACTGCCAAGGAGCCTGCTTGTCTAAGAGCCTGTGTAATGGCTCTGCCACTGCAGCTTTATGTGGGAGAAATGCATGGTAAAAATTTAATAGCCCCAAGAAGGCTTGCAGCTCACTCTTAGACGTAGGGCTTGGGGCCTGCTGGATAGCGTGCAATTTAGTTTCAGCAGGGTGAATGCCTTGAGCATCAATCCTGAATCCTAAGAAGTCAGTAGAAGTGACTCCTATCTTACATTCATCCTCAGGAGACAACAGAATGCTTCTGAATATCACACTTGTGGACAATCAGCAGAAAAGAACCAGCTCCCTAAAAGAGCCTAATTATTAGAATGGTGAACTTGGGGCTTATCCATCAAGGCCTTCCTTCCTTCCTTCCTTCCTTCCTTCCTTCCTTCCTTCCTTCCTTCCTTCCTTCCTTCCTATTTCAGGAAATTCTGAATAGAGTATTAGCAATGATTTTGACTATGGTAATGGCAAATAAGAGTGCTTCAGTCATGGATTGTTCCAAAAATCTCTAAGGCTTTCAGTGTCAGACACAGGATGAAAACAACAGTAATTATTTTGTGTTAATCTTTTTCAACAGTCACAGTTCCCACTTGGTCAAGATCACTGTAGAGTATTGAGAAATCTTTAGATCAAATCAAAGCTGTTCTAGCCATGCCTCTTCCCACCTTTACTGTGATCTTTGCTGTACCTCCTGGCATTATGAGATCAGAAATAGCCACCTAGGGAAGCTGACTGGCAGTTTGGAGGGGAAATTAAGTTTGCCTCTCCTTGAGCATTGTGTGGTGAGTTTGTTTTAGGAATATATAATCCAACTTCCCACCCTCAGATTGTGAGGTCATTAGCAAGTTTTAAATGCTATTTTACTGGAAAATTAGAGAGAAAAATAAATTAAGATATATGTTTAACTTCGTTTTGCACTGGCATAACTAGTTATTTTGTTCTGGGTTATATAATAAAGTCATTGTTATGTTTATAGCAATTACACCTACAAACTATGAACTGAAATTGTATATTAGGCATATGACTGAATCCTACTTGAAAAGCAGAAAATTATCAGCTAGGATAATTATATGCATATATAATGTTTTTCCCTTTTTTAATTCAAATCAAAATAATGTGCTGATTTCAATTATTTATTTAAAATCTAAACAACTAAAAGCCAAATTATTCAAGAGAATAATTAAAGAGTACTTAATTTTGGATAGATAATACCCAATTAAAGCTCTACATTGCTTGGGACCTAGTAACCTGAAGGATTGTCTTTTTCCAAGAGTTTCTACCTATTCAACTCAATCCAACAGACTGGACATGCTTGCAGATACTCTCAGGCAAAAAATATTGAGTGGCTGATGGTATCTGCAGCCAACTAGTGATGGCTTTCTCTGCTGTAGCCCCTGCCTTATGGAATATTCTCCCCTCAAACATTAGAATGGCCCCAACCATGTTGGCCTTTTGCAAGGCTTTAAAAACTTGGCTATGTACAGGGGCCTGAGGCTTCAAATGCGTTAAGGGTCCCATTACTTAGTGTTAGTTGATTAATCATCATGGCTGCTGTTTGTATTTATTTATTTTGTGGATGTTTTCACTTTTAATGTTTTTGAATTGTTCAAATTGTTTTATGATTTTAGTATTATAAGCTGCCCAGAGTCACTTGGTTGAGTTGGAAAGCTATAGAAAATGAATGAATGAATATGTATTAGAAAAAATTTCAGATACTAGAAATCATTTATTTGCTTTAAAAATATGTATAGCCTACCATCTTATGTACCATAATTCTGAATGGCTTACAAATCATAATAAAACAATGAAAACCATAAAAAAACTAATAGAAAATTTCTCACCAAAATCAACACATCCTTGAAATCTAACAACTGAATTTCCTGAAATGGAAAAAAAAATGGATAGTACCAGATTCATTTAAAATGTAATGTACTCAAGATGTTCTGGATTAAGTGATAAGAGTGAACCAGATTGTGGGACTCCAATTTTGATGATGTCTCTAGTACTTGCAGAGTCAGAGATGAACAATGCTTTGGAAATGATAAGACCTTTCTAGAGTTTTCATCCAGCAATAGCAGTGTAGCTGCCCTGCAAAGTAATCTAGTTCTATCATCAATGTTGTTGAAATTCAGTGGATGATAACCAACTATTATTATAAAGTTGCAATCCATAGTTTTGGAATATTGCAAATATTAGAGAAATGTAGTGGGGTTAAGACAGGAGTGTCAAACTGCCGGCCTGCGGGCTGGATGCATCATGGCAAAACCGCGCCCACCCCATTGCCAGCAATGGAAAAAAAGTCGCGATACGTCACATGATGTTGCGAGTTTGATACCCCTGGGTTAAGGTTTAAAATTGATGGAGGTAGCAACATGGGTGATGGGGCTAGATGCTTCCTGATTATAAGGGGAATAGAAGAGAATTATATGGGTGGATTCCTGCTGGTATAACAGTTTATTCTGCAACAAAGAGCCTGTGTGACTTCCTATTGCTATTTCTTTGACATCACATATTATGATATGTAAATTGATTCCCAATTATTTGGCAATAATTTGTTTAACTGAAGGAATATGAGACTCTGAGTATTTCTCCTGTAATTTTATATTCCATGGACACATGAAAGTTTGCAAGGTGAATAGTTTCAGGAAAAGAGACATTGCCATAGTGAATGTGCTTATTTGATTTTATTTTACAAAAAACAGATGTTACAAGCTTTCAATGAATGCCTCATCTTAATGTCTAAAATTTTCACAATTGCAGTAGACATCAGGTGCAGCTGCAAGATTCTACACCATTAAGATGTGTATGACATATTTTTATAATTTTATAGGCTTCAACTTCTGATCTCATTCTGAACTTTGCCACTGCTACTTTAGCACGATGGCTAACATTTTAAGAAATCAACTGCTCCATGCCTGATTACTGCAGAAACAACTCCTTCACATGCCACAGCCTGGCTTTAATAAGAGTTCTCGCTTTACAGTCACATAATTACAGTAATGAATAACAGTAGTCTAGGCATGCTCCAATATGGAGAAATTGGTTTTGTTCCATGTTTCCATGAACGTATAGTTGGCAATGAAATAGTGAAGGTGGTAGATAATTCTTGAACTTTAGAATGAAGATGGACAGTATTCTGGAAAAATGAAGACGAAATTAATTTTAAGGAAGAAGGGAAAGACAAACTTAACAGGAATATAGTATGTGTTATAAGAATATTTCAGTGACAACAACGGCCAGAATAACTGAAAATGTCTTTCTTGAGGTAATATTCAGCTGTAAAAGCTAGTTTTACAAAGAAGATGGATAGCACTGGAGACAATTACTAACAATGTTAAAGTCTGCAAGCTAGATCAGTCAACCAGTCTTGGACCAAATAAAGGCTGACTTATTCCTTGAAACAATGGTCCACAGGTACATCACATATTTTGGGGATATAATATAAATTGATGATGGAGCAGGAAAAATTATTATGGTTAGTTTAAGGGAAGTAGTGAAAGAAAAACAATGGACAATATGAATGGATATGACAAGGATTCTTGGAATGCTCTGGGAACAGGTATAGGTTATTAATACAGACAGACCAAGACAGTGAGCATTTGTCCATGCAATTTTGAGGAGCTGAATCTGAATAAAGGCACATAACTTCTATACTTCTATTCAGGGTGAAAACATTCTCTTTAATCAACTAAACTTAAGATTCAGTTTTTCCATAAAATCATGTTTATATCCATGCCTCCTTCTTTGTCTTTCCTCTGCATTCTGAAGGGTAGAAAGAAAACAAAAAATGAACATTTTGATTTTATCCATATATGTATTTTGAGACACATCTCACTTACTTTGGCCATGTCATCTGGGGAAATTCACTGGAGAAAGCAATTATGTTTGGAAGAGTTAGCGGTAAAGGAAACCAGCCTGTCAAAGAACATGGTAGCTGGACGGCATCAAAGCTGACACCAGAGTATAGAAAAGCTCAAAGAAATAGTGCAAGATCAGAAGATATGGAGAGACCTGGTCTATAGACTCGCCAAGAGTCAGACTTGATGGAATGGATAACATTGTCGTCGTCGTCGTTGTCATCATCATCATCATTGTATTTTAGCTTACACTTCCTATTTCTATTGGAATCATCCTTCTATCTATATCCCTATTTGTAATTGCCTGATTGTAATTAAAAAGTTCAGTATCTGGTTCCCTTATATTTTTTGTTTTACAAAAAGTAATTTTTCTAAATTACAAGAAGGGGGATCTGGATAATTGTAGAAGGATAAAAAAAAATCTAACATGTTTCCTCATTTGACAAGAGGGTAGATTCTTTAGCACTATAGACATCTGCAAAAAATCAAGCTGGGCAATGGGGACAAATGATGAAATGTTTGTCACAACATCATGACACAAGCGTCATCCCTTAACATATATAAGTGTTGTCTTGTGATGTCACAATATATGCATAGTTATTTCAGTATCATCGTGGTTAGGAACAGATGGGAATGTTTAGCATCACAGATACAAGCAATTTGTATGATTGGCCAACAGTTTTATTTATAAGAGCACTGATAAATTCAGAAGTAATCAGTTCCAAGATAGATCAGCTGGTTAGACTCTGATGTTGGCACAATGCTTGTTTTTCAAAAAAAAAATATTTTTATCTAGTTTTCTCATGCGATAGCTTTGCAGTGCTCAAGTTAATTAGTTTTAATCCAATCAAGCAGTTTCTCAAACAATGTCTTTCAATCTAGAGGCCAGCTATTGATTTCTTTGTTCTATTACATCTGAGGTAAGCCTTGGAGATATTAAATTCTTTGTGTAATCTTCCTTCTGTGGTCAATAATTGTTTTTTAGTGTAGGCATTTCTTCATTTCCATGTATGAATCTATCAAGGGCTTACTTGACTTCCATGATCCTGTTTTCATCATTTATAGTGCTCTCTCCATTTTATCACAACTTTTGACTGCAGTTCAAAAGTCAAACTAACCAGCTTTATACTCAATGAGCTATATTAAAATTAATGATTTTACAACAAAATGATTTTGAAGTCACCTAACCACAGCAAGATTGTTTTGGGAATGGAGGAGGGAGGTCTCCCTATTCATACCGTAAGTGCCGAAGTTTATCCTGGACTGATTGGCATGTTTTACGTATTAGCTGTTCTTGTCCAGTTTTGTACTTAAGAGTATCTAGATCACTTGAAATAATCATCCTGTTTGAAAAGGCTGAGTACTGAAAGGGAAGCATATGCCTGCTGAGAGTCACCAAGCAGATTTCTATTTTAAAACAATTAAAAATAGTGCATTCCTCCATATGGTAGAAGATTTATATACTAACCAAAGTATTAGTTATTCTTTGGTAATATATTTACTCTGTGATTTGAAAATCTCCCCCAATATTACAGCTATATTCTCCCCCAAGAATATTAGAGTAATATTCTTTCTATTTTTGAAGAAAAGTACATAACTCTGCTAGGGGATTGTCTGTAAAAAAATTCTTGATATATATGCCTTGACATGTGTACAGTTGTGAACTTATATGTGTAGAAATGTGTACCAACTAGCATTCAGTCCCTATGGCAAAGATTAATACAGATCATAGAAAGCCGGCATTATTTTATTCAGATGGACATCATGCTGAATATTATGTTAGTCTTGTTCAACAGTACTGATTTTAATAGTAATATCAAAGTGTAAAATATTTTCAACTTTCCTTTTATAGACAATTACTAATTTTAAATTATGTTTTGAGGTTTTTTCTGATCACTTAAATATATTTCCTATACCTTGACCAATATCCAGCAAATAATTCTCTGAGCTCTAGAGACAGCCAGTCATTTAAACTGTTTTTACCTTTAACTTTTTTTTGAATCCTGCATTTTGTGAGTCCAGAACACACTTCAAAAGCCTTTTGTGTCATCTGAGTTATTAAATGTTGTGTATAAACAGTGATACAATAAAACAATATCTGCAACATCCTTTGTCTAGAATACCATTAATGTGAAAGTACTCTTATAATGTTTTCCTTATGGTTCTTCAAAATCCATCTTTAACATTTACGCAGCTGAACTGCCCAGGTTTGCTGTGAGTCGACTGGTCTGTACACTCTTTTTGCCTTTTATTTTGCTTCTTTATTAACACCATCCCTATGGTCAAAACTAACCATTCATAGGCTGAATTGCTATTTACTGATATCTACCTTGTGCTCCCTTCCCATCTGTCTTAGTAAAATGGATTAGGAGGATTTTCCCTGGAGTCCCGTTCAAATAAAATCTCCCACAGAACTTTAAATCCATTATATTTTTTGACAGAGATATTTGTCAATACAACAAAAAGGAGAAAGCAGAATTCTAAAGATGCACTTAATTTAACTGAAAGATTTCTGTATTATTTAAGTGTGGTCAGTAATAATCTTATTTTTTTTAACAGAAGCATATTGATTATAGGTAAAAGAGAAGTAATATCATTGTTTATTTGCAAAAATGCTAATTTTTTTCTTGAATAAATATTGATACGTAAAAGTTAGACCAGTCTGTTAAATAAGGAAAGGGGTTAAAATCGGTGTGACTTCTGAATCAATTAATTGAGGATTAGAAACAGTAATGCCATTGATTTATAAAGCAATCTTCTACTTTTGGTGACTGTTCTAACTCTGTTGCATTAGCTAAATTAAATCTGAATATTTAATGAGCCGGCACAGATTCTTTTTTCTAGTTTTCAGACACTGTCTTTATTTCACAAAAACGTACATTTCTAATGAAGGGTGAAACCACCTATAAATGTGATTTTAATTCATTTCTTTAAAGATGCATGAATTATACTATCCATGAAAATGAAATTAGTTAGATGAAATATCCTCAACAAGAAAGATGGAGACAATTAAAACCCTCATTTCTGGACAATCTGGACTGCAAATAAAATGCAGCCTAGCCTAGAAAAAAAAAACACAGTTCTGACTAAATTATATTGAAATAAACCAAGCTTAAGTTAATCATTAGCTTTTTCTTTCAAAAGATTCAACAATACAATTTCTACCTCAGCAAGCTTTACTTCCGAATAAATGCACATAGGATCGGAAAATGTTTTAGGACCAGCTTTTGCTAAAGAGCACCTTTATACTAGAAGCATTTCCTCCAATATTTCCCATACAATTTCAATATACCAATTACTAAGATGTATAGTAGTTCTTCCATCCTCTATTGTAGAAGTTTTTAATGATGTGCAGGTTGTAATGAAAATATTACCCTTTGGTTTTAAGTTAAGAATTTCAAAATTAAATTTTAATTTCACAACCAAATTATTTTTCAGCCCGGTTATAACGACAAGTAACATAACTACACACTACTGCATGCACATGAAAATATTTTATTTCTGCTTTCTTTTTAAAATCTGTTGTCCCAAACTTAAATGTCCTATAAGCAAAACTTTTAAGCTGAAAAGACTGACAGTACTTCAGCTAGTCACTCTTTGGCGTTCTAGGAGTTTTATGTTTGATTCCCAAGCAGAAATTCTGTTCCTACTTTTTTTTTTTTTTAACATGGAGATGCTGTGATGGAAAAGGGAAAACTTAACCTATTCAGTAGCCTACCACAAGTCTATTAATAGTGACTTATGAGTATGAAGTTTAAATTATATGCAGATGACATTAAAATTTTGGATCTAACTAAAAATTAAAGATATAACAATTACACAAGTCTATTTGAATGTGGATTTTTAGTTTCAAAGGTGGCAAGATTCAGAGAAATTTGATCTAAAGACAAGAATCTATTTGAACCAATATATTCTATTGATAGAATAGCCTATTTGGATCTTAGACTAAGACACAAAAAGATTCAAAGTACCCTCCTCCTCCATGTGATGGGATAAAACTGGCAGATGGCATTAACACTGCACAATTTTGCCCTGTGTGTCATTGAAATAATGTTTAAAACAACACCTCCTTTAAGGCAGAGATAGCAAGGATGAGGAAAGAGGATCCATTCCAGATAATTCAATAAAGTCCCTATAAATAGTGTTGCACCACTGCAGAAAGTATCCTACTCTAATTAAAAAATAATGAAAAAAATATGGTAGGGGTTTTTTTTAAAAAAAATTCTCACTAGGCTTTCCAAATGTGGCATGGTATTGAAGAATGCCTAAGGACTTGTTGATGGGCGAGTACAGCTTTGCTGCCTCAAATAATGGCTTAATGCCTCACTGTTGGCTTTGATTGGATGTAAAACTACGTAAAATACATGTGCAAAGCTTGGCAACTGAGTCAGGATTGTGAGTTGCTCACAATGTTTACACTTATTAGCAAAAACAAAAAATAAAAACAGGATGCCATCATACAATAGAATGCCACGGAGAGCGTGACATCCATAGAATCATTCTTCACAGTTTCAGAAAAAGTAACTGTTTGAGCTAGAGTCGGTAATCAGGCTGGCTTCCATATCAGAACATTTAAGCCTGCCCCACTTATGAAAGAGTGCTGATGACAATATTGGACCAAGACTAGGAAATCATGGTGAAAGATGGCTGAAAGTCCATCTTAGCCTTAGAAGTTCAGTGAGTGACTTTGGACTGTTTCCTCTCACCTGGGCCACCCTACCTTACAGAGTTGCTATTATAGGTAGAAAATAAAATAAAAACAAATATTTACGTAAGTAATCTTGTACTCTAGAAGAAAGCCAGGTTATAAACCTAATGAACTGACCAGATACTAGATTAGTTGGCCTTGGTCCCATTTTCAGGGCTGAACTTCTAGTTGTGTTTGCAGGACGAGCATAGAAGTGTAACCTTCTGGGTTGGTCATTTTAAGAAAGTAATAAGAAAGTAAATGAAACCCCAAACAATACCAGCTTTGCTACCTTAACAAAATTCTGATAAGTAGATAATTTTACTCAGGGGCCAACTATTTAGGACATCACAGAGAGCAATTATACTATATGAAATTAAACTTGTAACTTCACTTTTTACACATTCTTTGTAACAAACTGAGAAAAGCAGGAAAGTTGTATCTAAAGTGTTTTGCAAATATCACAAATCTGTTTCAATTAAATTATTAAAAAAGATAATTAAAAAGACCATTTTTAACTTTGGGGAGAGAAGGAAAGGGTGTAATAGTAGAAAAAAATGAAAGATCTGAAGAACCGTAAGAGTGGAACTATATTATGTCAGACAAAGTTAAGAATGATATGGTTAACAGGTTGTGAATGTGGGGAGAATTAGATAATCACAACAAAAGCAGTAAACTGGGTCACAAAAAGCAGCAAAATAAATCTGATTCTGGCTTCTCCCTGCTCAAGCAAACCTGCCTAACAAATTCTATCAGAAGAGCAAGAGACAAAAATATTTGATAAAGATGGATAGGTAGGATTTGTGGAGGTAATAAAACTCATTGACCAGCAACTTAGTTCTGTATCAGTATCAATATCAGGCAACCCAGCACAACACTGAGCATTCTCTGCCAACTTGGTTCATACAGAGAAGGAAACTTACAACAATTTGAAGCTCTAGAAACCCTGAAAATCCACTGAATATCCAAATCATTTGCAATTCTAGTTCCTTGTTTGATTCAGCATTTTGCATTACTTCTAAGATTTGATTTCAAGATTCATTGGAAGGAGAGATTGGACTGAATTTTCTCCAGACCAAACAATCCTTTTGAACGTTCACAAAGCCCTATTAAACACGGAGCTGCTTTTCAAACATATGATTAAAAACTAAGATGGCAGCTGCTAGAATGAAATGTTAGCCACGTCTCTAGCCGTTATCAAGATTTTATAATTTAAACTGTTTTTGCAAAGGCACTTTTTCTATATTAGGAGGGAGGATGAGTTTCAGTAAGTCACAAAGTCATTGGAACAAATCAATGACCGCTTACTTTTACATTTGCAGAGAAAAGTGTCCATTACCCTTATGTTACTATCTGTTCTGCTGCCCCGTGAAATACTTTGCAATGGGTTCAGCTTATTCTCCTTAATCTAAGAGAGAGAGAGAATCAACTGTTCTGAGTTATCCTCACATTAGCTGACCCAGCTTCTAGCAGGCCATACCGCTGCTTCATTTTCAATCTCCAGAGAGGGTTGGGAATGATCTCCCCTCTTAAGATATTCTGGAGAGATCCCTGTCACAGCAAAGGAGATAATTCGGAACAAAACAGACCAGGAGCCTGACTTGCTGTATCAGACATTTTCTGTTCTGTTCCCTCCCTCTTTAATTCCTTTTAACGTTGTGCAGGACAAAAGGCGTCTCTGAAACATGAAAGGTCATTCACCACAGCTTCCCCTGTTTGCTGGTCTCAAGTGAAAAACTCGAGTCAGGCTTTCCTCGACGAATATTGCCCTGGACAAGGGAGAGGACGTGGCTCTGTGGAGCGCTCTGTGGAGCCACCACTTCGGAGTCTCCCTCCCGCGAAAGCCAATTCGCCAGGCAGGAGGAGTGGCAAAGGGCGAGCGCGAGGCTCCCGGGCACGCTCGCTCGCTCGCTCGCGCCTCTCCCCTCTTTTCCCCTCCTCGCCCTGCGCCCCTCCCTTCCCCGGCGGGAAGCAGAGCCGCCCGCCCGCCGGCCGCCGATTGGAAGTTCCTCGCCCAAGCTGCCGCGCGTCCTATTGGAGTCGGCTTTCCACATTTCATGCGGGCTTCAAAAATGGCCCTGGGCAGCCGGGGAGGGAAGAGAGGAAGGGAAGCGCTGGCTGGCCGAGACTAGCGAGCGCGGCGCCGGAGACAGTTTATCCCTCCCAGCGGAGTGTCACTCGGCCGGCCTTTCGGAGCGGAGGGGATGGTCGCCGATTTTTGGCCTGGCTTCGGTGCCGCTGGAATGGAGCCGTTTTTCTAACGGGGCCGCCTCCGTCCAGGGGCAAAGCGCGCCTCCTCAGGGCTAAGTCGGCTTATTCCGCGCGGCTGCCTTTCCTGCCGGAGATGCGGTGAGGAGGCAGGATGTCCGAAGCAGCTCTCGGGACAGCCCTCGGACGCGCTCGGCGCTGAAGGAGGAGGGCCAGCCGGAGCTTCTTCTGAGGCGCTCGCCTCACCTGCCCAAAGCCCTTCCTCCCCGTTCCCCATGTGGGATTCTCTCCGGGAGTCCTTCGACGGGCGTGAGCGCCGGAGCGCCAGGCGAGGGAGCACACCTGCCCATGGAGTTCCCGAACGGGACCGCCGTCCCGTAGCCGGAGCAGAGCGTGAACCCCGAGCAAGCCTGGCTCTCTCCCTCCCGCCTGTTTATTAGACCCCCCACGTCCCGCTGCCCCCCCTCCCCAAAAAAAACCCGTCCCCCCTCCTTCGGCAGCATGGTCTCTGCCCTGCGGTCGATCGGGTCTATCGCTCCCCTAGCAGGGCTGCTGCCATTCCTCGCCACCCTTTCGACGAGACTGTCGGGAGGAGATCACCGTGGGGGCAGTCGGAAAATACACTAATCGATCGTCCTCAGCGAGAATTTGCTCCCCCACACACACACACTCTCCCCCTCCCCCCCTTTTTTTTCTTTTAAAGAAGAAGATCGGGAGCCGTTTCGCAGAGACAGGTATTTCTGCTGCTCTTCCGCACCCTCTTCCCCCTCCCCACGTCTCCTCCTCCTCCTCCTTCTCCCCAAAGGACACTAGACGAGAACTTTTACAGGGTTTACTATGCAATTGCGACTGGTTTCTTGGCTCTTTATCACTTGGAACTTAATGGAATACGTTGGCGGCCAGGAGCAACCTTCCAGAGTCCGACGACAGGGAAGAAGTAAGTGCGCCTTTTGCCAGCGCCTCTCTCGAAGCGGGGCTGGACGTCTCGCTATTCCCAGCGGACGCATTTAGTCTTAAATAAAGATCGAAGCATTCTGACGCGACGGGTCCGCTGCTAGGATGTGTATTTAGGCTTCTTGTAGTGAAGAATCACTGTGAACGTGCAGTGTGGCCGCTGTGCCAGGTAAAGACACCTAGGATTGCAGCGCCTCTTTGCCGGGCAAAGCGATCCTATAAGTACACCGAAGCAAGTGTAGTGGTGGGATTTGATGTGGAGGGAGCGGTAGGAACCGAGACAGGTTTTCAGGAGACTTGCTTCCAAGTAAGTACGTTTATGAGTGTGCTGCCTGAGTCTTGTGAAATTAGTGGGACAAAGCCTACCAACTGCAGTACATCTGAAAAATGGAATTCGCGGTATGGTCTGCGAAGGAAAAAGCTCTTCTCGTCCTTTCTTTGTTCGTCAAAAGCTTAGAAACGACCCAAATGAAATTTGATTAACGAAAGCTTAAACCTCTTCCTTATGTATTAGTCTACCGCTTTCCTCTAGTCTAGCTGGTGTGTCAGTCGGGATCCGGGAAGCCTTACTGTGCCCCACATCCAATTATAGGATGTGTGGCTGATTAACTTCTGCTCCCGATGCAACGGAGCACTGGTGAGGCCCAGCTGGGATCCAGCAAGTGCCTGCTGATTCTTTTGCGGAGCTATTGAAACGAGGTCTGTCTTCCTTCCGAAGCTCCTAGTGGTAAACTGGTGTCCGATTTGTCAAATGGTTACGTGCTGTTGCCAGTAAAAACGAAAAGAGAAAGACAGATTACATTGGCTTTTCTTCAACTACAACACTGGAATGTTGAAATAAATGCCCTAAGAGAAGATTCTTGTGAAAAATCCACCTCGAGGCTGGAAGAAAGCAAGGATCATCCAATCTATTTCACATCTCTAAGGAAGGAGGATAACTGGTCGGTCTAAAGGTCACAAAAATATCCCAAATGAATATTGTACAACAAACGTAGTTGAGCCACAGCACATAATCATAATTGAGTACTACTGAGCTGTACAGTCTCAAAGTTTTCACTGAGAAATAAGTTCAACTTTGTCACTTGGAAATGTTTGTAGATCTGTGCCTGATTTCAATAGTATATTTTTATTTATATATCATAAGTACTGCTGGCTTAATTTTGGCTGGATCTTGCCTTGCTCCTACTCAGAAATATGCAGAGGCCTGGGAACATTGTAGAAACAATGATGAGCGCCCTGTTTCCAAACATAAGCTACATCTAACTTTGGTGTTTCGGTTTAGGATATCAGTAGATGGTGTTGTCTCATGGCTTCATTTCAAGGCAGTGGATGAGGCAGTCTCAGAACTCAATAAAATATATGACTTAAAAATGTGTCTTAATTGGTTTGTAGTGTTAAGTCAGGTGGAAGAAGAGGATTTAAAAAAGGTAAGTTCAGAAGAGCGGGACTCAGCTCGGTCTTGCTTTTCATTTTTTTGCAATATATTGAGAGAGAGTGTTCTTTCACTCATTATCATCCTCCATATCTGGTATATAGTACAGATTGAAAGTTATACAGCAGAGGGCTCCAGGTTGGAGAAGGCAGAATTACCTTTTTTCTATCTCTCTTGTGAACAACAGCGCCACTTTACAGAAAATAAAACAGAAAGCAAAAAAATGTCCATCTGGCCTAGTCCTCCCTCAAGATTTATATTTCTAAGAACTTTCTGAAGCCCTCTGGGGCCCCCCCCTTCATCTTCATGAGTATTTCTCCCCCTGCCTTCTGACACTATACTTGTGAAAGGGGCTGCTTATTTCCCTCTTGCTTAACGTTTCTATTCTGATAGGGAGAGGGAAATGTCAGAACACACAGCAGTCTGTATTCAGGGTTGTTTTTTTTAAAGTACACTGGGCTATTTCCTAGGTTTTGCCCAACCTTCCCTTTCCCCCACCATGGCATGCCTATCTCTTGAAAGGCTTCCTTTGTAGAAGTGGACTCTGGAAAATAAGGGCTGTCTGATTTCACTTGAAGGTTTCCTGGAAACATCACTTTTTGCAAGGGATCTTCAGACATTCTACAATCCAGTGAACTGAGAGAAGGAAAGGTAATCGGGCTTTGGCAAATCACCCAGGTGAGATTACCTTGGGCAACGTCCGCTCTTCTGCAGTCCAGCGAGCAAGGCTAGTCCCTAGATAGATTCGGCTTCAGAGTTTTTAGACTGAGTTGCTGAAAGGTCGCCAAATGGATGTGGAGGTTCTGCCCCTTTCTCAAACAAAAATAAAACAAATCATATCCTACAGGGTTAAATGTATCCGATGAAGATATTTAAGTATTTATATGCGGTTATCTGATTGCACGCTAGTAAATTCAGTCATCTGTCCAATAGGAAGGCTGAAATAAATCAACTTCTTCTGATTTCTCACTTGTTCCTGCTCTTAACAGTGGAATGGGGGAGTTTATTTTATACTTGCTTGTGGGTTGATTCTGAAAGATGTCCAAATTGGCAGCCAGAAATCAAACACTAGAGTCTACATTTGCAAGGCAAAGTTTTTATCTGCCGTTGTCTTACATACGGTGACTTGCATTGGTACCTTACTAGCATCCTCTAAAATTGCTGCGCTGATTGATTTCAGTGATATTTAGGTAACAGATCTCTATCACTGCCCATCAGTTAAGTTGGCATAGGATTACAGTTTCAGCTTATCCTTGCTTGCAATCAAAGATCAAGGCTTAATAGGAGGACATACAGGCGTAGCTTAGACACTGCAAAGATACCTATATATGTTTTCATTTATATCTCCCTGAGATTGAAAAAAAAAAATGAACCAAGAAATAGGTTCTTCAGGATTCATGAGGAAGAAAGATACAAAACCAAACTAGTTTCATTTTTCCATTTGCCCAAATGAACTGATAATTATTTAAGAGGGAGAAAGGAATTCCCTGGGCATTACCTACTCAATTCAATTTTCTCCAAGATCTTCCATCTCTCCCTGAATTTTCAGTTGTTTGCATGGAGCTCCAAAACTGTGAGAGGTGCGACCTCTGGTGATTGCTACAGAAATCCATGCAGTACCCATATACACAAGTCACTCTCCCCTTTGCAGATGTGGGCTTGCTCCCATTTGCAAGTGTGCTCAGAGGCTACAAGGATGAGGTGCTGCCTAGAATTCTGTGCAAGTATTTAAAAGGAGGAAATATCAAATCCAATTATTGTGTATATTTTGCTTCTACCGATGTTTTGCCTTCAGAAGCAACAATTACAGCCCTCAACTTGTATTTGAAGACAATGAACATTTGGGTAGATGAGATGATAATAAGATCAGCAGATTTTTAATCAGCATGTAAGATAATTGTTTATCATCTTTACAAACTAATCAGGCAACATAAAATTGTCCACTGTTGGACAAAGATTTGCTTTGAAAGCAGCTACTCCTGTTACTTGGGTTCAGAGCAAAGGGAAGAAAAGCATACAGTGAGAGTCAGGGTTGTAGTTTTGAAAGGTAACTTAGAAGAGATTCCATTTAAATTAATGGTGGTCGATGTCCAAAATTAATATTTATCACTCATCAGCTGCTGGTCTTTTCTAAATTCAGCAGCACTGCTAGTGAAACACAACAGTTTCGACATATAGAAATCCTGGAGTTGTGTGTCCTCTATTCTTTTTATTCTTCCATGTAGTATCTGCATCTGCAAGAATATTTGGACAAAGCATACTGGTGAGGAGAATGGAACCTGGGTATGTTTCAAAATTGGCTTTGAATTTAGGATGGGGTTTCTCTCTTTGTCCAATTGTAAGCCATCAGTCTTCCTGCATACTGTATATAATAGGTGAGTGCAGGAAGACAGGAAGAGAAAGAGAAATGCGCTCACTGTCCACCAGAGTGAGGAGGAAACTGGGGGTGGGGCCGGGCGTGGGCTGCACTGTCCCTTCACTGGACTTCTCCTAGTTTTTGCAAAACTTCCCAATAGAACACAATAACTGGATTTGATATTTCCTCCTTTTAAATTAGGCCAATTAAAAAACAACTTTTGAGTTTCAGACTCTGAGGCTTTGGCTTATGGGTGAAGAAACCAGAAAAATAACAAGACAAAAACAAGTTGTGGTGAAAAGACTGCTGGTATGTGGTCACATTTTCTTCTAGTGGGCAGACTTCATGAGAACCTTAAATTTCCTGTGCAAACCAAAAATGATATTTGGTAATGTTCTTTCCAGAAAACAATGTTCATGTAATTAAATAGTTTATTCATCATGAATAAATTAATGGAGTACATTTAAAATGAAAAAAAAATGTTTTTTTCTTTTTCTTAAACAGCACGATTTTCTTTTGTAATCAGCCTAATTCTGCTTTGCCCTGCATGAAAGAGAAGTGAAGTAATCACCTTACAGGCATACAGTATTCATATTTAACTTATAAAGTATTTTCCTGTCAGAAAGAAGACACTTATTATATCATTTCTGTAAAGTTTGCTGTATTAGGTTCATCTGAGGATCAGTTGAGGACTAACTTTGAGAAAAGTCAGTGATATAACTGCACTGTCAGCAGAAACGCACTTTTTGGCAGACAAAGCCAATATTTCAGCTGCAATTTGTTCAGATAACATATAGCAGGCAATAGAAAGATTTAAAGACGTTAGCGATGGAACATTCTGTGTTTTATTTGGGTAACATTTTGTAAGATTAACACAGTTTGAGAATTTAGAAGGATAATAGTGTAACAATGAAAGAGCCAAAACACATCTTTTCAGAAATATATTCCATTTAATTCAATAAGTCTTATTTTCTATCATTTTACACGGAGAAATAATAGTTATATGTTAAATAATTTGAAGAGACGCTCTGTGATAAAATCAGTCAATAAACAGCTTCTTCTGTTTTCTTACTAAGATAGGAATTAGATGAAAAATAAAGAAGCTCAAGAGACATATAACAGACATTTTCCCCAAATTTGTTAACCAACAAACAAACCAATACAGTACATAAAAACATTATAGTCTTGAAGTAAAATAATTAATGCAGCTGCTTTTTGTTTGTTGGTTTGCTGCTTTTGTGTGTCTGTGACCATGCATGTGTTAATTTACCTGGTCTTGAAACTGATTTTCACATATATTGTAGTAGAAGCATTAAGTAGGATCATTGTAGTAGAAGCATTAAGTAGGATGCAGAATCAGGCTTTGTTTTAGGCTATTATGTCTTTTGATATTTTGTCTTCTCCTTTTATAGGACATCACTCATGATATCTCATAGTTAAATGGATGGCTATTTTGGAGAAAAAGGAGGGGGGAAGCACCCCCCTCCCAACCTGTTATATATTATATTTCCAGCTGCTCCAACCCATCATTTTTGCTGTCATTCATTCCTTTATATCTCATTTTGTTTTGTTTACTTAATATTATTTACATTGTATATATCTATTTGCAGGCTTCTCATGTACACATTTTTAAAGATTGGTTAAAAACAGACATCCACTATGAATATATGAATATTTTTCATCATTTTTCCCCTCCCTTCTCTATAAATGTAAGAGCAACCTGGACAATTGGCCAGGACATTACTTGGTTTCTGCTGTACCTGGCCTAGAAATGTTTTTTTTTTAAAAAAGGCGACGGGGGGGGGGGCTTCTCTCCATGCTGGTAGTTATTTCAACAGCATAAATAAGGAAAAGAAACAAGACGTTTATAAGGAAAAGTGTCCCAAATAAATGTTCTTAGATTTGGGTAGGCAAAACAAATTCCACATTATTCTTCCTATCATAAGGAATCCTTCTCTAACATATCAGAACTGTAGTTCTGCACTATCAAGTTTCCTCTGTACTTGTGATCCTCAAGTGGGATGGGAAACCATGGCCTTTTTATGACTTATGGACTTCAACTCCCAGAATTCTGAAGTACACAAGTCATAAAAGGGCCGTGGTTCCCTACCCCTGATCTGTATGATTATGTATAGATTTTCCTAGCTATACAGGAAGTGACTTAATACCACAATGTTTTATTTTTTATTATTTATTTATTAGATTTATGTGCCACTCTAAGTGGCTTACAAACATTAAAACCAATAGATATAAAAATAATAAAACAATAATAAGTAATAAGTGATTAGAAGGAGGGGAGCACAAAGTACACAGGGTGAGGTGGGGGTCTTTTCTTAAGCACCCTCCCATTGGGGCCCCAGAGCCAGGTCTTCAGGCCTTATGGAAGATCAGAAGAGTGTGTATGGATCTTACCCCAGGGCATACAAAATGGTCCTCCAAAGGGTTGGAGCTGGGACTGGGTCAACTGAGATTTCAGTCTCGGTCATTGAGCAAAGCGGTTGTTAACATGACAGCTGTGTGACTGTTTCGTTCAATGACTGCAATCCTGGTGCGCCTGCTTGTGGTTGTGGTCATTAAGCAGATGGAACTGTCTGCAGAATTCAGCTTCCCTCTGTCTGCAGAAGGAAACTGCACTGGATCTTCAGGATCTGAGCTCCATTCTGCCAGAGAAGTTTGCCTTCATTCAGTGCATGGATTTGTTGTTATTATTTTTTTTTTGAAAAAGTTTTATTAATTTTATAATTATAAGCAAAAAAGAAAAAACAAATAGAATACCACTCAACTTAATACAATCTTTTACAGCTTTCTCCCATAGAAAACAAAACATACATTCTTTTAAAATACTTAATATAACTATGGGTGTTGCTCGGCAGCACCCCCTCCACCACATCCCCCTCTTTCTACCTCCCTACCTACTACTTCCATCCCCCCACCCTCTCTCTCCCTCCCTCACTCTCCACCCTCCTCTCCTACAACCTACCTACTTCCCTCCAATCCTTCACTCCTCAGTCTCCACCCCCTCCAGATGTGGTCCAGAGGTACTGCCCGAGCAACCCCTCTTATATCTATAAATATATTGTTCTTACATATTACCAATATTGCAGTTGAGTACACCATTACACCCCCCCCAACCCACCCACCCCTCGACTTCCCAAAGTGAATACAGGGTAAAACACAAGAAAACCCACTAAACTAAACAGAACTATTATATAAATTCTAATAAAAATTTAACTATATTTTCAATCCAACATATAAAAATTTAACTATATGGTAAGTACAATTTCTTAGATTGATATTTCCCTTGTATATACTCTATCCATTTTTTCCAGTCCAACATATATTTTTCATTTGAATGATCCTTCAGATATGCAGATATTTTGGCCATTTCTGCCAAATTTATGACTTTCAAAGTCCATTCTTCAATAGATGGTAATTCTGGCTTCTTCCAATATTGTCCCACCAACAGTCTTGCTGCTGTAATCAAGTTCAAAATTAAGTTCGTCTCTATGGTGGATTTGTTGTTATTATTGAAAACAGCAATTAATCAGTTTCTATGGGAGGGAGGGAGGGAGGGAGGGAGGGAGGAAGGAAGGAAGGAAGGAAGGAAGGAAAGAAGGAAGGAAAGAAGGAAGGAAAGAAGGAAGGAAAGAAGGAAGGAAGGAGCAGTTACAATCTTTTCAGAAAATCATTTGCTTGGATACTTTTTTTTTACTTTGTGAAACAAAACAACCAAGTCTAGACTTCTCCTTTTAGGAAAGGTTATTGGTAGAAAGGCAATGGAAAATTATCTCGTATCATTTCTCCTAATTTACTATTGATGCTACTGAGAACATTAGGCAGATATGACCTACTATCAGGAGAAATCTACTGACATTGTCTCTGAGAGAATATCAATCTCTCCAGCTTCCATAGCATCTCAATCAAACGATTGATATTTCCAAGGCCATGCATACACCATACATGTAAAATTAAAATAAAACACCCAACCCATCCTCATCACATATTCAGGAAAGCAACTGATGATCAATTTTCCTCCCATAAATAATACTGGGCAAGAGGAGAAAAGATGGCAGTGGCTCTATCAATCTCTGCCCTGAAACTGTCTTTCAATAAAAACTTTAATGGCAGTGTGGAAGAGCAGGCTGCAAAGAAAATAAAAAACAAGGTGAGACCAAAATATATAAAACAAAGCCAAAATAATTTGTATTATAGCTAGCATGCTAAAAAATGGAATAGATCCAAATTTAATTTTGTTCATGATCACATACATCCGCCATGTTTTCTTGGCAACAGCATGGAACTGTTTTTCCATTGCCTTCTTCTGGCATTTTTTTGACTTCTCAGTTCAGCCTGTAGCTTGGTAATTTCCTAGAGGTCTATGTTCCATAATTAATTAGGCCTGAACCCGTTGACCTTCTAAACCCATATAAGTTCCTAATAAGTTTTAAAAGGACAATAGAAGATAAAAACTTTTTAGGTGTGTCTTAGCAGATTTCTGTTCTGTTCCTTGTTTATTTATTTTCTTCCTATTTTAATAGATTTTCATATGAAAGATTAGTGCACCAGCTGGAAAGTAATTGTGGATTGGTTTTCATTTGCCACTATGAATTCAGGGCCACCTAACTATGAAGTTAAGACTAGACTGGAAGAATCCCAAGGACAACTAGATGACAGCAAAGAGATACAATAACAGGATTTCTAGATACTTAAGTACCAAATGATTGTCATAGATTATTTCTTTACTATATTCTGATCATTTTCTTTCCTTTTCCTTTTTTTAACTTGGCACCACTGTCTCTTAACATTTGCTTCTCTCTAAGATCACTTCCTTTTCATTTATGACTTCATCATAAGACCTACACAAAAACTTTAGGACTTGAGAGAATTCATGCCTGAAGGAGACAGGGGAAACAAAAACTAAACAACAAAAGGAAAAATCTGATTCTTATATGTTGACAGATTTTTACATTTTCCCTAGCTTTTATACCTATTGTCAGGAGCATTTTATAGTGAAGTCAGAGCAACTATGTCTCAACTGTAAAATCCTGACCCCCAAGAAATGGCCATAAATAAATATATAAAACTCCAACTCTTTGCTGCCATCTTATGGTCATCCAGATTTTTGCAACCAGATCTGATAGTACTTACTTTAAGTACTCAGTCTTTTTTTATATATATATAAATTTTTTATTATTAGATATATATTTGTACATGTAAACAAAGAAAAAATTCAAGTTAAATGCTATTCAGCTTAATACAATCATTTTAAACTTGTAAACATTCTTCACTCCGTATATCAAGATTTAACTATAAGCCAGATACATTTTCTTTGACTGGTGTTTCTCTTGTATGTAGTCTATCCAATGTTTCCAGTCCCACATATATTTTTCATTTGAATGATCCTTCAAATATGCAGATATTTTAGCCATTTCTGCCATATTTATGACTTTCAAAGTCCATTCTTCAATAGATGATGTTTCTGGTTTCTTCCAGTATTGTCCCACCAACAGTCTCGCTGCTGTGATCAAGTTCAAAATTAAGTTCGTCACTATGGTGGTACAGTCTTTTATGATCCCTAACAAAAACAACTGAGGTAGAAATTCAATACGCTTTTTCAAAATGGTTTGAAGTACCCACCATATTTTTCTCCAGAAAGCTTTAATTTTTCTACATGTCCACCATACATGAAAATATGTAGCCTCCATACTTTCACATCTCCAACATTTAGGTTGGATGTCAGGGTAGATATATGATAGTTTTTTCGGATCTAGATGCCACCTATAAAACATTTTATAAAAGTTCTCTCTTAAATGTTGCGCTTGCGTAAATTTTACATTTTTCACCCAAATTCTCTCCCACGTTTCCATCATGATAGGTTCTTGAGCTAGTTATTATCAAAATAAAATCAGAAGAAACAAAAAAAATGCCCATTTTTAGTGTGACTAGCAACTAAAAAAATATTTCTAGCTTGGTTACTGAACACTTGAAAAACAACTGATCATAGCTGATGATAAAATTGTAGTCAGAAGAATGTTTCAGAGCTGGGAAGGGTTAATATTTTCTTTTAAGCAGTGACACATCTCCTCAAATGTATTCCTGATTTAAAACATTAACATTAATAATATTTATAATAACTAAAATCTGTAAGCCAATTAAATGGATTTTACCTGGTGTTGATAACATAATACAGGTACCTGTTGAGTCTCTATGGAGAATGCATTCCAAAAACAGAGCACCAACTCTAGAATAACCTTATTATGGTTTACCATCTACTTCTGAAAATAGGTTCCCCCCCAATGTGCCATGAAAGTTAATGTCTTAGCAGTTGTGTGTATAAGCAATGCTACCTGAATCTATATAGCAACACAGTGTAAACATTTTCCAGCCTTGCTTACCATAAGGATTGAATGTGATTCAAAACAAACAAAAATAAAGATAAAAAATGTGGATGAAATCTGAGATGTCATACGATAAGTCGCCACTGACTTCCTGTAAAAATTCTCCTTATTTTTTAAAAAATAATATGAAGCCTATTGTTTCTTGCCACAACAGGCTAGCATAATTAACTATCAAGTGAATTTAATGAGTTCAATAATTATCCATTCAAGTGCTAATTCACACTTAACAGTCCTGGTCTGTGAATTCTTATATTCACCTTCAGGTTAAAGTCCACCTCAGCTATGGAAGCTCATTGCCTGATTTTGGGCTTGTCACTCGGGCTGTCTTGTGTGGACGTTGAGTAACATAGATCGATCTGCAACTTCTTAAACAAAGCACTAATTTTCCAGTTGGAAAAATGAAGTCACATAATCTCAGAGGAGTGATGATGATAGAACAGTTGCTTTAAGCAGTTCAGGGCAATACTATTTTGCTTTCAAATCAGAAGTAACTTTATCTACCACCTTCTTTCAGACCAACATACCCCAGAGGATGATTGTTGTGAGAGTAAAATGATGTAGGCCATCTTGAGCTCTTGGAAGAAAAGTAGAATATAAAATTAAACATGAATAAATAAACCTTATCCAATATATACAGAAAGGGAGAAAGACAGACTGATTCACTCATAAAACAGAATGTTTCTCAAAAAGATTGCCTTTTTCTTTCCGATGACTACAATAACATCACTTTTGTCATGACAGGCCTATAATTTATTGAGAATTAAAAACTAGCTCTATTAAGAATTTGAAGTTTAGGCACTATTCATATAGCTAAACATATCTGACGTTACCTGGCAACACCAGATTCTGTTATACTTTGGAGAATATTTGAACTGAATCCACATATAAATCACAAATGTAGAATAACTAGCTAATGTAAAAACACCTGCATTGCATCTCTGAATCCCTTTGCACAAATTTAAGCTGGAAAACCATGACACTTTAATGTAGTTTATGAAATTTATGTGTGTTATCAGCATATTCACTGAACCAACACAATTTATTGAAGAACATGATATTTGATTCCTATCAGCTCTATTGGTCAGAAGAAAGAAAATTAACTATATTCCATGAAGCAAATCTCCCACATAGCAACAGTAAACATTAGTCTATTGCTTCTTCATCAAAGGTACAAATGTCAGAATCTGCAAATATTTTATGACTTGCATTACTCCACCTTGACATTGTTATAATTCATCCATAACATTTTCTCTCATTCCTAAGTTAATGCTTGAAAAAGTTGACTCAACCCTAAAATTATTTAAAAATAGACCGTTTAGGTTCATGGAGATTATTGATACAATGTTATAATACCATAGTTGTCTGCTTAAAGTAAAACAACTGAATCAATAAAATGTTCAAGAAAACTTGTAGAGGATTGCAATATTATGTTGCCAATCTATGCCTGTTTCTCTTTATTAGCTTAACATGCTGCTTCAATCACCAGGCGACACTGAGCAGTTCAAAAACCTTATTCAATAACACAACTTTTAAAATGATAAAACTATAATAATAATGACAAAGCAGAAGGAATATCCAACATGCATTCCCATATCAGAAGGAACCAACCTATCCCTCATATACCTAAAAGTTCCTGAAAGAGATTTTTCATGGTTTTACAGAATTACAGAGTAACAGAGTTGTAAAGGATTTAGAAGTCTTCTAGTCCTCAGCAGGAGACCCTATGCCATTCTGGACAAATGGCTATCCGATCTCTTCTTCAAAACCTCCAGTGGTAGTGTACCTACAACTTTTGGAGGCAAGCCATTGCATTGATTAATTGTTCTCACTGACAGGAAAGAGATTGGATCTCTCTTTGTTAAGTTTCCATTTCTTGTCTACTCTCAGGTGCTTTGCAGAATAGGTTAACCACCTCTTTTTGTGATAATCCCCCAAATATTGGCAGACTACTATCATGTCAACCCTACTTGCCTGAACCGTGAGATGGGCAGCAAATAAATTTGATAAATAAATCTCTTCATTAAACTAGACATTCCCAGTTCCTGTAACCATTCATCATACAGTTTAGCCTCCAGTCCCCTAATCGTCTTTGTTGCTCTTCTCTGCACTCTTATGGAACCTCAGATGAATAGGGAACAGTAATATTTCCTAGGGTTGCTATTCTAAAAAGGGGGGAATATAACAAAGAATGTGTTTTGCTAAAGTCTCTGTATATGACAGTCTCTAAGAGTAGAGACACAGATTTATCAATTAGGCAAAGGTTACTGTGAGAAGAAAGCAGCAAAAAGCTGACAACCAACAGGAATGAACTGTAACTAGCACAGCTCTCAAAGTAATTGTTTTCCATGGTAAACTGACTAGTATTCATAAGTAGATAAACCATTCTGGATTCACTGCAGATTGTAATGCCGTTCAAGGGCAGTCCCATGTAGGGGGTGCTGCCGTAGCCCGGATCAAGGCATGAATGACTAAGAGTAGGGTCTCCTAATTCAGAAAAGGCTGTTAATTGGTGTATAACAGCGGTTCTTAACCTATGGGTTGTGATCCCATTTGGGGTCGAACGACCATTTCATGGGGGTCGCCAAACACCGCAGTCCACCATTTTTTCCCCTTTTCCCCTCGGCCGGCGCAGGGGGCAGCACCGTGCATGCGCGGGGTAGCACCATGCATGCACGATGCAGGCCGTCGCGCATGCACGATGCGGGCCGTCGCGCATGCACGATGCGGGCCGTCGTGCCGCGCATGCACGGCGCAGGTCAGGGTCGCGGCCTGAAAAAGGTTGAGAACCGCTGGTGTATAAGATGAAACTGTGTAAAGACACTTCTAGGCACACCTGTACTTGAACAGAAACTAAGAGTCCAGGAACAGCACCAGATTATGGAGCAGTTCTCCCTAACGCTATCTGTGACAAAGATGGGATATCACTAGAAACAGAGATCTTCCAAACTCAGCCTTCTGTGCTAAGACTGAATGTGAGCCTGTTTGCCTCATGTGGATTCTAACAGCTTCCAAGCCTATGACAGAACCTTATTTGCATTTTCTTTTTTTTTTTTTTTAATAATTTTTTTATTAAAATTTTTTATAAAAAACTTTTAACAATTATAACATAGTAACCTATTAACTCAACTGAAAACAAACAAATTACATAATAAAAATAAACAATACAAAGAACTGCTCGGAACCCCCCTCCAGAACACCCTCCACCAGCCCACTCCTCTTGTATTTTCGCTCCTCCTCCTCGCCATCCAAAACACTAGCTACAATTCTACCGAGCATCCTACAAAAATTATCTAATCCCTAAGCCCCCAACTACAGTTGAGAAACATAAGCTAACGTATATTATCTCCCTCCCCCCTCCCCCCCCCCCCGACTTCCCAGAATGAATACAGGGTAAAAACACAAGAAACCTCACTAAACTACTATATTAAACTATTTAACTATATATCAAATCTAATTCTTTCAACTGATATTTCTTTTGCATATAATCAATCCATTTCTTCCAGTCCATCAAAAACGTTTCATTTGAGTGGTTCTTCAGGTATGCCGAAATCTTGGCCATCTCCACAAGATGGGTAACTTTTAATGTCCATTCTTCAATAGATGGTATTTCAGATGACTTCCAATATTGTCCCACCAACAGTCTTGCAGCAGTAATCAAGTTCAAAATCAACTTAGTCTCTGTGGTGGAACAGTCCTTTGTAATACCCAACAAAAACAACTGTGGTACAAACTCAATACGCTTTTTCAAAATATTTTGAAGAATCCACCATATTTTTATCCAAGAAGCCTTAATTTTTTTGCAAGACCACCAAATGTGAAAGTAAGTAGCGTATGGACCCTTATTTGCATTTTCTGTTGTGCCTGGATTCAAGATGAATCCTGACAGATGTTACTAAGTATGAGGGGATTCTGCCCAAATGAACACTCCTTTACCTGTGTGCTCTTTGTTGCATTTAGGCTACCTTGCTGTAACTCTACTTCTCCTCTTTTTTTTTTTTTAACCATTGCCTGATTGCCAAGCATCAGTTGGCCTGCTCTGTAAAAATCCTATATCATTCAAAGCTGTAGTAGCTACATAAAATTTTTATGAAAAGAATTTAAGGTATGAGTAACAGAGAATTATTCAAATACTGTTTTTGGAACATGGGGTAAATGAGGACTCTGATAGTGAGGGTGTTTATTTGTATTTTGTGGCTTTTGTAGTGTAAATACTGAAAAGATAGTTTATAATTAATTCAATTGCATATCATTGACATTTAGACAAATTACATGCAGTTGATACAAATGTGACAAGGTGGCAGTTATAGTATATCCTGTTGGTTCCTGCCTCAAAGATTGTTTGGAAATACTCCAAGTTTGCAGGGCTCTTGGATTATGTCCTAAAGTATCCCCGTGATTATTTGGAAAGAAATCTGTTTATGTTTAACTGGGCTTACTGTGAGAACACCCAAAAGTAAACTTGTCTAGAACTATAGTGTTGATTTCACAAGAACTCTAGAATTGAAGTATTGTGGGGTTTTTTAAAGTATCAGAATAAAAGAAGAGAAATATAATTGACTTGTTAAATGAAATCTACAATTTCAGTGGAAAAAGGATTAAAAATCCCTCATATTTATTTTTACTATAGCAATGCTTCTAAGCTGCTTCTGAAAGCAGGACATTCTTACATTAGATGACTATATAAGGATACATATTAGGAAGTATTGCTTGAACTGAAGCCATAAAATCCAGATAGGTTGCAAAAGCCAACACTGTGTTGGTTCATATTATTCAAGCCTTTTTTTTAAAAGAGCATTTGTTTAGGAACTCACACATAAAGTGGGAGTGGTTGTGGTAATAGATTAACATTGACAAAAATCATATTGTAACCAAGAGTTGAAGAAATATGGATCCTCTAATGATCCATTAATTTACAGAACTCTCAGAATCCTGAACATTTCATTTTTAACAAACCTTTTTATACCTCAAATGCTAATACAGTAAATTTGCTATTCTTATTTCAATAAAGTGCTGCCATTACGTGTGTATAGTCAGAGCTATGATTTTCCCAGTAATAATGTATGGTTGTGAGAACTGGATAGTGAAGTCTGACGTGTCCATGAGGTTATATAGAGTTGGACATGACTTAATGATTGAACAACAAATCCTGAATAGATGACATATACACAGAAAATCAACACAAGAGCAATGACAGAGGAAGGAGAAATAGAAATGGGATTAATAGGGAAACTATTTGCCATTGTTTCAGTTGCACAGATTTAGGGAATATCTGCACCACTAAGTTTTCCCCATTGGGAGGGGGTCCACCAATAATTTCTACTTGCCCCAGCCCATTCAGAGTGGGCTGAAAGTCATGTTTCCAGTTCTGATTACTTCAAGTATTGCTGTCTAGCTGGCCTACTGTAAGCTTTTTATTATTTATGTATAGGGTCATCTATCTAATGATTCTAGGCAGCTCACAACCTCCATCAAAACATAGCTAAAAACAAAAATACACTTCCCCACAGACACCAGACCGAACAGCCACTCAGCTCAACTTTCATCCTAGCTATACCAATGCTTGGGGGAAGAGCTGAGTCTTCACAACCCTCCAGAATGCTAAAAGCATAGAGAGCCCTCGGATCTCAGGTGGAAGGCTGTCCCAAAGGGCTGGAGTGGCCACCTAGAAGGCACATCCCAAGATTCAGGAATTTTTTATTTTGGAATAGGCTAATCCCTGCACTTTTATTGCCTATTGGGCTGAGATAGAAGTGCTCATCATGATTTTCCAAGCTTTTCTTTCTTACAGCTTCAGTTAGAGGTCTTGTCATTAGCATAAGGATTATCATGTTTATCTAGCCCATAAAATATATTTGTGACAAAGAGGCACTTTGCAAATTTCTATCTTGTGCATTAATTGTGATCTTTCCTGGAAGAGGAGGGTATGTTCACTTCCACTTTCACCTTCATCACCCCTCAACTGAAAGTGGGACTGCCCTTGAAGAATATTTGGAAGCTATAGCTGGACCAGAATGTGTTGACTCAGATAGTTATGAGTGCCCTTCCATATAAAAACCTCTACTTCAAGAACTGTTTTGGTTGCCAGTTGGCTTCAAGGAGCTGGTAATCATCTTTAAAACTCTTCATGGTTCAGGATCTGGATATTTGCTGGTCTGCCTTCTCGCAGTGACATCTGTCCATCGGGCATTAGCAACTCAGAACTAAATCTATCTAAAATTAAGTTCTGCTGAATTACCTAATTTTAATATAGATAATAAAAACTAAATTTCATTGAAGTTCATCATGATTGTTCTCCATGCTGGAAATTGATTGCCACTGGAATTTAACAAGTGGTCCATTTTGTTTTTCACTTCAGTAGATATCACTAAAGTGGAATTTTGGAATAGTCTAAAATTAATATGCACCAACCAACATGAAAATGTATAATATTAACACTTAAACAACAAAGGAAATACCCGAAGCCCCAGGAGAAACGAGCTGTAGGGGCCTCTGTTACTTTCACAAATCTAAGCGACTCTCCCTAAGATATTTTTACTGTTGTCTAAAGTACAATTGCTTTTTGCTTTTTCTTAAGCCATAAATATATTCCTCATGCTGTAAATAAGTGGTTTAAAAGCATCATAAAATTAATATATAAGAATAAATCTTAACAACCTAGTGTCAGGTCAGAAGTATAAATCTTATCTAATTTGCTAGGTCAGAAGGGAAACATACTTTTTAGTGAAAAAATAGCAAGCATGTTCCAGACTCTCTCCCTCCCTCCCTCCCTCCCTCCCTCCCCCCCCCCTCTCTCTGTCTCTCTCTCTCTCTCTCAAAATACAGTATGCTGTTGCCAATAAGATTATTTAAATGGTCTCCATTTAGAATTTCTAAAAGAAAAATAAACATGTGGAATAGAATTAATTTATAAAACTCTCTAAGATTTATCTTGGCAGAATTCTTTTCAGCAGTGAGATTTTTCTCTCCCTTGCTTTCTTCCAGGCATACACATTTATTTTAATCTCTCTCTTCTCATAAAATGGACACATTATTTAACTATAATAGAGCAACAGTAAATTATTTTAGACCTACCGTAATAGGAGAAGCCATAGTTTTTCAATGCAGAAAGCTCTCATTTCATTTGAAATGGAATTTGCTACCACAAGGAGTCCCACCCAGACCAATCTTCATTGATTTCAGTAAGCTTTGAAATTGGATTCATGCTTTCATCTTTCCAAGAAATCATTACAAGGCTTGAATAACATTAAGCCCATATTGAAGAGTTTTGTGGGATCTGCAAATGGGTCAGTTGCACTGCTACACCTTCTCGTCTTCCCACCTATGAAATTCTTGCCACATGGAATATGTCCAGAGTTTATTTCTTGTATTGCAATTGGCATTCCAACATAAACCCAAAATATGACATGGGAAGAACTGTCTATATTTCTCCTCACATTCAAAACTCTATTCAAAGTCAATCAATCTACATGTCTGTGTCTATAGGATTATTCAGATACTTCAAATGGCAAATCTTAAACCCCTATTTTGAAGTTTGTGTTCTAGTCTGATGTATCACAGTACAAACATACCCATTATGCTGTTTTCTTTTAAGGTAAAGTAACATTATACAAAGTACAGAAAAGGTCTGTGAAATAGTAAACAAAGAAATTAAGTCACACAGTAGGAGAAAGAAAATGTAGTAGAGATAAAACTAAAACAAATTCATTGCATTTCCCTGTAATTTTTATATTTGCAAACTGTACTTCTTTCCACTAGGCCCACACACTTCATACATTTCATACATTTTCATTTTAATTTCTGTTTTTTTAGAGGATCTTATCAATTCCATCCAGCCATGACTTTCTTAGTATTCTCCTTAACTTATTGGCTTGTCTTTCATATACTTATTTTGTGGTTCAGTCCACATTTATGATCAAATCACCACAATATACATTCTTTTATTTACATCACTATCTTTGTTCCAATGTTCATAACTTCATCTACCTATTGTAGTCTTTCCTCATCTCAGAATAACTTCTAGAAGTTCACCCCATTTTTCCTATTATACATCTACTTTGATCTGATACATTAATTTTCAGATCCATACTTCCTGTTGTATCATAGAATCTATCTGACATTTTTTTTCAAATTATTTGGATTTTCAGTTTACAGTATTGAATCGTTTCCATAAGTCAATAATCAACATACCTCTAAAGTCATTACAAGCACTAATTAGACATTTATAAATAAATATTTTAAATATCCAAGGAGATGTTAAATATCTTTGTTTTAATCTCTGCTCAGTTCACTATTCCATTTATTCTCATGCATCGTTTACAGCCATCATGAATTGTTCTTATCATATACAACAGACCTTTTATTACATACTCATGGAAAATATTTCAAAACATACTTCTTCACTTTATTATATGCTTTCTCTAAATCAACAAACATACAATAATAATTCTTTCTTTCATTCATACATTTCTCAATGACCTACTTAAGAGCAAAACTCTGCACATTCGTTACTGGCATAAACCTTCATTGTACATCCCAATATTTTCTTATTGTCGCCTCTTGTAGCTTTTCAACTAGAATTCATCCAAACATTTTTTCTGGTCTGCTTAACAAAATAATCACTCTGTAAGTTTTGCCCTGAAACTTGCTTCCATTCCTTACAGGGAATAGCATTCTTCCAATAGTCAGAAACAGATACTGACTTCACACACATGTTAAATAAGTCACACAGCACTTAAGAAAACCACAATCATAACACTTCTCCAATTACACACTCTACACCTGCAGTCCAGTCATTTTTAAAACACTCACTGCATTTATTATTTGTTTTTTGTCCTTTTTTCTTTTGACAGTAAAACTTCCTTCAATTTTATTCTTAACATAGCACTATCATTCCTATCCTCCTCTCTAAAATATATTTCCAGCGTTCTCTCACTTCAGTTTTATTCCAAATGACTTAATCCCTTTTATTTTTAATCCCATTTACTTTTACAGAGGCTTTTTGGCTAGCCCTCCTCACCTAATTTCAAAACTACCTTTATTTCCATTAAAACATCATGCATTTTCTCTATCTCCTTTAATCCTTTTCTTCCTTCCTTTGAATACATTCTTGGACGCTATCATTCATCCTCATGTTGATGGTAATTATTCTCTTATAATCATATTTTTCCTATTCACAGCCTTTTTCATTTCCTTATTTCATCCAGCACCTTTTTTCATTCTTCCCAGTCTAACTCCATGCCTTTCTATGTTTTGCTGTGGTCAAACTAGGCTCACCTAAAACAATCAGATGACTTTGAAGATTCAACTTAAAGTTCCTTTCCCTCTGACTACTCAGGGCCAATTTAGTTTGCAGTAAAGGTTTTCTTACAGAGGCACTAAGCAGTTTCTATGTATGTGGAGAGGGGCATCTCATAGGTTTGATACTGAATGCAGTTCATATGTTTATGGAAGGGAGCAAAGACCTTCTTATCCTCTGATTCTTCATTCTTGTTGTTTTTTACTTCTTTCTTTTTCTTCCATGTTAAGTCTTTTTTAAGTACTGATCTACTGATTTAATGTCATATTACACATTCAGGACCTCTCATTAACCTTGTATTCACTAATTTTCTCAATATTTCATTATGACAAAAATCAAGCTTTTAGATTTACATTCAAGTAGACTTATACTCGCATCATATTTTCAAAACATCCATTTTCAAAGCAGATGCTCACCAATCACCATTTATGCTTGAATCTCTTAGTGGTCCAGTCATTTTTTCTATATCTCTGATCTTATTCCCATACATTAATTCATGTCATTTAACAGTATTTTCCCACTCGTGGATCACGTTAATTCAGAATATTTATCATTTTTCCACTCAAAACTCATTTCTGATCATTTCATTATGGTCATTCATGGAATATAACATACAACTAACATTAGCCTGTGGATTCCTACTTTCAAACACCCACAACAACTACTTAAGATAGCCCAATCTCATTTCATTCAAAATTAAATGTCCACTGTCACAAACTAACATGTATTTATCAACTCCATTCCCAAGAATCAGTCCACTTTCATTCAGTTTGATTACACCATTCCCTGTCTCTTAATTATACAGTCACCCAGTGTAACTATTTTTATTTATTTCATTTTTGTTATTTAATTGCTCTTTATCATGTACTCTTCATGCTCAAATCACAATCTCTCATATGTTGTGGTTGCCAGCTGATGGGCCCTGCTGTCTGTCATGATTGTTGAAGCATTCACAGAACATTTTTTTTTTTTTAGAAAAAACAGATTTGAATGAAAAGAGAATTCAATAAGCTGATTTCACTGAAGCTTATTTCTCAATAAACAAATATGACGTTGTGCCTTCTTGGGATGTTGAAATCACTGCCAAAGTTTATTGAGCAAAAGTCAAGACAATTAGATATGTATCTACTTGAACCCACCAAACTAAACAAAGCCATATATGGTGGATCCCATGGACTTGCTAAAGGCCTTTGCTTAGGTTTTCTGTCTGGGGCTTTAAAAATAAGTGAGAGTGTCAATATGTATCTAAAAAAACCATAATACACAGTGGACTGTTTTCAGTTCAGTGGGTCTGACTGTTCAATTTCTGTAATAAAGCTAAATGGTTGCATTAAGTCTTATTTCTTTCACAAATAAGCAACATAAAAAAATCTTGAAATAGAATTACAGGATTTTGTGGTATGTACAGGAATAAGAAAAGAAGGTTTAAACTAAAAAATGTCCCTACTATTATTTCTGTGTGGCTTTTATAAAAAAAACTGTGCGTAACAAAAACTTAGAAGGCTGTAAGAGAAACTTGCTACTGGTATTTCCTAATGCAAATGGTATGAATTGAATGACTCCCCTATAGTTTGAGAACCGACGAGAAAATATGTAACATTTAACAATGGAAGTTGTTAAATTTTTAACCAAGTATTTCAGCTTAGCTTTTGGTTACAAATCACAGTCAGTGATTTCATAACGCTTTCCTAATATTGCATTTTTTTACATTGGGCAAATAATGAATGACATCTGTAAAGTCAACTCAAGCAAGAGCTAATAACAATTGATATAGACCTTTATATATATATTTAGAAATGATCACTAAAAGAAACACAGAAATGCTTATTTCCCCTGCATTATTTAGTTCAGGTTGCACGTATGAATCTATAACCAATGTCTTGTTTTAAACATAGTTTATGAGCAATCATCTGTTCACATTCAATGTGTAAGATATAAAGCATGTTTTACAAGGCAACAGTAGCTCAATTCATATATAACGTAAAGGCAAAACTAGTCAATTCGTACTTTGGCTTGGCATAGACAGGGGCAAAAGCTTTGTATTACCTGATCATTTTATAAATAAATAAACAGAAACTGCCACGCTGCAAAACAACTGTATTTACTTGCAGAAATACCTTTAGTCCTATGCAGCTCTTACTGAGAGCATCTGAAGAAGCTAATTCATTTGGTGGTAGATGGGTGTTTGTAATTAACTATAACCACCAGGACAACACTTTTGCTAGTGTGTTGATCACATGTACACTACGTTGCAGATCTGCCTCAAAACTATTGCATATCCTTGGCATAACATGAGGTATGGATGCACTCATACTCTTAACATCTGAGAGGCTCTAACATGTGACAGGAAACTGTGGTTTGCCAGTATATAATTCTGCCTTTTGAAGACCAGACCAACATCCTTTTCCTTACTCCATTCTTTTTCCATGCCTTGGACGATGATTGCATCTGCTTCTGATCTGAAACCAGGAGTAAGCAATTTTTTCTGACAAGGGTGCACAGATTGCATTGCTGGTAATGTGAGAGCATCAGGGTGAATATATTCCTCTTTGGGGCTTTCAGGTTTTGTGGGTGTTTTTTTCAATAATGTCTTTAAGCTCTGCAAGGCTCAAGGAGAAAATTGGATTTATTTTGGATTTTCAAGGACCTAAATTCTAAATTGGGTTAGATCAGGGGTGATCTAAATTAGTGGGTGTGGCCTATTGGGTGGGTGTGGCCAGCTCTACATTGTTCACATCAAGGGTGCCTATGGGGGCCTGGGCAGGAGTGGGACAGATCTGAGGGTCTCTGGCAGAAGGGGGTGGGACCAGGGCAAGTGCCAAGGCATGGTCCACTGGAGGAGCCTCACTGTTCCTCTCAGGCCATGTGGGGGGGGCTTATGGAGCTAAGACTAAATGCATTTCAGCATAGATGGCCACCACAAAATTGTACATTGGCTCCGGGCTGTCTTGGGCCAGGGCCAAGGCAGAGGGGGCCGTTCCCTCAATGTTTCCAGGATGGCTTTGTGGGCCACATGAAACCACTTCGCGGGCTGCATCCGGTCCCCAGGCCTTGTGTTTGACATGTCTGGGTTAGATAATCTGAGGGGTCATTGGAAATTTAGAGTTCTGTTTCATGAGAATCAGTTTCTCTTTCCATCTATCAAATTGTTTATTAAATTGGAATTTTCAAAGTAGTTCATAATTGCTACAGAAAAGGAATGTTGTGAATTCCATATTCAAGCACTTGGGAATATCCAACAGGTAGTATATACAGGATAGAAGTAATAGATTAATTAGGCATCTGTTGTAGTAACATTATTATTTCTTGGAAGCAGCTGAAAGAGTTATAGAAAGAGGAACAAAGAAACCAGGTGGAAAAACCTTAACAGTATCATGAAATCAGACCTAAACCATTCTTTCTGCAGTGCCATGGTGGATGTTTTTCCTCATTGGTTAATGTCATGCTGACAGGATACAGTACAGCCAGACATACCGGTAGTACAGCCAGTAGTACAGTAGTTCAGTAGTACAGCCTATTATAAGCGGTATACTCACGAATCAAGAGGATGCCATTCAACATTGACCTTGAATGGATACAAACTAAAGATTAGCAAATGGGAAAAAGATTTTTTTTATGACAGCATTGTGTGATGCTGATCAAGGTTGGGTAGATAGCACCTCAATAGCCAATTTAAACACTCTTCCCAGTAACGTAAGGACAGAGAGCAAAACCACTCGTTAGGAACATTGGCATGGTTCTTAATTAACCAGGTATAGAGATATTGTATGTGTATTCTGTCTATTAAAAACAAGACAGGTTGGTACAATCTAACTAATTAATCTGCTTTTTCACAATGTGCAGCTGCCAAACTTGTCTGAATCAGAACTTACTAACTAAAATCTCATTGTTGATTTTATAATCCTTTCCATTTCTGCATAGAAGATTACAGTCTGATTGAATTTGGGGGACAGATAACTGTTAAAAGTATACACAGGGGTGCTATTTATTTATTTATTAAATTTATATAGCGACCTCTCTTGCCAAAATGACATTTTGTGCAGAACATAGCTCTATTTTGTGAGCTTTTCATTCAAATAAGCCCCAAGATACATTGACTTAATAAAATACCTTTATCCTAGCCTCCTTGTGCATATATGTATGTGTGGATGCACATAACTTTGCCAAAATGAATTCCTATAAATTTTAGAAGAACAAGGAGGAATGTATGGAGGGGGAAAAGAACTGTTCATTCATTCTGTAGACAGAAATTTCTTCTCAGTTTATTTATATGAAATATTCTTGGATGGAAAGCAAACCACTGGCGGCTCATGTGGCTGATCTGGAGGTTATTTCTGTTGTGCCAAAGAAATTAATAGACTGAATAAATTTTGCATCCTTCCATGGTGGATTTCTCTTAATCTTGAAACAGTTTCTCAACAAATTCAGGATGCATTGGGGGGGGAATATAATTTTCATACTCAATGAATTTAGTATATTCTCTTTAATATAGAACTGCATGTGGAATATTCATTTTTTTCATAATATTGAATATTTTCAGTTAAGGATATATTTTTTTATGGACCCATACAATATTGTAGATTCTTAGAACATAGAATCATGGGCAGGAAGAGACCTGCTCAGGGCAGGAGACCTTATACCACCTGGACAAATGGCTATCCAGTCTGTTTTTGAAAACCTCCAGTGATACAGCACCCACAACTTTAAGAGGCAAGCTATTCCATTAATTAATTATTCTCACTGTAAGAAAAATTCTCCTTACTTCTAGGTTAGATCTGTCTTCAACAAGCTTCCAGCCATTACTTCTTGTCCTGTCCTCTGTTGCTTTGGATAAGTCTCTGTTTATCCTTCAGACCCTTCATCATATTTGTTGCTCTTCTCTGCATACTTTCTAGGGCAGCGGTTCTCAACCTTTTTCAGTCCGCGGCCCCGAACCGTGCCGCGCATGTGCGGCGCGATGGCCCGCATTGTGCATGCACGGTGCTACCCCACGCATGCGCGGTGCTGCCCCTGCGCCGGCCGAGGAAAAGGGGGAAAAATGGCAGACTGCGTTGTTTGGCGACCCCCGTGAAATGGTCGTTCGACCCCAAATGGGGTCGCGACCCACAGGTTGAGAACCGCTGTTCTAGGGTCTCAGAGTCTTTTTTGTATTGTGGTAACCAGAACTGTATTCCAAATGTAGCCTCACTAGTGTAACATAAAATGGCATTATTACTTCTCATGACCTTGATGTTATCTCTCTGTTGATGTAGCCCTGGGCTGCATTGGCTTTTTTGGCAGCTGCAGCACACTGCTGGCTCATACTTAAGTGGTGGTCCAGTAGAACATCTAGAGCTCTCTATCACAGTTACTACTGTTGAGTCAGGGTACCACCTATTTTTTCCCCTATCCATTTGGTTTTTCCTGCCTTAAGTGAAGGAGCTTACTTTTATCACTGGTGAACTGCAAATTGTTGGACAGGGCCCAATGCTCAAGTCTGTCAAGAGCCGTCTGAATCTTCAGTCTATCTTCCAAAGTGTTAACAATCCCCTCCCTCCAACTTGTTAAGACATAGGCTGTGGTCTACTTTGTCAAATGCCTTATTGAAGTTCAAGTATACTATATTTATAGCATTTCATTGGTCCATTAATTTAATCACTTTATCAAAAAAGAATATACATTTTGCCTGGCATGGTGTGTTTTTAAGAAACCCATGCTGGCTTCTAGTAAATCACCTTGTTCATTTCTAGGTGTTCACAAAATCTTGTCTTATACCTCTGTAAATTGGAATGGCTTTGAATAAATATTCCCAAGGCATACCTCTGATTCTCAGTGAGGTACTTGAGTAAAGTGATTGAATAAGTCAGAGCAGCCTTTTATCAATATTAGACTGTCTCAGACTGCCCCATAGTCTATCCCTTGGTATTAAATCAAAAGCAGATTTAAAATTAACAGAGACAAAAAATGGAATCTCAAGGGAGCACTGAATATTTTTCTGTTAAATGATAGAGAACCACATATTGGTCTAATGCTGATCATTCCTCTATAAATCCAGCCAGTTCTTCAACAATATTATTTTGTACCCAGTCTACCAATTATAGCTATAAAAATCTGGCATAGACTTCCGGGTGGCTCCGCTGGCGTCGCTAGCCTTCTCGGAGGCTCCGTTCTTCTGGGTTTGTTAAGCCGCATAAACAGCGAACACCAGCTGTTTTATTGCGGTGATAAATCCCCCCTTCAGGCAAAGAAGAGGTGAAGAGCATCAGGCTAAGGTTGAGTTCCTCTGAAGTCTCCCTGGTAACGTTATCAGGGTGGAAGAGTGAGAACTCCCTAGGAAAAAGCTTGAAGAAGCTCCTACCCAGAGACGTTCCTGTTTGTAAACAGGCTTAGACGCCGTGACCAGCTCCTGCTCGAGGAAAATTTTTTAAAAGAGACCTACATGCAGGCGGAGTGAATACAGGAGTCTAGTATTGCAAGTATTTCTTTATATTTTACTTCTGACCACGTATTTCTACAATCAACATAATGTACCTAAGATGGCGATCGCTTTTACTGTAAAGAGAAAGTTACTGGAAAGCGAAAGTGAACTCTTTTTTCTTCTTCTTTCTTTGTTTCAAGCATTTATAGCGATCGCTATGAGATGGCTCAGATTTACATTTTAAAATCTTATAAATTGTAATTCAAGAAGATAAGAGGAGGATATATTTTGGTAAAAATTTTGGTTTGAACAAAATGACTTCTAGACAAACTAAGTTAGTTTCCTCAAAGGTGGTATCTTCTCCAGCTCAGCCCTCTAAAGCAGTGACCAGCTTTCTTGCTCCCCCCTCCTTCTTCAGCAACTACAGAATCTCACCCTTTGCCTATACAAGCTCCTTCAAAAATGCTTACTGTGAAAGATCTACAGGCTGCATTGTCAACAATGACTCTTAATTTGACTGAGGAGTTGGAGAGAAGATTTGAAAAAAGGTTTGATAAAATGGAGAAAAAGTTGGAGAGTAAGATTGAGGATTTGGAGAATAAGATTGAGAACCAAGGCAAAGGTGTATCTGATGAACTGGAAAAAATTAAGGCAACAATCCAGACCCATAATATGGAAATAAGAGAGGATATAGTGGAAGCTGTTAAGGGGGTCTGGGAGGGTATTGAAGAAAAGGTTCAGGAGGTCGAGCAACAAATGAAAAATGAATTATATGATCATGCTTTGATGGTGCAATACAATCAGATGTTGTCTGCTATTAGAATTAGAGGCCTGAGGGAGGTACCAAATGAGACTCAGGATGATTTGAGAAGAATCTTTGAGGAAGCCTTGGAAAAAATTTTAAACGATGCTGTCAAGAATTTTTCCTGGCAAATTGATAGAATATACAGAATTAATTCACGGATTGCAAGACAAAGAAATTTACCTAGAGATGTCGATATTTATTTTGTAACAAGGAGATTCAGAAATCATGTTCTTACAGTATCTTATAATAAGATATTAAATGTTGCTGGTCATGAGGTTGTGGTTCTGAAGGAGATTCCTCCAAAGATGTTGAGAGCTAGAAAGGACTATGCATTTTGGTTGCTGAGCTTAAAATATGTGCTTTACAATATAGATGGGAGGTTCCAGCTGGACTTTTATTATCATATCAGGGTAAAAGATATTATTTGAATTCTGTTGCAAAAGCGAAAGATTTTGTCGAGAACGTGCTGAAGGCTAGTAGACCCCCATCTTCGATACCAAAAAATGCGGATTTGTCAAAAGAAGAAGGGATGGAATTATTACAACTACAATCTTCAGACTCACAGCCCCCTCCAGCAGCTAGAGGAGTTTCGATGGAGTTGCCCGTACAGAGTATTGATATTTTCCAACCCCTGGAAATAGAGAAATCTAAAGATCAAAGGCAAACTAGATCAGCTACCAAGCGTATGGAAGAACAAGAAAAAGAACAACAACATTTACGTACATCTGCAAGTTTGGAAGCCATGGGAGCTAGACCAAAGAAGAAAACGGTGAAAATTGATTTGGTCTTGCAAAAGCTTTCTCAATCTGGCCAGGTCAAATAAATATTTGACATGGAATGTCAACGGTTTAAATTCTCCTCAGAAGAGGAAAAAGATATTTCACTATCTGACTCAATGTAAAAATGATGTAATTTGCCTACAAGAAACACATATTAGATCTAGTGATCAGAAATATTTGATAAATAACAAATTAGGTTCACATTTTGTGGCAGCGGCTAAAGAGAAGAAGAATGGAATTGCTATTTATGTTAAAAATCACATAAACGCTAAGTTAATAGAAGCAGATGTTGAAGGCAGATTTTTAGTAATTGAAATTTTAATAGACGGGAAGAAAGTTCTCTTGATGGGTATTTACGCACCAAATCAACACCAAGGGAAGTTTTATAAATTGATACATAAAAAATTAACACAATTTGACTATAGGTCTTGTATTCTAATGGGAGATTGGAATGGTGTTATGGACATTAGTTTAGACAAGAAGAAAACATCGCCAATCCCTCAAACACGCTCTATGCTGCCTAAATCTTTTTTTGATATTAAGGATGATTTTGATTTGATAGATATATGGAGAGAAAGAAATGGTAAAGAGCAAGAATTTACTTTTTTTTCTGATAGACATCAATCATTTTCTAGAATTGATTTTATACTAACTACAAGTGACTTTATTTCTGGGGTAAGGAAGATAAAAATTTTGCCCAAAGTTTTATCAGATCATAATCCGGTTTTGATGGAGTTAATGGTGGGTCAGACTCCTAGAAGATCTTGGAGACTCAATGAAAACCTGTTTCAATATGACTCAAACGTGCTTGAATGTAAAAGTGCCATGAAGGAATTTTTTATGTTAAATCTTCATAAGGGTACAACAATAGAAATGGTGTGGGATGCCAGTAAAGCTTTTATGCATGGGGTTTTAATTGATATGAATAAAAGGTATAGACGTAAACAGGAGGAAAAAAGAATGGAATTAGAGGAGGAAATAAGAAAGAAAGAGCAACTTTTAGTAAAGAGACCAGATGATAAAAATATTAAAGAGGGTATTAAGATTTTACAGAAACAATTTGACTTGTTGATGGCTGACCAAGTTGCTAGGAATATGCAATATGCTAAACATAACACATTTTTTAATTCTAATAAACCTGGCAGATGGTTGGCCTATACATTAAGGAAAAAACAAAAATCCCGCATTATTGATAAAATAGAATATAGAGGGAAGGTGGTATTTCAACAAGAAACTATTAAAAAAGCCTTTTTAGAATTTTACTCCAAGTTATATGCTGAAGATAAGATACAAGGGAATGAGATAGATCTTTTTTTGCAAAATGAGAATGTATTGACAATTACTAGTGAACAAAGAGATAGCCTAAATAGATTAATTACATCAGATGAAATAATTTCAGTGATTAAACAATTGAAAATGGGAAAATCTCCTGGGACGGATGGTTTAACGACAGCTTATTATAAGCATTTTCAAATGGAAATGGTGGAACCCCTTAGAGAGTTGTTTGTCAATATACAAGAGGGTGGTCAGGTTCCACCTTCGTGGAAAACGGCTTATGTTTCTTTAATTCCTAAAGAGGGAAGAGATAATGTTCAACCAGAAAATTTTAGACCTATTTCATTGTTGAATACGGATTATAAGATTTTTGCTAAAATTTTAGCTAACAGACTAATGAAAGTCTTACAAACAATAATTCATTCAGATCAAACTGGATTTTTGCAAGGGAGACAGATGAAAACTAATGTTAGACAACTTATTAATATATTAGAATATTTGGACAAGCATATCCAGGTACCTGCAGTTCTTATGTTTCTGGACGCGGAAAAAGCTTTTGATAGACTGAACTGGTTGTTTTTGAAAAAGTTAATAGTTAGGATGGGAATGGGGGACCAGTTTATTAATTCCATATTGGCTGTTTATCAGAAACAAACAGGTCAGATTATTGTGAATGGGCACTTAACAGATTCATTTAAGATAGAGAAAGGTACTAGACAGGGATGTCCTTTATCTCCATTGTTGTTTATTTTAACGTTAGAGGTCTTATTGAATAAGATAAGAGCAGTAGATGATTTAAAAGGTATACAGATTAGACAACATGATTATAAATTATGTGCTTTTGCTGATGACCTGCTTGTGACATTGTCTCAACCAAAGCAGTCAGTACAGATTTTGATGGAGTTAATTAAAAATTATGGTAGGGTATCGGGTTTTAAACTAAACATATCTAAGACAAAAATGTTAGCAAAAAATTTGGATGGTAATTTAAAACAAGACTTGGAAAGAATAACAGGTTGTGAAATAGTTAAGAAAGTTAAATATTTAGGAATTGATATTGAAGCTTCTAATGGGAAATTATATAAAAACAATTACCAAGTCTTGTGGAATAAGATTCAAATAGAATTGGATAAATGGGCTAAATTACAATTATCTTTGTTGGGTAGGATAGCAGTAGTTAAAATGAATGTATTGCCAAAATTTTTATTTCTTTTTCAAATGCTACATATACTTAAAAAAGATGCGAATTTGGATGAGTGGCAGAAGAGTATTAATAGATTTGTCTGGAATGGCAAGAAACCGAGGATTAAATTAAAAATTATTCAGGATATAAGAGAAAGAGGTGGTTTGAAAATGCCCAATTTTAAGTTGTACTATCATGCTGCTGCTTTAGTAGCGATAAGTGATTGGATTAATTTAACCAATGATAGAATATTGAATATTGAAGGGCACGGCTTATTATACGGTTGGCATGCATATCTGGTTTATGATAAAAAGGTGGATAGGAGCTTCAAAGAGCACATATTGAGAAGCGCTCTGCTGCGTGTCTGGAAAAAGTATCAGTATAAATTAAATGCAAAGATTCCTCTTTGGACAGTTCCCAGACACGCAGTAGAGAATATAAATAGATCACAAGTTTTAGATGTGGTGCCTTATGAGAAACTCCTAATTAAAGAAGGGAATTTGCCAGTACTGAAGTCTTTGAATATGTTAAGGGATGAAGGAATTGTTTATACTTGGTTTCTATATGCACAATTGGAGTCTAGATGGAAAAAAGACTTTAAGATGGGCCTATCTTCAACAGATGAAAATTTAATTAAACAAGTCATAGATCAAAGGCCCATGCATATTAAAAGATTGTATAATGCATTGATAGAAATTGATTCTGAAACTGAGTTGGTTAAGGATTGTATGATAAAATGGGGACAATATTTTGGACAACCAGTCATGATGAATACTTGGGAAAGGATCTGGGTGAAAAATGTAAAATTTACACGAGCGACTCATTTAAGAGAAAATTTTTATAAAATGTTCTACAGGTGGCATCTGGACCCAAAAAAATTATCATGTATGTATCCTAATTTACAAGCTAAGTGCTGGAGGTGTGATAGTACGGATGCTACTTATTTTCATGTATGGTGGACTTGTAAAAAAATTAAGGCTTTTTGGATAAAAATATGGTGGATTCTTCAAAATATCCTGAAAAAACGTATTGAATTTTTACCACAGATGTTTTTGCTTGGTATTATAAAAGACTGTACCACCAGAGAGACAAATTTAATCTTGAATTTGATCACAGCAGCAAGATTGTTGGTGGGACAATATTGGAAGAAGCCAGAATTACCATCTATTGAAGAATGGATTTTGAAAGTAATAAATATGGCAGAAATGGCCAAAATCTCTGCATATTTGAAGGACCATTCAAATGAGAAATATATGATGGATTGGAAAAGATGGATAGACTATATACAAGGGAGATATCATTTTAAGAAATTGTATTTAGCATATAATTAAATACTTATCTGTTAGGTTGTAAAATACAGTACTTTCAATAGGTTCTAAATAATATTTTGGGGTAATTTAGTGGGTTTTCTTCTGTTTCTACCCTGTATTCACTCTGGGAAGGTGGTTGGGGGGATTCATAATCTTATTATTTGTAATATCTGATATTTAATTGTGTTATATAAGTTTAGATATGGATTGTTTCAGCGGCACCTTGGAACCACATTTGAGGAGGAGGAGGAGTCTGAGGAGTGAAGGAGAAGGGAAGTAGGGAGTGTAGGAGGAACGAGGAGAGTGAGGGAGGTAGAGAAAGTGGGGGGATAGAAGTTGAAAGGGAGAGGTAGAGGGGGATGTGGTTGGTAAGGTGCCTTATGATATTTGTATACTATACACAATTTTATTGTAGTAACTATTTTTTGTTTTGTTATAATTATAAAACTAATAAAAATTAAAATTCTAAAAAAAAATCTGGCATAAAGATTATTTATTGTGTTTAATAAACTAATAGGCCTGCATTTGTAGGGTCAAGCCTATTTCGTTTATTTTTGTGTACTGGCACAATAGTCTGATTCCAATCAGATGGAAATTGGATGTGTTATTAATATGTGTGAATATATTAACAATTATGTTAACCAATGGTAAACTAGGCCCCATCAATCTTTGCTTTTCTTTATGAATTCTACAGGTATGTAATCACCTCCAGATGATTTACCTGGTTTTAATTGGACAATAAATTCTTTAATCTCAATACTGATGGCCAATACTGGTGACCTGAATACTGGTGACCAATCCAGGAGGATTAAAGATGTAATTGAAGTAATCCTTTCATTTCTCTGCAGATATTTGTGTGAAAGGGCTAAAACCTTTATCTATAAGGGATTGATTAAGTGTCAAAACCAAATGGCATTAAGTTTTGCTGCTGAAATTAAATGCCTCTAATTCTAAAGTGAAAACCAAACAAATCACATTGTGGTTTAATATAATGTACTAAACCAGCAAAAGCTTTGATTTATTTTCTCCCTCTCAGTCCATATTATTAGAAATCATTAAATGCAGCATTCCCCAATCTTTCTGGGTTGGCGGCCTGGCACGGGGAGGGGAAGAGGGGATGGTTTTCTGCGAGGGGCATGCGCACGCACACACAGCTTCGTTTGTGTGAGTGATGGGTACACACACCCACAGCTTGCACAACTGGGGCTGTGAGTACCAGTGCCCACCGCTTGTGCAAGTTGGGCTTTGTGCTCACACACATCTCAGTTGTGAATAGTGCACGGCCCACTAGTGGGCCACAGCCTACAGGTTGGGGACCCCTGATTAAATTTATTTATGCATTCACACTACTTATGGAAACTAAAATAGGAGGACAAAGCCAGGAATATATAGCCCTCACCACTGGCTATCTTGGCTGGTGCAAAATGGAAGTAGGAGTTCAGCAACATCTGGAGCACTGCATGTTCCTGTCACATGTCTTCAGAGAATTTAAGTGTCTAGAGATATGATGAGAAGACCAGTTTACCTTGGAATGTATATTTTACCAGATTCTACCTTAAGCTTTCCTTTGTAAATTTAACATTAGGCTTGTAGTGTATAGTTGGTTACTAATTTAAATTGGAGGATAGACAATTTCTCTCTTGAGGATGAAAGTTCGTTCTCTGAGTTTGAGGATTGGTTTCCGAACGTTTTGTTACTAGGCTAGGTAACATCTTCAGTGGTGTTTAGTGGATGTCTGTGTCAGTGTTCTACTTTTTATAAGGGCCTCAGGTGTGGGTGTGTCAAGTGAGGGTCTTGTGATAGGGAAATTGTAACAGGTCAGGGTCACTGGAAGGTGAACTGCTGGGGACAGTCAAATGCCACGATCCCAATTCCCTAATCGCTACCCACACTGACACCAAACAACACCAGTTCAACTGGAGCAACACTAAAATCATTGGCCATGCTATCGCCCGCCATGCTCGGGAGTTCATTGAAGCCTGGCACTCCACTAGCAATTCCATCAACAGGCATATTGATCTATAATCAGCATACGAACCCCTCAGAATCCAAATCAATCGAACAGCCATCCAGGGACAGCACCAACCCTCAAGCCCCCCTCTCCCCTTCCAAGTCACCTTCCAATGATCCTGACCTGACATAGTCTCCCCATCACAAGACCCATTACCAGCCTCCCACTGATAACTCACTCCTGACCCACTGATAATTCACAAATCCTCCAAAAACCCTGACTTGAAGTACCTCCTCATCACAAGCCTCTCTCTGATGACTCACACCTGGCCCATCACAAGACCCTCACTTGACACACACCCATACCTGAAGCCCTTATCAATAGAAGAACCCTGACACAGACATTCCCCAGCATGAGTGGATGTCGAATCCACTGATGGGTTAACATAGCCTACTTGCCCATTTAGACTAGGTCCGAATTTTAGCCCCGCCTCCGGCCGGAAGTTCCTCTCTTCCCCAGTTTTTACCTAGTCTTCAGCCCGCAAGTAGCTCATCATGTTGGCTCCGCGAGTAGCGTTTGGTTGTTGAAGAATTTTGGTTAAAAGATTTTTGTTGTTTTTTTCTTAATCAATCAGTGTAGATTATATTGGAAATTCTAAATTTAATAAATTAGAAGTTTATTTTTTGGACGTTTTTGGACTTTTGCTCCTCCTCGATTTTCTCGTCGGGGATCTCGGCGGCAAGGCTCTTCCCGGGCTTACAGCCCTTGGGGGCGTGGGAGCCGCAGGGGGAGACATCCCTGGGCTTCCAGCCACTGCCGGATCGACACCCGATTCCTCTGGACTCCCCGATCGTCGAGCGGGAAGGAAAGCTGAGAAATCCTCTCAGCAGGCGCTCGACTGGATGACGCGGAGATAGCGGAGGACCGCTACACCTAATCACAAGTGGGGAGCGGAGTGGGGAGGAGACCACCGGGGTTCCCGCAAGGGTGGTGACTGGCGGGAGATCGTTCGGAGACACCGAGCGTTGATAGACCCAGGGCCGTTGGCGGTCCGGAGAACCGCGTGGCCACGAGGCTGGGGCGCCATCTTGGGAGGCTGAGCCGGAATTTTGGCGCGGTGGCCATTTTGGAAAGGGGGCGGTCCCTTCCTTTGAGCAGCTCCCGGCGCGAAATTTAAAGAAGGGAGTAGCACCTTGCCGGCACAGGGGCGTTTTTCCGTTTACCGGCGCAGATCCCGATATAGTGACCGGGGATTCGCGGTCGGTGGCCGCACCGGTCGATGAGAGCCAGGGGGGGGGAAAGGTCTCCAGAGAGGAGTGGTTCCGTTGCTGAATTTTAGCAGCTGTGTCTGATCATTGTAACGGACCTGAGCTACCTGGCCCATAGAAGAGTCAAACAGCTTAAATGCCATCAGCTGCCATCGCCGTGCAGGATAGGGACTCAACCCCCTTTGTCTGCCGGCCTAAGCAACTCTTGGGAGTTTCGTCTTCAACGAGATTGAGATACCCTGATAGGGTCCTACGCCGGGCAATGGCAATGGCAGATAGTGCTTCGTCTCACGGCTCAGCCCCTCCCCCCTCTTCACTGAAACGCAGCGCTACGGAGCAGGAACCGGGGGGGCAAGAAGAAAGCTAAGACAAAACACCTGACGACAGAGCCGTCAAAGGCAGCTGAGCGGCAGGCCATAAGGAGACATCAGGTGTTGGAAAAGGACTTTGCCAAAGCCCAGAGGCTCAGAGCCAGTGGGGCAGAGATGGCTGCTTGCGCCCCAATGGACACACCTATCCCCTTCAAGCCTCCAGGGACAGCTGGGCAACGATCTAGGCCCTGGTCCCCTAGGGGGAAACGGAACAGGAGGAGTCTCCTATCTCTGTTCCATCCTCACCTGAGCATTCTGATCCTGCGACCAGTCAGGAGGAGGCTGGAACCACTGGCAGGAAAAGGTCTGGTCAGTGGCCAGCACATTTTCACTCCTATCTGCAGAAGGCCTTTCATCATTTCATGTCCTCTAAGGGCTCTTCCTTTCCCCAGGTTTCCCACACACCACCTGGACATGCCTCCCGCAGGGGAAGGGTAATTTTTCATGACTCTGATGTGTCTGAGACTTCTTCACAGGTCGCAGAGGAGGAATCCGAGGATTGGGACATGGCTGGGGCCCCGCTGTCGGAAGATGAGGACGCAGCTCCACAACTGGCTTCAACTTCAGGTTTATTCGATCCGTCTTGCTTTTACTCCCTTATGCTCAAAACCTGTTCCACCCTTAGCCTGCCAGCTAAGACTAAGGAGGTCAGGCCTCCATCCTCGGAGGAGGAGGACGCTGAAAACCCTCTACTGCACTCCCCGGTGTCAGAGGTGATCCAGATCCCGTGCACCAAGGAGTTCCGTTCAACGGTGCGGTCTCAGTGGGCCTCTCTAGGGACTATTCCTTCTCCGAATAGTGTGGAGAAAAAGATATTTAACGTTTCCACACCTTTTGCCTCTCTGCTAGAGGTGCCAGAGGTAGATGCACCGCTAATTTCTCTTTTTTCCTCATCTGCCATCCCAGGGGACATGGCTGAGTCGATGAAGGTGGAGGACAAAAAGCTTGAGCTCTCTCTCCGTAGAGTCCATCACTCCTCGGCCTGGGCCATTAGGGCTGCATCCTCAGCCTCCATCGTTTCCAGGGCTGCGATCATGTGGCTTCGGGAACTTCAGGCAAGTGTCCCACCGGACCAGGTACGTATACAGCAGACCCTGACCAAACTACTGACGGCAGCAGAATACACAGCAGATTCCACCTTGTTTGCCTCCCGATACTCGGCCAGGTCCATCGGGGCAACAGTGGCCTCCAGGAGGCTCATCTGGCTTAAGAATTGGAAGGCGGATCTGAAATCTAAGTGGCAGTTGGCCACTTCTATCGGTAAGTACTCAGGATCGAAGCTGTTCAGAGTGATTCTGGATCCGTACATGATTGAGGACAAAAACAAGAGGAAGGTCCTGGCCCATCCCTCTAAAAGGTCAGACAGGGGACCGCAGGAATTCCGCAGACAAGTCTCCCAACAGAGTGGGAGCGGGGAATGGAGGCAGCCCTTTCAGGGGGGCGGTCCTGGGATGGGCCCAGAACTCCGCGAAACTTCTCCTACAGACAGGAGCGCGGCCAGGACCGCCCGGCCTCCGGCAGGGGCCAACTTTCAAAGCGCCCCTTCAGAGGCGTGGGAGGCCGGCCCTACAGACGTGCCAAGTGACGCTTGGGACAGTCCCATCGGGGGTCATCTGGCGCTATTCAGCAGGGTGTGGCAGACGACCACGACGGACACCTGGGTCAGGGAGACGGTGTCCCGGGGCCTAGCGATAGAGTTTTACGCCTTCCCACCAAACCACTTCATACGATGTCCGGTGTCTCGCAATCCTTCAAAGGCGAGACTGTTAGATCTGGCCATAAATCACCTGGAAGAGATAAGAGCCATAGAACCGGTTCCTCCAGATCAGGAGGGACAGGGGTTCTACTCCATTCTTTTCCTTGTGCCCAAGTCATTGGGGGATTGGAGAGCAATCCTCGATCTCAAGCGATTAAACCGCTTCGTTGTGTACAGAAAATTCAAGATGCAGTCCCTCAGATCCATACTGGCCAGCATCCAAAGAGGGGACCTGCTGCCCTCCATAGACCTCACAGAGGCATACCTACACATTCCCATCCGACTGGAGCACTGAAGGTTCCTCCGGTTCTGTCACAGGAACCGGCATTACCAATACAGGGCTCTACCATTCGGCCTAACCTCAGCTCCTCGAGTATTCACGAAGGTTCTGGCAGTGTTGGGGGTGCACCTGCGCATGATGCTGGTGCGAGTTCAATGCTCTCAAGCTTCTCCCAGGCAGCCCAGGCAGACCTTCGGGTCACCTTGCGCACTCTCCAGGACCACGGCTTCTCCGTAAATCACCAGAAAAGCCATTTCACGCCCTCAACGAGACTACTACACCTAGGGGCGATCATAGACTCAAAGCGAGGCATGGTGTATCTCTCCCAGGAGTGCCGGGAGAGTCTACGCAAGCTAGCACGCCTGGTAGAACAGAGGAAGACAGTCACCATAGTGCAGCTGTCACAGCTACTGGGGAAGATGGTATCATGCATGGGCATTGTCCCGTGGGCCAGGCTGCACTCCAGAAGCCTCCAATGGTTCCTTTTTCCCTATCAAAGGCTAAACCAGAGCGCTTCCTGCAGAAGAGTCAGGCTACCGCCCCAGGTCCTAGCATCTCTCAGGTGGTGGACCTCAACCGCTCTGAACAAGGGGACACTGTTCAGGGAACCAGACAGGATCACGGTGACGACCGACGCAAGCCTGTTCGGTTGGGGGGCACACTTCAGGGATCAGATAGCCCAGGGCAGGTGGCGCCCACAGGAGCAGGTCCAAAAGATCAATTGGCTCGAGCTGAGAGCCATTCACCTGGCCCTACTACAATTCTCACCCCACCTGGCAGGGAGTCACGTGCTAGTCCTAACGGACAATGTAACAGCAAAAGCACACATGAACAAGCAGGGAGGGACCAGGTCAGCGGCCCTCATGCAGGAGGCCCGGGCACTGGGTCTGTGGGCGGAAAAACACCTGAGCTCAATCAGAGCAGAGCACATATCAGGGGAAGCAAACCACCAGGCGGACTCTCTCAGCAGAGTCACGGTAGATCACGCAGAGTGGAGACTGGACCTGAACCTGTTCGAGGCAATCTCGGACAGATTCGGACGTCCCATCCTGGACCTCTTTGCGTCCCCAGAAAACACTCAGACCCTCCGGTTCTTTTCGAGATTCCAAACCCGGGGAGCGGAGGGGACGGACGCGCTCAGATGCCGGTGGCCTCAGGGGCTACTGTATGCCTTCCCGCCCCCTCCATTGATACAAGCAACGATCGGCAAGCTGATACTGGAGCAGGCGGAGGTGATCTTAATTGCTCCATACTGGCCACGGCGCCCGTGGTTTGCAGACCTTGTGGACCTGTCGCTCTCGCCAGTGTGGAGATTCCCTCCGAACCAAGTCTCTCTGACTCAGGGGAAGCTTCAACATCCAGACCCGCAGTGGCTACAGCTAGCCGCTTGGCACTTGAGCGGGAGGGATTAAGTAGACAAGCCTTCTCCGGGGGCATCATAGCAATCATTCAGGTCTCCCGTCAACCTTCCACGAACAGGATATACGACGCCACGTGGAAGAACTTCTCCTCCTGGTGCAGTAGGCAGGGATTAAGCCCGCTTGCTGTCACCATTCCTAACATCCTAGAATACCTGTTGGAGGGCATGAATAAGGGACTGGCGATCAACACCATTCGCAGGCAGGTAGCAGCCCTGCAAACGGTCCTCGTCTGTGAGAACTGGGGTCCTCTATCACAACACCCGGCGGTGAGCGCCTTCCTGAAAGGGGCAGTCACGATACGGCCCCCAGTGGTCCATCGTTTCCCCTCCTGGGACCTTCCCAAGGTCCTGCAAGCTCTGACTGAAGCTCCCTTTGAGCTGCTGGGGTCTTGCGCACTTCGGTTTCTGTCATTAAAGGTGGCCTTCCTGGTGGCCATTACCTCGGCAAGACCGATCTCGGAGCTGGCAGCCCTATCGGTTCAAATGGACCTCATCACCTTTGCAGAGGACAAGGTTACCTTGCGACTAGATCCATCCTTTGTACCCAAGGTCAACTCATGGTTTCATAGGTCCCAGGACCTGGTACTACCAAACTTCTGTCCGCATCCCACACATCATCTGGAGAGACAATGGCACACCCTGGACGTGCGCAGGGCTCTGCGCCACTATGTCAGGAGGACGGCGACCTTCAGGAGGTCAGAGGCCTTATTTGTCTCTTTTCAACCTTCGTCCATGGGACAGAAGGTGTCATCCTCAACTATTGGCAGGTGGATCAGGGCCTGCATAGCCAGGGCCTATGTATCATTGGCACTACCGATACCATCTAATATTACGGCTCACTCCACAAGGAGCGCAGCCACCTCGGCAGCCTGGCTCACCCAGGCATCAGTGGAGGAAATCTGTAGAGCGGCTATGTGGGCCTCTCCGTCCTCCTTTGTAAAACACTACAAGATCGACTGTTTTGTTGCGGCGGAGGCCTCGTTTGGCAGGAGAGTGCTGCAGCAGGTCGTTGAGTCCTCGTAAGAGCTAGCCTAGACTCCCACCCGAAGGGACACTAGAGGGCTTGGATACGTCCCATCAGTGGATTCGACATCCACTCATGCTGGAGAAGAAGCGTTGTCTTACCTGAATGCCTTTTCTCAGCATGAGGTGATGGAGAATCCACACCCTCCTCTAACTAGTCTAGGCAGATTTGTTTTCTTACAGGACGGTTGAGTGGAGCCACAAGGTCCGACGTTCTTGAGAAGCTTCGCCTGGTAAAAACTGGGAAAGAGAGGAACTTCCGGCCAGAGGCGGGGCTAAAATTCAGACCTAGTCTAAATGGGCAAGTAGGCTATGTTAACCCATCTGTGGATTCTCCATCCCCTCATGCTGAGAAAAGGCGTTCAGGTAAGACAACACTTCTTCCCTAAAAGCTGCTGAAGATGTTACCCAGCCTGGTAACAAAACGTTCAGAAACCAACCCACAAGTTCGGAGAACGAACCTTCACACTCATCCTATACCTGAGCTACAGATATTCATCACCATTGCAATTTCTCTCTTGTTTACAAATTAATAGCTACATAAAACAATTGCAGGTTATATATTGAAAGAGAATGACTCCATAGCTGGAGTCAATGATCTTCATGCTTTTTGCAACAGAAGCTTAAGTGATATTTTCCATCTTATTTCAACATACGCCTTGTTGTCGTTTGCATGATGCTGTACTTTTGCAGCAGTTAAATAGATGATGCAACAGGATGCAACAGGATGGGTACTGCCCGCCATTTTTTGGCCACTTTTAGCTACTGCCTTCTCTCCAATTCATTGTGGTGGGCAAGAAGGGCTATGACTCTTTGAAGTCATATTTATGCCTTCCTCCCACATAACCAGCAGAGTACGTTGTGGATGGTTGCCACATGCAACACGCAACCATGGCTGCTGGTTTTTTTTTACAGATTTTGTCATTCTGTCCTGGTGAGTATAGGTTCATGAGGTGATTCAGGAAATGGGTAAGGGCTCCTAGTAAAAACAGGAGGGAACTACGTGGTAGTATCCTAATATGGTTAACTTCAGTAAGACTCTTTTCTCTAGGCCAAAGGCAAGTCAAAGACTGGAATCTGGGACATAGCTGTTTCACTGTGAACCTCCACAATCTTTTTTGAGCAGGAAAAATAATGATTAACTGAACAAGAAAATAAAAGAGGAAATTGCAAATGCATATCACTGATGATTTCATTTTCATACCTATGAATGGCGGCTCCCCTTACTTTCTTTTCTTTCTTTTGCAAAAGAACAACCTAAACTGTGTAGCAAATTGGTTTCATAGACAAAGGAGGAAATCTGAACAATCTAATCTAACAATCAAACATTTTGTTATTTAATCATAACTGTCCACTATTATCCCCAAACCATGAATGTTTAATTTGATACTCAAGTTTAAATTAAAATGCTTCCGATACATGTAGCTCAGCGGTTCTCAACCTTTTTACCTGCGCCGCCCACGCGTGGTGTGACCCTGACCTGCGCCGCGCATGCACGGCGCGACAGGCCCAACCGCGCATGTGTGGCACGCACGCAACGAGCTGAACCACGCATGCGCGGCATGATGAACCAAACCGCGCATGCACGGCGCAACGGGCTAAACTGTGCATGCGCGCCATGTGCGCGATGGGCCAAATCACGCATGCGTGGCACGATGGGCCGAATTGCGCATGCACGGCGCACGCGATGGGGCAAACCGCGCATGCGCGGCGCAACGAGCCAAACCACGCATGCGTGGTGTGCACGCAACGGGCCGAATTGTGCATGTGCGGCGTGCGCGCAACGGCCGAGGAGAAATGGGGGAAAAAATGGCGGACTGCGGTGGTTGGCAACCCCCGTGAAACGGTCGTTCGACCTCGAATGGGGTCGCAACCCCCAACAGGTTGAGAACCGCTGATGTAGCTGAAGGCATATAAACTAGAAAAGTTAAACAGTTTTTACATGGAGAATTCTTGTTGTTTTCTTGGGGGTAAAAGGCTGTTATCATTTGGTCTTCATTTTTCTTTTTAATAGGAAATTCTGTGCTTATGCCAAGATAAGCTTTTGGGTAATCTTTTGAAAAAAATAATGTGGAAGAATTTATGAGCTAAAGTTACCAATAAATTAGTTACTATCTCAATACCATGATGTTTGTTCATATTTGCAGTATTCTATAATTCAAAAGCTTGGATTAATTTTTTTAGAGAGCTACACTAAATTTCTGAAAAGAGTATTTCACAGTAGACAGAATTGCCAAACTCCACGTGGTGACTTATACAGGCAGAACCAATGATAAAATTTCTAATCTCCTAATCTAATCTCTTGATGAGGAATTGCCTGAATAGAAAAATATGATACAATTATTTATGGCTGATTTATTCAAATATGTCACCAGAGCCACTTGGGTTAACTTCAGAACAAAACAGCTTTTTAATAACTTAATATGTATGTGTGTGGATAAAACCTAAGCCTTCAAAAAATTAAATTGTTTAGTTATAAAATGGTACAACTACAAAAACAGAACTTTATTCCATCTCCTAAATACTTTGATTTTAGTTCTTGTGAAGACATTTTTTTAAAAAAATAATTATTATTTTTTACTTGGTAGCCTGAATCATTTTTGAGATAGTCCTTGCTAATGGCAACAAATAAGTCCTTATATTCTAAAGCCAATGCTATAGTTCAATGCTAAATTTACTAGACTGAAACCAAGTTACAGTTGTGAATCAAAAACCATGTGGTAGAGGATCAGGACGGTGAGGCCCCTGAAGTCTGTGATATGTAGTAAGTCAGTGTCATCTTTAGAATGTATGATTAAATTATCTCTGCATTGACATATTGATTCTTGCACTTTTCTTTAATTCCATTTTTTTGTCTTTCCGTTCAATTACATCTAATTCTTAGAGACTGCATGGACAAGTCTCTGCAGTTTTCTTGGTAAGATTTTTTTCAGAGGTGTTGCCTCCTTCCCAGGGCTGAGAGAGGATGACTGGCCCAAGGCGACCCAGCTGGACTCATATTGAAGGTGGGATTAGAACTCACAATTTATGGGTTTCTAGCCTGATGCCTTCATCACTACACCAAACCTGCTCTCAAAATATTCATGTCAAGTCTCAAAAACGTGCTCTTAAATGCATTCAGAAACAAGCTTCAAGTCTCCACTAAAATTAAGTTACATTTTTTAAAAAAACATTGTATGTTTTTCTTCTTCTTAAATGCATTATATGTAAGATAAAAATGTTCCCGGAGGAATAAGCATATAATAGTTTCAGACAGATAAAATTGTGACTTTCATGAAACATCCATTTCACTGATTATATTGAAATAGGAACAGACAACTCTTGGTGATTATATTTAATGAATATTATGGGGCAAGGAAGATAAGGGCTTCTTTGGTAGGACAATGGAAAAAAAAAAGGATGTGAATTTTTTTTCTTTAGTTTTTTTTTCTAGTGTGAGACCATGTGTGTAATGTCTGGCAGTTTTATTTGTGTCAGCTCTTATTTTATTCTAAAACTACATTTTCCAGGTATTTTCTACTTAGAAGCAGCAGAAAACTGAAAACTCTTGATGCATATGGTTAAAAATGAAATTCATTCTATTTTGTCTGCTAATAAGATTCTGAAGAAACAAATCTAGAAAGTATAAATTCACAGTTAACAGTATTAGATATCAGAGTCCTTTCATATTTTTGTTCTGCTACTTTGACTAAAGATAATGTATTAAGATAACAGAAAAATCTTATGAATATATTTATTTTTAGATCTTATTGGTACTGATTGAGTGTTCATGAAGCTACAGAAAATTCAAGAAGTCCTTACCGTTTTTTCTTCATTTACCTTCCATGAGTTCTGATGATTTACTGAACAATCCCAAGCAAGCTTATATTAAAGCAGAACATGATTTAGATTTTCAAGGATTTAGTTCTATTTTAATCATCTGAATACAGAAGCAAAATGCAATAAATAAATACATAATAGATACATAACTATGAAATGAGACTATGAAATGGGAGCCAGTTTGTTGTAGTGGTTAAATCAGACATGTCAAACACAAGGCCCGGGGGCCGGATGCGGCCCGTGAAGTAGTTTCATGTGGCCCACAAACCCATCCTGGAACCAGTGAGGGAACGCCCCCCTCTGCTTTGGCCCTGGCCCAGGCCAGCTGGGAGCCAATGTACAATTTTGTGGTGGCCATCTATGCTGAAACGCATTTAGTCTTAGCTCCATAAGCCCCCCCCCACATGGCCTGAGAGGAACAGTGAGGCTCCTCCAGTGGACCATGCCTTGGCACTTGCCCTGGTCCCACCCCTTTCTGCCAGAGACCCTCAGATCTGTCCCACTCCTGCCCAGGCCCCCACAGGCACCTTTGATGTGAATGATGTAGAGCTGGCCACACCCACCCAGTAGGCCACACTCACTCCATCCACGCCGACCCAGTAGGCCGCACCCATCCTGGCCACACCCACCCAGCCCCCTGAGGGTAACCACAGTGCTGATGCGGCCCTCAGTGAAATTGAGTTTGACACCCCTGGGTTAAATCATCAGGCTAGACAGCGAGAGATCACGAGTTCCAGTCCCATTTTAGGCACTGACCTTGAGCCAGCCACTTTCTATCATCTCAAAGAAGAAAGAAAGAGCAAATTATTTCTGAAAATCTTTGCCGAGAAAACTGCAAGGACTAGTCTATTCTAGAATATAACAGACATAAACATAGGCTATGATTACTATGATTTAGAAACTACTATTATTCATATGAGTTACAGTTGTAACCTAAAACCTTATTTTCTAGGTTATTCTGTATCATTGGAAATCTGATAATAACGTTGAACAAAATTGTCCTTACTGTTAATTAGAAAATGTTTCAAATAGCTTAAGTATTTCCTGGAACCAAGTTAAACATAAGTGAAGGAAAATTAAGTCTATATTCTCACAATGCAATAGAAGTCATTTCTACTTACTTATGAATAATATGCATATTTTCTGTACACCATTGAATCTGTAATCTATATATTATACACATATTGCAACTAAAAGTAAACTGCATTGTACCCAATACAAAATTTCTTTCAAAAATACTGACTTAAGACCAAAACATAAGCCTTTTGCTACCTTTCTTCTTTCCATAGACATTGAAATTCATTGTATTAAATGTATTAATAACAGTAAATAAATTTTGAAATACAGATAATATTGATGCTAATGATAACACTCGTGATTTTTCTTCTTAGTGCATCGCAATATGAACCAAGCTTGTCAAGGCGGATGTGCAACATGTTCTGAATACAATGGATGTGTGACATGTAAACCTAGACTCTTCATTTTTCTGGAGAGGATTCGCATGAAACAGATTGGGGTGTGTCTTTCATCCTGTCCTCCTGGGTATTTTGGACAACGATCCCCAGAACGAAATGAGTGTATAAGTAAGTTGACAGAATATTGCAATCATTGCTTTCTAAATGTAGCTTAATATTTGGAAAGCTTTGGATTTGAAAGCACACACACAAAATAAATTGTTGGTAAATTGATCATATAATAATAGCAGATATGAATGCTCATTTGAGCTCAGTTCAATAAGCTCGTACTATATATTTGTTGTGATTTAAATATCATAACATCATATTTATTCAATATCCTCACATTAAAAACCATGTTTTTCCAGGGACAGCATGATGACAACAATAAATCAAGGTTTAATTAGAATCTGAAACTAAAATACAATGTTTCATAGATATTATTATGTGGGTAATCTACAGTTAGATTCACTGTCTAAGACTGGGAGAAACTTAATAATTATTCAAGTCCTAACCAAGGACCTAAGAATTATTAAGTTACTATCTAAGATTTATTACTATTAAAGTGTGCCTAAGATTTAATATTATTAAAAAATATTGTTATTTACATTTATTATGGACTCCCTTTCCAGTAAATTCTAATGTGTATTCAGGGGATCATCTCCAGTCATCATTGTAGTTGATGCTCTTGATTATAATAAATCCTAAGATATAAGATGGGTTTTACAATTATTGTTATGCAGATATATCTTAAAGCAGGATCAATTTAAACTTCATTTTTTATTTATTTAAAGTATTTATAAATTGTTGATTCCATAAATCTTATGGTAGTTTACAAATACATACAGTTTATAAAATACTACCCTTACAAAACCACACAAATGTGGAACCCTTCTTAAATTTGTCATTCTTGCATAGAATCTTCTTTCCAAAGAATTAAATTCATCTATTTAATCTTCACTGTATTTACTCACATCAGTTTATTTCATTCATTCATTTATTCCTCATGTTTCTATACCAATCCCTTAAGTGCTTCTGGGTGGTTTATAATAAGAACATGTCTGTTTGTTCTTCCTCAGATTAAAATGCATTGAACATCATCATTGTAGTTTATCAGAAAGGTCACTTTAAAAATATCAAAAATTAATATACAGATAGATGGAAGGGCAACTATTACAACTACTGATCAAACAGTGCCATGCATAATCTTAAACAAAATGCAAACCCTGATTTTCTCAGCGCTTGGGATATATTGGGATAATGTTTATTTCCAAAGATATTTGATCATTTAAACAATTTTTATGCACCCAGTTTTAGAAAAAAGCCAGTTGATAAGGTATCATAAAATTTTATCAAAAAAGGGATAATTAGATTTTTGGCTAGACCATACATACATACATACATACATACACACACACACACACACACACACACACACACACACACACACACACACACACATACATATCAGGTAGGGGATCGAATGTGACCAGGAACTGATTGGTTATTTATTGTACTTCAGAATGTAAAGCTGATTGTGAGGCCTGCTTTAATCAAAATTTCTGCACGAAATGTAAAAATGGATTTTACTTACACCTTGGAAAGTGCCTTGAAAATTGCCCTGACAGGCTGGAACCCAACAATCACACTATGGAATGCAATGATATTGGTAAGTAAATTGTTTATGCTAACAACTTTATCCAGTAAATACTTTCCAGGTAAATACTGTTTTGCTACTGTTGGCTCTCTTGTAAAGGCATGCAATTTAAAGTTAGCAGGAAAGAGCATCACACAGTATGTTTTACAAAGTAAAAGATGTTCCTCTTTATATTTTAGAATTTTGAACTTCAGAGGGATTAAAGGGAGCAAAGTGAGAAAAAAAAAACACTGAAAACCACAGGAAGTATTATTTGCCCAAAATATTCTGCTCCAGCTTTCTCTTTACCCATGTTAGGAGTGGTTTTGTATAGAATATTTTATTATTATTTTCAGCCCAGAGCTTCATAGTAAGGGACCCATCCTTAGCTGAATTAAGAGGCCTCTTTGCTGGTGCAATGCAATGATATAGGCATCATCCTACTTATTGTCCTACTTTTTCACTGCCCAATACGTAGAAAAGTTCCAAAAATCACAATGCAATTTACAAGACAACAATATTGTCTTTAGATCATTTCCCCACTAGTAACTCATAGCCAGCAGTTTTCAAACTTCTTTAGGCCACATGTTAGTTAAAAAGAAGTCCTGAAATTCCTGATTAAGAGACAAAGCTTTAATGATAGAAAACTGGTTGTTTTTAAGATTTTTGTTGGTTTGTTTCAAAATCTCTGACTCCTATGGTCCATAAGATCCTTTATTGTGCTAAGAACAGATTTTATATTATTTCGGTGATTGCTGGGTGATGCTATAAAGAGGTTGTATGTCACCAGTGGGAAAATGAGCACTGAACAAATAAGAACTGCAGCCATATTTGAGTAAAAGAAAAAAGCTCTTGAGAAGGAGTAATTTAAGATGATGCAAATGTATATAGAGATATTTTTTTCCTGTCTATATTTAATTTCATATCATGTTTTTGTTACAGTGCATTGTAAAATTAATGAATGGAGCCAGTGGAGTCCTTGCACAAGGAAAGGAAAAACATGTGGTTTCAAAAGGGGAAATGAAACAAGAGTCAGAGAAATCCTACAGCTTCCTTCAATAAAAGGCAAATTATGCCCACATACAAGCGAAACAAGAAAATGTGTTGTACAAAAAAAGAAATGCCAGAAAGGAGAAAAAGGTACTTAAGATTATTATTGCCATATGTGTGTATGTGTATTTATATGTGTGTGTGTATATAAAATGTGTGTGTGTGTATATATATATATATATATATACACACACACACATACGTACACACACACACATACGTACATGATGTGTTTGTATTGTTGATTTATAGCCTTTGCCTCTTCCAGCAAGCAAAAATATTTTTTGTTTTTGCCAAAATACCTTAGAATCATATTTTCTCTTTATACCATTGTACAAACATGGTGCCACTAATTTAAATAAATAGCTTAGCATGCAGACTGTAAAAGAGTAATTGATGTGCTTTTCAGTTATTTGTTGGCTACACTGAGAAACAGCAGCACTTGCTGTTTAAAACTTTATGCTTTAATTTTTTTCAACCTTTTAAACTATGTGCATTTTTGCAACGTTCACGTTCTTTTAATGATTACATACTTCAAAGAACCTTACATTTGCTGGCTAAAATGCAAATTTCAAAGTAGGTTGCACTCAATGATTACAGTAAATTAATATCAACTGTTTTATGATATATTTCAATTTTATTTCATTACTTAACAGCAATTCAGCTATATGAAGTTATCTTATGTGATATGCCTGTGTATCTGCTTACAATTAATAAGTTTTTGTTAAATACTATTGGAAAACATGATGCAATCAAGCCTTCTGCCAGTAAATACCTCCCATCGACCAGTTCGCTCCCACAGAGAGGGCCTCCTCAGGGTGCCATCGGCTAAGCAGTGTCGGCTGGTGGCGCCCAGGGGGAGAGCCTTTTCTGTGGGGGCACCGACGATGTGGAACGAGCTCCCCCCAGAACTCCGGACATGTCATGATCTCTGCACCTTCAGAAGAGAGTTGAAGACTCATCTCTTCAATCAAGCCGGCCTGGCCTAGATCTCCTCGGGTTTTAAATTTTTAAACAAGGCTGTTCGGGTTTTAGAATTGGGTTTTTTAACAGGTTTTTAGTAACAGCCTTGTATTTATTTAATTTAATTTAATTTTAAATATTTATTGTTTTATATGTTTTTATTGGGTTGTAAACCGCCCCGAGTCCTACGGGAGAGGGGCGGTATAGAAATTTAATAAATATAATATAATATATATAATATAAAATATCATTTCTCACTTGCCTTCCAGGAGGGAGACTATGCATAGAAGGGACTCTGTATACATGTAACAACTCTTTTTGATGTACAATACCACATTGGATTTCACTGTGTATAGTATAGGACAAACAATGTTTAGTACTGGCTAGTATTGACAATTACAGGTAGTGCTCGGCTTATGATCACTGTTGAGAAGAGAATTTCCGTTGCTAAGGTAGGCAGTTGTTAAGGGAGTTATCCAATTTTATGTTGTTGTTGTTTTTTTGCCATGGTTGTTAAGCAAATTTCTGCAGTTGTTAGATAAATCCAGCTTCCCCCGTTGACGTTACTTGTCATAAATTGGCTGGGAAGGTCACAAATGGTGATCGTGTATCCCAAAATCTACAACTGTTGTAAACGCAGGCTGGTTGCCAAGTGTACAAATTTTGACAGCATGACTGTGGGGATGCTGTGATGGTCATAAATGTGAGGATCATTTGTAAGTCAACTTTTCAGTGCCGTTATAACTTCAAACAGTCACTAAATGAATGTATCTAAGTCAAGGATTATCTGTATACCTGTTAGGTCATCATTTCTGAGAAATTGTTTGCAAATAGCTACCGGTAGCTAGTCAAAAGTTGTATTTGAAATGTTGGGATCTCATGGGCTGCCATTTGAATCCAAATTCTTTTCCCTGAAAGAATATAATTGGTTGCTGAATATTTTTGCATGACAACTGAAAAGTAAACAAGTGCAGATCAGAAAGTGGATCACTACTGTCTTCTGCCACTCACCACAAATTCTTATACGTAGCAGAAGGTTTGAGTGCACCTATCATTAATTAAATATACTTCTCAATTTGAATAACCTCTGAACTAAAGCCCTAGGCTAAAGAAGATGCTTCTTTGCCAAAGATGAAAAGGGAGAGAATTTTATTCTTAGACTTTCTGCCCTTTCAGCAAATCTAAAAAGATTTCTTTAAACACAAGATTTAAATATTTAATATTCGCTGCATGAGGCTTCACCATAATCCCCACAAACCCAATATGAAATGGCAGTCTAAACAGGGGTAGACAATCTTGGCTCTTTTATGATTTGTGGAATTCAACTCCCATACTGGCTCAGGAATTCTGGGAGTTGAAGTCCATGAGTCATAAAAGAGCCAAGGTTGCCTACCCCTGGTCTAGAATGTACCAAGTGCTATCTTACAGGTGTAATAGAAGGATACTAATAAAGAAAAAGCTATCTTTCAAAAAGCTATTATTTCTGATTGTACCGCTCAGAAACTATAATACCCAGATAACTCCAGGAACATATGAAAACCATTAATTCATTTATTATAGTACAGCAAAAATGATATTCTTAAATGACAGGGCAAATGTAAATACGTAGAATAGAAAACGTCCAATTAACCTTCTGCCATTTGTAAAGCCAGGACAGAGAGTAGAAACTTAAGTACACTAATCTATATTCTTCTGAAATTCTGCCTGCATTTTTCCATTTCTATGGGTATCCCTCAGAGTATGATGGGCAAGAATTTTAATTTGGAACCATAGAAGGTGACCCTAAGTTGCTTTTTCAAGAGGCAACTGGACTTTCTTGTATTTCTTTGAAGATGTTTTGCTTCTCATCCAAGAAGCTTCTTCAGCTCTGACTGGATGGTGGGGAATGGAAGGATTTATATGCCTTGCAGACAGCTGGTCATTTGCATTTGTCTTCAAGGAAAAACAAGAAAGTCCAGTTGCCCCTTGAAAAAGCACCTTTGGGACAACCATGACCTGGACGACTGAGAATATCTGTAGACACAGAGAAAGGGACTGAAGGAGCTTTTAATTCTGCAGAGCCAAAGCTATCTCAGTTTGCCACCATAGGTGGGATTTTGGATTCAGTCTGTATCCTTAGCAGTATTACTGTGTCTACAGAATTTTCTACTTCATTGGAAGAGCACATCTTCATCATGGCAGAGACAATTCCACCCTTCCAGACCAGCAGAAGGAGATTAGGATAACTTTTCATTATGTTTAAATCATGTCTTTGAAATCATAGGAACATCCATACAATGAAAACATGAAGAAGTATAGTAATACAATAAATGTATTTTAAACTACAGCAGTTGAGTCTTTTGTATAGAGCAGAGGTCTCCAACCTTTCTGGGCTCGAGGACCAGAGGGAATGAGAGCAGCTTCAAAATTGGCATGTATGCATGCACGCGCATGGAGCCATGCACACTGGTGCAGCATTAGCAGCCCCATTCATGCATGCAGCATGTGCTAGTGTCTTGCACAAGCATAAATGGCCATGCATCCCCCCACGGCAGCTAGCGGCCTGTTCATGCATGCACAAACAGGCCACACAAACCACTCAGGCTAGCAGCGCATGCGCAAACGGGCTGCAGACACCCACCCTGTGCTACCATTCCTGTTCGTGCCCATGCATAGGGCCACGGGTGCAAGTGGGGGGAAAATGCACACCCATGCATGCGCACACCAGCCAGCCATTTCCATTTCCGGGCTACGGACTATAGGTTGGGGACCCTGGTATAGAGAATCCAGTAGGATGTCCTTTGGAGTTTTCTAGAACAGGGGTCCTCAACCCCTGGGCCATGGACCGGTACCAGTCCGCAGCATACCACAAATGGGCCGCAAAAACAAGCAAAGCTCCATCCTCGGGATGCAGGCAGTATTCAAAACCACACCCACTCTGGTCCGCAGAAAAACTTTTTTCCATGGCACCGGTCCCTGGTGCCCAAAAGGTTGGGGACCTCTGTCCTAGAACACTCTTGAATTAAATTCCAGTAGCCCAGCCATTCATATAACTGTGTTTCTACATAATAACAATGTGATATAATATAAACAGACTTAAATTATTAATATATTAAATTAGGTGATTTTATTTACATCTACTTAGACACCACCCAGATGCAGACATCATTAAAATGTAACACAAAGAAAAATAAGCTACTCATTTATTGTTTCTTCAGAATTTTCTAGCAGTAATTAACATTTGAAGACACATTGTGAGGCCCATTACAAGGAGAAAAAGCTGGAAGTCTTAAAAAGTAGCTTGCTCATTATACTTAGCTTTTATTGTTTCACGCTTATTTGCATTGCCGCCCTTATGGTAACACATTGTGTTAATTCATGATCATAGTATTGGGTTTTGTCTTGAAATAATCTGCTGCTGTTAGCCAGTTTGAAATCATGTTTTTATTGTATTATAGTGATTGCAACAGGAACTTAGTGTGATGTACAAATAAGGTTGCATAGTTTCTTTGCAGATTCTTGGCTTGTTCCTGATTTATGCCATATCCACTTAATCAGAAGAACAAGGCAAAAAAACAACAACAACCCCATAACACTCCTAAACAAAATATTAAAAATAAAACTGAAATGGGCCAAACAAGGCCCAAAACAGGCTTGTTCTTTGGTTCTGGATTCATCAAATAATGGCTAAATAAAAGTTAACTAGAGGAACATATGAACTTATCCCAGTACTTTCTGCAGCCTTTGCAATTTTCGTCCATTGCAGTATCACACTGCAAGCTCCACCCTTTAGGGCAAGCAGGTTACATCATGATGCGCGTAGATAAGGGGCTGCCATCACTCGGACCCTATCACTCTGATCCCATGTTCGCTACTGACTCAACTTATAAACAAGGACCTATATGCCATGACACGGCATATAGTGGGAACCCTACAAGTGGGAATGTAAGGAGTTTATTTTGTCCTAAGCTCTAATGCATCTTTCATATTGCCCTTGCAGAAATGGCAATATTGTATTTTGCAATTGAGAATAAGGTTGTTAATCCGTTCAGATATATTATATTTATGAATAGGAAGATAAGAACATAAGAACATAAGAAGAGCCATGCTGAATCAGGCCAAAGCCCATCGAGTCCAGCATTCTGTGTCACACAGTGGCCCACCAATTGTACATGGGGATCTTGAGCATAAAGAGAAGGCAAAACCCTCCCTTTCCCTTGACCCCCAACAAATGGTACCCAAGGGAATCCTGCCTGCCTCAACCAACATAGAGGCGGCACATGGACATCCGTTTTAATAACCATCGATACACTTTGCATCCATGAATCTATCTAGCCCTGCCTTGTGGGCCAAAACATTTCACTCCCAGAAAATAAATATAAAGCTTTGACATGCTGCAATAAATAAGAAAGTAAGTATATAAAATACCTTAGGGACTCTGCAGCTGGAGCATACCATTGCTGCATGATTCTCCAGCAGCAGCCTGTGAATGACACCATTATAGTTATTGTTAATGCTCTTTCTTTAAAGGCATTCTTCAGACTGTAGAGAATTCAACATTAACATGAAAGTAATTATTGTATCTTAATGTTGACATTTTACCTACACTGCTGGGTCATAACTTGGAACTGCAAATGTAATTCTACTTCTACAAACGATTCATTAAGTATTGAGCTTTTAATTGTGTTTTTTCCTGCCACCAAATCCTCTTACTGCATGTTTTTTTTACTTTCTCTTACAACAAAAATGGCCAATGGTGGGATTCAGCCAGTTGGCATCACTTCGGCAGAACTGGTAGCTAATTTTTTGTTGCCCAGGCCCAGAATGGACTTCCGGAAGCGGCATCCACACAGAGAACCAGTTGTTCACATATTTGAATCCCACCACTGAAAACAGCATATTTCTGCTTCAAATGAACCACTTTGAAGCAGTGAGGTTATGCGTTCCCAATATAAAGACATTTAGCTGAATTGGCTTTAGTATTAGTCATACTTATCAGCATGACTAAAATGCAACCAGAAGGGGAACAAAAAGAAAGGAACATTCTGCTATTGTTCTGGGCATCCATACACATTATATATAATTTACTATAATTTTAATCTGCCCAATAACCCAGGTTTCTGGGAATAATTACATCAGTGTTTAAAATACATTTTTAAACCACAGAAAGCAAATGAATGAATAAATAGCACAGGAAATATAGTACATAAAATAAAATCCAGTGGTCATTTAGAATCAAATTAAATGTGCAGTTATAGAAATGCTTCAGGATGAAGCTAACTGCCTTATGTGATATTACTTGCATGGATGCAATGAATTTTAAGTTTACAAAATGTAAATGCTAACCCTGAACAGACTCCAGCATTTATGGAACTGCATACCGTAGATGGAATTGTTGATTAGACAAAAACTGCTTCTCCCCAACTGCTTTTTGCATTAACTGTGTCAGGCTGCCAGTCTGTCTTAATACTGAGCCAGAATATTCATCCTTCTTGTCTAATGCAACTGTTTCACCCAGTAATTATCCATGGCAGTAATACTGCTGCAGACTAAATTTACACTATTACTATAACAAAATTGGTCCTTCAATTTCCTTCTTTGAAAATGCTTTCGGTTTATGCTCCCTTTTTCTCAGGGAGCTTGAGAATTTCTTTCACATTTCTTTGATATTGTTGATTTTTTTTATTGCCACAAAGTAGTTATGAGCTGGGGAATGTTATATTTTATTACACGTTTGTCCACTATACCATAGGCACTCTGCTCTGGAGAGGAATTCCAAGCAGACAGTTTATTTCTCCTTGGACTTCTTTGAAGTGTGCCAGAATATATTGACCATTGGAGAGATGATTGTACACTGATGGAAACTCAGCTCTATCTCTTAGCCATTTAATTCATCAGAATTAAACTAACATTTCTCTTGCAGTTCTTAATATCTTTATCCAAGTCCATCTGTACTTTCTACGAAGTCTTAAAGAGAAGACTTGAGATCAAGGAAACTTTCCCAAATATATCCGCACAATAATCTATCTGATATACTAGATATTATCTTCACCTGGCATCTTTTCCAAGAAGATAGTGCTGTTGTTTTCTGTTAGTTTGTTATAGCTTTATAGTTTGCAAAATTGTATTTGGGACTTTTTGAGGGTTCCTCTTCTTGTACCTTCACTATGTGTGGTAGAGTGCCTGTCAGGGCTATCATCAAGATTCATTTTTGGAAAAGATGTGGATGATATGCTTGGTATCATGCATTAGCCCAGTGCTGTTGCACATCCTTCCGCTCATTCCTCTTCTATCTATTCAAGAGAAGAGAAATTGCATATATCTTTCTCAGAGTAAGTAAAAAAGCAGTTCCCGTACCATCTTATTGCATTCACTGGTTCTTTAAATAATTAAGCAAGCAACAGAATGCCTAGAAAGTGTGGCAGCACAATGCAAGAGAGTTCTAGGAAGAGTTCTGGTTCAGAAAAACTGAAGTCCACAAACCAGGGCTTTTTTTGTCATAGAATGCCCTGAACGGAGTTCCGGCACCTTTTTCTTTTTACAAAAAAAGTACTGCTACCAACTATAGAAGAATAATTTCTATTAGGAACACTGTTGTTTTGTAGTATTGTAAACAATATTGCAATACACAATTAGATTATATAGACAATATTTAAGGCAGAGTCATAAAAATTACAAAATTATATCAGCTTTCAATTATTCTGAGAACAAACAAATGGAGAAAAAAAATCAGTTAAATATCTGCTATATGATTATAACAACAGCATGTTAATGATGCCAAAAATACTCTGGGTTTAGAATTACATTGACCAGGTTGTATGGATTTTAAATCAAATGAGTCAAAATAAAGCACCCAAAACATACATATTTCCTGCTAGTAGAAAATGTACATTTGTACATCACATTTCTTCCAATAATCTACCTGATCTACTAGATATTATCTTCACCTTTCCAAGAAGATGGTGCACCCAGCTTCAGAGACAGATGCAAGCAACTCAGCTTCCTTCATATGTTCCTATAATGCATTAGAATACACTGCCACATAGTGCTGAGCAAGGGGACGTGATTAAATGGATGGAAATGTCTTTGGTTAGCATTTTAGTATTTGAGTACTGGAAATACTATAAGTGGAAGAGAAAGGAAAGGCAGGGAGCATAAGAAAAACAAATAATATATAAGCACCTCTATTAAGCTCAGCCAAAATATGAAGAACACATGGAGGAATATTTTTAAATTCAATTTAATACGGCTTAATTATTTTTCCATGAAATACTTCCATGCATAGCAACACAGTTAGGACATTGTTAACCACCAAGCTCTGGAACGTTTATTTATTACTATATTATTAGCCAGGATTTTATGGGACTCTTTCAAAGTGGCATTGAGTCATTGGCATCTCTCTTCCTACAGCTTATTCCAAGTATCACCTTCAGTGCAGTTTTTATAAAGGAAGACTGGCAAAGTACAGTCAGTTCCATTTATTAGGAAGTGGCTTAAAAAGTGTCCAAGTTAGGGAAGGCATAGGAAAAACTATTTACATCAGATCCAAAAGTTTGCTATATCATCTAGTCTAGACTCCTACCTTATATAAACCACATTTATCAAATTGTCGTGACATTACTAACAGTTAACTCAAGCACAGTTAAGCAACTAGGATGCAATAAATTATAATTTGGTCTTTCCTTTGTATGATCTCTAAGGCTGAATTAATAGAGAACAAATTTTCATCTTATACTATACAGTGGTAACGTTGTTATAGATTCCTTAAAAAAAAAAGATTTCATAGCTCACATTTATTTACAGCATTAATTTACAACCTTCATTCCTGTTGATTGGGCACAAAATATTAAAGGCAAATAAACGTATTCTAGAATAATGTTGCAGGATCTAATCTGGGTCAATCACCGGGACTTCCAAGCTTTCAGACTTGTGCTGGAGCCCATCCTCAGAGAACTTCTCTCTGGCAGAGTGTGTGCTTTGGGCTGTGTGTGGTATTTATACGGTGCCTTGGAGGTGGGAAATATTTCCAATGTAATCTACCAGATCCCCTGCATGAATTGCCTCTATGACTATGTAGGACAGATGGGGAGGAAGCTAACTACCAGATTGCAAGAACACAAGCCTCCTGTTGCAGTAAACAAGGACATATATTCAATTTTGCAGTTAAGATTGTTAGACAAGCAGGCACAAAAATAGCCAGAGAAGTGATTGAAGCCTGAGAAATGGGTCCCTTGTAAATCAGCAGGAGTCCTGATTTATCCCCAGCTTATCAAGTACTTAGGAGGTGAGGGCTTGGCAGCACAAAGAACAGCCAATGACTTCATAGCCAGCCATCAACACCACAATCTACAACTAAACAGTGACAAACCACAGGTACCATATAAACACCACACACAGAATAGTCCAAAGCTATTCTGCCAGAGAGAAGTTTCCTGAGGATCGGCTCCAGTACTTGTCCGAAAGTTCCAAAGTCGAATCCTCTGGTCCCAGTGACCAACCCAGATAGGCTCCTGCAAGAAAATATTAAAATTAAACATAAAACCATGGGACAATGGTGCAAAAACCATGCAGCAAATGCTGAGTTTGGCATTAAAACTGGAAAATAACAAAGAATTAAAGTATTTATATGTAACCCAATTGTACAAAACACCAAATTTAAATCAGAAGAAAAAGCAGCCAGTCTTATCTACATTTGAATTCCAACTTTGCAACTTACAGAGAGGGATTCTGCTTCTAGTGGTGTATGAAAATACTTTTCAAAATAGATAGATAGATAGATAGATAGATAGATAGATAGATAGATAGATAGATAGATAGATAGATAGATAGATAGATTTTATGAACAATATTCTAACAGGTATTAAATGACATGTGTTTCAAACATGTTTGAAATTGAAAAAAATATGTTTCTTCATAACACATGTTGTTTGGACTATTTGTGTGTATCCCTATAGCAACTAACAATTGCACATTCAGTTGCATCCAATAAAACATTTATTCAAGGCAAATTGAGACAGGAGACTGATTGAGAAATAGTTACACCATAGCAGCTGTTTAGGTAATATATTATCACAATACTAGTAACCAAACTGCACTTATAAATGTAGAAGAATCATATCATATATTAGTGTTTTAAGCACAGGATTTATTATATCTGGCCCTATTCTCATAAGATACTTAACCCACTCAGTAATTAAACCAATCAAATTGCATCACTGGTGATTCTGGCAACTCAACCAAACCGTAGTTTTTTGAGAATATTGAGATCCCATCTCCTTTCTTCAGATGGCACCAGAAATCTGAACACTGCCACCAAAGAAGCATTGGTCAGCTCTTGAAAATTAGCTCTATCAAATGGAACAATCACTGGAATTAGCTAATCTAATTACACTGGAATTAGCTAATCTAATTACATGTGTTACTATAGGTATGTTTGGGGCTAAATGCAGTCTCCTGGAAACTTAGCTGATGGTGTTTCTTGTTTCTTTTTTGATGTTCTCATACCACACATAAAGTTGCTGCTGTCCACTTACTCAATTATGAGTGTGTGGGCCACTCAAGGGCCACTGGTTCCAGAAGAATTTAGGAATTTAACTCATTAATTAATAAAATGAGTAGTTGATTAGAAATGTGCATAAATTAATAAAGAAATACTAGTGAGTGATTCAAATGCTAGAACATCAAAGTATGAATAATGGCTCACTTACTATTTATTATAATTTCATCATATAATTAGGGTTACAAGATCTGGGCTACAAAAATCTAGATAGATGCTAGATAGAAATACAAAATTACAGTTTTTTTGTACCTGTTTGCTGCCATCTAGACATTGTCTGGATCTTTGCAGCCAGATTGCATAGTCCAAATGTTGAGCACACCATTTACAAATTTTCATAAAAATTGTGATTGATTTATGTTGCATTGATCTTTTACCTGTTTTAAAAATTCAGTTTCTCAACACATTTTTTTGCACAAATTCTGTGAGATAATTAGGCTGAAAGGTCACAAGATGAGATGAGTTGAGATGAGATGAGATGAAGAGTTGAAGCTGTGCCTTCTCATTGAAGACAATCTTAATCTAGAATAACTATGTTACACTGCTCCATTCCTTCATGAATAACTTGGCTGTCCTTTAAATTAAATTAAATTAAATTAAAATTAAATAGGCAGTTTTAATCTGTTCCATTAAACTTTTAATGGTATATGATCCTGCAGCTTTGCTTTTTGAACTTTATTGAAGTGAACAGTTCTGGTTCTGGTACTTTTATTGTATATTAGCAGTGCTGAATAGACAGAGGAAGTATTATTAATTAAATGGAGAAATCAGCATGATTTGGGGGGGAATAAATTTTTAAATATAAATTAGATTAGATCACCCTTGATCTTAAAAAAGCCTATATATTTTATTTCAAGATCAACACTCTAATAGAAAATGCAAAAGAAAGTGATCACACACAAAAATTCTAAAAAAGGTTGGCATATCCAGAGCACACTGCATTCATTAGTGAGGTATCACAGAGACACAAGTACTGTGGGCTATGTGAAGAAATACTTGTGTGTTTTGAACCTCTGGACAAATCATTAGCATGCCAATCCATAATAGGCTCTGAAGACAGAATAATTTGGAATCCAATACATTATGAAATGCGTAATGTTCATGGTTTCCTGCCTGCTTAATAGCACTTACAGTTTTAGGAAGAAAGAAAAGGAGAATATAGGACAGCAGAATTTTATTTGGTATATATTGTAAAACAAAGTTGAATAGCCAAATCCAAGCAGAATGTATTACTATAGTTTAGATTCCTATGAAATAGCTACTGTGGCTTTTTCTTTGCATGATTTCTACCCATCATTTTCTCGTAATGATCAAGCTGATCTTATTTATAGCTATTTTGCTTCAGGCTAACTTTTTACACTAGAACAGGACATGTCATCCTAAAAATTAAACTTTCTACCATCACTTCAGTGCACAGGGTATCACTAGAATTACATTTGACATACAATACATTATATTATATTAACACTGTAACTAGAATAAGTAATATTCAACTAATCATAGAAAAAGCTGTAGACTATACAGTATCCCATATAGTCTTAACATTCCATTTCCATTTCCTCAGTGCTTGCAATTGAGCACATAAATACCTATGCTGCCAGATTCATTAGCTGGCTTTTCATCCATTGTAACCAATGTGGCTTTTCCCTTTTAATGGTAGCATTTGTCTTCAACAAATCTCCTTTAGCATTTTGTGGCACAGCAGCAGCAGCAGTAGCAAAAAAATTTTTGAAATGCCTGTTCAAAGCTGTTCACAGTATAAAACCTACAGGCCTCCAAAGCACAACTGGGGGGAAACCCTGAAAAGAGAACAGGGACATTGTAAACATAGCTGTCAAAATATTCCTCTTCGCATTATAAAAGTTCTGGAGTTCACCCCAGCCCCATAAGACTGCCATGTGCCAAATTGTGCTCTACATGGTTCATTATAGTAATATACTTTTTTTTTTGCTTTCCTTTTTTGTTTTGTTTATAATCAAAATGTGGCTGCTTCTTTAAAAGTGGTTTTTTTTTACAGTGTAATGGTGTTATTTGTTTTTTGTTATTGTGCCTTGCTGAGGTTATTTTGCTGGTGCTCATGCATGAAAAAGGAGAGGACTCAGCATTGCATATTTATATGTGTCAATGTATATGGCTTGGTGCAAATGCAGACATTATTACACATTAAATATCAGTATAGTACATTTTACCATGACGCAAAGAACTGTGACTGGATGTCCATGTATCCGCTTTATCTGACCTGCCAGTGTTAATTTCCAATGATTTTTCATCTCTGAGCCCTGTTATCTGTGAAGAGTGAGCCAGTTGAACCCAGGGAAGTGGGCGGGACTGTGAGCTTGGCCATCTATGTTCTGTGTTCCTGCTTGGACAAGGCCTTTCAGGAGTGGCATGTAGTTGAGTTCAACCGTTGTGAGAGGCATTGGTATCACCTGCCTAGAAGGAAGCAGTAGTTCAATTCTCAAGAGGCCATCCTTGGACCCAACAGTGTTAGATACATTTTGTCAGGTCTCCAACCTTGCCTTTTTAGGAAAAGTTGTTGAGAGGGTGGCTGTTTACATAGTCACTTGTGCCTTGGTTATTTCCTAGTTGGATTACTGCAATGCAGTCTACATTGGGCTGCCCATGAAGACCAACTGAAAGTTCCAATTAGTACAGAATCATCAGCACTCAAAGTGAAGGGTGCTTCTAGGTTCACCCATATTATACCCCTGTTTCACAAGCTGCTCTGGCTCCTATTGTTTTTCTGGGTGGAATTTAAAGTGCTGATTATTATCTTTCTTTAAAGCCCTATATGGCAGAGGTTCCCAAGCTTTTGGACATCAGGAACTGGTTACATGGAGAGAGATTTTTCCACAGACCAAAGGGGGCGTGGTTTTGTGTGCTGCCTGCATCCCACAGATGGGGCTTTGCTTATTTGTGCGACCCGGTTACTGGCATGCCATGACTCAGTACCTGTCTATGGACCTGCTATATGGCATCGGACCAGATTATTTGCACGACTGCCTCTCCTAAGGACATCTGCCTGGCTACCAGATCAGATAGAATCAGCATGCTCCTAGCCCCTTCCCTTAAATGTTGCCATGTTATGGAATCTACAAAGTTTCTGTGGCAGCCCCTGCCTTATGTAATATCTCTCCCTCCCCCCCCCCAAAGTTGGCTGTCTCCCACCTGTTTAATCTTCCGAAAAACACTCAAGACCTGGCTTTTTCCTCAAGTGCTGGGAAAGGGGGAACTAAGTTTACTTATGGTGAGATTTTGGGGGTTTTATTGTCTTTTGGTTTTAATATTTTTATTGTAGATAGATGTGGCTTTGTCTTTAACCATGATTTAACAAGGTACATTTTGTTTTCTAGTTCTTTGTGTCAATGCTGGATATCAGTAAATAGTCTTTGGATAAAGAGGAAATAGTTTCTCTATCTTTTTTCCCAATATAAAGTTTGACTTACTTTCCCAGCTCAGATGGAGGCACATGCTTTGAAAGTGCTGCGGCCATAGTAGCTTGCAGATTTCTAATGTAATAGTTTGATACACAATGCACACATTATTCATGTAGCCAAAGAAATTATTGTCCTACAATTATGGAAAGAAAAGTGTTATTGGCATAAGAGAAAACCTATATTACATTACAAATAGTTTGAAATATGTGTATTTTATTGGGGAAGGATAAAGCTACTTTGATTTTTTTAAGTGAATTTTTTTTAAATAAACAATTTAGAAGTGTCTGAATTAAAAATCATTTAAACATGAAACCAAATAATTTCATCTGGCTGCTCTCTTACTATAATATTGTACTTGAAATAATTTAGATATCTGTGGGATAGGAGCATCTGTACCTTATCATGTATAACTTTTCCTGATTATTTCTTGAAATGCAGACTAAACACGAGATTCTGACATAAGGCAGCATCACATTTATATTCCTGGTTTACTCAAACGAATCCACCAGCTGAACTAATGTCTCATAAAGAACAACTATGACCTCAAGGGAATCTTGCAGGAGGGGCTAAACTGTTGAAGGTCAAAAAGAAGTTACAGCTATTTATACCAAAATTCCTGATCCTAAGTCATACTATATACATATATCATCCCTATCTTATATTGTATACAAGTCATATATACGTGGAGACTGTTTAAGCAGCAAATCCCTCTATCATATTTTAGAACTTTTCAAGTAATTCCACCATGTTTAATGTAAGTTTCAGAATACTGCCCATATGAATACAGGTAGCCCTTGAGTTACAACCACAATTAAGCACAAAAGTTAGGTTGCTAAGTGAAACATTTAAGTAAATTTTACCCTATTTTACAACCTTTCTTGCCAGAGTTGTTAAGTGAATCATTGCAGTTGTTAAGTTAGTAACACTGTTGTTACCAGTTGCCAAGTGTCTGAATTTTGATCATATGACCATGGGGATGCTGCAATGGTCGTAAGTGTAAAAAGTTGTCATAAGACACCTTTTTCAGTGCCGTTGTAACTTTGAATAGTCACTAAATGCACTGTTGTAAATCGAAGACTATCTGTACTATTATTCCTCACAGAAACAACAGCTTGATTACACTTCATGTAATCAAATGGGTGTCTCCATGTGCAAAAACAGTCTCACTCGCAGGAACATGGTGTTAAAGGTTAGATGAGAATTGCATACCTACTAACAAGCATTTTGGAGATGACTAGACACAAAGCTGGGAAATCTGGTTTCCAAACTCCACTTCAGTATGAAAGTTACTGGCTGACATTGACTCAATCCTATGCATTCTCTCACCTTGATCTCCCTTGTATAATAAAGTGTAATTAATACTCAGAACTGCAAAATCCAAAAAAAAAAAACCCCAGTCATTTGGAAAGTATAGATTCTACTTCCAGCACTTGTGGGCCTGTTCTAATAAAAACGGTCCCATCATGATAACATTTCTTTTATATATATATATATATATATATATATATATATATATATATATATATATATATATATATATATATATATATATATATATATATAAATATTTTATTAATTTTATAATTATAATCGTGAAAAAAAGAAGAATCAAATTAAATACAACTCAACTTAATACAATCATTTTCAACTTTAACAAAATATAAAAACTTGCATAGAGTAATTAAAAGAACTATGGGTGTTGCTCGGCAGCATTTCTTAAAAGCAGGGAGTTTAACATTTGCTCTTCAGTAAAAGCACAAATCTCTGTACGCTTAAAATATTATAAGAAGCCAGAGCTATCTGTTGACAAATGAAAATAAAAACTCTGGACAGGTACCTTGCAATAGAGAGGAATGGAGTCCTTAAAATTTTGTTTGGGCCAGGATCTGTCAAGTTCATCGTCAGTATGTTTGAAAGTTGACCTGTGTTCAGAAAAATGGTCATGCTTCTTGGAAATGAGAAAAATGCTAGAAATATGCATAACACTGCATTAATGGAATGTAAGTGGCTTGAAGTGACCTGGGGGGCAATCAAGAATTGTATCAGTACTTTTTTTTTGAAAAGCTGATCCTTCTGGTCCATGTCTTCTTGAATTGTTACTTGTTTTCTTTCTTGTTTGTGACACAATAGATGGCCTGGTAGGATGGACAACTTAAGTCCTACCAGGTATGCAACCTAAGTACGCTGTTTCACCCAGACCTGACCTACTACCATGTCCAGACTAAATTACAAACCTTTTTTTTTTTTCAGGATATAGGCAAGGAAAGCTGAGCAGAAGCAAAATAAAAATAAAATCAGAGAGCTTCAAATAACATATTATGCCTCTTAATCCTGTGATTAAAAAGTCAGAAAATATAGTTTGACAAATACAATTAGCTTATTTTTAAGCATTATGCTTTTCTTCCAACACATTGATTTGCTAAGAAGAGATAAAGAGCTGTTATTAAAAAAAAAACCTTATCTGTAAAGGCTCATAATATTGGATCAATATTAAATCATAGTGCATAATTCTGTCCATCTTCTCCAGTGCATAATTCTGTCCATCTTCTCATTCTTGTATCCAAGAATCATAAAATATGATAGCACTGCACCTGTTTATTCTCACTCATTCTTCTTTCTATAGCATAACCTATAGGACAACATTACATTGTGTCTTATGATGTCTGTCCCTTTATGATTGTATGATAAATCAGATGATTTATCAGAGAGTACAAACACTGTCAAAATGAAACTGAACATAGAATTCATACACTCAGAATCAGAACAGACTATGTCACAAAACAATGAGATTTACATTGTTTATTTAAAAGATTATATCTTTATTTGAAGGATTTCAAAAGACGGATTTAAAAAACACAAGGGTGCCCCTTAGTGGAATTTTAGCTCACATAAATAAGTGCAATGCATTACAACCTATTCAGAAGTGCAGCAGTTCTTCATTTTATTTTATTTTGAGCACCTGAAGAAATCTACATTCATATTTTCTCCAACTACATTAATCACATCATAAATTATTCTTTTATTTTTAAGTCAGTTTAATTTATTCATTTTTCCTTGTCCATAGTCCTTTGGAAAAGTTAGGGAACTAAAAAGAGAATATGTTCAACTTTAGTATCAGATTATAATTATATTAGCTGTATTTACCATTTTTATTAAGAGCAAGTATAGAGTGGTCAATAAACTTAATAATTTAAGTTCTGGCCTTAGATTTGTCAAGTTTTAACCTTATTTCATTTATTTTAATTAGATAATTTCTAATTAATAGTCTTACCTGAACGCCTTTTCTCAGTACAGAGATGAAGAATCCACCAATGGGTTTTCTCTGTCTGCCTGCTCTTGAGACCAAGTAGCCAAACTTGACATGCCCCCTCTTGCTAGGAGATCCAGTCTTAACGAGGGCGAAAGTGGCTGAAGGTGGACGAAGGTGTTGGCTCTCAATCGCTTAATCTCGGCCTAGTGACCTAAAGGGTGGGTGTGGATACTCCATCTCTGTACTGAGAAAAGGCGTTCAGGTAAGACAATGCCCCTTCTCCAGTACATGAGATGGAGAATCCACCAATGGGACATACCAAAGCCTCACTGTCCCGATGGGTGGGAAACAGATAAGGCCGAAACAATGTCCCTGGAGACACCTGCTGAAGGACCCTCCGACCAAATGAGACGTCCGCAGAAGCGAAGCGGTCAATCCTGTAATGGCGTACAAACGGGGAGGGCGAGGACCATGTCGCAGCCCTGCAAATCTCCTCAATGAACACCTGCGTGGCCCATGCCGCAGAGGTCGCAGCACTGCGAGTGGAATGGGCAGTAAGATGACTTGGAGCTGGCAGGGAAGAGGACTGGTACGCCTCGGCGATGCAGGCCCTGATCCACCTGCCAATAGTGCCAGCAGACACCTTCTGTCCCAGAGAAGCTGGACGGAAGGAAATAAATAGGGCCTCAGGTCTACGAAAAGGCTCCGTGCACTTCATGTAACGCCACAGTGCCCTGCGGACATCCAGTGTGTGCCACTGCTGCTCCAAGTCATGGGAAGGATTGGGGCAAAAAATTGGCAAAATAACTTCCTGTGCCCTATGGAAGAGCGAGTTGATCTTGGGCACGAAGGCGGGGTCCAGACGAAGGACCACCCGATCGCTGTGAAAGATACAGAGGTCATTCCTGACCGAGAGAGCCGCCAACTCAGAGATACGTCTGTCTGATGAGATGGCGATTAAAAACGCAACCTTAAGAGACAAGTTCCGCAACGGAATAGTAGCTATGGGCTCAAATGGTGGTTTTGTTAGAGTGCGAAGCACGCGAGGTAATTCCCAAGAGGGATACCTGTGTACCACAGGGGGCCTAGTGTTGCATGCATCCTTGATGAAGGTGCATATTCTAGGATGATGAGCTAAGGGAACTGAATCCGCACAAGTGAGCAATGTTGACAGGGCTGCTACCTGTCTGCAAATAGTCGGAGGGGCCAGGCCTCTGTCCAAACCATCCAGAAGATAATCTACAATCTGAGGGATGGTCAATTTGTAGACATCCAGTTGTTGCCTTTTACACCAATGGCAAAAAATTTTCCAAGTAGAATCATAAATGTGATTGGTTGCTGGGCGACAAGAGGCCTGAATCATGGAAATTGCACGGGGGGAAAACAATTCTTGTGTCATGATGCTGCGCTCAAGCGCCAGACAGTCAACTGTAACCATTGAGGGTCCGGGTGTCATAGGGTCCCCTGGTGTAGGGACATGCGATATGGAGGAATCTTCCACGGAGGGGACTGGGAAAGATTCACCAGGTTGGCAAACCAGGGCCTCTGTGGCCAGTACGGGGCCATGAGGATTACTTCCACCTGCTCCTGGAGTAGTTTGTGGATGGTCGCCGGTATGAGCGGGAGGGGAGGGAAGGCATAAAGGAGACCCTGTGGCCACGGGGTCCACAATGCATTCATCCCCTCCACCCTTGGAAGAAAATAGCGGGAGTAGTGCCTGGGGAGTCAGGCATTGGTTGATGAGGCAAACAGGTCGAGGATAAGATGGTCAAACCTGTGGGAGATCTCAGAGAACAGGTCCGGATGCAACCCCCACTCCAAGGGGTCCACCATAGAGCGACTCAAAAAGTCTGCCTGCTGGTTCTCAACCCCCGAGATGTGTTTGGCCCTGAGAGATGCCAGGTTGGACTCTGCCCAGGAACCCAGGAGCCGTGCCTCGGACATAAGGGACCTGGACCTGGTGCCCCCTTGGCGATTGACATGCATCTTGGATGCCACATTGTCCGTGAGGATCAGAACGTGACAGCCCCTGATCCAGTGCCTGAATTGGCGAAGAGCTAAGTGAATGGCCCTGAGCTCCAGCCAGTTGATGTTGTGTCTCAAGTCTGCGCGGGATCAGCGGCCCTGTGCTAACTGAGACTGTGGATGGGCTCCCCAAATGAATAGACTGGCATCCGTCGTAATAGTGATGCAGTCCGGTTCTTGAAGGGTGATCCCTTGGTCACCGCTTGTGAGAACCACCAGCGCAGAGACCTGAGAATGTGAACTGGGAGCCTGACCAGATGGGAGGATGCGATGGCATTCACCTGCTGAAATGGTAAGAGGAACCATTGGAGGACCCACAAGTGTAGCCTGGCCCAAGGAACTATGGCTATGCATGAGACCATCTTTCCCAGGAGCTGGAAGAGTAATACCAGTGGGATGGGACGGTCCCTGTACACCCGACGAGCTAGATCCCTGATGCTGACCAGTCACTCATGGGAGAGATAGACCATGCAGTTTGTGGTGTCTATGACGGCTCCCAGGTGCAGAAGCCTGGATGAGGGAACCCTCCGACTTTTTTGAAAATTGACTGAGAAACCATGCTGTTGGAGGACCTGAATGGTAAGTTCCAGGCCCGACTGAGCTGTCTGGAAGGATGAAGCTTGAATCAGAATGTCGTCCAGGTAACACTGGACGTGTACTGGTACCTTCCTCAAGTGGGTGGCTAGTATGGCCAGGATCTTGGTGAACACCCAAAAGGAAGGGCCTTGTACTGGAAATGACTGCCCCGTAACAGAACCTGAGGAATCGCCAGTGAGCTGGATGGAGCAGGATGTGGAGGTAAGCTTCCATGAGGTCTGTTGACGCCAGGAAGTCTCCTTGTCTGATGCCCCCCAGGATGGACTAGAGTGATTGCATCTTGAACTTTTTGTAAATGATGTAGTAGTTCAGACCCTTGAGGTCCAGAATAGCTCTCCATCCCCCTGAGGCCTTGGGGACCACAAATAGGATGGAGTAGAATCCCCTTCTCTTGTGGTACTGGTTCTATGGCCTGAATCTCCAGGAGATGTCAAATGACCTCCTGCATGAGACCTTGTTTGGGTGGATCTCGGGAAACGGGACAGGTAATGAATCAGTCCGGGGGGCTGGCCAGAAATTCTAGGGACAGACCAAACTGGATGGTTTGTAAGACCCAGGTGTCCATGGATGGAAGAAGTGGGCCAGCCTTCCCCCGATGGGAAGCACAGTGTAAAAGTCACTTGGACCTCCTGTAGGGGCACCCTGCCCCTTGAAATGGCTGCTTCGATTGACTCTGCTGTCTGGACCGAAAGCCTGGCCTGTCATACGGCCGGTCATACGGCCTATCCTGTCTAGGTGTGTATGAGCAGGAAGGCTGAGTGACTGATGGCCCTGCTGCTGGCCGAAAGGACTGCCTGTGGAAATAGGGAACAGGACGTTTGTCGGTCCATTTGTTCAAGTGGGCCATGACCTTTCGCTTGTCCTTGTTCTCCACAAGGTACGGGGCCAGGACCTCCCCAAAAAGATTATTGTCCAGATATGGAGCAGTCGCGAGACGCCATTTAGCTTTAGCATCGGCCTGTTTCAGCCAAAGCATCCTCCTGGCTGTAATGTTGGATGCCAGGGACCTAGAAGCAAAGTTGGCCAACTGAAGTGTTGTGTCCGCAGCATACTCAGTGGCCGCCACCATTTTGCTTAGGTCCTGATGGGTCCAAATGTCCTCAGCAGGAACCATGATCTGAAGCTGACGCAGCCATAAAAGAGTGGTACGCACAAAGAAGGACGCACAGTGGCCGTTTTGATTGCCCATGCAGCTGATTGATGGGTCTTCCAGAAGGTCTGGTCCCATTTTTGTCATCCGCTTTGAGCACCTCTGACATGTCTCCAGTGACCGCAGTCTGGGATACCAGAGGGGTCCAGGCTTCATCAACCTTAGGGACCTCCAGGGCATCAGTGAGGTCTGTGGGGGTGCTGAAAAGCTTTTGGTCAGACCCGCTTATGGAAGGGAAGGAGGAAGGGGAGGCCCATTGTTTTTTTATCCCCTTGAGAAAAATTGAGGGACACGGAACGTGATGTTGGGCTGCCACCGTCTCAAAAAATATTGGATTTGGACTGGAATCCGAAGCTGCGTGCGGCTGAGGGAATTGATCGGACCCTATGTTTGCCATTGGTGTGGCCTTGCGAAGTAGTGTAAGAAAAAGGGCTGGATTGAACAAACCTCCCGATGGGGAGAGTTCAGGTGGAATTTCTTTCTCCTCTGATAGATTAAATTCCGGCTGCTCCTCACCTTGCGGAGATGAGTATCCGCTCATGGAGGAGTGTGCAGGAGATGTGGGTTCCTGAAAACCAGGAAATCCCATGGAGGGAACATAAGGTGGCATGGTTGATGTGGAAGCCTCTTGCCCAGACGGATGAAAAGACCTTTCCACTAAAGCGCGGTCCACTACCTTGGACAGTAAGGCCTCAAGATGTCCATCAGATAAAATGTCTCCAATGTCCAGAACCCTGAGCCCTGTGGCTGTAGGGGTGAAGATGGCCTCTGGGGCTGAGCTTGAAGCAACTGGTGTCTGCTGAACTAATACAGAAAGGGAGCTGAGTGCAGCAGGTGTCCCTGTGAGAGACCACACTTTGGGCCAAGGTTGAAGGGCCTAGAGGAAGGTCAAATTCAGGAACTGCCATTTGCTCCGTCTCTAATCCGGTCTGTCTCTGCACTCTGGAGAACTCCTTCTCCAGAGCCTGGTGCCTACGGCTGGCTTGCTTTTCCACCAACTTGAAAGGCTTCTTGAGAGTGGTCTTAGCCTTAGATTTGGGCTTGCCTGCCGCCTCCTGTTTAGAGGATTTGTGGCAGCCATAACTGGAGGATGGAGAGACAGTGCTCATGGGTTGAGGCATCATGGAGCCCTCCATCCTGGTTGAGCAGGCTCAGGGAAACTGAGACGAAGCTCTGGAAGGCAAGCAGTTGGCGGAAGCAAAATTGGAACAAGTAACAAGACTGTTCCCCTGACCACCTGACCAGAAAAAATTCTATCTGGGCTTTGGTCACAGCATTTGAGTCAGATGCCGAAGGCACGGTTGGGGACCCGCTCTGGGCTCCGCCTGGAAGCCTTAGGTCAAGGTGCACCAGAAAAGGTAAACAAAACTCCCAATGCAGGGCGCAGAGGGCCTGAGACAAGGCCTGGCAAGAAAGGATCAATTCAAATGGTGACTGTTCAATAAGGATGGTGGTGGCCTGAGGATCTGGCCTAGCCTGTGAACCTCTGTTGTATGTAGTGAGGCCTGCAGGCAGTCACTGGGGCAGGGGTCCAATGTGGCCTAGATGGAGGACCGCGTAGCATTCCAAAATGGCGGCTGCAGTGGGTCCGTGAAATCGTTATTAATGTGTGATGGGACTGAAGGACCCTGACCCCCCAAACCACCAGAGGCCTGTTCAAGGAATCCGGAGAAGCCCCCAAACGAATTGTAAAAGGAGAGTGTTTAGCTTCGTTCCCCGGGGCCGCAACTTGCTCTGCGTTGGGAATGGCACCGGAGGCTTCGAAAAGAAGATCAGAGGTGCTGGGGCCAGACGCAATGGCAGCGCAAAGCGTTGCGCTGAAAATGAACACAGCACAGTTGCCTCCAAACAGCAGGCAAAAAAACCAATCTGATATAGATTTCGTTGCCTTTGACGGCAACCAAAATGGCTTCCGCGAGTATTCCTGGCTGCCGGAGATGATCCGGAGGCCCTGAATTTAACAGAAAATCTCAAGCCTGCAGCACGAGATTCTGCCGGTCCTTTGGAGAAATGGCGGGGAGAGTGAGGTAAATCTAAGGCAAAGCCTGTCAGAAAGGTTTCCCCAGAGCCCTGGGGAAATTGGAAAGAAAAGCTGCAAAAGCTTCCTCCCCCCACCTCCCACTCCTCAAATTTGATTTAAGATAGCACTGATCCCAGTGCTATGGGAAAATTTAAGGGAGGATTCCAAATTAGTATTTAGTCAATTTTATAGGGAAAAGGAGAATTCACCAATGGATTTCTAACCTGCTATCTGATGAGAGCCAAATCTGATATGTCTTCAAGAGCTTGAGACCAAGTTAAGACTGGATCTCCTAGCAAGAGGAGGCGTGTCAAGTTTGGCTACTTGGTCTCAAGAGCAGGCAGACAGAGAAAACCCATTGGTGGATTCTCCATCTCCTGTATTGGAGAATGTAAGAATATATCTTGGCCTAAGCAAAGCATTTGTAAAGGAAGGTAGAGATGTCTTCGGAAGGGGTTTTTTTAAGATTCTGTTATTATACCCTATAACAACAAAGTAGCATTCCAGGAATTCTTATGGTTGAGAAAAGGTTCTCAAACTTTTCTTCACCCTGGACCCTCTTTAAATACCTTTTGTGGCCACAGATAATGGCCATGGACCCCCAAAAACCTAACTCAAGATTTAAATCATAACATTTCTTCAAGCCTTTGCAGACACCCTGTGATGACATTGTGCTGCCCCCCCCGTGGGTCCGCAGGCTGCAGATTGAGAAACACTGCCTTATGGTACTTGTTTCTTCACCTGACCTACTTGAAGGACTGCCATCAACTTTGAAAGCCACCAGTCCAAGGTGATCTCTAACATTCCTTTCCAGGATTTGACAATATATTCCATGACATTCTGATTAGCAACCAAGAGTAACCTAAGCTGGATGGCATTAACAATTATATGGATATACAATTTTCCCAAAGTTGTACTAAAAGACATCATCAACAATTCCTAATCAAACTGGAGCCACTGTTTGTGGCTGAGTTCCAACAAGCTTCAGCCATAGATTGTCTATGTTTTAATATTTTCTTAATCATTTCGATAAAGGAATGGAAGGAATGTTTTTGTTTTTTTTTGCAAATGATGCAAAATTAGATGGGATTTTGAGAAAGAGAAAGAGGTTTCAGAGATATTTGATAGGTTAGACAGGTTGAAAAATAATAGAATGAAATAAACTTATGCACTTGGAAGACAAAAATTACATGCTCATATTACGGACAGATATTACTTATAAAAATAATTTTAGAATAGTTGATTGCAGATTGAATATTATTCAGCAGTGTAATATGGAAGCAAGAAAGGCAAATATAATTCTATTATATAAGGTATAAAAGTGTGATTTCCAAATAAATGGAATTAACAGTTACAGTATTCTGCATTGGTCAGACTCCATTTAAGTGCTGGGTCCATTTCTAGCCATGACTAGATTTTAATAAGTTTCAGCTAATAGTTTTTCTGAAATGCAGATGAGAATGATTTACAGCTAATAACTAATACAATGAAGACTAAAAGAATCTTGAGAAGATTGAAGGGAATAGAATCCTTCAAACATCTAAAACTTAAGATTTATTCTGATTTATTCCAGAAAGCATTTGAAAGTTTCTTGACATAGGCAACAGTCAAAATTTGTTCTGATTTATTCCAGACAGGACAAGGAATAGTAGTTTAATATTAAAGGGCAGATTCTGGTTGAAAGATAGCCAAACTTTCATTGTCAGAGCAGTTTAATAATGGAATCCATTACCCAAAGGAATAATGGATTCCTTCTGCCTGAATGTGTGGGTTCTAGAATAATCTGGATTCTTGCACTGAGCAAGTGGGGTAGATATGATGATCCTTCTAACTGGCAAGATATAAATTCAAGTTCCTATTCAGTCATGGAACTCTCCAAGTCTTTGGTTCAGTTATTCTTTCTCAGGAAAAGATTCCTTGCCATTATGTAGATCAATATTCCTGAGAACAAGATGTGACCTAAAATGCAATAAATAAAAATGTTTTATTCAATTTTAAATTCTGGCTTGCTCCCCGTAGGAAGGACCAAATCTTAGCATAACTGTAAGGTATCGATAATTATTAAAATATATAGAACAAAGCTAAGGCTGCAGTTTTACTCACCTGATTATAATATATGGTATAATGAACAATCTTGACATGTAAGTATAGCAATCTAAAGGCTTTTTATATAAAAATAATATGCGTGCATAATGCCTCTTAAAGCACTGTTTATGACAGAGGCTATAATTTGTATTTTGAATTAGTTTGTCAAAATGTTGAGAATGGACTGAGTTCTCTATATTTCCAGTTCTGCTTAACCTTGTTCTTGGAAGAGACCAATGTCAGAGGTTTTTCTTTATTTAAAATTCAGAGTTCGAGAATGCCAGGAAAAGAGAAACTGATCATCTCTAAATAAATGATATACCGTTTTTTATTGCAGGGAGAAGAAAGGACAGACAAAAAAAACCAAAGAGAGAAGAAAGCAAAGAAACCAGTCAGGAAAACAGAGACCAGGAATCCAGACGTCAGAACAGAGATCCAGAGAACAAAAACAAAATGCAACTGAAGAAAATAAGAGGCCAGGATAAACAGCAGAAACTAGTTGCCATCAGCACTACACACTAACCACCTTACACCACTGTTTAAGACTATTGCTGCTGCTATCACTACCAGACCCCACCCCCAACCCCAGGGTCAGTGTTCCCCAATTATCACCAATAGACATTACAAGTTATACTTAAACAACATTCCAATACTTACTATATTCTTCATGCAGTCAGAGTTTAATTGGAAGACTGACATGAAACAAGATTTTTGTTTAGTTTTTTTTTCTTCTTTAAATGGGATACGTTCAGCCTTATATTACATGCTTCCATGCATCTCTTAAGGGTGTTTCAGCAGGTGGCACTGCCTGGTTGATCTTGTCAGGCTTGGAAGCTCAGCAGGGTGCGGTCTGGCCAAGTTCTACAAGATTGGCAAAGCGGTAAGCAAAACTGGGAAGTGATAAAAATAATCCAAAAAGGGAGTGGTAAACCAATTCTGTACTCTTGCTGAGAAAGCTACCTGGATGTGTCTCTGAAGTCACCAGGAATCAAGTGGATTCGAAGAGACTTTAGCTTTTATCTCTAAGGGTCAATTTAGAAGCTTGTATATAATTATCAATATGGTATAAAGTATAACAATATATTGGACGACTACTTTTTCTTCTGTAAAGTATTTTTTTCAACCCATTCTTTATGAAGCAAAAATATCTAAGTAAAGATACAGTATCCCTAGGTGCATCATTACAGTATATATGTTGCATATGAATTAAGAGAAGAAAGAAGAAAATGTCTTAAGAATTGAATATTCAATACCGCTGTCTATCAGAACTACGTTCACTGGATTTTGCCACAGATTCATATTGGAAATTCCAGACTAAAGAGTTCTGAAGCTCTGAAGCAAAGGCACAAAAGAAATGGAAGCCTCAGTAAACACATTTGAAAGACAAACAATGGCATTAGATAGCACTATTATTTGCAAGATAGCAGAATATTTTCTGTCAAAACTTTGATCATACAGCTGTTCTATGCTTTATATCATTCTTGTAACTGAAATCTTCCAGTGACTGACAAATTATATGGGGGAGGGGAAGCAAAACACTGAGAGAATAAAGAACAGAGATGGGACATCACACAAATAGGACATTTGCACTGATGACTTTTTCATCCCTCTTGTAATTGAACATTGTCACACAGTCTGCTTTGTAAATGGAGAAAAGTATGCTGTTCTTTAGAAATGTTTTATCTAATAAACTAAGGCCACTTTACCAAATATACAGGGGAATATCCAATTAACTCCTCTAGCTGATGGAATGGAATGGCAGAACAGGCACAATGGTGGATATCATACTATCAGCAGAGTGGGCAAGAATTCTTTAGGATTGGACAAAGAATAAATATTTGTACACTATATCTGAATTTACAGCGTTTCCATAAGCAGAAGCACAATATCACTCATTTTTCGTCTCTCACATTCAATGAGTGCCAAGATTGAGTTTATTCACTTGCTATGGACACAGACATGCTCTAATATTTTTCTGGTCTGTTTTCATAACCTGGCCTTTCTCAGTTCCCCATCCCATTCCCAAGGCCTTGAATCATTGTTAATGATACTCATTAGAGTGTGATTATCATATCTCCCTTATCTTGACACAGCTTTGCAACCTAGTTAACTAATTTGTCAGCGCTGCAGTAAAGTGACCCATGTCTACTAGTTGACCTTAGGCTGATACTAGCATGCCTTCTTCCCCAATCTTCAAGGACTATTATGCTTTGGACAGCAGAATAGTCTGGTTCTTTAAAGTCAGGTCCCCTGTACCACATTTCTGCCAGATATTTGAGTCAATCCCCTATTCTGCTTATTGGAGCACCCTTAAACAGAAGCTAACCTATGGTGGTGGCAGGAGGGGAGGCACTGCAGGATAGCTATCTATCTGTTTGTGCTGCTTCATGGTACAGTCCCCATCATGTCTGTCAGTTGTCATTCAGGCAGGCTGCTTTGGAACACTGCTTTTTCTAGAATATCTCAAACCTGCTGATGATCACTCACCTACTGAACATGAGTTTAGCACTCTTCTAGATTAGCACTAAATCTGTCTCCAGTTTCATTCAAATACGGGTTTAGCAGACAACAGCACTAAACTCATCCTCCAAAAAGGAACCTATCTTCTGTCACTTCTTTTCAAATGCACAGAGAGAAAAAAACACTTACTAGTCTGACCACTATTAAATTTGCTTCCTTCCCAGTCTTAGCCCATATTGACTTTTATAGGGAACTCCAACAATGCCTGCCTTAATGTGCCTTGTACACTGTGAATCAGTGTCAGCCATCTGAGGTAAATCCAGTCAGGACACAAACCACCACAAGAAACATTAGAACTCTGTTTAGACCATAATAATAGAATCCTGAAAGCCCGATACAATTTATCTTTCCTTCCCTCTTATATCCAAGAGTGTCAAGGTATTTCTCCCTCAGACCCTACTGTCTATCTGGGATTTATTCCTGTCCAATAAGGACAGTCTCATTTGTTGGCATCACACCTGTATCAAAATAGGAATTGCTACTAAGGACAGTAGATTGTATGCCAGTACAAAGACATGTGGGTTACACTTCAATTCAACCATGAGAAAGAACCCTAAACAAGCTATGGGCAGAACAATTCTCAGAATATCACAAATTAGAAAAATTAATTTCAATTGATTAATTTTAATACTATTTTATTTTGTGAAAGGCCATTTATTTATTTTTCCTCACAAAATAATAGGCCAGCAACTAGGAAATTGTTTTTGAATAGAGCAGATCAATTGTGTTCTAACAACTAAAGCTAACCAGGATTTCTCTTGATCTTGGTCAGATTTGCAGTGTTGTTTAATGAAATGTCAACAGTTCCTTTTTAATTTAATCATGTTTTCAACTGTATAACAAAACTAGCACCTACTCTAGAGATTTCACTTCAAATTACAGTATCTTGTTTTAAAAACTATATTGCTGACTTTAATAATGATACAATTGATTTGGATATCGACGTTCCTTTTTCTTTCTACTTCAGTTTTAGTATGAAGGTCAAGTGGCTTTGGAAATTACCCGATATTTGGCTTCCATGTTATTAAATACAAGTAATCTCCTAGTTAAATTAACTTAGTCTTGAAACTGAATGAGTTCACTATGATGATTAGGACTTGGCTTTTTCTTATCCTTGCCCTGAAATGGTAAATATGAATGAGATTTTATAGCTTGGCTGGATCCCAACATTTAGCCACCTGACTCAGAAAATCTTGTCCATTCTTTATTTTCAGTATGTGATTTATGCTTCTCATATAGGAGACGAGATAGTTGCCTTGGCATGAACTAATGATGATTATGATTAACAATTTCTAAAAAGAAGTGCAAAATGATTTCTTACAAGTGATGTCAACGATCACACTGCCATTGCCCCTGGCTGCATTTGTTAATTAATAGCAAGGTATCACAGGAGACAAAATGCTGCTGATTAATGTATGCCTTGGGTGCAAAAAAAAAATCATGTTATCATAAATGTCTCAAAGGTGCTTTTTCAAAAGGCAACTAGACTATGTTTTTTCCTTGAGGAAGACATTTCGCCTCTCATCCAAGACGTTTCTTCAGTTCTGTCAGAACTGAAGAAGATCTTGCATGAGAGGTGAAAAATCCTCCTCAAGGAAAAAAAAAACATAGTCCGGTTGCCTTTTGAAAAAGCATCTTTGAGACAACCATGACTGAGAATCTCCATTGACAGGTTATCATAAGGTTAGCGTTACCAAAGAGTCTACATCTCAAGAGAAATCCCAGCTGCAATGTTTGTAATTGGAAAATGGGCATAAAAGTAATATTATTATTATAAACATGTATTAAAATCTTAATTTTAATCATCTCAATGTTGCTTTTTCATAGGATTGGGCATTTTCTAGTAACTAACAATTGTTTCTTCTATCTCACTTATGGCAACTGTGCTAATTCCCTAGAGTAGAGGCGTGTACAAACTTGAAAGCTACTGATTTAAACAATAATAAGAAATATTTGTATGTTACAGTCCTTTTGTAATTATTTCCCCCACTCAAGGCCACACAGGCAGAATAGCAATGCTATTACTGAGGAGAGGGGAACATCTGTATTTTTAATCCATTTCCTCCATTTTTAGTGGCATTTTTAAAAACCTGTATAGGTGTGCTAAAACTGTCAAAGCTGTGCCACTCCTTAGCTACCAAATTGTGATGGCACTACCTTGGTTTGTTGTACAGACTGGGGAGAGGAGGGAGTGCGAGAAAATCCACAAAGCCTACAGTTTCCCCAATCCAAGCCAAAACTCTGTAAAGATTTTAAAAAGAGCATTTATATCTGTTCCCATACATTTAAAGTGCCAGCTCCACTTCTACATTATTGTATGGGCAATTAGAAATGGAAATAATTATCTGCATCAACATATTCTTCAAATTTTTAATATAGTAAGACAACCAAATTTGAAAAACAAAATACCATGAGGAATTTAATTTTCCAAGGAATATTTTATAATTGTTGTCATTCACAATACTTCCTAGGGAAGCTGGATGTTTGCAGTTCAGCAACATGTTGAGGCCCCTAAAGCATGTGAAGAATGACAACAAATTTGTTGTGTTTTGTTTTTCAGAATTGATTATCCTATAATTTGGGAATTATGATTGACAGAGGAAGTTTGCATGTCTCCAAATTAATATGCGAATCAGTGTATGTCACACTGTAGACATAAGGAATAATAAATTATTTTGATAATTACTTCCATTTCTATCTATTCATGCAACGCTGTGGAATTGGAGCTGGTACTTAAAATATATAGGAACAGATATTAATGCTCTTTACCTCCATCATTCCACTGTTGTTGAAATTATGTTATGGCATCAGATTTTTTTTCTTTTTGCTTGTTATATTCTACAAAGGGACTTATGCTTTGCTATATGAAGACTTATGCTATGTAAGCCTCCATTAAATAATGCCTAACTTGTGTGCCCTAATCTACTGATTAAAAATTCTTCTGATGCCATATCATTTGTAATTCCAATAACAGTGGAAAGGAAGAGATAAAGGAGAAATGAAAAACATCAAAGCCAATTACAACCAAGATGATGTGATTAAAAATAAGCTGATTCAAATGTTAATTGTGCTAATTTTGCCATATTATCTGTATGAACCAAGTGCCATTAAAAGGGCTTAATGCAGGAAATGTTCAGCTTCCCACCTATTTTTACCCATTGGCTCCATGCACAGGAGAGGCAAAGTCTCACGTCATCAGACCAGTTGTGCCTCATATAACAGCAGATCTTCATTATTAGTTCCCAAAGAAATCAGCTATTATAGATTCTGCAATTGTAGGCCATAAACGAGACCTCAAAAGGTTATATGTTATTAATTTTGCCAACTTAGATCAGCCGCAAAGCCAAAGGAATACAAAGCCAATTGGAAATTGAAACCTTAAACATGACTGGCTTCCAAAGACAGCATTCTGTGTCCCAAGCTTTATGGCAAACAGCATGCCAAATACAAGGACAGAATTCTACTTTGTCATTATGCCCTAGAAACAATACTTTAGTGCCAAAATCATCATATTTCATCACTATCACCGAATACAGATTAGTTAAGGATATAAGGACAAAACAATTACGGCCTATTAAGGACAGGCTAATGGACAGCAATCCATTTCTATCAATGCCCGAGATGAATTCTTCATGATATATTGATACAATGAGTGCAGAGAGGGAAAAACTAATTAAGGTTTCATGTCCTATTGTGCAACATACTGCATATGCATGAGTGCATCCTAATTAGTCCCACTGAATCAATGTTACAAAGAGACAGAGGTCTTGAAAACAACCTCAGAAACAGCCACAGATGTTTCTCATTTTAATTATAACCAATATAACTGGCAAAACATCATTGTCATGGTTACATGTCACACTTACTTTTAAAAAACAAGAGCCAGTGGAATGTCAAGGAAATGAATGGACCAAGTAGCCCTGGACCCTTTTTCATAATAGTCATTGTTGGCAATTCTTGAAAAGAAAGTCTTGGATGCCTTGCTTCTTGCTGACTTTGATTCCCTTTGCACAAAACTCTCAGGCTTTTATGTCACTAGACATCTGAAATGTTATATAGGACTCTAGAAACTGCAACTGCCATTTCTAATTAGGATTTCAAGATTTAGTTTGGTAACCAAAAGAGTTCATCCAACTCTTTTTAGTTTTTCAGAAATACCATGTTTTATAATTCATTTCTACAGAGTGCAAATATGTTTTAACAACTTAATAAGGAGGTTTGTTTTATTTTTAAAATGCTTTTTATATCTGCATATTTTTTTAAAAAAAATAATAATAATTAGACATGTTCATGGAAGTTAGCCCATTAGTGATTTAGTAACAAAATCTTTATGAAATGATTTTGAAAATCCATGCAGCAGCCATAAATTTCAGATTTCCATGGGCACTGGAACTCTCAAGCCAACCCATTGACCTGCAGTGATATATGAAATAATGATATGGACAGATAAGCAAACAAACTAAAAGTCCAGAGGTCAAGGACAAAGGGAGGTCTACAGGGGAAAAAATAGCAAAGAACAGGAACATAAAGCATGTAGTACCATGTAGAGGATGAAGTGGACATATAAATTAGAAAAAAACAAATCCAGTCAAAACCATTAGCATAAGACAGGAGATAGTAATGGAACCAATGAAAAGAGCAATACAGGGGGAAATGCAAAGTCAATGTAAAAGACCAAAGAGCCTGCCAGCTCAACTCTTGTCTAAGCCCAAGGCCTGGGGGAAGAGCCAGGTTTTCATGACTTTCCAGAAGCCTAAGATAGTAGGGATACATCAGATGTCAGGTAGGAAGAGCTGGAGTGGCTAGAGCTTAGTACCTCCAAGATCGCAAGAGATGACAACATTTAAGGGAGTTCACCCACCCTATTTAACCTAGTAGGATGGATGAGATGGAGAGATGGTCCCATGTGCCATGTAGGGCTTTAAAGGTGATTAAGAAAACTGGCACTTTGAATTGCACCTGGAAAGCAACTGGGAGCCAGTACAGCTCACACAGTAGTGACATAACTCGTGAACCATGGAACACCCAAAACTATGTGCCACTAATTTTTGAACCAAATTATCTTCAAGAGCAGCCTTGTGTAGAATACATTGCAGTAATCCAAATGGGAGAAAAGGCACGAGTGACTGTAAGCAAGGGACCCCTTATGAATGCTTTAATGCTTTGCAGCACCGTAATAAAATGTGTTTGTAAAAATTGGTGTTCTATTTGCTTCCGTTTCCCCATAAAATGGTAAAGATCGTGAATACAGTGTTGAAAAACAAAGAAAACAGAGCCTTTTTTAAATGGGGGGAATTAAAGAAGGGGCAGATTTGAGAATTATATCTTCAAATTTAGAGTTTATACAATCTGGAAAACTTAAGGCCCCACTCTTTCGTGTTTTGCAATGCACCTGCTACTGTACCAACACAAATGAACAACTCTATGTATGGCAGAATAAAAACATGTTTTTGCTAATTTACTATTTTACCATCATACTTTCATCTAAGTCTATCCATGGATAAGCCAATCCTTGAATTTTTAACAGAAATACGATGAAAAATGCATTGTCTGTGGAGAAGTCGACACATTTTTGTTGTATTTGGATTAAAAATCTGAGGGTCTGGTTATCCTCAGATGACTTATAATACATACAGGAAACATGTATACTTTTTAAAAAGTATTGCTTTAAGTGTATTTTGGCATCTAAGATTCTCAGTTTATCCATAAATTTATATAGTATAAAAGACATATTTCTTCTTTCATAGCAAAGTATGTTTAAACTAAGGTGTCAGTTTTTCAGTATAAAGGAGGCAGGTAAGTAGACCAAAACTCAACACAAAGCCTTTGTTACAGAAAATCTTTCATACTGATCTTCATAATTTTCAGCTGATTTTCAACAGCATTGCCAGATTAGATTTTTACTAAAATTGATTTTTTACAATCCCATCTTTATTACTGTATAAGTAATTCACAAACATATATAAACATGTATATTACTCCTTCATGTTAAGTTGAGAAAAAATATCTGGCCAAAAATCACCCATTTGTTTTTTGTTAATGTCCCTAAGGTGGAAAAAGAACTCCTGGTTTCTAGACCAGCACCTTAACTACTACACAAAATTGGTTCTCTGTGGCGCTCTGTTTCTTTACACACACACACACACACACACACACACACACACACACACACACACACACACACACACACACACACACACACACACACACACACACCCATAAAAGATAACAGGAAATCCAAACAACTCCTTTGCTTTGTTATTTTTCACCAGAAGAATACATAGGGTAAAAATGTATGCTGATTATTTCTTTGTACCCAATTTATGGGAAAATGGCCAAATAAATGAAACATGATGATAATGATTGATGATGATGGATGATGATGATGGATGATGACATTAAAAATTAGAATCTGTTGCCAGAAAACCTTCTGGATTTTTCTTTTCAATTCTTAAAATAAACTATAAATCTCAAGTAATCAAATTAACATTTTTCTCTTTACTAATCATAAAAATCTGTCTTTTCAATGACCACTTTCTGGCCTGAATACTGGAAGCAGCTTTTAAGTCTTAGTCAAACTCTCATTGTTTCCAACAGTTTTTATGTTTTTAAACAATCAACTTTCCTGTGAGCTGACAGCAGTGAATATGGACCCTAATCTTCCTTCGTACTAAACTGAAGTCACATATCTGCCATATCTTTTTTTGGGGGGGCGGGGGTGCAATCTAGCAACTGCTATGCTCTTTGCTGTACCTAACATTGTGTAAAACAAAGAAACTACTTTCCCCCCAAAACATATGCCAGTGTATTATTGCATGGCTAACTCCCTGAATTGTTACACTTATTACACAACAAAGTACTATTCAGTCAGGGTCTGCCTACAATATCAGTGATTAAATGCATTCTGGAGGCTCATCAACTACATTCAACAAATCAACCAAAAAAAACTATAATTATATTCATGTTTAAATGCATCTGAAACTCAACAATAGGGAACAAGATGAAAGCACAAAGAGATTTCATACTGTGATGTTCAGCAAACCATTCTCACAGCATTTCAACAGAGTACTACCGTAGTAATGGTCTTTCCAGCTTACACACTTAAGAATAGCAAGTGGGCACTGGGCAATCAATTTCAGAAGTCCTGGTCCTTTCTTCAGCAGCAAAGCATAACCCACAATAGGTCTTTTAGCCCTCAGCCATGCACTTAAGTAACTGAGGTTTGCCCCAGAATTCTATAACTAACTGCGGATGTACTGACCAGACTGGATAGGTTTGGGGGGAAAATAACACAACAACCCACAAATCATAGCACTTGGAACAGTTGGAATGGTGCTGCTTGAAAGAGCTGGGTTTTGATCAGAGATGAAACAAAACCGCATTTTGTCCCAACTATACAAGAAAACTCTCTGAACATGCTTTATTTCAAGCCTGGAATATGTGAAATAGCACTTTTGAGGTTGAAGCATTTTGTCTGTGCTATGATTCCACAGTATAGACAGAATGGCCAAGAACCACAGGTTGCCATTATGTGCAATCTCTTCTGATCTTCATGCTGCTTTTCACTGAAGATATTTTTACAAATTCTGTCCATGTTCTTTTAACTATAATTATATTCACACAAATTTTGAAGATTTTTTTTTCTCATCACTTAGAAATATGTGAAGTCTAATATAAAAGGACAAGCTTCCTCAGCAAGGCACTATATCTACAAACCAGAATTGTTCTAGTTTTTTGATATCTCATAATAATAATAATAATCTTAGGAACAAATCAACCAACAACAAAAAAAATCTGTACCACTACTAATTCTATAATACAAATCAGTGATTCATCAGCAAATTACTGGTAGTAAGCTGAAGTCTAAATTTAGGCATACACCATCAACATTTTTCTTTTTTATTACTATTTGCTCATTAATATTTTGCCTGGAAACATCTGACTGCAAATATAACTTGAATTACAAGTCAAATAAAGATGTGTAAAAGACAAGAGTACTGACATCTGAATTGCAAAAAAAAAATACTTAAAACAAATGTTAAAGGGTATTTTTGTAAATATTGTCTTTGTAAACAAAGACACTAATGTAAATGAGACAAAATCATAGTCAGTTGCCAAATTTCTGTGATTCTGATACTGAGAGCAAAACAAAACTGATTGGTAAACAATTAAACCATATAAGAGTGGAGAATAGAAACAAAAACAATTTTAATTTTGGACGCAGTTACAATTTCTACCAGTGATGAAATCATAATATTTGCAAAAAAAAAGTCAGACTGATAACGGACATGGCAGCAGCCTAATTAAGATACAGCTTGGGTCACAAAGACAACTTCTCACAGGAATCTATTAGTCTTTGAAAAAACTATAAAAAGTAATTTTAGAACCTTCCTTCTTTGATTTGTTGCAGTGGCAGAGAAGTTCCTTCCTAGTAACGTCGGAATAATCATTTGTGTCAATGCTACTATTTATTGTACAGTAGATAAGTCAAGTAAATGTTTGTGACATTTTGGTAGATGCTGTATTTTCATAATTAAAACACTATTTAATGCAATCAGGAGAGTCCTTGGTGCTCTCTGAGTTTGGTTATTTCCTTGCAGACATTTCATTACCCAAACTAGGTAACATTATTAGTGCTTGGTGCAGAGAGCACATTTCAACAATACAAATGTTCTTCTTTATTGGTAAGGCAACCGGGGTCTGAAAATGTACAGCTTTTCTACTTTGCATTTACTAATGAAGATTACTTAAAACATTATTTTTAGGCCACAGAAAAGAGCTAATTTTAAATATATGTACCTTATTCCATTACACATTTTAAATATTCATTCTCTTAACAATGCAGCTCTATTTTTCCCTAAGAGTTTGTATGATAGATAACTATTTAAGTTGCCTCTCCTTGGCACATCAACAATTATCAACGTGACTCAAAAGCTGTGCTACCAAATTATATCTGTAACTATGGCAGCTAAAGTAATTGTGAGACACCAAGGGGAAATATGATGAGGGAGGGAAGGAGGGAGATCAATTTGGAAAAGCAGGGAGTAGTTTATTTAAAATCTTACAGCATTTCATTAAAATGCCCAGTTTTTCTCTTGACATCTTCTAATACAGGAATCGATGAATAAAATTGCAAAATCAAATGAGAAATTCAACTCATCAGAACTCTTCTCCAACAGAAAGCCCCCCTAGTTCTTAGCAGATTCAGGGGTTAATAAACCCATACTTTCTTCTAGGGTGTCTATGGAGCTTTTCAGTCATCCAGGTCATAATTGTCCCAAAGATGCTTTTTCAGGAGGCAACTGAACTTTCTTGTTTTTCTTTGAAGACGTTTCACTTCTCATCCAAGAAGCTTCTTCAGCTCTGACCAAATGGTGGGGAATGGAAGGATTTATATTCCCGGCAGACAGCTGGTCATGTGCATTCTTTTAGAGCAGGGGTGTCAAACTTGCAACATCACATGATTCACTATGATGCATCCAGCCGGCAGTTTGACACCCCTATTTTAGAGAGTAGTTGGGGCCATTTGGAGGTTTTCTATGTCCTCAGGTGTCCTTTTTTCTAGGGCAGGGCTGGCTAGCTCAGGAATTCTTGGAGTTGAAGTCCACAAGTCATAAAAGAGCCAAGACTCCCCACCCCTATTCTAGGGGATTGTCAGGTTCCCTAAAGAAAGATTTAAACTTTGATTAAGCTTTTCAACAACTTAACACAGCAAGTCTACAGCAAGAAAGCATTAGGGCAGTGTTTCTCAACCTTGGCCATTTTAAGATATGTGGACTTCAACTCCCAGAATTCCCTAGCCAGCCATGCTGGCTGGGGAATTTTGGGAATTGAAGTCCACACATCTTAAAATGGCCAAGGTTGAGAAACACTGCATTAGGGTATGACTGGAAATGAACTGTTGCCTACAGCTGCAGTTCCTACATTTAACATTTGAGGCCAAGTCCCAACCTTAGATCCTCTCTGGTTCAGATCTGGTGGCCTCCCTATCAGGTAACCGGCTTACATTTTTTACCCTCAGATCTCAGTGGCAGTTGTTTGTTTACATTTTCTTTATTCCCACTCTGTGAAACTTCAGGTTGTAATATAACCCTACTGCTATGCTACTCATCAAGGATGGCGTACTAATTTCGTTTGCTTCTTTTGAGAGCCTTTTATTCTTCTTCTGCATTTATTCTCTCAGTGTTCATCACCTGAGAAACTGTCCCTGAATACAAGCAGTGCAGAGTTGACCTTGTTTTACAGCGTTCAAGGCACCTTACTAACATGAACTCACAAACATCAACTCAAATTTTGTTCTTATGACTGCGATATAATTTGGGAGCTCAGGCAGCCCTAAAACAGACCCCCTGCTTTCGCCAAGGTCTAAATACAGAAACGGCGATGTGCAACTGACACCCATATTTGCAAAATATGCCAGGTAAACAAGAACAAGATCTGGGAAACAAGGCCGGCCACGCATTAGGTTATAAGAGCGTTGTTCGTCTTGCTTTCCACATGCCACAACTAAACTTGCAACTTAGGCATCCTTCCTGGGAGGCTGGTCCTACCCAACACAAGGGACCTTCTTAACGACGCCTGCAGAGACGTTGACATTAAAAGTTATCACGTCTCCTTGGGCTGCAATTTAAGAAAGAAGAAGGCTTTCGGTTCCTTTCCTTCCCACCCTCCACCCCCCACCTCCCACCTGTCGCATCGCATCAAGGCTTCCCGCCAGCACGAGCGGCAGCTTCCCCGCGGGAGGGAGAAGAAAGCTCGCGCCAAGAACCCTCCCCTCTTCCCGGTTCCAAGTGTCGCCCCGAGCCGGCTCCGCCTCCAACGTCTTTCCCCCTCCTCCTTTGCGTCCTGACGTCAAACACGAGTTCAAACGTTTGCTCGCGTCCTAACGCAAACGGGGGGGGGGGGCAGGGCGCGCGCGCGCGCGACGGCGCAGTCTAATCATCGAACGGCAGCAGCAGGTTCGGAGGTAGTGGCCGGAGTCCTGGCGGGGGGGGGGAGCGGATGTGGTGGTGGGGGGCGGGCGGGTAGATGAGTGCGGGACAGATTAGCGGAGGGCCGTCCCCGGGGGCGAAAATTTCCACGCGGGGGACGGGTCTTCCTCGCTCGGCCCCGGGAGTGGACTCCGGCGAAGGCGACTAGCGCTGCGGGCAGCCGAGGCCTCCTTCGAGGAAAGCCGCTTCTCGCTTTTCTGCCTTGGCCCCTTCCCTGGTCCTTCCGGGCAGCGGCAGACTCGAACAAAGGCCCGCGTCGTTGTTGTCGTTGTCGTCGCCGCCGCCGCTCCGCGCCCTGAGCTCGGACGAAGCCCGCCCAGTCTGCCCCGCTGCCCGACCCTCCCGGTTTCTGGGGGGTCGCTGGTTGGGGTCCAGCCTGCCCAGCGTTGCTGCATCTGGCCCGCTCGCCAAGCGAACCTGGACGGAAGGGCCGGGCTCTTTTCCTCCGGCTCCAGAGCTCTTCTCTGGACAGCGGTTGTTGTTGTTTTTTCCCCGTCTTAATTTTTGACTTTGCAGGGGCGAATTTGCAACTCTCTTCTCTCGGTATTGGAGCGGGGAGGGGGGGGGAGAAGAGTCGGATTTGGTGGGCAAACCAGCTTTTGTTGGTAGCTGAATATGTATAATGAAAAGCAAGACTGGCAACTTTGTTGGATGATGGACGGTGTGCAGTTTTCTTGGAGAAGCGTTATCGCCCGAGCTTTTCTTATTGTTGGCACATTAAAAAGAGATGAGAGGTTGTTCACCTGAATAGTGTGTGTGTGGGGAGGGGGGGGATCATGATTTTCCTGTTATCCCTGGCACAGAACAAAGAACTGCATTACTGAGAACATTTATTTATTTATTATTATTTATTATTTAATTGGATTTCTATTCCAGGAACTCAGGGCGGCTCACAACATGGATAGAAATCTAACATTAAAACACATTATAAAAACCCCTCAATCAAAAACCAATCATCCAAACAAACATGCAACAAACATACACTGGCTGGGGCAAGGTGTTAACTGCCCCAGGCCTGTCAGCAAAGATGTGTCTTCAGTAATTTGATATTCCACTTTTAACATTGAGGGTAGTTTTAACATTGAGGGCAGTTTACCTTTTGTAAAATGGTTTTGTGGCTTTGCTACAGTTATATTGTTATCTTAATGCTAGAAAATCATTTACAATATGAAATAATGCCGTCTGATGAGTATTATGTATGTACTTATTTGGAAACATCCAGGGTTGAGAGAAACTGAGGGGCATCTGTTAGTATTTGTATGACATAAGTTGAGCTACAGTTGAAGAGCTGTTTGAAACTTAAGCAATAAATGTTAGGTAAAAGTAACAAAATACTTAACAGCATACTATAAATGCATTTTCTCCTAAATGTCTAGACTCTAGAAGTTAAGTGAGAGCATCATAAGGAGGGATGACTTGAAATATATTTAAGAATTACTCCCCCCCTTGCCTCCCCTCCATGCAACAGCATATTTGATTTTATATTTACATATACCATACATTCACTGAAGAAATCAGTTAGGCTATTCCATGACATGTGGTACCCTCCATATATGTGTCGAATTAACTCCCAGATTTCCCATTGAGTGTGCACCAAAGTTGAACTTTGTTGAGACTGTAGTTAAGTAGCTATGAAGGCTGGGGAAAACTGCCATAACTTTAAATATGCACGGTTACAGTGGACATGTAGGCAGAGTACACACCCTGCCTAAACCATGGTTGTCCAACCTTTTGGCTTGCCTGGGCTGCATTGAGTGGAGAGAAATTGTTTTGGCATATAATAATATAATGTAATGTAATATAATATAATCACATAATATTAAAAGTTTATGATCTTGGGACACATTAATAACTGTCTAGGGCCACATGCAGGCCACACAGGTTGTACATACTTGACCTAAACATAATCTGATCTGAATTTCGTTTGAGATATGAACCCAGCCTCTGTGGTTTATAAATTGTGTTTTAGATTTAGGTATGATATACATAGCCACTGTGATTTATTCAGTAATATAGATATAAGACAAACTGGCTTATATCAATTTGCAAACTCAATGCTCAATGCTCCCATTGGTACTGTAATGAAAATAAGCTCGGGCAGGCGCCGGGACAAGAGGGGTGCCTGGGGGGAAGCAGCCGGGCTGGCAGAGGCCACGTGGCACCAGCCCCCACTGTGGCTCTATCGATGGGTGGAGGGCGAGGCCGGGCAGCGCGGAGTCCCGGCTGGAGCGGCTGCTTCCTCGCCCTCCTCTCCTTCCTCCTGCTGCCCCCCAAGCAGCTCGGGTAGGCGCTGTCCCCACCGCGGCTCCATTGATGGGCGGAGGGCGAGGCCGGGCAGCGCCAAGTCCCAGTGGGGGTGGCGGCTGGGGGCAGCGGCGACCCCGATGATGCAGCCGTGCCGCCGCCACCGGAGCCACTGCCTCCCATCCTGCTCCCTCTCCCCGCCCGTTCGGCTGAGGACACAGCAGAGGCTGGGCCCGAGGCGGCGGGGACCCCCAACAGTGCTACTGTAAGAGAGAGAGGAAAGAGAGAGAAACAGAGGAAAAGAGAGAAAGAGAAAGAGGGAGGAAAGAGAAAGAGGAAAGAAAGAGAGAGAAGAGAAGAGAAAGAGGGGAAGAGGAAAGAAAAAGAGAAAAAAGAGGGAAAGAGAAAGAGAGGAAAGAGAGAAACAGGAAAAGAGAGGAAAAAGAGAAAGGGAGGAAAGAGAAAGAGAAAGGAGAGAGAAGATAGAGAGAAAAGAGAGAAGAGAGAAAGGGAGAGGAATGGTGCTTCTCCAACCAGGTTGGGCGGAGCCTTCCTGCCCCCCCTCCCCGGTCAGCTGGATGGGTGGTTGGGGGTCACCACAACATGAGGAACTGTATTAAAGGGTCGCGGCATTAGGAAGGTTGAGAACCACTGGTTTAGGAGGTCTGTAAAGCTGCATCTCTTTTCAACAGATTCTAGGTTGGAACAATTTTAGCACTTACATTACTGTTACTCTTTATCTTTTTATAAATGGTTATATAAAGCTAAATACTGTTAGGCACTTGAGTGCTTGCCAGAAAAATGCAGATTATTATCAGCTACATCAATAAAAATAGAAAGCATCTGCATGCCTACTGCAGACCTTAGGTGTAGAAAATATACGGTAGTTCATTCTTTTTAGTATTCCCTTTTCCTAGTTTATGCAGTACAGATATGCTAATAGAAGTTCCACATTATTACTGGATTAAAATGTGCAAATTAGTTTCAGTCTTTGATGGCCATATCCTTACAGAACTATGAACTTATAAGAACTACGAAATTTCCCCTTTAATTTAATATTTCCAAGTTTGTAACTTAGCTGTTGGGCTTATATTCTCTTATCTCTTTAAAAATATAGATAGGATAATACTGAGTTAAAGTTGGTTACTTGAATCATTTGTTAGTACAGGGGTTCTCAACCTTGGCAACTTTAAGACTTGTGGACTTTGCTGGCTGAGGAATTCTGGGAGTTGAAGTCCACAAGTCTTAAAGTTGCCAAGGTTGAGAACCCCTGTGTTAGTACATTAACAACATTAAAATATCTATATAGTAGTGTGAGGGAGGAGGGGAAGCTGTTCCAGAAGGAAAGTAATCCAATTTATTGACAATCTCTTCTAATCCTGTAGGCCCATCCTGGGTGCCAGGTTATTGGACTGCTGGGGCAAGTGGCCTCAAGGTGTTGATGATGAATGCCAGATGTGTCTATAAAGCTTTAGTTGGATGAACTGGCAAAACTGGGATGTATTACCAAAATCTGATTGGGTGAGGGAGGCACCACTTTCTCTTAGACGTTTACACCACCAAGTTTGGGCCCTTCATTCTCCATATTGTGGCAGGGTAGAGTGATGACATTGATAATTAGGGATCTTTTGGGGGGATCAAGGATGCTCCTCCTGAGGTATTAGAGTGAATGCTCCTCCGGAGGTATTAGAGTAAGTGCTTATGCATGAAAATGGATCGTAGGAAGAAGATGAGGATCTCGCTGATTGGATTTGGTTAAGCTTAGGGGTTTATGACATGTATCACAACTGTGGACTTACATGCCCCAAAACATGTAAGTGATCATACATTAGATCTCATTATCCTTAGAGATGTTAAATGATTTGGATATGAAGAAAATGTCCTTACCCTTTGTTGTGGTCATCTCACATCCTGATTCAAATTAGTTTGTTTCCCATTATTTATGTGGGGCAGGACTGATCTAAATGGTCTGTCTCAAGTGCTTCATGATTCCATCTGGTTTGCAGAGGGTGCTTGGTGACTTTCTCAGATATTGAGCAGGCAGATTTGCCAAGTGTTTGGTGAGCCACAGACATAGGAGGCAAGTCAAGCACTGCATAAGATTTCTTTGATTTTATGGAACCTAGGAGATGCACTGACGTTGTCCTTGTTCTCCAGAACTGTATCTCTGATACAGTTTTGCTTGTGTTTAGAAAAGCCATTAAGACTTGGTTCTTCCATGTGAAATTAGTGGTCAGTTTACTGAGAGTCCCCTTTTGATTGTTCTGTTGCTTAGTCAGCCTTATATTACTTTACATATTACAGATTTTAATGTTAATGCGATTTGAGCTGGGGAGATATTTGCTTTTTATGCCACTTGGGATCACACTGAGTTGGGGGACCTTATAAATCTTATTAATAAATAAATGAATTATTTCCAATATCCTTCTTTCCTGATAAACTGTTAACCTCAGGTTGGAAATTATTACTTGAATATATCATAATACAGCAATTTACAAAAGGATGAAAAACTAGGAATTGGCTAAACAAGTCATTATTGATTTGTTCAACTTCACAACTGTGATTTGCTTTCACTTTGAAATTTTATAAAAATTTCTGATCTGAATCTCCAGCACAGAGATTCTAAAAAAGTGTTTGAAATACTGTACCTCCTGTTTTGTGCTGAAAATAATATAGAATTGAATAAAAAAAGAGTGTAACATAAATTATAAGATACATAAAGAACATAAAGTGCTGCATTAAAAATATTAACAGTACTCCTCTTTAATTGTATAAAAGTGGTACTGGATTATTTAAGTTAAGCATATTTTTTTTGAGAACAGAAATACCTAGAGAAAAAATATATAACGTTTGTTTGCTTCATAGTAGTTATTTGAAACACATACACATATATGCTCGTTAAATAGTTCCATGTAGCACACAAGAGACTTTAGTATGTAAAGCAGTGTTCAGGGCTGTTTTTAATTATATATATTGCAATTAACCTTTCTGTAAAACCCATCAGTTTCCTAACTTTATTTAGCTTCATACAGATGAGATAAGCCTAATTTATGCAATAAAAATTCACTTAACAAATCTGTGTAGGCAATTGAAAAATTTAATCCTTAATAAAAAAAATTATCTTTCAGTGTAACTCTCATTGCAAATAAAATGTACTGTTTTAGTTAGCTGTTTAGACATGTAGCATTATTAAAAATAGGAACTACAAAAAAAACAACTCATAACAGCAAACATTTCAATCATTAGCATAGCTTACAGTGTTTTCCAAAAGAATAAGCTGAAGGTAAAGTAGATGAAAGATAGTAATGATCAAACTAAAAAGGCATGAATGTTGTACATTTCTGTTCACAAACATGCAGGCATTGAAGTATCTTGCTGTACTGTTATAGCAAAAATGTTAAAGAATGGTGCTTCTGCCAAGAACTGTCAAGTGCAGTGAACATGCAACCTAATTATAATGAAACAATATTGAAATTGCTGATACTTTTTATTTTTCCTTATTCAATTTTTCTCTTGCCTAACATTTTTGTCATAACCCATAAAATATAAACCACGTGAATACATGTATAGAAGATGAAATATAAATATATTTATAAATAATTGGTTACTTTGGTTTTAATAATACTTTATTTTGCTATTTTCTTTCAGTTGAACTGTGGCAGCATGCAAGAATAAACTTGTAATTGGAAAACAGAACATTCTGCTTTGATTAGTGCATTTAAAGATGACCTATTAATTTTACAACATGTTCCAAGAATAGCAATAATAGTAAGAAAAGGTAAGAATGTCAATATGATGTGCTAACATTTTATTTCAAACATTTTTCCTGTTCTTCTGTTTAAAAAAGATTTTCAGAGCTGTTTTTAAAAATCAGTCTTTAAATATTGTCTTGCTTCAACACTGCAATTTTAAAAAATCACACACACACAAGATGCAAGGGAACATGATGGGGATAGAATATAGTCATGGTTCAGTTTTGTGAATGAATGAAAACTGTTTTGTATGTGAATTGAAGAGTATGTCAAAGCAATAGCAACCCCTGTCCTATCTTGGCTGATCATGAAAAACTATTATTGGCCTGATTAGTACGGGATGGCAAGCACCAAAAAAACCTATGTAAGCAAGAAAGGGAAATTTCAAAGGATGACATGATGGCAAAGCACACAAGATGTTTTAACAATTTTAATTAATTTGCACAGCTCTAATATTTATGATACACTACACTACACTATACGTACACACACACAAAGAGAGAGAGAGAGAGAAAGCCCTGTTTGAACTCAGGTTTGCACTGTATTTATCTGCCAGGGAGGTGATTGATTTTGTTCAGTTTTTTTTTCACCCAAAAAGTGTGACTTGAGGATTCATCTGTGACTTTTTTATGACACTGTGAGCTAGTGGCTAATTATATTACTCCTCTCATTAAAGCTATATTGCTCAGCACAGGAACACACTAGCCAAAATTAGGATTTTTCTGAGAATCAGGTTTTCATAGGCAAAGCATCATTGTTTGCCTACACTTACGCATGTTTTAACCTTGGAACAAAGGTCCAGATGTTAAACAGTCCTTGAATTAATCTGGCTGTTGACATCCATATATATTAGAACTTCAAGCTCATTACTTTTTCCAGAAAAAAAAATAGAGCCTGCCAATGGAAAAGGACGTTTTGTGTAAAAGACTTCATTTTAATCACTGGATTAGTATTTGGAGGCTAAATAGTTCTAGTATTTGTCCTAGTTACACCTGTACTTATTTTTAAATGTGTTATTGAAGTTCATCACCACAGATTGTCCTCTAATGTAAATTATGAATTAGTGTTTTTCTATATAGCTTTGATATGAAGAAAACTTTAGAAACCTCAGCACAAAGACAAAATAGGCATCCCTTTTTCCAACAAAAGGCAAGAAAGATGTTCAAACTAGCTGTTCTCCAAACTAGCTGACAAACCAAACAATCCGAACAGCTTGTTTAGCCATCTTACACATTTATTTCATCATCTTTTATTGTATACATTATCATTCAGTATATAATCACACTGATAATTTGCAAAATAAATACAAATTGTTAAAAGACAATAAATTTGCAAAAATAAATCCTCATAAATGAATACAGAATGACATACTTTTTCATGTTTGAGATTGTGTAGGTCTCCAAAGATTAGTGCTGCAAATTGCATTTAAATGAACCGTTAAGCAGTAGAAATATTTTAGAAGATGCAATAATGTTTCTAATTATCAGTCCTAGTTTCAGCTATATAATAGTTGGAACTTCTGAACAGTTTTTAAATAAATTCCCAAGTGCATTGTATCTATAATAGCCTAACCTAAATATTATCGGCACATGGATCGCTGGGACTAGTTTATATCTATTCAGGAATTGCAGCATATAACGTGATCTTCCGTGAATAAGATTGGATATACAAAACTAATAAATTGCACACCTCTCACTTTATGCAGAGAAATACAGCTTCAGTTAACAGATTGAATTTCTATTTCTATAACTCTGGTTTGGTACAGCAACCAAACAGGCCTATGGATAAAAAGAACATTTGCAAGCAATCTGCCTTCCATAGCAGACCAGTATATTACACGGGTCAGAAGGAGGGCTGAGAAGATATCTGAAGACCCCCTCACATCCTAGACATAAACTGTTTCAACTCCTTTCCTCAGGGCAGCACTACAGGGCACTGCAGGCCAAAATAACTAGACATGGACAGTTTTTCCCCTCGTACCATTACTCTGCTGAACACCTAATTCACACAGTGGTCTCTGATATATATGTGTACTTAGCCACATTGTATGGCTGCATTACAGGTAGTCCTCGCCTTGCAATTGAGCTCAACATTTTTGTTGCTGAGACATTTGTTAAATGAATTTTGTCCCATTTTACAACTTTTCTTGCTATACTTATTAAGTGCATCACTGCAGTTGTTAAGTTAGTTAGTTGTTAAATGAATCTGGCTTCACCATTGACTGCTTGTCAAAAAGTTGAAAAAGTTGATTGCATGACCCCGGGACATTGCAACTATCAAATATGAACCAATTGTGAAACATCTGAATTTTGATCATTTGATCACGACAATGCTACAACAGTTGTAAGTGTGCAAAAACGGTCAAATCACTTGAACAGTCACTAAATGAACTGTTGTAAATCGAGGACTGCCTTTATAATTTATCCTTATTCTCTTCTTTACTCCCCTCTCTTATTGGTACGATTAACTTACTGATGATTAACATTATTCTGTTGCTTTGCATGTACACTGAGAGCTACTGCACCAGAGACAAATTGTGTCTAATCACACTGGGCCAAATAAATTAATTCAATTCAGTACTACCTATCTGAACTATCCACTAACAACATTTATCTGGTTTATCCTAGAGGAGCGGCATAAAAATCTAATTAAAATAAAATAAATAAAGCATACATTTAAAACATAAAATTTCTACTTCATCTGAATTTAAAATTTCATGTTGACTTCACCTTCAGGTTACATTTATCTGCTACAAATAATGGGAGGGTGATGAAATCCTTTTCAAGCCATAGTGTAACTCCCAAGTGCTGACTAGGCCTATTAGCCACACAGATACCGAAATCATTTAAAAATATGCATTGCTACCACTTAAGTAATATATGCTGAAGGTCCTAAGAAGTCCTAAAATACCAGTCTAGCTAGAATAAGGAAAAATAGGACCAACTAGTTCATAACTCAAGTAAAAATGGATAGATAATCATATCATCTAAAAGAATTTACCTATTAACTATTTTTACACCAGCATATACATTTAGTAATGTTCAGGTAAAAGTTCTCACTATTACTGTATTATTAGAGAACATTCTGAGATTCTAAATTGAATTTGTTCAACTTGTAAATCTAAAATGAAGAAATATTAGTGGTACTCTTACTTGTCGTGATTAAGAGTATTTTTAGCTCTTTAGCTCCTTGTTGCTAGAGAGAACATCTTGGTCTCGCTGTTGTGCCAAATCTAATATCAGCTTTGTTGATGGTATTAAATAATCATATTTTCGTAATGTCTTTCAGAGGAAGATTAGGAATGGGATTAGGGAGTTTCTGGGAAGAAAACTCATTGTCTTAAAAATGTGAAAAGAATCCCAAATTGTTCCAAAGTTGCCAAAAATGGGTGACATGGTTTTCTAGATTTTGTTTGTTTGTTTTCTTTTGGGGAGAGTTTTCAGAGATAGCGTTTGAAAGCTGTCTGCTTCTTATTGCCACCTTTACCTCCTCCCTATCCTGGCAAAGCAAGTAAAAAGATGTCCGTGCCGTCCCTTTGCACATCTTTGTCCCTGCCCTTTTGTCTCCCATTGAAAGGTTAGGTAGCCATGTTGCAGCCTCTCAACGATTGTTGATTCCTGCTTTAAAAGCTCTTGCTTTTTGCATTTAGGTGAGCTTCTACTTGCAGCAGAAGATTAAATGTTTTTCTTCTGCCTGCTTTTTTTTTTCTTCTGAATTCACCTACCATTGAAAACAGAAACTGAAGAGTTTTATTTCTTTTTAGCAATTCACTTTCAACATTCTGTGGTGAACTCTATTTCTCCCCCTCATACTAAAATTAGCCCCTGTGTAAATGAATGATATTATCTCACAGAAGGAACCCTGCATCTTGTAGCTGAGCAATTTTTGCTGTCACAGAAAGAGACAAACCCAAGCATCACTATGGCTGGTTTTGATTTTGAGTAATTGGTGAACATACGAGGAAGCAAATAGGGAAACGATGGATGGAACTGGGTAATAACAATTAAATGTTCTCAGTTAAAATTGTTAACCAATTTTACTTACGGGACCGTAAGTAAACCAAGGATACTTACGGGACTGTCTTCTGCCACATACTTCCCTCTGGGTCCCGTCAGCGAAACAATGTCGGCTGGCGGGCCCTAGGGAGAGGGCTTTCTCTGTTGTGGCGCCCGCCCTCTGGAACCAACTGCCTCCTGAAGTCCGCATTTCTCCCACGCTCCTGGCCTTCCGTAAAAACCTTAAAACTTACCTCTGCCAGCAGGCCTGGGGATGATTGTGGATTGAATGGTGAACATGAGTGGGTGTTAGTTTGTTTTTTAGATATTTTTGTTTGGACTTATATTGAAATTTGATGTTTTATATACATGTTGTTAGCCGCTCCGAGTCTCCGGAGAGGAGCGGCATACAAGCCCGAATAAAATAAAATAAATAAATAGATAGATAAATAAATAAATAAGTAACCAATAAGAAGCCAGTGTTAAGTAATTTTTTTCATTTGCTTATTTATCTAAACAAATTTATATGGCCCCACCCACCCATCTTTTGTATCACTGCCCACAATATACAGGCAGTCTTCAAATTAGGATAGCAGTTGGGGCTGGAATTTCTTTCGCTAAGCAGTGCGGTTATAAAGCGCTTTGACATGTGACTGCATGGTAGAGCAACGACAATCTCTGTGGCCCCCATTGCTGTTGCTAAGTGAGCACCGCCTTGCCATTATCTTCTGGCTTCCAACAACCAAAGCTGCCTAGTGGGAGAGGGGGCACGGGGGGGGCACAGCGGTAGCTGCTGCCTAGTGGGAAAGTGGGTGTGAGTAGGTGGGGAATCATGGCAACTTGCCACCTTCCCCTGCCGACTTCCCTATTGACTTTACTTATGGTAAGCCAGCAAAGAGGGTCGCAAATTGCAGTTGTGTTACTGCCTAACTCTGCAACTGTTGTAAGTGCAAACCAGTTGCCCACCTTGGGATTGTGTGATGGCAGACACTGGAAGCTGGAACATAACCACCCCTCACTTAGCGCCATCTTTGAATGACCGGTTGTTATTCGAGAACTATTTGCTAACAGCTTTCTCCTTGCCAGTGGATATATCACAGTCTGCTTCATTTTCAGTCATTTTAAATTATTCCGGTATTCTAAAACATGGTAGACAAACGATGTTATATCTCGTCAAATTAATATATTTTTTGATTCTCTGTAGGATGGCTGGTTGTGGTGAACTTGATCACTCAATCAATATGCTCCCAACGAACAAAAAGGCCAACGAATCATGTTCAAATGCAACACCATCTCTTATGGTTCCCGAATGTGCTATCTGCCTGCAAACATGTGTCCACCCTGTGAGTCTGCCCTGCAAACACGTCTTCTGCTATCTGTGTGTAAAAGGAGCTTCCTGGCTGGGAAAGCGGTGTGCGCTCTGTCGGCAGGAGATTCCAGAGGACTTTCTTGATAAACCAACTTTGCTATCGCCTGAGGAACTCAAAGCAGCCAGTAGAGGCAATGGGGAATATGCTTGGTATTATGAAGGCAGAAATGGCTGGTGGCAATACGATGAACGTACTAGTAGGGAGTTGGAAGATGCGTTTTCTAAAGGTAAAAAGAGCACTGAAATGTTAATTGCTGGTTTCTTATATGTGGCAGATCTTGAGAACATGGTTCAGTATAGGAGAAATGAGCATGGACGTCGCAGGAAAATAAAACGGGACATAATAGATATTCCAAAGAAGGGAGTGGCTGGGCTTAGGTTGGACTGTGACTCTGCGGCTATCAATCTAGCAAGAGAGAGCTCTGCCGATGGTGCAGACAGTATACCAGCGCTAGGTGCTGCTGCTGCTGGGCAGCCTCTAGCAACTGTTAGACCTCTTCCTACACTAGATGGTCAGCTGACGAGTCCTGCAACACCATCACCTGAGGACAGTACTCTAGAGAACTCTTTTGCCAACTTGCAAGTAAATGGAGACAGTTTGGTTGAAAGGAGCCATAGGGGTGAGGGAGAGGAAGACCATGAACCGCTATCTTCTGGTAGGATGCCAGTTATTGACACCTCCGTAGAGGAAACAGAATCGGATGCTAGCAGTGATAGTGAGGATTTGTCTGCCCAGTTTCAGCTGCCTGTACCCTCTGCTCAGCAGAGACATCTGAATGGAAATCAGCCAGCCTTGGATAGACCAGTGGCAGGCAGTGGGGTGGGAAATACCACTGTGAGATCAAGAAGGCCTGACGGACAGTGCACAATAACAGAGGTCTAAATCTAGAGCCATGGTTTGAAAATTCAGTCTTATACCTGTACATTTTGTCTGTATTGACATTGCGCTCCAGCCTAGCAGTCTATTTTAAAGTGTTTCCATATGAGAAGAAGGGGAAGAAAGGAAACCCTAATCATCTAACATTAAAAGCGGTCTCTTAATTTGTCTGGGACACTGAACATTTGGAAATCTGGGCATGTGTTAATGGTTTGGAAGCTGTTTAGCAACACTCAAGTTTTGTAAAATGTCTGCTTTTATTTTGTAGTATATGCCCCTCTCCATATTAACACCCATCCTCCTTTTTTGACAAAAGTATATTCACTGTACAACTTGGAACTGTTATTATTTGTTGCATTAAGTATCTTAAGTAACTATCTGCATGGATTGATGTATGGAAGGAATATTAAAAACTGGAAATGATCAAGAGTTTGGAAATGTGCAAGATGCTTAATTTTAACATTAAATAGTTGTGACTCCTGAAATTCAGATGTTTTACTAAAGCTGAGAGATGAATCATCCTGAATGAAATGTAAAATAATTTATGTTGCAGTTTTACTTGTAAAGAAGTCATGGTGTCTTCATTGGCTCTGTCTAGTCCCTGTAGCTTGTTTGTGTCTTTCTTGTGTCTTGTTTTTGTTACAAGATTTATAATTTAATAAACTACATTTTATCAACAATCTTAATTGAACCCATGTCACACTAAAGACATGTCTTGAAAGAGGTATATGCACTGTCTTGTTTGGTTAACAAAAGAACAAAATGCACTGCAGAACAAGATGACTAGAATAAATATTGAGCAGAAAAATAAAGATGCTTGCACATTAAGCTCCTATAGAAAGATACTTAACAATATTTGAAGATGATAGAAAAGGCACTATAACATTTGCTTCTCCTAGTTTCTTTATAATAGAATGCTAAAAAATCATTTTTACATTGAAATTATCAGAATTTGGTTTTCACTTATGTTATTTAAATTAGGTTTTACCAGGAATGGTTTTACATGCATTTACAAGAGAACCAGTTTGGTCTAGTAGTGGTTAAGACGTCAGGCTAGAAACTAGAAGATTCTGTTATAGTCCTGCCTTAGCTATGACAGCTGGCTAGGTGACTTTGGGCCAGTCACACACTCTCAGCCCAGCCCACCTCACTGGGTTGTTGATATTTTCAGGAAAATAGGAGGAAGTATTAGGTATATTTACTGCCTTGAATTATTTATAAAAAATAATAAAGGCAAGATAAAAATAAATTAAAAATCCTGCCATACTTTAATGGCATAGTTAAATAATTTTTTAAAGTAATGTAGTTGAGAAGTCCTAGCATGCAATGGGCCATCTGATTATAGCTTAATCTCAAAAGTAGTTGTAGTTGCTTTACAGAAATATATTGCGATATATATATATATATTATGTATTCTATTTCTATTCTATTCTTAAGAATAGTTTTGTTCAATCTACATAACAGTTGGAAGGGCCCTTGGAGGTCCTAGTCCAACCCCCTGCTTAGGCAGGAGAATCTATACCATTTCTGACAAATAAGTGTCCAATCTCTTCTTTAAAACATGCAGTGTTGGAGTATTCACAGCTTCTGGAGGCAAATTGTTCTACTGATTAATTGTTCTGTCAGGAAATTTCTTCTTAGTTCTTGCTTCTCTCCTTGATTAGTTTCCATCCGTTGCTTCTTGTCCTGCCCTCAGATGCTTTGGAGAATAGCTTGACTTTCTTTGTGGTAACCCCTAGTGTCCGAACCTCCATAATTATTTATTTGACACACTATGTATGCTGCTTTTTTTGCTAAAGTTTTGTTTAAGATGGCAATCTGGTAAGTGTATTTATTTAGTTCAGGAATCAAATTTCCAATATATGTAGATGAAAACAGAAATAATATAAAATAATTCAGACAATTGAATAAGTCCATATTAGAGTAGCAGTCCCTGAATTCCACCCATTACCATCTTACAGCAATAGCAGTAAACCAGAATTTAGTGACTATTCTGCAGATTTCTAAAGGCTAATCACCTACCAAAAATTTTCCTTACCCAACTTGACCAGTTATTAGGCATAAATGCTTATATATACACACGTACATACATACGTACGTACATACATACTGCAATAAAGCATGGGAGATTTGTTTAATCATCACATCCGTAAGGAAGTCTATGCAGAATGGACAAGATATTCATTAAATAGATGTCTAGTGCAAAACATTACCTTTAGCCTCTGCAATAAGAAGAAGATATACCCCAGCCATCTCCGATATCAGGCTCAAAAGACACAATGTTTCTGTTTGGATTACCACATTTTAACCCCTAAGAACTGAAAACATTGGGCTGGGAGACACCAGTATCCTGAATCTGAGTCTACACCTTCCTTATTCTGTTTTCCAGGATGATGCAAAATTATCCATGAAGATCAAGCAGGCCAAAGATATCTCCATAAAGATATGTTTTAACCGATATGTTAAGCAACATAATCTATAACACACCTATAAAAGCTGGTCTGGATTTCAGGCACAGGAGAGCAATTGACATATACCAAGGGACGTGAACCATAGCTCTTAAAACGTTTATATGAGTTGCTTCTAAACATCTTAGAGCTTTGTAGATACAAAATTATATGCAATAGAGCAAGGTACTCAATACTTTAAAAAAAATTAAGCAGCAGAAACATAACTGCTTCTTTGATTAGCAAATCTGGCTTATATCAAATTGTACCAGTTCCTACTCTACTTGCTAATAACCAGAAAAGCTGAGCAATGGAGTTATTTAAATAATTTATTTCTGCCCTCCTTTACAGAACTGAACAAAACATTTTAAAGATTTTGAACAATAACATAATTCATATTCTTTTTTGCTCACATTCACCAGAAACTTAAATTTTAATTAATTCATGTTTAATTAATACGTATCTTGTGAAATAGTGTTATGAGAGACTAGAGACATAATGGACTCCAATTAAAAGTAGACATCCCAATTATGTTATTTTACTGTGCTTAACTTTTTTTAAAAATTCTCACCTCTCATTTTTTGCTAGTAAATAGTATTCTGTGAGTATGCAATTAAGTAATATATGCTCAAATCTGCTTACAAGATAGCACCAGGTCTTAATTTCAACCGATTCATCAAAGCTACTGCAATAAACAAAAGTCTGCAGATTTGAAGAGGTCATTGTTCCCAGCCGTAGATGTTCCCAAATTGCTCTAATATCCTTTACTATATGTTCAACTTTAATTAGAATGGTGAATGATGGGACTTAGTCTTTTTTTTTTCCCAGTCCAGAGGGAAGGTTAGATTTTTATTTTGGTATCTGCATCTTGTGAACTAAGAGAACAAAATTCTCTTCTGCTTCCAGAGGCCTTGCCACTTTCTTCATGCTTCTGCCTGCAGCTGGGAAGAGCATCTTCTCTCTGATCTCAAATGAGGTACTTAATAAAAGCAAGTTCAGCAGCGAAATCCTTTTCTTCAGCAAAAAGAGTTAACATGGTTTAACAGAGGTCTGTTAAATTCATCCACCACTTCAAACTTTAACATCTAAGGACTAGCGCACAGCTTGTAACCTTATGTATGCTTGCCTGTTTAGGAGCACATTCAATGAAATATACTGATAGTTCAGAGTAGACACGTATGCGCCTGTTGATGTATGCCAGCTCAGCTAGCAAGCAAAGACTTTATTCCCTGAACAGGTGCCTAGATTGTTGAATGGACTATTATAATTTAAGTTTATTCATGACAATTAGTTTTAAAGTAGTTTGGACTTGATTCTAGAATAGTCATTTAGAAAACATAGAACCCAACTGCTTCACTATCCTGGGGAAATGAACTGTTGGAAAAATTTACATTCACGTTCTCTATTTACTACTCCGTGTATTTCAAAGCCTTTTGGGAAGTGCATCAGAAATGTTGCATAGCCTTGTTTACACTAGTATGGCTGACCAGCTAGTGTAAGCTGAACATGGTTTGTGTAGAATGTACTGAATACTTCAGCAGATATGTAAGAATCTCAGCTTAAAAGAGTCTCTCTCTCTCTCTCTCTCTCTCTCTCTCTCTCTCTCTCTCTCTCTCTCTCTCTCTCTCTCTCTCAATCTCTCTCTCTCTCTCTCTCTCTCTCTCTCTCTCTCTCTTTATATACAGTATATAAATATATATTGAATACTTTTGATGTCTATGTTCAATAATTTATTCATTATGAGTAAATGTGCACATGGACATCTGAAAAACTCTGGTTCATCCAAGATGCTTCATACAAGCTAATTGGCACAGGTAAGGTCAATGGAATATTATATTTAGAACGTTGGCACTATCTACGGTGCTGCATGGATTTGAAGCCATTAAATAAATTTCATAGATGTAGCAACTGGTATAGTACGAATATCAAAGCGTCAAATTTTGCCGTACAGCCGAGTGAGTATTTCTTCCTTACTTCAACTTTACAAATATATAAAGTGAAGTAAGAAGTTCCCAATGAAATGGAGAGTCTCCAAGAGCTCTGTTCGCAGAACAATAATCCAGTGATTGGATGCGAGGCTTAAAGGAAGGGGCTTTGCTTAAAATAAGTTCAGAAGGAACTACTTACAATACAAAGAAAAAGCATTTGGCGTTGTTCAGTTTCAATTTGAGGTTACGAGTCAAATTTACAGTGAGCTAGCTATTCAGAGACATGACATGTAGGAATCAAAAATTATTTGTGATCATCTCCAGGACTTTTGAGTAGAGGATACCAATGTCCACCAAACCTGTCTTTAAAAAAAGGCAGCTTCTCAACACAAAATCTATATATACAAACCTCCCATAATGCCAGCGTTCAAAAATTCTGAGGAAAATTATTTTCTCAAATCTTATCATTCTTACTCCGTAAGCATGCCACTTTATGCACACTGACTTCCAAGTGGGTTCATATCAGGAGGTACCATCAGGGTGGGAATCTCTGTAGGAAAAAAAGCAAGACCAGAAGAAGAAAAGTATTGCTTTAAAAAGCCTGGGGTGGCATCTCTAGTTAATTGTCAGTGCAGCGCCAGTGGCATTCCAGGACAACTGGCTTAATAAGGCTAACAACCTACTGAATTCATAACGTTTGGAAGGTTTCCCACAAGTCCTCTTTGGCAGCAGCTGTTTTAGTTGAAAGTGAGATGAAAATCATCTCATTTATGTTTTGTTCTCTGAGCCAATGCCTGCAAATTAGCAGGACCACCCCAGACTGTTCCAAATATCTCTTTTTCTCTCCTCAAGGCAGCTTCTAATGGTTGCTCTCTTCCTGCTGAAACAACTTTCTTCACAGCCTGAATGACTTCAGCAGGGCCTGTGGTATATGGCTTAAGCCATGTGTGCATTTCTCTCAGAGAATCGTGGTCGTCAGATGAGGACAAGATGGAATCTACCAAGCCAATATGAAGAGCTTTCTCTGGATCCAGTTTCACAGCACCACTCAACAACTTCAGGGCAGGACTGCTGCCAAGGATTTGGGTAAGCCTGGCAGCTCCTCCCCAGCCTGGCACTAAGCCCATCTGCTTGTGGACAAATCTAATTTCACTTTCTGGAGTCATTAACCTGTCAATAAAAAAAAAATCTGTGTAAAGTGTTGCAATGATGCCATTTTAGCTTCATTTCAATGCAAAGCACAGTTCTAGACTTTTAATACAGTGGTTCTCAACCTTTTTCAGTCCGAGACCCCACCTGCGCTGCCCATGCGCGGCGCGATGACCTGAACCGTGCATGTGCGGCGCGACGGGCCGAACCACACATGCGTGGTGTGACACCCCGAACCGCGCATGCGCTGCGCGCGACGGCCCGAACCGTGCATGCGCGGCGCGACGGCCCGAACCGCGCATGCACGGCGCACGACAGCCGAGGGGAAATGGGGGGGAAAAATGGCGGACTGCGGTGTTTGGCGACCCCCGTGAAATGGTCGTTCGACCCCAAATGGGGTCGCGACCCACAGGTTGAGAACCGCTGTTTTAATACTAGACACATTAATCAAGCATCAGAATTAGATTTGCTGCAGTTGTACCATAAATAATACAAAACAAAGAGATCGTTTTTAAAATATCCCCTAATCCAGAATTTTCTGAACATTATTCTTTAGATCTAATGTTGACATTCTGGTTCACAAATTTATAAAGATCTTAACGTTCATGTCCATCATAGCATATCTTGCTCGACTATTTTCCTCCTGCTTTACTTTTACGTTTGCAAACATTTAAAATTGATAGCAGCAGTGGACAAACACATATCGCCCTGTTACAAAGGTGGTAATTAGGTATTGGGGAAAATTACAATATTATCAATCATCTCTTTTTCAAGTGAAAATTAAAAAATATGCTGGAAATAACAGAAGAAAGCATACACAATACATATCCAAAAGTTGTTTTTTTTTTTTTACTTTTTCAATTGTAAACGCCTAGAGCTGTCAGGAATCAGGCAACATATAAATAAATAAATGTAATTCAAGGGAGCTATTACCTCCAATGAACTGGATGCAATGCTTCTGGTAAAACCCCAAAATAAACTTCTTTCTCACATTCTGCTGCTGGTCCACTAGCACTTTTAGTTCCTGCTTTCACACACATTCTCACTAAGCCAGATTTTCCCAAACCTATATCTATGCATTTAAAATTAAAGGGACCATAAACATCATAGCTGAATATCATCCTACCTGGTCAATTTGGCTCAGTGTTCAAATTTGTCAAAATGATTTTGAATTGTGCTGCTGCCCTCTTAATGCATTAGCCTCCCCCAATGTCATCTGTAGATCTGATAAGCACCCCTTTTATTGTACCAGGTAGATCATTTTTAAATATGTTGAATGGCATTGGGCTGAACACAAAGCTCTGGAAAACTCAAAAGAGTCCTTTCTTTCAGGTATGTGCAGATCCATTTATAAATCCTCTTTGGATGTGGTTGTTTAAAGAGTTTCAAATCTACCAGACTGTAGTAGTATCTAGTCCACATTTATCCAGTTACTCCACAAAAGCTTCTTCTAATATTTGCTTTTCACCAAAACTCATGCGCAGCCAAAGAGGCAGGCTATGCTTTTTAACAATGCATTGTTTGGTATATGTGTTTGTATATACATGTCATCACAGAATTGGGAGGAGCCATTTAGATCATCAGGTTCAGTCCATGCTTAGTTCAGGAATCAGGATTAAAGCATTCCTGGCATATGGTCTTTCTAGCCTGTGATCTTCCTGTTGTGCTGAAGGAAGTCTATCTCTGTACCTTGCCCTGTGTAACTACACTTAACACTGTGCATGTCTTCCCTAAATAAAACAGACTGGAGACTTTAAATATAAATCTTGAGTTAATCCAACTGTGAGGATGATTCCTGTCTCCCTGCCTTTCCCTATCTAAGAGAGAGAGAACTTCTGTGGCTCTTTTCATCACCTTGATCTCTCAGCTAAAGACACAGCCACAGGAGGACAAATAGAAATATCAGCTCCACTCCTTATGCTCTTCATTTCACCTAACCAAGCTCAACATTAAACAGAAATCTTATTATTTATTCACTGAGTTGTTAAAGAGGAAATCATATCACACATTAGGAAAATAGAACAACCTTTCAATAAACAGATTGATATCCATCTCTTTCGTCAAAAACTTTATGTCCAAATGAAATGAAGACATAAACCCTCATACTGAGCAGCTGGCACGCCAAAGTATCAATCCAATTCACTGTTGACTGTAATAAAGCAAGGGCACCTCACTGGGTTCAGCAGCAAGCTAAAAGCCATGTTCTGCTGATGAAAGCTACAATTAGAAAATGCATTTACTGTATGAGGCGGGTGATTCAAAAGAAACAGTTCAGTTGATTGTAATGAAATCTGATAAACTTATGAAAGTGAATAGTATTGAAAAATGTATCCAGAAAAATATAGGGGCACTTGGATCTCAAAATCTCTCCAAATATAGCATCTGAAATCCAGCATGGATGGGAGGAGATTCATAAAATCAAAGTACAACATGATATAGTATGTGACATGCATAACACAGACATACACACACAAAGGGATTGTAATATCACAACAGCAAATGTAACGTCTTGGTCTTGAATTAATTTTAAACTTGACCCAGATAGTGATGAACACCGAAAAGAAGGCTAATATTTCATGTAGTTAGTAGAGAAAAAGGTAGACCACACAAAGCATTTAACTGAAACAAATAAGCGATACTTCAGAGAGGAAACTGGATAGCTTGCAGTATTTGTAAGTAGGACAGGATAGGCAAAATTTGCTAAGAGTAATAATGGATGGGGAGTTAATCTACCCCTTGGAAAAGTAGTAGGAAATGGTTAATTGCAACTATAGTCAAGATTCTGCTATTTATCACACCTTTGTGGAATTATACTGTCAGTCTTTATTGTGCTTTTTTTAAAAAGGGGAGGGAAAAATACAGTGTACCATACAATCCTGAAGCTAATATCACTCTGCAGAAGAAAATTAGCACCGTTCCTAGGAAGCTAATGATACTGCTACAGAGTGTTGGAATAGAACCAAAGACCAGAATAGGCAAGCCAGTATAAATATCTACTTCTGACAATAGCTACGTGTCTCCACAGTTCATATCTTCTCCAACATTTGCTTGTGTGGTGCTTGGAATTGTGGAGTGATGCAGTTTTATGGTGAAAAGGGCATATGGGTCAGAAAAAAGGCGAGGGCACAAAATTAAGGGACAGGAGGAGGCTTCACATGAGAGGCAAGTATAAAAGTATGGGACCAATATCAAAATCATCAGGGAAGAAGACAAGCCTGAGAATAGACAAGTGTGGTATGATTTGACAAAAGAGTCAGGCAGGATTAACACCTGCATCCTGTCACATTTACCATTTACCGTTCAAAGGCCTGGCCACAGATTTCCTGCTTCAGACCCTTTATTTCCTTTTATATGGGGGAGCTCAACACATTTTATAATAATGACTTATTTTAAAAATAGTAGAGAAAATATGAATATATGGGACCCAGATGACAAAAACAGATTGTAGGCAGAAATGTATGCTAAGTACTACATCAAGTAACAATGATGTGAATAAGGTAATCTCTCTACATTTTAAAGGCCCTACATTTTAAAGGCCTCTAATGATGGATTTTATCTGGCCTTTAAAAAAAGGAGAGCCATCAGTGAAAAGACTATCATCCATCTTATCTATCTATCATCATCTATCATCTATCTATCTTCTATTTATAGCTACTTCTATAGTTACCAATCTCAAAACGTGACTCTGGGCAGTGTACATATAGAACTATGCTTTGCATTTACAGACTGTTGCAAGGCAAATGGCATTTATATTAAATCAAGGGAAATCAGTCTCCTGCGCCCCTTTCTCAGCCTCCTATAAACAAACAGCTGGGCCAGAAGAGGACAAGAAACCCCTGGTGTGCTGAGCATCACTTCTATGGTTGGCATGGATTCACAGAGCTGTGCCTACAGATGAGCATGTGAATATACCTCTGTCCAAATCTTCCTTTCCTACCATTCTTGCCAAATATGTGTGTGTTTATATATACAGTATGTGTGTGTGTGTGTGTATATACACACACACACACATAGTGTCTATCTATCTATCTATCTATCTATCTATATCTATGTATAGATATATAGGTATATATATACACACACACACACACTACACATATAAATGCAGATAAAATCCACCTGGTCTTTTTCCAGTTGTGGCAAGATTAAGACATATTTTTAAAAAAGAACTCAGGAGAAAGACAGCAAGAAGGGCACACAACTTTAGGGGATTAAGTATATTTAAATTTAAGGTTTGGGAATGGGAATTAGGAGAATGTGCCAAAAGTTTACACAAATCTCTACTCTAGTTCAAGTACACACCGATATCATTTTAAACTGAGAGAGGTGCAATTATCTGCACTATAGAAATAGAAGAAACATGAATTGTGATGGGTGCAGAGGGACATGCCATAGTACGTCCTGTTTAAATTGTATTTCCAGCAACTAAGACCCAAACTGACATATCTTACTACTGCACCCAAACCTTCAAACTTGGGTCATATTGTAGGCTTTGGATGGGGAAAAAACCCATCTAGCTTGCCTGAACTTCTATATTATTATCCCACAGTATATGGATGTGTTCATGAAGCTACCAGTAATCAAGCTTGACTCAAAGGAGACTATCTTAAAACATATACAAATATAGATGTAATTTGGCAATGGAATGAATTACCTAGAGGAATAGTGTTGTCTTTTTCCTAAACAGTAAAAGCTGCTCAATCATCATTTAGAGTGTTCTAACTTCTGATTTCCTCCACTGAATAAAGGCCTAAACTGAAGGCCTTATTCAATCCTAAAGCTCTACAGCTGTATGAAAGAATTATAGTGTGTTAACACAGGCACACAATTACTGTATACATTTCTGTTGCTTAATGGTTACAAATCACAATGGCTATATATTATTTCCAGTATCATAGACCCTTGGTCTCTGAATGCCAGTTGCTGGGGAGCATAAACAACAGGATATTGATTTCCTATTTGGGCTAAATCTTCCTATCACATCTGGAAGGCCAATGTGGAACAGTATGCTGAAAAGACAGGTATTCTGTCCAACTCAGTCAGCTTCTTGTACATTTTTACAAGCTCAGGAAGGGGCTAGCTAAATGATACCACTTTTACCCCAGTTTATTGCTAGTTGCGCTGAGGTGAATTTTAAAAAGATCAAAATTACTGTAAAGCCAGATCTTTAGCTAGGAGAAGAATTAAAATGTTGTAAAACAAGATTCCATAAAATCCTATAAATTATACCGTGTTACATGACTGATATTAAATTTGTGGGTCTAAAGCAAAGGGGGTAGGGTGGGGTTTTTTTTGAGGGGGGAAGAAAGCTGAGGAAAGTTCTGCATTGAGTTGTTCACATCTGACCTTGTTCAGAGCCACATATTCTGATTAGGGCTTTTTGCCAGATTTATATTATGTGACCTACTAATTACATAGACTGAAGTACAAAGAATTACATATGGGTCTTATATTCCAAATTCCAATCACTTGTACTTGCTAAAAGCACAAGGAAAAGATGGGTGGAATGGGAGAATTCTGAACAATGACCAAAGAAAAAAGTATCCAAAAGCAAACCTATGACATTGATGCAACTGAGTTAATGCAGAACATGTGGTAACTGAAGGTATTTGTATTCCTCACAAAACATTCTCCAAGTGAACTTTACAACCTTACAAGAAACACAGATATAACTCTTATTATATTTAACATATGACTGCTTGTTCTGAATATTGTATTCCATAAATAAATGTATATTTACTGCTGTAATTATCTGATATTCTGATCTGGTTGAAAATCTGTGCTCTAAATATATAAAAAGGGAAATTTTCATCACCCTCCAAAGCTTTATAGGTTGCAGATTGATTTGGATAGGCCAGGTATATTTGATCAATGTCCTCCAGAGGACAGAATCTCATTGGAATATCTCAGGCAGGTATTTATGATAAGCTTAACCCACCTGCAAGGGAGGGAGTTTGGGGCACCTGAGGCACAGCATGGGCTATGCAGAGGGACATCAATAAGGGCACCTGGGATATGGTTTATTGGCATGTAACAACCTAGAAAGGTGCATGTAACATGTCCCAAAGGTGCTTTTTCAAAAGGTAACTGGACTGTCTTTGTTTTTTCTCTTGAAGACGTTTTGCTTCTCATCCAAGAAGCACCTTCAATTCTGACTGAATGATGGGGAATGGAAGGATTTATATTCCTTTTGAAAAAGCATCTTTGGGAAAACCATGATCTGGATGACTGAGAATCTCCATAGACATTCGGCATTAAAATAAGGACTTGAAAGAGACTTTCTATTTTACTATTAGCAGACAGTTTTAGTGACCTAGACCAAAGAAACAGAATGACATGGAAGACAAATTTCAGCTGATATACTTAGGAAATATGAAGGGAAGCTTGTGTAATAGAGAATGTTAGGTTACTGCAGTTTAAGTGTATTGCTTTTAAACAACAAAGATCTAATTCTCAGGCTTATAACCACAATGAATGAATCACAGTCAAATAAAAATAGTGGAGGATATTGCTTAACATTTTAAAAACAATTATAACTAAATGGAATATGAGTTCTAAATTATATGATAACTAAATGGGGTAATACACCTCTTGTTAGTGTTCTCTTAGGTTAGTGTTTTACAATATAAGATTAAATAATCAAACAGTTAACAAGTAAAGTGCACACATTAAAATATACCAGTGTGGGATTCAGCCAGTTTGCACCACTTCAGCAGAACTGGTAGCTAATTTTTTGTTGCCCAAGCCCAGAATGGACTTCTGGAAGCGGCATCCACACAGAGAACCGGTTGTTCACATATTTGAATCCCACCACTGCTTGAAACAGATGAGATAGATAGATAGATAGATAGATAGATAGATAGATAGATAGATAGATAGATAGATGGATGGATGGATGGATGGATGGATGGATGGATGGATGGATGGATGGATGGATGGATGGATGGATGGATGGATGGATGGATGGATGGATGGATGGATGGATGGATGGATGGATGGATGGATGATATATTAATAGAACTAAAGAAAAATATTAAACTATATCAGAGCAGAATAGGGTATTTAGGACAGGAAAGAAGTAAGAGGTAAGATAACACTGGATTTGCTACCACATTTCCTTTTAGGACAATTTGGGGAGGAAATAGCATCTGAATGGGGCCCCAGAATGCAATGCTTTGAAGCTTACCTGAAATCACATGCTGTAGTTAATTCTGCTCCTCCACCTAGAGCTTTCCCTTGAATTAATGCAGCTGTGATTAGAGGTAACCTACATAACAGGAGAAATCAAATAGAAACAATTCAAATATTACAAACCTGAAAACACCCAACATTACTTAAGCATAGATTGACCTATTCATCTCGAATACATTATCAAGCAATTCAAGCAACTGCACATGATCTGTGAAGATATTTCAGTGAGGTTGAAACCCACCCCCACTAGAAATCCACAATTAGCCCCCAAAGCCTGAAATCTTTTTCAGATAATGTTAAGGATGGAACCAATCCATCTACATTAATTTTAATATTGCTTCTCACTGTTTTGTAGTAAAACACTTGCCCTAAACATGATTCAGAAAACAGCATCGGAATGGGGCTGTACAATCAAAACCAACAAAATTAGATTGTGAAAAAGAAGATTTTGAATAAAACTTAAGAAATTGCTGAAAATGTGTTTGTTAAAGAAAAAAAACTCTTCTCCATGGTTCTGTAAGAACAATTAGATATACTAATTTTATTCAATGTGGGAAGACAAAGACATATAGGATAACTGATCCCAAGAAATAATATCCGTACTATACAATTCTCAATATTTGCATTCACATTTCAGTAATATTTCCTTTGAGAAACCTGTTTATATTTTTTTAGATTAAAAATCTATTCAAGGACCATTTCATCAAATACATTCTGAATATATGCTGCAATAATGCATAATTTTTCTAAACATACTCATAATCTTGCTGTAAGCACTAATTAATCCAAGGAAAGTTGGAAATACATCAGGAAACACTTCATCCATCCAACCAAAACACCTAGAGTAAGTTTGCTGAGGATCCCAGCCCATGAGTTCTACAGTGTAAGCCTGTAGTAACCCAATAGTCACTCTTCACCAGTTATCCCAAAACTCTAAAAATATGCTGTTATAATAAAGCTATTCTTTATTATTGTTTTGTTTTAATGTAGGTTAGTTTCTAAGGATCTCTTTCCCCAAGTCTCTATTAATTGGAATAGAATACAGATACCGTGGCACAAGTAAATAAATATGAGGAGAGAACTCCCCCAAATTATATCCAAAAATTAATACACTTTTTCCTTCCATTTTTAAATCACTGGAATGCAAATGGACAAAAAAATGTGACTTTTAGCAACAGATACAAAATTCAATTTTAGGGGGATTTTTTAGATGTGCTTATTAAAACCTAGCCACACAGAAAAAAATTAAGAATACACACTTCACAGAAAGAAGCTGGATCAGCCTTAAACAGTGTTAAAATAACTTTCAACTGCCAATTCAGATGGCTTTTGTCTTTGGGAGATTGAGGGTCATCTTGTCCTTTGTATATGATTGTATGTCTTGGCCCAGCCCGTCAGCACAGCACAACATTAATTTACTAAGCATTTTCTTCTAATTCTCTTTACTGTGTACTGTCTCAATGTACTTCATTGGTCCATTGTGTACTGTCTCATAATTCTTGTGTGATCTTGAACAGGAATTACTCAATGCTTTTTTATCAAGTCCATGGAAGTGATAAACCTACATACAGCTTGTTAAAGGAATGTACTAAATGATGGGAATGGGATTAAATGTCAAAGACCCACAGTGTTTTCCACATCTCCAAGTAACCAGATCAAATGTTTCACCAACAGCCTTCATAAAACTGAAGTCAGAAATATGATATATAATTCAAGAGAAATATGGATCTCTGATCACCACAACAGATAGTAAAACATGCTGGAGAGTAGAATCTACTTATGTGGGAGCCTGGAGATAACAGATGGTGGATTGAACACATGTTTTATTCCCTGCATGTGTTCCATTCATGGATTTACGTAGGTTGCAAAAAGGAGACTTGCCAAATTTTCAAGACGATTGACTTCTATGACAGGGAAGATGGATTTGTAGGAATTGGGTATGTATATTTTACAAGACCTCAACACTTTCTTAGTTTCTGGAATTTGATGTCTACAAAGGGCATATTCCCAAGTAGCAATTTAAAAAAAAAGACCCTAAACCAACAAATTCTAAAAAAATCAAGACATTTTTTTATAAGAATCAATTATTCTGTTTCCAAATATTTCTGTATCTACCATTATTAGATAATGCTGAAATTTCATATATACCTTCATATTGTCAATGCTGCAAACACAGGATGTTTTTGCTTTGACAATATAAGGAGGCAGCCTTTTCCTTTCCTTTCCTCTGCTCTTAGAATTAGAAGATGCTGAGAGGAGGAAGAAAAGTGTTTTCCCCCAGTTGTTTTCAATAAGATAAGAAATGGTCTGAAAAGAAGTGAAATTTAAAATTTTTAAAATGTAGTTGGCATATAGTTAAACTTGGATATACGGAGTGAAGAAGGTCTACAAATTTAAAATGATTGTATTAAGTTGAATGGCTTTAACTTGAATTTTTCTTTGTTTACATGTACAAACGGATATCTAATAATAAAAAAAAATTTTAAAAAAAGAAATGGTGTTACAGAACGGAAGGGAAGTTTTGCCCTTCAAACTGACTGGAGAACATGATTATGACTGCTAATTGGAGGAGGGAATTGTTTTCAGATACTATGTGCTGAAGGGAGGGGAATTCAGATCTTGGCATCCACCATGCTGTGCCGACACTTTGTTTCACGATTAAAGTCTTTTTAGGATAAACAGTGCCTGAAAGTTCTTTGAAGTGTTTAGTTAGTCGGAACCTTGACACGTATATTTTGAGGGGAAAAATATACACAAAATAAAATGTACTACCTCATGAGTCTGGTTAAGATGTTTTGCATGAACATACACATATTCATCCCATCCTAGAAAACAGAGAAACAAAGTATCAAGAAATATTCTAACAATAAAAATGGAAGAAGCTGCTTTGTATCTTTAGTGTTTAAGTATTTTGGTTCTCAAACATGCAAAGAATACATTTCCCAAACAATCTGTTCCATTTATTCATCCTTTACAGAATAACTTTTCAAGGAGCCTGGGTTCTTGTTGAAAGAGAGGTATGGAGGGAGAGTACTTTTCTTCTCCTATTCCTATTGCAAACAATTTGATTAAAAATTAGGCCCATCGGTTACCAGAGATTCTATATTTTTGCAGAATTTTAGAAGTATGTACAGAGAGTGGCACAATATTGTGAAGGTTTGCTAAGTTTGCTAAACAGTTTGCTAAAAACTGTTGTTTTTCTCTGAATTTTATTTCATAATATTAATCATTCTTTTGGCTTTTCTCCCTGATTTGTTCGTTATTTTGTCATTCTGCAATACAGTATTATTATCAGGATTTCTTAGCTTTTACAAACTAATGTTTGATAATTTGCAGTGAAATCAAGATACTAATCTATACATTATGTAGTCTAAATATAAAAAAATACAGTTTTCAAAGAATTTCAGAACATTTTCACATATACTGTAGTGCTGTCCTCTCTCTCTTTTTTTAAAGAAACCCTGCACACGTAGAGACTTGATCAAAACTAAGGTCTACCTAGTCTGGCATTCTGTTTTTGGTCTGCAAGGGGTTTTACTCTTCACTGTAATATTTGATAATAGATTTATCTCCCATGAAGCCTGAACTCTAAGCAGCTTAGAATTGAAATCTTTATCCTAAATTCAGAACAGTCACATTATACAAACCCTATCCAGCAATCATCCTTCACCTGGTGCCCTAAAGTTCTGTGCAGTCCGAATGTGGACTATAGCCCAACTGAACAGGAAGGCACCAAGTTGAGAAAGCAGTAAGCAATAGCACCTAGACTTATATACCGCTTCACAGTGCTTCACAGCCCTCTCTAAGCTGTTTATAGAGTCAGCACATTGCCCCAATAATCTGAGTCATTTTACTAATCTCAGAAGGATGGAAGGCTGAGTCAACCTTGAGCCAGTGAGAATCGAACTGCCGAGCTGCAGGCAGCTAACAGTCAGCAGAAGTATCCTGCAGTACTGCATTCTAACCACTGCGCCACCAGTGGTTAGTGAGAGGCTCAAACATAGTGCCTTTGCAATAAGCCAAATTCCAAGCTGCAAAAACTCATTAACTCCTCAAAACAATGCTCGTCAGTCATTTCCTTTAACATTATTGCTTTATTGGCAAGCAAAGTAGTCAAACGGGCCAGTTGGTCAGCTGTCAGTGTATGATACGGGTGAGCGCTATGCCAATGAGTTCTATGCAATATGATTTCGTTCTCCTATGCTTCCAGTTTACTTGTAAACTATGGTCTGATATCAAATCCAAACTGAGTAAGTTATATTCTGTCCTTACCTCTGAAATGGGCAAACTATTCTGAGTGTAATGGCCAAGCAGTCTACAACTGGTTGTTTAGCAATCACAGTTGGGATTAGGAGCTTTGTCGTAAAGCAAAGCAGTTGATAAGTGGGAAATCACATGGCTGCAATTATGTTTTCATTTTCCTTGCTCCTGCACCCTTTGGAAAGCTCACATGGATGCTGGGATAATTAGCAAAAAAGGAATTAATGTTTCTACAGGTAACTCCTCAACTTATGACCATTTAGTTTGCAACCATTTGAAAAATGGGCTTGTGACTGGTCCCCAAAGGTACGAGTGCTGCAGCACCCACAGTCGCATAATCAAAATTAGGGTGCCTGGCACTCACTTAGGAAAGCAGGATCACTTCAACTCCTGCCACTGCCTATCTCCCCTCTCTGCCATCTAAGCACTTTTGGTCCTCTGTGCTTCATGGCCCCTGCCACTCTAGTTGAACATCGCCATCTTTTTGCTCCCACTGATGACCATGTCCAATCTGGTCCTTTCAGAGGCCATGCCAGGCCTTCCAGAGACCATGTGCAGCCTTGTCCAAATCTTGTGCAACCTTCTCACAAGGCTCTGTTATTGTATATGTAGTAACAAATTTTCTTTCAAGCTTTTTATCCATCAAACCTTAAACAAATGTATTAATCTTAAAGGAATGTATTAATAGATTGATTGATTGATTGATTGATTGACTGATTGAATGAATGAATGAACGAATCCTTCTTACAAGGCTCTGAAGCCTTCCAAATGGCCTTGGGAATAAGGACTGATGTGACCAAGCAGCTGCTTTGCAAAGGGCCAGGCTGGGCAGACCCCAGCAGCAATGGCAGAATGAAGAAGATGGTGAAGGTTAGCTAGTATGGCAGAGCGCAGGGCAGCGGAGGTCTCAGAATGCAGAGCAGGGTGTGCAGCTGGGCCAGGATGGCTGGGATGGGGCTTCCAGGGGCAGTTGGAGCTTCCTGGGGGGGGGGAAGAGGAGGCTGCTTCACATCATACCATTAGGATTTCACTGACATTTGAAATTCACGGCACTTTATGCTGCACTACTGGGCTAGATTGGGGTAGCTGAAGCTCCCAGGGGCAGCTGCAGCTTTGTGCTGGCTACAGCTTAGGGAATTCTTGCAGCTCCAGAGCCACAGAACACCAAAAAGTCCCCGAGCTGCAGTGTATTCTCTCCTTGGCCTCCCTTTGCTTACATCGCACTGCAGCACTGCAACTCATGCCAGGCCTGTTTTGGACCTCCCAAGCCCTCTCCCATACTCCTGCGCACCTCCCGTCCTCTGTACTCCTAATTTGGCGCTCCTTCTGCTTCCCACTTAACCAGCTGTGTGTGTGGACTTACAAAGGCAACCAGGACTATTGGGAAGGTGAAGTATATTTCATTGGGAAGGTGAAGTATATAATATCATTGCTAGGTGAAGTATATTTCACTTTACAATTGCACTGGTTAGTGATGGAAATTCTAGTCCCAGTTATGTTCGTAAGTCAAGGACTTGCAGAGAGAGAGAGAGAGAGAGGAAGGGAGGGAGGGAGAGAGGGAGGGAGAGGGAGAAGGAAAGAGAGAGGGAGATGGGGAGAGGGAGATGGGGAGAGGGAGGGAGGGAGGGAGGGAGGGAAGGAGAGAACGTTTCAGTGAAACCCGGATGATGGTAACTGCACGATTTAATGACTTAAGAGAGCATATTTATATTAACTCTCATATTTTGCAAACCGAGCCTATAGCAGCAGGGATCAGAACAGACTTGAGGCCAAGGCGCAAAGCCTCCCTGAACAAATAAACAGAACAGATTTCTTTCTTGCTCAATCCAACATTACTGGCTTCAGGAAAAACAGCACTTTTCCACATAGCTTGCAATCTGTGGTTAATTGTCACATTATAGCAGTGGGTGGAGCATTCAACACCCAGAGTAACTTTCAGCTGTCTACATCCAAGTCCCTTATTGCTCCTGCAATTATATAAACAAAAGACTGTGGCTGAATATAGTTGCAGAAAGAAAGAGGTCCTTGAAAAGAAAATTGTTAAAATACCTGCCGAGTTCAAGGACAATTTCTCCCAGATTTACGGTATTTGCAAAAATGAAAACAATATATATCAAAGGTAAAACTTATTTCCAGGCATACTTAGTTAATGTTAGTTAGTTAAAACATACTCAATTTTAGAATTAACAAATCTTTGCAAAACTCAGAAATCAGGTTCCATTCAATGGAACTGAAGTAAAAGTCACGGGATTACATTCTAACAGGGTAACCATGTTTCCCCACGGAGTTCCAAAATATTAAAAACCCTACCAGCCTATCCCAGAGTTCATATTTGTTGTCACATCCTGACTGATGTCTCTATCGTTCTTTTATCCTGTTACAAACAATGGGAGACAAATAATGCATACCCATCAAAGACATAAATTGGAATGTACTGGGGAGGACTGATAAGTGTTCTTGTTTGAAAAGCTATTCCATGCAATCTCAGAAACAGCCACCAAAATTATCTGTCTCTATCTATCTTCTACCATCTACCCATTTCCATCCAAATTAAATACACTGAAGAAAACAGGCAATAACTCAAACGCAAATTGCGATTTGTTCTTGGAATGCCAACTGCGAACTTAAGCACCAAATACAAAATTAGGGCAATTCCTCTGTTATGTTATGTTATGATTACTTTTTGCATAACTATGGTTCAGGGCCAACTTTCTTTAAAGGAAAAATGTGTCCAAATTTTAAGGCGTGCAAATTTAAATTCATTTCTGCCATCACTTGCCTGAGAGCTGGAAAGCGCTCTCACTGCATTCAGGTCAGATCCAGAGCAAAAAGTATTTCCTGCACCACGGATAATAAGTCCTTTCCCGTCCTTCCAATCTTCTAGTTCAGTAATTCTTTCCTGCAGTTCTATCATCATTGTTCCTGCCGTTAAGAAAAAAAACAGTCAAACAGCATCTTTAGGGTATATTTATAACAGCAATTGTTGGGTACATCCACGCATCAGACAACATACTGGCAGCAGCAAGTAAGACTGCTGAGATTTGACTATGAAAAACAAATGCACTTGCAAACTCAAGAAAGTGTGTGAGTGTGTGTATGTGTAAGAGAGAGAGAGAGAGGGAGGGAGGGAGGGAGGGAGGGAGGGAGGGAGGGAGAGAGAGAGAGAGAGAGAGAGAAGACTTTGTCCTTGTTCAAGTCACAATGCCACCACACAACTTGTTGATTAATTTTTTCCCCATAACTGATGGGTATCACTTTTCACATTTAAGTTTGCCTGATACCAGATTTTGTTATTACCTGTAAATGCATTCATAAACCTTGGATTGTTCAGTGTAAGAACTCCAATTCCATCATCTCTTTTAGAAAGGTCGACAGAGCCACCCATAAAGTGCTGAAGTTTTTTCTTTATTTCATCTTCTTCGAAACCATGAGTATCGTTATACAGGCACAACATTCTTTGCTGGAACCATCTGCTCTTAGGAACCCTGTGGAAATTCTTCCATAATAAAATATTCATATCTGCAAAGGAATACATAGGCAGTGGCAATCTTGTGTAGCTCAAATGTATCTCAAGATCAAGCAACTTGTTCTGCTAAAAAAAAATTCAACATTTCCTTCAGTTTAATAACAAGGTCTCAAAATAGATATAGTGAACAAAAAAGTAACAGAAGCTGGTACAAACTAATAGGGAGAACTGATTAGGGGAGAAACAAGGACTCTCCTCTAGAGGTAGTCCTTGACTTACAACAGTTCGTTTAGTGACTGTTTGAAGTTACAATGGCACTGAAAAAAGTGACTTATGACCATTTTTCACACTTATGACCGTTGCAGCATCCCCATGGTCTCGTGATTTACATTCGGATGCTTGACACCCGACTCACATTTATGATGGCTGCAGTGTCCTGGAATCCTAGGATCCCCTTTTGTGACCAAAGTCAATGTTGGGAAACCCGAGTCACTTAACAAATGTGGTGTTGTTGTTAATTTAAGAACCGCCATGATTCACTTCACAAATGTGCCGAGAAAAGTCGTAAAATGGGACAAAACTCCCTTAACAAATTTCTCACTCAGCAACATAAATTTTGGGCTTAACTGTGGTCATACGTTGAGGACTACCTGTACATAAGAATGAACATGCTAGGTGTAGGCAGGTTTCTGAGTTCTTGGTCACTGATAATAGCCCAGCTTTTACACTCTTGCTTTTCCTTGTTGTTATCAGTTGAAATAAATCCAACAATCAATGGAAAAGGACTAAGAGAAAGCCCTTTAATCCACATAATGAAGACAACCCTATAAAGCAGTGATGGCGAACCTTTTAGAGACTGAGTGCCCAAAAAACGCCCTGCCCCCTGCCCCGCCCACCCACAGGGTCACCCACCGCCTCCACAGCCCATGCAGCAGATTGCCCAGGCGGCCCAGCAGCGCCATGTTGGTCATGCGCTCCGCCCGCACCACGCATTATCTGCGTGTGATGGGGCGCGAGGGTGGAGTCTTGTCACTGCTGCTGTGTCCTTGGCTGTGCTGCTCTGCGGGGGCCGTGCCCGGGGGCGAGTCTCCTCCAGGGGGGCTGCTGGTGAGGAGGGGGCCACAGGGGGAGACGAGACTAGGGCGATGGTACGAGTGCCCACAGAGAGAGCTCTGAGTGTCGCCTCTGGCATGCATGACATAGCTTTGCCACCACTGCTACACAGGAACCCTCAGTCTACTGAGTGCATGGAAGGGTATGGTCAGTTTCAGTAACTCCATCCTTGATCTCTATGTGAAATCTTTTTTTTTACAGACAGCTGCACACACTTGTTTTTATTTAATGTTCAAAATTCAGGTGTAAATTGTTTGTGGCTCAAAGCCCACCCAGTCCCAATCCTTGCAGCCTATGTGCAGTTTTGTCACCATGGCTGGACCCAAGTTAGCTCAAATCCCACTTTTACAATAGATAAAACTGTTGTGACTACTTCCACTGTTTTGCTTCCTGTCCCCATCACTTTCCGGGATGTGCTGAGTTTTATGTGAACTGCTTTGACCTGTAGAATTCAGATGTTCTTCTCTCTTGTAAATACTTTCTATTATTGTTGCACCACAAACTTGGGCCAGAGAGGCTGCCCTGGCTCTGACATGGACAGGTAAGACCCCAGTCTGAACTCAGAAGAAGCTACCCAGATGCTTTATTTTTATTGGTTTTTATTTATTTAAATGGCTCTCCATCTTACCACTGTGATTCTAATGGTTAATAAATAGGTCATTCCATCGTACAATTAATGAGAAACTACAGCAAACAGCATTTCATGCCCTTTTGGTGTATAGCCATGCTGGCCACATGACTGCAGAAACTGTCTTCAGACAATGCTGACTCCCTCAGCCAAGGAATGGAGATGAGCACTGTGCCCTTGAGTCAGACATGACTGACAGAGAAACCTTTATTTTTACTTTTACAGCAAACCAACCAAGAGGGTTCACCTAACATCCTGGCCCAAACAACTGAGGAATAACCAAAGCTTTAGTAGGGTCACAGACATCAGGATCTTTAGGAGTGTGCTGTTCCACAGGCAAGCACTATGGCAAGGAAGTTACATCTCCCAAGTCCCACAAAATGGTATGGAATGGCTAAAAACTTTACTAGTATGAAGACACTTAAGCACTGCTTGCCTTCTGTCAACATGGAGATCTTTCTTATATCTATAGCACTTGGAGCAAGGCTTCTGCTGACTACTGACATAACCGTTATTTCTGTAGTGAGGAACTCTAGCTTGCAACATTATCTTCCACACATCATGCTTATAAAGGAGGCTAGGTTGAACAGACAAATGCAGGAACATGTTATTCATGTCAACAGAATCCAACCAAAAGGAATTCATGAAACATAGTCAGAAGCCTTCCTGATTTAGAATTATCTGAATCAAGAGTTTAAAAATCAGAATGCTGAATGTATCTACCGGTATATGTCTTCCTCTGGATGAAGTTTTTCCCAATATTTATATAACATGAGGATATTTTTCAGTTAACAAGCCTACTGGAACTACAGGCCAGATGTCACTGTCATAGCGTATTCACCTCCACACAACGTGCGGTAATAACTTAAAAATCATAATTTATGTGCATATGGGTGAATACAATTTCTGTCCATATAAAAATTGTAAGATTAAAGAGAGACTACAGTAGAATCAAAAGTCCTGCAGCAATTTGTCAGAAAATTGGTGTAATAAGAACCTGATAGAACCCAATTTTATTAAAAAGTAGAGACAGAGTGAAGAAAAAATGCAGTCCCCAGACTTCCCATAATAGCAAATGAGAAGCATGAAGATTCAAATTTCCAGCTCTTGTTTCAGATACAATCCCAAATTGAATAGTCTGATCTCTGAATCCACAGAAGTCAATAGGTTTAATTGCCAATAATTTGCATCAATTTCCTGTGAAGTGCATCTGTCAGTTACCAAGCTATAGTAAAAGTTCCCTAATTCTCTGGGGTTGGAGAAGTAGAAAGGGGCTGTAGGAAGAATTAAACCCAAGAATACTCATTCTATGTTTGGAATGAAACTCACTTTCTATGCAGAATTCACTCAACGGTACAAAGCAAGACTAGTGCAGTCTGCAACAGAGAAGGGCTCTTCAAAATGCAGATAGAGTCACAATGGTTGACAGGCTTTTCAGCAACATCACTATGGTAATCACTGTGGGAATTGAAAAGGCAGATGATAAATTGGGCATTATACCAGCTGATACTATGAATCACAATGAAATACTTTAGACCAGATTTCTACTGCAGAATTGCCTTTTCCCACTATTCTATTATGCTAGTCACTGCATGGCATCATCTAAGTCAAGACCCCACAAAGAGAGAGTGAAGCAAGCATAATATTGAACTTTATTTGTTTCGGTTTAAAATAAAGCATTTTTACAATCACATTACCTCTGAGGGATATTAAGATTAGGAAAAGTAAGGATAACCACCCTCTCTACCTCATTCTAAGGCAGACATGTCAAACACAAGGCCCGGGGGCCGGATGCGGCCCGCAAAGTGATTTCATGTGGCCCGCAAAGCCATCCTGGAAACAGTGAGGGAACAGCCCCACGGCCTTGGCCCTGGCCAGGCTGGTTGGGAGCCAATGTACAATTTTGTGGTGGCCATTTATGCTGAAATGCATTCAGTCTTAGCTCCACAAGGCCATCTGGAAACAACGAGGAACCAGCCCCTGCCACATCGGCCCCACACCCTGGGTGCATGCTGGGGAGGTGTCACCCTTTGTGAGGAATGAAGAAATGCACCATTGCCTGGGAGTAGCCAGCAAATGGCCCTCGCCTACTTCAATATCCAGCTTGATGGACTCTGCCCTGGTCCCACCCCTTTCTGCCAGAGACCCTCAGATCTGTCCCACTCCTGCCCAGGCCATTAAGTAAATCTGGCTCCCCTCCCCCCTTTGATTTTGTTTGTTGGAAGCTGGCTGGGAAGGTTGCAAATGGTGACCACATAATGCCAGGATGCTTGCCACCCTCATAAATACATACTGGTTTCCAAGTGTCCAAATTCCGATCACATGATCGTGGGGGTGCTGTGGCAGTCGTAAGCGCAAGGAACAGTTGTAAGTCACTTTTTGGAGTGCCATTTGAACAGTCACTAAACAAATGGTTGTAAGTCAAGGGCTACCTGTAATACGTAGAATCTCGCAGGCCTGTGATTGTGCTTTACCTCCCCTCCTGCTTACACCCTTGTCACAGTGAATCAGGGAGGAGCTTGCCTGGATCATTTTTGAACAGAAAAGAACCTTTCCTCATTAGAACATTCAAAGAGGTCAGATGGCTACCTATCAAGAAAACTGTAACTGTGGATTTCCTGTATAGGCAGGAAGTTGAACTAGATCAGAGGTCCCCAACCTTTTGGGCACCAGGGATTGGTAATGTGGAGAGAGGTTTTTCCGCAGACCAGAGAGTGCATGGTTTTGTGTGCTGCCTGCATCCCGCGGATGGGGCTTTGCTTGTTTGTGCGGATCAGTTGCTGGCATGCCGCGGCCTGGTGCTGGTCCACGGATTGGGGGTTGGGGACCCCTGCTCTAGATTATTTTTGGACTAGACCAGGGGTAGGCAACCTTGGCTCTTTTATGACTCGTGGACTTCAACTCCTAGAATTCCTGAGCCAGCATAGGAATTCTGGGAGTTGCAGTCCAAGAGTCATAAAAGAGCCAAGGTTGCTTACCCCTGGACTAGACCTTCCAACAATAGGATTACTTTAAAAACTATAATCTTTTCATTTTTTCCTTATGATTTATTGCTATCATTTTCAATTGCTTTTATTGATTCAAAGCTTTGCTGCTGTTGTTTTTAAAAAAATTCTAATAATGGGAGAACTGCCTTTATGGTAGCCATACAGTTATTTAATAATTTTGTGGATAGAGGCTTTTTATTTGAAAACAACAATAACACTTTCATGGCTCACATTTATTTTCTTCCATTTCCCATCTCATGATATGGAAATCATGTTACCAGTTTTCCGCAAACATGGTCATAAGGTATCCAATAGCCAAAAATAAGTGTTAAGGGGCAACATTCAGCTCTGGTTGCCCAGTCTCATATTAACAAGGAAGGAATGAGAATGTTCTAATCAGCTGAGGAAAGAAAAATATATTGATGACTTTTGAATATATATAGAGCAACCCTGTTCTAACCTGTTTCCTCATATAAAAGAGTATGTTCTACCAAATGAGAAACTGGTTGCTTTCAATTGTTACTGGATGCTAATTCCAGCAACTCCTAGATTTATGGGCAGAGGTGATAGACAACAGAACCTGGAGATATAACAATATCTAGTGGGCTTTCCAAGTAGCCACCCTTATTTCATAACGACCCCTCTTCTCAGTTTCACGTGCATCTACAAGGGGTATCGGTGGAATAAAAATAATCAGGAAGAAGGAAAAAATAAATATCACAGAGATATTTTAGAGAACAGGAAGGTTAAGTGTGTGCTCAAAGCCACCTCCACCTTAATTAACATTACCTCAAATTATAACTGAACAATTACAGTCACTAATGAAGAGCATAATTCTGTTTCACCCTTATACTAAGAGATACTTTAAACTCTCAAACCAGTAAATACTTTTTTCTAAAGCACTATATTACTGTTTTTAATAGAAATTACATTAGAAGCTAGCAAAATTCTATCTTTCAACTCCCATAACAAAACATTTAAGCTTAAGACAAATAAGAACTGAAATGTGCAGAAGTTTTTTTTTTTTTTTACAAACTCAACCTTCCTTTTGAAGTAAGGGACAGGGGTATCAAAATTGCAATCATAATCAGAATGAAATCTGTATCCTTCATAATTTTTGCTTTCCTTCAAAACTTATCATGTAAGTTGATTTCTCTAACTTCATTTGATTTTTGTTGTTCAAACATCATTACTTTGACAAGCTCAATGTTTTGGCTGGCTAATCAAATGTTTTCTAATTTACACTAAATTAATTGCTTACCATATTGCTTAAGATGGAGAATATCTATATGGTCATTAAGAGCTGACAATGACTTGATGCCATATAATCAATCAATAAATCAATTAATCATTGCTTATAATAGATCAGCCTTTTCCAAGATGTTGCACTTTAATTATATTGGACTACAATCATCATGGATAATGGAAGTTGTAGCCCTTAACCTCTGGAGAGCACTAACTTGAAAAAAACTAATATATATTGTAGCAGAGCTTCTTAAACTTTGCTATGCCATAATTCCTTAAAATGATAAATGAATCTGAATGATTTTATTGGAGCTAAGGATGGGCAAGAAATAAATATACCACTTAATTTTATATTTAATATTTAATGTATAATATTTATACATTAAAACAAAAATGAGGGATTTCTACTTTAAAAGATACCACCTTTCCATTGAAAATAATCAATACAATCAAATTTAAAATCATCATTGCTAAGGGAAGGAAGGCCTTGATTAATTTTGCATAATTTCTGAAATATGACTTTTAAAGCCACTCGTTTCTCATTCTACATTTATCTTGTATTGATACTTGCTCTCTAAAATAGCAATTATACATAATTTTGACTTTATTATAAACTTCTGCAGACAAAGCAAGTGTGAGTTCTAATAGCAATATAGCTTTGAGAGCATATGCTATTTGTGTACCCAAAGCTGGAGCCCTCTTAGTACACATTCCAGATTTTGTTTGAAAAAGCATCTGCCAGATAGAACACGAACAATTTTCTGGCAGAAATCCTGCTGTGTGAGTGCAAGCCCCCCCCCCCAAATTTTGCAATTCTTTTCAAATTCACTTGGGGCTGCAAATCAATAGTTTGAAAACTTCTGGATGATGCCCTTTGTTAGCCAATAGAAATAGTTTACACACATGGCCTAGTTTTGTGGAATGTTAGGCATATAATATTCCTTATGAGAATGCTGATCTAGATATGTGTTTTTAGAAAGCAGTTCCAGAATTCACCTGAGATTGCTTCTTGTTAATCATCTAAAAATTAACTTAGATATTTTTATATGATGAAATTATATTGCTTATTAAATGAAAACAGCAGCCAAGTCATTAATCTCCCTCTAAAATCTACTTACAAGAATTCCCAAGAAAATCAATATATATGTAATATGTCAATGATTTTAGAACTGTCAACTTCTTCCTTTCCATTGTCATATTTATAAATCTCTATTTTCAAAAGCACCCAAGGTAAAGTTCAATTTGTTATAACTAAACGCCAAACAAAAATGTTAATAGAAAATGTTAGCTCCTATTACCTATCCTTCTTTTCTCTTCTATAAATTCAGCAATGCAGCATTTCAGAAACTCTCATTATCATGAATATGAAATCCCTATATTCATACAGCTTAGTAAATAAGTAAATCTTATTCTACTATGGAACAGATATAAATATTATTTTTGTGTATATCCTATCATATTTGAAACAAAATATTTGCCTGGATATATATATTATCTGCAACATCATCTCCCGGCCCCTGATATTTATAAACATGGTTTTATGATGGGACTCTCAAAGTGTGGTCAATTCAGAAATAATCCGTGCTGTATATGGATTAGAGTGACAGTAAGTTGATAATAAAATTCAACATTAGAATTTCTTGACAACAGTGATTATAATTCTGTGCACACCTCGTGGCAGACATTTAACTGTCAAATCCTCCCACATTAAACTCCAAGGGAAAAGACTTGCGTTAACAGCCTCAGGATATGCTTGAAGAAACCAATTTTTGTACCATCAACTCTAATTATCTTTAAACTAATAGAAAGAGAAAAGAAGTATAAAGAATTCCTTAGTAAATGACAAGACAAACTTCAAATTATAAAGTTATCCTGTCTGCATTTATTTTTAAGTAAGTTCCACTGTGTCATTGAAGCTTCCAAGTACCCATATAAATAAGAGAAATGTCAGCCAAATTTTCAAGAAATGTCCAACCGTATTACTGCATATGACAACTTGATAAAACATCCTATTACAGTACATCACAATCTGATAACACGTCATCAAATGGGTTCCAAGCTGCTATACCTCATTCAGTCATTAGATTCATCAGATTCAGACCAAGTCTTCACAGACTGTTCCATGCAATCTATTTTGCAAAAAGCCTGCAAAACAAAGATCTCCAGATGATCTGCAGACAAATTTGCCTAGTACAAAAACATACTTCTGATTACTTAGAAGTAAACCTTGGAGTTCAACGTTAATTTGGAACTGTAACTCCCAAAGCAAAAGATTTTATGATCTCATGCAAACTACTTCAGGGCTCCACGCATCTACCGGTATCATCTTTCAATCTTTAAGCTTCATAACCACATTTTTGTAACTATAATCAGAAAGTTTTAAGAATAAAAAGCATAGAACAATATAGGGAAATAAACCACCCACGCACGAACACAGTCCAGCACAGAAAAATACTAAATTCTCTCTCTTCCTTCACTAATATAGAACTTAAATTGGGGGTCATACAGTACCGTGAGTAATCTTCGACTATTCCCCCGAGCTTATGCCCAGTATGACTTTGCCAACATGGTCTCCCATTAAACTAGAAGTCACAAAGGCACGACTTTACTACAGGAAGCAAACTCAAACCGAAAGATAATAAACTCTGTTCCCTTTCGGGTTTAGTCGATCAAGTTCTTTTCAACCTCCCACCAGAAATGTTACATGTATTAAATGAACTACTAGGCGATCCTGCAAACAGGAGAAAAGAAGTAAGAAAAGGCAACTGAGGGTCAATCCCCAATAATGCCCCAAAGAGAAAATAAAATCTAAGCTGCCCAGTATCGAACAACAAGGTGCTACCAACGTCGGACAGAAAACACGAATCGATCACGAGCAAAACAGCCCATATCTCTAACCTTCCCTAATGCACGGCGCCGCTTCCCAGATAGCAGAACTACGGTGTTACAAGGAATAAGCTCCGAGGGGAAAGCGCCACTCCGAAAAAAAAGATCCTCAGTCCAAGAGTCGGTGGGGAAAAAACCAAAACATCCATATAGTGGAGCGGTACGGTGAGAATAATTTTTTTTAAATTTTGAATAGAAGTGAGACATCTGAAGTTATATTCATGAACTCTTTATCCCAGTAGCCCTTGCTAGTATTGCCTAGTGCGATGGATGCTGGGAACTGTATTTCAGCAATACCTAGAACTTCATGGATTCGTTCAAAATTCCGGTCCATCATGTCAGCGGGTCAACTTTTTACGCATCCTTTCAGTAGATTATTAGTATCGTGGAATTTTACCAACTACATTTTAAATCATAGCACAAAAAGGAAATATATACAATTGTGTGAAAGTTCCTTTGGGCTCTGTGATTTGACATTTGGTAATTGCATACTGTATACACCCTTTAAAAACAAAAATAATTGTGTGTCACAGTGTTTTTTTCAGAAACATGGACCAATTTCCTCATAATGGGAAAATTATAATTTGATAAGCACTGTTAGTGTGTAAGGTCCCAGTCCCTTACTTGAACTTGAGATACCATATCAATCTAATCAGATAACCCAAGCGGAGATTTCTTGATCAAGCAGTACTTTGTTTCATCAAATTAAGCAGCTGGGTGGCCAACGATCTGGAACGCTGGGAGAGTTATGTCCAGAAGTGTCACGCATTAGAAAATTGGTAGCATTGCTTTATAAACTTTGTGAGCCAATGAAAATCAGACAACAGCCATTACATCATAAGAAAGACATCAATCATTCCTGTACACTCCCTTATTCCCTCCTTCAGTATATCCCATCCATGTACATGTTCCCCACATTTGCATGAAATTTCTCTGGTGCAAAAGCTGATTACAAAAAGCAGGAAAGCAACAGTTAGAGTAAACAATTTCCCTTTGTTCCAGAACCCTTCAAGTGTTTTCTGTTTAATTTCTGTTCTGTCAGAACAGTTTTAGTAAAAACAAAATAATGGATTTAAAGCAAATTGTCTATAAAATCCGTGCATACTTTCTCGATAGAGGTAAAAGAAATATATATTTATATACAAGCAAGTATCTCTAGTGCCAACTAAATTAAAAATAATTGCACTGGCTGTATAAAAGTGATTCTGTTTGCAAATGAGGTGCACATAAAATAATCTTAAATAATCTTTTCGGGAGAGGCATTAAAGATACAGATTTCACATGGAAATCCATATCATAGTTGCTCAGAATTTCCAATCTTATTACAAAAATCCCTACAAATGTCAAAACTCAATTTGTTGATTAATGGTATTAGTTGCTTAGTTCACATTATTGTTTCAGGATTATATGGGGGTTGAGTGGCCTTATAAACCTTATGTCCGAGACAAGAATACCATTGATTTCTCTGCTATTTACTCTTATCTAAGAATATTTTGAACTGCAGTCTTAGGTTTGAGTTCTGAAATAGATCCTAGTGACACAATTAAAAGGATCATTACAAGGGGCATTGATGAGTAAGAAGAGGCAAGAACTATAGCATTAGAAATTTACAAAAGGACAATTTTGTAATCTTCACATTACAAGAAGAGAGAGACAATAATTATCCTGGCCTTCTTCCGAGAAAACATTTCAGATTCACAGGTCTTTTCATGCACAAATAGTTGAAACATACTTGCTTATAGGTGCAATAGAAGTGGGGGGAAATAGTTGGAACATATGGAGGTGAGTTCCAGGGATACCTTTAAACAAGTCTGGAGACACAAATTGGAAAACAGAAAACTTTAATCTGAACTGAAATGGACTGTTGTGGAATGTTGCCTGTATTCCCAGGAGAGAAAGATTGCATTTAATCCCAAAGATGACACAGTGACATCCAACTGAGCCCAGTTCTTCATTTGCTTATACCTAACAGACAGAATTTTGCCAGAGTAAAGCTACAACCTTATAACCTAATAGATACAGTGCATTCAGAAAGTATTCAGACCCTCTTCACTTTTGTCAATTTGTTATGCTGCAGCCTGATTCTACAGTTGTTGAAATTCATTTTTTTCTCATTAATCTACATTGATAATGACAAAGTGAAAACAGAATTTTAGAAATGTCTGTAAATTTATTAAGAAGAAAAATATTTTCTGAATGCACTTTATATAATAGAAGATTCTTAGGTGCAGCTACTCTGAAACCTTTCTTCCTTCCATTCGTCATCCTGCACAATCTCTTATTTTGGGTCTTTTTCTGGAATGTGTGCCTCTTCCCTGGTGTTTGCCGAGATTCTTCCCTCCACTCCTACTCCAGCTGCACATTCCATTACAATTGTTTATTTTCAATACAACTCTATCCATGAGGAAGTCAAGAAATTGGTAAGTATAGATATGGGATGAGAGTCTTAAGTGCATGCAGAATTTGCTATCTATTAGCCACAGGTAAATAATGATCTTGTGGTGTTTCATTTTAGTATTCTTAAACTAATGAGAATTCCACATACAGTAATTTCCTTTCCCACCTGAGTAATAAAAGAGATGGGGTACAAGTACAACACACAAACTTCCACAGAAAAGGGAAGAAGAATGGCTAAATATGGAGAGAGCCTTATCTTACAAATACATATGCACATTTTGAGCAAGCAATTATTATTCTCTAATTGTGTTGCAGATAAATTTACCTAGATTAACTAACAATAAGAGTAACAGGCTGGATTTAGAGAACACCGAATTTGAATTCTTTTGATTATACTTTGATTGTTTTCATCTTTTATTTCTGTTATGAGTTATGCAGCTATATATTTGTTAAATAAATAAATATTTTCTATGGCAAAAATGAGCCATTCTTAACTTCAAGACATCAGCATGAGGCTACCTCTACTCCTAGGCATCATGCAGTCAGCTTTGTAGAGTTCATTTCATAAAGTAATTCCTATTATCAACCACTTTATAGGAGTGTGGTGGCTCATATGGTTAGGACACTGGGTTGACAATCAGCAAGCCCACATTTGAGACTAGAGTCCAGCTGCGTCATGGGGTGAGATCCCATCATTCGCTCCAACTCCTGTTGACCTATGAGTTTGAAAGCGAGTAATCGCAAATAAATAGATAGGTACCACTTTGATCGGCACATTAACGGGGACATGAAAGGAGGGGCATACCCTGAGCAACCGTGATGTCACTGACTAATCCTTTCAACCTGGAAGTGCATCAGTACTTCCAACACAAAACAGGAAGGGATCAAGCACCTTTCCTTGAACAAATCTACAATTATCCAGAACTCAGAGCTTTATTAACTTAGTACAATTTATAAGAAGATGCATGAGCCTTAAGGGCATTTTGTATATGCCTAGAGTAACAATTTAGTAAGTATTTATTAAAGCTCCTTCACAGTCATATTTCTGGAATGTTTGAACAATGCCTCACCACTTGGTGGCATATGTACATTTCTCTACAACTTTATAAGTGCAACAGTTTGCTAGCCCACAGGAGTCCTGCAGCCATGAGAAAAGATACTTTTGCTGAAATGAACGCTGTTGCTCATGTTAAGATGTATTCTCAGGGAGTATCAGAAGACAGATCTTTGACCCCAAGGGCCTTTTGGTCTGTAATTCTACAGGAGAGATAACAGGAAGAAGGGAGAGAGTGAGGCAAAAATGAAAGAGGAATGATTTGAACTCCAGTAAAGCAGAACAGAGAGAATAATGGGTAGTGCCGTGAAATAGCTGGGGTTTAGGAAACAATTTGGAAACCATATCAGAAAGCATCAGAAAAATCTGCAGGGAGGTGAGCACTACCAACAGTGGAAAGAAAAGAGAAGAAGAACTCCTTGAGCAGCTCCAGAGGATGGTAGGGGGGTGGATGAGAATGGAGGGCTCAGAGGTTGTGTTGGATCTAGAAAGTAAGTGAAATAATTTTACATTGAGTGGGTAAGGAGAGTTAAGCCATAAAAGATGCCATATCTCTGCCAAGGCAATACCAATCCAGCCATCAAAATATATCAAGAACTATGTTCCTGTTTAATTAGACAGACTTCCTGAATATTCTCTAAAAGTATGCATTTCACACTGCTCTTGCATACAATTAATTATAAATAGGTCAGCAGATAATCAAGCACTTCTACATTCTATTTTTACACCAAGAAATAGGCCTAATCCTTGGTAATCACTTATTTTTGTTTTAATTAGCCAGGCACATTCTTTCAAAGAAAATCACTGAAGAATTCTAGAGGAACTGCTTTTTAATTCTGTCTGTGTAATTTCCAATTAGGAAATGCTTGATTCTAGAAAGTACAAAAGAGGTATTTGAAATAGCTTCTTACAGGAGTGATAAATAGATTATTTTATTATGACTTGACTCAGCAAACAGCCACTTGGATTGAGTCTATATGTTATCCAGCCTTGTAAGAATACGGGGAAGACAGATTTGTTGGATCTGTTTTGTTTTTTGTTTTGGATTCCAGGGGTTATTTTGTTTTGGTTTTTTTATTAGAATTGTGAGTTCTATTGATGGCATCTAATTACAAAGACAAATATGGATAATGAAAGCTTATATACAAACTGAAGAAAACCCAGTCTTTCCTAATAAAATCTGTTCCTGTTACTGTAGTCTGTAAACTGCACTGTGACCTTTTCCATTTTGAAAGAATATATTGGAAAAAAAAACCTCACAAAACTGTTGGTTTCCGTGTTGAACTGACCCAGGACTTCTGTGCACTTTCTTCTAAAATATGTGAGCCATACATGACAGTAGTGAAGGATTGTGGGAACTCTTGGAAATTCTTGTAATGACATTGGAATCTACATCAGTCTAAAATTATTACAAAACCCAACAGAATCCATGCATGTTTCATTTTTCCTGGCTTTGCTCAGACTGAAGGATTATAGGTATCAAGTAGGGTATGGGTGTGCTTGGAAAAGGGTGGGATGTAATATCTTTTCATGCAAAAATGACTGCTGTTGTTTCACAAGAAAAAATTTAGTGAGTAGATCCTTGCCAAAGTCTCTATGGTAGCAGGAACACTTTGAGATAAATGCAGACTGAAAACGTCTAATTTCAGTGAGTTCTTATAGTAGAAATAATTTATTAGGATGCCTTCAAGACAAAATATCCCAGTGTTACCAGGCAAATAAACATCATGGAATGGTTCCAGTTGTGTCTTCTTTTTGGATGGCTCCTGGTAAAAAACAAGAAAACAGAGGAAAGTTAGAGAAATGGAAATTAGAAGCATTTAGCTATGAAAATCATCTGGTTGATTTTGGCCCAGTCACTCAACTCTCAACTCAACCCAACTGACAGGATTGTTTGTTTTTTTTATTATTATTATAAAAATTCTTTTATTAAAACAATTAACATTGAACATAAAAACATGTTATGCAGCAATCATCATGACACCTGGTATACAATACTAAGTATTAGTCTTTGAAAACGTCTGGGTTAGTAAGCCTTTTTCCCCCACTCCTCGCGTCTAGCCTCAACTATACTCCTGTTACATTTTATTTTGATTGGTGTTTCCCCTATCCTTTTCAATATTAATGTGATCAACATTAAGCATAAGATCCTATTGCTAAGCAATCATCCTAGAACATAGCATACAACATTAGGTATTAATCTTTGTAAACATCAACTGACAGGATTGTTGTTGTGGGAAAAATAGGAGGAGGAAAGTGTGCTGGATATGTTCGCCACCTTGAGTTACTTCTAAAAATAATAAATACCAGAAATAAATATGTAAGTATGCAAATAAATAAATAAATAAATAAATCCCTCTGTATAACTGAAATGGACTGATGGCAATGTAAAAGCTTCATTTAGAAACACCAATCAAACAAAGCGTAACAGGAGTATAGTTGAGGCTAGACGCGAGGGGTGGGAAAAAGGCTTACTAATTCAGACGTTTTCAATGACTAATACTTAGTATTGTATATCAGGTGCCATGATGATTGCTGCACAATATGTTTTTATGTTCAATGTTGATTGTTTTAATAAAAGAATTTTATATTTAAAAAAAAAAGCTTCATTTTTATTTAAAAGGTACTTCAGGTGCAAAATGCTTTCCTGATACATTTAAAAGCAAAAATTCAAAATCATTATGGTTCCCTTGGTTGGGGATCAGGAGCATTCACAGAAGGGAGTGGGGGTTGGGGGGAAATCAAGATTTGGGGGTGGGGAAGATTGAGCACATGGTCCTGTCCATCATCTTGAATTTTTCTTAGGGACAATGAGCTTTCCAATCCAACACATCTGGAATGTGCCAAAATATGAGAGGAACATTAGTCCTGCAAGAATTTCTTCTTCTCTCTGTCCCGAAAAGTATGCTTGCTCATGTGTTTAAAATATATTTCTCACAACAGGAGGACTTAAATCATTAGATCCAGATAATAGCCTGGTTGATATTTAACACTATGCCATAATGTGTGGTTTCACAGATAATGCTAAAATAAAAACAAATCACCTTCTGGCTGAAGAACTCAGCTGATACAGAAGAATGCTGATTTTCAGTAACGCTGCTCCAATAATTTAGTACTACTGGATGAACCCTTAGCTTTGTGTCTATCTTTAAAGTTTCTATGAGATTGGAAAACATCCATTTTTGCTGCAATTATTACTTTGAGTGAACTGGAACAGTGTGGGGCTAATTTTCAGAATGGTTAACTAAACAAGCCAGGATTGATCTCCTCTATGAAAACTAACCATGGTTCTTTGTTTTGAACAGAGCAAGCTATCAGTACAGTTTATAGCATAATGGTTTTTAATAAGCATAATAATTACAGGAAAGCATATTCCAATAAAAACAGATGACCCTTGGAAATCACTGAGGGGAGTGGTGAGTTCCCTCTGCTGCCTATGTTTAAGGAAATGCTGGGACAGGCACCAGTTAGGAATGCTTTGATCTGGATTCATTCATGGAACAGGGAATTGAATTCAGTGCTCCAAATGGCTACACGATTCTCTGGCCCAGTTTAAAAGGTGACAAATGTAAGAAAGAATGAAGAAACAACCAGGCAGATAACTCTTTTTCAGGCAGTATTCTACATGGTTTATCAGATAGAGATCATTATGTCTGAAATGTAACTTGAGCAGAGTGTAAGTAGATTTACTGCCAATTCAGCACTCAGGGCCAAAGAGAAAAAAAATCTTTAAACAAAATGGCTGTTTCCAACTCAACATCCTCACGCTAAAAGAAGTGTCATTTAATTATGTGCTAAGAAACAATAGGATACATTAGTCCATTTATGCATTAAACAATGCTTAAGCATAACTGATCAGCTTCTACTTTCCAGCCTGCAGGAAACTAGCCTTCTCCACATATTTGCTAAGGGGTTTTGCTATTGCAGAATTAGGCACCTGTCCAACAGAAGCAGAAATGTGTCTGTTAATATTTAAGCCAGTTTTTTTTTTCAAAAAATACTGTAGCTCAACTGCCTGCCTGCTGTGGATTTCCCAACACTGACCCTGTGACCAGATGGCTATTCAGTCCATACAGCTGTACTCTGCACACAGCAACACGGCAACACTGAGCGTTCTTTCCCTGGACAGTAATATTAACATTTCTTTCATCTCACAAAGAGAGCTGCTGCTGTGTTCTTTCCATATATAGTAAGGTCAAGAAAGCACAGGAGCAACTGAAGCATTAATTATAGGTGACAGGTTTGCTGAGTGAAAGCAGAAGGTAAGCTGTAGACAGGAGAGGCAAAGCAGGGAAATTGCTTTAGCATTTCAAAGATTTGACTGAAGCTGGCAAAAAATATCACTGCAGCATCTGCTCTTTTGTTTTTCCTAAGCCACTACCACCAAGTTTACACATGATACTAGACAATAATGTAGTTCAACTGCTTGTTGGCTAAGTGTGATGTGTCAAGCCACACACTATATTTAGTTATAAATTATAGTATGTTATCAATCTCTTGTTAGAATTCTGACACATCCCAATGAGGTCTTTTTCATTATTACTTATTAAATTTATTATGACTGTCCAGTGTCTTTGGGGCAACTATAATGAATTAATTATTTTTCAGCCCATGTGTTAGATAGGCTTAAATTGTCCTTAGCAGTTGCTTTCTATAAGCCAACAATTACCCAACGTATTTTTGACTGTATGTATAATCTGATGCACTTTATCAGCTTTTCTGTTGTAAGGCAATCAGGTGACTCATAGAATATGAGAAAATCTGGACACTAGTTATCTCTTAAAGTTGGCCCCTCTATTTAATGTGCAGTTTCTCATCAGCTGCCTGGTGAGCTTTTGGGTTTTTTTTTTGTATTACCGTATATTTAATGCTTCTTCTGTTTTATGAGGAAGTCCTTCATCTCCCAGAACAGGCATGGATAGGTATTGGTTTTGACAGATTTCTACTCAAGTGGCAAGGCCATCTGCCAGTCACCACGGTTTTGTATTGGATAGATGGTTTCTCATGGACCAGTGACATTTGAAAAAAGGGGAAAGGCAACAAATCTTGAGGGTTTCACAAATGGCTTTGCTTAACATGCTTTGCACACCTGAAATCAAGAGAACTGTGAACTTATGGGTGCTATAAGGCAGGATAGGAATCAGTAGTAAGGACAGTGAATTTAGCTAGTATAATTTGATGCCAGATCAAGGACAATTAAATAGTCATGGGGAGAAGTGCTAACTTTGTTGGATTTCACTGATACTGAACCAAACCTAGCAATGCATTAGCTCAACTTCCAAATAAACAACTAAGACTATGAAATCAAATTAGGTCCAATGCTGATTCTAAACTCTAAATCATGGGTGTCAAACTTGCGACGTCACATGAGGTGTCGCGACATATTGCAACTTTTTTCCCATTGCCGGCAATGGGGTGGGCACGGTTTTGGCATGAGGCCGGCAGTTTGACACCCCTGCTCTAAATCATAGAAAAGTTCTCACGGACCTCTTAGTAGATTAAAAAATAGAAATTGACTAGATAGTTGTATACAGTGCTTCTTTTGTTAAAAAAAAAAAAGGTGCCGGAACTCACACACGTTATACAACCCGCCTTGCCTACCCTACAAGGTTCTATCAAAAAAAGGTGCCAGAACTCTGTTCTGTGCGTTCTATGACAAAAAAAAGCCTTGGTTATATAGGAACAAAGTTGAAGCTAAGATGAAAAACTAAGAAGTAAAAGTCAATAGTTGGTATTTCATATATTATTGCATATGAAAGGAAGGGTTGTTTTTCAGAAAATATAGATTCAATATTGATAAAATAAAATTTTCTACTTCCACTCACTGTAAGAATGTTTGTTATAAGTGGCCATTATGTTGTGAATGGTCATTGTACATATTGTGATCATCATGCATGCATTTTTTGCATTTTTGCCGCAGTCACCATTGGACAGATATAGTTATCTGATCACTTTCAGTAATTCCATCCCATGTCCATGTGTGCAGCTCTGAAGAATACTTCAGCACCTATGGTTGTTTGTGAGGAAACTATTTTATTGCAATGCTATTGCTACTTGGCATTTAGTTTCAGATTACAGGTAAGACAATAGGGCAGTTACTCTGAAATATGCTCTAATTATTTTATGGTATTAGTTAAACTATTTTGGAAAGTCAAATGTGATTTAGAAAATATGTTTGGAATAATAAAGCAGCAAATACTGAAGAAATGAGACTGATAAAATGATATTTAGCCATTCTTTTTTTTTTTCTTATGTAAGACACAAGCCTGTTATCTGGCCAATTTTCAGCAGAGGTGTCAATGGGATGGCATTACTAAAGATCCAGGCATAGAAAGTGCGTACACCGATAGGTCAAGGGTCTGAAAGAAATGGGAGGCAATACACTAAGTCTTATCAGCCAGTTTATTTATACCCTATGAGTAAACACTACTTTGATAGTGAAGCTGACCCTATGCTTTAGTAGTAACTGTTATTATTCATTAGAATTATATCCCTGTTTATTTCTAGCAATGAAGTAATAAGGCTGTATCTTCATTTTACCTTCAAAAGAACTACCTGGCGTGGTATAAACCGGACTGAGAGAAAATGGCTAAGTTAGTCATGGTCCAGGCCTCCTCACACTGGCACAGTGATCTTTTGTGCATGCACTAGTTTGCTTACAATAATTTCACAGTCTGTAGCACTTTTATTTTTAATACAGGACTGTAACTTAGAGTGCTGTCTAAAATTACTAGCATAATTAAAGAAAGGCCTACATGGTTGGTAAGGCCCACATTTTGAGCTAAAGTTAAGGTCAAATAATTATGGTAGCATAGCTGTGCAGTAAACAAGGTTATTTCTGATCAAGTAAATGTTTTACTCAAAGACCAACAGAGGACACATGGATAAACCACTATCCCAGTAGCGGCAGTATTGCTTGGAAGCTCTAGTCGCAATGTATTTAGGGGATAAGCAGTGAGGGAAAGTTGTACACCAGTATTTGGTTCTTGTTCCAAACAGTTCCTCAAGTCTTTTGCTTGGCTGCTTCTTCCTGAATGTACATTTGAGTGGAGAGGTTGGATGAAGCACAAAGGAGGAAGGAAAAACAAACAAAACCAAGATAGAGTGCCAGTATTCCCCCCCATAAGCCTGGCTTATTCTTCTAAGGGCAGAGTGGAATGACAATTCAAAAAAAGATTGTGGGAAGAAAGATTAGAGCTATGCAAATCCTTTGAAAGACATGCTTTCTGTATCAACATAGATACAAAAGGGTGGAATTTTGCTCATGCTGTCACAACTGCTGTCTGGTATAGTTTCACATCATCATCATTGTGGAGACTGATTCTTGTTTATATAATGATTGTCATTAGAGCTCTTTCACTTCAAGTTGAAAATCCTAATTTACCAGCTGTTATGTACATCCTGAGGAACATATAACAAAATATCAAATTAAAAGTAACACTTTGGGGCAAAGAACAACTGGTTGATTAATTAGCTATGTCTGTTCAATTCCATATTTGATAAATTGTTTATATTATTTTGATTTAACTGAAGGTGTTTTAAAAATGAGAAGGTTTCAAGTTTTCCTCCAACCTGGTTCTTTTAAACCAACATTAAACAGAAGTTACACCAGAACAGATGAGCTGGTCTGTGATCACCATCATATGAGGACATTTTTAATAAAATAACAGGAATGGAAGAAGTAGCAGTAGAAAAAAATCAGTTACTGGTCTGTTGTTGATATGCAATTGTGTCTCAGTATAAAGTCAGTGTTTCTAAAAAATTGTTTATTCAATTAACTTCTTCTGCAAGCCATTTTCTAGAGCTCTGAAGAAAAAATGCTTTTCAGTGATGTTCGTTTGTTTTCTTACCATTATCTATCTTTTATCTTTTCATGGTGAGTGGGTTTCCTGTTCCACCTGAGCTACTAATAAAAAGAGAAATATTATTCATCAATGTTAAAATGTCCACCATTTGTGAAATAAATCATGAAATCAATAGCTTTTAAATATAATTAATCTTTGGTTTAAGTTAGATAGCATGCGCACATCCCAAAAAGTAAGCTTCAGTAATAACTTTAGATTTGTTACATGCTTGCTTATAACATGCAGACTTAGAATGCAATCCACCAAGGAAAAAAATAGTTTACAATGTTTACATCATGAAGGTCTAAATCAAAATATAATTTATCTGTAAATTTCAGAATAGCTTTGTTTTCCCTTTCTGCACACCTTAGCCTGATCTAACAAAGAATGGATGTTTAGTTTTATGTGAATTCATTTGTTTATAATGAATAGAGCAGTGTCAGCTTACTTCCAAAAATGTATTTCTGCCAAAAGTTATATCAGGTTTAATCTCCAGAAGAAAATAGTTTTCATATTGACTTAGAAAGCTCAAGTGTGATGCAGTTCTGTGTATGTTTACTTTAAAGTAAACTTCACATTGTTCAAGTGTTTCAAATAAGCATGTATATGAATTTAATGTAGATAGACTGTTTTCCTAATTTAGTGATCCAACGTGAGCCACAATCAAGAGCATAATCAGGCTACTTCTAGCCAGCATTCTGTAGCAAGTTTGCTTATCCCAAACTTTCCGAGTCTTTGGAATACAAGCTTTACTCAAATAGGTCTGTTTTTCCAAACTGATCCTTCAAATAGAAGATTTGGGACTTTTAACAATATCCAGTGCTGAATGGAGGGAAGGAAAGAGAAATCTTGCCACTAATACATAATTTTGAAGCTGCTTCCTAGAAGGAACATGTCTGTTGAAATATTTCTGTTGTGGATAGCTGCACCTAAAAGTACCTGAGAAAATGCCCATTGAAGAAAGCTAGGACCAGTACGTAACCTAATCTAAGGAAAAGCTTACCTGCTTTTATTGATTTTATCCTACAAGGAACCCAAGTTCACCCTCTGCAGATACTAGGAAACACAGCCTGAAAATACAGTATGATTCCTTGTACTTCTGCCACTAGCACCAAATAGTAAGCAATTCTATTCCATCTCAGATAGCTAGCTCATTTGTGTTAGTAGCCAAGAACTTGCATGAAAAACATGACTATGTAAACAAACTCATAGCTGCTCTGAAAGAAGTTTTCACAAGCAGAGTTTCCTGCTACTTTAGTGGGAAATGATCCATGTTATATAAAAGTCAGCAACAGATTTTGTATTATGTGCATATATGGGTATGTGTCGTGGTGGTATAGTGGTTAGAATGCAGTATTGCAGGCTAATTCTGCTGACTGCCAGCAGTTTAATTCTCACCGGCTCAAGGTTGACTCAGCCTTCCATCCTTCTGAGGTGGGTAAAATGAGGACCTAGATTATTGGGGGCAATAAAACTGCTTAGAGGGGCAGTAAAGCATTGTGAAGTGGTGTATAAGTCTATTGCTAGGTGTATACACCTAATTGAAATACTTTTTAAAAAACATATGCAATGATTGGAGTTTCTGAAAGCTTCACAATATCAGGATGAGTGTTTGCTAGACATTTAAATGATTGAAAAACGTATCCTTCCTGAGATGCAGAACTGATTAATGGCTTCTACCATGAAGTATATAAAAAAGTGTCTTTGGAGGTACATAAAAACCACTGTCTCGCTAATTATTGAGAATTCTGGTTTTCTCCATCCCAATTCAATGAATGTGTTTTTGGAAAGAAGCTATGACTTCCTCCCCATAAAATGTGGCATGAACCTAATCAGCAACTGCGATTAAACTGTTAAACATTCTCCTTTTGTTCATGTTTATCACTCAGCACAAACACTACATATACCAATAAAATATTGTTTTGGTGGCTAATTCTGAAGATGTGTTGATTTATTTTCCTTTTATTATTTGCATTTTTTAAAAAAATGCATTGCCAAATCATTCTCTCATGATGGCCTGGATAGATACATTTAATCTATAGCGCCAAAAAAAGTGGGAAATAATATTTCATACAAATATGTATATAATGAATTTTGGTGCCTTCCAGGATTCAGATTAAACTTTATTAATGATAATGGATATAGAGCTAATTCACAGACATATGTGAATTATCCATAATATTTAAAGGATACATCATTGCCTGTCCCAGTCATTCCTGGGAAAGAGAATAAACTCTTGGCTTTTCACGTACTTTGAGCATGGAATGTCTGAAAGACCACAAGTTGGAGCAGATAATTTAGCTGCAAGTTTGTATCTTGCAAAATTATGTCAAAGGGCACAATTGCATCCTCTCCATCTGGGAATGTATCTGATCTCTTATTTAGGTTGGCTTGTTGGTTAGTGGGAAGTATACAAGGAGGACATCTGGAAACTCTGTGGGTTTTCTTTCCTAGGGGCTCCACTGAAACAGAATTTATTAGGCAAACCAGGCTACGCTTCTCATTTTTATCCTAATTTGGCATTGCCTCATCTGTTGCTGCCACTATTGAATTTTCCTTCCACGGATCCAGCACAGGGACCACCCTTTAACTCCATATGGAATATGTCTGGCATCTGCAGGAAACCAAATGCCAACTGCAATATGTTTTTGGCAGCAGCTGAAATTTTGTCTCTTTTCTTGGCGGCCTTCCTCTATGATCTTTCCTTTCTTAAACTGCTCAGTGCTGCCATGCCTGCGACTTTGCCTTAGAGTTAATCAATGCACAGCGCATAGCAGAGAAGCTCTAGTCACTTGGCTTTGTTAAAGCTAACAACTAACATCATTTCTGGCTGCTAGGCAAAAGATCAATTGCACTGGCATATAAAACAAGGGTCGCTTTTAGGATTCTGCTGCCCAATGGCAACAAGCCAGCAACTCCATAGATAAATGTTTTCTAGCTGTTCCATATCTATTTTTTTCTGTTTAAGTTAAAAGAATGTGGTTTCAATTAGCAAATGTGGTTCTTATATATAGGGGAATAGCTTAAGCAGACTCAAGCAGCAGGGATGCAGTATGGTAGGGGTCTTTCAACTTGGCCCTTTTATGACTTGTGTACTTCAATTCCCAGAATTTCTCAGCCAGAATTCTGGGAGTTGAAGTCCACAAGTCATAAAAGGGCCAAGTTTGAAGACCCCTGCATTATGGTGTTCCCATGTTTTCTCCTATATCCTCAAAAGATAGCTTGGTGCAACATTTTAGCTAGGTGATTTCAAAGTGTATTCAACCTATGGTTTCCTTTCTTAAAATACTTCTTTAGCAACAGTTTAAGGCCATTCAGAAGTAATTATTTTCATTTTGTGTTAAATGTAAACAATAAAACATCCAAACCTGTTTTATTTATTTAAAAATATTATATATTAACATCCATGAATGTTGATTCCATAATTATTTACCATACCAAAACATAGATGCTTTAAGTAACCAAACAATTCCCTTCCATCTCACCATATTGATAGATAAAAGGTAAACCAAAAATGTGATTAAAAAAAAGAAGATATTTGTAGCTCAGGGTTGAAATGAGGGGTCCTTGGTGCTCTCTAAGCTTTGTTGTTTTCTTGCAGATGTTTCATTACTCAAACTAGATAACATCATCAGTGCTTGTACAATCAAGCTCAGATAAAATATGATAAATATGATAAAACACCTGAAGAAGCAAAATGTGATCAGCTGGAATCTAAAAACTGACAGTATTGGTGACTGGTATGCTCTTAGTGAGGTGTTTCACAACTGATGCACACTGGAGTTGAAATTAGATTTTCCAACATTTTCATTTGCCTATTGGTGACTATTCACTCTCAGGTCAGACCCTGACTTCCAAAGGTGATTTTAATCTCCATATCCACAGTCATGCAAAATATTGTAGATGTTTTGCACTTTTTTGAAATGAACTGTAATGATCCAACACCTATCTGATATTTACAATATAAGATGATAGTAAAATCCATTATGCCCCCCCCAAGTTCTCATAAAGAACTGGATATATTATGGACTAGATAAATATTTTACTTCAAAACTAGTATAGTGTTACCCCCTCAGAGGCTGCCAAAGCCCAGGCCCTCCTAGCCCCCCCTTTAGTTGCGCTCAGCAGCTGTGCTTTCGGGGCACCGACCGAATGCCCCTTTTTTCCAGCGGAAGCTCACACGGAGTGAGGGGGTGGCAGGTTCTCGTCGTCAAAGAGGTTGACAGGAACAAGCAGATCAACCCACAACCACCGCAGCCAATGTGTGGCAATGTCTATCAATCTCTCGGCAGTCGTGGCAATAATAGTCAATAGTTTGTAGCAGCCGCTTGGAGGAACAGGGAGTGGGGGGGGAAGCCCTCCGCCTCCTGGCAGCAATGGAAAACACGGGCGAAGATAGTCAGCGCTCGGCAGCAACAGCTCGCCCCATGAGGGCAACTCCCCGCAAGGTCTACAGCTTACACCGGTGATAATGATCACAGTTCAAATGGCCGCTGGTCTCCGAAGCAGTAGCAACCAACCTCTCCTCCTCCTCCTTTTCTGTCGGCACTCGTAGTTCCAGGTCTCTCTCCAGGGGTTCTCAACCTTGGCAACTTTAAGACTTGTGGACTTCAACTCCCAGAATTCCTCAGCCAGCTTTGCTGGCTGAGGAATTCTGGGAATTGAAGTGCACAAGTCTTAAAGTTGCCAAGGTTGAGAACCCCTGCGACCCCTTCCTTTCTAGTTAAAATCTAAGTCTAAAACCCCAGCAAGCTTTCTCTCGTTTCACTCACACTCCTCCCTTCACTCGGGATATCCCCCTGCGAAGGGAAGTGATAAAACTCCATTTTCTCTCTCTCTCTCTCTCTCTCTCTCTCTCTCTCTCTCTCTCTCTCTCTCTCTCTCTCTCTCTCTTTCCCTTTATTTCCGAGAACAAGATCACATAAAAGAACCCCAAACTCCTCTCCAGTTTCACCTGATCTCTCCCCCAGCAACAACAACCATATACACCCCCTTTCTCCTTCCCCTTTTCTCTCCTTCCGCCCGATCCACGCCCACAGCACCCAAACTGGCCACAGCTGTCCGAGCGTCCCACTTCTCTCACTCCTCTCTCTCCGGCAAGGCTCCCACAAGCCCTTCAGCCAGCCCTGCTACACTAGCAAATCTGTATTCAGTTTAAAAGCTATACATTAAAAAAAAAAAGCTTCTCAGCACATGTTAATTGGAAACATATTACAATAATTTCTCAATGAGAACATTGTCCTTTAAGGGCAAGCCATGCTCTTAATATCTGAAGAATGACTGATGACTGGTGGGTGGAGTGAGAAGTAAAAGCAAAAATATTGCCAAGGAAAATAAAGCTGGAGGAAGACACAAATACATTTGTAATGGTCAATAATTGCTAGGCTTCATTTGTTAGAAATTGTCATGTCCTCTTCTTGTATATATCACACCCAGGTTGGCCTACAACAAATACAAAAAACACTGAAGCTGTTAATACATTTTTAAAGGACAAATTCAAAATTAGAAAATGATAAATTCTTTTTCAAAAGTAAGCAGGTAAAATGTTAGTAGGATTGTAACAATAGTGTAAGGCAAACAGACATACAGGCCAACACCTGGCCAAAGACTGTCCCCAAGTAAGATGATTTCCACATGGCACCAAACACTGTCAGAGAAAAACATGAACTATTCTAGCATTCTACAGTCTGGCAGAAGGTGGGAAAAAGTCCTGCTCATTTTTTTTTTAACCAAGTGTCTTAGAAATTAACAAGAAAGCCTCTGCCAAAGATCAAAGATGAAGTGTTGGTAAATATCTTATTTGATTAGATATTAATATAACAGTAACATCACTGATTAAAATCTCTTATGGTGACCTGTGAGGAACAAATTTGATCACTGTCTTAGCATAGATCTTAGATTTTTGTTTTATATGGACAACCTTAGTCTTTTATTAAATCACTTTGAATATGTAAATTGAGAATGTGGTCTCAATTCATGGACATGAGATTAAATGGTCATGGAACAATGTCATGAGATAGAAGAACAGGTAATGTGTTAGCAGCATAGTAAACCTTGAAAACTACAGGTGTCCTTCACCCAAATATTCTATACTACTAGTTTAGTAAATTGTAAGGGACAAACATTGAACTGATAGAGAAAAAAAATCATTGTAAGGAAAATAAAAATGGCATATCAGTTGAGTTGATAAGAAACATTGCCATAGTTCATGGTTTATTTAAGTGTGGTTTGTTAAATAAATCACAATGGCATGGATACTACAACATGCTAGCCAAAAAATAAGCAAATATGCAAGTAAATACTTGCAAATATGCAAGTATTTCACAAACATGTTGCCATAAACTGTATGGATTCTGTTAGTAATTAACATTTTTAGAGCAAGGGTGCAGAGAATGTTCACAGTCATTTGTTATCATCAAGTGAATGTGAGACGTTTACTGTTACACAGAGTAAAACATGGAAAGAGAAAACTCTAATTTAGATTTAAATCCAGTTTTATGAATTAGCCTTCGTATGCCCTCAGGTTTGTTGTTCCAGGAAGAATTTGGTTGAAGCTTCCTGATGATTCAATGAAACAAACTAGAACTAAATCCTTAGTTATTTAAGACTGGAAATTATTACCAACAATGAAAACAGCAATTTTCTCTCAAATTCCACCTTGCCTTCAAATCTAGCTTTTTGTTTTGGAAAATGATTTTTTTGTTTCCCACACAAAGTTATATCTGGCAGTTGCCTGTTCATATACTCCACATTCGTGCTCTGGAAATTCATCACTACTAACAAAATGTCAACAGAAACAAGCCTATGATCATCTTAAAGATCATCGTCTCCTGCCTAGGACCAGAAAAGAGACAAAGAATACATTAAGACACATATGCTTTCCTAAATAATACTTTGTTTTATTTAAGCCTAAATTGTCTGAATTCATACAACAGCAAAATAAAACAAACCATATTAGCATTTAGCATAACTGGTGCTCTCCAAATATAATAACAGAACAGAATTACAGAGTTAGTAGGACCTTGGAGGTCTTCTACTCCAACGCTCTGCTCAAGCAGGAGACCCTATGCCATTTCAGACAAATTGTTGTCCATTCTCTCTTTAGAAAGCTCCAGTGATGGAGCATCCACAGTTACTGAAGATAAGCTGTTCCATTGATTGATTGATTGATTATTTATTTATTTATTTATTGAATTGATTCACTGCCCATCTCATTTCAAATGACTCTGATTAATTGTTTTGTCAGGAAATTTCTTCTTATTTCTGGGTTGTTTCTCTCCTTGATTAGTTTTCATCTACTGCTTCTTGTTCTTCCTTCAGGTTCTTTGGAAACTAGGTTGACCCCCTCTATTCAATGGACTACAATTCCTATAGTATGCCAATTAGCGCAATGACAATTGAACTGGCCAATTAGGCAATATTGGAAAGGTGGTTACTCAGAATTAAGAATGTGCTTCATAGCAACGAGTTGAAAATGTAGCAAAAAAAGAAAAAGAAAGAAATAAGGTCAGTAAAGCTATGGCATCACTGAAGCAATGTCTGTCATCATTAAAGTAATAATGTTCTTTTTGCTCCCAGAAAAGAATATGCAAGACATTCTCTGCAAAATCTGTGCCCGAAACTGAAACATATTTTTGATGGGTTGATACTGAGACAAGGCTGGCAGATGAGGAGAAGGAAGAAAGAGAAGGCACTGGAAGATCAGGCAAAGTAACTCCGACAGCTGCTAAGGGGAGAGAGTTATGATATTCACTAGACTTGTCCTCTTGTTGATCTGGATTTCATTTGATTTCTTCCAAATCCTGGAACAACTCAAAAGTTCTAGGTGTATTTCTGCCAAATTGCAGTTGATCCAAAACAGTTTGGCAGAACTGCCAAAATGAGTTGTAGTGTTCCAAGTTCAAAATAAAATGATCTTTCCACTTTATGGACACACTGCTTAGAAAGTAGAAGCAACAACTTGGCATAACTACAGAGTTCTCAGCCTGCCATGGTTAACATTAAGGAAAAGGAGAAGGCCAAAAAGAAAAAGTTTGAGAAAATCCATCATCACTTGTGCTGGTAGAAAGTTTTGTAAAAGTAATAGTAATAGGATATTATATTATATTATTGATACTATCCATACATTGTTTTCTTGGTTATAAACCTAGTATTTTAATTAACATGGTGATAACACTGATTATGTGGGATCAGGTTAACGTTTGAAAATCTTTTTGTTCATCTCAGAGGATATTGTGAAGATATGGTAGACCAGTAGATAATATGCCATTTTTCGGTTAACAAATTGCTTAGGTTGGGTTAGAGCTGTGGGGAGAAATATTTCCGTAAAGTTAGGCTGTCTAGGCTTTTAGAGGCCAGGTTAGCCAAACTGAGCCCTTACTGTGTTCTGCAATCTTGCACTAGCTAAATAAAAAATAAATAGACATACTTCTCCCCCCCCAATAAATAAAAAGCCCAGTTCTGGTTTGTTAGAAGCGAAATGTCTTCGTGAGATGGCAGAAAATCAGCAAAGAGGCAAAGCCTCTTTACTCATTATTTTCCTATCCACTGCCCCAATTTGTCAGCATTAGTTATTGGAAGATTGCTTCCAATAAAACAAACTCCTTTTTTTGGATTAATTAGACTGTGATAGATAGTACTTTTGCAGATCTTGAAGCTCCCAGTTTAAAAAAAAAAAGGCTGTGCAGCTTGATTCAAATCCCATGAAAGGCCATTAATATGATTCCAACTGTTATCTTAGTTGCTACCGTTGTTATCAGATTTCTTTATTCCGTTGTTCTTTCATTGAAAGGTTGGTTTCCTTAATCGAATGTGCATTTATGGCGGTGTTTCTCAAACCTGACAATTTTAAGGCATGTGGACTTCAACTCCCAGAATTCCACAGCCAGCAATGCTGGCTGTGGAATTCTGGGAGTTGAAGTCCACATGCCTTAAAATTGTCAAGTTTGAGAAACACTGATTTTATAGAGTTACATCATTGGAAAGGGAAAGCTATAATACACGCCATAAATAGTCTTTATATTAAAAAGGAAGCTTGCTAATTGAATGGCTTTTGATCAGTCCCATCAGGATATCAGACAAATCCAATTTGAAAATGGTTTGAAAATGGTTAAGGGTATTAGGGTTCCTATTGGTTTTCAGCTGAATTTCATGGAAGTTAGGTCTGTCTTCACTCATGCAATTTGCTCGGTCAAATGAACATTCCACACAAGCATTCAGACACCACTCTCAGATCAGTTAAGGTTAACCATACATTAGTGAGCTTTGTTGGCATTTTGTGTGGCTTACCAGGTTGTGTGGACCCAGTTCATTTGGATTGTACAAAGCTCAGTATACCCCGAAAAGAGGTAAACCCTGAAAGCAACCTAAGCATGATGCATGAATGTCGCCTTGTTTGGAGTCACTGTGGCATAAGGGAGGCAGTCCAGTGCACTGGTTCACGTGGACTAGATGACCTCCAAGGTCCCTTCCAACTTTATTATTATTATTATCCACTTATATAGCTCAGATGAAACAAATCCATTCTGAGTCTTGCTTTCAAACAGTGTTGACTTTTTAATATCTACCACCTTCTTTTTTTAATGTCAGCAAGTCAATCTTACCTGAGAAGCCTATCTTAATCTCAAAGTTTAAGAACACAAACTCTTTCACAGGAGATTTATCTTCCTTTGCATATTAACCACAGGTTCAACATGCACACTTAAGCATATCAATTCTGTCTTGGCTTGAATCCTTCTTTTGTTCTCCCAAAAGGCCTGCAAGCACAAAATATTTCTTGTGTGAAGAGAAGAACTTGAGTCAACATGTATTCTGATCCAGCTGTACCCAAATACAAATCTTTGTTTGGGAAGGCTGGTCACTTCACTGAATGCTTTGTACGAAAAGGTCCTAACTGTAATGATCCCACTAGGCCTGGGGAAATCCTCTGTTTGTTACTCTGGATCTAGAGCTGGTCAATAAAACTGAGAGAGGTGAATCAACCGTCTGACTCACAAGACCATTCCTATTTTTCCACAAGTCCCACCAAGAGCACTTCTAGATCTTTGAATACGTACATCAGGGGTGCCTTGCAATTGCAGCCTATTGTGTTTGGTTTTTTTTAAAATATTCTGTTAATCTGAACTGGCATGAAGTTGCTTGGGGAAGAATATCCATTTTGATTCTTCACTGGTTTCCAATGTTTTCTTCTAGATTTCTTTTCATTTATTTTCTCCATTGCCCCTGGAACTGTACCAGCAGGTGCCTCCTGGAGTGTATGGGAATTTCTTCTTTCAGACTATGTATTCTACCAATACACTGGACTTTTTAAAGAAGAGGTTTTATTTTGTTGGCATTTTAAGATGTTCTTGCAATGTTTTTCTCTGTGTTGAGTTTAACTACTGTTTTATTCTTCTTCCTGTATTTTGAAAACAAAATATTAGAGTTCGGACACCCTCCTCCTTCTCTGATTAAATGGAGGTGCCTTGTTTGCCAGGTTTTCTTCCATCTTCTCCACCATCAATCACTGGGAGTGAATTGGAGTTGGTTCCTAGTATGAGATCAAATTGCAATGCTTGAATTCTAAAGATAATGAATCTGGGATGTAATCAGCCAGTGGGTGGAGCCTCCATTAAACAAAAACTAAATGATAAATGGCTTGGGGTGAATATCAGAATAAAGAAACCCTCCACAGTAGAGCTGAGCTCTGCAAGTTCTGTTGGGCAGGTTAATAAATCCTGCAGGACAGACAAAGCACAATTAAACAAGGCTGAAGAAAGTCAAATAGTAAAAAAAATGCAGTTAAATGTTTAACACCTAGTCTGCTCAAATTTAACATTGCTCTGTCTCCTATCTTGTAATTGGCAGTGTTCTAAGATGAACAAGCAAACATTGGCTGTCAGAGAATTAATTATTAGTTCTTTCTGAACCAGGAACAGTTTCTTCCCCCCTTATTTCAGACCATTTCATCCATGTATTCTTCTTTTTAGAAGAAGAATAGATTTTATCTTGATGGCATTTTAAAGATTTTCTTGCAATGCTTTTGTCTGTGTGGAATTCAGCTGCTATTTTAACGGATTGCTTTATTTGATTTGATGTGTGGATGTTATTAGTGTTTTTCTTGTAGGTTGCCATGAGAGCTTCTTAGCTATAGGTCAAATAATACATTCTTAAAAGGAGTAGTATGCTTTTTAATGGCTTGTAGCCAGGTCTGTGCTTCATACTGGTGAGTGAAGGGGGTGAGAGGGTTGCCATTTCCAGGAAACACACTGTAATAAACACATTGCTTTCCCTTGTTATCTGCAACCAGACCAAGTTCTCCTGATTCATTCAAAAGTCAAATGAATGGAGATTGGAGAAGCAAAGTTATTTATTTATTTATGTACAGGTAGTCCTCGACTTACAAGAGTTCATTTTGTGACCGTTCAAAAATACGGCACTAAAGTGACTTATGACCGTTTTCCACATTTACCACCACTAAAGCATCACCATGGTCATGTGATCAAAATTCAGATGCTTGGCAACTGATTCATATTTATGACGGTTGCAATGTCCTGGAGTCATATGATTCCCCTTTTGTTACCTTCTGACAAGCAAAGTCAATGGAGGAGCCAGATTTACTTAACAATTGTGTTACTAATTTTAAGCACCTGCAGCGATTTACTTAGCAACGGTGGCAAGAAAAGTCATAAAATGGGGCAAAATTCACGTACCAAATGTCTCACTTAGCAACAGAAATTTTGGGCTCAATTGTGGTCATAAGTCAAGGGCTACCTGTATTTATGTATTTATTTATTTAATCTATAGCCAACCCAATTCTGGGTGGCTTCTTCTCTTGTTCTATATTTTCATCATTAACAACTTTTTCCTTCTTTCTCTTTCTATCTATCTATCTATCTATCTATCTATCTATCTATCTATCTATCTATCTATCTATCTATCTATCTATCTATCTATCTCAGTGGTTCTCAACCTTTTTCAGGTTGAGACCCCACTTGCGCCGCCCATGCGCGGCATGACCCTGACCAGCGCGCGTGCACGCGCAACGGGCTGATCCGCGCATGCGAAAAACAAAAAAACAAAAAACAAAATGGCAGACTGCGACGGGCCAATCTGCGCATGCGCGGTGCGCGCGTGACGGAAAAAAAAACGAAACAAAACAAAATGGTGGACCACGATGGGCCGATCTGCGCATGCGCGGTGCGCGTGCAATGGCCTGAACTGCGCATGCGCGGCGCGCGCACGACAAAAAAAAACAAAAAACAAAAAGGCGGACCGTGACGGGCTGATCCGCGCATGCGCGGTGCGCGCGCGACGGCCCGAACCGCGCATGCGCGGTGCGTGTGCGACAAAAAACACACCAAAAAACAAAAACAAAATGGCGGACTGCGGTGTCCGGCGACCCCCGCGAAACAGTCGTTCGACCCCAAATGGGGTCGAGACCCATAGGTTGAGAACCGCTGATCTATATCTATCTATATCTATCTAATCTATCTATATCTATATATCTATATATATCTATATCTATAGATCTCTATAGATCTATCTATATCTATGTCTGTGTCTGTCTGTCTGTCTGTCTATCTATCTATATCAAAGTACAATTGCCAGGAAAAGACTTTTAATCTTTGACTTTCAAGGGGTTGGGGTACTGGAGAGACATGGAGGGAAAATGCTGCGTCCCCTCTACTTTAAAAACAATGCTTTTATAGGATGTCTGCAACAAAGCCATTTTTTATTCAGAAATGCTGCCATCGCAATTAGTTTTGCTCTCATTTCAACCATTTTCCAGGTCCACAGAGCAGCCTATATTACCAACTCCCAGCTGATAAGAGACTTCTGTTCTTTTAGCAGAGTAACTGCCATAGTCCACTAAGAGCTTTTGTTAGGTCAAAAGATTAGCCTGCAGCAAAGATGGTACACTCATCTCTGCAGAATTAGAAGGGGGAGCAAGTCTATTTGCTGACTACTTTTTATTTTATTATATTGGATCCAGAGATGAAGCCAAGTAAATTAAGTCCCAAGGCGGTTTGTTGGCTTGTTTTACTGACATCCCATTTTCCCTCAAGCTCTCAGAACAGTTTCAATGGTTTCTTCTTACTTTGGCCTATTGTCTGATTGTGTATGATTGAGTATGATTGTGCTAATGTCATGCACAGAGCTTTATGCCCAGATGGGGACTTGATCCAGGATCCCCCCACTCCAAATCCAAAGCTTTAACCATTAGATTATACTGTTTCTCTGTTGCATCACTGTTGTTGGCTTGTTCCTTTTTCATATGGCCTCTGATATAGTCAGTGGAACAGGCAGATTATCTGTTTTCAGAGGAAGAAGGCCATTTTCTTCTCTGGCTGTGACTGCTCTGAACTCATACATTCATGGTATATACAACAAAATCACACTGAATGGGGCTTATAGCTGATTTAAAATAACTATGCAAAAATGCTCCTTTTCTCTGTATTTATTTTGGCACGTTCTTGAAACAAAACCAAACATTTCTGTAGAACTGAGAAACAAAATCATTTTTATAACTAATCTTTTCTAAATGATAATGTGGATGGACAATACATATCCGGGCATACTGAACATAAATATATCTGTGATATGAAAGAAGTTCCAGAATTGTGTACTGTATTCCTGCCAGCTGGCTGTTGCCTGCTTCTCCTCTCCTGATTTATACACATTTATTCAGCTTCAGATAACATAGCATTGTAAAAGCCCCCCCCCCCAAATTATAGGCTCCATAAAGAGATGAGAAAAAAGGTTAACAATAGATAAAAGAATTTCTGCTTTTGTTCTACAGTGAGAACAAATGCAGGTTCCTTTTGCATCTTCTTCTGAACTCAGTTCTCATTTTAAAAAAGGGACTTAGAAAAGTGCCCGAAGGAGGCACCTACCTCAGGTTCTCATCAAAGGCCTGGTATAAATTCAGCAGTCACAGATAAGAGAGCTGATCCTCTTGTGAATTGTTAACAGTTGAAAGAACATAAAAATAAACGGATACTTTTCAGAAATTACAGGTGAGTCTAAGCTGTATAGGGGTTTTATATTTCAACTCAGACAAGGTGACAATATCTGACAACTTCTAGGTAATGGAACGTGGAGCCATTGCACACAAAAATTAGCTAAGCACTTTATTAAAGAACACTCAATATGGACAGTGTTTATAGGGATTGTTGACCCCTCAATCATGCATGCTATATAACTTGGCCAAATTTCAAGTCACTCTTCCAAAACAGAAATATGATAGAACATTTCAGCAAAACAAATAGAAAAGTGTAACGGTGGAGAAAGTAATTGTTTTTTCTTGAATTGCTGGAGGGACGCAATACTGTCTTAAATTTCTTCTCTGTTATTTTTCCATATTCGGTCTTAGGAACAAATTTTTACCGTGCAAAATTAATTAGTTATCATCCTTTGGTAATTTGCCTGTTTTCTGCTGGGACTGGCATTAAAAATGAGCTATTGCATTTGTGCAACTGCCGCCTACACAAGAAATTTTAAACACATTTTGTAAGATACTCACAGAACAAGGAATAATGCTCTATGTTCCTAGAAACAACTCAGGATTTGAATAGATTTAATATATTCTGTACCAAAATGCAAACCTGTTCTAATAAATGACAATATAGCAACAAACAGATCATTATAGATTGAACAACAGAGAGAAATTTAACCATGTAAGGAAAAATGGGCAGCCATTTGGTTGAGATTTTACAGTAACAATACCTTTCCAAGACACTATTAACTGAAGGTGATTAAGGCACAAACCTCAGTTTGATGACATCTCAAGATAAGTAGGAGCATGAATATTAGGTGATATGTCCCACCCTCCTATGGGGATTAATTTCTAAGGTGACCTGCCACAATTCTTCAAGAAACAATCCCAATCTATTCTTTCCACACAATTGAAAAACAATGAGTACTGAGGTATCACTGTACTTTGTACCCTGGCACCACGCAGAGACACACAAACATTCCAGGTCCATGTTTCTGAACAATATCATCTTTTCCTAAGTTTCTGTTCCCTACAATGTTGGAAGAGTGTGGTCACATTTTTGCAACCATGAATTTTCATGGAAGGTCTAGTTATGGCTACAATATGATTGGCTCAATATGTGTGGTGGGGTACACTAATAGCAGATCCAATAAAGCAGAAATCCACTCCTTATATAAGTGGAGAAAATCAGACCAGGCTGTTTTTAAGGGGGATCCTAAAGCTGACTAGAAGGATTTAGACTGGGTTTACAGTACTATATAAGATTTCAGGCAATTCCCACTTAATATTACAATAACAAATAAAGAGTTTCAGTTGTAATCTGAAGCTAGAAAAAGTGTAAAAGAAAGAATAATGCCAACAAAAATATAGACTGCCAATAACTCCCCATGCTAACAATAAAACAAAATTCAGTTTTGTTCTGATTTTTGATAAATAACAATGGAATCAGGTAAACAAGAAGTCAGATCTGATTTCTAAACAAGTCGCTGTGATTTTGATGAGCAAATCCAAAACTATATTCAACTAATTTCCATATTTTTGACAAATGAGCAGAGTGAGTTTGCTTATTTGCAATAAAAACAATCCCCAACATTTGTGGATGCCCAGATTAACAAGCTGTTCTAGGCTCTGAAAATAATTTCATCTTTTATTGTTCAGGATTTGACAACGGAATGTGTATGTGACAAAAATTCTGTGGTGAACATCTGTCACTTTCTAAAGCTGCTAAATTGCAGTAGTGTGGATTTGACTGGGAAGTGCAGAGATTGTTTCAAAAATTATCTTTCCCATTCATTGTGAAGGACCCTGGTGGCACTTATTTGGGGCCAGTGAATGAGGGGGCTTCTTATACCAGTAAGCTAGATCATATTGAAGTCAGAAAGATAAAAAAAGGAAACCCACTGGTGGAAAGCATTCTGTATTTTCTACATTGCTACAATAACCTTTGTTATTTTGCCAGCATACAAATAAACAACAATTTGTAAGAGAATAAAAACACCCAAATATATTTCTATGCAGTTACACAATTAAAAAATAACTTGGGGATTATAGAAATTGGCAGAAAGTCCACATCCTTAGAATTTCAATTTTCCCCTGAAGAAAAACACAACTTGTGCATCTAGTCACTAGAAATGGTAACTATTTATGTACTTTACATTTATATGGTTTTGAACTGCTAGGTGGTCAGGAGCTGGGGAAAGTAATGGGAGCTCACCCCGTAATGCGGCACTTGGGTCTTGAACTGCCAACCTTCCGGTAGACAAGCCCAGCATCTTAACCGCTAGGCCACCATGCCCTCTTATGTTGTTATTCACTATGAATAGCAATATCATAAAACATGGGAATGTGAAAATGAATCATTGACACAAGGTTGCACACCAGGTACAATATATGGATTGCTGTGAACAGGTTCTATAAAATTAATTACTGCATTATACATGCCAAGCAATTCTGTCTGGGTCTTATGACAAGGCAAAGATAATATAATTGCTGTTTGAAAAATACAGCCATTTTCTCCAAGGTATCATGATTACTTCACAAAAGCAACTGAAAGGTCTCTCTTTCCTATCCTATGAACAGACCCCTTAGATAGATATGTCAGAGATGTTATGGCCTAAAATGCTACTTTTTATGATGTGAAGTGGAGAATGAGACATTAAAGACCAAGCTGATAGAACAGAATTGCCTCTTTGTTCTAGCTCAACCAGGTAATTGCCATTCATGATTGGATGGACACCTAATGAGGAAGAAGCTTTTTAAATAACTTTTAATAAGGCAGCTTTGCAGAATTGATATTTCATTCAGTTGCTGGTAAGAGAAATAAACCAGGCTACATACATAGCATGTCAACAGCCAACAACACAGGGATAGATTAAGGGAAATACATGCCTGTAATGGCATTCGTCTAGGATTTCTGGCACCACAGCAATCCCATCTTGATATAATATTTACACACTCTGACAAGCTTGTGCCAAAATCAAGTGAACTCATAACTGACAGCCATTTCTATCAGTCAAGACAGCAGGATTATGTGGTTGCCTTGGCTATCTGAAGTTCAGTAAAATAAAGTCTTCCTTAAACCAAGCTCAACTTCTGTCAGCTATGTGAACATGATCATTTTGCTTGCTTGGCAAACAGATTAGAAGGTTTTAGCCTTGATTTGTTCTGAAATCATTGTTTTGGACTTCTCAGTCTAATATAGAGCTCTGGGATCTCTGGTTAGCTTTCATCCAAGTACTCACCAGGGCTGGCTCTATTTAGCTTTTTCTAGATCAGCCATGGTAAGCTGGCAGTTGCCGTCTTTGCTAAGTAGAAGTCCAAAAAAGTATGCTTTCTTATGCTCTCAAGGCTATTTTGTGTGCTCTCACAATGAGGCAAATGGAGAAAAAGGCTAATATGTGGAATTAAAAAACTACACGAACCATCATGCAATCACAAATCCATTTGTAAAGCTTGTCTCCATGCTATTAATTTATCCATGTGTATGTCTAGACATTGCTACAATGCACATTTATCTATCCCTGGATGCAGCTGGCACAATGGTCATTTCAGGACAAGGGATAAGTTGCACAGAAAGATCTGTCTCTCTTGATAACTTTAGCTTTGCTCTTGAGATGCTGAGTAGACATCTGTCTCCTTCTTTCTCCAGACGCAACCCATGCTGCTGATCAAATAAGCTTACCATGGCTGTCAAGAACTACTACGTGTTATCTTCAAGTCTAAAAACAGACTACCTGAAATGCTAGCAACTAGGGGTGGAAAAAAGAGGCTTTCCGCTTCATGTCCTACTGCATATGGTTGGTCCCGGGGACAGGATGGGTGTTAGGCACAATCCAACAAGTTTCTTCTTATGCTATTATCTTAGTCTAGTTTCTGAGCCATATAATACTGAATGAAATAATAGAATTTCTTTTTAGAAATGCTTGTACATTCAGAAAAGCTAGTAGTTATAAGTAGATGCTTTGAATTGGAAAAAATGTTAATAAAACTTCAAATTAAGCATTGCAACATTTCAAGAATGGAAGATTAAAAGGAACACATGAAGCATGAACGAAAAACCAGTCCATTCAGCTTCTATGACATCATTGCAAGTACCTTTCTATCTGTTAGCATGCATTTTTCAAAAAATGCATGTTAGATTTTTTTATATTAAATACTAGACTGGTAAAGCCTATAAAAGATATACAGAATGTAAGTATTGGCAGGGATATATTTCCCTGGGATATATTGGTCCCTGGGAGACATAGCATGTTGGACTAGATGAGCTTTTGCATAATCCAATGGGTCTCTTCTTATTCATTCTCCCAGGGACTATATTGATATATTCATTCATTCATTCATTCATTCATTCATTCATTCATTCATTCATTCATTCATTCAGGCAAACCTTCAAACAAATCTCAAACATTGGAAAATGCCTGACTATATGTAGGCATCTTGGTATGGTAATAATCTTTTCTATAGTGTTACAAACTAAATGCACTTGCTATTTCAACACATGCATCTAACATGACCTGATCATGCACATGGCATTTCTTCCTGCCCTTTGTGGGAGAAGTCAGAATGTACAGCACTCAATTTAAATTAAAAACAGATTAAGGAGATGAATAATGACATAATATTCAAAGAAAAATTACTATGAGCTTATCCACACAGTCATGGAAAAGAGAATCCTAATGTAACTGATAAAACACTGAAGACAGTAAGAATGATCAAAGAATCCAAAGAGTTTTTTCATCAAGTCAAAAAGCTGGTTATTATTGACCAATGTAGAGTTGCATAGAACTAGTTCTGGTTGTGAATATGGAAAAGAGCATTTTAAAAAACACAGGACTTTCACATCACTCCTGAATCCACAAGTAGGTTCAGACCCACTGAAATGTCTCAAGCAATTTCATTCAAAAGTGTTCTTCTCATTGCTGGTGGTGCTGACGGAGACCTGGAGGCCCATCTGGAAGGTAAGCGTCGGTTTGCTGGGCGAGCTGGCCGCGAAAATGCCTTGTCACTTGACTGCTTGGCTGCCACAGATACCTATAACAACAAATGTGTCTGCTTGGGTTAAGACCTCCGAACAAAACCCTTCAAAAGCATCCAAGGAATCTGAAGAGAATGGCATGGTGAATGTGGTCAGCTTTGCAACAGGTGGCCTCAAGCTATTAAAAGACCTGGAGAATGTATTTACCATTTACATAGTAATGTACCAATGTAATGACCAACGAACTCTTGCACATGTCAAAGAAATATGTGACATGTAAGTAAGACACAAAATGCCTAAGTGGCTTTAATTTAGAATGAAAGCAGATTACCCTCTCTTTGCACTGCCAGCTTGTAGAATGAGCCAAGCTACAAAGTAAATGGCCTTTTGATGACTGTTATGTGTGCAAGTCCAATGCCAATATGTACTCAGGATCTTAAATGCATACACAATTTATTGCACCCTGCCGGGGGGAAAAAAGATAAGGTACTGAAGGATTAAATGGCACCTTGTTTGCACATTATCCATTAGGACCTTGGCATACTTCCTGAAATTGCTTTTGTTGTATTTAAGTATTTTATGGATAAAAAGTCATGACAAAATATCCACGTGTGCATCCACTTACAGCACAGGTATAAAACTCGCGGTGTCACATGACATGTTGTGATGTGTTGTGACTTTTTTCACATTACTGGAGCTGGGGTGGGCACAGCCTCTGCATGATGCAACTGACAGTTTGACACCCCTGACTTACAGTCTTTTTCATCCATAAAAACAGGGAAACTGAGTTTTGCAGTTGTAATCTCCCCTTAAATAGCATCAACTCAAATTATGCAAAAATCTCTACATCTGGCTTTACTTGGGTTAAATCTGTATGTTATGTTGAAACACACATAACACTAGCTATCTATGCAGATTCTCAGTAATCCAGATCATGGTTGTCCAAACATGCTTTTTCAAAAGGCAACTGGACTTTGTTTTTTCCTTGAAGTCATTTCACTTCTCATTCAAGAAGCTTCTTGGATGGGAAGCGAAACGGCTTCAAGGAAAAACAGTCCAGCTGCATTTTGAAAAAGCACCTTTGAAACACAATACTAGCTCAATTTTAATTTAAAAGATTTGCCTCAGTTAAGAACATTAAATATTATGTGTATATTCTTATTCTCTTCCTCTCTTCTTCCAAGGAAAAATGTATGAGATAGAATTTAGTGCAGATAAAGAATTATAGACCTGAGTAATAGTTCAACATTGGCTCATCTTGAAAAGGTAATAGGATCAGCCCTGGTTAATATTTGGATGGAAGAGAACAAAAACAATTTCAGGACTGGAGGCTAGATTAAGAAATTGAAAACAACCTAGAAGTGGCAATGGCAAACCACTTCCTCATGTTGTTGCAAAGATGTCACCAGAACTCCACCTTAGTTTGATAGAGATTTTTTTTCCTTTAAAGTATTACATTCATCTACTGCTTCTCTGTGTCTCTTAGTAATGTCTTCCAGAGTGTTTCAAGCCCAAAAAAGAACCATTAGAATCCATTAAACATGACTCTTTAGTTCAGCTTGTACTTTTTTTTTCCACCTAAAGAGCAGCACTGGCTCATGGGTATTATGCTGCCCCTAAGCTACATTGATCGATGGTGCCATCTCCTACCAATGCAGAAATGTGAATATTTAAAATAATTTGGAAGGATGGGCAGCACTGATGCCCTCTAAGTTTTGGTGTCCTAGGTCAATGCCTGATTAACCTTCGTCTAAAGCTGGTCCTGCTAATAGGTTTATATATTGAACATAATGCCAATCCAAGGAGATTGTACATGTTTTTTTTGAAGGTTCCAGGTATATATCCATGACAAGTTAGTCATGGAATCACTAAATAACTGTATGTATATTACAAAGGTAATTTATAGGCAATTTAGAAATGTTTGGGTTTCTCTCCATTTGTAATTATCATCATTGTTTCAATACAACTGAGCTGGCAGCTTCCTACCTCAGAAGATCACACTCAGTTCTGGAACTTCTCTTCTGGAAAGTTTAATATTGGCAGTTTGACCTAGTAATCAAGCATCCATCTATATAATCAGGGTATCTTGTATTTTTGTCACAAAACCCCATTTTCCTAGATGCACAAATACTATATTTTTCATTATATTATATATGCTAGTTATACCAAAAGGGTTATCTATTCTAAGAGTATTAGTGCCACTGATCCATTTTTGTCCTGCTTCTAAAGAGAAAGTGGTAAAGCCATACCATATTGTTTTCTAACAATTTGAGGATATTGATAAAAAAAAAGAATGATGCAATTTATAACAACATAAATACAATTAATTCTGGCCTTAATCAAGACTATGTTATCCTCTTGGAATAGCGGGGTACATTTTATAGTTAAAATAATTTTTAAAAACCCTAATTACTATTTTTTTTAAATTTCTACAGAATGGTAGATCAACATCATTTTTTTATAGCAGACCTATGAAAAAGGGAGCAAGAACCTAGTTTTTGCTTACATTCCAAACAGTTGTCTGTATTTATCAGCTGTGGGGGATCTGAGGAAAATAATTAGAATAGCATGCTGCTTGCGTCCTGAAGGATTCTGGCTTTGTAGTAAGCATATTTTTTGCTGGCTGCCTAGATCCTCAACCAGAAGTCCCAAAGATGCAGTCTGAAAGCTTTCTATGACTTGCTTGCATCCTTTCTGTGGCCTTCAGATCTTATTTCCTACATCTGGGGCAGTTTGAGTTTTAAGGGGGAAATTTGTGTGCCATAGCCAGGCAGTTGTTTAAGGGACCATTTCTTCCATCAAAAAGCCCTGAAACTCCCAAAGTAAACCTGGCTCCCACCCACTTTTAGAGCAAGCAAAGCAGAAACATTTGTCTACCTACAGTGAGGGGGAAAATGCATTTGATCCCCTGCTGATTTTCTACGTTTGCCCACTGACAAAGAAATGATCAGTCTATAATTTTAATGGTAGGTTTATTTTAACAGTGAGAGACAGAATAACAACAAAAAAATCCAGAAAGACGCATTTCATAAAAGTTATAAATTGATTTGCATTTTAAGGAGTGAAATAAGTATTTGACCCCTTTGCCAAACGTGAATTAGTACTTGTTGGCAAAACTTTTGTTGGCAATCACAGAGGTCAGATGTTTCTTGTAGTTGGCCACCAGGTTTGCACACATCTCAGAAGGGATTTTGTCCCACTCCTCTTTGCAGATCCTCTCCAAGTCATTAAGGTTTCGAGGCTGACGTTTGGCAGCTCGAACCTTCAGTTCCCTCCACAGATTTTCTATGGGATTAAGGTCTGGAGACTGGTTAGGCCACTCTAGGACCTTAATGTGCTTCTTCTTGACCCACTCCTTTGTTGCTTTGGCCATGGGTCTTGGGTCATTTGCCATGCTGGAATACCCATCCATGACCCATTTTCAATGCCCTGATTGAGGGAAGGAGGTTCTCACCCAAGATTTGACAGTACATGGCCCTGTCCTTCGCCTCTTTGATGCAGTGAAGTTGTCCTCTCCCCTTAGCAGAAAAATGCCCCAAAGCATGTTTCCACCTCCATGTTTGAGAGTAAGGATGGTGTTCTTGGGGACACAGGCAGCATTCCTCCTCCTCCTAATATAGCGAGTTGAGTTGATGCCAAAGAGCTTGATTTTGGTCTTTCACCCAGTTCTCCTCTGAATCATTCAGATGTCCACTGGCAAACTTCAGACGGACCTGTACATGTGCTTTCTTGAGCAAGGGGGTCTTGTGGGTGCTGCAGGATTTCAGTCCTTCACGGCGTAGTGTGTTACCAATTGTTTTCTTGGTGACTAGGGTCCAAGCTGCCTTGAGATCATTGACAAGATCCTCCCATATAGTTCTAGGCTGATTCCTCACCATTCTCATGATCACTGATACTCCATGAGGTGAGATCTTGCATGGAGCCCCAGACAGAGGGAGATTGACAGTTATTTTGTGTTTCTTCCATTTGTGAATAATCGCACCAACTGTTGTCACCTTCTTACCAAGCTGCTTGGCGATAGTCTTGTAGCCCATTCCAGTCTACAATCTTGTCCCTGACATCCTTGGACAGTTCTTTGGTCTTGGCCATGGTGGAGAGTTTGGAATCTGATTGACTGATTGCTTCTGTGGACAGGTGTCTTTTATACAGGTAACAAACTGAGATTAGGAGCACTCCCTTTAAGAGAGGGCACCTAATCTAAGCTCATTACTTGTATAAAAGACACCTGGGAACCAGAAATCTTGCTGATTGATAAGGGATCAAATACGTATTTCACTCCTTAAGATGCAAATCAATTTATAACTTTTATGAAATGCGTTTTTCTGGATTTTTTGTTGTTGTTATTATTCTGTCTCTCACTGTTAAAATAAATCTACCATTAAAATTATAGACTGATCATTTCTTTGTCAGTGGGCAAACATACAAAATCAGCAGGGGATCAAATACTTTTTTCCTTCACTGTATACTTTAGTAGTAGTAGATCATTCCCAAACAGTTGATTGTGCATGAAATACTTTTTAACTTTGCTCAGTTTTAAGCATCCAGCTGTTTGAAACTGGCAGTTCTACCCTAAGAGGCTCAGTTTCCCGTTCGATATAAGCAAAAAAAAAGTCCCTGAGTTTAGGCAGAATTGTGTTTTAGCAGACACTTCTTTTAACTTCTGCACTTCTGTCTGCACTGATTACATTTTAAGGTCAGGTTTAATCACCGTAATTTCTCCTCAGAGAAATAGCAGAACTGCAATTTAAATAAATATTAAATAAAAATAAATATATGCCAGCAGAGGGAAAGAATATTGGCCAGTTGCATGAATGATCTGTCAACGGTTGCCCTCTTTTTACAGGAAAGAAACAATACTGAGAGTTCCTTCCCTTCATGACCTCTTACTTCATGATAACTAACTTTTCCAAATGCTGCACTTATATTCTTGATCAAAAATGCCACTTCACTCTATTTGTCTGTAACATTGGTTGATTACTATTATTTATCAAGTCCTTTTAGCACTCCATTCACCACTAGATACTGCCGTATCTTGATCCAGTGATATATGAGCTGGTGAGCACAATCACCCTCCTCTTGCCCCCATGCATGGACACACCTTTGAGTCCATCCAACTGACTTCAATGTAAGAGTAGGAAGATTAATGGAGTAGGGTCAGAAAGCCTTTTTCAACTGGGATATTGATCTATAGGACGTTGCCCAATGGGAGTTGGCTACCTTAGGGACTATCTGTCCAAAATGCGTTTGTCTGGTATGTTAGTCATCAAGCAAAGGCTCTGATCAGGAAGGCACCCCAGCATGAAATGAGGGGGCTCAGACCAGAAGGAAGACAGGCCTTTTTGGCTGTAGCTCCAACTCTATGGGACCAAGAGAGTTGCCCCCCTGTCCTTCTACCTCTCAGGGGCTCTTAAAAGCCTTCATTGTTAAGCAGCCCTTGGAGACCTTGGAAACTTAGTGGGAAAGCAGCATGCCTATTTTTTAATGTTTTTATTACTTTATTGAATTAATGTTTATACTGTAAGATTGCCAAGAGTGGGACAATACAGATGTTATGTTAATGCTGTAGATAAATGAAATATTGTATTACTAATTGGAATGCATTATCCCTTCAGCCTAGCCTTGTGAGTTTATTCACAAAGAAAGACAGTGGATAGTTAATTGTACAACTTATCATAACCAAATGCACTATTTACAATATTTTTATGCATTTACTTTAGAATAAATAGGCCCTTGGATCTATTTTTGTTTAAATACACGTAAGATTGGACTCTGCATCTTCATGTAGCTGGCCCAAATTGTGTGTGGTTCTGCTCTGTTCAACAACTCTGCTGTAGTTTTAAAGAACTTGGGGGTCAAAATTCTTTGCATGGGAGGAATAATAAAGAAACCTGGGCAAGATTTTTACCATGTTTGTCTATGTGAAATGTATCCGCTATTTAACTTCTAACAGCCAGCTACACAGTTTGCTATATGACCTTGAGTTGGTTACTCTTTCAGCATGACCTCATAATATTGTGGTGAGGATATAATAAATAAGGTTTGGAGGAACATCTGTTCACTGTCTACCCCTTCATCTCCATTGCTGTGTCCTCCTACCACTTTCCTGCTTAGATCTCTGCCTATTAAGTCACTTTCTCAACCTTCTTTTCATCTGTCCACCATTATCTTTATTTCTATACTTCTGAATTCCAGCTGACTGTGAGCTCCCATCTTGTGTTTGAGTTGTGTATTTTTATCTTTCCTTTCTGTATTTTTGTTTTTGATACTGTTCTGAGTTTTCTGTGTGTGTGATATTGCACATTGCCTAGAGTTCTTTGAGACTTGACAGGAGGAGTTGTAAGTCCTGTAAAGTAAAACAATAAAATAATTACACTCACTCCCCTCTATACAGTTTGATGGTTAATGGGAAAGAGTACGCCTTTCTTTTTCTCACACTTAAATCTAGGATGAGGAAATTGGCACTTTGCTCAGTGAATACCTCAGAATTCTCACTTGATTCAGTGAGACAGTGTCTCTCCAAGGATCTAAAGATAATAGTCATGCCTGAATCTCAGCTTGACATTTTCTGAATAGGCGCTAAGCCAGCGGTTCTCAACCTTTTTCAGGCCGTGAATTTATTATGTGCGGTGTGCGTGCGATAGGCTGAACCGTGCCTGCGTGGCACGCGACGGGACGAACCGCGCATGCGCAGTGCGACGGGCCGAACCGCGCATATGTGGCACACGCGTGACGGGCCAAACCTCGCATGCACGGCGTGACGGCCCGAACTGCGCATGCGCAGCACGCATGTGACGGGCCTAACTGCGCATGCGCGGTGCGACGGGCCAAACCGCGCATACGTGGCATGCGTGCGACGGGCCGAACCTCGCACGCGCGGCGTGCGCGACGGCCCAAACAGCTCATGCGCAGCACGACGGCCTAAGCACGCATGCACGGTGCGTGCGACGGGCCTAACCGCGCATGCGTGGTGCATGCGCGACGGCCCAAACCGGGCATGTGCGGCGTGATGGGCTGAACTGCGCATGCGCGGCGGGCGATGGCCCGAACGGCACGACGGCCCGAATCGCGCATGCGCGGCGCGACAGCCCAAATCGCACATGCGCGGCACGCGACGACCGAGGGGAAATGGGGAAAAAAATGGCGGACTGCGGTGGTTGGCGACCCCCGTGAAACGGTCGTTCGACCCCAAATGGGGTCGCGACCCACAGGTTGAGAACCGCTGCGCTAAGCCATCAACCCAGGATGTAAATTTGAGATATGGGATGGCAGCAGAAAAAGATTCTTGGCAACCAGCATCAGCCCCCATAGGTCCTGCACCAACCTTCATGACTGGAATTCAGATTTAGGTACTGAAGTCCAGTATTAACAACCTCAGTGATATGTTTCAGAATTCTTGAAGAATAACATATGCAGTTTAAAGAAGTTAAAAGTAGACTAATGTCATGTTCAAAGCATACCTCAGGAAATTTCTGCTTCTCTTTTCCATGCTTGGTGTATAGTCCAAAGTGTCTCACTGAATTCTTCTGCTGCTCCTGCTTTCCTTGCACTGTCTGGATTACTGGATAATGACCCATTTTTTTGCAGCTGTCCTCAGTAAATTCAGTCTCAGACTGCACTTGTTTTTCATAGTTTTTCAGCAACTTTTCAACAACACCATAGTTGGATCTTGAATCAGCTGATCGTGGACGACCAGACAAATTACTTGGCCTCCAGTCATGTTCATGAAGCATGTGCTGGTAGCCACTTAAAACTCCATTTATTTGCTTTTGTTGTCGTTTTGTTTTGACATCTTTACTGGGCCTGTTTGCTTTTTCTTCCTTCTTTGAAGACAGCTTGGAATTCAAAACACAGGTCGACTCTTCATTTTGTGTCCCATTGTTCAGACTGTCCTGCAGTCCACAATGGGCTTTAGGAACACCAAGCAGCTCTGTTTGGTTCTGCAGCAGACATTTCTTACCTTTCTCTGTATGAAATACAGTCCGGTTGAACTCATCAATTTTAGCTTCCAGTGTTTCATTGCGTTGAGTCTTTCCAGTTTCATATCCAGAATCTTCCAGTGTGTCACATGCCTCAGCATAAAGATTACTTTGAAATTTGGGATGCTGTTTTGGGGTCATCATATATCCATCAGAAGAGCACTTCTGGAGAGCCTGTCTGGAAGAGCCATTTTCTGGTCCATTTTCAATTTTGCTTGCACCACAAGACCACACAGTGTGAAGAATGGCTGCTGGAAGTTTATGGTCATTGTACTGATCCTGATTTTCTGTAGGCCCACTAAGAGATTTCCATTCATCTGACACTGTCAGTGGAGCAGCTGGGTAAATTAATGGACTTCCATCTGGATGTTCCTGTGTTTTGCAGCTATTTCTTTGCTCAGCATGCTTAGCTAACGCTTCAGAAACATCTGCAAGAGAGTTCGTCAAATGCCGAGAGGTGCTTCTGGGGGGAACAGGAGGCCCTTCTTGTCTTTGCCAAGGCAAAAAGCTGGTTTCCTCAACCCCAGAAAAAGCAGCTGATGGCATTTCCTTCAAATGCCTGTTGGTGCTAATCAGATTCTTTCTGTTATTTTGCTTTTCCATCTCAGAGGCAGCTGAAGCCGGTTGTGGGCTCTTACAATATGCATGGCTTGTCTCTTGAGGAATCAGTGCATTCCCACTTTCAATGGATTCTCCAAGGAAAGGAAACATTTTCTTCCTGTATGGGCAAGAAAAACAGGTAAATAACAAACAAGCCCCTTTGAAAATAATAGAACATGTTAGCATCATAAATCCACAGATTCCCCCCACCCCCAGTATCAAAGAAGTACAATTAAAGATTTGACCTGTATTTCTAAAAGTACCTTTCATGCCATTCAGGAAGTCTTTTGGCACTTCTCTCAGTCACTTCTTCTGGAGGAACAGGATGCTCTTGGAGGGGACATTGGGGCTGGGTTCGCATCCCATGCTTATCTTTCATTTATCTAATTATGCTTCCTTAAATAACTCAGTTGATCAGTATGCACAGCTGTTTGAACCATAACTAGTCCTGCTGATTGGGTCTCCATCACACTCTAATCAATTTAGACTATTATAGAAATATATTATCTTCCCGCACATGTCTGTCTGTCTGTCCGTTCATCCGTCCGTCCATCCATCCATCCATCCATCCATCCATCCATCCATCCATCCATCCATCCATCCATCCATCCATCTATCGTGAGATGAATACTTCTGCAAAAGTGCTGAGAGCTTTCACTCAGGAAACTTAATTTCAGGCAGAAAGTAGGACTTGGGTTACCTTTATCTTCTTTTAGTAGAAAAGCAAATCTTTATTTATAAAAAATTGATAATTTTACCTTCGATGGTTGGCTTTCTTACGGATTTCTTCTTGGTAGGTACACAAGTCTTCACTTACTTTGGCAAGTTCTTTAAGAGCCTTGAGAAAGAGAAATGGAAATATCTGACTACAATCCAGTTCCCATATAGAATATGTAAAATAATAATAAGTTCAAAGGTGCATGTTCTCTGTTAGAGGAAATGCCCAACTTTTCTGAAATACATACATAGCTTGATTATGTTTATGATTTTGTGCGATGGTATTTTCTTGTGAACTATCTTGGTACTTATTATAGAAAAGCAAGATTTAAGTTACTGAAATACATCAGAGGTAGCTTTTTATCATTTTTGGAGACCAGCTCAGCAAAACAAACAGCAAGAGATTTGGGGAATTGTACTTCAAAATATATACTGGACTTCAGACCACCTATATGAGTAAACAAGCTAGTATATTACATTCTGCAGTTTGCAAATCATGTGCCAACTCCTAGCTAGAAATTCTGGTCCCAACACAGCATAAGAGCATATGACAGGGAAGACCCACACTTACACTGTGTTTACTCCTCCCACTGCTATCGGTTTTAAAGCAAAGGGAATATTTTGAGAACTTCATGAATTACTCAGCACTAATTCTCTAGCACAGGGGTTCTCAACCTTGGCAACTTTAAGACTTGTGGACTTCAACTCCCAGAATTGCTCAGCCAGCAAAGCTGAGGAATTCTGGGAGTTGAAGTCCACAAGTCTTAAAGTTGCCAAGGTTGAGAACCCCTGCTCTAGCACCAACTTAACAATGCAAAAAAAAAAAAAAAAGGTTTTTCTAATCCTCAACTGCCTAGTCCTGAAAAAATTAAAAAAAACTCCTTTCCCTTTGTCTATGCAAAACAACTTAAAACAACAAAGATGATGGCTTGTTAAAAAAAAAAAAAGCCAGACTCACATCACCTTGCTACTATCAAGGAATTGCATAGAAAAGTATCTGAAGTTATAATCTCTTAGATGGTTTGGCAACTGAAGTATTTCCCAATTCCTTCCCCATGGATGCAGAGAGAGAAATAGATGCTGAACAATGGATTTATGAACACTGAAATAATCCTACTAGAGCCATTTTAAAAATGCAACTAGGACTGAAACAGACTGTTTTCAATATTTGTAGATCTTCACTCCCCCCCCCCCAAACGATTCTGTCACTTTCTTCCTTCTCTGTTCTTTAATATCATTCAAGCACAGGGTATTTTCCCCCTAAACAGCTACTTTAAAATAAAATTGCTCACTTGAACCAGAGGAACTAGGAAACAAAGGGAGGCAAGGATTTCTGCTTGCCTACAAGCTCTATTACTGCAAAAGAGAATACCAGTTTTGTTCCAGTTTTAAATAAACTGGCACAAAGCCAGAAAACAAAAAGAAGATTCAGCACGCGAATCAAATGAATATCATCTGATCAGACATACATAGTCAGTTTTGAGGTGCCACAAGGCACCTCGTGTCTTCACGAGAAGATACCCTCTTTTTCCATTTCTTTAAGACTCTTTTTTTTTCTTTTAAGCATTAGCTGGCTTTCTACTGCATAATCATGGACATAACTGTGATTATTGAAAGTCCAGGTCCTCCTACAATCAGAGTTTCTAAACTGGAGTTTTGTAGCATCACAGTGATGGAGTCTGGCTTACCTTAGCAATGTTAAAGACTGGGGGTTGGGAATTCTTTTGCAATTTCAATTCCCAATTCGTATTTCTTTTTCTTAAACAAATTAAAAAATTTTTTTAAAGTGAATGTGTGGATTTTCTTGCAATTCACAAATCATTAGGGAAATGGGAAACAATACTATTATATGAGAAAAATTAGAAACTAGGCATGTAATAAAAAACTATGATTAATGCCGTGAAGAGAATGTTTTTTTCAGAGGTTCAAGTAAAAGATGGAGAAGCATTTAAAAGATTGGTTCCAAATTTGCAAACCCTGCTTTGCACGGACCTAACATAATAACTGTATTATGCCACCAACTGCTTAAGAGGTTCTATTAAAATAACAACCTGAAGGGAGTAGAAAATTGTTGATTGACAAGTTACAGAAACCTCTGTATTTAGGGAAGATATTTTTGGTACTGAAGACCTACATTCATATTCATGCAGCTATAGTTAGCATGTTTTCGTATTGATTTAGTTCCAGTTAGGACAGTTAGCTGACCTGCTCTTGTTACTTTCTGGCTGGTTTAGAAAAGATGAGCTAACCATATTTAAATAGTCAATAATAAAACTATGGCAGTGTTACAGGTTGAAGCTTGGTTAACATTCAACCTCAGTGAGACAACTCACAATAAGCATTTACTCACAATATTGAGATCCTGAGTGTAATTCTTGGTGGTTTTCAAGTCTGCACAGTCTTCGGATTCCTTAGAATTTTCAAAAATGAGATGATCTTTTGCAAAAGTATGGTTTCTCCTTTTGTTTTTCACACACTTGCTTTCCTTTTCAGCTTTGCTTTGCAAACTCTCTTTATCTGGCGAACAGCTGTACAATCCTGGTGGGTCACTGCATTCTAAGATGGGGGAGCAAGACTGTTGCTCTGCTTTGTGATGAATGGGCTTATTCTCAGAGACACTCGTATTGCTTTCACGCCTTAATTTTACCTCCCGGTAAAGCTGGAAAAGAAACAAAAGGTCTCTCATAGATATGTGATCCTCCATATGATCAAATGCACATCTGATTAAACAAAACATAGCATTAGTTTTCTGGATCTGAAATCATTAATTGGCTGAACTATCTGGAAATTTTTCTTTTCTTTTAAGAAATAGCTATCACACGAAGGGCTGCAGCACATTTCCTTGTCACAGACTACAAAGAAAATCCCACAACTCTTTTAAAATTTTGGTTGTGTTTCAAACATATAGCATTGGAATGTATGCTTTCTGCCAACTGCAAGGAGTTCTGAGCAGACTCCAGCTATACCCCTAATACTATATCAAATTAGCTCTCAAACTGAAGTGTTTCTCAGTTAAGGTGGAATAATTACAGCGGCTACAAATGGAAATAAATGTGCTGAAATGGTACACAATGATTTGGAGAAATAAATAACATCCATTATAAAAACTGTGGCAATTCATAAAATGGTGAACAAAATGCCCAATGGATAAAGCACTAAAAATATTACAGTAAGAAATTTTATTGTGAATCTAGGACATTCTTAAGAAACACAGTAAGGGAGAGACTAGGGGCCAATGCACCTCTAAATTTCTAGGCAGCTAATTTAACATTGGGATGATAAAGCCATTATTTCAACAAGGTGCTTTATTATGAAAGCATAAGAAAAATATCCTTGCTCTGGGCCCTGAGTGGAACAGAAACCTGGAAAACAGTAGGTTGGTAAAACTGTGTGCTGAGTGATATAAATATGATTTGTTTGTTTTACATAACTGCCTATCTTACTTTTATGTAACTCTAGGCGGATTTATATCTTCGCTATGACATGTTGGCTAGTATAATGACTCTGAATATCATTATTAATTATAGCAGAGTAGACCAGAATAAAAGTGTTGTGATCTTATGTCACTTACTTCTACAGGCTAGGCATTTTTTTACATGTTAATAAACAAAATTGGTCATTCTTTATCTTTGGAAGCAATGCCCATAAAAATTAATGATATTGGACTCAGGATTTAAATTATACCTATTAAAATCAATAGGTCTGAAATTAAGCACATTTTTATTTTGGTCCCTACAAGTTGTTGACTCCTGATTTTTTCAAGTACAGACTGTTGGTGATTGCCTCTACTAGTCCTTGGAGTTTTCAGATTTCAAAAGTGGTTTGACCTAGACCATAGCTGTCAAACTTGATTGTGTCATGTGACATATCGTGATGTTTTTTGCCTTTGCGGAGCTGGAGTGACGCATCGAGCCCATGGGCCACCAGTTTGACATCCCTGTTCTAGACTGATAGAGTATGTAACTAGTCCAAGATAATCTAGCCGGCTTCATATCTAAGGTGGGGCTAGAATTCATGGTTTCTAGCCTTGTGTAGCAGTGCCTTAACCACTACACCAAACTGGTCTCTATACATCATTATCAGGTTCCATACATTTTAATAGGTCATTCTTCACATGAATAAATCCTAAGCTAACCAAACCACTGCTTCTGCTTAATGCCTAAACCCAAGCATTAACTTTGAAGTCTGCTTTGTGATAAAACAATGAAAATGTGGGAAGAAAATAATTAAAACGTTATCAGTAAAAGACATGCAAAATGCATGCCAAGAAACTGTCAACAATTTTGTAATTTCTGATCATTATCTACATAAATAAAAGTTACTTTAAATGCATCCACTGCTTTGTCTGTGTTTACCTGTTCTTCAGTTTTAAAGAATGTGGTTGACATAAAATACAGAATCATGTCTGGTTAAAATAATATAAGGAATGTTGGGTAGAAGTTCTGTTGCAACAAATAGTTTTACATAGAAAAATAGCCAGTGAGACCTTTTAAATTGTAATGTCAGGTTAGTAATGGAACAAACAGCCCAGAGTGATTAGAAAAAAATGTTCCATGGTGGTTTTCACTACAGTAGCTTCAACCATTTGTCAGGAATGCTTCAAAGTAATATACAGTTAATATATGTCCTGAACTTCATTATCCTGCCTATAATTCCTAAATGAAACAATTAGCATGGCTGAGAATTTTGAAAAACTGGAGCCTAGAAAATATTGGAAGACTAATATCACAGTATCATTACCCAACTTTAGAAAACAGTGGGCTGATGGCGCTAATCAATCCATTGCAATCTAAAGTCTGGTGCTTTTTAAAAAACAGTATCACCACATTAGTTCAGACATTGTAGCTGATGTTGAAAATAATCCACAATACCTCTTCTATTTTCTTCTGCATGACCTTCCACTGGCATTCCCATTCTTTCCTTTCACTGTCAAAACGTTCCAACAGTTCCATCTTCTCTTTGCTCCAGTTCTTCTCAGTCATGTTCTCTAGCTGGGTCTGAAGATCCATAGTGTTGCTGGGTCAGTAGAGGACGTGGATGTGTTTTTTCTCTCTCCCCTTCTGGGTTTCTTTTGGAAAGTGTGACTGATGAAATTAAGAGCAAGCTTTGTCTGTCTTAGGTTCCACCTTCTCTTTTTTTGGGTGTGTGTGACAGGAGTAGAGGAAAATGGGTAAAGGAACACTGAAAAACCAAAAGACACTACTGCATTAAAGGTAGTTACACACTGTATACTACAAATTCTGCTTGCTTGTTTATATATTTACTTATAAAATATAGAATACTATTCCTCTGATGGCATTCTATACATTCTGATGTTTCTGGACAGAGTACAAAAGAAATGTTTAAAAATATAATAAAAGACCAAAACAAAAACCCCCGAAGAATCAAAAACATAATCAATATACTGTTGAAGCTTGCAATAAAAAAAAACCACAAGCTCAGAACAGAATAAGCTCATATAATGCCCCAGTACACAGGAAAAAAAGGCTAGATCTTTACAGTTATATGAAACAGGGTTGGGGCACAAGATGAAAAAGAAAAAAAAATTCCAAAGCATTATGTTGGAAATAAATCTATGAAAGGAGCAGATGTTCCTCTCCATAATTGTAACACATGCTATTTGTTTTTTGTAATGCAGTGGCTTGTATGTTCATAATAATTCTTTTAAAATGTACAAAAATGTAGAACAGGGTCTTCTTTTAATCATCATTTTGGAAAACCTTGCAAAGTATGGAAAGCTGTTTTAACTGTTGTCTAGTTTTTTATTTCTTTTAAAATACTGTTTTATATTATATTTATGCAGTTTATTTTAAATATATGCTTTAATTGTGATATACCCACAGTTATATATTTATAGTTATATAGTTATATATAGGAATTTATATAAATTTATATAAATAAATTTAGTTATATAGTTATATATTTAAAATGAGTAGCTATACAAATTGAAATAAGAAATACAATTCTTGTAAAGCTGTAAGAATTACTCAACTCAGTTACAAAAGAAGTGAGATTAAAAATGTAGTAAGAATATAGTAATGTGTAGAGAACGTGATAATAAAAAAATGACTATGACTATGATAAATGATTTCTAGAGGTATGTTTAACTTTTTGATAGGAAAGTATGCAGCATACTGAAACAGAAATAAGTATACATATATCACTGCTATTAAAAAATAACCCTTTGGTCATTGCTCAAATTGATGAATATATTTTCAATTTTTAGACTTTTGTAATATTAGAACTGGATTTTTAGTTACCTACTTGCACCATCTTTTTGAAAAAGGAAAGTATTTTTTTAAAGCTGTGCCATATAAAGTATGTGGCCAGCATTGAATTAATTACTCTGCTGTTATATTATTAAGCAGCTTCTTAAGAAGAGACAAGCATACATAAAAATACAGGGTACATTCCTGCAAATAAGAACCACATGTTCACACTTCAGTGCATTTTCAGGATCATGATGTCCAACCTTTCAAAATAATGTGAGGTCCCTAAGGTTGCTGAGCAACCTCTATTTTCCCTCAAGGATTTGGCATTGAAACTAAGGCCTTCACAACCTTGCTGGGCCTTGGAATGCTTAAACATGCTGACCCACCACTATGTTCCAGATTGTTGACAAGACACCCTATAATATAAAAATAGCATGTTTGCTAATATGCTTTTACATAGTTACACAGTTAATCTCTTTCCCCACCTTCAAACAAACATATATAGAAACATAAACAAAGTGTTCTACAACTTCGTAGGACAAAGTAGTAGGCCAACTTCAGAGTTACAGTCTCTCCCTCACAAAGTCCACCCATATGTATACATATTTACAGCACAAGAAAAAAAAATCACATTGAATATATATGTCTAAGCAGTTTTGAAGCAATTTAGGAAGCATCTTGCAAGGTGAGACCAAGCTCCTTTTCCTGTTTGTAAATGTCTCATCAAGCTGCAGATACCAACTGTTAAATGTAAATTGGGCAGTGAGCTGTGGCTGATCCATGTTCTACCTTTAATGGCTATCCTACAATGAAGAAACTTGCAAGATAGATAGTATTTATTTAATTAGGATTTAACCCAAAATGCCTGAGCTTTATAAAAAACATCTTAATCTCTATAGATGATGGCTTGCCAAAGTCCTCTTCACACAGCAAGGAATGTGAGTTCAATGCACAGGGGTTGAGTCAGGTTCACACCCACTGTCCCTCTCTGGCTTATGTACATTCTATAAAATTTATAGGCTGAGCTCACTCGTGTGCAACATGACAGGATTTGTTCAAAAAATCTACAGCGGACAGTGAGGGCAGTGAATATACTTCTAATTCCCTATGTTGGCCCATTCATTCTGCATGCCACATCATGTGAACAGGAATGAAAAATGCCTTGACAGATGTTACTGAGAGCCAGGGACCTTGTTTTCCCTAATTCTCATCATGTTGATGGACTTAATCCTTCCTGGCAGCCTTGAATAATCCCAGTTACAAAAATACTAACAGGTGCCAATAAAATCACTGGTAATTTCCTTTCCATCTTAAGTATTTTCTTTTTTACTCCTTGGAAAATAAGAATAGTTGTCACAAAGGAAGAAAATCTGTTGTTGTCGGATACTACAGAGACCAGCCATAATAACAGAGAGTATAAGACTTTTCTATCGTGGAGAAGCAAACTAATAAAACAATCTTCCAGTGTAGCTGACACAGGTTGCTCTGAAAATAGGTGACTTGGAATAAATGACACTTTTGAGCTTTGTTTTGTATTTTACTCCTTTCGGATTCCTGCTTTCTCACTCAGTCAATGTTATGGAGCTTCATCAAGGCAAAGTTTGTGAACTGTGATTTGTTCCTATCTTAGAATAAGAACCTAGGCTAGAGAATTTAGCTTGAAGGTGTTACTATTAATATTTTCCTTAAGGTTAACATTATCACTCTGCCAGTTTTGTTTAGGCAAAGCTATCTTCCATTTGTCTCAAATAACAAAAACAAGGAATCTTTGGAAACTGCTTCTATCAGAATTAGTGATTATTTTAGCAATGCTATTCATACTTTATATCTAATATACATTGTGCTTTTTTGCTCATATCCATCTCCTGTAATTTTATTTATTTATTTATTTATTTATTTGACTTCTATGCCGCCCTATTCCGGAGAACTCAGGGCGGCTCTTACAAAACGAAACTGATCATCAGTGAAATGCCCACCATCAGATCCAGGAACTGCTCCAATCATCAACAATTCAAAACATTTTATATCAATTAAACTCCCTTTTAACACTTCTATTAAATGCAAAGACTAAGCAATGGATTCAAGGCTCCATGGATCTGTAGCTTATTGTTCAATGATTTAACAGGATAACAGAATAACGAGTGGCTTTCCAGTTTCTTCTTAAAAGTCTCTAGTGAACTGGAGGCAAGCTGTTCTGCTGGTTAGTTATTCTGTTAGGAAATTTCTCCTTAGTTTTGTGTTACTTTTCTCCTTGATTAGTTTCCATTCATTGCTTCAAGTGCTTTTGAAATTAGGGTGACCCCTCTTTTTTGTGGCAACCTCTTAGATATTAACATTGCTATCATGTCACCCCTGGTCCTTCTCTTCACTAGACTAGACATACCCAATTCCTGCAACTGTTCCTCATATGTTTCATGCAAATATGAACAAAAATCTACATATAAGAAGGGAGGAGGAAAAAAATCATATACTTTTTCCGTATATATGCTCCATTGTAATATTCTGTATATGCTCCATTGTAGAATGAGAACTCTAATTATTCTACAGAGCCCAAAATCAAAAGGAATTGAGAAGCACTTTACTTTTATTAAAAGGCCTAAGCTTTTGTGAACTGTAGTTCATTAGAGTGGCTAAACTGATACAAGATTTTGATTGGGATGAGATCAGGATGAAGGAAAGACAGGGTAGTTATGCAAATGTAAATTATACTGTTCTTTGCCAGGCATTAGCTGGTAGGTCCACATCTGCGTTCAAACAACTTCCCAATCCAAAACAGATTTTCACAAGCAAAAAGAAACAACAGGACACTAATGCTAATATGGGAGTCAGATCGTGCAACAAAGGTAGCTGTCTACTTTGCCCTCACACCTAAGTGAATGGCATCATCATAAGCCTCAACAAATACACCCATATGATTAGAAATGCCTTCACATGCTCTTCCTCCTACGAAATACAAGCCACCATCTTCCATTCCAGGTTTTCTCCCTCTGGATTCTACATAAGACAAATTTTGTGCTGAAGAATTAATGATGCAACTTTGACATCAGCACTCAGAACAACGATAAAGTAGAGCATTTCCACTTCCCAGGATACTCTATTGCAAATCTTAACATGACCATTTTGGAAAGGCCATTTTAACTGCATGATTAAGCAAGAGATTGCCAAACTCACCTATTTCAAAAATTTGGGCTATCTCAAAAGATCTCAACAACACAATGGTTTTTAGCACATGACAACTGAAAATTGATATGGTCATTTTAATCTGTGTCTCAGATAACCTGCATCTGTATAACCATCCTGCCTTCCTCTCCCTTCTCACCTCTCATTTCATATTATTTGAAATCCTGCCTTAGTTTAGCCACTCTACCGGTATGTATTTATAGGTTTCTGTGGTAGCTATGGTAGCATCTATCTTGTGGAATGCTTCTTTTTCCCCATATTTTTTCATTACGATGTCTAGTTAAAAAAAAAACCAAAACTTTTCATGTATATTCTGGTCACTGGAAGGCATGTATACCATCCAAATAAACTGGAATGAATTACAATCTTTTGCAGCAGAGTTGTCTCTGCTTCTCAGAAAATTCAGTTCACAGATTTTCCTCTGTAGCCCACACACCTTTTCAAAACTATTTTCTCAGAGAACTCAGTGGACAGAAAAGAGGGCAAAAAGTCTGAATCGATAATTTCCTGCTAATGAAAGGAACATTTCTGTTTTTGACAGATCCAATCCTTTGCTTTAAACTCATTTGTTTCCCCCACCCTTTGAATTCTCCTTTCTTAGCAATCAGGTAAAATGGAAGGTTTTTTTTTTAATGCAACTAATGAATAAACTTTACTGCTTTTCAAAATCAGGTGGGTTTAGATGGCAACATACCATTACATGTGCAATGCAGTCTTTAAGTTCTTTTTGAAGTCCCAGGCAGTGTAGGTTTTTTCCCGCCCCCTCTTCCGGCTTTGCTATAAATGTTTGCTCCAACAAACGTGAGGTCCAGGAACTTTGGGGGGGGGTTATTCCTATCTGGATAAAGTAAAGACAGTTTTATTAAAAGTAGTGTTGCTGCAAATTAATAGAGCTGCTCCAACATCCCTAGGATATTGCATAAAGACAAAGGCAGTTGGTTATTTAAGCAAATTATCTTGGCTTGAAGGAGCAAAAAGGCAAGCAAAATGAATTTTCTTCACTTCTAGGGCCAAAGTTCTAGCTCAGCGCCAGAGACTGAAGTGGCGATTTCTCCAAAACAACTGGCTTAACTTTCCCACTATTCTGAAAGCTTGTTTGCATTCCAAGTGCCATCTGAAGAGGATCATGTGCAACCATTTCAATATTTTTAATGAGGATCGTTTGGTCTCGCTTTTTATTTTTAACTTTTAATGTACAGTATTTGGAGACTGCTACCCTTGAGTAGATTTGTTCAGAATGCAGAAAAATTAAAAGGGCCCTTTCCAGCAGCCTGTACGAAAGGAATCAGTAAAGAAGCTGGAGAAGAGAAAGTTCAGTCTACAATGTTCAGTCTAGTAAATCAAGAAGCAAAAAAAAAAAAAATGTATCAGTGTTACACCCCAAATATGAAAAGAAGACATTTCTCCACCAAATGGCTATTGATTTCTCTCTTATAATGGACTTATATAACCTGAGTGTTAAAAAGCAAAAGAACTCCATTCTAAAATTGTGTGGTTATTTAAACCAGTTTCTGCATTGTACAATTGGTTTCTTACCAAGCTGGTTTTCAGAAAGCCATACTGGAGGCAATTGGAATGCAATCAGATTCTGGAATAGCATGGCATTACATGTTGCACAGAATGAAAATGACTAGAAGAGAATCAAGGCTCCCACAATTCAAGTGCTTACCTTATGATAGCTCTTTACCCAGGGAGTCCTAGCAAGTTACCATGTATCTGCAAAGTTGGTATGTGCTTTAGGCAACAGGGTTGTGGGGCTAGAATCCAGACAATCCAAATTTGCAGTCCTTTTTTTTTTTCCTGGATTCAGTCTGTGACAAGTCACTTCCTAGCCTCAGATGCCCCCTGATAAAACAGTGACAAGAGTTGTCTTAATCCACTACTACAGTATTGATACCAATAAAGCATATAAGCAAATTATTCCATTTAAACCACTAGAAAACCTAAGCAAAGCGTTCCTAGTACTGCCTATAACAGCAGCCTTTTTTAACAAAGGAATGTCCAGATAAACATGACTATAACTCTCATCATCCTTAACTAGTATCATCAATGTGTGATGAGGGACAGAGGGCAATGAATTATCAAAGTAATCAGAACACACACTGACTTTCTCTAGATTGCCTGCTTTGTCGTCTATTCATATGATTAATATCCTAATATCATTTTCAACTGTTTCCTTGGGGACTGAGCTTCAAGCTTGATATTTACACACAATGAAATAGTCTACAGTTCATTTTTATCCCAGATGCTGAAGCTTGTTTTACAATGAATAAAATCCTTGCAGGTGCTTTGCTTATTATCTTGTCTCTGTCAATCGTTTTTCCTTTAGAGACTAAAATCAAATGTCAACCCCTCATACATATAGGACCAGTGAAAGAAAAACTGATTTGGTAAACCCTTCGAAGTATAAACACACCAGGCATATGGATACATGACTTCTACATGTAAAAGTCAAGAATATGCCTTTAATCCAAAGTCATCTGCCCGTTTGCTGTACCAACGACTTCAGTGTGTCCTAGACAAGGTCAGGATCTCAATACCAATGTAAAGTTTCCAAGAACGAGATCAATGTCATCTGCATTGTTCACAGTGCCTCTCTTTCCCCCTCTATCTTTACTAAAACATACAAAGCTCTTTCCTTAGAAACACAACGTGAAATACCATTTAACTCTCTTGTCTCTCACCACATGCACAAATATACATTGATCCAGATTGAAATACATACTCTCTGAAGTATGAAAAGCAGCTACTAAAAATACAAAGCAATGACATCAACTAAGGTTATATTTTAATGGAGATGAACAAAATGGGATGCCCAAGACAGCTTTCAGATAAACAGGTTCTTCTTTTGATTTATAAGCAATTCCATTCAGTTCAGCCAAGTTTTGAGCTCACAGTGCAAAACCATCATTTTTGATCACTATAGCAGCAAGCTTTTTTGCTATTCTGCACAATAGTTGTACACTTCCAAGAAACTTTCATACTGAGAAACCTGAAAGACCGTTTGAAACTAGGCTATTTAGCTTAATCTTTTCTTTAAAAGCCTTTTTTTTACAGTTACTGCCTCTATTCAAATCCAGAAGAACTAACTAGATGCAGAAATAACTTTTTGAGCTTTGCAATTACATTCCTGCTTCTTTTGAAAATATTCCAACACATTTCAATGAAAGAACTGCAGTAAAAAATTTTTTTGGAGGGACAGGGGAATGAAAAGCAAATGCCAAACTTACCCTTTGCAGTAAAAGAATCCCTTCCATCCAAGTGAAACCAGCAGTGAAAAGAGGGAGGTGGGAAAAAAGCCTTTTCAGTTCTGCAATGACCCTTCAAAGAGAGATGAAGCATCAGCTTCTCTATCAAGAAAAAGTCCTTACAGCAATGTTAGTTCAAGTCTGCAATTTTCTGCAAACTGACAAAACAGTTCCGTTTAGCATCATCCCAGCAGCTGGTTTCCATGTGACGTCAGCATTCAGAGGTTGGTTTTAAAAGCTCTTCCAATCCCAAGTCCTGTAACCTTAGATCTTCTCATATTTTACATAAACAACTCCATAGCCAGGACATTTTTAGGTTTTATAGTGAAGCCGAATTCTTAACCTTGTCAAAGCAAGCCAGGATAAGCATACTGACAATAGGCAGTTTTAGATTTCTTTTATAAAAGACACTTGCCTTTTTCTATATAATTTTAACATGCACAAATAGCATCGTTACTACTTGCTGCTGCTTTTCCAATAGAAAAGAATAACAAATATTATCAAACTCTGGCTGACAAAGGTTAGTTTTAAATGAAAACCAAATCTGTTTCCCCCCCCTACCGCCTAGGCACAGTGAATTCTGCATATGCCTCTCTTTTAAGACAAATCAACAGCTGCAGCTGTCCTGGAATGTAGTGACCCCACCTCAGGACGGGTGGGGCATCAGGCTGAACACTGAACAATCTTCCAAGGCTTTTCTGGCTGCCTTTGGCCAGCTGCATCAGCACAATTTAAGAAGACAGCATCGATGCATAAAGAGCCAAGCAGCTGGGCTTCTTATTTTATGGGCAATTTGTAGGTTTGATATTGGAACCTGTTTTGTAGGTCTGGTGATAACAATGACCAAGGCCCTCCATTTTGACCAGTATCTAGTGACAATCAGAACTGATGCAGGATTATTCCACTGATATCCCTAATCCTGTCAATCAATCCACCTTACCTGTTATCTTCCTCTTCTGCTTCCCTGAGCCCTGCCAAACTTGATCATTTTTTTAGTCCATCATCTACTCCAGGGGTCTTCAAACTTGGCCCTTTTGTGACTTGTAGACTTCAACTCCCAGAATTCTTCAGCCAGCGTGCCTGGCTGAGGAATTCTGGGAGTTGAAGTCCACAAGTCATAAAAGGGCCAAGTTTGAAGACCCCTGATCTACTCAAATACATGTCCCAAACACACATATTTCTTTTTCTGATCATTGTCTTTATTGGTTCTTCTTGTGACTCATGGTATTCTTATTAACCATCAACTATTTTTCACTTGTTTTCAATGTCCATCTTTTGCAGCTGTATTTAACTGTTCTAACATTTTGTCATGCTCTTCTCTGAATTTGCCGTTGCTTTCCTCCCTACAATTAAGTTCTTTCCCTTTCTAGCACATTGCCAGCCTTAGTATTTTATTCAGTTTTAATAATAACCAAATGATCAACTACTTTCACTTATTCACCATTACTTGAGAATGCACTAAGCATGCTAGTTATCAGTACCTTTGTCTTCTCTGTATCTAACATTAACTAACATTTTTACATTCCATTTTTATTCTCCTAATGTGCTATATCTTCTTTATTTTCAGCTAATGAAGTAGTATCATCTGCATGCTTCCGTTTGTTAGTATTTAAGCTCCCCTTTCCATTCCAGCAGTCATATCTTCCAATTTTAATCTATATGCTATTCTTGTTAAAAATAATTGAGACAATACCCATACTTATCTTGCACCTTTTCCTATTTAGAATCACTGGTTCTTCAAACTCAGTTATTATTACAGGAAATTCTTATTTATTGCAAAGGCTATTCAAAAGAAAGATCAGATGTTCTGACAAGCTCATTAGCTTTAATACATTCCATACTCAGGAATGTCCTGTACAATCAGGCCTTATCAGTCACTAAAGCAGTGGTTCTCAACCTGTGGGTCGGGACCCCATTTGGGGTCGAACGACCATTTCACGGGGGTCGCCAAACAACACAGTCCGCCATTTCCCCCCCCCTTTTCCTTAGCTGTGCTACTCCTTTTTCTATTGGCTTTTGAAAGCCAATAGAATAGACTCTCTTGAATAGAGTCTGATTCTATTGGCTTTCAAAAGCCAATAGGAATTGTCCAGGCTGTCTCTGCCCTGCTGAGCCCGCCAAAAGTCCCAGCCTGCAAACGGTGCGGCAAGTTGTCTGCAGCGAAGGCAAGCTGTCTGGAAGTTTCCACCCCTCCCTGCTGAGCAACTACTAAAAATGTAAGTAAAAGAGAGCCAGGGGTGGGAGGTGGGAGGCCAGCAGGCGCAGGGAGGGTTGCTGGTGTGCGTGGGGCCTGGCGGGTGCCTTACCTCCCTTGGGCTGGGCCAGCTGGTGGCCCACTGGTGGTCGCCCTGCGCCGTCGCAGCCCCTTGCCAGCTACACTTCGGCCGGCGCAGGGGGCGGCACCACGCATGCGCAGCGCTCCCGGGCAGGGAAATAGTCCTCGACTTACAACCGGTTGGGAAGTCCTTGACTTACGACCGGTTGGGTAGTCCTCAACTTACAACCGGTTGGGTGGTCCTCAACTTACGACCGGTTGGGGGTCGCAGCATTAAAAAGGTTGAGAACCACTGCACTAAAGGAAAGGTAAACTTCATTCTTAAATTCTCTTATAGACATCCTTATCCATCTTATGTTAGCTGTCTCATCTTGTGTCTTTCTTTTTGAAAAACTGCTGGTTCATGTTGCATTTCTCTCCCCATGTGCAGATCTGTTCTTTGTGTGTGTGTGTGTGTGTAAATCTTTAAAATAAACTTTTGGTTGTGTGAAAAATAAGAGGGTAATGGTTCAGTAAATTGCACATTGTCTTCCAAAATATCATTTTCTTATTATTGAGACTTAGTTCTCCTGTCTGTTAGTTGCCAGACATTTTGTCAATTATGTACCTCTTGGAACCAAAAATGTTGCTAAACTGGATGGAAATAACTAAAAGAATTGTACATTTGGTCAGGAAAGTTTACTTGATTCTCTGCTTTAGAAGAAGGAAAAAATGTATTACAGAGTTGTTCTTTCCGTTTACTCAAGTTCAAAGAATAGGGAGACAAGAGGCAGCTTCACTAAAAATAGCACTTTCCCTTCTGATAAAATAATTCCAGTCAATCAAAGCAAGTTTCTTCTAGGCACCACCAGGATTAAGGTAAAAGATACGTAGGATGGCTAGTGTCTCCATAAATAACCCCATATTTGAAGAACTAGGAAAAAAAACTACGGGGATGAATTTTAGATAACATTGAAAGCATGAGGCACAAATAGAAAAGCGGAGTATAGATTCATCAATAAATTACAAAGAATGATACAAGAAAGTGAGGCACTTGATAGAGGTTCCTCTTCCTTTAAAATAACAACACTCGGACCATGTAGAGGTGGCATGTCAAGGAAAAGGAGATGAAATCTCTGGTAAAAAGAAAAGGACAAGTGGCATTCCAATTTGGGACTTCCAGCATGATCAGCATTTTCTGCATATTTGGTAGAGAGATGGGTGACATACAAAAGTAATAACTGAATAAATAAATGCTTGGCGCACTGGAGGGAGGAGGAAGGAGGCAAGTTGCAAATGTACATTCATAACATTACAATGCAAACTCCACTCCTTTCATGAAAATAGGAAAGAGGTGGAATTTGCTTTGTCACATCACATCACAACACACACACACATTTTGTCATTTTGATATCATGGCTTTGGATAATGAGATGGGCAACATTGAATAAATGAATGAAATAAATTTAAAAATGGCTAGCTGTAAAGGTTTCTGAATTAGAAATTTGCTCCTTCTACAAACATTAAGGATTCTACCTGGATTTTCAATTTTTCCTCAAATATATTATGTGCTATTCTGTGTACTACATGGCATAAATGGTTTCGTTTATAAGCTGACAACCATAATTTTAATAGTACCATCTCAGAATATCCAAAACCAAAGTCTACAGCAACTGAGAAAAATATGTAATGTAAATGATTCAACAATATTGCAGGATCCAATCTCACTAGGTGACCGGGATCTTGCAGCATTATCCTGAGACATGTACATTTGCCTTAATATCCAACAATACCATGTTTTAAACATCTATGAGCTAATTTGACCTGGATGCCAATTCACTTTTGACTATTTCAACAGGGTGGAGGCCAGCAGCCATCTGGAAGTCTAAGAAATGAACTTCTGCACACCAGGCACAGCATCCAAACCACAGCTTTGGAACGTATGGAAGAATGGAAAGAAAAGTCCTGAAGGATCATTTTAATATTTCCAATTTGATGGTGAAAAATCCATGAACCCCAATGCAGCTTCTAAACATGTAGTCTCTTGTATACACTTATGCTGGATCCTAATTAAAAAGGATGGTTATTCTTTTCTGCTTATTTTTAGACCTTGCAACTGTATTATGTGCTGATAAACCTATCTAGGTAAGGATTTAATCCTACACTTTTTCTCCCTTTGTCATAGCATCAGCCGAAACGTAATCATATCTGTTTCAAGCCAAGCAGAAGAGCTGGAGTGTGATGTTCTGAAGGCATTACACATGTTGTAAACAACTCTTCAGGGTCATCTAGAGTTCATATTTATTTTTATGACATATTCAGGCACTGTTTCTGGTTTTTTTAGGGATGGAGCATATTTCTGCTTTAGAGCAGCAACTATTTTCTTCTGCTCTGACTGTAAGGGTAGGTAGGTGGCATATGTCAACCTGAGTTTGGCATTTGAAATAGAACTTTCACATTGCTCTTTATGAAATATTATTTCAGCAGCATATCCATCCTTCATTTTCTTACCGTTGAGACTAGAGAGGACTTCCAATGCATGGATGAAGCAAGAATAAGCCCAGCCTTTCCTCTTATTCTGCAATTATTTTGAGATAATACAGTGGTCTCAGCTTGCAAGAAATGATAAGAGAACCAATGGCCCTGCAGATGCTTCCAAGCTGTAGCTCCCAGCATTTCTTGCCTTTAACCCTGTATCCTTCAAATGAAAAGTCTAAAGCTGAGTCAAGTAATGTAATTCTCAAAGGCTCCCAGCTGTCTTTATCCATCTGCCTTGTTTCAGTATGAAAAACAGAAGACTTTTCAGCAGCATCCTAAGAGCCATACTTTATTACTGCCTTAGAGGTGGTATCTTAAGAAGCACGCAAACATATAGTTTTGGGAGGATGCTACTCCAAATTTGTAGTGACAGAGCAACATAGCATGTGTCAGTAATGTAGTAGTGTTAGACCGAGACTGAGACCCTAATTGTACTAGACAGATATGCCAATGCTGTATCTTCATAGCAAACCGATAGCTACTTTTGTTTTTGTACAGAAATTTGGTCAACTTGTGTCTCTGCTAGCCACTTCACTTCTTGATAAGCTTTTACTAAATGTAATTTAGTCCCATAATGCATTTCTCCTTAATTGTTCCTATGCCAATGATATATTGAGAGGCCTGTACACTTCCAACTAATGGTGAGTATTTTTTTCAAATATGATAGGTAGGCTGGACAAAATTGAGAAGCAATCATGTATGACTATGGAGTATCATGCTTATCTTTAAAAAAAAACATGGAACTAACCACAAAATCAACTTACCAAAAGAAATGAAGGTCCCTCATTTTTCTGGCTGATGTTAGTGCCCCCAGGAAGGTTTTCTTTCATGTCAGAACTTACAAATGTACCTCTCAAGATTGACACCAGTGCAGCTGTTTGCCTTCATAGAATAGTGGTAATCCATTACTATCTAAGTCTAATTGCAGAAAATTCCAGAATTTAGTATCATCATGATCCAGTGTTTTTTTTTCTCTTGAAGACAAGCCAAATCATTTGGTAGTTTTAATCTGTAGCAAGGCATAGTGAAGAAAGTATTTTTCTGACCACACAAAGAGATAAACTGTTCCTCAACAGCTGTTCCATTCAATCTCTAGATGGACACTCCAAATCTGAATGAACTTCTAGATCCTGGAATAAAACATCAGATTGTATTAACAGATTTCATCGAGATTGTCAATTCTGCTAATTTGGAAGACTATGGTTATTGAAGAACTCTCTTGTATTACTCTACAATAACAGAATCTTGAAATACTAAGTCTTTCCTTTTCTTTCCCATTTATAACAAACAGAATGGAGGAAGCCATGAAGATAAGGTAAGAGAAACCAACCGGAAGCTGTTAAGATTCTGTTCTTACCTAGTGGCAATAAGGGCAGAGAAGTGTTCTTACGTCACTGCCTTTATTGCATCATCAGATAACCGCCCAGCCTCCCTGTTTAGGGTGACCTGCTCCCTCCTTCATCGGGAGGTGAGGGGGGATCCCTTGGAGGGAAGAGCTGAGGATTTTGCGCAATATCTGCATGATAAAATCGCTCAGATTCGGGAAGGCTTTAACTTCGATGAAGGAGGTCCAGCAGGAGTGGCTGAGACCGGTCTTGAGACTGTTACCTGGGCTGAGTTTGACTCCGTGACACCTGATGACGTGGACAGGTTGCTGGGAGGTCTTAGAGCAACCACATGTTTATTGGACCCGTGTCCCTCCTGGTTGGTACTGGCCTCCAGTGAGGTGACGCGAGGCTGGCTCCAGGCGATTATCAACGCTTCGCTGAGTGAGGGTGTCTTCCCCGCCACCCTGAAAGAGGCGGTGGTGCGACCCCTCCTCAAGAAGCCCGCCCTAGACCCGGCTGTTTTATCTAACTATCGTCCTGTCTCCAACCTTCGCTTTGATGCGAAGGCTGTTGAGAGTGTGGTTGCTCGACAGTTCCCTCAGCACCTGGAGGAATCGTCGTATCTGGACCCGCTCCAGTCGGGCTTCAGGCCGGGCTACAGCACGGAAACAGCTTTGGTCGCATTGGTGGATGATCTCTGGCGGGCCCGGGACAGGGGTTGCTCCTCTGTCCTGGTGCTATTGGACCTCTAAGCGGCTTTTGATACCATCGACCATGGTATCATGCTGCGCCGGTTGGAGGGGTTAGGTATGGGAGGCACCGTGCTTCGGTGGTTCTCCTCCTTCCTCTCTGGCCGGATGCAGTTTGTGTTGACTGGGGGTCAGAGATCGACCGCGAGGCCCCTTGATTGTGGGGTACCTCAGGGGTCGATCCTCTCGCCCTTGTTGTTCAACATTTATGTGAAGCCGCTGGGTGAGATCATCTGAGGTTTCGGGGTGGAATTCCATCAGTACGCTGATGATACTCAGCTGTACATTTCCACCCCGAACCACCCAAATGAAGCTCTTGACGTGCTGACCCAGTGCCTGGAGGCCGTGCGGATCTGGATGGGGAAGAACGGCCTCAAGCTCAACCCCTCCAAGACCGAGTGGCTGTGGTTACCATCGTCTCGGTATAACCAGCTGATTCCATCGCTGTCTATTGGGGGCGAGTCAGTGGCGCCCACGGGAAGGGCTCGCAACTTGGGAGTCCTCCTAGATTCACGGCTGTCCCTTGAGGACCATCTGACGGCCATGGCCGGGAGGATGTTTTACCAGATTCGTCTGGTACGCCAGTTGCGCCCTTTCCTAGATAGGGATGTGCTACGCACGGTCACCCATGCCTTTGTCACTTCCAGACTGGACTATTGTAATGCTCTCTACATGGGGCTCCCCTTGAAGTGCACGCGGAGGCTTCAATTAGCGCAGAATGGTAGTGGGGGCACCCTGGCGGGTATGAATGGCCCCCATCCTGCGCGAGCTGCACTGGTTGCCGGTGGCTTTCCGGGTGTGCTTCAAGGTATTGGTTACCACCTTTAAAGCGCTCCATGGCATAGGACCCAGTTATTTACAAGACCGCCTTCTGCCAGTAAATACCTCCCATCGACCAGTTCGCTCCCACAGAGGGCCTCCTCAGGGTGCCATCGGCTAAGCAGTGTCGGCTGGTGGCGCCCAGGGGGAGAGCCTTTTCTGTGGGGGCACCGACGATGTGGAACGAGCTCCCCCCAGAACTCCGGACGTGTCATGATCTCCGCACCTTCAGAAGAGAATTGAAGACTCATCTCTTCAATCAAGCCAGCCTGGCCTAGATCTCCTCGGGTTTTAAATTTTTAAACAAGGCTGTTCGGGTTTTAGAATTGGGTTTTTAACAGGTTTTAGTAACAGCCTTGTATTAATTTAATTTAATTTATTTTTAAATATTTATTGTTATTATATGTTTTTATTGGGTTGTAAACCGCCCCGAGTCCTACGGGAGAGGGGCGGATTAGAAATTTAATAAAACTAAACTAAACTAAACTTATTGCTTATATCAAACAACTATAATTCTAGTCGTACGATAGAATCGATTTCCAGGTATGAGTTAAAGCAAGGCAACTTTCTCACATGACCACGTCTTCCTGGACTGAGATCATGTTTAGTGTATCTTCTCCAAAATCATCTGTTTCTCTAGAAGAACTATCAAAATGATCTAGATTGAGGGTCTTCAAACTTGGCCCTTTTATGACTTGTGGACTTCAACTCCCAGAATTCCTCAGCCAGCGTGCCTGGGTGAGGAATTCTAGGAGTTGAAGTCCACACGTCATAAAAGGGCCAAGTATGAAGACCCCTGGTCTAGACCCTCAGTTTTATTATGCAGACTACATTGCACTTATTGCACACTTGGGAGGCAGGGTAACACTGGTGTTTAGTTTCTCAATTGTGTTGTCCTAGAAGCAGTGGGAGGCTCATTTCCTGATGGTCTCTCAAAAAATATCTCCAGATAAAGGCAGAGAGATATATAACACTGACTCAGCAATTCCCCATGACATTTGAAGAAGCTTTTATATATTTTCTGGCAGCACTTACGACTACAAAAAGTTAAACAAGTTTGTAATTTGATAGGATACCATCAAAAAATAAAATCCCAGGGGGCAGAGCTAAATTGGAAATTAAAAAAAATATCCTAGAGAAGGATGGAATAGCAGAACATTTCTGTACTGTTGTCAATGACAATTAGCCTGCAGATATCAGCCTTGTAAGATAGACCAGACAGGAAGCACGGCCAAATGAGCTAATTCTACTTTGTTGAAGGTTACAATAACACAGTCTTGCAAGTCTGAAAGTACCTTTCTCCTCCACCCCTTTACAACCCAAAAAACTACAGAGAGTCCCTTCTGAACTGCTTGCCCCATCCACATTCCTGCTGTGGGCTAAACTGCCTTTAATCTGACCTTTCTCTTGACTATGTCTCCTTATCCTGTCTCCCACAGAGCACCTTAAACTAGGATTCCTTGGATTGCAGCAAAAAACCAACGAATATGAGATGACTAGCCTTTAAACTCAGGTGTTTTTATGGAAAATAATATTATGGTATGACTATTAAATTTTTAACAAGAAAAAAGCCTGGTACATATACTGATCTGAATCCCATGGGTTCCCTTAGTAGTACAGATTAAGGCAAATTGGAGGATACTGGCTACTTTAATAGGGAGGGGGATTCTGCTAGCAATTAAAGGTTGAAAAGGAAGCAGCAGCAAACTGAAGTGAAACTGAGCCCGTGGGCGATCATCATGCCCTGCAGATGAGGTGGCCCTGTCAGATTTGACTGTTAATATGAGAGGAAGTGTCTTGACACATTTCTGCAATTTGATCAATCGTACTTGCAACCAAAATAGTTTTCACCTCAAGAGTTGATCAGAATTCTCAAGTGGACTATTCATCAGGATGAAACCAAGCAACTCTTGGTCACACTCCCTATAAATCCATGCACCTAGAAACAAAATAGGATGGGATGTATAATAAAAGCTTTGCCTATGGTCAGAGCTCTAAAGAAGAGACAGTCATCCAAAGAAGCATACACACTGTATTTTCTTTGCCCAATGATGTCCCACTAGGGCTGACATAACGGTTGAAAATTCTGAATTGAATTGAAACTGATTGTTGCAGACAAACTTGACCTATCTCTTATGAAAAGGATAGATGATAGCATGGAGATAGTTTCCCCAGGCTGATGGCAGCAAGGAAATCATCTGGGAGAATCCACTTTCTAGTTGATCTCAAAGTTTATATCAGGAATATTCTGGGTCTGATGAGACCTTCCATAATGACTATGTTTTTTTTAAAAACTAACTTCAGAATGCTTAATCCGACAGGGAAAACAGAGAAAAGAAAGTCTAATGAGTTAAGAGATTTTTTCAGGGGGGGGGGGAAACAGAATGGGGGGATTGAGGTTCTACTTTCTACTTAAGGAATTAATACTTGGCTGGTTTCACTTGAATATTACTGAATGTGCCTTTCATAACTGAGGTTCCACCAATTAACATGTTAAAATTTGCAGTAATTGTAAGCCAATAAGTGTTAACGTGGACTAGAGGGCCTAAATCAGGGCTAGGCAACCTTGGCTCTTTTATGACTCATGGATTTCAACTCCAGGAATTCTGGAAGTTGAAGTCCATGAGTCATAAAAGAGCCGAGGTTGCCTAGCCCTGGCCTAAATAATGTTTCTACATTTTCTGCACTGCCGCTGCAGCTTTCAACTCTGATTCAGCAACTGATAAGGAATTGCATGCAGTTCAACAACTTCTGGCCAAGAAACACAATGACTCAGACACACTTTCTGATAATTGCTCTCAATTATATCATAATTGAAATCTGACAATGCCAAAATAACAGTAAAGGAAGTTTTAGAATGCCTTATGATTAAAAACTATATGGGTTTTGGGTTTCTGAACCTTAATTTATATCACTATGCCTACTTTTTAACTAGTACCAAATTCCAAAAGTCTTATGTAGTATAAAATTGTCCTTCCTAAGAATATTTGAATAGTGCTATGTGTGAATATTTGAAATATTTGGGGTTCAAACTACCATAGCTTGCTATTATGTTGACTTTAAAATTGTGATATATTATTTTTGGAAAACTGTATTAGTATCCTTTTTAATGTAGAAGTGATGTGAAGAAATAATCTTGTTCTTTAAAATTGGTAATAATTTTAAAAAACTTGTTATATGAGAGATTTGGTAGATAATGGGATTTTTATTTTAGATCAACTAGTAGATAGTAATGATGAGTTTTCATTTTCTTTGTTAAAAGATAAATACCATTTGTCGGTTGCCACCCAATGGCAGCATTTACAATTACAACATTTATGGATACTCAGTTTGCAGCAGCAGCAGCAGTTTCAACTTCAGAAACACTTGAATTATTAAAAGGGATCATTAATCCAAGAGACAAGAAAGTCTACAATTAATCTTAGTAAACAACTGTTGTCAATAAATCAGGTTGATATGCCTATTTTAAAGACTAAATGGATATGATCATTTTAAACACCGAATGGAACAAGTGGAGAACCACATTTTATCTACAAATTAGGGAATGGTTTTAATCTCAATAACAGATGTCTCGGTAGATTTATTTTTTGGGGGTGCTTTCAAGTCAGGTAGTTAGAATAGGATCCATGTAGTTTTTTCTGCTAGTATTTATCAGAATAACCTTAGGTTCTTTCTAGGCCTAAGAGAGTGTAACTGGCCCAAGGTCACCGAGCTGACTTTATGCCTAAGAGTCACAATCCCCTTGTTTCTAGCAAACTATATCAAGCTGGCTTTCCAACAGATCTTAAACTATGGCTTATTCAACAAAAAGTAAGATTTCAGGTTTATTGGACACTATTGAACTTGTACAGAAAAGTAATGAATAAATGTTTTTGGAGATGCCAGATTTTGCAATGTTCTTAAGTTGTCTTCTAGGAAGAAGTAATTAGATATACTGTATTCACTTGACTCTGAGGTAAATTTTAGTATTTTTAGATGCCCAAATTGTTTTAAGCTGCATGCCAATTACTGAAAACTGACATTTGGACAACTGAAATGGATTTTCTTCTTTCATATTCTCCATATTATGTTAGCTAGATAACCACACTCTATAACCATGTTTTACTCAGATTTATAAGGTGTACCTGATATTTTTTGCTATGTTAACAATAGCAGTAACTGCAGAAAGATCATTCTCTAAACTAAAGCATACAAAGGAATCATATGTGCAACATGTCACAAAAGGTTGTTGCTACTCTTGACTGAGAATGAGCTTGCCAGAAAAATACACACAATATTTCAAAGGTAAGTCAGGTGTTATCAGATGACTTTTGAGTAACCCTTTGTAACACACCTGCACATGACCTAAAAGGATGATGTTGTGTTCCTACTGGGCTGTATAAGATTGACTCATTGTGGCTGCACAGCACAGAAATACAACATGTACAATAAACTATACAAACAGAAGAGGGTAAGAGTGATAGTAACCAACTTCATGACTGCCTGGCTGCTTGCCTAGAAAATAAGTCACTACTGCTGGTGGATTAATTATGGGAGATTTCTATGGGGCAAGCCTGAGGGAGAGAAGGGATAGGATAGGAGAGGCTTCTATGGGGCAAGCCTGAGGGAGTGAAGGGGCTAGGAGAGGCTTCTGTGAGGCAAGCCTGAGGGAGAGAAGAGGCTGGGATAGCAGAGCCTTCTGTGGGGAAGCCTGAGGGAGAGAAGAGGCTGGGATAGCAGAGCTTTCTGTGGGGAAGCCTGAGGGAGAGAAGAGGCTGGGCTAGCAGAGGCTTCTGTGGGGAAGCCTGAGGGAGAGAAGGGATAGGAGAGACTTCTGTGGGGCAAGCCTGAGGGAGAGAAGGGGCTAGGATAGGAGAGGCTTCTATGGGGCAAGCCTGAGGGAGAGAAGGGGCTAGGATAGGAGAGGCTTCTATGGGGCAAGCCTGAGGGAGTAAAGGGGCTAGGATAGGAGAGACTTCTGTGGGGCAAGCCTGAGGGAGAGAAGAGGCTGGGATAGCAGAGGCTTCTGTGGGGAAGCCTGAGGGAGAGAAGAGGCTGGGATAGCAGAGGCTTCTGTGGGGAAGCCTGAGGGAGAGAAGGGATAGGATAGGAGAGACTTCTGTGGGGCGAGCCTGAGGGAGAGAAGGGGCTAGGATAGGAGAGGCTTCTATGGGGCAAGCCTGAGGGAGTGAAGGGGCTAGGATAGGAGAGACTTCTGTGGGGCAAGCCTGAGGGAGAGAAGAGGCTGGGATAGCAGAGGCTTCTGTGGGGAAGCCTGAGGGAGAGAAGGGGATAGGATCGGAGAGGCTTCTATGGGGCAAGCCTGAGGGAGAGAAAGAGATAGGAGAGATTTCTGTGTGCTAAATCAGAGAGGGAGAGAGAAGGGGGAGAGGGAGAAGGAGAGAAGAAGAAGAAGAAGAAGAAGAAGAAGAAGAAGAAGAAGAAGAAGAAGAAGAAGAAGAAGAAGAAGAAGAAGAAGAAGAAGAAGAAGAAGAAGAAGAAGAAGAAGAAGAAGAAGAACAACAACAACAACAACAACAACAACAACTGACCAGCCATCTGATGGCTTTCCCTACACGTGACCTGTCTGACCACTGACCACCACTTCATCACGTGTTCCAGGCAAGCAGTGGTGCCTAAATGAAGGACCCCTGTGGACTGGCAGCCATACCAAGAGGGCCAGGAGAACCCAGACTCCAGTGGCCTTTTCGGGGGTTGGTGCTACAGAAGCATGCACATTCTGCAGGGAAAAATTTCACTTGCTTACCTGGCTATTTGGATGATGCTAGTTCAGATTTGATTGGAGCTTTTTTGGTTCGGGCTGCTTGCAACATCTGCATTTTGGCATGGAGGTGGGTTTGTCTTCTTCCTATCAAACAGTCTTCAGTGTTTTTACAGCAATGATTACTACAAAAACTATAGCTCTTGAACTTCGTAGCTTGGGAAGATGGACAACATAAAACAAACTGAAAATAACTCTATAACAAATGGTAAAATGATTTTAAAAATGTCTACAGCACAAAGAACAATGTGAAAAGGAAGACAAGTTTAAATATTGTTGTGTAAGAAAGGGATGAAAACAAGACAAGGATGAGAATAAGTAAAATGATAGGCTGGAACATCTGGGGAAAGTAAATACAAAGACAAGATAATACCTACATTAATAAAACCGCAAAGTTCACTTTTCAAGAGGAAAAAAAACAACATCAAACCTTTCTACCTCTGAGGGAATCCTATAATAGTAGTATTGGTAATGTAATAATTGTAATATTTTCCTGAAATATCTATGACTTTTCCCATTTGGGTGCTGATTGCTGCTGGGGAGGTACTTTGGTGTTATAAACTGAGAGCAAACCCCACTCCTTACTAGCTCTGAGTAATGAAACATCTACAAGAAAACAACCAAACTCAGAGAGAACCAAGGACCCCTCATTTCATCCCTGAGCTACAAATATTCTCCTTTATTGGTAGAATTAACAAATTTAAAAGTTGGATTGACTCAAACACTGGTAAGCTGCCAGTTTTGCTTTTTCTCATCATTCCTACTTTGGCTTATTTGTCAAAATGAAGATTGACAGGTCATCTGGCAGGGGGGCCTGGGTGCAATTCCTCCCTCTGCTAGTTATTCTCTTCCCTCTTTTAGCCAAAGAAAAAGGAGGCAAGCAAACCACTCTAAAGGGGCCCCCAAAACAGGGAGAGCAGGAAGGAAACCTTGAAACCAAGCCAGAGTTCCCACTCCCATTAACATTGTCACTCTCATTCACCCAGGCCTTTGCCTTGGAGTCTCAGCAAAAGAACCCAAGATAGGTTGCTACAATTTTTTTTTTGCAGTTATACTGCTCTACGGGCAGAAAGCCCTCCATTAAGGGAATCACCCAACACCCTTCTGGCTATCTTTTTCAGAGCCAAGACATTCTCCCAGGCAGCTGGTATTTTAGAATTAAACAGTTAAGTTTCATTTGTAAATGTTAATATCACATTATGCTGAGATAAGACCTTTTATATATTTTATTTCCCTCCTGCTATTTATTTTGTATTTCAATTTTAAATTAAGGTTTTTATCTGTCATTTTTCTAGTTATATACGTTTTATAAATCCGTTAATAATATGGGTGAATTTAAACAAAAGTTAAACAAATGCTATTTACTATTCAACTTTTTAACCAACCCACAGAGCTCTTACTAGGTAAGTATCCAATAATGTATTCTTCTGATGCTACAAAAACTAAGAATCCAATATTGGAACAATAATCTGGGAAATTTAAATTGCAGTCACAGAAATTAAAGGGTGTCTTCTTCATCTCACATAACTACACACGAAAGTAGCTTAAGTTTTCAACTTTTCGCCTGGGCTAAAATTCTTTCCCTTCAATGGCTTTGACTAAATAAAAATCTACCTGACTCACTGACAAAGGTTCATCTGCACTTCGATCATCTGAAAGCTTTGGAACTTCTAGTCTGTCAATGAAGGCCTGGAGTTCTTTCCTAAACGCCTTCATCTGGGCATTGATCCGATGAAGAAGTTCGTGCTCCCGTATCCTACTTCCATCGTCTTCATCGTCCAGAAGTCCAAACAGGTCCCCATTTGTCACATAAATTCTTGCTTCAGTGATGATAGTGCTGGTGTCAGATATCAAACGGTCAATAGTCTTGCCCAGACGTTCAGCTTCACAGCGGATATCCTTGGTTTGCTGCCGGTCATTAAAGCTTTTCTGCCATCCTACTGGGGTTGGATAGAAGGATCTTGTGGGGGTCAAGCAACGGATGTTGCGGACCTCCTCTGAGTCACTTTCTCCACCAATGGGCCCTTCTCTTTTGCGGTGAGGGGGGCGAGCATCCTCATCACTTTCTTTCTTCCCTGCCTCACTTTCAGCATCGCTGTCCCTGGGACTCCCTCGGATCCCCAAATGAGAGGCCAAATCATAGCGCTGCATGTTGGACATCAGTATTCTGTTCTCATATTGCAGCTGCATGACTTTGCCGCTGAGTTCATTAATTTGCATGCGGGCAGCCTTCAGTTCTTCCTGAAGTATTTCTGCTTTGGGACTGTCATGGTGTCGTGAACTATCATGAGTTCCACTCTTGTATTTGTATTTGTTCAGCTCTGCAGTGACACGTTTGTTTTGTTCTTCTGCATCAGTTAAGTTCCTCCTCAACAGTTCAGTCTCATCTTCAACTAACTGCAGATGCTGCCTTAACTCTGACAGAGATTCATTGGGGTCTCCCAGGAGCGGGTTGGCTGCCCCTGAGAAATCATCTCCTCTTAAGTCATCAAGCTCTGCTTTCAGTCCTCTGTTCTCCACTTCCAGTTCCACTATTTTTCTTCCAAGGATATTGGCTTCTTCCTCTACTAACCTCAGACGGAGCTTGAGTTCTGCTTCTCTTGTGCTAGGTGGACCTCCTGCTTCCCCTTTTGGTAAGGGACTGTCTAGATCACCATAAAATGACCTATATTTCTGAAGATCATGCTCAAATCTGTCCTTCTCCTTGTCCACTTTGGCTAATTTTTTCCTCATCAGAGCAGCCTCTTCTTTGACAAACTGCAACTGGCATTTCAGATCTTCACTGTCCTCCTGTGACAAAGAATAACCCCCAGTTATATTGCTTACTCATAGGGATGCCAAATGACAATTTAGCACAAAACACCAATATATCCAATATATACATACACAATTGGTAGGTAGGTAGGTAGGTAGGTAGGTAGGTGGAGATAGATAGATAGATAGGGATGGATGGATGGATGGATTATAGATTTATTTGTAAGCTGCCCAAGGTCACTGAAAGTGAATAGGCAACCATATAAATTCTCTAAAGAAACAAAATCTATCCCAATAAACTGTACTAGAGTTTCCTGATAAATTTTAAGACAAAACTTTAATCCTCTTATATGTGCAATACTTGCAAATGAAAAACCTGTCATTAGATCTGTCCAGGATTAATTAGAATTCTGACACTTCAAAGGCAAATGTCAAAATAATGCTCAACAAAATAAAGCAAAGAAACAAATCAGAGTAACATTCCTAGTACAAGTTGCCAATCAATGTCTCAGAAGGTGGCAATACCTGCTTCTCTTTTGTCTGGCTCAAAAGCTAAGCAGGGTTTTTATTACTTAGATAGGAGACCATTAGGCAATCCAAAGGCTGGAAAACTAGATTGGGAAATTGAAAACCAAGAAGAAAATGACAATCACTTCCACATAATTTACAAAATAACCCTTCATGGATATTCCTGTGAAATCACCAGTGATTTCAAGTCAAAGAAAACTTTATTTTTGTTCAATCAACAGGAGCTACCTGTATTACACGTTTGGGTTTGTTGCATTCATGCATTACACATCAAATAAAAGCAATTTAAAGAAAATATAAGGTGTGAACCAGCCTTGAATTTGGCTAAAAGCCCTTAAAAAAGAGTCTTCTAGAATCATTAAGACAAAAGATGATGATGATGTCATAGAAACAAGGTTGGTGACATCTTTTTACGTAATATAATAGTGGACGTATTGATCAGGATAATATTTCAGACAAAATTTAAAAATGCAGAGGCCAGAATTCCTCTGCATTTATCCATGGAACATAGACTAACAAGTTAGAGGCATAACATGGGAGTTTGACAGAGTGTCTTGATGCCACTGATGTGATTTCCATACTCGCAACAAAGAGTGTGACTCGAGTGTTAAACTGTATCCTTTGCTATCTACAGAAACATGATCATTTCGGTCCAAATCTGATAAATAAAAAGAGCCCAGTTTTCACACAGTTGACTAAGGAAAGGTTTGCAATCGTCTACAGGGAATCCTCGACTTACGACCACAATGGAGCCCAGAATTTATGTTGCTTAGTGAGAAATTTGTTAGGTGATTTTTGCCCCCATTTTATGACCTTTCCTACCATAGTTGTTAATTGAATCATTGCAGTTGTTTAGTTAGTAAATTGTTAAGTGAATCTGGCTTCCCCATTAACTTTGCTTGTCAGAATGTCGCAAAAGGGGATCACATGACCCCGGGACACTACAACCGTCATAAATGTGAGTTGTCAAGCATCCAAATGTAAATCATGTGACCATGGAGATGCTGCATAAGTGTGAAAAATGGTCATAAGTCATTTTTTTCAGTGCCATTGTAACTTCAAATGTGTTGTGATTCCTCGCCAGCCTGTGGATCCGGCAGCTGAGTCTGAGGAATCAGAGGAGGAAGAGGGGGGGCCTGGAGTGACATCAGAGTCAGAGGAAGGCTCTGAGGAGCTCCAAGACTTAGTTGGATGAGGAGCCTGGCCCCTCCACTCATGCTCAGGCTGAGACACAGCTGTGCTGGGAGCCTGAGTTGGACAGTGATGAAGAACAGCTGGGAAAAATCCAGGATGCACGAAGGCGCAGGCAAGAGAAGCGAGTAGAACAGAGGAATGCAGTGGGGCGGCTCCAAAGGCAAAGGAAAAGGCAATAGGAAGCCATGCCTTAGTAAAAGGGAAGGTGTGGGAGGTGCTGGTTGCCAAAGGCAACCGTTCGTGTTGAGGATCGAGTTTCTGTGAACTGTTTGTTTGCCTTGGACATTGACTCAGGTCTGTGAGACTAAAAGGCTGGGACAGAACAAAATGGTCACTGTTGTTAAGTTGAGGACTACCTACATTCCATCACTTAAATGATCATATGGTTTACTGCATTGTACCAGGGGACAGAAAAAAAATATTCTGTATCACCTCAGCAGACATCTGTTGTGACTTTTTTTCTGATTTTTGCAAATCTTTGCTTCCTCTTCTTTTCATGCACTGTTGGAAAAGAAAGAGAAGATATAACAAATATTTTACTAAATGCATGCTATCCAAGGTTATTAAATCATCATTCAAACAACATGAAAATTTCTAGCTTTTTTAAAAAAATATTTTTGGTTTCATCCTCTAGAGATGGCTACATTGAAAACCAGGACGGCGTAATTAAATGTTCTTTAAACATTCTTGTTCTTATTGATCTAAATGCAAATAGCAAGGAACATGTCAAAAATTAATAGTAGTTTTAGAGAGAAAGGAATGTGACATGTAATTTTGAATATATATTAGTAAGAAGGCTACTGAATGATTAATACTGTTTATGATAATTAACTATACCTATTATTGTTAGTTAAATACATGTACCCATTATTAAATATTGAAAATGTTACCTGGGAAAACTCCAACTCCAACCCCAACCCCAATCCTAACCCAAACCTCAATCCTAATCCTGACCCCATTTTATCCCTAACCCTATTAAATGTTATATATATGTTGTAAGCCGCTCCGAGTCTTCGGAGAGGAGCGGCATATAAGTCCAAATAAATAAATAAATAAATAAAACTAATAAAATTTATTTTTTAAAAAAGAAAATTAATAGTAGATCATAAGTACCAAATAGCATTTTTAAACACGTTGAGTCAGGTACTGCCTTCAACACAACTGTACTCACTGAAGAGATCAAAATAAAAAAATAGTCTGAAATAATAATTTCCCAGATCTGCAGGTTGCTTACCATGATAAAGTAATAAATGGACTTTCACACCTGCCTGAAAAGCAAAACTGCTTTTCGCCCACGGATCAGCTGTAACCAGTCCAGTCAGAGAAGAGACAGGAGACATAGCAAAGTAGTATATTACAACCTTTGATGTACCTATCCCACCTCGGCCAATTTTGCCTGTCCCCCCCCCCCAGTGAGCAGCTTGTCACTAACCTCTTTCACTTTGTCAAATTCATTCTGAAGAGCGTGTTTAGTAATCTCAGCTTCTATCAGCTGCTGCCTTAACTTTTCATTTTCATCTTCTGTGGTGGAGCGTTTTTCTTCCACGTTTTCCAACTCATGGTGAAGTCTCACAGAAACATCTTTTGCAACCTACATGGAAGGACACTTCACATTTTCAAGCAGGAAAACAACTTTCATAGCAGAGCTTACTACGCTCATGAAGTTTAGGGGTGTGTTGTGATCAACTTATATCAGTTCCGTTAAATACCGAATAAAATGTTCTTCCTAATTTTTTTTAAAAAAAACGAGTGCAGTTAGGGTTACTTCAGGCACTCCAGCTTAGTTTTTTGAGAGTACGATGAATAGAATTCCCAAAGATTAATTCTTTGATCATTAGAATCATGGGTCCAATCCAGCCAGCAACTGGCACGAAGTCTGATTTTTCTCAGCGGAATTATAACCTTAGGGTAGGAAAGTAGGGCAAAAATTGAATTAACGAAGTACAGGTAGTCCTTGATGTACGACCACAATTGAGCCTAAAATTTCTGTTGTTAAGTGAGTTTCGCCCCATTTTATGACCTTTCCTGCCACAGTTATTAGGTGAATCACTGCAGTTTATTAGTTAGTAACCCGGCTGTTAAGTGTAACTGGCTTCCCCATTGATTCTGCTTGTCCAAGGTCACAAAAGGTGATCACATGACCCCAGGACACAGCAACAGTCATAAATATGAACCAGTTCTCAATCATCCAAATTTTGATCACATGATCATAGGGATGCTGCAATGGTCATAACTTTGAAAAGCGGTCATAAGTCACATTTTTCAGTGCTGTTGTAACTTTGAACGGTCACTAAAAGAACGGTTGTAAGTCAAGGACTACCTGTATAGTAAATGATAAGGAGACATCTTCATTGGTAGATCTAGGAAAGCCAAAACCACATTGATATAAAATATTTATTTAACTATTGAACATGTTTTACGGTAGCTGTTATTAAAAATAAAAACTCCTGTATTATTAAAATGCAATGCAATTATATTTCATACTTTAATCTAGGTAATTCTTCTGTTAGTGCTCAGCTACCAGCCCAAGCATTGGGTAATTAATTTTTTTGATTTTAGCCCAGGCAGATGTTTCATTTAAACTCATTTTAATATTCTTTCTTCCAAGTTGGTATGCAAAGATTTATGAATTTAATATTCTTTTTCCTAGATTGAACATCTCAAAGAAAAAAGAACTAGTTAGAAGCAACCTTAGTATTTATTGGAAAGCAACCATTATAAGATTGATCCATTCTTACAGGAAATTCAGTATGAACTGTTAATAAACAAGATAAAGATTTTTACACCAATGATTCTGTCATGACATATTTACAGAGTATGTAAATGATGCAGAGTATATGATGCAGATTTAATTTAAAGAAATTGAAGATAAAACAATATATATATATATATATATGTATGTGTGTGTATACACACACACACACACATATATATACATATACATACACACACACACACACACACACACACACACACACACATGAATGATTCTACCAGGGCAAGCCATTTGCCTCCAACTGTTAATCCTTCACGATAGACCACATCAAGAAATAGACTCCACTGGTTTAACTGGAACTATACTTTATTGATTTAAGTCATAGTAACAGAATCTTGAAAGCTGGGTTCTGTTTTGTCTTCCCTCCTTCTTATATCCTACTGAATTAGGACAAAATCAGTCTGGGCTTCTTTATCACACATTCTATTTCCCAAACTTAAACCATGCTTTTGTTTTTGCAATTATTTCTGCATACTGTAGTTTCAGAGATCCATTTCTGAGGATCTCTACATTGATCCTGGGATTGTAACATTAACTGGAGTTATATCCTCTTTTTTTGTTTCAATTGAAAGAAAAAAATGGTATATGGCATTGATTTCTAGATCCATTCACTAAAATTAAATTAAATTATAAGATTTAAGGCTGTAATTTCATTTGGAAGTCATTGAAATATCTGTTAATCGATCACCTGGAATGTGATCTTTACTGACTCCCTGGTGATTGGATATTTCTAAATAATTGAGCAAGGGGGGAAAAAGTAAAAAATGAGCATAAGGGATTAGGATCTACATGACAGACATGTCATTCTGATGACTGCCAGATAGTTTGGTCTATGAGTCTCATAACTGACAAATCAGGCTGGTTCAGACTGGTGAGAAATGTCCGAAAAACCAAGACAGAACCGCTTTGCTTATTCTACCTTATGTGATTAAATTCCAGTTGTCAAAACCACGAGATAATTCAGACTTCTGTTACATTTGCCTTCCCACAAAAGATTATAACTAAAGGTATCATAATTTGATTGTTTTTTTCACCAATTGCTCCAAATTACCTTTAAATCCTGTTCCAAGCTACGAAGAAGTTCTCCATCAATTTCTCCAGTTTGTGCATAACGGAGCTTCTTCCGCTCTGCTTTTCGAAGACGATACTGAAGGATTCTACAGTTTTTGTTAGCTCTTTCCAATTCATGGCGCACTTCCTGAAGCTGGCAAGCATCCTCTTCAAAAAAGCTGTCCCTCATCTCATCCATTTCCGTTCTAAGTTCATCTATTTCGTTCTGACACACATTCAGATGGAATAGATAGAAAAGCATAAAATGACATCAGATCACATTGATAAAGAACACAAGATATGGTAATTTACCCATAGTTGTTAAATAACTGTTATGAGAGAAGCATATGGCTTCCTACTATCTTCCTTATGCTTACAAGTATTATAAATGGCAGAAGAAAAAAAATTGTGATCCCAAATTAAGAATTGATCCATTTATATTTCAAATATTCCTTGAATTGGCCAAAATAAGACATTAAAAGCATGCGCACATGTAGCACAATGAAACTGCTTCATAAGCCAGAAGAATTCCCAAATATATTAGCCGTGTATATTTTACAATGCACGCATATGGCAATGAGAAGCATGAGGAATGGAGTAGAACATCTGGCAAATCATATTCAACTATGTGTATTTTTATCTCTGAAAGGTGCAATAACCCTAGAATATTTATTTAGAAAATCATAATTTCTAAAATGTCCATAATTCAGGGAATCTCAAACTGGGTTGAGGCTGCTAGAGAATCAAGAGTAATTTAGAGGCTAGTCATAATTTCTCTAACATGCAAGCAAAGCAGAAGTATTGTCAAATCAAAGTATGGTCTTTGATCCTCAGTTTGCATTAGCAAGTCCATAGATGGCAGTTACTATACCACAAAGTCTGAAAATCTTTGAGGAACATAGATAAAAATGTAATTATTAAAAGTGAATGTCTTACTTACTTCTTGTCCAACCCTAACTCCAATGGAACCATTATCTTTATTTATTGATTCATTTATATTTATATCCTGCCTTTATTTTGTGCAACTTAATTTATGGGAAGTCACAGATTATTATTTTATGGAGTTGTAAGTACCACTAGGTTGTATTATGTCTTTTACTTCATCAGTTTGCTGAATTGAACCTCATTTTAACTTATATAGCTATAGTCAATTTGGTGTACAATAGGACAAGCAAATCCTCTAGTCTAGAATATAAGGTGATATATATATATATATATATAAATTCCTGCCTGAGGATGGAAATATTGTATTATATTCACATCAAAGTTCATAGCCAAAGTTCATAGCCCCACCCTTCTCTTAAACCAGAAAGCAGACCAGTAGGTATCTTGACAACAACTTGATCTCCTCAAAGGAGAATTCACCATTAGCATTCCTTCTCCTTTCTTTTGTGGAACAGACTAAAACACCACCAGCATGTGCACATATATACTGGAACTCAGGCAGACCCCCATTATTCCTCCCCTTCTGTATCTTTTGCTCACCTTGAGGTTTTCATTCTCCTCCTCCAGTTTTTCCATCTCTTCCTGCAGCTCCTGCTGGGATTCCTGGGTCGTGTTGCCTTCCATAGTTCCACTGAGGCCACTGCTACCTTCATTTGCAGGCAGCACCATGGAGGAGGAGGAAGTCGAGGAGGGCAAACTGCCCACATTGCCATTAGCTTTGTTGTTACCTTTGTTCTGCATCTGGGTTGCTGATAACCCTTTCCTGAGATGAAACTGAATGAGCTCACTTTGCAGGCATCCTTCTTTCCAGTAGTTGCCATTGTTCACTGATAGAGCCTGGCCTTTCCCTGAACCACAAGGCGACGAAGAAGCTGAAGTTGCCTCTCCTGCACTCTTCTGCGAAGCCTTGTTTGTTTTACCCCTGTTCCAGCTCTTGGATGGCAGCTGAGAAAGCACAAAACTACCCACCCTTTCCCCCTTCCCTCCTGATACAAGCTGTTGCTCTCCAGCTCTAGGACCTGTAAGTTCGGTGTCTTTGGGAGGTGCCTCTTGTGCTTCAGCTGCAGGTCCAGGATTTGGTCTGGGACACCCTCCCGCGGAGACCAGGAATGAGGCAGGCTGCTCTTCAGCACCATCCCCGGCATGGACAGCTCCCAACAGAACTGAGCTCCTTGTTGATGTAGCCTGTAAGGGCAGCTTGTCTCCTTCTGTTCCTCCACCCTTGACCCGGCTAGTTTTCTGCCCTATTGGTGACTGCTGCAATAACTGCTGCCGGGTAGAGCTTGCTTTCGAGACAGGAACTGCAGCTGCTGCTGTGAAGCGGGATGAATTGGCAGCTGGCAAGGGCTGGCGGACAAGAGACTCCTTGGGTCTGCCTGGAGAGAATGCACGCTGCTGCTTAGTTCGGCTGCTGCTGCCCTCAGGAAGCAAACGAGGAGAGACGGTTGCAGCACCGCCTCCGCTAGGCGGCTGGCTCATGGCTAAATCAACCTAAATCAGAGGTTGCTGAAATATTCAGCCCTCTCTGGCTCATTGTCTTCCTACCCTCCTTCGGCTGCTGGTAAGCGAAGCACACACAGAAGCCTTGTCAACAGCCTTGCCACTCAACACAAAGCAAGCCTATTCACCACACGAAGAACAATGTGCCTATAATAAAGGGGGTGGAGTTTGAAATTGCTCCATGAGGTTAGCTCACAATCTTAGATGTAAAAGAGGCAGGCCCTGACTGGAAGCTTGCTTTTAAATCCCTGAAGCAACAAGCAGTTCTCATTTTTCATGTGAACAGACTGAATCTTCCAGCTGCAGCTACTTTTCTTAAAGTGCTTCTTCCACAAACCACATGTTCCAAAGTACTTCCACACATCAGTGAGGATGGATCCATTCATTAGTTTCAAAACAGATTGGTCCAGCATAGTTAAAAACAGTCTCTTCCAGCTGGGAGGAAAAAACTGTGAGGAGACTTAAAATAATCCATAGTTAACATGCTGTAAAATAAATCAATAAGAGATCTGTTAGAAAAATCTAATTCCACATATGCACCGTATCTCTAACAGTGGCTTTTAATGGGAAGAAAGAACAGATTTCTCCAACCACCCCACTTTCTTCCCATATTCTAACAAACTCTGAATATGTTGAGGGGAATTCAGGGACAATGTAAACTCAAATAATCGTAATAAAAATAAACACTTAAATTTATTCAAATAAGAACATTAGTGAAGGGAGGGAGAGGTTGAAAAAAATTGCTTTCAGTGGGTACATCCTCAGCTATCAATTGTAAAGTCAAAAACAACATTAAGACACTTTAGTCAGAAGCAAGCCCCAATGAATTCAATAGCCTTAAGTTACAAAGCAAAGTCAATACAGCATTACAGCCTTCATCTAACTCAAATTCTTATTTTGCTATTAGCTTTTGTGAAACTGTCACTTTACAATACAGCCACACCAGCCAAGTATTTTTTTTCCAAGTACTAGAAACAAGAGGGTGAAATATGAAACAATCTTCATTGTTGAATGAAGGATGGTTTGATTTGTAAGGCTTAGTTAAATTTGCATATATATCAGTTTGTGAACCTAACTTCTGTTTTACTATACATATCAACACTGAGGCAAAGAAAATGTAAGAAAAAGTTTCACACATTGTATGAACCCTTTGTTTAAACACAGATGAAACACCCCGTTCCTAGTCTGGTATTCTCCAAATACTTTTAGTGTCCTGTTTTCATTGTTTTACCTAGCTGATTATATCTGGCCTGAGATTCTGGGAACTGTATTTCAATACAAGGAAGGCATCAAGTTAGAGAAGATTGATCTAATTAGTAAGCCCTGATTAAGTAGGATTTTTTTTTCTTGCTGTATTTGCATAGATGTAATAGTTTTCATAGCAGAAGCAGAATCCCAAAGGGGATTTGTTCGATTAAGTATAAAAATGTAGCCTACAGTTCTTAAAACTTTCTCAAGGTGACCCCTCTTAAGCCATTATTGTTATTTACTTAATTTAATAGATTTATAGGGCTGTTCAGTGTAATTCTCTGTAGCACACAGCAAGACTCAAACAAAAACATCTCTAAATATCACATAAAAGTGAAAAAATAGCACACCTATCTGACACTGTAATATGTTTGGCGCAATAATAATCTTTATCATGTCACTGAAGCATTAACTTTACTATATCAATCTCAGCATTACTTATTAATTGTATAAGTGCATGCACATTGCTTATCTATTTAATCCTGTCATGAATAGCAGGATCCTCAGATCCGAACAATTTACAATGCGTTATGAATTAAAATGTGTCAGAATAAGACAATGTTTATTTAAGTGCCACTGCTGCAAAGATTATAATAGCTGGCTCACAAAATTATAATAGAAATGATGGCAAAGTATTTTAAAAGTGCACTAACAAGTATCTTAGAGTGCAGGTAAGTACAATCAATTAGTTATCAAAGGATGACAGAGATTAAAAATGTGGATTTTCAATACTCCAGAATTCCAATTTTAACACACAAATCATGAAATGGACAAGATAAACAATAACTCTACTATGCATATAACTTTCTTTTGAGATCAGTGATGGATAAATAAGTCTATTTGGGACAAAAAAAATCTTTGTACTTCTCAATTGCCTTTATTTACAGTATTTGCAAACAAGCTGTAATCTATGAAGATAGCTTTCACTCCACGTTTTACAAGTACTTTAAAATCTGAATTGCCAAAGTTTTATCAGAAAGCCTTTTTCAGTGGAATTAAAACAAAGGAAAACGAACAATGTTCGATTTAAGGCATAGGGGGTCTCTGAAAGCCACCTCTCCGTTAACCCTTACAGCAACCGACCTACCAGCAGTACCAGCCTTTTCCCTCCGGAATTTCCGCGGCAGCTCGGCGGACCGCCAGGTTCAGCCAACGCCGGCCTTCTCAAGGGCGTCCACCGAGGGATCCCTTCACGGTTTCGCGACCACAAGCCCAGGCTGCTCATCCATCCGGACAAACGCGGCTCGCACCCTACGGCAGCCTAACAATGAGAAACCCTGCGACGCTCTCAGTTCAACCCCGAGCGACTCATATTCCCTTCTCTTGGTAATTAGAAATACCGGAGCCAACCCAGACCCAACACCAAGCATCTTCCCCTGCCTCCCCTCCCCGCAGCTCCGCACTGGTCTCCCGGGAGCTCGTCACGTGGGGAATCAAAGAAGCGGCGGAACGTCGCGACGCGGCCCATTTCCCCATTGAAAACAGTTACCAGGAATGGGGGGGGGAGGAGGAGGAGGAGGAGGAGAAGAGGAGAAACAAAAGACGAGAAGGTCATGAAGCGCCCGCTAGGACTAGCCATCCCTCTATCGCCCCAGACGCCAGCATCTCTTTTGTTATTGTATTGACTTCCCATCTGTAATCGCTTTGCAAAGTCCACCCTCCCCCCCCCCTTTTTTTTGCAATCAATGAATCAATCAAAGCCCTTTGCTTTCTTTTCATCTAGAACTGCGCGCTGGGGGGAGGGGAGGCATCACTCTCTCGCTCGCTCTAAAAAGACTCCCAAACTTGTTCGGCTTTTCGCTTTACTGAAGCAGCGAGGCGATGGCCTTCTCCCTCCAAGCTGAGCTCTACTTACCCTGCCCGACTTCGTGGCAGCCATGCCAGGGATGCGCGAGGCACCGAGAGGAGCCAGGGCGTCTCGGGAAACTGCAGCGGTTTTATTCCGGCGTTGACCTCATTGGGCCTGGGGAGAGCAAGGGGCGGTGGGAAGAAGCGAGGGAGGGAGGGGAGAGTAGCGAAGCCAGATGAAAAGCGCAATGCTGGGCCACGCCTAGGCAGGCCTCGGTGCTCTGGCCGGAATTGAATTACGGCCCTCCGTGGCAGGAAGGAAGCGAAGGTGCCGGCTGTTGTGCCATCGAAATTCAATTCAGGAAACGATCAATCCTGATCAAATATTTATTTTCCTCTGAACAGCGCCGACCCTCCAGTACTGCGTAAGGTGCTTCCGGATGCAACGCGATCGCTATGGGGCTCTCTTTTGTTCTGGGGCTTCGGTTAAATCAGTAGTTCTTAACCTTTTTGAACGAATCGCCCCCCTTGAGCCAATGAGGAAGTTGTCATCGCCCCCCTCCCCCAACATAACCTCTCAATCACAACATAGGGAATAATTCTTCAATTTATCCAAACACTTTTTTTGTTTTCTTTAAAATTGTCATCAGGACATGTCGATGCAAATAATTTATTTCCAGTCTTTTTCCCATATCTCAACTGTGTGAAAAATTTTGCCGCCACCTGTCACTTTATTCCCAAACTTCGTGATACATGTATTTCATTATTATCTTATTTATTCAAGACACTTAAATGTAATGACCACTGAAAACAAAATTCAATTGCAAGAAAGTGAAATGCCCGAAAAGAAAAACAGTAACATTTAATGATTGAATTACAAGTGAAATTTAAGACGCAAAAAGAAATATAAAAAGGGCATAAGAACAAACCGCAATGCAGGAACTAAGAATTTCAAGACGAAAACTCCGAGGAAAGTATATATAATCACACACACTGTAAAAAGGATTAAAAAGACACAAAGAAAATATAATATTGAATTGGAGTGCATGCTAAAAAAGTACAATACAAAGAGACACACAAAATGTTTTACAGAACCACTCAGCATGTGATGTTTCGAAAGAAGCACTCCCTCCTCCATCACTGCTCATTCTAGCCAATGGTGTGCCACTGTATGGGTAGAGGCTGTTGAAAATACAATTCAATCCACTAATAGCGAGTGATCTGATGTTTTTGTACGACAGATATACAGCGATTCACTGTACGAAAAAGTCTCAAAAGTGTCCCCAAAGCTGCTTGCTCCATTGCCCCCATATCACCCCCTTTTCGTTCCATCGCCCCACTGAAAAATGAAATTGCCCCCTGGGGGGGCGATATTGCCCAGGTTAAGAACCACTGGATTAAACTACCCATCCAACAGACAAATCAGCAGAGACAGATCAAGTTGCAGAAAGGACCTAATAAAAGACAGACTGAAACAGAATAACAGAACACCGCTGGTTATCAAACCACTTAGACATATTATTCATTAGTTGTGGCTAACACTGGATAATGATACTACATTTTCTCAAGCACTGGGTGGGAGACTTTTCCTTACATCTAGGCAACAAATCAATCTGAAGCAGAATCTCACAAGCAGTAACAACAGAAGAAGGATGCAAATGTTGGCAGATTCTACAATAAATCTAATTGTCTACTTTGTCCCCTCATCCACATCAATGCATCATCACAGCCCCCCCTCACATGTACACACTTAGAGATATCTGCACATGCTTTCCTCTCAATGTGACATATCCCATCGTCTTCCATCAACCTCCCCTCCTAGATTCTATATAAAACAAATTTTATGCATAAGAATCAATGAACATAATGTTGACATCGTAACTGAAAACATGGAAGTCGCCATTTTGGAGCATGTCAACCTTCAAGGACCTTCCATGGCAGAGTTCAAACTGACCGTTTTAAAAAAGAAAAACTTTAATTGCCCCATTGACTGGCAAATTGTTGACTTTACATACATCACAATATTTCAGGCAATCTCAGAGTTTTAAACGCATTACAAGTATTGAGTTTTAAACAAACACATTACAAGTATTAATCAGTAAGGTGCTTGTTGGGGGTGTGATGGTTCAGAGGTTAAAGATGGTGAGCTTTTCAGCTGGAAAGCTGACAGCCAGGGTTTGAGACCTGAGCACTGCATGATCAGGTGAGGTCCTGTTAATTGCCCTAGTTACTGCTAACCTAGCAGTTCAAAAGCATGCAAATGCAAGTAGATAAATAGGTATCACTTCGATGGGGATGTGATAGTGTTCCATGACCTTGGCATATAGTCATGCTGGCCACATGACACAGAAGCATCTTCAGACAACGCTGGCTTCCTCAGGTAAGAAACGGAGATGAGCACCACCTCCTAAAGTCAGACAAAACTGGACATGGAAAGCCTTTAGCTTTCTTTATTTTAAGATACTTGTAATCTAAAGAATCAGTTTGGTGTAGTAGTGAAGGCACCAAGTTAAAAACCAGGGGACTTTCTGCCTGAGGAACAAAGCCAGCTGGGTGACCTTGGGTCAGTCCCTCTGTCAAATCTAGGAAGATGACTTTGGGAAACCACCTCTGAAATCTTGCTAAGACTATTGCAAGGATTTGTTCAGGCAGTCACCAGGAGTCAAAAACAGACTTGAAGCCCCCCTTCCAAATATAAAAACCCCAAACAAAACCCTGCCTCACATGAAAACTGATTATGTATAACTATTTTCACCTCCCTTCCCCCCCCCACCTTCCCCCAATTTAAATTCATCAGACTAGCCATTCTATGCATCTGATCAAGCAAGCTGCATGTCATGAAAGCTTTTAATCAAATTTGTTAGCTAGAAAAGGTACTACCAGACTTTTGATTTTTTGCTACCATGAATTCCCATAAGATTGGTTTGACATGATCTGTTTTTAATAATCCTGTGCTGGCTACTAGTTATAACTTTGTTTCCAGATGTTCTCAGATCTGTTTTTTTATTATTTTTTTCCAGTGTCTTCCCAGGTATTGATATTAGGTTGATTGGTCTGTAGTTTCCTGGGTCTGTTTTTTTCTCCTTTTTTGAAGATGGGAACTACATCAGCTATTTTCCAATCCTCTGGTACAGAGGTGTCAAATTGGTGGCCTACAGGCTGGATGAGTCACACGCAGGCCATGCCCATCCCGGCTCCACAAAGGCAAAAAAAATTGTGATATGTCATATCACGTGACGTGATTGAGTTTGACACCCGTGGTAGTTCCCCAGTGCTCCAGGATTTTTTAAAGATAGGATACAATGGTTCTGAAATAACATCTGCCAGCTCCTTCAAAACTCTGGGATGTAATTTATCAGGTCCTGGTGATTTATATTCATCAAGATCACACAGGTGTTCTCTTACCATTTTCTTGCTTATTTTAATTTTTATTTCTAGTCTGTCTTTTATAGTTATGTTTTTGGTAAATTGAGCTATAATTTCTTTTTGCATGAAGACTGATGCAAAGAATGAGTTAAGCAGCTCTGCTTTCTCTCTATTACCTGTTACTTCCTTGCCATCTTCTCTCTTTAGTGGGCCAACTGTTTCCTTGACTTTTTTCTTGTTATTTATATATGTTGAAACTTTTTTTATTATCTGTGACTTTTTTTTGCAAGTCTTTGTTCATTCTGAGCTTTTGCTTTCCTGACTTCATCTTTGCAGATTCAGACTATCTGCTGATATTCTGTCTTGTCCCTCTTTCCATTTTTTGTACATATGCTTTTTGTCTTTGTTTATCTGTGTGCAACCATGCTGGTTTTTTCTTGGATTTTTTCTTTTTCTTTTTCAGTGGTATTGTGTTGGACTGTTTCACAAAATTCATGGAACTGAATCTTCTATAGTCTCTAAACAACATGTGATTTCATGCAACAGGAAGCAGATACATCTCTTAAATAACTCCTTACATTAGGTATCAGCAGCTTTAAAATTAATAAGAAATGGGTGCAAGTTTTATACCAAAAAGAAAGTTATATGTGGCCGCACATTAGGCCTAAGCCAGAAATGCCTGTTTTAATTCAATTAATCAATAAATAAACCAGAATAGAGCTGGAAGGGCCCTTGGAGGTCTTCTAGTCCACCCCTGCTCAAGCAGGAGATCCTATAGAAGTGGCTTTCCAGTCGCTTCCTAAAAATCTCCAGTGATGAAACACCCACAACATCTGAAGGCAAAGTATTCCATTCAACAAAAAATCACAAAACAACCCAGGTATAAAGAACTGGAAATCACTGCCTACAACGCAAGAGGATTAGTCTTTATATCCGGAAACTTAGCAGGAGTCGTAGGCATCGCCTCCGGCATGAATAGCTTATATACCTTTGAACAAAATATGTATGAAGCATGATTTAATCTCCTGCATGCATTAATTCGGTTGGTTGAGCATCTCTACCAAGTAAGTCAGAATACGTGAAGGATGAAAACTTGCATGTTTAATTCTGTAAGGCAGCCATTTCCAACCTAATGCTTTCCAGATGGATTATCCATGCTGGATGGAGTACAGTTCTGAGAATTGTAGGCCTACCATTTTTGGAGGTTGAGGCTCACTGTCTTCAGGCTTTGCATTCCCATCATGGGTACCTGGTACCATGAAATTAAAGAATTGGTACAACCTGATGGACTTCCAATGTTTTGTCTTTGCATTTAGGTCATTTAAGAAGCCATGTAGTGTTGATTATGGTGATGATAGATGGGAAGGAAGTGTCTATTAAAGGTTATGTTCCTTTTAAGTAAGGTGTGAGTTATAAGCCAAGAAAGGTTGGGCGGAAAATTCAAAATGGGAGTAACCCCTTTATTATCGTTTTCTGCTTTCTGACCATTTGTGTTATTTGCCTTTCCCCCTTCTTTTCTCATTCTTGGTGCCTAGAGGAATGAACCCCTTAAAGAGGACTTTTGAAAATAAACCAATGAGTTGTCCCAAAGATGCCTTTTTCATGAGGCAACTGGACTTCCTTGTTTTTCTTTGAAGACGTTTCACTTCTCATCCAAGAAGCTTCTTCAGCTCTGACTGGATGGTGGGGAATGGAAGGATTTATATTCCTTGTAGGCAGCTGGTCATTTGCATTCTTTTAGAGAGTCATTGAGACCACTTGGAGATTTATCTGTGTCCTCAGGGTCACCTGAGTGGTGCAAATGAAAAAGCACCTTTGGGACAACCATGACCTGCATGGCTGAGAATCTCCATAGACATTAAACTAAGAAGTCAAAAGCTGCCCTTTTCTACCGTAATCTCCTCCCTTTTGCAGAAAAATCTGCAAAATCAAGAAAGAAATCTGCTGCAAGAAAAATAAAAGCAACAATCTCAAGCTTTTGAATTCCAGTCAGGTTCCACAAACAATAGCTATGTAATAAAAAAATGCTTCAGGATTGGCATGTCTAACTGCTTTTGTGAACAACATCATTCTCAGTGGTGCTCACAGTAATCCTTATGGGATATTGAGAAGCAGCATGAACTAAGGTTGCACAGTTTTGAACTGCATTGCTTCAAAGAGCAAAAGGTGCAGATGAGGACTTTTCCCCAAGTGGGGGAAAAGAATAATTACAAATACAAAAAGAAAAAGCATATGATAGGGAAGGAATTACATCAGTATACTTTATATCCATCACTCTTCTGAAAGAGAAAAGGTCATTTTAAAAAACAGATGTTCCTATCTTACTTGCTGCTTAGAATAACTGAAAAGCAGTTTTAATAATATGATTTGCCATTTGTAATATTTGTTGTTTGTTTATTTAATTTAGGCAGTCCCTGACTCCAAATGGACTCTGGGCAGCTGACATTACAAGGCACTATAAAATTAACTAACTACAGGAAAAAGATGGTGAAACTGATCAACATATAAATACAGTGCTACCCCCGAAAGGGCCGCTGGAGTCTGGGTTCTCCTGGAACATATGATGAGGTGGTGGTCAATCTCTCTCAGCAGACAGATGATGTGCAGGGAAAGTATTCAGGATCAGCTCTTCTCTCTCTCTCTCTCTCTCTCTCTCTCTCTCTCTCTCTCTCTCTCTCTCTCTCTCTCTCTCTCTCTCTCTCTCTCTCTCTCTCTCTCTCTCTCTCTCCCTCCCTCCCTCCCTCCCTCCCTCCCTCCCTCCCTCTCTCTCTCTCTCTCTCTCTCTCTCTCCTCTCCCTCCCTCCCTCCCTCCCTCCCTCTCCCCACAGAAGCCTCTCCTCTTCTATCCCCTATTCTCCCTCAGGCTTACTCCACAGAAGCTTCTCCCATTCCTCCCTATCGTCTCCTCTCCCAGGCTTATCCCCCCTCACCTAAGCCTCAGAAGAGCCTCAACTCCTCTCTGCCCCCTTGCTGACCCTTCCCCAAAGCATCTCCCAGCACTGCCTGTTCAGCTCACCCTACCCCATCTACATAAAAAAAATATATACATCCAGCATGAGAGAAGAACCAGATCTTAAGAACGCTTGGAATTGCATCAAATTTATCTTAACAAAAGTTACTAAAGTTACTGAAAAGTCATTAAAAAAGTTCCATTATAAGATACAGACAGCTAGCAGCGTTAGTCCATTATGGCAAAAATAAATCTGAAAACAAAAGCATCTTAATCCAGTCAGCCATTCCAACAAGCATCCCACTTGAGAAGTGACTATATAAACAACCTGTAGTAGAATACAAATTCATTTGTGTGTTAGATAGAGAATAACTGGGAGAGAACTAATGTAAGAAAGTTGTTCCAATTATTCATATTTCCACAAATTCTCAGCTGTTAAGAGATATAGATTAACTAAGCAGTTTATGTGGAGAAGATGATGGATTATCTGATTGCAATTTTATTCACAATTTCAATAAATGATTATACTGAGCCGTTATAAAAGCCTTAAGACTGAAGCCTTCCTAGGTATTCTGCCTTAAAACAGCAGAGAAAGGAGAAACAATAAAGTTGCCATAAATTTTTAATTTCTTTAAGATCTCATAATGGACAAAATACAGTAGTAAAGAATGCCAGGAAAAGAAGCTATGAATCAGAATTCATCAATCGCTTACTGGAGCTCTCTACACTAGGATTATTTTTTTTTTCTAGGTGGGTTTTATGGACTGTGCAATGACAGGCAAAGTTAAGAGTGAGGTAGCAAAGGGAAAAGCTGAGTTAAAAATAGGAGGTGTGGGCAAGATATTATATACGATGTAATAACATTGCAAGATCTGTAAGCTCAGAATTACCCCTCCTTCCTCCCCGGAATTGTGCTGCATTGCAGGCCATTACTGTTGCAGGAGGACAAAAGAATGGGATGAAGTAAGTTCCGTGCCAGCAGCCGTGATCAAAACTGTAACAGTGATTCTAAAAGAATGAACAAAGATTGCTGCTGGCACATGGTCAATGATGTCCAGGCAGATTATCAGAGCATGATAAATGCGGTCTTCCCATTCCTTTTCAGATATATAGGGGGATGGAGTATATTCTCCATGAAACTGTGATACGACGGTGTAGTAAGAGAATCAAATAAGCCAAATAATGGTTATATTTCTACTATAAATACAGGCAGTCCTCACTTAGGGACCGCTCGTTCAGCAACTGATCAGAGTTATGACAGTGTTGAGCACAGGGTACTTACAACCAGTCTTCAAAGTTCTGGCCGTTGCAATGGACACAAAATTGCAATTTCGGCACTTGATCACCAGCTCTCATGACAGTTGCAGTGTCTTGCACTCACATGATTGCCATTTGTGACCTTCTTTGCCAGCTTTGAGCAAGCAAAGTCAAACGGGAAGCTGTCAGGAGAGATTTCAAGTCACTGGTGAGTCCTCCATCCCTGCGTTTCTGCACACTGTGCGGTGCCTTCCTTGCCTGGGACTCCCCCCACTCACAGGCACATAGTGCCCTCCTTTCCTGGGCCTTGCTGTGCTCACATGCTCACACCTGGGCCTTCCTTCCCTGGGGCTCCCTGCACTCACATATACGAACCCCCACGCCCTCCTTCCCTGCACCTCCCTGCAGTTGCATGCACCTGTTGTTGTTGTTAGTTGTGAAGTCGTGTCCGACCCATTGTGACCCCATGGACAACGTTCCTCCAGGCCTTTCTTTCCTCTACCATCTTCTGGAGTCCATTTAAGCTCACACCTACTGCTTCAGTGACTCTATCCAGCCACCTCATTCTCTGTCATCCCCTTCTTCTATTGCCCTCAATCTTTCCTAGCATTAGGCCCTTCTCCAGTGAGTCCTTCCTTCTCATTAGGTGGCCAAAGTACTTGAGTTTCAACTTCAGGATCTGGCCTTCTAAAGAGCAGTCGGGGTTGATCTCCTTTAGGACTGACCAGTTTGATCCCGCTTCTCCAACTCATACTGTGTTGAATATACTGAGACAGCAATTGGAATTGTTAGATTGGTGCTGCTAAGCAATATGGTCACATGATGTCACATTTTATGACTGCATCATTAAGCGATGGCAATCCCAGTCCCAATTGCCATTGTAATTCATGGACTACATACCTGTATATAGCCATAGATGATCCCAGGAATTCTTTGAATATTACATGGTCTAGCTTTGTAGATGAAGTAGATGAAGAGAGCACTCACAAATATAATGTAATATAAATATTGTCATCCCTTATGATTAATCTAAAAGCTCCTAATTTTGGATTGGTTCCTTAAACAAATGTTTGCTTTGTTTCTGTGATCTCCCAGATGTGTGTTCTTTTACTTTTAGGAGCATTTAGGTCTGTTCTCTGGGTCTTCATGGCTGCTACGGTAGGAGTTGACATAGTTTTTGCTTGAATTTATCATAAGCAAGTCCATAGACCAAGACATCATCCACAAATGCTGAAATTCTACCTGGATGTTGTAGAAGTGCAGACATTTCCCATTAGAAATTTTGAAGACCATCAAGAATCCCCAAAAAGAACAAAGCAATTTAACCATAAAGTGCAGCAGAGCTGTACCATAAGGGACTTCTGGCAACTATCGAATTCTTACTGAATTGCTTCAAATAAGAGGCGATGGCTACATTATGAAATTATGTACTTTCCTTGTTGCAATATAATAATAAAATAATATTTTTGTTCCAAAAAAAAAAGAATCCCCAAAAACTTTTAATGAAGTTTTAAATGAAGTTAATGTACCACAACTTGCTGGGTTTAACTGGATCTGCTGAAAATTATGGACAGACAACTGGTACAAAGGTGATTAGGGGGCAGGAGGCTAAAATATATAAAGAATGGTTGCAGGAATTGGGTATGCTTAGTCTAGTGAAAATTGTAAATTCACTAAGCTTGCCTGTTACTTTTACCTTTATGTTAGAAATTTTTCAATTTCTATCTTTTTTGCTTTTTTAATGAGGTTTTTTATATTCTCTTTATTTATACTTATTTGCATGTCATATTATTTGCATGTCACACACAGTTAACATTTCAGCCTTCAATTTTGATTCCACTTGCCATCTTTTCTAGTTTGTACATTTTATAAATGTTGCATAAGCTAAATAAATAAATAAATACGGATACAATAAACATGCTTGTTCTAAGCCTTCCACTATTTTGAAGCGCTCTGTTTAAAGTTGTTTTGTAGAGTACTTTCTTGTTCCTGGTAGAATTTTACCACAAGTACATTTCAGTTTACACATTAGCCTTATTATGTCCCTCATTCTAATACGAGCAAACTCCTTGCTTTAATTAAGAAAGGAAAAATATACCTCTATAAATTCTCTATTATTCATTTCAAATTAGCTATTTGATCTCAGATCCCTCTGTCTTTTCTGAAACCTGCCTGCTTATTTGGCGTTTTTGCCTCCAAGGTCCCTTCCAGCTCTATTCTATTCTATTACAATTATGGGGTTAATAGCACTAGCTGTAATCATCATGTTAAATTATTAGTTGTAAAATGTTATTAATCCTTGAATAGAGAGCATGATCGATTATCCTGATCACAGAATTCCTCAGAGATATCTAATCACCTCGAAGTGAGATGGGCAGCAAATAAATCTAATAAAAAGTAAATAATAATTAATGCAGCAGAATATAAGAGAAAGAATTGGAGAAGTTAACAAAATACATAGATCTGCAAATAGAAATAGAAAGACTGTAGCAAAAAAAAAGCAAAGTTAGTACCAATAGTAATAGGCAATTGGACTGGGTGCATTCCTAAAACAACTGGAGCAGCAATTGAGCACCACTGGCACTGATAAATTCATCATCAGTCAAATGCAAAAGGTAGTTTTACTCAGAGCAGCTTACATCCTATGACAATATCTTTAACACCATCAAACATCCACATCTGCCTATCCCAAATTTTTAGGAAGGAGTCACAAGGTAGATAAACATACCAAATCCTGTCAGAACATCTGGCTGACTGTGCAACAAACCGGAATAATAATCTGTCAATGCAACCTGCATTTGCATACCAACTTGACAGCCTTCCTCTGCCTCACTCCAGTTTAAAACCTACATAGCCTAGTTACTCTGTGCATCTGATGAAGTGAGCTGAAGTTCAGCAAAATTGTACTTTTTGACAAAATTAACTTTAATCACTGATCATATATGAGACTTTTATGACATTCTATTTAGCTTGAAGAAATCTTTTTGCAGCATCATAGGAGATTGTTAATACTCATGATTCAGCAGAAGTGCAGATAATTGGGACAGATTATTCACAAAACCGATGCTTTAGCAAAGTAACTAGCAACTTCTCCCCCCCCCCCCGCAATGAACTGGATGTTCATTTGCCCCAGGGACACCATTTTTTTTTACAGAAGCTCTTCTATCTGAGGCAGAGAAATGGAACGGAAATGTTGATTCTCTGTCTGATAACAGTGTTAACAGCTCAGTAGAATCACAAGGCTGTTTAGTAAGTAATTATGTCACAATGGACATTTAAATCTAAATCCAACTATTTACTTCTACTGTATAACAATACAGATAGTCCTCAGTTTATAACAGATCCTGTCCGAAGTCATGGCAACTGTAAGTCTATGACTTTTTGCAGTTTCTATTAAGCAAATGTAACAGACATTAAGCAAATCCATGTATTTCTATGAGCGTTTTCGTCCCCAGAAACCAGCAAAACAAAAGTTGTACATCACAGTCACTTGACTGTGAAATGCTGCAGCTGCTCATAAAGGTAAGCTGGTTGCTATGCTCAAAATCTGGTGACTGCAGAGGAACTCTAACTGGTCACTAAGCAACTGATCATTAAACAAGTATTACCCATATCAAATAGCTAATAGCAATTTTTTTAACTACAGCAAATAGAGTAAAAGAGCTAACAGAAAATACATTCCATATCCCAATTTAAATCCTCCATTAGCCTAGCCATTCTGTCTCATGAAGCTGATTACTTTTAATGAAATTTGAGAAACACACTGGACTGTAAGATGGAGTAGAAGAGAATCTGCAAACAATCTGCGCAGTTACCAAAAAACAGAAGGTGCTGGGGTTGTTGTTTTTTTTGTTTTTTGTTTAGAAAATCATCATAAAGCATGGTTGTGTGTTGTTGAGCAATTGAAGTTTACTCAAGGGACCATGGAGGGGACCCAACCATTGACACTTCAAATCTGGGTCATAAATCTCCTTTCTAGGCTTGGTCATAACTTCAAATAGTCACTAAGCAACCAGTTGTAAGTCATAGACCATTTGCATTGCCTCTCCTCACGGTAGCACCTACTCCCATTAAACAAAACTCTCTTCATCGCTACACAAAGATTACTCTAATTTGCAGCACTAATGAATGAAATCAACCATATTGCATCTCAAGAGCTGCATTTTTAGAGCATAAAGGATTACAAAGGAGAAAACATGAGAAAAGCCACATTCTTTATGACATCTTTCCTGACTCCTTGCAATTATTGCATAATCATGCGAAATGTGATGATCATATGTTAAATATGGAAAATATGTTAACCACATATATTAAGATCAGCCTGCACTCAATGCTTACCTGAGACAAAAATGAAATTAGTGTACTATAAGGAATCTCTGTCATTATTTGCATAACACGGATGGATTTAACTTTGGGTAAATAGTGATTTCGACAATTATTCTATCTTTCATTTTGCAACACCAAACAGATCACAAGCATTCACAGCCTAGGAGAAAAAACAGCATAAATATTCAATCTCTGCATTTAGTTTAATTAATAAGAAAATTAATTAAAGCAAATTTGTTTTTATGGTTACTCAACAGTGTGGAAACTCCAATGCAGTCCTTCCTCCTCCTATAATGTTTTGTTCTTTTAAGTAAAAAATCCCCAACAACATTTGAAAACTAGTAACTTTTTAAAATTAAACTCCATTATAGCTGCTTTGTCCTTTCCTGCTGAAAAGATAGGAAAAGTTGGACCTATAGCACCATCAAGTGGCAAACTTGCTGTTATGTTGCATAGGAAGGATCTGTCTTTGTTGAATCACCTTCAATAAACAAGAATGAAATATTCTGCTGCAGCAAAAATTGAAATAAAACCCAATCATTTGGCTGAGACTGGATTTAAAATCTACTTCTTAAAAAAGGAAACTTCTTCAATCTAATCTCCACGACTGGGATACATTCCTCTTCAAAACAAAAAAATCCTTTCCTGGATTATGGATCCCTTCTTGATGCGTTGACATTGGATTTGATTCCTGGAGGAAAAGTTGGATTTGACTCTTTGTTTTTCTTTAGATTTCACTGACATTTATCTGCTGCGGTGTTCCTTGTGCTTCTGTCTTACCACTTAAATAAGCTACCATTGGAGACTTCACTCTGCTTCAGCCAGGAAAGACTGGTAGAAACTATTTTCCTGAAGGTGAGAGTGAATGATCCAAAGATAATTCTGAGTTGTAGTTCATGGTGGTGTGTCACAACATGTTAAGTTGCACTCTGCCCATACAGAGGGCTGTAATGGAACAACGCATCATAGAACACACTCTTTTACTTGCACAAATACATTGTTTTGAATAGCCTGGAGGTAATTATGGAGTTAATATCACTAGCTCATTATCTGTAACTATTGCCTAAAGTTATTAGTTGTTACACATTATTAATCCTTGGACAGAGAGAATGATTGATTATTCTGATCACAGAATTCTTCAGAGATATCTAATCACCCTGAAACTAGATGGACAGAAAATAATTCTAATAAAATAATAATAATAACTAATACAGCAGAAGAGAAGAGAACGAATTAAAGAAGTTATCAAAATACCAAGACCTGCAAGTAGAAATAGAAGGATTATGGCAATAGAAAGCAAAGATAATACCAACAGTAATAGGATACAGGACTGGTGCAATCCTAAAACAACTGGAGCACCAATTGAGCACCACTGGCATTGATAAATTCACCATCAGCCAAATGCAAAAGGCAGCTTTACAGGGAACAGCTTGCATCCTGCCATAATACCACAGAAAGATCCACATCTCCTTATCTCTAGAAGGATTCAGTAAGTGGATAAAAATGCCAAATCCAGTCTGAACATCTGGCTGACTATGCAATAAACCATAATAATTATTTGTTGATCCAACTGCATTTGTGTAACAAATTCTATGGGTTCCCCCCCCCCAGAAACTGGCCCCAAAGGCAAGAAACCTGCAAAAAAAAATTGTTGTGCATCACAGTCACCTGACTGGAATGCTGCAACTGTTGGTAAAGGTAAACTGGTTGGCAGTGCTCAAAATTTGGTGACTGAAGGCGGGTATGCAGCTGTCAGAACTCCAGAACCAGATTGTACGTAGCTTGGGTGGGGTAGACTTTAACTGGCCACCAGTTGACTGGTCATTAAGCAAGCGTTACCTGTATCAAACAGCTAATAGCAGGTTGTTTTTTTTAGTTACAGCAAATAGAGCAATGGAGCTAACAAAATTACATTCCATGTCATCCCAATTAAAATCCTCCATTAGTCTAGCCCAGCGGTTCTCAACCTTTTTCAGGCCACGACCCCGACCTGCACTGCGCATGCGCGGTGCAACAGCCCGCATCGTGCATGCGCAACGTGACAGTCCGCATGCGCCGGCCGAGGGGAAAAGGGGAAAAAATGGCTGGCTGCGTTGTTTGGCGACCCCCGTGAAATGGTTGTTCGACCCCAAATGGGGTCGCAACCCACAGGTTGAGAACTGCTGGTCTAGCCATTCTATCTCATGATGCTGACTTTTAATGAAATTTGAGAAACATGCTGTACCATAGGGTGGAGTAAAAGAGAATCATATTGGTTTTCCTAGGGAGTAGGAGTGGCCTGCAGCTTTTAAAAACAGCTCCCACATGCTGTGATGTCTAGAAGCAGTGATGCTGCTATCCAGCATGGCAGATCCTTTCCTGAGAAAACACTTCTGCTTTCTCATTCTCTTCCTTCTTGGCACGGAGGGGAGCAGTCCAGCTCATCTACAAACACAATCCCAAGCATCTGAAGACACTTTTCCTCCACTCTGGCATTTAGTGCCTGAAAACTTTGAAGATTATCCCATCCAAAACCACAAGACTGTCATCAATGTCTGGAACTACTTAGAGAGATTGGGACTATATAAGATCTTGCTCAAATCTTCAGCTAAATATTTCAGTGGACTTGGACCTAATAATGTCAACAATATCTTATGGGGATTGCCATTACAGCATGGCTGGCAATACAGATCAGGTAGGAACAATTTCTTTTACTCTAATATTAGAGTTCATAAGACCAAAGTTAGGTTGATTCCAGACCACGACAAAGATAGTACTTTTCTATTTCGAACAAACTTTTCTTTTAAACTGTGAGTTTGAAGGGAAGATACATATTATTTCAGACCATGAAGGAATACAATTCATTAGCCAAATGATAAACTGGATTGACCAGTGTCTGAGAATTTACCACCTATTACTTGTATGAACATTGAAACAAACAGTGTTTGTTTCTAATCAAATATATTAATATATAGTCTAATATATATAGACTTGATAGACAGTTTAAATGGCAGGACTGCATGAATAAATAAGGCAATAACAATTACAAAGAGAAATGTTTTATTGTTTCTTAAGCTCAGGACAGTAATACTCACTTGATGGTTACTTGGTTTCTTGTCTCACTTAATTAAAAAAAATATTATTTTTTTAGGAGAACTGGTATGTTGCAAAGAAAACAGTAGCTTCTATCATCTCTTCCTTTAGTTTCTCCAATGCTTTTGGGCTCAGTAAATGATACATAGAAATGATTAACCATTGACTTTCAGAACCATTAGTATGGGTTAGGAATGGGAGGTCCTGTTTTGATCATGGAGTATTTCCAAATGATAGCAGTCTTGGATAAGTGATTATATGTATTGTAAGAATCTTATCTGGTATTCTCTATGAATATTTTTAAGGTTTCTTAGTCTCATTGTGGATTAAAAGATTTGGCATTTTCTGATATGCTGAAGGCAAATGTATTATAAACATCACATCTTAGATCAATAAAAAGGTTTTTTTCATGTACATCATTCAAAGATTATTCAAATGTTCATTCAATGTCATTCAAATGTTATTTAAATGCAGCTTACTTAAGAGACTGAAAAGAGCACAGTAAAAGTAGCTCTTCATTTGGAACCCTACAACCAGAATAACTGGGAGCCAGGTTCTCACTTTTAGCAAAAGTTAAAACTGTATTTCTTTCACTAACTATACGGTTTTCACATTCCAGCTCCTTGGTCTTAGCTCCTGTACCTAGTCAATGGGGCTTCGAAAATCCTGGCTTTCAGTTGGTGCTTCCAAATGCCAGATTGGTCTTTAGTAAGGTCTCTCTCATTTGTGATTTAATCATCGATTAAAGAGCCAACCTTGCATGTATTACTGAAAACTGGCTGGGACTGGAAGGGGAGGGTAGCCCTTTCAGAGATATGCCCAGCTATGTGTTGGGTGTGGTATTAGATGAGACACTGGGGCAGGGCTGGAAGTGTGGTAATCATTATTTGGAAATATCTACGGGTTACCAGAAGTGAGATCCTGTTTTGTTCAGTTGTGCTCTACGTATTAAATCCCCCTACTTGGGCTCCTCAGCTCCATTTCTGGATTGGCAGTGGAGTGTCCCAGACTTATGCTATTGAGGGACTTCAGTCTACCTTTTCTAGGACTTGGATCCAAGATGGTTGAGGAATTCCTGGCCAAATGATGGGCATGGGCCCTATCCTTTTCAGAGCAGGAGCAATATACTCTGAAACTGTGGAAGTTCTCAGGGTTTCCCTTCACATAGTCATATTATATTCTGATTTCCAAATTTATAGAACCGCCCAACTCACTCTCAATCACTCCGAGCTGCTTACAAGGATAAAGAAGCATCTAGAAACAATAAGAAAGCAATAACTCCTTCCACCTGGTGACAATCATCAAATGAACAACTTGATCAGTTTCATCTTGCCCTGGGGTCCCCAGACCATTGGCAAAACCTTGACTTCAATGCCTTGAAGAAGAATGTCAAAGTGGGGGCCAATCCTATCTCTACTGGGATGATGTTCCATAGGGAGAGAGCCACCACAGAGAAATAAACCATGATGCCACTATCCACTGCAGGGAGGCTGGACTCATTAGATCAGTCCTCCCCCCATTGGTATTGACTAATGGCACCCAGATGGGTTTCAAAGATAGCTGGGGGCTGTTCCTGCTAATTTGCTGAACAATTCACCTGAAGCCTTGGTCACCATTTGGGACAGGGGAGTTTTAGATTCGATTATTCCAGTGCAACCTCTACCCTCTTATGGATCTCATCACTCGCCATGATTCATGGAGAAGCTGAGAGAGATGAAAAGAGAGAAGGTATGTCTAGAGTATCTGCTGGAACTCAATGAGGACAAACTTGACCAAATATGGGTTAGAGCTGCTCTTAAGGGTTACCAGGTGTCAATAAGGGTGGCAAAGCAGCAGTATTTTTCTACAATTATTGCATCCATGGACTGCCACCCCAGAGCCTTGTTTAGGATGATATGGGTTTTCTTGGTAGAGGGAACCTGGAGAATCTCTTGCATGGATGTGTGGAAGAATTTGTTTAGCATCTGTCAGACAAAGTTGCTTGAGTTTATTCACAGCTGGTTTCCAGCCTTTTTGGAAGTTCAGAGGAGATGCTGGGAAGGAGTTTTGCCTGGATTTCTGTTATCAGTTTGATAACAGAGAGCCAGGCTGTTGGTCCTGAGGAAGTGGACAGGATCCTTAGGATTGTGGACTCAGCCGCCTGATGTTTAGTTCCATGCTTCTCTTGGCTTGTTAAAGTGGCCAGAGGCAGTGTTGTGTGAGTGGGTTCTAGTGGTGGTAAACCCTTCTTTCAATGGTGGTAGTATGGCAAACCTTTCTTTCAATGAGGGGGTTATATAGTTTACTCCTAAAGAAGCCATTGTTGGATCCCACTATGCAGCACAATTTTTATCCAGAATCTAACTTACAATTTCTTGGAAAGGTAGTTGAGAAGGTGATTGTGTGGAAGCTTCAGAGGACCTAGAATAAAACAGATTACCTGTATCCCTTTCAGACAGGATTCAAACCTGGGTATGAGATGGAAGCAGCACTGGAACACCTTTAGATGATCTCTTTATCTAAAGTTACAACATCAGATATTTCCTCTCTTCTTCCCTTAATATCTACTATCTCATATCAGGCTAATACAGTTCTTATTATTATCAACTAAGTAAAAACATCATTATTACATTTATCAATATTTTTTAGCTTATACATATCTTAATTGTGTTTCCATTCAATCCTTATATACAATCAATGTCCTGTTATTGCTTTTTTCCAAGCTTTAATTTTCCATCAATATTCAAATTAACATTTGATATTTATAATTTCCAAGCTTTAAGTAACCAGAGTTTCCCTTATTTCAACTTCTTCTTTTCCCTCTTTTCATAACAAAATCTAATATTCTAAATACACATCTTATCCATTTGAGTATAGTCTTGTTCTGTTTTCTAAAAGTTATCTATTTTCCATGGTATTAAACCATCTAATTAATAATACAGTATCCCCTTCCATAAATCAAAACCATTATATGTATTGTATGGGTTAACCAATAAATCAATAATATTCGTATTTTTTTTCATTTGGGTTTAATTTTTAAAAGTTCAAATACTCCCTCTCTTTTTCTGGTAATATCTTTTATCTCATATTAAGCAAACAGAATTCTTATTTTCAACTGTATTCCAAATATTTTAAATTAGTTGACCAAAATTCCCCTTATCTCAACTTTTCCCTTTTTCCTTTTCATACCAAAGTCTATTAATCTTGTTACACATCTTACCTATTCAATTATAATGATACTTTATTTTCTAAAATTATCTATTTTCCACCATATTCAACCATCTAATTAGTAATATGACATCCACTCTAATAAATCAAAGCCCTAATTTTCTTCAGCCTTATTCTGGCTTTTTTCCTTTGCCACCTAGCCTTCCATGTCAGTGCTTTTAAATCATCAAATAGTTCTCCCTTTATTATTATATATATGTTATGTCTGGCCTCTCCCAACTCATTAAAATCCACGTAAATATGTCTTTAAGAGATTTATTAAACACATTTCAAAAGGATTCATTTCAAAGCAAGCTGCTGACATTTTGCTGGCAGAAACATCCAAGACTAATTATTTACATTTAGATTACAACAAACTCCTTCCAAAACTTTCCAATTACTCACTCTGTCGTTATCACATTGTCCGAGACCTCATTATCCTTCGCTAGGTTGTCAAAACATCAGACTTTCAAAGCATTGCAAAAGTTTCCAAACCTCTCATTGATAAACGTTGCTCGTAACAAGGGCGTAGTCTACTTCCCCCCTCTAATATAGTGTCTGATACGTCACTTCCCCCCATTACTTCCTTTTTCCAGTTAACTGACACCTTCGCTTATCAAACCTTCGGAACCTCGGATCAATCCATTTATCGTCTTGCTCTAAATCTGACTCATCATTTGGAGAGTCTGATTCAGAATGCATACAAAACTCCTCATTATGTGATTCGGCTGCCGGGGGGGGGAATACCCAGAGGGGCCTGCTTGTGCTTCCTCCCCCTCTGATATGTCATCATCCAGTCGTGAGACACCCACAACAATATATTATCTGAAATAAAAAAAGACCATTTAGTTTTCAAAGAACTAGCCTATTTGTATTCATTAGGTCGCCTCCCTATTACTCCAATTTCCCATGATTGTCCTGATAAGTTTATCTTCCATTCAATCTGTTCTTCTTTCTTCTCTTCACATTTCTTCTGATTTATATGGAAAGTCTTTTCCATTTTCAGTGTTGTCACTCCCTTTTCTGAATTTTCTGTTGGCTGGATTTGTTGATCAATTAAGTCCTCTGTCTTGGTGTTTAGTTGTTCCACTTCTCCTGTTATTTTCTGCATTGTTAGTTTTTTGGTTGTAGTCAGGGCTTTTTTTTCCTCATAGAATGCGCAGAATGGAGTTCCGGCACCTTTTTTGGATGGAACCTTGTAGGGTAGGCAAGGCGGGTTGTATGACATGTGAGTTCCGGCACCTTTTTTTTTTTTTTTTACAAAAAAAGCACTGGTTGTAGTCAAGATCTGGGTTTGTATATCTAAGCTGGCATCTTGTTCCTTTATGTTGCATCTTATTTTGTCTCAAGCTGAGAGAATGGTTTTGTGTATTGATTTCAACATGGAAAGGATTTTTTCCTGATCTTCATCCATATTCTCTTAATAGTGTATTAAGTTGAAGACTTTAGAATCAGATGTTAAAAATAGCTCAAGCAGGCCAAATATGTTGCCCCGAAGTTCTCTTTACAGCTGAGTTTTTCACAGGTGGTATCTGTCAATGTCAAAAACATTTTTTCTGGAGTCTGGGCTTCAAGCCAAATCTCTTTTAGGCAATAACAAGTTGTAAAACCATACAAGATGTCACCAATGCCATTTAAAGCTTTTTAAGTCCAAAGTTTTTATGATAGTTTTTCAAGTTTTATTTCTTTTTTTAGATTAAAACAAACATCTCCAGTAAGAATAGGAAAACTTTTCATCCCCAAGTTTCAAAAGCATATAGAATAATTGTGTTTTAAACAGTTTATTATATACCACCAGAGACACATTTTTGTGAGACGGGTGGCTATATAAATTTGATGAATAAATAAAAATAGTCAAGATAAAACAATTAGCTGACCCAGTACTATAATACTTATTTTTCTCTGTACAACACTAATGTTTCATTTTTTTCCCCAGGCAGATTAGCAGATCCTTTTAATTCTACAGGGTGTGGCTGTATGGATGGAGAAAGTTTGTGCATATCTGAATTCAGCTGGTGGGCTTGTAAGTATATTTTTTTGTTTGGGAATGATGTATTTTTATACTGGATGGAGAAAGCTCCAATTGCACCATGGTATGGATTCTTCAATTGTGTTGATGTCTTATAAAAGCGACAAGATTTGCCAAGTGCTAAAATTTCCACTATGGCTGGCTTAGAAATTCTGGAAGTTCGCAAGACTTAAAGTTGCCAAGTCTGAAGACTCCTGCCTTATAAAACTGATCAATAAAATAATCAATAAAAATCCTTCTACCACAAGCTTTCAGAGCCTGAAATGACTGGGTATGGACAGATGGACTGTCAATGAAACATCTACCTACTGCTTTTATGAAAGTATTCAATCAAAGAATAGAGCTGGAAGGGACCTTCAGAGGTCTTCTAGTCCAACCCCTTGCTCAAAAAGGAGACCCTATACCATTTCAGACAGGTGGCTGTCCAGTCTTTTCTTAAAAAAAAAAATCCCAGTGATGAAGCACCTGCAATTTTTGAAAGCAAACTGTTCCACTGGTTGATTGTTCTCCCTGTTAGGAAGTTTCTCCTTAATTCCATGTTGCTTTTCTCCTTGATTTGTTTCTATCCATTGTTTCTTGTCTTGCCTTCTGGTGCTTTGGAAAATAAATTGATCCTCTCTTCTTTGTGACAGTCCTTCAGATGCTGGAATACTGCTATTATGTCGCCTGCAGTCTTTCTTTTCTCTAGACCAGGGCTTTTCAACTGGTGGTACAAGTACCACTAGTGGTACGCAACCACCTGGCTGGTGGTACGCTGCGTTGCCTTCCTACCCCCCACCCCCCCAGGGCATCGCCTTCCTCCCCCCTCCTTCCCAGCTCACTTGCTTGTTGAAATTGAAAACAAGCTGCTTGGCGATGGCCTGCAGGAACCCTACTGAGGGCGTGGGAAGAGCGCAGGCACAGAGCGAGGCCCCACCCTCACCAGGGACTCTTTGTGCAGGATCCATGTTGCCCTTCCCCCCTCTTCTTACTTCAGAAGTAAGTGCGAGCCTGAAGGGAGCAGATCATCCACTCGCAGGTAGGTTTTTGAGACCTCTCGCGTCGTGGCCCTGAGCGCCAACCTCACAACTTCTTTTCCCCCTTCTCTCTCTCTCTCTCTCTCTCTCTCTCTCTCTCTCTCTCTCTCTCTCTCTGTGTGTGTGTGTGTGTGTGTGTTGTGGCCTCACTTTCTTCCATTTTCTTTTCCTCTTCCCCCCCTCCCGCGAGCTTGTGATACCCCTCACGACCCTTATGTTGCATCCCCGGCCTCGAGTCTTTTCTCCCTCTCCTCTTCCTGAGGTGCCTGGCTTTACAGAGGGGAAAGCAAAGCATTCAGATGGCGCATGCCCTCCCAGAGGACTCATCGAAGCCATCAGCACGTGGGTATGGAGGGAAAAACGCGCCCGCCTGACTCCCCCCCTGCGTGTTTCACACCAAGTAAGCCTTCGCCATCTCCGTCAAGGCCAGCTGGCCCGCCCACCAGTTTCCCCCTTTGGGCCAGGAGAAGCGCAAAGAGTTGCCTGTATTGCAGGCTTAAAGGTTTTTTAACTCGCAGCTTTTGGAAGCAATGTAAAGGCAATCGCGTGCATGGGGCAAGTTGCTGGAAGTATTTGGCTGGGGGATAGGGGAGGAGGGAGAGGACAAGGCTCTGGCAAGTCTTGTGCTTTGTGGGTGAGGGTGTGTGTGTATATGCGAATGTGAATCACAGATTCCTTCCCAGCTCACAGAAAACGTTGAGCAAGATTGCCGGGGCTGGGATAAACAGGCAGGCGTTCCCTGCCTGCTTTGCATGGGGGGGGGGGAAGAGCCTGGAGAAGGTGGATGGCTGTAATAATTTCTCAGAAAGTTGCTGGAGTATTTGGCTGGGGGTGGGGAAGGAGAACGAGGCTCTGGCAAGTCTTGTGCTTTGTGGGTGAGGGGTGTGTGTGTGTGTGTCATTTGGGTGTGCTCAGAAACACAAGGAAACAACCAATTTCAGAGAGCACCAAGGACCCCTCATGTCAACCCTGAGCTATAAATATTCCCCTTTATCAGTTGAATCAAAGTGTTATTCTTTTCAATATTTCTCAACTTTACTGCATCCTTCTGGGTTGCATTATCATTATCATCATCTTAACTTTATTGCAGTCATTAACCAGAACAAAAGAATTGGCATTCAAATACTCAGAATATCCAAAAGTAAAGTGAGAAATTCAGGATGGTTAAAAAAGTACTTTCAGACAAACATTTTGGCTAAAAAACAATATCAAATCAGAATTTGTTAAAAGGGCTTATCATACTACAGATATAAAACAAGATGAAATTTAAATAAGCAATCTGGATAATATGAACTTGGGATAGCACTGTAAAATATGAATATATGCACAAATATATACAATGGACGAGAGGGAGGGAAGGAGGGCAATCCCACTCCCCTCCACCAGAGACCCATGGACTCCCCCCACCCACACAGGCACCCTGCAACCTGAATGATGAGCTGGCTAACCCCCCCCGGCCATTGACTTCGCTTGTCAAAAAGTTGCAAAAGGTGATCAAATGACCCTGGGACACTGTGACCGTCATAAGTATGAATCAGTTGCCAAGCATCCGAATGTAAATCACATGACCCTGGGGATTGTGCAACAGTCGTAAGTGTGAAAAATGGTCATAAGTCACTTTTTCAGTGCCGTTGTAACTTCGAACAGTCACTAAGCGAATTGTTGTAAGTCGAGGACTACCTGTACTTTATCATTTTTTTCCTCTTTTTTTTTTTTGGTCAAGTTTTTGATACCTTGCTGGGCGACTGGTGGTACTCGGATATTGCCTTATCCTAAAAGTGGTGCAATGAGTGAAACGGTTGAAAAGCCCTGCTCTAGACTATCCATACCCAATTCCTGCAACCTCTCATTTCTATACTTCAGCGCCTAAAAGCAGGATAAGAAGCAACAGATGGAAACTAATCAAGGAGAGAAGCAACCTAGAACTAAGGAGAAACTTCCTGACAGATAGAACAATTAACCAGTGGGATAACCTGCCTCCAGAAGTGGTGAATGTTCCAACACTGGAAGTTTTTAAGAAGAGACTGGACAACCATTTGTCTGAAATGGTATAGGTTTTCCTGCCTGATCAGGGGGTTGGACTAGATGACCTCCAAGGTCCCTTCCAACTTTTATTATTATTATTATTATTATTATTATTATTATTATTATTATTATTATTATTATTATTATTATTATTATTATTATTACTGCATCAGTTCTCATATTCTTCTGCAGGATTGTGTGGCCTCATAAATATTTACACATAGAATAACATTGTAGAAGTACTTTCACTAGTAACTTTGTTATATGTTAGACTTCCTCTATGGAACATTTTCTCAAATACCAGTATGATGGAAATGAGAAAAGACAAAGGGTTATATATAAAGTGTCAAAATCAGGAAAAAAAGAAACAAATTTTCAGTACAAATAAGATATTGCCAAAAATATCTAACATGACTGATTTTAAAATGTGTCTTATCTAATAGTTCCATGGGAATAGCCCAGAAGGTATTTCTTGTAATTATCTCCAAGCAAAGGAATTGTAATCATGTTTAATAATTAACACTGACTTGTGATATGAAACCTGGTTAGTGATTAGTGTTCAATGACATTAGAGTTGTACACAAATATATTTCAAAACTAAAGATTTCTCAAAAACATTCTATCAATTACAATTAATCAGATACTATGTTATGCAATTATTCCGATATCAGTTACAAACAATTTTTTTAAAATTTGACTCATTGGTTACCCAGAAAATCTGTGTAAAACAGGCCATACCACAATTTTGTGGGGGTGGTCCCCCAGAACTTGTTTAGTATTTAAACAAATTGGGACTTGGTGTAGGACCATACAGATTGTTCTTGTTTAGCTACTGCCTTATTTAGTGACCGTTCATAATTATGATGGTGATAAAAAAGTCACTTTATGACCAGTCCTCAGATTTATGACCTTTGCAGGTCTGTAAAGCAAAGCAAAGCTGAAGTAAGAACATCAGCACAGTCACTTATTTACTTGGCAACCCCTTTCACTTACTGACCAGGTTGCCCCTATTGTAGTAGCTAAATGAAGATTGTTTGTATTTTTTTCCCCATTAAACTTATTTTGATTAGTTTTTTCCCCCCAGCTTGTTAAACCATGTTCACTACTTTTAATTGCCCTAGGTATGAATTACTACCTGGCAGCTATTCCCTTTCTTGGGGCACTGGATAGTGACTTCTTTGAAGAGCTACCAAATGAGGTAGAATTAATGCCACCATTTAAGCAAAGAGAACATTTCTGCCTCAGCACTGCTGAATGTAATACTCAGGTGCCAAAAGTCATGTCTGCCTGGAGGGATTTTTTCAAGGTATATCTGCTGATTTTTTTTTATGGATATCTTCTTATTATACACTTCTTCTTCCCTAAATCATCAATGCAAATACTGCACACAGCATTTGGGGGGGGGACTTCTAATTTTAGGGGGGAAAGTTATGCTTTTCTTCGTATTTGGTGCAAAGATAGATATTTGTAGATAATTTGAACTGACCTTTGAGTAATGTTCCAGGTTTTACACTCTAACGGCCAGAGGAGGCCAAGACAAAGAAATAGCCTAGCCCAGGGGTAGGCAACCTTGGCTCTTTTATGACTCGTGGACTTCAACTCCCAGAATTCATGAGCCAGCATGGCTGGCTCAGGAATTCTGGGAGTTGAAGTCCACGAGTCATAAAAGAGCCAAGGTTGCCTATCCCTGGCCTAGCCTAAGACAAAGTCTTTTGGAGTTGTTTGAGATATAATCTTGTGTATTTATCTGGGAGGAATTTGAGTCTGCTAATCCTAATGAAATGGACAAGTCCTTGGAACTGTGGGTTCAACCATCTGTGATTTAGATTTGTGTCTTTCCTGATTGGTTAAAACTTCCCAAAAGATAATGTGTGGTTAAGTCCATGAAGTGATTAATGCTTCCTTGAAGGCCCAGGATGATCTTAAGAAGCTGCACACAGTAGAATTGAATAGTTAATTTTTCAATCTCTGCTAGCTCCATCACTTTTTCCATCCATTCTTCATTGTGGGAACTGATGCTATCTTTCCATTTTTGCATATATAAAATGCTTGCTGCAGTCAACCTACGTGAGAAGGTGGAAAGTTTAATGAAGGGCCATGGTGTGGATATCACTTTCTTGTTTGTAATAACTGTGGCAACATGTCCCAGGGGCAAAACTTTGTTGGATACACAGTTGACAACTGTAACAAATGTGACTGTGTTGGGTATCTCTGAAATTGAAGGAGAAGAGCCATGATGACCAGATAGTCTGTTGTAAATCCTTGAGGATGCCTAGAGTTTCAACTGTCGCTGGAGGATAGTGCCTGGGGCCTAATCTGGTCATATGATCTAAGTTGAATTTGTTCTGGTGACTCCTGAGGAAATGGACAGGGTTCTCTGTACTGTTAGCTCACCCACCTGTTTATGAAATCCTGTACCCTCCTGGGTCACAAAAGCAGACAGTGAAGTGACCTGTGACTGGATCTATGCTGTGGTAGTAGTGACTTCCTTGATAGAGATGGTGGTGTTTCATAGGGTCAGGCCTGGTTAAAAATTGAATGGCAGACATCCAGGGAATTTCAAAGCAATAGGCTAGACTGAAAGGACAACTTACACACACACACACACACACACACACACACATCTTCATTTTCAAGAAAGTTTGAAGTAAGCAGGAACAGGATTATTGTATCTATAGATGGGTATAGTTGCATAATTTTTATGAATAACTGAGTAGTTTTATTTGTCCCACCTACAGTATATCCACATCTCTTATCTTTTTCTATATTTATTTTTAGTATCTCCTGTCTACTGCACCAAACTCTGAAACAGCTTCAAGTCCTCTTTTCTCAGAAGATGAAGCCCTGGGTTACATGTGGAAAGCTCATACTCTCTCTATTAGTTCTGCATTTAGGAAATGTCAAAAAAGGTAAGGAGGAGAATATTTGTAGCTCAGGGCTAAAATGAGAGGTCCTTGATGCTCTCTGAGTTTGATTATTTTCAAGTGCCAGGGATGATGTTACCTAGTTTGGGTAATGAAATGTTTGCAAGAAAACAACCAAGCTCAGAGAGCACCAAGGACCCTTTAAGGTTAGAAGCTTATCAGAAGAATTTCTTCTTAATCTGGTTTAGATCTTTCCTAAAATGCAGTGGTCATACCATAGCATCGATAATTCTGAACACGCATGACTGCCTCTGGATTGTGGATTATCTTATGTTCTGCCCATAATTTCTTCTATGATCCCTAACCAAAAAAACATTGTGGGTTGTTTTAGTTTTTTCACCTGGTTGGTGGCAAATAGAAATTATTGTTAGATGTAAGGCGTAAGATTTGCAAGATTCTTCTTTACAGCCATTCTGAATAAAAATGTTAGTTTTCTGTGGAATTGATTTCATTGTCTATCTAGTGAGGCTGACAGTAGATGACATACTACGAACAATTATTGATATCCATGGGACGATCGTTGTAGTCCACTGGGCATATTTATAGTTAGACACAATGAGTAATTATATCATCTGATTGTTCACCATACTGTAGGAAGAAATTATCTTTGATTGGTTAGTATCATCATTGTGTTATCCCAAAGCATTGAGTTTGTCCCAGGAGGTGCAAGTCAATTACAATTAAAAATATCTTAGCAACCTCTCTCTGATTTGGTTCAGTAACATTATAAACATTATTCAAATATTCACAACTTTATTTTCCCCACTTACATTTCAGTCTACCATACCTCAGTGGACCTGAAAGCAGTTTTGGAGAGGCCTGGTCTACCACAGTTAATTTCCTTGCAGCCACACATTTTCCTACAAATTTTAATGTTACAAATAATTTCCAGACTGGACTTCCACCTCGAATACTTTTGGAAGAAGACAAAGTACCCTTCATTGATGATTTCACACTTCTGCAGAATAAAGTGCTTTTTCTTCTTGAGAGTCTTCATACCGCAAATAAGAATACAGGTAGGAGTCTGAGACCAACATATGGTCCATATTTAATTACAGACATACAGAAGACACTTCCATGTGGCAATGTTTCCATTTCCTAATCCTGCTAAAGCATTTTGAAGCCAATTCTCTAATTGTCTCTACTGTGGCTAACCTTGGAACCCCAAATCCCATAGCAGTTGGGAAACACCATGAGCCAATGAATTCTCCCTCCAGCCAACTAATGGAAGATTGTAAAATTATCATTCAGGCTGCGCCAATTCCCCCTGAGCTAAAGAAGTCACTAGAATAACTAATGTTCCCAACCCAGGCAGGAAAAGAAAATTTCATAGTGTTCCCCCTACTGCAGTTTTCAATACATATTTTTTAAGGAACTTTGAGCCAGGAGTATCTAGGAGTTAAAAAAAAGGGGGTGTCTGGTTGTTGAAGCATCATTCTTTCTGCACATAAATTCCTACTGAAAATTATGAGGAAGCTTCATATCATAGTTTTGCATCCAGACATTTGGTCTAAGAATGGCAAGCATCATTTTAGATTTTAGATTACAATATGCACTCTTCATGTGTACAGAAATGTATTAATCCTCATTTTAGCTTAGTGACTAGGACGCAAGGAGAGGCAAGTGTTGCATGCACGCCGGTGGTGGGATTCAAATATATGAACAACCGGTTCTCTGTGTGGATGTCACTTCCGGAAGTCCATTCTGGGCCTGGGCAACAAAAAATGGCTGAACTGGTATGAACTGGCTGAATCCCACCACTGATGCATGCTGTCTAGAAAAATTCAAGTCTGGTATGATTTTTACAACAATTATGAAGCTAATTAGAAAATGGCTAGAAGAGTTAAGATTGCTTGATCAGATTACTTGTGAAATGTATTAGCAAGGTTTACTTCATGCAGGATGGGGTAGACTGAAATGAAAAGTTCTCAAAAGTCTGCCCCCAAGTCTTGTGACTCTCCACAGTCACACACTGCAAAATGCCAGGTTTTCAATCTGAGTTATGTTGCACTCATGCCACAAAGAAATTGGTCTTAGCATTTCCAGATATTGTGGGAACACAGCAGGGAATTTCAATGCCAAATCAATAACTCTGAGTGTAGAATTGCTTGGAGTTAGTATATGTCTATATATGTATTGGTGGGATGAACCTAGTATCTTCCTACTATCCATGCAGTGTAAAAGGTTAGATAATCTTCCAGAAGGTTATCATATTCTAGATATGCTGGACTATAATTCCATCTTTCTATAACCAGATAAAGAGATTGAAAATCAAACATTGGGCCAATTGTCAGATTATCCCCTCCTGCTTCAGGGTTTCAGGCAATGCATTTAAAGAGAAAGTCATCTAAAATAATAAGGCAAAGGTAAAGGTTTCCTCTGTCCAGTCATGCCAACTCTAAGCAATGGGGCTCATCTCCATTTCTTAGCTGAGGGAGCCAGCATCGTCAGAAGACCCTTTCCATGGTCACATGGCCAGCATGATCATATGCTGAGGCACATGGAACACTTTCCCACCAAAGTGGTACCTATTTATATACTCACATTTGCATGTTTTCAAACTGTTAGGTGGGCAGGAGCTGGAGCAAGTAACGGGAGCTCACCCTGTTGCACAGTCTCCGATCTCAAACTCCAGCTGTCAGCTTTCCAGCTTACAAGCTCAGCGTCTTTAACTGTTGAGTCCTTGCACCCCCTTTAAAATAATTATGTGTACATATTCATTTAAATTATATAATCCTTATCTAAAAAGCAAAAGAAGGAAAACTGAGTGCCAAAACTGATACGACACCATTTAAACAACTGTCATTGTAAAATATTTTTTTTTTAAACCAACAACCTAAATTGCAGGTATGGAGGTGAGTAAGGATTCTCATCATGGGTGGAGGACATACCTGTTTCTCCAATCATGGACCTGTCTCAGTGTGACAAACAACACTAAGCAACTGCAAGCAGGCAGACATTAACAAGCATTCATACATAAACAATGAAGGACAATATGCATCAACATGTTAAGAATAGCCAGCAGGAGAGGTAGATGTGGAAGTCTGGAGCCAGGCAGAATCTGCACACATGGAGATGCCATCAGAACTACCATTTTATAGGAATGGAGCCATCCAGAAGAAAGATTACAGGTTCCCCATCTGCCTGCCCACATGGCATCTAGTTGGAACCCAGGTTCCATCACTTCCAAAGACTTCCTTTTTATTCATGATTTGTGCAAAGGGACCTTCTCTCCCAATAAGTCAAGGAACCGGGGTCATTCTATTTATTTATTATTATTGTTTATTTATTAAATTTATTTGCTGCCCATCTTCCCATCAGACAAATATTTCTAAAACAATAAAAATGGAAATCACAGTCAAAATAAAGTTATTTAATAAGTTAAAAGATGGGGAAGGAAGAGGGAACAGGATACATGGAAGGGGAGGGGGGACTGCCTCTTAATTCATCAACCACCTTCAGTGTGATGCTGCCTCCTTTGTAAACAGTATAAAATCTCTGAATAGATCAAATGGCAAGGAATATAAAAAGATACCCGTAGAAGAAAAGTTTCATTTAGCCCAATGTTCTTAAACTGGGGATAATGACTACCAGAGAGGTAATCTGTCCATATCCTAAGGGGAATGGCACAATTTGTAATTGCTTATTTGTGAGTCAAGGATCCAGTTTGGATTGTCACTGCCAAGACAGTTGTATAAAACCACAACGTCTTGAGATTTTTGTTTTTTAATGGGGTTGATTATTTGAGTCTGGGAAAAGGGGTAATGATTATGTGTCATCAAGTTATTGTCGACTCTTAGCACTTACATAAATAGATTTTCTCCATGATGGTCTGTCCTAACTGCACTTTCAGGTCTTTCAACTGTGCATTTGTCATCACTATAACTGAGTCCATCCTCCTTCATGCTGATTGTTTTTCTCTTTTCTTCCATCTGTCCCAGCATTAGAGCCTTCTCTAGAGCAGGGCATTTCAACTGGTGGTACAAGTACCACTAGTGGTACACAACCACCTGGCTGGTGGTACGCGGTGTTGCCTTCCTCCCCCCCAGGGTGTCGCCTTCCTCCCCCCTCCTTCACAGCTCACTTGCTTGTTGAAATTGAAAACAAGCTGCTTGGCGACAGCCTGCAGGAACCCTATTGAGGGTGCGGGAAGAGCGCAGGCGCAGAGCGAGGCCCCACCCTCCCCAGGGACTCTTTGTGCAGGATCCATGTTGCCCTTCCCCCCTCTTCTTACTTCAGAAGTAAGTGCGAGCCTGAAGGGAGCAGATCATCCACTTGCAGGTAGGTTTTTGAGACCTCTCGCGTCGTGGCCCTGAGCGCCAACCTCACAACTTCTTTTCCCCCTTCTCTCTCTCTCTCTCTCTCTCTGTTGTGGCCTCACTTTCTTCCATTTTCTTTTCCTCTTCCCCCCTCCCGCGAGCTTGTGATACCCCTCACGGCCCTTATGTTGCATCCCCGGCCTCGAGTCTTTTCTCCCTTTCCCCTTCCTGAGGTGCCTGGCTTTACAGAGGGGAAAGCAAAGCATTCAGATGGCGCATGCCCTCCCAGAGGACTCATCGAAGCCATCAGCACGTGGGTATGGAGGGAAAAATGCGCCTGCCTGACTCCCCCCCCTGCGTGTTTCACACCAAGTAAGCCTTCGCCATCTCCGTCAAGGCCAGCTGGCCCGCCCACCAGTTTCCCCCTTTGGGCCAGGAGAAGCGCAAAGAGTTGCCTGTATTGCAGGCTTAAAGTTTTTTTTAACTCGCAGCTTTTGGGAGCAATGTAAAGGCAATCGCGTGCATGGGGCAATTTGCTGGAAGTATTTGGCTAGGGGATAGGGGAGGAGGGAGAGAACGAGGCTCTGGCAAGTCTTGTGCTTTGTGGGTGAGGGTCTCTCTCTCTCTCTCTCTCTCTCTCTCTCTCTCTCTCTCTCTCTCTCTCTGTGTGTGTGTGTGTGTGTGTGTGTGTGTGTGTGTGTGTGTGTGTGTGTGTGAATCAAGATTGCCGGGGCTGGGATAAACAGGCAGGTGTCCCCTGCCTGCTTTGCATGGGGGGGGGGAGAAGAGCCTGGAGAAGGTGGATGGCTGTAATAATTTCTCAGAAAGTTGCTGGAGTATTTGGCTGGGGGTGGGGGAGGAGAATGAGGCTCTGGCAAGTCTTATGCTTTGTGGGTGAGGGTGTGTGTGTGTGCGTGTATGTATGTGTATATGTGTCATTTGGGTGTGCTCAGAAACACAAGGAAACAATCAATTTCAGAGAGCACCAAGGACCCCTTTTGTCAACCCTGAGCTATAAATATTTCCCTTTATCAGTTGAATCAAAGTGTTATTCTCTTCAATATTTCTCAACTTTACTGCATCCTTCTGGGTTGCATTATCATTATCATCATCTTCTTAACTTTATTGCAGTCATTAACCAGAACAAAAGAACTGGCATTCAAATACTCAGAATATCCAAAAGTAAAGTGAGAAATTCAGGATGGTTAAAAAAGTACTTTCAGACAAACATTTTGGCTAAAAAACAATATCAAATCAGAATTTATTAAAAGGGCTTATCATACTACAGATATAAAACAAGAGGTATGAGAGGGGCAAAATGTTGACTCTGTAAACCACTTGGAGATGGTTGTAAAGCATTATCAAGTGGTATATAAGTGCTATTGCTACTATCTTTAACAGCTAATACCGTTGCTTCAATTCTCTTTTGCTCTTAAATGTTTTATTAAGTGCCTCTTGATTTTTAAATAACTTGATGCTTTAAGATTCCACTGAAATGAAAAGGAAATTAATACATGATTTTTTTTATGTGTGTCTGTTTGTGCAGGGAATATTCTACTGTTTTTATGGGAAAAAGCCATGTCCACTGAAGAAGGAAGACGTTTTGGCCGAAGTCTTATTGAAAAATTATTTTCTACCCGTTCTGTGAAATAGCTCGGCTTTACCCAACATAAATAATTAGTTTAATGATTTGCCCAATGCTGTATCCCTTTGTGGATTCCCTTGACTAAGTTTGGATGAGGCTTCACTTTACTGAGACATTTGATGATGTTGAAGGGACACAGTTCCTGTTGAGTTCTCCTTGCCCTAAAACCCTTACTGGCCCAAAACCTCTTCTGATTCTGGAATTCTCAGTCAAGGTCTTTGAAGAAAGGCCAGAAGAAAGTACACTTATGCAACTGTTTTACTCTTAGTAGTTGTGGGGTGACAGTAGGGTCCCCTTGCTTTTGATGCAACTGTAGAGCTTTCATTCAAGCATTCATTCAAGTAGCTTTCTTTGCAGTGAAGGGCCACTTCGCAAACATTCATGTATCTTCTAATTTACTGCCTTCTGTTTGATTCAATGTTCCTTGGAAAACTTTAGCTTTGTGATGAATACATTTTAAAAAAGTAAACAGAAAATCAATCTAACTGCATTATGGTATTTTATGTATTTGTTACTAGTTTGCATACAAGGTTAATATAATGAAAAACATAATATTTAAGCAATGTATATCAAAATATTTCAGGTACTATATCAGTGATGGCAAACCTTTTAGAGACTGAGTGCCCAAATTGCAACCCAAAACCCACTTATGCATCGTCAAGTGTTGGGTGGGTGTGGCCAATTGGGTGGGCGTGGCCCATTTGGTGGGCGTGGCTGCGGTGGTAACGGCAGATTGGGTGGGACTAAAAAATTCAATCAATCAATTCCAACTTTGCAAGATCTTTTTTTCCCCGCGAGAAGTTGACTGATTGAACCTTTTTTTTTTTGCACACGACGGCAGAGGCCTAAAGCGAAAAGGTTTTATAAAACCCAGCTTAAGGCCTAGGACTGGGGCGAGGGTGCGCGTGCCGTCTCTGGCACCCGTGCCATAGGTTCGCCATCACTGTACTATATCCATCTTATACAAGATCTACCTAGTAAAAGGGATCAAAGAAATATTTCAGATTCTTCAAACCCCACAGGCATGCTGGCAAATCCATATCTTACCATCATCATACTCAGAAGGGCTAAGGCCGAAATCAGTCAGAGAAGTGGTGGTGGTGGGGGAGTGACCATATTTCATTGTCCCTGCAGGTGATATTCCTTCAGGTAAAGGATATGGAGAAAACCTTCCCTGAGATTAGGTGATCCTCAAATTACCTCTGTCCCAACAAGCACCTTGAATTCTACCAGCTGCCAAAGCAGTAGCAATACATAAACTGAATGGCACCCATTACTATCCAAACCATTGCATTCTGGACCATCCAAAGTTTTATATAGTCCATTATAATAGTACTTGGGAGATGATCTAAATTTGAGTGATGGTGAGTAGGGTCTCTTGCTTCAACAAAGGTAATAAATTATGCACAAAACGAAGATGATGTTTGAAGATGTTCCTAGTTACAGTTGCCACCGGCTCTTTGAGAATAATCTGTTATTCCAGAATCCAAACTAGGAATGATTTTCGTCCAGTGAAGAAAATCCCCATCCAGAACTGAAGGTGAAATTTTCCAGGAATCAGGAGGCTTCTGCACCCAAAAACACTTCTTGCCATTCTGAGCCTAAGCCTGTTTGTTCTGATCCATATATTGACAACTTCCAGACAAGGGCTAGATGCATAGCCTATTTGGCTTGCCATTGAGATATAAATATGATGGCTGTGTGGGCATTGGGAGATATGGTGGGAGGCAGAGTGTGGACCATTTTCAGAGAACACATGGCTATTCTTATACTGGTTAGGCATTTCAGCTCCCTGGTCTCAGCCCCTGTACCCAGTCAGCAGGGAAACTGAAGTCCCCCAACTTCACTGTCAAACCAGAAACGGAGCCAAGCAGCTCAGGCAAAGAGGTTGCCACGAAGCAGGGAGGCTAGTAAAAGAGCAACAATACTAAGAGACCAGTGGTGGGATTCAAATATGTGAACAGCTGTGTGGATGCCACTTCCGGAAGAGGCATGCAGACCTCCTTTTATATGCCCAGATCCCTGGACACAATGGCAACAGAACAGGCGCTTTTCCCGCCTTGCGCATGCACGCAAAGCCGGCGCCACTCTGGTCCCGGGCAGTCTGGTCCCGGGCAGCTTTTGCAATCCCCGGGACCATTGCAACGTCCCGAGCCTGCATTTGCAGGCTCAGGACACAACACCCCTCCCCCCTAGATTGAAACACTCCTGACACTTCAACATTCTTCTTTGGGAAGAGTGTCATACCTTCTCACAGCCAAGTATGGATGGGAATACCTGAGGTTGCTTTCAACCAAAGTCCCTCTACATTTCTTTTGGTGAATAAATATCCCTGAAATCATAAATAAAATAAAATAACATTGTTAGTCAGTGACAATAGGAGTATTACCCCTGGAACTGGACAGCAATTTTACAAAATCTGAAAGATATTTGGGCGGGCACTTGGCCCTTTGTGACCTCCTCGGACCGGGAAAGTTTGCTTTGTCTTCTTGCTCTCCCTCCAGACTGGGTGAGCCAAGATGTTGCTGCCCAATTGCCCTGGGTGACCCTGGTGCTGTTGCCTGACCTACCTGCTTGCCTGCCAGGCTCAGTAGGTCAGGACTTTGCTGCCCCAAATACCTGGTCGACCTGCCCATCTGCTGGCTGGCTGGACCCTCTGAGCCCAAACCAGCATCCCTTCGAGGGGTGGTACTCCCCAGATCCACAATGGATCTTTCTTGGGAACACTGCCCCTCGATCCCAAGGCCAGCATATGGAGAGTCTGGGGTAACTACAGGGCCCCCGTATCCAGTGGAACCCAAGGCCATGCCAGAGGTGCCAGATGCAGGAGTGGCCCCTTTGTTAGCCCCCATTCCAACAGACTTCCTTCTGGGAGCAATTGCAGAATAGGCCAGTTCCCATACTGTGTTGCCAGTTCTCTTGTAGGATGTGAGTTGTATGGATGCCCCCGATCAGTCTTGAGGGAGGCCAGAATGTGGCTTACTACAGGTACTGGATAAGCATGCTGCTGCAATGCCTTGTTTAGTGTGCACTTGTAGTCTACACATATACGTATTCCCAATTAGCCTTTAGAGGCGTTACTATGGGGGTTTCCCATGGACTAGAATCTACAGGTTCTAAAATGCCTTGCTGGAGCAATTTGTCCAGTTCAGCATCAATCTTACCCTTGAGGGCAAAAGGTACCCTCCTAGGCTTAACCCTAATGGGTGTTATGTTTGGGTCTAACCGTAATGAAACTAGAGGCCCCTTGTAGGATCCAAGTTCAGAACTAAACACATCTGCAAACTCCCTGCAGACTTCTGCCAGGCTCCATGTTTACAAATTGTTCAGCCCCATAACCTGGATTCCCAAGGCCTTGAACCAATCGAGTCCAATTTAGACTGTTCACCCCCAACAACCAACACATTGGTTGTTGGGGGTTGTTAGATTGTTCACCCCCAACAACCAACACATCTAAGGGACCTTCAAAATCCTTGTACTGTACCTTAAGGGTGGCCTCCCCCTTAACACACACTTTAGAATTCTGAAAGTCTGTAAGTATTACATTGGATGACCTGAGTTTAACTCGGAGGCCACTGCTACTGCAAATTTTCCTGAATGTGTTGAGGGAAATTATGGAGAGAGTGGGCCCAGTGTCCAACTCCATGGATAAAGGAACTACTTTCAACCTTACTTTTAGGGACAGTTTTTTCTTTAGGGGTTTGTGTGTGCCTATCCTTAAAATACTTCTGCGCGATGTGCAGAAACCCACCCTATTTTGGCTGGGAATCCTGGTACCTTTCAGACGCAATTCTTATGAGGTTGTACCTTCTGTCGACCCAAACAGACGGATGCAATGTGGCCTTGCTTGCCGCATGTTCTGCAGATGGTGGAACGGAACCTGTAGTCAGCTCGTTTGTGGCGTCCTCTGCACCTGAAGCATTGGGGAGCTGTTGGGGTCTTTTCCGTAGGCTCCTTCTGCCTTCTTCCAGCTGCCTGGTAAATCTTATCCACCTCTTCTTCAGGATCTGTCTCTGAATCTCCTTGCACAACTTCCTGGTGAATGGTGACCATCTCTGGAGGGCTTCTGGTGGGCCACAAATTCTTTACCGCCCCACCTGCTGCTTCCTCTGCTGTAACCTCTCGCAGAGCATCTTGGAAAGAAACATCTTCTTTAGCGAAGATCTTCTGCTGTAAGTCTCTGTTCCTTAAACCGCATACAAAACGATTGCGCAACCTTTCTTCCAAGTCTTTAAACTCACATGGTCTGGCTCCCACCTCAAGGCTGCAATAAAGTTCTTAGCAGATTCACCTGCCTTCTAGTCCCTTTTTTTGAATGTGTGCCTTCACGCAATGATGGACAACCTGGGCTGGAAATGCTCTTTCAGAAGTTTCTTTAAGTCAGTATACGTTACTGACTCCAGAGAGGCAGGATCCACCAGATTTTCTGCTATCTCAAAGGCTTCCTGCCCACAGACACACAATAGGGTTGCAGCCTTCAGACCATCTTCTCTGATCTGGTTGACCCTGAAATAATTCTCCACCTTTGCAACGTAGGATTCCCATCTCTCCAGGTGTGAGACATCGAACTTTGATAAACGGCCGATCTTCGCCATCCTCAGTTGCATTTCACCACTCGCTGCTCTTAGGGAAGGGGTCTTTCAGCCGAGCTCACCCCCCAGCGATGCTGTACTGGCAGGACGGACACTGATTTTAATGCCATCTTCTCTCTTCAGGACTTCTTTGGGTGAGTCTTTACAGTTTCCTCCTGTTTAGTTTGTAAAGAATCCCACCTTCGTCGCCAGTGTTAAGTCCTTCCAGTAATGGCAAATGATGAAGACACATCTTGCATAGAACAACTCTTTATTTCCAATTCAGCCACAACACCAACAACGAGCAGAGGCACTCGTTTTATATGCCCAGATCCCCGGACACAATGGCAACAGAACAGGCACTTTTCCCGCCTTGCGCATGCACGCAAAGCCGGCGCCACTCAGTCTGGTCGCGGCCAGCTTTTGCAATCCCCGGGACCGTTGCAATGTCCCGAGCCTGAATTTGCAGGCTCAGGACACAACAGGACCCTTTAAGCAAAACTTTTTTTTTATTTTTTTTTTAAATATATTTTATTGGTTTTTTTTTAATTTTTACAGAAAAAAGAAACTAGTCATATCAAATCATAGTGTTAAAATAAACAATCATCCATAAACAAAACATAAATACATTTTTCGATACATCTAATACTAATAACTCAACTAAAAATAATCATCCCAAACAATTAACATCACTGCTCGGCCCCCCCACCACCACATCCCCCAACCCTATCCTTCCCCCCTCACTTACCAACTAACTACCTACCTTCCTCCCTCCTTCTCTTCTTTCTACTTCATCCTTCTCTATCTCCATCCTACTCTTCCCCCTTCTTATCAATTTCCACTTACATCAGCCTTCACTCCTCCTTCCTCTTTTCCATCAGATGTGGTGCCCAGAGGCCACCCGAGCAACCCCTTAATAACAATAATTACATATATTCTTACACCAACCCCAATTACAGTTGAGAAAACATCATATATAAAATTATAAACCCTCCCTAGCCCTCCCCCCCGGCTTCCCAGAGTGAGTACAGGGTACAACAAAAGAAAACCCCACTACATCAAACAAAATTATTATATAATCCTAACAAGAATTTTAAACTATATACTATAGTTTATAGTTTATAGTCGCGGTGGAAAAACCCCTCTTCGGGCAAAGAAGAGGTGTAGAGCCTCAAGAGCAAGGTTGAGCCCTTCCAAGATCCCTGGAAAAAATTTTCAGGGGCAGAGAAGGTGTGTTCCCTAGGCACTTGAAATGCTCCTGCCCAGAGACGCTTCTGTCGGCTGACAGAAATAGACGTCGCGACCGCCTCTGCTTTTAAGAGAGAACAATAAGGATTTTTATACAGACGGAGTGAATACAGGAGTCTTTTGAGTATTGCAAGTATTTTGTTACTTTGTTTCTGCCTTTGTACTTATAACTTTCTTGAATCAACATAATTCTTTCAAAATGGCGATTGTTTTTTGTACTCAGTGAAAGTGAAGAAAACGAAAGTGATGAATGTGCTGGAAAGTGAAACTGAATTTTCTCTTCTCTTTCTGAAGTGATGCTTGAGAGACTATTTAGACTTGAATTATTTACTAAACTATAACGCAAATTGGACTTTAAAAGAAATTGAGAAGGGAGGAATTGGCAACTTTAAAAATCTTTCTTTTTTCTTTTTCCCCTTTTTTTTCCTTTAAGCAAAACTTAATGAACAGCTGCTCACATCTTGTGATGTCTGGAACAGCATTCCTGACAGTCATAAGGGGTTCCTGGATGACAATCACCACACTTTCGTCCCCACCCTGGAGTCTCAGCTAATGTCATATCTGGAACCCAGATTGCTGGGCATTATCTCTGAAAGAGGAACCCCTCCTTTTGGACCTAGCCAGGTTTTATTAATACATGCCAGGGCAGGCTTGTCATTGATGATTAGATTGCAGATGGGGGAGGCCTCATTACAGACCAACGTTGCATTTTAAAGCATCAGTCAAGAACTGGGTCTCTGAAGGTCTGCTGAGGCCAAGTACTCTCAGGGAGCTGGAGCACTTAACCAGTATAAGACAATGGCTTTGTCTAAGAATGGTCCGCTCCCTGACTGAGTGAGCTACATTGGTTGAGAGTCTACTTCTGGGTCCAGTTCATGGCACGGAGTCCTAAAATTCTTTTCTGGTTGTCACCTGAAGAAGCCTTTTTAGAAAAAAAAAAAGATAGTATACCAACTTGGCTGATCTATGCTGATTTATTGATTTTTTTTTCTGAAGGAAAAAAAATTAAATTTACATTACATTACATTAAATTAAAACGTGAAAGAGAAGTTTTACCAGACAATGTACCGTTTGTATTTACATACCTGATAAGTTGTCAAAGATACATACGGGTATGCGAAATGTATGCTGGAAACATGATCAGTCTAAAAGTAATTTTTATTATGTTTGGTTAAATATGCAAGAAAGGTAAAAAAAATTGGGATCACATATATATTTTAGTTCAGATAATTCTCAGACTAAGAAGTGTACAACTAAAACCAGAGGTTTTTCTTCTTGATTTGATGGATAAACAGATCGGAAAAAAGTGAAACTTTGTTCTTATTACGGTTAACAGCAGTGAGACTTCTATATGCACAGGGAGGGAAGGAACACAGCAGAAGTGATGTCTTCAGGCAATTTTTTTTTGGGGGGGAAACACCTTGTTTTTATTAATGAACTGGCAGCCTTCTTGTTTTAATGGGACAAACAGAAAAAGAGCTATAAAAACTGTAATAGAGCACCACCTTCTGGAATGGGTCAGCAGGCTTTCTTGATCTAGTATGTTTGGAAGTAACACCGTTTCCATATACACAAATTTAATCCTGATTAAACTACCATATTCCATAGAATCCTGGTTTATCCTCACTATGGTTCCAAAACTAAGAAATGAGGTGCCTGGTTTGTTAGTGATTTCAAACACTTTTTTAAGTGATATAATGCCCATTTAAAACAAGTCTATTGACTAGAAGCCTTTCTCTGGTACATGTAGATGAGAGGAACACCCTTTTCATGAGCCCATGTTTCTTATTATTGTGCAGGAAAGCAAAATCATGCTAAACCATGACTTAAGCATTGTTTATTGCAGGGGTGTCAAACTCAATTTCATTGAGGGCTGCATCAGCATTGCGGTTGCCCTTGGGGGGCTGAGTGGTTGTGGCCAGGGTGGGTGCAGCCTACTGGGTGGGTGTGGATGGAGTGGGTGTGGCCTACTGGGTGGGCAGGGCCAGCTCTACATCATTCGCGTCAAGGGTGCCTGTGGGGGCCTGGGCAGGAGTGGGACAGATCTGAGGGTCTCTAGCAGAAGGGGGTGGGACCGGGGCAAGTGCCAAGGCATGGTGCATTCTTCATTCCTCACAAAGGGTGACACCTCCCCAGCATGCACCCAGGGGGCGGGGCCAACATGGCAGGGGCTGGTTCCTCACTGTTTCTGGACGGCCTTGTGGAGCTAAGACTGAATGCATTTCAGCATAGATGGCCACCACAAAATTGTACATTGGCTCCCGGCCAGCCTGGGTCAGGGCCAAGGCAGCGTGGGCCGTTCCCTCACTGTTTCCAGGATGGCTTCGCGAGCCACATGAAACTACTTCGTGGGCCACATCCGGCCCCCGGGCCTTGTGTTTGACATGTCTGGTTTATTGAATAAATCATAAACAGTGGGGGGGGTCATGTTTTGTGCCAAACTATAAATCATGATTACTATTGCAGTGGATGAGTGCACATAACAGACTAAGCAAAATGTATCCAGAGAAGCCTTTTCTTTTCCTTACTGAAAAGTACCTCCCTCCTCATGCTTTCATCAATTGGTTATGCTCTTGAACTTGTGCATTTGATCATCTTTTTCTGCATCAAATCACTTTAACATCTAGGAGCCTGCTTGGAAGTGCTATTTCTATGTAGCCACTTCAAGGAAGGCTCTCTTTGCTAGCTTTCTGTTTGATACATCTTCAACCACTGTCCATCTATTCAGTCTTTCTGTACAGTTGAATTATAGGTTGCCCGAAACTTTGAAGTTTGGTTACTGATATGTATTATTCAAGTATAGAGTAACTGACTATAAACAATTGACAGAATTAGGACATAGTCTGAAAAAAAAAAGTCTCCTGAATTTTACATCGCCATGAAGGATCCTACTTGGCATTGCTGAAAACCTCTGGGAAACTCTGAAGTGGCACTAGATAATACAGACCGAGATGAACTAATGGTGCAAGACTACGGTAGTAGACTATTTCTATCCTCTTATAAACTCCTTCAAGGTGAGTTTGCTGCTTGGTAATTTCACTGAGATACCCATGGAGTTTTCTTGACAATAACATGGGTGTGGTTTGCTACTGCTATCTTCTCAGTTGATATTAGAGAATTCCTATAAATTCCCAACTACTTGACCAGACTAGCAGTGCTGAGTCTCCAAATCCTAAAACTCACCCAGACTCTGTCATTTGGTGATATGATAAGCTTATAACTACACTATAATTATTTTAACAGAATACACTATATTTTTATTGCATGATCTGTATTATCCTAAGGGACCACCAATTAACAAGGAAAAAAAACAAACAAACCACCTCTCAAAACCTCATTCTATTTGCTGTACTTATTTGACCCTTCAGAGACTTGAGTTCTTCCATAAGATATACTTGATTTGATGACTCATGCATTATAACTTGAAAGTGCATCAAAATATTCAACTCTGAGGCAGTATTTTGTCCTTTAATGTCCCAGGACAAAGCTTCCAATTATTTAGCATCACTTTATGTATAATGTACTTATAATGTACTGTCATTATCTAGTAATTTTCAAAGGAAATAAGTTAATGAGGTCTAAGAAAAAGTGGGAGTTTATACCTTAATTACCTGGTTCATAGATCAGAGTAATTATATTCCAACAGATTTCCATATATAATCTACAAGTAATTACTGCAGCTGCCAGCTGTTAAAATATTAAACTAAATGTACTCAAAAAAGTTTTGAAAAAAAGTTTTTGACCCTTTGTGTGTTTGGTTTAGTTTATATTTTATAATTTCCATGGAAAAAACCTAAAGGAAGATAAAATACCAAAACAAATCAATAAAGGGCACAGGTGGTTTTTTTCCCTATCAAGTAAGTAAACAGAACTGAGAATAAACTTTAGAATTTACTTATTAAAAGGCAAAGCTAGCATGCTGTTTATTCAGTGATTCTCATTATAAAGCTTTCTTCCATACTCAACATTTCTCCTTCACTTCAGGGAAGGTAAGGATTGCAGGGGAAAAAATATTTCATTTCACATATTGAAATTCTGTACTAATTTTCTAAAATCCCTCCTGTCTCTATTTATGCTGGACAGCAGACCTGTAATCAGTTATCAGAGCCAAACTAAGGAATCATTTTAATTACATATCATTATATAGATTTGACTTTTTTCTGATTTTTGCAATTTATTTTTTTCTATTATTGTAATATAATTTTAGTGAATACTGTATTCAGTATTATTCCTTATCAAATACAGTAAAAACCAAGGATAAGTCTCACTTCAAATCCATCACTCTCACCCTCCGTCAGAGTTACAGATATTTGCCACTATTATATCACACGGCTTCTCAATTTCAGGATTCTTGGTGCAGGTAGAAACTCCTATATCATTAGGATGTTGACTTATTTTTGGGTTTTCCCCCTGCTGGCAAGCCAGCTTTTGAACTTATGTGTACTCTCAGAAGCAAAATTTGATTCAAGACTGGAGATCACCATCCTCAGACAACAGTAATTGGTGGATACCTAATGTACTACTGTTGATCCTATGAATTTGACAATGTTTGATCAAAACGCAGTTCAGTAATCAAATGCCACATAAAGACACACATTGTGCAGTTGATAGTTCTGTAAGTCTAAAAAAATATTTTCTACAATATAACTTTGCAGTTGCAGCCAAACATTCCAGAGTGAAATAGGTTGTATTAATTCACAGCTGAATCCAGGCTTTAGACCAGACATGTCAAACTGCCAGCCTGCAGGCTGGATGCATCACACCAAAACCACACCCACCCCATTGCCAGCAATGGGGGAAAAGTCCTGATACGTTGTGTGATGTCACGTGACATCACAAGTTTGACATACCTGCTTTAGACAGTGAATTACTTCTCCCTCATATTTTATCTTTGTCACGAGGGAAATAAAACTTGACCACTTACTGATATATAAATAAGCAACTCGGCAAATATTTTCTAAAAAGCCATGGAAATTTATCAGGCATGCTTAAGTCCAGGAGCAGTTTAACATCCCTGTATATCAAATTAAAAAGATGAGACTTTTATCCAGGAAATAATTGTGGATTCAGCAGAACATTTTCAGATTTCCTAAATCTTGAGTCTCATTTGATGTAAGATTGTCAAGTGTGTCAGAGGGAATCAAAAAAGTAAAGATGGTGGCTACCATCTTGATTTCTTTTACCCTCCCCATAGGCATCATTGTTGGTAGGGCCAACTAGTCCATTCAAAGGGACCAAAACAATATATATTGTAATTTAAGACTGGCTGAGAAAAGGTTTAAAGTGCTTAATTTAGGTCAAAGGGAAGAGAGGCAGGTGAACTGGCTGGTTGGGAAGAACAGAAGCCAAAGAATATAGGCCATACAGTTGCATGTAGTGATCTAACCAGCATTTTCTATGTTGTTGCTGCTATGCAAAGATTTTTTATTGTAATGAAGAGCTGACATACACAAATGCCAAGACAAGCAGGTCTTCCTCATGTAATCTATCCCATCCTTTTATACAGTAGATGCTTTGTATGGATGGGGCAAACTCATATGTCACAAAAGCATAAGTGAACTTGCCTGTGTTTAATTAAGAGTCAAAGACCAGAACTGTAAGCCATCCATGTAAGGCTATATTGTATCTAAACCTTCATACATCACTCCTGTCTCTTTGACTTCCCCTTTTAGCACTTTCATTAAAACCAACCTCCTTCTGCAATGGTCACCAACCTTTTTGGCACCAAGGGCCAGGTTCATGGAAGACAATTTTTCCATGGACTGGGACGGGGGAGAGGAGCACACACAACATAGATTTCTTGCAGTTTATAGTAGGGTTTACTGTGCAGTTTATAGTAGGGTTTACACAGTTCTATGAGAATCTAATGCCTGCTGATCTGAGATAGAGCTGACACGGTGATGTTAATGCTGGTGAGCAGATGCAAATGTAGATGAAGCTTCGCTTGTTCACCCACTACTCACTTCCAGATCTGCAGCCCTGTTCCTAACAGGCCAAGGACCGGTACTGGGCCATGACCCAGGGGCTGGGGACCCCTGTTCTACTGAGTTCAGAAGCACACTCATTTATTTTTAACAAGGGGATTTTGGTGAAAAAGAGAAAATCCATGGGAGAATAGGGAAGTGGCACATAAGCAAGCATCCATGTAGTAAAATTAATCTTGAAATGAGGGGTCCTTGATGCTCTCTGAGCTTGGTTGTTTTGGTGGTTCTGCACTTCTAGTCAAGCCAACTGTGAGCTCAATTTGGTCAATACTCTGGTCAACGATTTGTTCAGTCAAGCAATTTCCTAAAATGCAGAAAACAAATGAAACGATGCAGAATACTAAGAGTAAGTGGTTATGAGTGATTAGGCACAAGTCACTTGGAATGTCTAAAATACAAGCTCTGAATGGGAAAGGGCATGGCTTGCTAATGACAGCCATTTGTCCAAAATCATATAGGGTTCCCTGCCTGAGCAGGGGGTTGGACTAGATGACCTCCAAGGTCCCTTCCAACTTTATCATCATCATCATCATTATCATCATCATCATCATTATTATTATAAGGTAAGTAGAAAGACCTGGGAAGGCTGGCTACCAATTTCAGTTTTTTCCACTCTACAATAGGAGATCCCAAGTTAATACAGGTAGTCCTTGATTTATACCACAATTGAGCTCAAAATTTCCATTGCTAAGCAAGGCAATGGTAATTGTTGTAAGCAAGGGAACATCAAGAGCTATGCCAAATCATGGTGGGTACACACAAAGTTTTCACAGATAAATTATACCTCTTGCTCCTCATTTTATGAATTTGTGCTCTATATCCCTGCAGCAAGAATTAACAATCTACTCCAGATTTTTTTCTTGGCAAAACAGTTTTCCTCACTACAATAACATTTCCTTATTTTCAATTGTCCTCAAACAACTTGCAAATAAAACTTTATTTTAATAACAGTATCAACTGGGAAGTTCCTCAGCTCTGAAAAACGTGAACATATGCTGTTGTTCAGATCACTGTTTTGTAGTTTTGTTCACAAAAACATTCCCACAGACACACTGCAAATAAAATAACATCAAATGTGCTTCAATATTTTATAACAAGCCATGGTTCAAAAAATAGATTTTCAGTGCAATTGAAATCAGATGACCTCCTAGCATATCAATCAGCACGGCAATATGTATTATAATATATTATACATTTCAAATGTAAAAAAGGGCATATCTAAGAACATTATCGCTGCTTAATGTCATTGAATTAATGCAGCTAATGACATCCAACTTTTGACCTAAATCCCACCTCAGAGCTGTCAGTAATGTTTCTTATTGCCAGTATTTCAGCAGTGAAATAATGTCTCTCAGTTGAAGTAAATTAATTATTCTTTGTATGAATATTGCTTGCACTGCTGCTAAACTAAAATTAAAGCCCCATTATGTGCAGGAATGTCACAGTTCATTTTATGCACAAACGACTGCCTGGCAATAAATAACTTGTATATAATGTCTTTTTCTTCATAAAATATAACACTCAGTTTTAAGCAGAAATGCCAGGTATTTGGGTGGGAAATATGGTTTCTCCCCCCCTGAATCAGTGTGTGTGTGTGTGTGTGAGAGAGTATGTGAGAGAATTATTATTTTAGAACTATTTATCTGTTAGGATTTTAATGTTTTAATGCTGTAAGAGTCATTTCAATAGAGAGGGCAGAAAATGAATACAATAAAAACACAGAAACAAATGAGCATTTTCATGGAGTCACCAATTTTCAGGCAGAAGGTTATTTGGTTACAAAGAAGAGTATGGCCAATGTAACGCGTAATCAGCGCTGGACATAGCACTAGTTTGATTACGTTCATTGCCATTACCCATGCAATGAGACAGAGATCATAAACCTTTAACTGCTGTCTTTCAAAGACAAACTAGAGAACTCCCGTGGTGCCTTCTGAAATTCTGGATGAAATTCTAAAGAGATTGTAGTATTAATTAACAATTTGTTCTGCATATGTTAATCGGCTTCCAACAAATCTGCAAGGTACCAGGTTGAGCAAGGCTGATAAACTATGTTATACAGGAAGCTGCCTTATACGAAATCAGATTATTAATTCATCCAGCTCAGAAAAGGGTTATTTGGGTTTTTTTTTACCAGGGTAAACCAGGGATCTTTAACATACTGAATGTATGGACATGAGAACTTGTTAAGTTGAAAATTTGAATTTACAAATATAGAAATACCTAAATATCACAGTTATGCTCTTCTAGCCATAACTGTGATTAGTACAACATATGGTCCACCAAAACAGATGAGAGGATTTTGGAACAGGTCAGAGATTATGCTTAAAAGAGAAATAATTGCATTTTCCAATTCTACTATATGTTCTAAATATGCATGTAGAAAGCTGTTGGTAAATAGGGCCTGGAGAAGGGTCCAAGGTAGCAATCCTAGCCCACAGATCACCAAATGGGAGGTACAGAATCCAGTAGAAGTCCCACTATGTCACCAGATCATCAGAGGTAGTTTGATAGACGTTTAGCACATCATTCTGTTTGCATGAATGTTAAATGGTTCTGCCACCATATTTTCACTGTGACAAAGTGCCATGTGACTATAGGAATACTCTATACTCTATCTCTATCTCTATCTCTAAATAGTCAGGCATACCTATGAGAGCTTACAGACATCCCAATGGGGTCCATAAGGTTAATGCATGAAGCCAGCATCTGATCAAAGGGCAATTAACTATTAAATTTTTTCACTATTATTTACTAACATTTCTTAAAATAAATGTTAACATTATGAGAGCCACTTTGGTCTAATGGTCAAGGTGTCAGTTTAGAAATTGGGAGACTGAATTCTAGTCCTGTCTTAGACATGAAAGCTGTCTGGGTGACTTTAAACCATTCACTCAATCTCAACCTACGATGTCAGGTTTGGGTGACAACCCGGTTTGTCAATTCCCGTCACAACCAATGGATCAATACTCAGTTGGTCAAAAAAAGTGGACTTTGCTAGGAAGAATCTCTCTCTCTCTCTCTCTCTCTCTCTCTCTCTCTCTCTCTCTCTCTCTCTCTCTCTCTCTCTCTCTCTCTCTCTCTCTCTGTCTCTCTCCCTCCCTGCCTCCCTCCCTGTCTCTATCTCTCCATCTATATCAGTGGTCACGGGGTGCGCGCGCCAAAAAAAACAAATAAAAAAAACAAAAACAAAATGGCGGACCACGACGGGCCGATCTGCGCATGCGCGGCGTGTGCGCGACGGGCCGATCAGCGCATGCACGGGGTGCGCACGATAAAAAAAAATAAAAAAACAAAAAAAAATTTAAAAACCAAAATGGCAGACCACGACGGGCCAATCTGCGCATGTGCGGGGCACGCGCGATGAAAAAAAAATAATAAAAATTAAATTAAATTAAATTAAAAAAAACAAAATGGCGGACCGTGACGGGCCGATCTGCGCATGCGCGGTGCGCACGAAACGGCCCGATCCATGCATGCACGGGGCACGCACGACAGAAAAAATAAAAAATAAAAAAATGGCGGGCCGCAATGGGCCGATCCGCGCATGCGCGGTGCGCGCACGACGGCCCGACCCGTGCATGCGTGGGGCGCACGCGACCAAAAAAAAATTAAAAAAAATTAAAAAAAATTAAAAAAACACAAAATGGCGGACTGCGACGGGCCGATCCGCGCATGCGCGGCGCGCGCACGACGGCCCGATCCGTGCATGCGTGGGGCATGCGCAACAAAAAAAATAAAAAAAAATAATAAAAAAATGGCGGACCGCAATGGGCCGATCTGCGCATGCGCGGTGCGCGCGCGAAAAAATAAATAAATAAATAAAAAACAAAATGGCGGACCGCGGTGTCCGGCGACCCTTGCAAAACGGTCGCTCAACCCCAAATGGGTTCGCGACCCATAGGTTGAGAACCGCTGATCTATATCTATATCATCTATATCTATCTATCTATCTTTCTATCTATCTATCTATCTATCTATCTATCTATCTATCTATCTATCTATCTATCTATCTATCTATCTATCTCTATAAACATTACTCAGAAAGATTTCTACTTTTACCATGGAGATTTTGCTCCTAACATCACTTTATTATGAACTGAATGCCAGAGTGATCTTCAAATGCATTTGAAGATGCATTCGAAGATCATGCTGGCATTGCTTTGAAATGCAACAGAGTGAGAGACTGTGACACTTTGTAATGAAGGAACTATTACTTTCATGACTACAAGTCAAGGCTGATTTGTTCCATGCTGACAAACATAATTTTGCTTTTTATTGTTATTCATTTTATGTTACAGTAGCTCTCTTGCTTAAGCTGGCAACAAGCCCAGTGATATTGCACACCAGAGTCATATTTTGCACAGGCATTATGTGACTACTGTCAGGAGCACTAACAGGGTCCAAAGTTTTTGTGACCCTTCCCAGGCTTCATGAATTTCTGCATAAGGAATGCACCTTCATTCTCAAGCCTATTGGTCAGTGTGGAAGAAGAAACTAAAGAATCTGCAAAAGAGGCCAATGAAAATAAAAGAAAGCTTCATGTGCCCTCATAAACAATAATGGTATGTTAATTAGTTTTTTCCTGGAAGAACCCAGAAGTCACAATAAAATATACATAAATATTTTTTGGGTGTCAAGCATCTATTGGTCATGCCTAAAAATCTCAGCAAGAGCCCATGGTGATAATCTCAAAGAAAGCAACCAGAACGCCACAAATCACACCATGGTCAAATTAGAATGAAAGGTTATTTATGCATTGGGGGTAAGGCTTCAGTGCACATACAGTAGCTGGTATAGAGGAGGTATTAAAAAGAGCCAGTTTGACCTAATGGTTAAAGCTCCAGACTAGAAACTGGAAGATATTCAGCACTTGAATTACTTATAAAAATAATAAAGGCAGGAGATAAAATTTTCATCTGTCAATTGTAAAAGGACACACAGCTTGGATCCACACATATACTACACTGAAACATTACGACATCATAGTTTCTTGAGAAGAACTTGATGTGTATTGAATGCCAACACAGCTTAAAAAAGCTGTTTCTTCCTTTTAACTGCCAGTGGGGGTTTGAACTGATTGGCTGGGAACTTGGCTATGTTCTGATTGGGTGGAGGTGTGTTCTGATTGGTTAGGGGCTTGGCTGTGCTCTGATTGGCATTTGGTTCTAGAGATGAGTGTCTTGGCTACGGAGTTGATCTGTGCTGGGTGGTGGTGTGAGAGTGCGTGCAGATAGCGGTTTGTGTGTGTTTTCTTCTGGTAGATGGTGTGTCCTAGGGAGCCATTGGATTTCTTGTAGACTAAGGTACCAGAACCAAATGCCTAGCTGACAAACAATATCTAAAAACCGAACTACACACTTTCACCAATGTACTAACATCCAACGGATTCCAAAGAAATAAGATTTCCAACTTAATCCAAAAAGAAACCCCCACTAAAATCCAAGACAGAGAACAAGAAAATGGCAAAGCCCTCCTCCCATACATAAAAGGCACCACAGACAGGATCAGCAAGATCATCCACAAACGTAACATCAAGACAGCATTCTGCACAAACAGAAAAATATCCACCATCCTAAGAAACCCTAAAGATAAAATTGAGTTAGAAAGTCAAGGAGTATATGAAATCCCATGTACTGCTTGCCCCACCACATACATTGGACAAACCAACAGAAGAATAAGTGCACACATTGAAGAACACAAAAACTCGGTCAAAAAAGAGGAACCAACTTCTTCCCTGGTCCAACACCTTAAAGCCACAGGACATGAAATTGACTTCAAAAAGACAAGAAGTATTGCCAAAACTGAACACTTTAATAACAGAATAATCAGAGAAGCCATCGAGATAGAAAAATGCCCACACAGCATGAACAAACGAGATGATACCTCCTGCCTACCAGTCATTTGGAAACCCGCCCTTATTGATAAACAAATCCTTAACACAAAGAATGACACCAGACCCACACTCACAAAAACCACACAGGATGTCACCACCACACATCCATGCAAAAAGCAAACCCAAACCCACACCGATGATGAGGCACGACCACAAACCAGAAGCCAGACCACAGCTGCATCATTAGCCACTTTAAATCCCTCCAATCCATACATGAAGCATACTGACACCCACCATGAAGATGAGGCACGACCACAAACGTGAAGCCAAACAGCTATGCAGCTCACCATCTCTATTCCCCCTGCAACTCAGACTAATCTGAGCACAACAAAGCCCCCACCCAAACAGAATGCTCCCCCAGCCAATCAGAACACAGCCAACCCCCCAGCCAATCAGAGCACAGCCAAGCCCCTAACCAATCAGAACACACCTCCACCCAATCAGAACATAGCCAAGCTCCCAGCCAATCAGTTCAAACCTCCACTGGCAGTTAAAAGGAAGAAACAGCTACGATCACACATTGCTCCTAAAAGCACGAAGCCGAAAGCACCAGCCTGAAGATGATGAATGGGACTTCGTCAAAACGTCGCCAAGACACCTCAGATTCTACGCGGGAGAAAACCTGAACAACCAAAGACCTACATACAAACACCCACGAAAACCTCAGAAAACACACACACACACACACACACACACACACACACACACACACACACACAGAGTGCTTAGCAAGGTGTCAAAAACTTGATGACTAAAAAAAGGGGTGGGTGGATGGGTTTTACTGATTAGATTCATTTGTTGTTCTGGAAATGGCTAGTTTATAATATTATGGAAAAGTAAAAAGTTGTTAATGCTTCCTGCTACTGCAACAGAGGAAGTCTGTTCTTTTTCCTTTCTCCCTCTCACTTTCTCTCCCTCAGGCTTGGTTCACTTCGGCTCATTCCCCTACCCTGCTACACTTGGCTAGCAGTCATGTACCACCTGCCACAGTACCACAGGGGGTATGCGTACCACCGGTTGAAAAGCCCTGTTCTAGTCCAGCCCCTCGCTTAAGCAGGAGAACCTACACCATCTCAGACAGGTGATTGTCTAGTCTTTTCTTAAAGATCTCCAGTGATGGGGTGCCATGATTTCTGGGGGTAAACTGTTCCACTGGTTGATTGTCCTCACTCTCTGGAAGTTTCTCCTTAAATCCAGGTTGCTTCTCTCCTTGATCAGTTTCCAACAATTGTTTCTTGTCTTTCCCTCTCATGCTCTGGTGAACAACTTGACCCCTTCTGCCTTGTGGCAGCTCCTCAGATACTGAAAAACTGCTATCATGTCTCCCCTATTTCTTCTTTTCTTTAGATTAGCCAAACCCAAGTCCCGCAGCCGTTCTTCTTATGTTTTAGCCTTCAGGCCTTTGATCATCTCAGTTGCTCTTCTCTGAATTTTTTCTAAACTCTCAACATCTTTTTTGTGTTATGGTGACCAAAATTGGCTGCAGTATTCCAAGTGTGGTTTTACTAGGGCTTTGTAAAGCGGTACTAATACTTTGCGTGATCTTGATTCTGTGCCTCTATTTATACAACCCAGGATTGTATTAGCTTTTTTGGTTGCTGCTGCACATTGCTGGCTCATAGTCAAGTGATCGTCCACTAAGACTCCAAGGTCCCTCTCACAGTTACTGTTTTTAAGCCACGTCTCACCCAATCTGTATTTGTGCTTTTGGTTTTTCCTGCTTAAGTGTAAGACTTTGCTTTTCCCCACGTCGAAACTCATTTCCTTAGGTAGGGCCCATTTGTCCACTAGCTACAGATCCATCTGGTGGTGATGTTGTCTATTCTACCTTTTTCTAGCTTGTCAATTAGTAGGTTGTGGTCTATTTTGTCAGATGCCTTACTGAAATCTCAGTATACTATGAACTACATGAAGTGAATTACTTAGACAGAAGGCCTCCATATCTTAGTTTGTCTCTATGTGTATATATGTATAGGTGTATATGTATGTGTGCATTTTTGTATATGTATTCCCCAAGAAATTATTTATAATCTATAATAAATTATTGGATCATGGAATTATTTTTCTCTATCAGTACATTGCTTAGTTGTATAATTTAATATATTTGTTCTATATCTGGGCAATTTTTGTATTTTTCCTCCCAATGCTTTCTATGACTTCACAAATAGGTTTAGAATTCTAAGTACTCTGCTTCTACAATCAAACTAGGATTTATCCCTTACTCATCATGTTATCTAAAATCTGTAAAAGAACTGGAGCCCTGTAGCATATTTTTGATAAGGAAGTTCCTAATATATATGCTTTCATTCCTCAAGAATATTTTTATCCATGTATGTTTTTATTGATGTGCAGATTATAGCATAGGTAAAAAACACACTTTCTTTGGGATACATTAGGACAAAAATACACGTCCATGGCTGTTCCTGGACAGTATGCCAATCTTCATATGCATTATACATGGGCATATTAATCTGTTTGTTCTACAATCCAATTGTGGTACTAGCACAATCTGATAAAACGTGCCATTGGGAATTGTTTACTAAATTGCCTGTCATGAACTCAAGTAGGTACCAGATGTGCAGATAAACAAATAGGAAAAAGAAAGCAAGTCCATTCTTCTTTCAGTGCCCACAAGAGTACCTTCATGTCAGTGTAAAATGAACCACAAGATGTCAGCCTTTCCTGCTCTATGCAGTGCGTTTGAAAATTAACGTAGCTAAGATATTCCATTTTAAACTTCTCATTTCAAGGGTCCATAACTCTGGGTAAAAATTCACTGCAGGCAAAGACTTGACATAAAAAGATCCAATTCAAGAGAGGTATTTATTTTCTCTCGCTCGTGCTCCTCCTATGAACACTTGAAAATATTGAGTCTTCATAATAGCAGTGCTAAATTGTTAACTAGATTCCAGTTTGTTTCTGGCCGCTGCTGGATGAAATTGCTTATAAATATTATGGAGAATGTAATAACAAAAAGGAAACAGGGAATGAAACATTTATAAGGCCACTTCAGGAAAGAAAGCACAGGGTTGCCTGTTAGAATTTCCATCCAAGTCACTGTCACAATCTTTTTCTTTGAAGGACTTACAAATAGAGTCCTTGTCTCCAGAGGACAGGTGGTTGAATTTTTATTATACCAGTACCAATAGGATAGTACTTTCCACCACATTTGAGAAGAACAGGCTGGAGTTCTGCTCTTGGACAGCCCAAATCATTTCCAGCCTCTACTATCCCTGAGCATTCTGTATCCCTCATTCCACCTCATGGTAGGTCCAATATTGACTCTGAGCTTGTGGGTTGGTTTCCGAACGTTTCGTTACCAGGCTAGGTAACATCTTCAGCAGTGTTTGGGGCATGTCTGTATCAGTGTTCTTCTATTTATAAGGGCTTCAGGTGTGTGTGTGTGTGTGTGTGTGTGTGTGTGTGTGTGTGTGTGTGTGTGTGTGTGTGAAGTGAGAATCTTGTGAAGAGTCATCAGAGAGAGGCTTATGGTGGATCTTGTGATGGGGAGGTTACTTCAAGTCAGGGCTGTTGGAGGGTATGGATTATCAGTGGGTCAGAGGTGAGTTATCAGTGAAAGGCTCATGATGGGTCTTCTGATGGGGAGATTACATCAGGTTAGGGGCATCGGAAGGTGAACTCCTGGGGGGGGGCAGGTGGCTTGTGTTGGTTGGTTTGAGTTTTGGTGCTATCTCTGGTTGGCTGTGTAGTTGATTTGGATTCTGAGAGCTTCCTAAGCTGGTTGTAGTTCAATGTGTCTATTGATGGAATTGTTTGTGGTATGCCAGGCTTCAATGAACTCACGAGCATGGTGGGTGGTAGCATGGTCGATGATTTTAGTGTTGCTCCAATTGAACTGGTGTTCAATATTTCCATGGGAAGCACTAGGATCGGCAGTGGCCAACATTCATTCTGGGTCTCCATGATAGCAGGCTGTCCTCAGGTGCAGTACAATGAAGGTTTAGTCATGATTAAGAAGGGTCCTCCTGGGTCAGGTCTTAGGGCTATCTAGTCTAGCATTCTGTATCCCACAATGACTTAAGTGGATGCAGTAGGGAGGCTCACAAGTCCTTCTATTTCTTATTAATCTTATTAAGTATTAATTCCCTCCCTTCCCCCACCATCCATCCCTTTCCAAGTTGGGCATATTATTTATTTTTTATTTATTTCTTAAATAAATATGTCAAAGAATAGAGTGCTCTCATCTTTTCATATCATCTCAACATTTGTTTCTAGTGGTGTCTGCTGGCATATTTTACTACTGATTCTCAGTTGTGAGGAAATGTCCAGCAATGATCATTTTATACACTGTACATCATCCTTAAGTGACTGTCAATCTAAAGGTGAGCACTAGAGAAATGAAACTATGAAGTAAAAAACAGTAAAGGAAACTGATAAGACGGAGGGCCATAGATTGCAGAAACATGTAGTGTTGCAAACAACATAAATAGTTTAGAGAAGCTTAGTGCAGCTCAGTTATAGATTGCTGGTTCTCCTACACGCCATACAGTTAGTACTATACTAAGATTTCAGGAATGAATGAAACTGGTGTATTAATCTATATTTTTACATTTTTATTTATTTATTAAATTTGTACACCATGCATCTCACCTAAATGGCAGTTTATGACTTCATGCACCTGAAGGCAGGACAAGAAGCAGCAGAGGGAAACTAACCAAGGAGAGAAGCAACCTAGAACTAAGGAGAAACTTCCTGACAGTTAGAACAATTAACCAGTGGAACAACCTGCCTCCAGAGGGGTGAATGATCCAACACTGGAAGTTTTTAAGAAGAAACTGGACAGCCATTTGTCCGAAATGGTATAGGGTTACCTGCCTGAGCAGGGGATTGGACTAGATGACCTCCAAGGTCCCTTTCCAACATTATTATTATTATTATTATCATCATCATCATCTACATAAGTGGTTCTTAACCTTTTTGAACGAATCGCCCCCTTGAGCCAATGAGGAAGTTGTCATCGTCCCCCTCCCCCAACATAACCTCTCAATCACAACATAGGAAATAATTCTTCAATTTATCCAAACACTTTTTTTGTTTTCTTTAAAATTGTCACCAGGACATATCGATGCAAATAATTTATTTTCAGTCTTTTTCCCATACCTCAACTGTGTGAAAAATTTTGCTGCCACCCGTCACTTTATTCCTAAACTTCGTGATACATGTATTTCATTATTATCTTATTTATTCAAGACACTTAAATGTAATGACCATTGAAAACAAAATTCAATTGCAAGGAAGTGAAATGCCCGAAAAGAAAAACAGTAACATTTAATGATTGAATTACAAGTGAAATTTAAGACGCAAAAAGAAATATAAAAAGGGTATAAGAACAAACCGCAATGTAGGAACTAAGAATTTCAAGACGAAAACTCCGAGGAAAGTATATATAGTCACACACACTGTAAAAAGGATTAAAAAGACACAAAGAAAATATAATATCGAACTGGAGTGCATGCTAAAAAAGTACAATAAAAAGAGACATACAAAATGTTTTACAGAACCACTCAGCATGCGATGTTTCGAAAGAAGCACTCCCCCCTCCATCACTGCTCATTCTAGCCAATGGCACGCCTCTGTATGGATAGAGGCTGCTGCGCAACGCGCATGAAGATAAGTGATGCATATTCACATATGTACCGCGTTCTGTACTGAAGCTAGCTGAAGGAACATTTGAAACACAATTCAATCCACTAATAGCGAGCGATCTGATGTTTTTATACGACAGATATACAGTGATTCACTGTACGAAAAAGTCTTTAAAGTGTCTCCAAAATTTCTCACTCCATCGCCCCCATATCACCCCCTTTTCGTTCCTTCGCCCCGCGTCACCCCTTTTCGTTCCATCACCCCCCTGAAAAATGAAATCGCTCCCTGGGGGGTGATATTGCCCAGGTTAAGAACCATGATCTATATAATATGATCAGGCAATCATCCTTAAACTTGTTGATGACTCTGCTAACAGTTGAAACATTATTCTGGGGGATATGCAGTGTATTGAATAATATATATTAAATAAAGAAATGTATGAAATATAAAATATTATTATTCTAAGAATTCTGGAATGGATAATGGATTGAAAAGTCAACAACATGCAAACTGAATCCAGGATATCAAAGCTGGTATCAAGATTTTTCAGTTTACAATGGGATCTGTTTAATGCATTTTGGATGGATAATGATTTTACTGGCCATCAGAACTCTTAGTATATCTAATTCTTTCTTACTAGCCAATTCTTAGTTGAGCTACCGATGTATACACAAGCTAGTTCTGATATCAGCCAGTCTTACATCTGGCAAAGATACTACTTCTGACTGCTTCACTCAATACTTCATAGCCACCATAAAAACCAAGGAACAGTTTTAAAATTACAATCTACTGTATAGCAATATTCTATCATGATTTCCTTTGAGAGGCATCAATCCATAATCTCACTGCATTCTTCCACCAACAGTTGATTTTCTCAAGTATGAAGAATTCAGCTCCAGAATTCTCAGGCTAACATGGATATTTCTTAAAATTGTGCTCTTTGCATGACGCACTGTATGTGATTGGGGGCATGGGGGAGGAATTACAATAATGATTTTAAAATCTTCTAGGGAACAATATTGCTCAGTTATCCGTACCTCAGCACCTAGGCATGTCTCCTTGTTTTCATGATAACTGGAAGCATTCAGTCTACCAAATATACTCTGTATCCTCTGAAATCCTTTACATTTTTATAGCATGTTACCTCTTCTAAATTTCGTATGACTGACATTGACTAATGAATCTCCTCAAACTCCAGAGAAAGACTGGTTACAGATCATCATCATCTCATTTTACAGGTGAATGAACTGCCACTCAGATAATTCTCCCTGTGTCAAGCAATAGGGTTCCATGTAAAACAGACAGGAGACATAGGAGACATGGACGTGATTTAAAAGGTGAACTAATCAGATTTCATTCTTATTTCATTCTTCATTCTCTATAGTGCCAGTTAATACATTTATTTCTTCTTCTTAAAAAAAAAAAGAGTGATGTTGCAAATGAGATGGTTGGATGTACATCCAGTTAGCAGTGAAAATGATTTATATGAAATCTTTGAATGCCACTACCTCTCAGTGTCAACTATATTAAATTTTCTGTTTTCTATAGCGAACTGCTAACCATGATTTACTTATATAAAGCTCACGTTCAGGAACAGGTTCCTTCTTCAGGAATAGTCATGGCTGAAATCCAGGGTTTTGCAAGGATATCTTTATCCTTCTTAAGTTTAACCTTGGAAGTAGCAAATATTGCAAAAAAAAAAAAAAAAGAAAAAGAGAGAGAGAGAGAGAGAAACAGGACCAACATCAGCATCTGGACTGGAACATCTGGGGCTGTCATTGCTGCCACCTTTCTTCTATTTTTTTTTTTTTTTTGAGATTATCAGGAAACCAGGCGGGCATGTAAAGTTTGTATGTTTTTATAATTTTATTTATAATATATATTATCCTTCCCAATACCATTTTTTTCATATTCTTTAGAAAGCACTCAGGATAAAAGAAAAAAATCCATTTTTGTTTTGGTTTTCTTTTGGTAGTTTTCTGATTTTTTCCCCCAAACTAAGTTAGCAATCTTTTCTTTTGTCTCTCTGTGTAAGCTTTGATACAATGTATCAGAAATGTACAAATACTTGTAAAACAAGAAATGATTCAGGGAAGGAGAAGAGACATGCTAACTATGAATATCAAAACTGAAGTAACATGTGCAATCGTCTTGAGGTGAAGTCCTGTGTCTCCTGGAAGAACATTTAGTTCTTGGTCAAGACTAGCCCTGAAGAACCACTTCCTGAAGCAGGAGCAAAATCAAAAGATTCCCCACTATGCCACTCCAGCAATCACACACCTTCCCCAACTCCAGTGACAGCAGCAGTGCACTCATGATCTGGCTAGCCACCATGCTGGTTGTCCTACAACAGTGATGGCAAACCTTTTAGAGACTGAGTGCCCAAACTGCAACCCAAAACCCACTTATGCATCATCGGGTGCCGGGTGGGTGTGGCCCATTGGCTGGGTGTGGCCCATTGGCTGGGTATGGCCAATTGAGTGGGTGTGGCCCATTGGGTTGGGTGTGGCTGCAGTGGTAGCAGCAGACTGGGTGGGACTAAAAAGTTCAATTAATCAATTCTAACTTTGCAAGATCTTTTTTTTTCCCGTGAGAAATTGAAATTGACTGATTGAACTTTTTTTTTTTGCACACGGTGGCAGAAGCCTAAAGCGAAAAGGCTTTATAAAACCTAGCTGAAGGCCTAGGACTGGGGTGATCGCGCGCGTGCCACAGAGAGGGCTCTGAGTGCCACCTCTGGCATCTGTGCCATAGGTTTGCCACCACTGTCCTACAAGGAGGTGCTCAGTTTTTTATATTATTGTGGGGTAACTGTGATGGCTCACTGGCAGACAGATGCCATTACTATATAAGTATCTGTTGCTTCAGAGTGATGACGATAGAGCAGACAACTTAAGAGAAACTTTAACCACACAACTGAGTGAGATCACTGGGTTCCAGGCCATCTCTGAAGATCTCGACAAAAACAATGGATTTTTAATAGATTATATTTGTTAATGATAAAGTACTGGTAATCTGTCTCACAGGTACCTTACATCAATATATCTAACTTGTCTTCCTCTCCTCCCCACCCCCAGCCTTATCCTACATTGGATGAAGTAAGCAGCTCATAAAAAATCATGTGTCAGGTGCAATGAATCAGCACCATCCATTAGCCTGCAGCTTAGATGATTTATTCAAGCCTATACACAATAATCTAGCCAACAAAAGTTCAGCACTAAACTGGTGACGGATAAGGATCAATGGAATTCAGAAAGAGTTAGACTTGGACTGTTTGTGGGAACATAATGATTCTAAGCTGATGACGCATTTAACTCTATCTGCCAGGCTCTGCCTGCTCTTCTCCTACAGCATGCCTTGTAATAAAATGTTTTAGTTGGAACAGATGTCTCCAGATTCTTTCTGATTCATGATTGGCTGGGGCATTGCCCTTGCTCAGAACGGGGTGCTCAGAAATCAAGAGGTGAGGGCCTTGCTTCAATTCATCCATTTCCCCACCCTTCTGCTCAAAGAGAACATTTCAGTTCACATGAAGGTGGTTGCCTGTTCCAAGTTTAAAATTATTTCACTACAACATTATTCCTGTTACCAGATATTTGGACACGAATTTTAAAAGAATCTTTCCTCCTACATTATCAACAGCATCCAGTTTGCCAGGAAGAAGAAAAAAATTAAATGGAGTGAACTTTCAAACAAGCTAATGAAGAGAGACTCTCAAAATAGCTTGTTAGAACATGATTGAAAAGAAGCATTCCGTGTTATTATCATAGCTGCATATTCATATCTATGATGGCTTCCTTAGGGTTATAACTCCATAAATTCATAAATTATTTAATTTCTATTAATGTGGAAAGAGCTAATTTGCCTCATCAATACAAACTTAGTTGTTGGGATTGCACAGCCTTTATTACTTTTTTCTTTATAGATGATAATGAATTGATGACTTACTATAAAATTAGTATTCATCTTTCACAGGCGTTAAGTACAAAGAAATTTAATAGTTTCTCTGTTAATAGTTTATTTTTTGCATTAGGTTTTTTTTTAGCTCTGAAAGTTGCACATCGATTTTTCCTACAAATGATGAGAAAATAGCCTGCCAAATGACTCTAATTCCTTGGGGATGTTTTCTCTGATAATCAGGAATTTGTTTTACATATTGTATTAAATGGTGTGCTTTTTTGGATAGCTGATAAATAACTGCCATATTTTGCATTCTCATAACCACTATTCTTCATTTTATTTATAAAGAGAAATGGCATTTATTAACTAGTGAAGATAATCAAATGTCTGATTCACTTTATTTTAATGGAAGCAGAGCTTCATTACCTTTAATGAAAATGTCTATTTCTATCAATTATAGATTCATTTTGCTCTGCTAAATACACATTCCAGCTTTATCCTAGCGCAGGTCTAGTTTCTGCACAGTAAATCAGTGCACTTTGTGTAACCTGTGCTGCAGAGAATATTTTCTGATCTGCTTTTGTTTTTTTTCCAATACATGCACCAGCCTGCATCTCCTCTGAACGATAACATTAGCGAGCAGTCATTTCCAATACTTAGAATAGAATAGAGCTGGAAGGGACCCTAGAGGTCTTCTAGTCCAGCCCCTTGCTCAAGTAGGAGAACCTACATCATCTCAGACAGGTGATTGTCTAGTCTCTTCTTAAAAAATCTCCTATGATGGAGCACTCAACAATGGGACTCAACAGTGCATTGTAGTTTATCTGGGAAGATATACATTTCTGTATTGTGTTTTATTGGAAGACAATGAAGAAAATTATGTTATTTTTTAGTAAGCAGCGATTTTATAGCAATGAAGTTGTGTATGTGTAGGTGTGTAGGGATAGGTCCCTGCAGTTCTCTTGGCAAGATTTCAGGATAGGGACCTATACCTATACACATAGATACCTACAAACTTCATTGCTTCCTATATCAAGTGGGATCCATTTTATGACTGCCTTGGTCCACCTACCGTCAGTTCTTCTTCCTATGTGACCAGTCAGTTTTCATTTCAATTCTTTTACTCTCTGGATGATATCCTATACTTTCATTTGTTGTCTAATCCATGTGCAGGTCTTTCCATCTTGCCTTGTAATGCCAAACATATATATCTCCATGGTTCTTTGCACCACTCATATCTTTTGTATTGATTGTGAGGTTAGTATCCATTTTTCAACGGCATATGTTAGAGCAGGTAGCACACACTGATCAAAAACTTTTCTCTTTAGACATAGGGGGAGGTTGTTCTTGAAAATTATGCTTAGCTTACCAACTTCCTTTTTTTGTATCACAGATCTGTTGGCCATCTGTTGGCTATAGTGCTCTTCTCTCTCTCTCTCTCTCTCTCTCTCTCTCTCTCTCTCTCTCTCTCTCTCTCTCTCTCTGTGTGTGTGTGTGTGTGTGTGTGTGGTTGTATGTGAATAGTAATAGAAGTGTGTGTAATAGAAGAGTAATTGTGTAATTGTTAAGGCATAATAATAATAATAATAATAATAATAATAATAATAATAATAATAATAATAATAGTTGGAAGGGACCTTGGAGGTCATCTAATCCAACCCCCTGCTCAGGCTGGAAACCTTATACCATTTCAGACAAATGGCTGTCCAGTCTCTTTTTAAAAACTTCCAGTGTTGGAGCATTCACAGCTTCTGGAGGCAGGTGGTTCCACTGATTAATTGTCCTCACTGTCAGGAAATTTCTCCTTAGTTCTAGGTTGCTTTTCTCCTTGATTAGTTTCCATCCATTGCTTCTTGTCCTGCCTTCAGGCGCCTTGGAAAATAGCTTGACTCCCCCTTCTTTGTGGCAGCCCCTGAGATATTGGAACACTACTATCATGTCATCCCTCGTCCTTCTCTTCATTAAACTAGACATACCCAATTCCAGCAGCCGTTCCTTATATGCTTTAGCCTCCAGTCCCCTAATCATCTTTGTTGCTCTTCTCTGTATTCATTCTAGAGTCTCAACATCTTTTTACATCGTGGTGGCCAAAACTGGATGCAGTATTCCAAGTGTGGCCTTACCAAGGCATTGTAAAGTGGTATTAATACTTCACATGATCTTGATTCTATCCCTCTGTTAATGCAGCCTAGCACTGTGTTGGCTTTTTTGGCAGCTGCAGCACACTGCCGGCTCATATTAAAGTGATTGTCCACTAGGACTCTGAGGTCCCTCTCACAGTTACTACTATTGAGCAAGGTACCCCCTATACTATACCTGTACATTTGGTTTATCTTGCCTAAATGTAGAACCTTACTATTTTTCCACTGTTAACTCAACACTTATCAATAAACAATAGAATGGAAGAAGATAATGAAAGTCATTGTTCTGATGTGCTCACTTTGTTTCTTTCACAATAGTGTGATACTTTTATTGCCACTTCCAATTCATCACAAAACCAACAAGGTCAAAAAAATTAAAAATGAAAACACGCTCCTTTCTAGACACATCATTAGCACTGCTATAACCGCTTCCTAACTGTTAGCAAAAATAGGGTCAAAACAAAACTTTGTAGTTCTAAAAAAAAGGCAAAAAAAAAAAAAAGGCGGTGCCCCATCTGAAGACATGATTGGATCAGGCCAGAATTCAGAACTATCTATGGGCAGGTGAGCTGGGTCAAAGTGCAGCCAAGCCTGAGTTGAAATGCAAATGGATATTCTGCATTGGAAAAACATTGAGATAATTCTGGGATGAGCTATTTGATGAGAAAAGTGGATCAACAGAAGATAATTAACTTAGAAATCTTTGGGAATTGAGTGGCATAGAAACCATAATAGATAAACACACAAACAAATGGTTGGAGGCCAAAGCCAGCAGCTAGCCAAGGCTAAACATAAAATAGGCTGACCTTCCTCTCCCATTTCCTTCTGCCGAAGATTTGAAATCAACTGGATGAATTTATGATCATATGCTGAGAACTAAACCAAACCGAGTACATAATTACAATGCAGAGGTATCCTGTTACATAGACAAAATAACTCATAATGCAGTTTTACTTGAATTGCAAAGATTTAATCAATCAGATTTCAGTGATTTTATCAGATATTCACTACATTTGAGGTGAAAAGTAGATTCATCTAGAAATAGATGAGAGTAAAAAAACCTACCTATTAAGGAGAAGGAAGTGAGATATATACACACATATATACACATATACAGCACATTTACATATATATAGTAAAAAAAAGCATATAAGATCTAAAATAATAATAATTTTGAAAAGATAAAAAAGATAGCATGAGAGTAGTTCTCAACTAATGACCAAATTGAGACCAGACAATTTATTGTTAAATGAGAGTAAGTGCTTAGAATCTAATTTGTTAATCTAAGCGTCAGACCTTTGCAAATATGTTAACACCAAACAAAAAGCAAAAGGAAATTGTGTTTTTTCTGTTAGATCGCTAGCAGCATTTTATCTCTGCAGTGTAACATCCTCCTTTCCCATCATGACGCACACCCCAATCTCCCTAGTGCTATTTCCCCAGGATACCATTGTTTCTCCTGCTTATTTTATTTTTTCCAGCTCTTTGGGTGATTGTGGTTTTCATCCATTACTGAGAAAAAACATCTTTCAAGTTTGCTGGGTTTCAGCTTCATTATTGAATGATTATGATTATATGGATAGAAACAGGGACTGAATAGAGGACAGGTTGGAAAAACAGCACCTCTCTGAATGAATAAAACTGTGCCTGAGAGGAAATAAAAATTGGGAAAAAAAACCCCCAAAATATTGAGTGGTAATTGCTGCTAGCAAAATAAAATTTGTAAATAGTAAGATTCCTTCCTTCCTTCCTTCCTTCCTTCCTCCCTCCCTTCCTCCCTCTTTCTTTCTTTCTTTCTTTCTTTCTTTCTTTCTTTCTTTCTTTCTTTCTTTCTTTCTTTCTTTCTTTCTTTCTCTTCTTGATTGGATGAACAAAGAGCAAAATCATTATTTTTAAAAACATATTCATAGGCAAATACTATGTTTGTAAACATCTTGGGACCAACCCATGCTCTTTCTATCACCTTCCACTTCTCACAGAAATGTGACATTTTAATGTGTGTTTCACCCTCACATATTAAACCCAGCAGATTTAGTCTTCCTCCCTTACCCCTTTGCCCAGCCAGCAGGAACCGCATTGCTGAAAAATGCCATCACCACAGAGCCTCACACAGAAGAGGCTCCAGAGTAAAGATCAACCAGGATAAAGTGTAAATGGGACAATTACATATTTTCTGCTGAGGGACTATTTGCCAGCTGTCACTCACATCAGATGCAGATATGTTCTCCTCTTTGTATTTTCTCCGAGGCAAAGAAACACATGACTTGTTATTGTTTCATTTTTTTTAGGTTTCTATGGAAAATTGTATGTAAAGTTGCAGAATACATAATGGTTCATTTATAATATGAGAAAAATACAAATGGTAAAAAAAATAAAATGTGATTTATCTAGGTCTGAGCAAGGGACGTCATGGATACATTTTTGAAAGAATGACACAAGGACACTCAGAATATGGCTGCCATTTGGGCGCCCTAAATATCCATTTCCCAGAAGGCAGATTGGTATGATTGTTCTCCCGTTTCCCGAGGATGCTTCCTTCCATATCAGTTTACAGTTGTTGTTTTTATGTCAAACAAAATACTGCTGTAGCCTAGCATTATTTCTATTTTTAAAACATGACCTTGGAGCCATTTGGGACCTATCCTCTTCTCCTGATATCATAAAATGATGGTTGAAGCTCACAATTTGCTTTTTCATTTATCTTTAAATAAATACATCTTAAGTGGGGAAAACAGGGAAGGAGGGAATAAAAGTAGTTCACTGGTGCATATGGACATCATGTTGGGTCAAGGACCAGAGGTTCCCCAGGCTAGTGGCTCAAATGTTTCAGAACTATCACTTCTCAAATTTCCAGCTAACCAGGCTTTTCTTCCATGTCTTTGGGATTTACTTATTCAGAGGTATCCACAGGAGAGAGAGTGTAAAAAAAAAAGAAATCAAGGTGGCACACATTGTTGCACATAAAAAAAAGAGGTGGGGCTCTGATCATATAGTTACGGCCTTTACCTTGACTTTTTTGACCCTTTCCTTGTGGACATCCCTGTACCTATAATAGCTAGTATCAAGTATATATGACAGGGGTGTCAAACTCAATTTCACTGAAGGCTGCATCAGCATTGCGGTTGCCCTCGGGGGGCCGGGTGGGTGTGGCCAGGGTGGATACGGCCTACTGGGTGGGTGTGGATGGAGTGGGTGTGACCTACTGGGTGGGTGTGGCCAGCTCTACATCATTCACATCAAGGGTGCTTGTGGGGGCCTGGCAGAAGGGGGTGGGTTGCCATACCAAATAATAAATTTGGAAATAATAAAACATAAGCTGAATTTGTTGGACTCAGAAAAATTGGCAGAACAAATAAAGAGAGCAAAACAAAATTTCTTCGAAAATGCCAACAAGCCAGGAAGATGCCTAGCCTATAAGCTCAAAAAACAGAAAGAGAAGAAAATAATACATAACTTAGTAGATGGGAAAGGTTGTTTACAATTTAAAAAGGAAGAAATAAAAAATAAAGAAATATTATAAGGAATTGTATGGCAAAGAGGAGGCTGCAAAAGAGAGAATTGCTCAATATTTAGAAGAAAGTAAATTGCCAAAGATTCCAGAGACATTCAAAACTATGTTAGAAGAAAGAATAACAATGATGGAGATATTAGAGGCTATAAAAGGACAAAAGAACGAGCTACCAGCGGAACTTTATAAAAATCTACAAAATATATTAAGCAAACTGCTGAAAGATGTTTGTAATGGATTATTGCTATAGGCCAAACTTCCAAATACATGGATAGAAGCAAATATTACTTTGATACCAAAAGAAGATTCAGACTTGATGTATATTAAGAACTATAGACCGATTTCATTACTCAATGTGGATTACAAAATTTTTACTTCAATAATGGCAGAGAGACTGAAAAGATACTTAGTTGAGTTTATACATCCAGATCAAAACGGCTTTTTACCGAAGAGACAAATTAAAAATAATTTAAGGATGATAATGGACGTATTAGAATATTATGAATTACACCCAGGGAAACAATTAGCATTAGTGTTTTTAGGCACCCAAAAAGCGTTTGATAATGTTTCCTGGAAATTTATGGTTCAACAATTACAAATAATGGATTTTGGAAAGAACTTTACAAATATGATAAAAACAATATATAGTAACCAGACAGCAAAAGTGATAGTGAATGGAGATTATATTGAGAGCTTTGAGATAAGAATAGGCACGAGACAAGGGTGTCATTATCTCCATTATTATTTATCTTTACTTTGGAAGTACTAAATAGAAGGATAAGACAGGATACAGAAATTAAAGGATTGAAAATAAAAGATGAAACATATAAGTTACAAGCATTTGCTGATGATCTAGTGTTTATCTTGGAAGAACCTTTAGAGATGATTCCTAAACTATGGGGAAAGATAGAAGAATATGGAGAAATGGCAGGACTAAAAATAAATAAAGAAAAAACTAAAGTAATAGTAAAGAACCTCACAGATAAACAAAAAAGGCAAATACTAGAAAACAGAGGTACAAATAGTGAAAAAAGTTAAATATTTAGGTATTCATCTTTCAGCTAAGTGTTTGTCAATAAAAGAAGACAATTATATAAAATTATTGAAGCAAATAAAGCTAGACTTGGAAAGATGGAAAAATCTGCAGCTGTCAATATTAGAAAGAATTGCTACAGTAAAAATGAATGTGTTGCCGAAGATTTTATTTCTATTTCAAACGATTCTGATAAAACTTGAGAGAAAATTCTTTCAAGATTTAAATTCATTGGTTTTGAACTTTATTTGGCAGGGGAAAAAAGCTAGAATTAAGATGAAAACATTACAAGATGCTAAGGAAAATGGAGGTTTTGGGTTGCCGGAATGGACGTTGTATTATCAAGCATCTGTGTTAACATGGGTGAAAGAGTGGATAACGGTCAGAAATAAAAGGTTATTGTATTTAGAGGGACATGATTTACAATTGGGGTGGCATGCTTTCTTATGGTACAGGAAAAACAGAGTCCATAAGTACTTTCAAAATCATTTTATAAAAAATGTCTTGTTAACAGTATGGGAAAAAATTAAAGCTAAAATATATTCAAAAATTCCAGGGTGGTTATCAACGATGGAGGCATTTATACATCCGAACCTGGTAGACTTTGAAAAAGTATGGACATATAAAGATATTTTAGATATTGATGGGAAATTAAAATCTAAACAAGAATTGAAAATCAGGGAAATAACCTGTCCTGGTGGGCACATTTACAGATACAAAGTAGATATGAAAAAGATGTAAAAATGTATGGATTTTACAAGGATCAAACTGTGTTTGATAAGATTTTGTTAATTTCAGATGAGAAATTAATTAAGAAAATGTATAACTTTTTGTTAATTTTAGATATGGAAAGTGAACAAGTGAAAGAAACAATGATAAGATGGGCAAATTTTTTTGGTTATAATATAGAATTAGAAAAATGGCAAATGTTATGGGAGAGAAACTATAAATTAACAATGTCAACCTCATACAAAGAAAATCTGTATAAAATGTTTTACAGATGGCACCTTCCACCAGCAAGATTAGCAAAAATGTTTAAAAATATGTCAGATAGATGTTGAAAATGTAAGCATAACATAGGCATGTATTACCACATTTGGTGGACATGTGGTAAGGCAAAGCCCTATTGGAAAAATATACATATGTAGTTAGAAAAAATATTGGGCGAACAACTGGATTTTAAACCTGAACTTTTTTTTACTAGGTATTATGCCTGAAAAGACTAATAAGCAGAAACCATATTTAATTTTACACATCACTACAGCAGCGAGAATAATTTTTGCACAATACTGGAAGAATGAAGGACTGCCATCAGAGGAAGAAATAATCAGGAAAATATTGGAATGTGCAGAGATGGACAGATTAACTATGAGGTTGAAAGATAAAGAAGATAGAGACTACTATCAAATTTGGACTTTATTTTATTCTTGGTTAGAGAAGAGAATGAAGGATAATGAATTGAACATGTATTAGCATAGCAAACTCCAGACAACTTGTTGATTGGAAAAATTAACATATATTGATGAAAAAAATTAATAAAAATTTTTATATAAAAAAGAAGGGGATGGGACCAGGGCAAGTGCCAAGGCATGGTTCACTGGAGGAGCCTCACTGTTCCTCTCAGGCCATGCGGGGGGCGGGCGGGCTGGATGGTGGTGCCGGCTGCTGGGAGCCCTGGACAGCAGAGGTCGAATGCCCAGCCTGGTCCTCGAGCATCTGCGGCACCAAGCCCAACCCCACTTCCCCAAGGGTGCACCCAGCTGCACTTACCTCCTCCTCAAGGCTGCTGCTGTGCTTGCTCTCCTTACCCAGGTTGTTTATGATGGGTACGAGGGCAAAGTCAGAGGAAGGCCCATTCCCTCTCCATGGGAGGAGACCCAGCTTTGTATCCAAAGCTTCCTTAGCAATAGGATGGGAGACCCTAGGATAGGCCAGAAGGAGGGGGCAAGGGGATGGTGAAAGGGCAACAGGGTAGGACTAAGACAGGACTTCCCTCAGACCCTCCCTCTCCTTCTTTCCTTCTTTCCTTCCTTCCTTCCTAAGTACAGAGTGGTGGGAAAATATTTGAGATGAGAGAGGGAGAAAAACAGGCAAGAAACGCAGCTGGGGAGGTGTCACTCTTCGTGAGGAATGAAGAAATGCACCATTGCCTGGAAGTAGCCAGCACATGGCCCTCACCTACATCACATATCTGACTTGGTGGGCTCTGGGGGAGGGGATGCCATAAGTAGTGTGAGAGTCAATGTTACCTATGCAATGCCGCCCAGCCTCCAGCCTGCCTGGTTTTGGCAGGCAATGGGGCGCCAGTCAAGAGGCTGAACTGGGCGGCACAAATCCAAAAAGAAGCACAATGCCGCCCAACCCCCAACCTGCCAAGTTTCGGCAGGTAGCGGGGCGCTTTCCTCACAGTGCTAAGAGATTGAGCCGGGCGGTGCAAAGCCCGCCAGCTTTGCAGCTTGCTGCCTGCTGAAACTGGGTAGGCTGGGGGCTAGGGAGCATTGCACTTCTCATCAGATTCACGCCAACCAGTTCAGCTCTTGGCGCTCTGAGGAGGGGGCCCCGCTGCCTGCTGAAACCAGGCAGGCTGGGAGCTGGGCGGCCTTTCGTTTCTTTTTGGATTTGCACCACCTGACTCAGCCTCTTGGTGCTGTGAGGAGAGCGCCCTGCTGTCTGCCAAAACCCCTCCCCCAGAGCCCATCAAGTAGGCGAGGGACATTTGCTGGCCACTTCCAGGCGATGGTGCATTTCTTCATTCCTCACAAAGGATGACACCTCCCCAACATGCATCCAGGAGGTGGGGCCGCTGTGGCAAGGGCTGGTTCCTTGCTGTTTCCATATGGCCTTGTGGAGCTAAGACTGAATACATTTCAGCATAGATGGCTACCACAAAATTGTACATTGGCTCCCAGCTGGCCTGGGCCAGGGCCAAGGCAGCGGGGGCCATTTCCAGGGTGGCTTCGTGGGCCACATGAAACTACTTTGTGGGCTGTATCCAGGCTATGGGCCTTGTGTTTGACTGATATATGAAGTTTCAACTTATAGAAGGTACGTACGTTATCAGGATGAAACCAGTCAGAAATCACTACTACTATTTCATTCATTAAAGCAACATATGTATCCATTCAACTGTTAGTTTATTAACAATGAAAGAAATGAGACATTAATCATGGAACCATCTCATTTAGATAAGCTCAACGCAAGCATACCTATAAGCAAAGTTTCTCTTCCTATATGTCAAAAAAATGGGGGTAGGGGGTGGAGTCCTTCACTGTTTTATTATAAAGACCAGAATTAAAGAATTGGAAATTAGCTTATTTATTTATTTATTTATTTATTTTATCAAATTTGTATGCCGCCCCTCTCCTGAGACTCGGGGCGGCTCACAACAACAATACAGCTACATATAAAAATTTAATAATCATGACAACAACCAATATAAAAATCCATACATACAACATGCAAACACAGTCAAACACACAATCAAAGATGGAAGCACAATTCCTCGGCCTGGGGGCAGAACACAGTTCACACACCCCAAGCCTGTCGGCATAAATAGGTCTTCAAAAGCTTCTGGAAAGCTAGGAGGGAGGAGGCAGTACGAATCTCTGAGGGAAGTTGGTTCCAGAGGGCTGGGGCAGCAACGGAGAAGGCCCTTGTCCTAGGACCCGTCAGATGACACTGCCCTAATCGGTCGCTGGGATTCATGAGGCTGAAGACGGTCCCGCAAGTAACCTGGTCCATTGCCATAAAGGGCTTTATAGGTCATAACCAACACTTTAAATTGTGTTCGGAGACCAATTGGCAGCCAGTGCAGCTCACGAAGGGCTGGAGTGATATGAGCATGTCTTGGAAGACCCAAGACAGCTCGCGCGACTGCATTCTGGACAACCTGCAGTCTCTGGACATTCTTCAAAGGTTGCCCCATGTAGAGAGCATTACAGTAGTCGAATCTCGAGGTGACAAGGGCATGAGTGACTATTAGGAGTGACTCCCAATCCAAATAGGGTCGCAACTGGCGCACCAGGCGAACCTGGGCGAATGCTCCTCTTGCCACAGCCAAGAAATGGTGTTCTAGACTTAGCTGTGGATCGAGAACACCCAAGTTGCGAACCCTCTCCGAGGGGGACAAAACTTCTCCCCCCAGGGTGATGGACGGACAGTTAGAATCGTCCTTGGGAGGCAAAACCCATAGCCACTCCGTCTTGTCGGGATTGAGTCTGATCCTGTTGGCACCCATCCAGACCTCAACAGCCTCCAGGCACTGGTTCATCACTTCCACTGCTTCGCTGTAATGACGCGGGGTAGAGATATAAAGCTGAGTATCATCAGCATACTGATGACAACTCACCCTGTGTCGGCGGATGATCTCACCCAATGGCTTCTTGTAGATGTTAAAAAGAAGAGGTGAGAGAACAGACCCCTGAGGCACTCCACATGGAAGAAGCATCGGGGCCGATCTCTGACCTCCTGCAAACACCGACTGCGACCGGCCAGAGAGGTAGGAAGTGAACCACCGTAAAACGGTGCCCCGCACTCCACACCCCTCCAACCGGCGCAGAAGAATACCATGGTTGATGGTATCGAATGCTGCTGAGAGGTCAAGAAGCACCAGGATAGTGGAATAACCTCCATCCTGGGCCCGCCAGAGATCATCGGTCAGCGCGACCGATTTAGCCCAACCCAATGGTCAGTACAGAATCTGCTACAGCAGTGGTGGTGAACCTATGGCATGCGTGCCAGAGACGGCACTCTGAGCCCTCTCTGTGGGCACACGTGCTGTTGCCCCAGTCCTGCCTCCCCCTCCCCCCTCCCCAGCAGCCCCCCTGGAGGAAATTCGCCCCTGAGCATGCCTACGTGGAGCAGCACAGTCAAGGACATGGCAGCCAGGTAACGTAGACAAGACTCTGCCCTCACGCCCCATCGCACACAGTTGATGCTGTGGGGCACGGGCAGAAGGCGTGGCTACCATAGTGCTGCTGGGCTGCCTGGGTGATCTGCGGCAGGTCCTGGAGGTGGTGAGTGGCCCTGAGGGCAGGTGGGGTGGGGGTGGGGCAGGTGGAACAGGGGCAGGGCCAGGGGGTGGAGCAGGGGCAGGGCCAGTTTTTGGGCACTCGGTCTCTAAAAGGTTCACCATCATTGCGCTATAGTATAGCATTTTTGATAGATAACCATGCAGTTTTTGTTTGAAGACCTTTGTAAAATAGAATAGCAGGAATTCCAGTCATGACGTGTTTTGTCAACTGTGACTCTCGAAACCAAAGCAGATACAATATAAATAAATATCAAGAATCTATATATCTAGCTTGTTCCAGTTAATAAAGGGAACATAATAAAATGGACGGGAAGAGATAATACATTAACTCTTCTTAGAAATGCTTTACACAGCAAAAAGAAGCATATGCATTGCATTAACTTTTTTTTTAGTTATCCCCTTGAGATTAAAACACAGAAGAAAAAAAAATAACATTTCTGATCAGAATTCCTGCTCCCTTTCACTTGTGAAGTAATTAAAATATAATCACATATGTAGCCAACTACTACATATTTATAAAGCATCTGGCCCTTAGTCATCACTAAACCAATTTAGAGATTTTTACTGTATCTATTACAAGCGCCACTTAAATTAAATCCACAATTTAAATAAGGTAACTTAATTTGAGCTAAAGCCTGCTAAAAAATAAAACTAAACAACACATGGTTAGTATCGCTTGATTCTGCAACACTTTGTCAAATGGGCACAGTCGCAGAGTTAAGTATGCTTAATTTGAGAAAGTACTGCAACCAATTGCCATAAATCCAGATTCAAAGGATATTGTGCTATAATACAGCAATGAATACACTGTGCATGAAGTCTCTTGCATAAATGCCTGGCAGGGCAAGTCACTAGCTCTAATCAAGCCAGACTTTTCTATAAAGGCCTATATAAACTGTATTAACAAACTGGTTTTTTTTTAAAAAATATTCATTTTAGTGTCTAGAATTCCTCCTTTGTAATCCTTGCCATGCCCTGCTAAACAATATATCAATTTCAGATAGCCCATTAAATTTGTTATGTGGAAATTATTGGTGCTTTTTAGAATTAGAATTATAAACACACATATATTCCTCAATGGATAACATGACAAGAAAAATTCAGAATGATTTCACTTTACATACCCCATTAATAACACCCAGCATGTTTGACAGTAATATATGGTAAGATTACTTCTTCCACACTGGGCTCGCTTCCTTGGGATTTAGAGGCACAAAGACAAATGGCCAGTTTAGATAATGCTGTTTATAGTCCCAGCAACACTGCCTGGGGACTGGACTTGGGGAGTCACTGAGACTGTAATACGTGCATACACATTTTTTAATCTGCAACAGATTGCAACAAAGACATGCAAAAGAGTCCCAAGAATCTAAGCCACAATAGGTTGGTCACGGGAATTATTTCAGGTATATTTTTTATACTTCTCTCTCATCAGTCCCCAGAAAGATTAAGACCACTTCACAGGTTCACCAGGGAGGCATTACTTAATGACCCCTAAGAATTTTAGAAGTTGGTACATTCCAACAACTCTCTGCCTACTCAATGAATGTATTCAGATCCCCCCCTAACCAACTTGCTCAGACTGAAGAAGTTACTTGGATAAACAGTTAAGTATTTCAAACCAACAAGAAAACAAGTCCAGTTGCCATAATTCAACTTTGAGACAATTTTACCTGGATGACTGAGAATCTTCATCAACATACTTTAGGTACAATTGCTTAAAACTTTTCAAATCCAGGATCTGATGTTAACTTCACCTTGCAACAATAGATCTGGTTTTCCTCTTGCCTTCCCTGCTCTTTAAAATAAATCTCCCAAAGGATTGTTTTAATCCTCCCAATCTGTCTCCTTTGTTTTTTCTTTCCGCTGCCCTAAAAGTTGCCATCTTGATGGGCTCCAAAACTACCCACCAAACGCCCAGTTCTCTCTCACTTGGCTCAATTTCCAAGGTATTGGTGGTGATGGAGAAGGAGTGCCAGTGCTTTCCCAAGAATTTTTTCAAAATAAATAAAAGCTAGTGGTTTTCTCCCACTCCCCTACACAATCTGTTTGCTGTAAACTCAACAGAAGGTCTTAAACCTAGAGCAATCTGTCTGCTGGGAGTATGGAGAGAGTGCACGGACTTTGGAATTTATATTTTACAACTAACTTTTAAATGGGAGAACTTATGGGGAAGAGCAGCAAGAATCTTCTTTTAGAAAATCACTTTGCCATCCGGAATGCTAAATTAATGCTTTGGAGAAAGAAATGAAAGTGAGGGCAATGAGGTGGAGAAAATCTGGTAGTTCGGGAAGAGCATCAGCTTACTGGATCCGGCTTTATAGAAGGAAAACTGTGCAAAAGAAAAGCACACGGATGGATTGGTTACCACAAAAACAGGATGCAGAAAAGAAATTTAGTGAAGCCTTAATTACAGGTTGGGCATGGTTTAGAGTTTTATAAAGTGACTGGCATGCAAATTTATAGTAGTCAAGTACATTCTACAGCAATGCTCTTAAGATGGAAAGGCACCTGGTTACAGAGCATTCAAAGTTTCTGAAAACAAATATTTTCACAATTAGTTTGACATAAATTTGCTTCTATAATTTAGCATCTTTTCTCACAATCATCTCTATTCATAAGGAAAAATAGTTTTTTTCCCCTCCCATACACAGAGTTTTATATGAAACCTTTGTATTTCTCGCATGGTAATGATTTCATTTTACATTCATGGAATTGCAATACTGGAAAAAAAATTATTACAGAAACCATCAGGCTTTTTTAAAAAAATGTGATCTTGGCTATACACTATGGTCAAATCATCACACTACAATCCTGCAATCATGATTTTGTGGCATGACAAAAAGATTACACAGCTCTCTCTTTTTTTTCATATAATGTATCTTTTGTTCTTCACTTCTTACAGAACCAGATAAACATTTTCCTAAAAAATGTGCAGTTCCTTTCTGGTATTCAGATACATGCAACCTCAATCTTCACACTTGCCTTTTGCATTTCTGGGTAGGCTGATGCCTTTTATTTAAAGGATATCCCATAATGCTGGTCTTTTATATCTAGTTTTTAAAGGACAATCAAATGTATATACAGATAGTCCTTACTTAACAACAGCCAGTACACAAATTCCCATTACTAAGCGATGTGGTCAGAAAGTGCAAAAATCACATGACCACAACAATTAGCAATCCTCCCCTAGTCCTCATTGACGTCATTAAGTGACAAACATGGATCATTAAGTGAGGACCACAAGTGACTACAGAATATGACTTCCTGTCAGCTTCCATCAAGCAAAATCTATATGGAAGCTTTTTAGAAGATGGGTGCCAGAGATGGAACTCAGAGCCCTCTCTGTGGGCATGTGCACCATGCCCCAGAGATGGCAACTGTCCCTCTTCAACCAGCCGCCTGCTAACTCACCGGGGTCCCACATAGCCAGATGCATCACGGCACGGCTGGTTTCCCTCCCCTCCGTCCCATCCCTCCTGGCTTTCCCTGGCACGACCCACTGCATTGCCTCCTCAGCTGTTGGCCAGCCATCCAGCTCAGATGCGGCTTCTTTGAACTGTTGACGGTGGGCTGCGGAGCCCCAGATTGCACCAGTTGAGGGGCCAGCAGGCTGTGGCTGCTGACGGACACCATCGGCCCCCATGTGCTCACTGGCCTCTGTGTGCGGGGGCCGATGGTGTCAGGCAGCAGCCGCCCCAGCCCTTGCCCCATGGCAATGGCACCCTGCCTTGCCTTGCCCCTCAGGACGAGCCTCCTACCTACCACCCCACCTGCCAGAGACTCCCTGCCTTGCCCCACCCCCCACAGGCATCCCTCCCACGAGCAACACTGAGGTGACCACACCCACCCAATCTGCCATGACCATCACAGCCATGCCCATCGAGTGAGCAATGCCCACCTGGCACCTGGCAATAAATAAGTGGGCTTTGGGTTGCAGTTTGGGCACTCGGTCTCTAAAAGGTTCGCCATCACTGTGCTATGACGTTGCTTGAATGCAGCTAGGTGAGAGGCATGCTGTAGTGCTCACTTCCTACTCTCTGGAAGGTAAAGGTAAGAGAGGAAGGGAAGAAGTTTCAGTCTTGCAAGGTTCTGTTAATGCAATGCAACCTTATAATATAGATAGTGTTAACACCCATGGTCTTGGTTTCCTGGTCTGGACTATCTCAAACTTGCAAATCTGAAAGTGCTTCCCTTCTCTATGCCTTTACCTTTCAGAGAACTAGGGAGAGTCTATTTTGAGGAGCTTACACAAATTACATTCCCTGCAGTGGGCTCAGATTTCTCTTATCAGACCATTACCAAGGTTGGGGCTCTTCCTAATCTCTCTCTTGGTTATTCCTACAGTCCATGACAAAAAGAAAGCCGGTAGTAAATTGCGTAATTCTTTGCTGCTAGGTGTGGGTAAATGGTTTATTAATAGTATCTAATGTTAAAGGTGTTGTTCTTAAATCTCAGAAGGCAGGCCTAAAAGATCTGAGGTTGTGGAGCCCAGCTGGAAGATCAGTCTCCTGTCTATGCTGGTAAACATCTAATTAGCCTAATCTACAGAATGCTGGACTAGATAAACTAGATTCAATCTTACATTCTCATAAGAGCAACCTAGGTAAGGAATGTAATGCAATGTAATGTAAGCATCTTCTGACAGTAAAATGGTGCCACAACTTTGCTGAAGGACTGGGCCCTTGAATGAAAGAAAGGCTGAATGTTTTCTGTAGCTGGTTCTTTTGAGTCTTAACATGATTATCATGTGCATGAGACTGCAAAGATGACGAGTCATTTGCAGTGGTATTAAACAACCCAAGCCATTTTGGAATTAAAGTCAAAAAGTACTGTTGGTGTTCCCATGATGGATGAAAAATCTTGATTAAAAAACAATGAAAGGATGTTTGCTGTTATATTCCCTTGCACAGTCACTTCTACCAGTTCTAAGTGTTTTATTAAATATACCAAGTTGCCTGGTGAATAAGTGGCTATGTACATTGAATAATACATGCATTTACAAAATTTGATTTTTTAAAAAGAATCTGTTGTAGTACAAGATTGGTGTTGACAGCTAGTTACCCAGAACAGGAATATGTTCCTGAGAGAAATATGGCTTAACAAATGACAGGAGTATTTGTGAAGTTCTTAAATAAATGTAATCTAGCAAAGGCAGGACAGACAATAGCAAATGGGATGCCTGCATGAGAGACTTGCCTGTATAAAATCAAAGAGATAGTTCCTTTAGGGAATTAAGAACAGATGTAAAAAAGATCTGATAATAAAATGAATGTGGCTGAAACAGGCTTAAATGAACATTCAGATAAAGTTAACTGATATAGCTATAGGCCCCAAGACATTTGACAAACGAGAGTTAGCTTGCATTATAAAATTAAAAAGATGCCCAGAAGGGATATAGAAAAGTATTACTGGTAAAAACATAAAAAAGAAGAGAGCTTTAAAAAAACAAGAAGCTGTGCATTTCTATATAGCAAATAAGCAATAGTTGATTCTTCTGTATAACCAGATATAGAATTTTGCTTCATAGAGGTCCAGCTATGTTAATATAAAGACTATGCAAATTGAAACAGATATAAAAGAGAGAAAGAGTGTGATTACATTATTTTTTAAGAATAAAGAACAGAATACAACTAATAAACTTTTATGAAGACTTATGCTTAGGTTTATCAAACACATTCCTTATTTTCATCTTATTTCAGGTACACATAACAGTAAAATTACTACAACACTACTGGTTTTTTTTTTATTATTGTATATACCTCACTGACCTGGAAGCTGCCTAGAAATATTTTTTATTGGGAAAAAAATGTAGGAAGCCTTTAAAAATGTAAAAATATCGACTTTATTCCTCTTGAAATATCATCATAGCGACATAGAAAATTGGAAATTAGAGAGCCACATGTAGCCTGTGGTATTTACAGCAACTAGGTACGGAAATAATGAGGTCCAGAGACATAAGGGAGGGGATCAAAACAGTCAAGATGACAGCCATGACTAAGCTTGCCACTTTTCCAATGCACATAAAAAGAGGCAGATCTTCAGTGCCCAGTCACAGCAGCCATCTTCTATCTTTTGATCCATCACAAACAGAAGGGCTGACAAAAACTGAAGGGAGTCCAAAGGTGCTGAGGGCCTGTTGATAGGAAATGATCAGTGTTATGGCATCTAAAACCAGAAAAAAAAATATAGAGTATACTATTCTTCTTTCTATCATGTCCTTTTCAGGACTTGAGATGTAATCAAATAGTCAAGATTTAACAGTTTTCCAAAAGGCCAATTGGGTTGAAGCCACTGTAATCTTGTATGGTGTTCCAGAGGGAAGACTGTGTGCAAAATAAAATGCACGCTACCATCCGCCACACTCATGAGTTCATCAAAGCTTGGCACACTACAAACAATCCCATCAACAGACACACTGAACTACAACCAGCTTATGAACCTCTCAGAATCCAAATCAACCACACAGCCAACCGAAGCACCAAGCTTCAAACCAACCCACACAAGCCATCTCTCCCACCCTCTCAGGAGTTCACCTTCCGATGATCCTGACTTGATATAATATCCCCATCACCAGCCTCTCATTGATGACTCATACCTGACCCACTGATAATTCACACCCTCCAATGAACCTGACCTGAAGACCCATTACAAGACTCTCTCTGATGACTCACACCTGACCCATCACAAGACCCTTACTTGACACACCCACACCTGAAGCCCTTATAAACAGAAGAGCACTGACACAGACATTGCCTAAATGCCATCGAAGATATTACTTAGCCTGGTAATGAAACATTTGGAAACCAATCCACAAGCTTGGAGAAAGAAACTTCACCATCAACCTTCACTTTCTTGATGCCACAGGAGGGCATTCTCTAATTGATGGAACCTGGGGCTTGTGCTTCTGCCAGATCTAATTGGTCAGCTGGACAGGACCACCATCAAGGCCAAAATCCAAGATGAATTGAATCCAAACAATGTTATCATCCAAATGCCTAGAATTTCTCATAGAAACCTTATAAATGAGTCTGCCCCCATCCCTAGTTCCCCAGAAGAGATCTAGCACAAAGAATCAGGCAGATGATATTGAGGAAAATAGGCAAGAACTATAAACAAAGAGGACTGAAATACTCTTATTATGTATAAGATAATAGGGGTACTACCTGATTCATAGTGATAGAAGTATGTCTGTGGGGGGAGGGGAGACAAAACACAACCAGTTTACAAGATTGCTTTCAGTAGAGTGCTATTCTTCCTGTGAAGTCAGTTTCCTGATCTGGTCTGTATACAAGCTGATACTGTTCACTCAAAACATGTCTGATGACAACTTTCTGGCCATGTAATAAGAGTGGAGAAGTAATGCCATTTTGCCATTGTTACAGGCACAAGGTACTAATAGCAGCTCTACCTTGTGCTTGATCAGATTCATTCCTTGTCATCCTCCAATGGTGCTCTAGAAATCTCTTCCCTTGTTTCATCATCCTAAGCATCTCCATAAACTGAATGACCCACAGAATGCGTGTGTGTGTGTGTGTGGAGTAATTGTATGTGTGTGTGTGTGTGTGTGAGAGAGAGAGGGGGGGGAGGCCCTAGCCACCCATCTTTCACAGATATTACAAGTATTATACACACGGTTCTGTTCAATTAAACAATACCATATAAATCTTGAAAATAAATAAAAACAAAGAAATAAATCATTCTTGTTCTCACACTGATAAGTATAAAAAAGTGGAAGTTTGAGTCCCTTGCTTGTTCTCTTTCCATGCTTACGGAATATTCTAAAAATAGCTCCTATTATCTATCTGTATTGAGAATCTAATGATAAAGATTGTTGAATATGTATAGACATTCAATGATAGTTGCAAATGAACTCTGGAGCATTTTTCAAAATTATTAATAGGTCAGTCTAAATTCTGTTGTATCTACTCTGTGAGATCAGTTTTCATTTGCCTTGAAAAACACTTGAAAGTTCCTTACTTTTGCAGTGCTACTTTAGATAGGTGCCAAGTTATCAAGATCACTTCAGATGGCACTGTTATGGACCTGCAAACAATTTATTCACAAGCTGTATTGCATATGTGTAGGTGAGGGGAACCAGGACCAGCAAATCCTTGTGTACATATAAACATATTTAGATTAATTGGATATCTCATGGTGTGAAAAAACATAAGGGGTTATCTATTTGTAGAAATCAGAGATAGTCCAAGGGATAGGGGAGAAACCAATAGAAAGGAATAACTTGGCACCTAATGTCTGACTTAATTGCAGGCTTGAGATCAAATATTTAACTTTTTGGGCATCAGTAATTGATGTTATTTCAGATGCATCTTCCATGTAAGGTCACTTGTTTTCATTTGAAAGGTTGCTTGTGACAGTAAGTTCTTTCCTTAATGATGAGAGGGAGAGAGAAAGCTAAAGAGTGAAATGTAAAATTAAAATTGATTAAGAATGAAACCCAGAACTCTATGGCTGAAAGAAAATTGACAATGTGCAGGTGGTTTTGTACTGTGGAGTCACAAATAATACATCTTATTCATCATGGATCCAACACAGCATCCTGTTAATTTATAACAAACTTTCTTGTCAATCCAAACTCTCATTATATCTGGATCAGCCTTCTGAGATAGGAGTTTCATTGATTGTATAGATTCAGGAATGTCAGCCTTTGAAAAGAAAAATGTCAGCCTGTATGGAAAGACTGCAATATATAGTTAAATATATTTCTTGAAAGACACTGCACCCTTTTCCCTGATATAATTAATTGCTTGCACATCCCCAATTAAAACTGTGAATGTTGAATGATTCGTAACAAATGAATAAAGCCAGGAGCATTTTTTTTTAAAAAAAACATTCCTGCTTTCTTGACATAAGGTATATTTGATTGCATTACATATTGATTCCTTGTCCCTGATTAAAGGTTTTAAGGCATATATTATTGGATGTTACATAATAGATGCCTCCAAATCTTGCTACATATTAAAAAGAGGGCTACAGCTACTGTATGTCCCTAGTACAGTAGCCTTCCTCAACCTTTCCTGCTCATAATTGTTGGACTACAACTGCCAATATCCCCGGGCTTTTATTATGAAAATGCTCCTAAATGTTGCAGAAAATAACTTAGTTTTGATAGTGCTTCATTCAGATTAAAGAATAGAATAAGACAAAGGATTAATTAAAATTAAAAAAGAAACAGCCCTGCTACATTTTAAGACTAACAAATATATGACACCAGAAGATTTCCTGAGCAAAAGCTCTCTTCAGAATGAAACTATGGTGGAATAAACTCATAATGGTTCTTTCTTTTATCCACAGAAATAGCCATGCAGGTGTTTTTTGCTTTGTAATGGTGACTTCGGCACCTGTTGAGAAATGTGTAGATGCCACTGTCAGCAAGATAGATGAGTGCCATCTAGATGTTTCAGCAAGAGGGGATGATGCACTTCCAATGCAAAACAAAATGCATTATATTTTTTACAGGAATTAGTTTAGATCTCACAAAAATCTTATTAGGACTGTAGGGACTGTCCTGGATGGTTACTTTACATTGTGTTAAACAAATATCTGTGAAGGTCCAGGCTCCAGTGGCAACTATTTGATAAATACCTGTCAAATACCTTAGAATTCCAATTGTGTCCCTGGTCCCAGAAAGTGCAGGAAGAAAGCCAGGCATTTTGGCTATTTATGGGAGCCAAAAATCAGAAGTCGTCTGGCAGCACTTTTTCAAAATAATAGCCCCGGCTTTACAGTACATAATTGACTTAACAGAATCTGTGCATATAGTGCAACTGTTGAATAAGGATGAGAATTGTTAAACAATAATGCATATTGTGTAGTTCTAAGTAATGTGTGGAGAAACCTTTCTTTCTTTTACCTGTTTCAGCTCAACCCAGAGCCATCCGCAGGAACAAATATATATATATGTTTTTATTTAAATTGCTAACAAAGAATAAGGGAGAACTGGTATAGCTATTTCGAGTTTCTTAACTCTCTTCAGCCAGAACTTACCCTTCTGAGATTCGAACCTGGGCAGTCTGCATGTTAGGCAGTTGTATTAACCTCTAGGCCACAGGCTCTGTCTCACTTTGTTAGCAGTCAGGGAGGGAAGATGTGTATCGAGTGTTTCTTTTTTAAATTGCACCCTGTAAACCCAAATATGGGAGAAAGAAATCTTTAAATAAAAACATATATATATATTTGTTCCTGCGGATGGCTCTGGGTTGAGCTGAAACAGGTAAAAGAAAGAAAGATTTCTTTCTCCCATATTTGGGTTTACAGGGTGCAATTTAAAAAAGAAACACTTGATACACATCTTCCCTCCCTGACTGCTAACAAAGTGAGACAGAGCCTGTGGCCTAGAGGTTAATACAACTGCCTAACATGCAGACTGCCCAGGTTCGAATCTCAGAAGGGTAAGTTCTGGCTCAGTGCACCGATCGCACTGCTGCCACTGATAGTGGCAGGAGGCCAAGTGGCTTGTCGTGCTGATCATGTCAGTGCTGCTGCTTGTGCGATCGGTGCACCGAGCCATGTAGCCTCCTACTGAGAGCAGTGGCACCAGCATGATTAGTGCAACAAGTCACGTGGTCTTTTGCTTTGAGTGGAGGCAGCAGCGTCACAGAAGAAGCGGCCACAGAAGTCAGGCAGTGGCACGATAGTTGTCAGGGCATGGGAAGCCTGGCTGCAGTGTTCCTAAGGTAAGCAGGTGCAGGGCACATAGGGCATGTCCACACCCAACCCCCACCCTACCTTGATTTTTACATGTGTGCCTTGCCCCATAACTAGGACTTATTTTGGGGGTAGGGCTTATATTAGGCACATGTGTAAAAATCAAGCTAGGACTTATTTTTGGGATAGGTCTTATTTTTGGGGAAACACGCTAATCTGCGAGAATGTTGCAGTTTGAAAACAAACACAAGGTGTTCTGTGTAACCTAGCAATAATACTAGACAATAGGAAAATAAATGAAAGAATGCATGATTAAAGCCACACATTCATTGATTGATTTGTTAAATTTATATAACATATTTTCATTCAGGAACTCAAAGTGGCATATGTAGATGTTCCTCTTCTTCATTTTACCTATAAGAACCACTCCCAAAGATGCTTTTTCAAAAGGCAACTGGGCTTTTTTGTTTGTTTGTTTCTTGAAGACATTTCGCTTCTCATTCAAGAAGCTTGTTCAGGAGCAATGGTGGTGCAGTGGTTAGAATGCAGTATTACAGGCTAATTCTGCCAACTGCCAGCAGTTTGAATATCACTGGCTCAAGTTTGACTCAGCCTTCCATCCTTCCAAGTTTGGTAAAATGAGGACCCAGATTGTTGGGGGCAATATGCTGACTCTGTAAACTGTAAAGGGCTGTAAAGCATTGTGAAGCAGTATATAAGTCTACGTCCTATTGTTATGAGAAGTAAAACATCTTCAAGAAACAAAGAAAGTCCAGTTGCCTTTTGAAAAAGCACCTTTGGGACAACCATGACCTGGATGACTGAGAATCTCCACAGACATAAGGACAACTCTGTCAGATGGGTTGGGTCCCAAGCTCAATCAAGGAGTTCCATGTTTGAGAATGAATTTCCCATTCTTACTGACATCTTAAGCACTGTACCACTCTACCCTTGTGGTTAACTGAATGCCTTCAACCCTTGATTTTTCAGTCCATGTTTTTACTGTGCAAAGGATTGAGCAATGCTGTTATTTATTTCATTGTCTTTACGCAAGATTAACTATTTAGTAATGTCCTCATCTTCTCAGCAAAAGTCTTGGATTTGAATCCTGGGTTGTCCACTTAGTGGGCCTCACTCTGTCATACTTTTTCTATGTGAAATTCATGAAATAATTACTTAAATGGCAGCAATCTTTCAGCATCTTGCTGACTGCTTTGTTAGTGAGCAACATTCAGTTATATTCAATTTCACCTAGAGGGTGTGATTTCAACAACTTCTACAGGGCCTGTTTAGACTTCAAACTCAGCTCCATGGGGAGAGCTGCCAGAAGGCACAGGCACCACATAATTCCCACATAGGTTCTCAAAATAACTAGTGAGAATCTGTCCTCTCTCTGTATGCAGGTTCTTTGGCTAATAGATATTGAACGTGTGTTTCAAAGTAAAAATAACATCACAGCATTTGATAATCCAATCTCCTTTAAGATTAAAAGGGAGGGAGGGAGAAAGAGAGAGACACACAGAGAGAAGAAAATAAGCCTCTGCTGAATCTTTGAAGTGCTGAGAATGATGGGATGATGCTCCAAAGTCTCTGAAGCTAAACTCTTCTTTCGACACATTTTCCCCCTATAACAGGGGTCTTCAAACTTGGCGACTTTAAGACTTGTGAACTTCAACTCCCAGAATTCCTCAGCCAGCCATAGCTGGCTGAGGAATTCTGGGAGTTGAAGTCCACAAGTCTTAAAATCGCCAAGTTTGAAGACCCCCTGTCCTATAAAGTTAAAAAAGGATAATGATGAAATGATGCCAACTTTTTATGTGGGGGGATGGGAGGAATCATCAAACAACACAACAACACAAAAGAACAATCTTTATTAATGCATGTTCATTTCAAGCCAGAAAACCTATGAGCAGTTTTATTTACTTTTATTGAAAAGAGCTTGATAGCTTCATCTTTCTCTGAAACTTCATTTGTATGGTGTGAACAGAGGTATGTATGAGAATGATTGCATTGGTTCCTAGGATCACATCCAGTCTAGCACCCTTTTTCCTACAGGGACTAACCATGAGCAGCAATTCTTCCTCTTTGACTAGATGCAACATGCAGCTATCCTAACCAATAACTGTTGTTATAATTAAACTTCATAGCTTTGTTTTCTTGCCCTTTTTCAAAGCTGACTCCCAGGAGGTTTGGTTGTGTTCTATAAGACTGGTCTCATTGCAAAAATATCTCCATCTTTTTTCTGAAGCTTTTCTAGCTTCAGAAAGCCATTTTATGTGGATGGTGAAAAAGCAGAGCCTCTGAAGATAGAATAAAGTGCCACCAGGACAACATTCTCCCTTTCGAAATCCCTTGGCTCCAACCTGTGCAAAACTGTGCAAAGAATGTACAACGTCTCCTCTCAGTTATATGTCTTGTGGCTTCGTTCACATGATATGTAATTTAGAAAGATTCCCTTAAACCAGGATTCCCTTAAACTGTAGTAGCCCTCTGGAAACCTTTGGAGGCCATACATGGGATCTCATCTCTGTGGTCCAGATATAGGCTGAGCAGTTGGGGAGAGGATAACAATGAATGGGTTTCTGGTGGTCTGGGCAGCAGATAGCATGGCCAAGGATTAGAGGCTTAGATTCTCCACAAATGCCATACATTAGATCAGGGGTCTTCAAACTTGGCCCTTTTATGACTAATGGACTTCAACTTCCAGAATTCCTCAGCCAGCATGCCTGGTTGAAGAATTCTGGGAGTTGATATCAATGAGTCATAAAAGGGCCAAGTTTGAAGACCCCTGCCTTAGATCTTTGAAACCAGTCTGATGTCAATCTGAAGGCAGGCAAAATGGCAGTCAGGGATGCTGGTAGAAGAAGACAGAGGATCTGGTAGGCAAATAGTTGATCAGAGAGATGACAGAAACTTGCGAAGTGTCTACATGGGAAGTGCTAACCTCCATAAACCTGGGCACAATTTTTGACTGACCAGAGTAACATTGTGCTTTAAGAAGGAAAGCTGTGCTTTAATGGGAAGCACTGACAGGGTTCATAAGAGAGCAGTGGGGTAAAAAAAATTGCAGCGCAAACAGGACAAAACATTAATATGGATTTTTGGGAGAGTTAGGATAAGCGTTCAATTTTGTAAAAGTTCAAATTAGGCAAGGGCATTTGAAATAAACTGTTGTTCTTTGTGCACTATTGTGGAATCCATCCAGAGACTTAAAGTATAATTTATTTATTTATTTAATTATTTTTATTTTATTTATTTATTAAATTTATTGGCCCTCCATTCCTTATCCATGGCTGAGAAATTCTGGGAGTTGAAGTCCACAAGTCATAAAAGAGCCAAGTTTGAAGACACCTGATCTTATCACACGGTAACTCTGGGCAGCTTACAATGCAATAATATTTTCTGCACTACTACTTTCTTCACTGGCTTCAAATATTTTATCATAAAGAGCTCTATTGCTCAGGCCAGAAGCCTCCAGCCTCCAATTGATTCCCACACAGGGTGAATGAATCTAGCCTTGTACTGTTACTAAGAACTGCATGCAAGAGAATAAGTTCAGGCTTAATGTAGTTCTGAAGATTTTCTCCGGAGGCATGGAATAAGACTAAGCATTGAACAGGGTACCTAATTATATTTTACTTGAACAAAATTGCATGTAAATATTGAAGTGCAGTTGCAAAAGCAATATTGCATTTTTTTTTTGGTTTGGGGTATAATTACAAACTTCAATATTAACCAATTAAAGCACTCTGGGATCCAGACACCCACTAGAAAATATATAGTGTCAGGAGTAAGTAGATAATTAAGAAGCGGATTTCAGAGCACTCATCTTCACTTCTGATAAATATATTGACTTCCAAAATAATGTCACTGTCAGTGAACTCCTTTGTTGTGTCAAGGCAAACTTTAATTGCTTCATTTACACCCAGAAGAAACCTTTTACTTCTGCTTTTGATTTATCTCTGTTGAAAGACTGCATATTAATCATACTGGATGAAAATCAATATAAATTTCACCTGAATGTAAAAGAATCAAGTGATCATCACTGTTTTTGGTTCTGTTGGTGTATTGATAAATATGGCACAAGACTGCATGGCCCAGAAAAAAGGAGTATATACCTATACCAGAGCAAAGAAATGCAAGGGAATGCATCAATTACTAACCCAGTGCATGTATTCCTCCTGGCTTTCGCTTTCTTTCTTTCTTTCTTTCTTTCTTTCTTTCTTTCTTTCTTTCTTTCTTTCTTTCTTTCTTTCTTTCTTTCTTTCTTTCTTTCTTTCTTTCTTTCTTTCTACAGGATCTACATGGCTGTCTCTCATATAATGATTGTACACGGTTTACCATAAAATGACATACATATGTACTGTATTCATCACAAGGTAAACATGTTATGTAATATCTGTGTACTCTATCTCTATCATTTATCTATCTCTCTATCTATCTATCTATCTATCTATCTAGTGGTTTTGGGTAACTATTAATGGAATTTCATTTTGATCAGAACTGAGTGACAAGGTTTCAAATATCTGTTATAAATGAGGAGAGATTTATTTTGCTTTATTTCATAGAAAAGTGATAAGTTAGAATACAAAATTGATTTATTTGATTCAGGTTAAAATAAATAAGTTACAATTTTTGGTTCTTAATAGACTTTTCCTGATTAGAACGGCATTATGAGTTTTTACAATCTGATTATTGATAAGGAATAAGATATCGGAAGAAGAGTTTTTAAACATTGAAATACTAGAGAAGGAGTTATATTATTGAAGTTGTTTATATATATCTGGAGGGAGGGGGAAATCATCTTTTATATATCTTTTTTCTTTATTTTTTCATTTTCTCTTTTCTATCTCTTTGCGCTTCTATTTTCTTGACTTTACCTTTTATATTTTTTCAATTTGTATTACTCTTTCATCTTTGTATTTGCTAACTTTAATAAAACGATTTCAAAATAGGAAAGGGAGTGAATATGTTATTCCCATATTTTTTTAAATTAACAGTGGATGTATCATGACAGGATTGGAAGAGATGACAGCATGAATCAAAACTACGCTAACAAAATCAGATATGCAGGAAACTTCACTTTGTTAGCTGAAAGTATAGACGATTTTGAACAACATCTTGTGAAATAAATAATGTAAAGTGAAAAATAACCCAATTTAATGTTACGTATTAAGAAGACAAACACAATGTTAACAGTATGCTTTGTAAACTTATATTTGACAATGAAATATAGATAGTTTTGTTGTCTTTGGCTTCAAAATAGATAAAGATGGGAGTGTGCTGGAGAAATAAATAGCACATTAATCTTTGGGAATAAAGCAATGACAATTTTAGGTAAGAGCAGGAAGGATAAAGAATTTTCAGTGTCAAAAACATCAGAATAATTAAAGTCATAGTCTTCCAGTGGTAATAAACAACTGTGAAAGCTGGACCCTGAGAAAGAACAGGAGAAAGAAGATGGATGCAGTCTTGGAGATATTTACTCAAACTACCTTGAAGTGCAAGAAACTAGCAGTAATCAATTTTGGGTCAAATAAAGGCTGGCTGCTCACTTAAAGCTGTGATCAGCAAGCAGAAACTTCCCTACTCACACTAGTTGTTGTGAGAAGATGATGGACTAGGGAAAAAAATGTTTTGTTTTGGCAAGAAGTAGGGAAAGTGGAAGAAAAGGCAGGCAATGAATAATGTGAATGGACAAAATCAAATAGATTACTGAAATGTTACTACCCAAGACAGGGTAAAAAGATGAGCATTGACCACAAAATCCAATCTGGTTTGATAACAACTAACTAACTAACTAACTAACTAACTAACTAACTAACTAACTAACTAACTAACTAACTAACTAGCTAGCTAGCTAGCTAGCTAGCTAGCTAGCTAGCTAACTAACTAACTATTTTTTGAAGCTGATGTAAGCAGTTCTTTCTACCTTCTTCTGATAATTACCTACTTATCATTTATGACAAAGAAAAATTAGACACATTCTATTGACACCTTACTACATATTACAAATTATGTGATACAACTCTCCTTGAACTGTGCTATTTCTGAATGTTTGCCTATGCAATAAAGAGAAATGTGATTTTGCATGCCAGAAATTCTGTGTGATCAGGCAAAATGACATATAAAAGATAAAGAATGCCATCTTCACCTTCTCCCTTATTTTTTCTGTAAAATAGATTGGCCTTCAATAATTAGTCAATGAAAGAGAGAAAAAATATAAAGGAAAACTTCTCAAAATATAAATCTATATTTTATGCCAGGTTGAATAGTTTGTTGTAACAGTCCATTTATCCTCCCATAATCACAACATATATAGAAGGGCAGTGGTTCATTGGTTTAATGACGCTGGAGATGATATTGGTCCAGTGATTCGAGTCTTACTACTACAGGGTAGGTTGAACTCCTGTCACTTGCCTCAGTTTCTGCCCACCTAGCAGTTCGAGATCATGTTATATAAAAAACTTTGGTGGGGAGACAAGCCAGTGCTTAATATGGATGGTTAGAATCCTGCTGATGCTGGACCTTCCTGGTTGCAATGCCCATTTGTGAGGCATTGCAACTTTTCTTGAGGGAGAAGGCCCAGATGATGGTGCAGGAAAGTTTCTTGTTCTTCTTTCTGGTGTGGAGCTAGATCGCCCCCTCTGGCACAAATTGGAAAGCGCGCAAGCATGAACCAGCAGGGCTAGCAGTCTCAGGCAGCCAAACTACTGTTCTGTATTAGCACAGTAGTGTCCTGGCTAATGTAACATTGCCATAGGATAAATAAAAATAAACAACACGTATCAGCCCAGTGGGGAAACCAAGATGACTTAATGACAACAAGAGTCTTGTAATTGCAGCAGGTATAAATCCAGTACATAAATAAAATGAATTAGAAATCTAAAGAAATCAGGGTGTGATCAAAACCACTATCAGTCTGGAACACACAAATGTGGAAGTAAATGGTTTTCAGAACAATAACAATAACTAGGCATGTAACAAAAGGAGAAGCTGGGTTTCTGTTTTGTAACTAGTATCTTTCTATGTGTCTTCTATCTTGTCATCTTCTGGTGTATCACAAAAATGGTGAACTGGAATAATGGGAAAAGATGATTTGGATTCTTCTACAATGTGTATTTTAGGAGGTCTGGGTGGAGGGGTTGTGGCTTGATTTTTATATTTTCTCATCATATAGTACTGGTCTTCTGTAATCTCTTCCGTAATTGACTTTATTGGGAAATGTACAGTATCTTCTGGATATTCTCTCAGCAATTGGAAAGACATATTTAAACAATGCACAGAAACTTCCCAAATTTCTGTGGGATTATTGAGATTGCTGATTAACAAATAAGAATCGTTGATTTCCTCTTCAAGCTGCAGACAGGGAATGCCAGCCAAAATATCCTCCCGGGTGGAAAGATCCCTTATGCCAACTGTGACATTTAACGGAAGGTGGAAATTGTTGCAAAGCTCTGAAAGATCATATTGATTCCTGTCATGCACTACTTCATTGAAGCCTCCTTCCATGAACATTGGAAGAAGGATGGTCTTATTGACTTTCTTTGCCAAGATAATTTGTTCACAAGGTAATGCAGACTGCACACACTTCCTTCCACATTCAACAGCTTGGCTTTTCTGGTGGTACTTGGGAATCAAAAACTCATCTCCAACAGAAACAGAGCACATCTCTTCCTGAGGACAGTCAAAAGCTTTGGTAGCCACAACATGAAGCTTTTCCTTCGTGTTCCTTGCTATTTCCAGGTCATAGGCAGTTGGGAATTTGCGAGGTTTTCTTTTGAATTTACCTTTGTAGCTCGCAGGAATTAAAAAGTATCTTTTAGAGGAATTATTCTTGACTTCAGATGCTAAGATTCTTCCAGCCTGATACATTTTGTAAATTACTATTTCTCTACCAGAACACAGAAAATTATAAGAATGGTTGTTTACAATGGAATCTTCGATTATGGCAACAACAAAAGGGGATCCAGTCCCTGCCTTTTCTAATACATCTTTCACTGATAACGGCTGGAGAAAAGTATGAATATTGTAACGGTCAGTGACGTCTTCAACTTCAACATCTAAGTCAGAATGGAAATGAACGATCTCTTTTTGAACTGGAAAAGAAAGAAAGAAAGAAAGTTCTGGTCAGTTGTCGATGATATAATGGTGCTAATTACCCATCAGCCCTTTTATATAAAAATTAAACATTTTTCTATGCATATCATTGGTTATTAAACGGGGAGTTGCTTGAAATAATGGGATTATGTGAACTTTTTGGTAAATTTCTTTGATGTGTTAGAAAACAGAAAAGCAACTGAAGCATATATTAGAAGATGCAGGTATACAACATAACTATTTTATCTGAAAATATATATTTAAAGCTTGATCCTGATATTCAGTTAGGAGAAAGCTTTAAAATGCTAACTCTAAATCTAGAATCATGCTTATTTCTGTAATACATTTGGATATCCTTAAGGAAATTTCCTCTCCCTTTGCTGTCTTTTTCTTGTTGCTGTGTAGGTTATGTGGTAGGATAAGTTGCTATAAACCATGTCACATTGCATTGTTATAAAGCAGTCTACAGCATTGCTTTTGCAGAGAAGCTGTGAAATATTGAGGGAAATGCACACATGCGCGGATCGGCCCGCCGCGGTCCGCCATTTTGTTTTTGTTTTTTGTTTTTTTGGGTTTTTTGTTGTGCGCGCCGCGCATGCATGGATTGGCCCGGTGCATGCGCGTGCACCCGCGCCAAGGTCATGCCGCGCATGTGCGGGGCAAGTGGGGTCTCAACCTGAAAAAGGTTGAGAACCACTGATCTAGATTATGGCCACCACAAGCCCTATATGATCATTCCCTGTTTCTTGCCTTTCCCATCCATGCAGGAAAGGCAAAATTTGCTGACTGGTTCCTGTGGACCATCTCCCAATGCCTGTTTTTTTTTCCTTTTAAGCTCTGTTCCCTTCTCACTGGTCTCCATGCCTTTCTTTTCCTAGATGTTTGCATGCATGGAAGCCTTCATATACCCCTTCCATATATTTCCTTTGATATAAAGGTGCGTCTTTCCTTTTTTTTCTGCCCCTCCTTTGTGGTACCATAATTGCTCTGATGCGACAGTAGTCACAACAATAGGGAAGAAGTTGTTCTTTTCCTCCCATCTCCTTCGGTTGGAAGAACCATTGGAAATAGCAAGGAAGAATGGCTCAGCTTAATAGAAACAAAGTTGTAATATAAAGACATTTTTAATATCTTTAGAATAAAGGAAAGGGGAAGAAATCTTTACAGCAGTAGAATAAAGGGCTAGAAAAGCAAGGGGAAAATGCCTCACCTGTCCAGAAACTATAAGGAAGGTGACCATTGGGAGATAAAAGAACTGAGGGATATATGAGCTTCTAGGACGGTACGTTGTTAATAGACTGAGTGGGCTAATATTGAATCAGGTAAAAGATTATTGGGGGTAATATACCAGTAACTGTTGATCAGCAGAGAACACAACAGCCTAGCAACCCAGCTGCCTATAGCAATGACCAGCCACAGTAAGGAGGAAGCTATGCTAAGGACTGCAGCCAGTCAGAGCTAAAGTTTCTACGAGGATGGACAAAGGGCTGTAGGCCATCTGTTTTGAAGGGCGTAAGAAGTCTTGAGTCAGAAAACATCAGTTTTCAATGGAAGCTGAAAAACCCAGCAATGGGATGCAATTGCAGTGGACTAGGTGTGGAAAGAAGATGACATCATCTGTTTGTGTACTCAGGAAAACATGTGTGGCTACTATGGCCAAGGCTTCTCTGTCAATTTGAGCATAATTTTGCTCTGCAGAGGACAGAGTCCTTGAATAATAGGTCACAGGGACCTGTGTCCCATCAGCCTTCAGATGGCTCAGTACAGCTCCCACCCCATTAGGAGATGCATCGCATGCGATGCAAACAGGCAGTTGCTCATTGAAATGCGCTAAAACAGCATTAGAAGTGAGCAAGGCCTTAACCTCATTGAAACTCTTGTCATGGACTTTAGTCCACTGCCAAGGAGCCTGCTTGTCTAAGAGCCTGTGTAATGGCTCTGCCACTGCAGCTTTATGTGGGAGAAATGCATGGTAAAAATTTAATAGCCCCAAGAAGGCTTGCAGTTCACTCTTAGACTTAGGGCTTGAGGCCTGCTGGATAGCTTGCAATTTAGTTTCAGCAGGGTGAATGCCTTGAGCATCAATCCTGAATACTAAGAAGTCAGTAGAAGTGACTCCTATCTTACATTTATCTTTCTTTAGTTTAAGGCCTGCTTTTCAAAAACAAAGCAAGACAGCCCTTAATCTTTCTGCTAAATTTTGAGATGACTCCCCAGCAATGAGGACATCATCGAAATAGGGACAGACCCCAGGAATACCTCAAAGTATGCTCTCCATGACACTTTGGAATATGCCAGGGGCTACATTTACCCCAAATTGCAGTCTCTTGACCTTGAAGGCCCCCCTATGAGTTACAATCATCTGGGCCTCTGCAGCTGCCTCATCAACAGGTAGCTGTTGATAGGCCTGTGCCAGGTCAAGCTTCGCAAAAATGTGCCCCCCCTTAAGGGAGGTCAGAATGTGACTTACCACAGGCACTGGATAAGCGTGCTGTTGCAGTGCCTTATTCAGTGTGCATTTATAGTCTGCACATATACGTATGTCCCTATTAGCCTTTAGAGGTGTTACTATGGGGGTTTCCCATGGACTTGAATCCACAGGTTCTAGAATGCCCTGCTGGAGCAATTTGTCCAGCTCAGCATCAATCTTACCTTTGAAGGCAAAAGGTACTCTCCTAGGCTTAACCCCGATGGGCGTGATGGTTGGGTCTAACCGTAGCAAAATGGGAGGCCCCTTGTAGGATCCTAGCTCTGAACTAAACACATCTGCAAACTCCTTGCAAACCTCTGCAAGGCCCAGCATTTTCAAGCTGTGCAGCCCAGTTACCTGGATTCCCAGAGCCTCAAACCAATCAAGTCCAATAAGACTCGTACGTTCACCTCCAACAACCACCACATCTAGGGAACCTTCAAAATCCTTATACTGTACCCTAAGGGTGGCCTCCCCCTTAACATACACCATAGAATTTTGAAAACCAGTGAGTATTAGATTCGATGCCTGAGTTTAACTCAAAGGCCACTACTGCTGTAAATCCTTTTAAAGGTATTAATTGAAATAATGGAAAGAGCGGACGCTGTGTCCAACTCCATTAGTAAGGGAACCCCTTGCAACCTTACATTAATGGAAAGTTTCTTCTTAAGAGGCTTGTGTGTCCCTGTTCCTAGAATGCTCCTGCGCAATGCGCAGAAACCCACCTGTTTTGGCTGGGCACCCTGGTACCTTTCTGAAGCAATTCTTCCCGAGGTTGAACCTTCTGGTGACCCAAACAGATGGATGCAATGTGGCTCTGCCTGCCACACACCCTGCAAATGGCAGAGTGAAACCTGCAGTCAGCTCGCTTGTGGTGTCCTCTGCACCCGAAGCATTGACGAGATGCTGGGGCCTTGACCAGACGTCCCTTCTGCCTCCTCTCAGCTGGCTGGTGAAGTCTGTTGATCTCCTCTTCAGGATCCACTTCTGATCCTTCTCTAGCATCCTCTTGATGGACGGTAGCCATGTCTGGAGGATTCCTGGCGAGGCGCAAGGCCTTCACAGCCCCGCCTGCTGCTTCCTCAGTTGCCACCTCCTGCAACGCATCTTGGAAGGAGACATCTTCTTTTGCAAAAATCTTCTGTTGTAAGTCTCTGCTCCTTAAGCCACAGACAAAATGATCTTGCAGCCTCTCTTCCAGATCCTTGAACTCACAAGGTCTGGCTGCTTGCCTTAAGGCTGCAATAAAGTCCGCAGCAGATTCACCCGGCCTCTGGTCTCTCTGCTTGAATGCGTGCCTCCAAGCAATGAAGGATAACTTTGGCTGGAAATATTCCTTCAACATTTTCTTCAAGTCAGCATATGTTACTGACTCCAGAGGTGCAGTGGCCACCAGATTTTCTGTGATGTCAAATAGGCACACAAAAGAGTTGCTGCCTTCAGGCTGTCTTCTCTAATCTGATTTACTCAGAAGAAATTCTCTACCTGTGCTACATAGGAATTCCATCTCTCTGGGTGGGAAACATCGAAATCAGTCAAGCGGCCAATCTTTGACATTGTAAGCTTTACCACCTTCACCACTCGCTTCCTCTACAAGCTGCTGTTGGGGAAAGGGTCCTTTAGCCAAGCTCAACCTCCAGCGACGCTGTACTGGCAGGCTGGGACGCTGATTCAGACGCCGTCTTCCCATTTCAGGACTTCCTGGGTAAGTCCTCAACTCTTTTGTTCCAGCTTGCAAAGGATCCCACCTTCGTTGCCAGTGTTGTGTACTCCAGTCACGTGCAAATGATGAAGACACATGGCAATGCTGAACAAACACTTTATTCACCTTCTACAATAACCAAACAAAAGCAAAAGGCACGCAGGCCTTTTTATATGGCCAGAAACCTGGACAATGTCAACCAATAGGAACAGAGCGTTTTCACGCCTTGCACATGCGCACAGGGCTGGTGCCACTCTGTCTGGTCCCCCGGCAGCTTTTGGAATGCCCGGGACCAATGCAACATCCTGAGCCTGCTTTTGCAGGCTCAGGACACAACAGGCTCTAAGGCTGGGAAAGCTGGGAGGCGAGTTCAGTGGCAATGAGTTCTCTTGGGAGAACTAAAATAACAAGTATGGGACAGATAGGTAGATTAAGTCTATGGGGTCACTTGGAATTAGAAACAGCTTGGTGGCACATACTTATCATTTGATCACATGTTATTATAGAAATCCTACAATTCTGAGGTTTTTGTCCTCATGGAGGGAGAAATGTGGGGTCAAATTAGGGGAGAGAGAGCCAGAAAGCACTCCTTCTGAAGGAAGGAGGCTGAAGAGAAAAACTAAGAATCCTCCAGTCAGAAGAAAGCAGAACAAAGAGGAAGAGAAAAACAGAGAGAAAGAGCCTTGATGTTATCTTTTCCCAAAGTGGTAAAAAAAGATTTACCAAAGTGGATGCATCTCAGATCATTTAAGCAGAAAATTACATCTCCAGAATAATGGCAACTTTTAAACTATACCTATTTCATTTTCCATCTGTCCTAAATGTGGGGACGAAAAGCACAAGCTACCAGCACATTCATGCAGCCCATAATGTCACTAGCCAAAAAAAAGGTTATTTCAAATCTTAGGATAAAACATGGCATGAGACTGAATTACAAATAGACTAGAGCTAAATCATTTACTCTTCAGTTTCATTAACCTGTTCAAATTATTGAGTTTCTATCTTTTTGCCTTTGAAACACTTTGGCGTTTCTGATTTATTAACTTACATTTCATTACAGCGTGGACTTCATATATAGCTTCTAGAATTACACAGCTTCCAAAACTCTTAGGCAGCAACTCAGGAGATTCTCCAGCATCACCAGTATTAAGGAACAGGACTCTCCGTGTGCGGCTCTTTGGGATTTTCCTTTGGGCAATCTCTTCCATGGTGTATATCCGGTCATCTTGACATTCATAGAAATCTCCTTCTTGAGAACGTGGCAAAAGAAAGGCATATATCTGGCCATTCCTTTTTATTTCACAATTCACGGTCAGGGTCTCATTGTGATCTTCTACAGACATAAATACAATTTTCTCCCCCTGTTTGATGGTCAGGTTTTCTACCTGGATATCCTTAGAGCAACAGAAGCATGGTTGTTCCTGCTGTGTTGGCCCAATCCAGACTTTGTTCACAATTTCTTCAACATTGAGGTATGGAGTTTTATCAGCCATTACCCTGCAAAGCCCTTCAAAAGCAATTTTCAGATTGGAAAAAAAGGTGTTAACTTTATGCAAACATCAAACATTACCGAACATTCATTTTGTATTTACAGTTGCATGAGCTCAGGAAATTTCTATTAAATTAGAAGAAGATGGCAATATTTTTTGTAAAAACAAAGAAAATGTACATATATGTACTGTAGGTTTACATGTGGGTGCATGGGTGTGCACATTTGAGCATGTTGTAAAAGTATCTATTATGGTGACATTTGCTCATTTTTATTTGCCAAATTAAAAATTGAAATGTTATCTCCCAAATATTTAAGCTATTTCATTAGCAAAATATTGAACCATATGACTTTTGAACATGAATGTATACAAGTAACAATTCATCTGTGATTTAGAGACAAAGTTCCACTTTTGCTTTTTTTTCTAAGATTTTTGAAATCCCACCTTTATTTCATATGCAACTCAAGGCAGTGAATACAATCTAGTTAATATTCCTTCCTCTTTCGATTGTCTCTACAACAATAATAACAATAACAACTGCTCTGTTAAGTGAGTTGGGTTAAAAGAGAGGGACTGATGTGAAGTCACCCTGCTATTTTTTTTCTGCCTAAGGCAAGACTAGAACTCACATTCTCCTGGTTTCTAGGTTAGCTACTTTATCAAATTGGCTTTTAAATAACTTCAAGGAATAACGCCAATTATAAAGAGGTCTGAGGCCAGCTGTGAGTAAGGCTAAAGCTACAGATGCAGCCCACAGTGGGCAGGACCACACTTTCCATGTTGCTGTATAATAATAATAATAATAATAATAATAATAATAATAATAATAATAATAATAATAATAATAATAATAATAATAATAATAATAATAATAATAATAATAATACTGTTGGAAGGGACCTTGGAGGTCATCTAGTCCAACCTCCTGCTCAGGCTGGAAACCCTATACCATTTTGGACAAATGGCTGTCCAGTCTCTTCTTAAAAACTTCCAGTGTTGGAGCATTTACCACTTCTGGAGGCAGGTTGTTCCACTGGTTAATTGTTCTCACTGTCAGGAAGTTTCTCCTTAGTTCTAGGTTGCTTCTCTCCTTGATTACTTTCCACCTGTTGCTTCTTCTTTTTTCTTTTTTCTTTTTGGATGTCTGTTCTGGTGCACGTATCTTCCTTTTTTTTAAATTTTTTTATTTTTCACCCTACACCATACACCAAAACAAACTAAACCTACATTAACCATAAAACTTTTCTCTTAACAGAACTGTGCAATACATTCTAACTATTCATTACATCTTATTTACATTTAATCATTATGTCTTTTTCTTTCTCTGTTCTAGCCAAATATAACATTTATTCCAAATTTCATAAAATTCTGTCATCTCTTTGTCTTTTAATTCTAGCGTGAGTTTATTCATTTCTGCGCATTCCAAAATTTTATAGATAACCATTTCATCTGTGGGTATATTTTCATTCTTCCAACATTGGGCATATGCTATGCAAGCTGCAGTCAATATATATATATATATAGTGATGTGTTGGAGTTGTTTTTGAATCTTTAAATTTATTATGCCCAATAGAAATGATTCCGGTTTAAAATCCATTTTTATCTCCGTTATCTCCTGTAACCAATCTCTTATTCGTTCCCAATACTTTTTTGCTTTGGGGCACAGCCACCACATGTGGTAGAATGTTCCTTCTCTAATTCTACATTTCCAACACTTTGGATCTATATTTTTATGCATTTTGGCCAATCTCGCTGTCCACCTGTTGCTTCTTGTCCTGCCTTCAGGCGCTTTGGAAAATAGCTTGACTCCCTCTTCTTTGTGGCAGCCCCTGAGATATTGGAATACTGCTATCATGTCCCCCCTTGTCCTTCTCTTCGTTAAACTAGACATGCTGATTTTTGCCTGAGTCAGCAAATTTCATGGTTTCAAACACAGAATTGTGAAAGTGGCTTCTAAATCTTTGCATGAAATTTTGATAATTGTCCAGTTCAAGGTTGCCTACCTCAACTATAGGAATGGCCCATCTCGCTGGCCCTTTTTCAGGAAACTCAGGATGAAAGTTACCTTGGAGTGATCTATGAAAACCACCACCATAAACAGTTCGCTGTGAGTTGTGAAGGTTTGGGATTAGTCTTAATAATAATAATGATAAAGTTGGAAGGGATCTTGGAGGTCATCTAGTCCAACCCCCTGCTTAGGCAGGAAACCCTATACCATTTCAGACAAATGGCTGTCCAGTTTCTTCTTAAAAACTTTGAGTATTGGCGCATTCACCACTTCTGGAGACAGGTTGTTCCACTGGTTAATTGTTCTAACTGTCAGGAAGTTTCTCCTTAGTTCTAGGTTGCTTCTCTCTTTGGTTAGTTTCCACCCGTTGCTCCTTGTCTTGCCTTCAGGTGCTTTGGAAAACAGCTTGACTCCTTCTTATTTGTGGCAGCCCCTGAGATATTGGAACACTGCTATCATGTCCCCCCTCGTCCTTCTCTTTGTTATACTAGACATACCCAATTCCAGCAACCGTTCCTTATATGTTTTAGCCTCCAGTCCCCGGATCATCTTTGTTGCTCTTCTCTGTACTCTTTCTAGAGACTCAACATCTTTTTTACATCGTGGTGACCAAAACTGGATGCAGTATTCCAAGTATGGCCTTACCAAGGCATTCTAAAGTGGTATTAATACTTCAGGTGATCTTGATTCGATCCCTCTGTTAATGCAGCCTAGCACTGTGTTGGCTTTTTTGGCAGCTGCAGCCCACTGCTGGCTCATATTTAGGTGATTGTCCACTAGGTCTCCGAGATCCCTCTCACAGTTACTACTATTGAGCACTATACTATACCTGTACATTTGGGTTTTTTTGGCCTAATTGTGAGAACCTTACTTTTTTCACCATTGAATTTCATTTTGTTAGATAGCACCCAGTGTTCAAGTCTGTCCAGATCCTCCTGTATCCTAAGCCTGTCTTCTGGAGTGTTGGCTATTCCTGCCAGCTTGGTGTCGTCTGCAAATTTGATGAGTTCCCCATCTATCCCTTCGTCCAAATCATTGATGAAGATGTTAAAGAGCACTGGGCCCAGAACAGAGCCCTGAGGCACCCCACTACACACTTCCCTCCATGTAGGTGCAGTTCCATTGAGGACCACTCGCTGAGTACGACCGGTCAGCCAGCTACGGATCCATCTGGTAGTGATTCTGTCTACCCCACATTTTTCTATCTTATCAAGTAGTAGGTTGTGATCTACTTTATCAAATGCCTTACTGAAGTCCAAGTAAATTATGTCCACAGCATTCCTCTGATCCACTAATTTTGTCACTTGGTCAAAGAATGCAATAAGATTTGTCTGGCATGATCTATTTTTGACAAACCCGTGTTGGCTTTTAGTAATGACTTTGTTTGTCTCTAGGTCAGCAGTTCTCAACCTTGGGGTCGCGACCCCATTTGGGGTTGCACGACGATTTCGCGGGGGTCGCCGGACACCGCGTGCCGCCATTTTGTTTTTCTTAATTTATTTTTATTTTTTCATTTTTTTAAATTTTTTAAATTTATTTTTTATTTTTGGCGTGCGCGCCATGCATGCACAGATCCGCCCGTCATGCCGGAAAAAAAATAAAAAAAAAAAATAAAATTTTTTTAAAAATTTTAAAAAAAAATGGCGGCCGTGATGGGCGGATCCGCGCATGCACGGCACGTGTGATGGGCTGATCCGCGCATGCGCAGATCCACCCGTCACACCAAAAAAAATAAAAAAATTTTAAAAAATTAAAAAAAAATAAAAAACAACAAAATGGCGGCCACGACGGGCAGATCCGCGCATGCGTGGCGCACACGATGGGCCGATCCGTGCATGTGCAGATCTGCCCATCGCAGCCGCCATTTTGTTTTTTTATTTTTTTTTATTTTTTTTTATTTTTTTTTTCGGCGCGCGCGCGCACACGCACGCATGCCCGGGTCAGGGTCACGGCGCGCATGGGCGGGGCAAGTGGGGTCTCAACCTGAGAAAGGTTGAGAACCACTGCTCTAGGTGTTTGTTGATTCGTTGTTTGATTATCTTTTCCAGGATCTTCCCAGGTATTGAGGTCAGGCTGATAGGTCTGTAATTTCCTGGATCCATTTTTTTTCCTTTTTTGAGGATGGGAACTACATCAGCTCTTTTCCAGTCCTCTGGTAGTTCCCCTGTGCTCCAGGATCTTTGAAAAATATAGTTCAGTGGTTCCAAGATCACATCTGCCAGTTCCTTGAGAACCTTGGGGTGTAATCCATCTGGTCCTGGCGATTTGAACTTATGTAGGCTGGACAGGTGCTCACTTTCCATTTTCTTGCTATCTTAACTTGTGTTTCTATTTTGTTTTTTATGACACTATTTTTGATAGGTTGGTCTGTTTTTTCCCTTTGTGTAAAGACAGATGCAAAAAAGGAGTTAAATAGTTCTGCTTTCTCCCTGTTGCTTGTCACCTTCTTGCCACCTTCACCCACTAATGGATCAATCGTTTCCTTCACTTTTTTCTTGTTTTTTACATGTTGAAAGAACCTTTTTTTGTTATTTTTTACTTTGGTCACAAGCCTTAGTTCATTTTGAGCCTTGGCTTTCCTCACTTCATCTTTGCAGGCTCAGGCTATTTGCTGATATTCTGACTTAGTTATGTGTCCCTCTTTCCACTTTCTATACTTGTCCTTTTTATCTTTCAGTTTGTCAGAGAGTTCTTTATGCAGCCATGCTGGTTTCTTTTGAGAGCTGTTTTATTATCTCATTTTTCAAAATTTCCCAAGCTTCTTGAATTGTTTTCCCCTTGAGGATTCTCATCCATGGAATCCTTCCCAAGCCCTCTCTAAGTTTATTGAAATTAGCTCTCTTGAAGTCCAAGACTTTAGTTTGACTGTGTTCTATTGCTTGTGCTTCCATAATGTTGAATTCTAATATTGCATGATCACTTCCTCCCAGGGTTCCTATGGCTTCAACAGCTTCTATCATTTCATCTCTGTTAGTGAGAATTAGATCCAAAATGGCTAATCCCTTAGTTCCCTTCTCTACTTTTTGGGAGACAAAGTTGTCTGCTAGGTTTGCCAGGAACCTGTTTAATCTTCCACTTGGTGCAGAGTTTGTCTCCCAGTTGATGTCAGGGTTGTAAAAGTCCCCCATTACTATTGTGATGTGCTTCCTACATACCTTAGTTAACTGACTAGCAAAAAGTTCATTTATTTCCTCTGTTTGGTTGGCTGGTCTGTAGTATACACCTATGGCAATGTCATTTCCCCCCCTTTTATATTGACCCAAATGCATTCAAGACAGTTTTTATCATTGTTGTGCTCTATTTCTGTAGAGATGTAGTTATTTCTTATATAGAGAGCAACTCCACCTCCTCTTTTATTTGGTCTGTTTCTTTTAAATAATTTAAACCCCTCTAGCTGTGTGTTCCATGTGTGGGTTTCATCCCTCCATGTTTCCGTAATGGCAACAATATCATATCTGCCCTCATTAACCTGAATTTCTAGTTCACCCTGTTTGCTGTTCATACTCTGTGCATTGGTGTATAAACATTTGAGTCCTTTGTGAGTGGCCCTGTCTTTACTTTCTACATAACCTGTGTGGTGCCTGAGTTCCCCTATTGTCTTACCACCTATTTGGTTAGTGCACTTTGCATGGCACTCGCTATTAGAGGCTTCATTTTGCTTGATAGCAAGGTTGGTATTCTTGTCCACACACACATCTATGCTACATGCGCTGGTAGCCATATAATTTTTAGATTGCCGGGGACAGTGTTGTTCTGTATCAATTAACTCACTGTCCCCGCTGTTTAGTTTAAATTTTCCTCCAGAAAATCTGTGAATTTATAGCTGAGTAACTCAGTCCCTTTTTTTTGATGGATGTAAACCATCTCTTTTGTACATCTTTTGATTGGACCAGCTACAGACATCGTGACTAATATATCCAAAGCCTTCCCCTTCACACCACTCCTTTAGCCACATATTGAATTGTGCTATGCGCTGGCCTTTTCCATTTTGTTCCTTATACACTGGTAAAACCTCTGAGAAAATAAGCCTACAGCCTATTTTGCTAAGTTCCTTCCCCAAGCTCTGGAAATCGTTCTGCTCAGAGAGTACATCTTTTTGGGACAGATTGTTAGTGCCGAGATGTACAATAGCCTCCACATCACAGTCCTTGCTGCCATTCTTGATTATTTTAGAAATACGCTTCTTGTCCCTACTGGCAGTAGCACCTGGAAGACACCTGACCTCTTTCGAAGCCTCTGTGTCCTTTCCTAAATTTACATCCCTTATAATTGAATCACCTACCAGAAGGTAGCTTCTCTTTTTGGGTGCCTTTCTGTTCTTGCATGACTGATGTGTAATACCTGATTCACACTTCTTCCTGTCGAAATCTAGTTCTTCATCTCGGACCACAATCCCCTGCTTATTTGAGTTATCTTCACAAATACCTTTACCTGTCCCCTTTATTATTATTATTATTATTATTATTATTATTATTATTATTATTATTATTATTATTATTATTATTGTTATTATTTATTTAATTTCTGTACCTATTAAGGTCAGCAAGAGCACTGTAACTGTTGTGCAGGGACACAGTGAAAGCTTTGTGTTTATGGTTCATAGCTCTCACCCTGCCAGATCCCACGGTTGTCCACACTGCCCTTCTCCTGCAGGATCTTTGTGGTAAAGGGGGCTGATAGCATGGAGGCTTACTAGAATAGAGGGGTTGAACTGGATGCCAAATTTTTGCCCAAAGAGCACGGATTACAGACCCTAGGTAAATGATCTGTCCTTGTAGACTAGTGATTTGTTTCTGATCCATCTCCCTCTTTTTAGGACTATTTAGCAAGCTTCTTAAACACTGCCTTATAGAAAATGCAGACATACAATACTATTAATAGCCCCCCATTCAACTGGCTTTATATTGTTCTATTCTATTCTAACTGTTGAGTAGCTAGAAAGAATTCTTTCTCCAGGAAGAAGTAAAGATCAGAGTTTGCTCTCTCTGAGGAAAGAGTTAGCAGGGAATCATTGTTGGAGCTTTTGGCCAGGATTTTGGAGCAAGAAACTACAGGTAGTCCTGACTTACGAATGTAATTGAGCCCGGAAATTTAGTTGTGGTTGTAAGTTGAGGTAACATGTGACAGGATTCAAAGTTACAAAGTTTTTTATGAGGGTCGTTAAGCAAACCCATTTTCCCCAATGGGCATTTTTTGCTGGAAACTGGAAGTAAATGCTGAAAAAAAATAATCACAAATTGCTGTCATGTTATTAAGGGACACTGCAAACAACCATAACAGTGACCCTAGTTGCCAGGTGCCCAAATATGAGCCTGTGATTGTGTGTGTGTGGCCATCATAACTATGAAAATAGGACTTAGATAACTTTGGAGAGGTCTGTTGTAAAACTGAATGGTTGTTAAATAACTGGTCATAAGGACTACCTGTATTGTGATGAATGGTGACAGTAGTGAGTGGCAGCTATACAAATGAGTTTTGTACCTAGGAATGGCAGGATTTGGGTCATTTAGTTCTAATTACAGCTGTGGAATATTAAGAAGCAAAAAGTTCTGCAAATGAAATCCCTGAAAAGTGTTTTTATTTCCATCTTAATCAGATCCACTGAAACTATTTTATTAGAACAAGGGGATGGAGGGATAGAGATAAAAGCACCTATTTATGTTTGGGAAATGTTTTCTTTGTTTCCTTTTCTTTTTTTCCTTAGAGCAGGGGTTTCTAACCTTGGCAACTTTAAGACTTATGGATTTCGCTGAGAAAAGGGTATAATTTTATAAAATTATAAAAATTAAAAAGATTTATAATTTTATTATTTGTAATATGTAATTGTGTTACGTAAGATTAGAGATGGATTGTCTTAGCGGCACCTCAGAACCACATCCGAGGAGGGGGAAGAGTTAGGGAGTGAGGAGTTAGGGAAGTAGGGAGTTGTAAGAGGAGTGAGGAGAGTGAGGGAGGTAGAGATGGTGGGCGTTAGAAGATGAAAGGGAGGAAGTTAGAGGGGGATGTGGCTGGTGGGGTGATGCTGAGCGATGCCTTACGATATAATTATGTTTATTATTTACAATTACATTGTATTTATAATTATAAAATTAATAATAACAATAACAATTTTTTAAAAAAAAAAGACTTATGGATTTCAATTCCCAGAATTCCCCAGCCAGCATGCTGCCCTAGAAGAAGCTTTAGCGCAGACGTGTCAAACTCGCAATGTCATGTGATGTCGCACATTGTATTGGGATGGTTTTGCCATTGCGCGGCTTCTGGATGATTCATCCGGCCCATGGGCCAGCAGTTTGACACCCCTGGTTTAGTGAGAAATTTGGAGAACCAGGAAATGAAAATTAATTTGGTTGTGTGATTGAATTATAACTTTTGATATCATAGCATTTATGGAGGGAATTGTATGCTGTTGTAAATACATTGCTATCTCTAAAGACTTGATTTTTCTCTATAAAATGTAATGATGTAAAATGTTGGTATTGACTTGGGACTTAGGATTATCATCATTATTATTATTTGATCCATAATTGTTCATCTTTTAGATAAGGCTGACTGCTATGTATCACAGAGGTTAATTTAGGAGAAAAAGATGGGACACCTGGAAAATAACTACTTCAAAACTATTTTATGTTCTTTTTCTTTGCTTACTGGCTTTCTTATCAAACAAGAAAAATACTGTACTGTACCTGGAAAATTTAGGGGTAGTGCTACTGTAGTGGACTGTATGCTTGCATCTTCATCTCCTAGATTACTTGCAAGGATTTTTTTAATTTCTAATGCAGCAACTTTAATCACATCACCTGTGGACAAGCAACATTCATGGCCAAGCTTTTCATACATCGAACCTAAGAGATAAGATAAGATAAGATAAGATAAGATAAGATGAGATGAGATGAGATGAGATGAGATGAGATGAGATGAGATGAGATGAGATAAGATAAGATAAGATAAGATAAGATAAGATAAGATAAGATAAGATAAGATAGATAAGATAAGCTTTACTGTCATTTTTATACTGTGGGCACAATGGCACATATCAAAAATGAAATTTAGTTGCCTGCTCTCAAAGTAAAACACATACATGACACACACCTAAACATACTATGAACAACATATGTATAGACCCACATCTCTACATATACGTAGCAAATAAATATTAAATATTGTCCATCTTGAATATATAAAGGAAGGAGGAAGCTTGAGAGTTCGCAAGGTTAATGCTGTATGGAATGAAACTCTGGCTGAATCTGGATGTTCTGCTTCGGATACCACAAAGTCTCAGAAGGTAACAAGGAAAACAGGTTGTGAAGAGGATGTGTAGTGTCCCAGATAATCTTATGGACCCTGCTCAAGCAGCGCTTCTGTGCTATGTCCTGAAGATAAAGAAGTTTTACTGATTTTATTAGTAGTATTAAAATATAGTTCTACACATCCTGTTTCATCTTTGAGAAATAATATATTTTCATCTTAATGCACAATTTAGATACCATCTACTAGTTTGGCTGCAAATATCAAGGTGAGTGAGAACCAATATAATTATTTTAAGACTTGCTAACGTACATCTTCATCTGCTTCTAAGGAGGCATGGCAGCTTCTGAAAGAAGCAAATATTTCTCTCTCTTCTCTTCTGCAATTCGTCTGGAAATTATTTGTTTAATTTGTTGCTAGAACTTTGTATGTAATTTTGTGAACCATCAGCACTGTTAGCATCTAATATTTTCTAATTGTTTATGGCTAATTGAAAAAAAACATTAGCAGTCACTCTAGTGTATAGAACAGAACAGGTTTGGCATAGTAGTTAAGGCACCAAGCTAGAAACTGGGAGATGTGGGACTTCTGGTTCTGCCCTGTAATGACATGGTTGAGGGATCATGGGGTTCTGCACCCCACGGCTGATTTCGCCCTGCCAGGGGACCCTAAATGGGTCAAAAGTCGCCCTGGAGAGGCGATGAAGAAGGAGGGGCACCTGATGCTCGCAGAATGATGGTGGTCAATCCACTTGTTCTGGGGGAGCTCTCCAACCTGACAGGAGAAAGGCTAGCTGCACATCAGTGTCTAGCCCAAGCTACCAGCAGCCGAAGTACAAGAGCACAAACCAGAACAATGGTGAACTGGGTGAGAACATTGATTTTCTCTCTTCTATTTTATAATTGATTCCCTGGAAAAAAAACCTCCAAAAGTAAGAAGGGAGGGGATTATACCCCTACCCTTCCATAGATGGAAGCAGCAAATTAACTTCATGGAGGAAAGAAATACATTGAAATGAAATTAATAATGTTATAGTCTGGATAAATCTGAAAATTAAGAATAAATGTTAAGATTTTACATCTGAAAGAGTTCTGATGATTTTTTTTATAATTGGATTATAAAAAAACCATACATAAAAAGATAAGAACTATATAAAATTTGGTTGTTTGGACTTTAAGATTGGCTGGTTTAAAAGGCGAAATACAGAGACTATAGTACCAGTGAAAGATTATCTGAAAGGGGAAGATAAAATGGATGCTGCACATCTATTAAAAAGTGGCAGGAAATTACATCTAATATCCTCTTTTGAAGGCCCCAGCCTGGAACATCAGAGATCTGCAGGAGCAATAATTCAAGACAAGGCAAATACTTTACAGGAGGAAATGTATGCAATGCTGCGACAGATTCAAATGACAATAATTTCAAATCATGATGAGATTAAAAACAACTTTGATGGCATAAACGAGCACCATTTCCAACTTAAACTTACAAGTAAAAATTTCTCAGAAAATGATGAAAAAGAATGAACAAACAGACCAGATAGCAGAATATAAATCAGAGGTCAGTGACGCAAAAAGAGAAACTATAGATGAAGAGAACTACTCTAATACAAAAAAAAAAACCTTGCAAGGTTTTACCGTAACAATGGAAATGGAAAAGATATTCTATATTTCAGGACCTCAGAATCAACTTGAAGATTGGAAATAAAATCTAACAAAATGGACTATAGAGCAACCAGGACAATCACTAAAGTTTGGGAGACAAAAAATACATGTCTTACCTAACTTGTTTTTTCTATTCCCAACAGCATTCACAAAAATACAGGAAAAACTCCTGGGCAAGTTGAATACACTAATTTGGAAAACTACTCGGCAAAAGAAGAAGTCTGGAATCAGATTTGAGAGATTTGATGCGATCTACTTGAGGGAGTACTATATGATTAAATACTTGTTTGAATATGGTTAAAAGAATAGATAAATTATGGATATAAAGGGGTCTATACTAAGAGAGATAAGACATACAAGTAGTATAGTAATTTTTTATAATATGTGAAATGTGAAAATATTGGGATGGTGTATATGAATGAAAAGGTTGGATATTTAAAGGTTACTAACTTTGAGAAAACTATGACTGATAAGAATGGTTTGAATACAGAGGGGAAATTAAGTTTAAATCAGAATTTTGAAAAGTGGACATATAGTAATTTAATAAGATGATTACTATAAATACAACTGAAATATATACTGACCAAAAAAACATGCTATGTGCTGATTTTACTATTATTTGTATAAATACAAGAAAAAGGTTTATATTTAACTTTATATGTATTGAATTTTAAGAATGATATTTGCTAAATGTTGATAAAAGAACAATACCATCAGATGAAGAGAAGATCAAAGAAATATATCACTGATTAACATATTGATTATGGAATTATAGAAATTAATTATTATTGATTGTTTTTTAAACATATGAACCCAGACAGCACACTGTTTACTAAGTACTAAAGAATGTTATTGTAAAAAAAATAATAAAATGTATTAAAAAAAAGAAACTGGGAGATGTGAATTCTAGTCCTGCCTTAGACATGAACCCAGCTAAGTGAAATTGGTCCAATCACTCTCTTTCAGCCCCATAAAGGAGGCAATGGCAATCCACTTCTGAGAATGCTGCCAAGAAAACTGCAGGGACTTGTGCAGGCAGTTGGCAGGAGCCAACATTGACTCAAAGGCACCAAAAACTATAGGCCATTTTAAAAGAAGAACCCAAATAAGAGGGTATTTTTAGAAACAACGAAATAATCTGAGTGGTTTGTAATTGAAACAGTTCTAATATTGCTTACAAATGGAGCTTCAGTTCATTTCAAGATTGCTTCCCCCCCATCTCAAATAACACAGCACTTTTCTATCTCAATTTTTTTTTGTTAATTCTATATATTTTTAGAGATCTTGGTATTTCAGCCTGAATATATGGTTCTCGACGTATCTATCTTTCTCAGAGGAAACATGTCCCTGTTTAACAACCTTACATCAGGAGAAAATTCAGTTGTCTATAAAATTGTTATTTTGTATATTTTTAAAAGGAATGCATTTATAAGATGGAGAATACAAATTCATTTCCTTGAAATCGCATATAACCTCCTTAGCTTATTCAGTATCAACATATATTTGATTCCTTGGAGGAGAGAGTTTCAGTAAATTAAAGTTCTTTAAAGTTATATTTATGCTTAAATGGATCACCTTATTTATTCATTTCTTCAGTACTGATTATGAAATAATGACCAGGGGAGAGAAAAATGAGAAATATTTTATGTGTATCTGGCAACAAATGATGCTTCTTGAAAGATTTGTTGTACAGCTTTAAATTGAGCATGGTTTGATGTAACAAAACCTGAATGGATTTAGGTATTCAGCATTTGAATGAACCAAATGGTATCAGGTATTTTGGCAGTGTGAAACAGTTGGGAAATCAGTACATGCTTCCTGGGATGCAAAAATTTGCAGTGGCAGGAAAAAACAAAGTCTTGGTACTTCATAGCGGCATTCCAGACCTTTGCAACCCAGTTATGAGGGCCTGAGCTTTACCCTGTTTGATTACAATTACTAAAATAACTATGGAAACTGTGGTACATCTAGTCCTCATTTAGTGCCCAGAAGTGGTACTGGTGATTCAGTTGTTAAACAAAGCAGACACTAAGTGGAAAAATACTGTGACCACAACTGTGCTTAAGATTTTACTTCAGCTATTTATTTATGTTATTTGTTTATTTGTTTGTTTGTTTGTTTGTTTGTTTATAGCAGAGGGTCACCAAACGTGGCCACTTTAAGACTTGTGGACTTCAGCTCCCAGAATTCTCCAAGATTCCCGAAGAATTCTGGGAACTGAAGTCCATAAATCTTAAAGTGGCCAAATTTGGAGATGCCTGATTTATAGCATCAGAAGGATATGAGTCCCTAACAGCCAGGTGATTCTAAACAAACCGGAATGTGACTTGTGAGGAAGCTGGGTAAAAGGACAAATCTTACAGCTATTTTTTCACCACCTCCTTGTTCTTTAGAATACTCACCCGAGGCTGAGGTAATTAGCAAAAGTGTTTATATTTGCATCCATTGGAGAGGAAGGGATGGCAAGAGAGTAAGCAGGCACACTATGGGGAATACATATCAAAAACAATGCACTTGGCCAGCTGTTTGCCTAGCATCCTTACAGCTCCAAGCTTGCCAGAGGGTTCTAATCAACTCATTAAGGTCACAAAACTGAGCATGTTAACTTGCAGTTAACACTTTTTAGGGAAGCAGAGAAAAGCAACTTAGGAAGAGACAGCTTATTTAGGCAAGATCTCTGCTCTGCAAAGGGGGGAAGAAAAAAATGGGTTAAGCAGAGGATAATGTGTACTAACTGACTGTAATGGTAAGTATGTGACAAAGAGAGAGAAAGAGAAGCTACAAAGGTTATAAATATGGGCTCTGGTAGCAAAGTTATTTCATTACCATCACAATTGCTAATGGTCACTGTCTGAGACAGTTGCTAAATAGGAGGACTCTAATAGACTGATTTGGGGGGATTTTGATGTCACATATAGAACACAACCCTTTCAAATCAATTATCTTTTCTAGAGCAGATGGACATCCTGGTAGAAAAGATTGCATTCCATTTGCAGCATGAAAGAGGGAGGAGAGTAGCAAGCAGCTTGACAGAATAGAGACAAAGCCCAGAATGAGGTCTCAGAGGGCCTGCTTTTGCCTGCAGCACTTAGAACTTGCTCTTGCTTTCCTTGGACAAGCCTAAAATAAGCCCTGAGAAGTGTATTTTGTGGTTGCCCACTCAGGTAAACCTGAAACACTGTTGAAACTCCTTCCAACTCCTACAGTAGGTTTGTGTAGGTGAAGCAGGGTGGCAAAGCTCCAAGCAACCTTTGAAAGATAAATAAATTCATAGGTCTAGTCATTGGTCAAAGAGGTCCATCAAGCATGGCATCTTATTTTTTTTTATTTTTTCTTCTTTGTGAGGAGAATAAATCACATCCACTGAGCATTTTAAAGATTGGAGGGTTGCAATGTTACAGAAACTCTGAATTCTTAAAAAAAAAAGACTCAAAATAAATACCTTCTCAATCTATGTCAGCTCCTTGTGGTAGTTCAGACAGGAAACCAAACCCATAAATACTAAGACTACCTTTATTATAAGATTACAGTAATAGAATCTTTAAAGTGTGAAAGACCTCTCCCCGTCCTCTGCTTTTTCTTTCCAGAGAGTTATGGAGAGTCCCTTCTGAGATGTTTCCCATGCTGCTATTCTTTCAGGGACTGAGATGTCTTTTGTCTGACCATTACACCTAGGCTGTGTCTCTCCCTCTTGTCTCCCAAGGTTATTCTTACAGCCTATTAAAATCTATGTCATCTACACATAAACCTCATTTTGCAGACAATCAGTGGTGAGATTCAAATATGTGAACAACCGGTTCTCTGTGTGGATGCCAGTTTTGGAAGTCCATTATAGGCTTGGGCAACCAAAAATTAGCTAGCAGTTCTGCCAAAGTGGTGCGAACTGGCTAAATCCCATCACTGCAGACAATTATGGAGCATCTCTCTTCAGATACAGCCAAATCAGAGTTGGGGCTGATACTAGAGTAGAACAAAATGCTAGAAACTTTCTGTCTCTTCATTTCATCCTACCAGTCAACCAAATTTACAATGCAGGTAAGGCCTATAGGAGATGGAACTAATCTTCCCCCAAAACTGTGGGGCAAAATGTTCAAGGGTACAAATCTGCTATCGTCTGTCTGTCTGTCTGTCTGTCTGTCTGTCTCTCTGTCCGTCCGTCCATCCATCCATCCATCCATCCATCTAACCATTCAAATTTATTAGCTGACCAGGTCTTTGTCTATATCTGGCTGCTTTACTGGAAATGCAGCACAGCTTCTCTTCTTCCCAGAAACATGAATGGAGAAAATTGTTCCATTCATTTATGGAGAAAAAAAAAGAAACATACTCCTTTGCACTTTTTTTTTGTTCTCCTATACATCTGAGAACAGCAAGAGAGGGAGAGGGAGAGAAAGCAAAAAGAATGAACAACAGAGAAAGCTGCTTGGCCTGTCATTCTGTAGGTGTTATTGGATTAAAGAGAAGATCCTACCCCCACTCCATTGTGTACCCTCCCATATTAGCTATTTCTCTGCTGATTTTAATGTTATATTTATTGTTCTACTCTTTTATAATATTGTTTTATCATGTTGTACACTCCCAGAGTTCTGTGACAATGAGATGAGTGGCATATAAATTTAATTAATAAATAAAATAAAGCTCTAACACAGGGGTACCCAACCCAGTCTGTTTACCAACACTGGTCCATGGCATGCCAGAAACTGGCCTGCACAAACAAGAGAAGCCCCATCTGGGGGTTGCAGGCAGCATATGAAACCATATTCTCTCCACAGAACTGGTCCCTGGTGCAAGTGCAACTCTTTATAAACCAGTCTTTTCATAGGTCTCTTTCTGGTTTTTAATCTGCTATTGAACTCAATATTATATTATCATATATTTATTGTAAATATTTCTACTGACCCGGGTAAGCATGAGTTTCCTAAAATTATTGAGAGTGAGAAAATAAGTTATGGATTATGATTTTTTGAAGCTTCTCTTTATTTTAATGTGGCTTTGTCGAATTTCAAATAGAATAGTTTGTGCAATCTCATGGCTAGCAGTGATTATGTATTAAAAGAGAACCAAATGAAAACAGCACGGCTTTGAGTTGTGCTCATAGTATCAAACCAATGACATCAAGTAGAACAACCAGCCTTAGAAGTGGCAATGAAGTTATTAAAATGATGAATAGCTTCTACCTTTTAGAACCAACCATCTATAGTAAACAGGCAATTAAGAAGTATGCCACAGGCTAACACATGATAGAGCAGAAATGAAGACCTTGGAAAAGATATTCAGATGCTTTGATGTGTCTATACCTACAAAGATTAGAATAGTGCAGGTCATGGTACATTCTGTGATACTGTGTCCTGTGACATTTTGTGGAAAGGAATGTTGGACTTTGAAGAAGCAGGCTAGGAAGAATAGTGATGTTTTTGAAGTTGTGTTGGAGGATAACATTGATAGCTAAGAAAACAAACAAACATATCTTTAAACAAATCAACTTAGAGTTCTCACTTGAGGCATAAATGACCAGACTCAAATTATTCTATTTTGGACAGATAATGCAAAGATCTAACTCTCTGGAAAAGACTGTAATGCTTTGAAGGTGGAAGGAAAGAGAAGAAGAGGACAGCCAGCAGCAAGGAGGTTGGACTCAGCTAGAGTGGTGATGTGTATACAGTTAGGAGACATGAAAGACCAAGTTACAGACAGATCGCCAAAGAGAAAAATGTATCTACGAGGTTGCTAAAAGTCAACACTGATTTGATGGCACATAATCAACCAACCAATCAAATAATACTGATAGCACCATAGGTATGCTTGCTTAATTCCATCAAAAAGCATTCCCAAGACTACAGCTGTTTTATTTCACAGCTGCTATTTTTCAGCTTTCTTGTGTGGCTGATCAGATGAGGTTTTAGCCCACTGCATAGTGGAATGTAGATATACATGATATACTATATAAGCATACAACACTGAGGGAAAAATACATGATAATCCACTTCTGAGAAAAGGGAAGGAGGGGGAGAGAGAGTATCAAAATAACCCCAGGAGGCAGAGGAAAACTCTTCTGCTTTCCAGCAATATAGTTAATCCTTGACTTAAGTCCACGACTGAGGCCAACATTTCTGTTGCTAAGAGAGATAGTACTTAAGTGATTTTTGCTGTATTTTACAACTTTTATTGCCCCCCAATAATATCCATCCAATAATATTACTGTGGTGTACTGTTAAGGTTCCAGCCCTTGCCCGGTTCCTTCTGTAAAGGACTCAGAAAAGGACCAGAGTCACCTAACTAGGTATCCCCTACAGAAGTTTGCCTGAAGCCTTTGCTGTTCCAATTCAGCTGGAATCAGGGGAGTCATAGACCCAGTTTGACTAAAGACAGCTAAGTGAAAATAAGCCTAGGATAGACAAAACGAATTAACTGTGAGCAGAACTGCTATTTCTTTGGAATCAGCTAATCACATTTAGCACAGAACTATGTCTATTAATAACAGGTGCTAAAAAGTAAATGACAGGGTTTTTTTTTCATGAATGCATCCCCAAAAATTGAATGGAGACCCAGGGATTTTTCTCTCTCCACATATAAAGCCAGATTTATTGCTAAATTTCATGCAACACTTTGATCATTTATTTATGATTTTTCTACATGTCAGTTCCTGAATTATACTACATCTGATTCTTATGTGCTACGCATCCAGATATAGACTCATTAGGCAATCCTTGTAGAAGGAAGCTCCCACAAGACTACAAATGCAGTTGTTTTATAACTATTTCATTGGGCTTTCCTGAACATGCTTTTTCCCATGAAGAAAAAAAAAAGAAAGGAAAAATCAGAGACAAACATTGGAAGGTTATAAATAATAGTTTACATCCTCTAGATATTAAATCAAACACTGTACAAAACTTGATTTATTATTAAATTTAAATGCCACTATCTCATGATCTAAAGTTGGTGGGATTAACAAATGCCATCTGGAAGTATCATGAAAGCTTCCTCCTCAAACTTTCTTCCTTTTTTATTTTGTTTTATTGAGACATTTTGAATGTAATCATGAGCAAGCAGTCCTCATTTCTCTGCCTCTCATGCCATCATTTAACTTTTCCCTCCTAATATACATTCCAGCGACACGGAAAAATAATACAATCTGAAATGGAACACGAGACAAAATATAAATCATGGTACAAAAAAAAATACAAAATGTATAATGCTCTGAGTTAGGGCTAAAGTTCACACCATTGTTGCTTTGGTGTATTGTTGCTTCGGTGTGAATCAAACACTATCTGCTGGTCTATTTCAAACACTTCCATTTTTTTTCTAGCCTCATATATGCCATCCATTCTAATGACACTTGAGTTAGCATGTCTTCGGATTATCCTTCATGGTTCAATGACAACTTACACTTACATTTCTGTACTTGAGGGTGGCAACTGTGACTGTTGTCATTAGTCAAGTGTGATTGTTGAACAATCACAGTCTAGTCAGCTACAGTCTAAATATGGCATGGATTATTTTAATATACTATCATCTATTGATATAAAGGTTCCCGCTAGTAATGACATAACAGTCTGCTTACAATATTCAACTTTAGATAAATGCCAAAAGTGCATGCACAGATAGATAATTTGGATTAAACCTCACCTTCATCATAAAAGCCAGACTGGATTTGCAGAATCCGAGGTAGGGATTTTGGATCCAAAGAATGGATGAAATTCTTCAGGCTAAAGGCCATGGTCTGCAGAGTAACAAAGAGATGCCGTGCTTAAAGGCAGATAGCTTTTAGGGGGCCTTCTGTTATCTCTTCTTGCCTTTGAAATGAAGCCTGGGAACTTCTGAAACACGCTTTCTCTAGTAGAGACAAAGTCTCAAACATCTTCATCTGGGAGACCACTTCCTCTGACTTCATTCTGGGTTGCTACAAAAAGGAATAAGATGCTAAGAGTGCTCTAATGCAGTACCTTTTTGTGTCAATCTGGGCCACAGGAAATACAGTTTATATGCAGCTGTACTAACAGAGAACTATTGACAATGAACCTCTGGAACATTAAACTTCGAAACAGAGAGTTTTCTTCTTTTAAAGATCTTTCTTTCTTTCTCTCTTTCTCTCTTTCTTTTTTTCTTTCTTCTTTCTCTCTTTCTCGCTTTCAAAATTGAATTTTACTTCCTTTCACCCTTAAACATGGCAGGAAATCTTGCTTAGAAATCAAATAGCTGAAAATAGTCTAAGAGCAAACCAAAATAACTATTGCACTACAGATAGCAGTTCTGAAGGCTCCCTTACAATTAAAAATTACCTTCTGCTTGCAGAATGATGTGAAGCACTCCTGTTCACCATTTCAGCTTTCAGAAATCATCCCCCTTGTTTTGAAAATAGTCACCAGGCTATCTTGATTCCCTACTTTTGTGCTCAATAGCTATATCCTACTGCCATGCTCAAGACTCACCATCTCACCAGCTTTGGGTTCAACCAAGACTTCATACGTATATTACTCCTAACTTCTCTCCCTCCCATTCTGCATATACACTGCAGAAGAATTCTTCTGTGAAAATGTTCCTTGTAATAACACTGATAGTATCTTAAAGTGGGGCAAGGGAAGAACATGGACTATTAAGACTAAACTATGTCCACCTTTAAAAAATGGGCCGGAATGTCATCTTCCTTTGAGTAGTAGGGAAAAACAATTTTAAGCTTCCAGTCAATGGTTCTAGTGAATTATTCACATGTCTTTGAACTCACAAACAATCCAAAATATAATTGTTAAAGTGAGAGGTAAAATGAGAGTCCCATATTACTAACCAGATTATGACTTGAAGAGATGTGGCTCATATATATTATCCAAAGAATGATCAAGATGATGAAGAGGTTGGGCCATTTCCTATAGAAAAAACGCTAAAATGATTGTTTTTTTCCCCAGTCTCAAATTAAATTTTATAAAGATAATTTTGAACAGAATTAGATTATTGGTTTTTGTTTTTTTAAGAAGGAAACCCATGAACAAACTCTGTGTATACAGGCTTTGGATTAGATTTATAATACTTGATTCATTGCCTACCTTGACTTAAAGAAGTTCAGGTTTTTACTGAACTACGGCAGTTAACTGGACAAAACCTGGTTGGCTTTAGGCTTAATTTTTGGTTCCTTGCTTCTTCATGTGATGTGTTCACTGCTCTGTAATCAAGTATGTGAAATGTATGCCACGGTCTCTTATACTCCTAAGAGTAAGGAGAATATAATCTCTCACTGTATGACAAAAATATTATGTTTCAAGAGAAATACAGTTCAGTAGAATATAGCATTCTGTCCTTACTGCTGGTTTTAGGTATTTCTGCAAAGATTTAAAATATATTAAAATTATTATGATTATTAAGATTAATTTAAACATATATACCGCCCACCTCTTACTATTTAGGAATTCTGCACTGATTAAGCACAGGAAAAACATATTTGCATGCTGCCTGTGTTCCAGTGACTGGCCAGTTCACAAGTAAAATCGTTACCAAGGGAAAATAACAAGACAAAAAAGAATAGAACAACAACAGACAGGAACAAAAGAACAACATATACAATCTAAATATTCATTCTTAAAACCGGAAGAAAATTGAAATGTCTCAGTCATATACATGCCATTAATTTTAAATATGTTGCCTTTAGAAGAAGCAATCATTTAGTGTGCTCATTCATGATTTAACTTCAGTGAAAAGCTCTGTGAGACTTGTTAGAGCATATAGGATAGTGAGGAAAACATCAAACACCATTATGTAAGGGAACATGAAGCCAAAAATAAATCACTTTCTAAAGGAAAGAAAGAACAAGAAATGTTGAAGGAGGAATTGGTCTAGTTGTTGTATAGTGCAGTGCCAAATACTTCATTCGTCTGTTAAAGTCTGATAGAAAAGATCCCATTAGCATGTTCTCAGTAATATTAGAGAGAACATATGGATAATAGTGTTGGCTAATCGTGTGTCCTCGTTTGCCCTGTTACGCTGGCAAACAAAAAAGATTCTCAGCTAAAGCATGGGAACAGAAGAGACACCAGAGAATCCCTTCAGTTTGAATTACAAGTTGTGTTGGTGAAAAGGAAAGTGTTACAAAAAGAGTGATTCAAGAACAGGTAGCTATTTTCACTAAACCTTTCAGCTCTCTGAACTCAATCAAATTGCTAACTAGCATAAAAGGGGCAATCTGAGAGGGATATCATTCACAGCTCAGATGGCCAGATACTCCTTTGACTGACAACTAACACAAAGGCGCTTTTACAACCTTTTGTTGCTCTTTTCCAGGAACTACCATGTAATCCCGGTATGAAGGTTATTTGATTATTGGCACCAATGTAATTAAATAAGGAAGTAACTCAATCTGTTTTCTCTTGCAATTAAAAATCACTAAGAGTGAATTTCATGAACAGAAACCTTTATGTTGCATTAATGATGTGCACATCCAAACTAGTAATTATACTCCAATTATAATGCTTAATTCAAATGATTTGGTTTTAATTCCTATATAATGGAATATCATTAAGGTAAAAAAAATGAGCAAAAAGCCCACTTTGTTTGACAATCTATTCCTCAATGTGTAAAATAGAATTAGCATTACTCTCTAATTGCACTAATTCTGAAGGTAGTTGCTGGTACATTTATTTAGTAAATCCTGCTATATTGTAGAGAGCTCATTTCCAAATAAAAGGGGATAGACTCAAACATGCCCTGCATGCTTTGTATTTCACAATGTTTCTTGTTGATGGAATGATTCTTATCATGCTTTAAGGTGATATTGAATGAATAGAACTTCACCCCTCCCACTGCACTCCATCCAAATGTTTCAGGGAAGATTTGAGATGCTGCAGAAAGATAAGAATCTTATCTTGCCATAGATAAGAATCCATAGCTGAACCCATAGCTGATCTTGTTGGATGTAATCTAAGTTGAAGTTGAAGTTATTAAAACTTTTGCTTGATACTGTGTTTATATACAAATATTGAGGTTTGTATATCTCATGGCACTCACATTTGTTGAATAACACACACACACAATTCTTAATAACCACTACAAATCAATGATTGTGGGAATATTAAAGGAAACATAGGCTAAGTGGACAAATTATATAACATATCCAATTATTTCAGTGGACCACAACTTTTTAAGACCTTCTCATATCTCACAGTCTGTATTTCTTTCTAAAAGGAATTGAAGAAGCCAGCGAGTTAGTTTTCCTAGATCGTCATTGACTCAATTACAATATAAAACTTTTTCCTAAGAAATTTTGCAGATCTTACAAAAATCTGTTATCCCTCCAAAATTGCTTAGACATATTCTATGAATCTCAAATTCTAGATTATATGGAATGACTCTAAAATATTATCAACCTTATGAAATTTCTTTACCTTTTGTCTTCCAGCAAGCTCTTCAGATTTATTTTTGGCACACTTTAGCACTGACTGCATTTGAAACAACTTTAATATTATTTGATTTAACAGACAATTATGAAACAAATTATACAGAATTATATAATTGTACATAATTATACAATTTTTCAAAAGAAAACTTCTTGACATATTAAATAATTATTTTTTTAAAAAAATATTATTTTTCCTATAGACATTGATGCATTACTAATTATATTAGATATTTTTATAATATGGTAATATTTATTGATTTCTCCTGCTCCATAAAGATCAAGATCAAATGTTTTAAGAGTAGCTCTTTGTTTTGTACTGAACAATTAAATGCAACTTAAATATAATCATCTCTATAATCACTTGTTAACAAATGTTTCATGTTTAAGGAAGTCCAACAATGACTGCTTATGTATCATGGGTTATGCATTTAATTTAATTTTATTCTCAATTGCATATACTATTTATCCACAGAAGGTGACATAAATTCATTGTTTCTCACATTGCATCATATCATCACATCACAGGGGAAATCATCTGTTTATTACAGAATAAACTCAACTGGCCCTGTATATAATGGGCAATGATATACTCTTTATGAAATCTTTTGGTATGTTCCTTCTGTATATATTGTTACAGTATGAAAATTATCTGTCTGTCCCCAATGTATTTATTTGTTTAATTCATTTAGTTGATGTGAGCTGAAAGTTTCTTTCAACATATAATTAACAAGAAAAAAAATCAAGGAAACAGTCAGTCTACTAAAGAGAGAAGATGGCAAGGAAATAACAGGCAGCAGAGAGAAAGCAGAGCTGCTTAACTCATTCTTTGCATCGGTCTTCACGCAAAAAGAAATTATAGCCCAACCTACCAAAAATATAACTGTAAAAGACAATCTAGAAATAAAAGTTAAAATACCCCCCCCCCAAATGGTAAGAGAACACCTATCTGTTCTTGATAAATATCAATCACTGGGACCTGATGGATTACACCCCAGAGTTCTGAAGGAGATGGCAAATGTCATCTCAGAACCACTGTACCATATATTTAAAAAATTCTGGAGCACTGGGGAACTACAGAGGACTGGAAAAGAGCTGATGTGGTTCCCATCTTCAAAAAAGGAAAAAAAAAACCAGAAATGATAGACCAATCAGCCTAACATCAATAACCAGGAAGATACTGGGAAAGATAATCAAAAACAGACCCGTGAACATCTAGAAACAAGTAAAGTTAAAACTAAAAGTTAGTACGGGTTTTTTAAAAACAGCTCATGCCAAACCAACCTTATTTCATTCTTTGACAAAGTGACTAAATTAATAGACCAGTGAAATGTTGTGGACTTCAGCAAGGTATTTGACAAAGTAGATCATAACCTACTTCTTGGTAAGCTAAAAAAAAAAAAGTGAGATAGACAGCATCACCATCAGAGGGATTTGTAACTGGCTGACAAACTGTACTCAACACGTAGTCCTTACATGGAGGCAAATAAACAGTGGGGTACCACGACATTCCGTTGTAGGCCCAGTACGCTTCAATATCTTCATAAATCACTTAGATGAGGGAATAGAAGGGGAATGTATCAAATTTGCAGATGATACTAAGCTGGCAGGAATAGCCAACACCCTAGATGATAGGCTCAAGATCCAGATAGATCCTGACAGACTTGAACACTGGGCTCTTATCTGATAAAATGAAATTCAATGTAGAGAAAAGTAAAGTCTTATACTTAGTCAAGAAAAACCCAAAGTATACATATAGATTGGGTGAAACCAGGCTTAATAACAATAACTGTAAGAGGGATCTAAGAGTCTTAGTGGACAATCAATTAAATATGAGCCAACAGTGTGCGGTGGCAGCAAAAAAGCCAATGCAATCCTAAATTGCATTAATAGAGGGATTCAATGAAGATCATATGAGGTACTAATACCCCTCTATAAAGCCTTAGTAAGACCACACCTAGAATACTGCAACCAGTTTTGGTCACCACACTATAAAAAAGATGCTGAGACTCTAAAAAAAGTACAGAGAAGAGCAACAAAGTTGATTAGGGGACTGGAGGCTAAAACATATGAAGAACTGTTACAGGAACTCAGCATGGGTAGTCTAGTAAAAAGAAGGACCAGGGGAGACATGATAGCAGTGTTCCAATATTTGATGGGGTCAACCTATTTTCCAAAATACCTGAAGGCCAGACAAGGAATAATGGATGGAAACTGGTCGAGAGATTCAACCAGAAATAAGGAGAAATTTTCTGATAGAGCAATCAACCAATGGAACAGCTTGCTTTCAGAAATTGTGGGAATTCACCACTGGAAGTTTTCAAGAAAAGACTGGACTGGACCATTAAAATAACAATGGCAACTGCATATAAAGAAAATCTGTATAAAATGTTTTATAGATGGCACTTACCACCAGCCAGACTAGCAAAAATGTTTAAAAATATCTCTAGCATTTGTTGGAAATGTAAGCAAAAACCAGGCACGTATTATCATCTTTAGTGAATGTTCCCTAAAGCAAAAAAAAATTGGACAAAAATTCATACTTGGTTAGAAAAAAATGTTAAGAAAGCATGTAGATTTTAAACCAGCTATAGTTTCAGGAAAATATGACAAAGAAAATGTATATTTAATGGTACATGTATTAATAACAGCAAGAATTGTTTTTGCGCAGAATTGGAAAAATGAAGAAACACCTTCTGAAGATGACATAATCAAGAAAATACTGGAATGTGCAGAAATGGACAGACTCACATTGAAGACTAAAGAAAAGGAAGATACAGAGTATTTTGAAATATGGGGTGTATTTTACTAATGGCTGGAAAAACTGGGTAGAGATTAGGATTTTATTACATGTTATTAAGATAAGACCCAGACAACACATTGTTTATTAAGCACTTATGAAATGTAAACTTATAAAAATAAATAAATAAAATATATTATAAAAAAGAAAAGACTGGATTGCCAACTGTCAGAAATGGAGTAGGGTCTCCTGCTTGGGTGGGGAGTTGGGCTAGATGATCTACATGGTCCCTTCCAACTCTGTTATTCTGTTCTATTCTAAATTGATTTTGTTTTGTTTCTGGTTAGATAATTTTTTTGCACAAGTGACTTATAGCATCCTCTATATTTCTTAAACCACTGCCACAGTTATAGTAATGCAGACCAGTTGTGTTTCACTTCCAACAATGGCTAGGTAATGCAGTGAAGATGCTATAACTCATCAATGTGGAAATGACCAAAATGGGCATTTTTATTTAAGACTACCATACCAAAACAATTAATCTTTTTGAATCTCATGTATAATTTTAATCTAACAAAACAAATCTTGAAAGCTAAACAGGAGCAAAACATAATCTCAGTTCACAGCAGATTCACAGGCTGAAAAGAAATCTAAATAGCCAATAATAGATCCTAAATAGTTCAAGATTACTAAGGTTCAGGAGATACTGAGATACGTTTTGCAATGAGATTTCTATGACTTTATAAAGGCATCTTAACAGACCAAAATATTTTAAAGATCTTTCCCCACCCCCAAGATATTCCTTTTGAATGCCTAGAAAGTTACTGAAAGGGGCATGACTTCTTCTGTGCCCACAAAATCCTCTTGGGATATATTCCTCTTGGGAACGTATGCTAAGAAGGCAGCAGCAATGTAGGAGAAAGAGCTAAGTAAATAACTTGGTAATCAAACAATGTTCTGGGGTACTGACTGCATCTCTCTGTTTTCAGATGTTCTAAACATGTCTCAGAACATGTTCTAGAAGGAGCAGATGAATTCCAGTTGTCCTGCTTGTTTGTTTTGGTTCTTGCACTCTGGGTGAATTGAAGCATTAAACAGGATCCTTGATCATTTGGTCTAAAGCTAGGAAGTTAATGAAAATAATGAAAAGGAGGATGGACCTACAACATTCAGCTACTTCGTTTGGTTCAAGACAGCCAGAGAAGCTTTCAAAACAGCAGTACAAAATCTGCACTTTAAAAATCTATGCAGTTTGGTCCATACTCTTATATTGTACGTTCTTCTTTCTAATACTTTGGAAAGTCCTTATTTCTAATTATGTTTCATTCTATTCACTTATCACTTCCACCTTAAACATTATATTATACAAAGGCAGACGACAACACCCCCTCCCTTATGTGAGAACTTCTATGGCAACAATTTTTAATGGGAATGTAGATACAAGAACTGCAGCAATTTATTCTCAATGCTTTATGAAAAGCAAGAACTACTAGCCACATTTAAATGTCAAAATGACAAAATGTCATTTTGAATAGAACATTATTTGTGAGATGAAAACTCATTTGAGTTGTGGATTTATAAAAACTGTAGGAAACCTGTTTACTAAGTGAACTTTGTGCAGATTCCTATAAAACTATTCTCAGGAACAAAACACATAAAAAGGTATAATCTAACATACTCAAGAAAAATAATCACTTGAACTTCTCCACCAGCTGTCTTACATTCTTCTCTTGTCCTTTGTCTTCTTAATATCACTTCCTTTCATGAAAAAAGAAAAAAAATTCACTGAGCTTTTGATTACTTAAATAAAACAGTAGGCAGTCTCAAAACATGTGATCTAGCCATTCTTTCGGTTTATGTATCCTCTTCCCTTTGTTTAACCATTTTTTTTCTTTGATCATTCAGTACATTTTTTTGGCTTTATATTTTGATTCTAGATAGCTTTTTCTGGTTTGTTGTTGACTTCATATAAACTTGATATCTGCTTGTCAATATTAACTGTTTTAAAAATGAAACTCAGGTTACCAATTCTTTCTCCATAATACTGCTAAGTTGCAGAGAATATAATACAAAAAAGGGACAAAGTTCAACCCATAATACTCCCTTTTCTATTTTGAGCATGATAATAATTTTGCTCACTCTGATTTATTTTGCTCACCTCTTCATCTAGATGTATATTTAAATCTACTCTAAGAAAGTGATCTAGAGTCATGGCTCTGTGTGGAGTTAAAAGCCCACACTTAACACAAATGATCCTATCTCATAGAATGTAGTCCTGTCTATCACTGGCAAATAGCTAATCCTGCACTGGAGGAAATCCTCACTATTTAACGTTGACCCTTATCTGTGTGGTAAGAATGAATCCTAAGCAACAGCCAGAAAAATCAGAATTATTTCTCACAAATGAAGGCAAATATACGTGTCCCAGGATAATCTGGGCAGTCACCAGACCAGCTTTCCAAACTTTTGGACTTGGGCTAAAGCCATCCTCAGTGATCTTCTCTCTATCAAGTGTGTGCTTTGGGTCGTATTTATGTGGTATCTTCCTATTGGTTGATTGGTGTGTTGACAGCTGGTGATTGGCTGTTTCCTTGTGTTGCCAAGTCCTCGCTTCTATTCAACCAATAGAAAGTACCACATAAACATGACCCAAAGCAGACATTCTGGTAGAGAGAGGTTCCCTGAGGATGGGCTCCAGCACACACATCCAAAAGCTCGGAAGACTAAGCTTCTGGTCCCAGAGTCCGATCCAGATTGCAACTTGCAGAATTATTTCTTCTTTCATCTTGGGAAACTATAAAAAATAACTAGATTTCTTTTTTAAATGCCCTAAAAATACTTTGCTGTCAAGCTATATCAAGCTATTTGCTTTCCCATGTGGAAAGGGTTGTTGAGTTGATAGGCAAACCTTCAAAAACAATTAAGTAAAGTGATTGGATAAATACCACTGGGAAGATCAGTCTTGAACAAATGAATGTAAATGAATTCACTGTCCTTTCCTTTTAGCAGAGTTTCCATATAAAGGATTTCAGGGGCATTTCTTTCATGACACCCAAGAATTGTTGTGGCCTCTTTAAAAATATATTACCAAAGAGGGCTGATCTGTAACATTATTTCAAAAGTCTCTTGTGTGCATCTTCAGATCTCTTAAATGCACTGAAAATAAGCAAAACACATTTCTGAACACTTTTTGCTATAATTTGAAGCATAAAGTAATTTTCCTCTCAAAGTAAACCTTTAATGGACCTGCAGTGTTTTCACAAAGTGGTAACTTGCTTCTTTGTCTAATATTTGACACCATTTGATATCAAATAATATTTTGCCACAAACACCTCCAGTGTGTTCGTCACAGAGTTTCAGTCAATTAGGTTGCTTAGAGGAAAAATATTTAATATTTTCCTAGAAAATAATCAGTATAATTAGAAGAAAACACAATGTAAGGACCCACCCCACTTTGCATCTTAAGAAGACAGAACTCTTGGAATATTTCTTCCAACAGGCATCCTTTATTAAGAGAAAATGGTTGCAGGCGTTCTAGACAGGACCTGGGGCCCAAGCCCTACGGTTCAAGGTTTTATTTCAAGTTGTACCGAAGGAAGCGAGGGCCATAAAACCCCTTTGTTCACCCCCCCTTCTCTTCATTGTATGACAGAATCCAGAAAGGGCAGCAAAGAAAATGTATCTGGCTTATAGTTAAATCTGGACATACGGAGTGAAGAATGTTTACAAATTTAAATCGATTGTATTAAGTTGGATAGCAGTTAACTTGAATTTCCCCCTGGTTTACATGTACAAATATATATCTATCGATTAATGGAAGATATATATTAAATAGACTAAGAATGTAAAAAAAAAGAAGAAGAAGATAGATCCACCTGAAACAAAACAAAATAGGTATAAAAGTTAGTCAGGCTTGTTAGGATACTCTGTGTGAAACTTCTTTAATAGCTTCGGGGCTCTGACATGATGTTTATGGACCCACTCATTTTGTGAGGCAGGGAGGTGTTTCCATGCAACTAGGTACTGAGTCGCTCCATGATATCTCCTAGAGTCTAGGATTTCCTTTATTTTGAAGTGTTGTTCGCCCTCCACCATGATTGGTGGTGGTGGTGGGATTTTTGGCCATAACGATGACTGATGCTCTCTTTTCAGTAAGTTGCAATGAAAAATTGGGTGTATTTGCCTGAGATTTTTGGGTAATTCTAATTCTATTGTTATTGGGTTTATGATTCGTTTAATTGGAAAAGGCCCTATATATGTTGGTCCAAGTTTTTTACAGGATTGTAGGGATTTTAGGTATTTTGTAGATAAGTACATCATTTCTCCTATAATGAATGGTGTAGACTAAACCCTTTTTTTATTGGCTTGTGCTTTGTATGCCTGCCTAGCTTCATCTAGTGCTTTTCTAACTATTGGCCAGGTGTTTTGTAATTGTTCCATCCATTCTTTCAGTGATGGGATTCCGGTTCGTTTGGGGTTAATTCTGGCATGGGGTTGAAACTTTGACCGGTGGCTATTTGAAAAGGAGTGTAACCTGTGCTGGAGTGGACTGCATTATTGTAGGCAACTTCTGCGAAAGGGAGTAGGTCCATCAAATCGGACTGCTGGAAGCTAAGAAAGCATCTTAAATATTGCTCAAGTACTGAGTTAGATTTCTCTGATTGACCATTCCCCTGAGGATGATGACTAGATGTCAGTCCCTGAGTGGTCCCTAAAAGGGATAAAAATTCCTTCCAAAATGCAGATGTAAATTGCACTCCCCTATCAGAGATGATGCGTTGGGGTGCCCCATGCAATCTGTAAATATGCTGGATGAAAAGTTTCGCTAAGGCTTTTGCAGTGGGAATCTTTTGGCAAGGGATAAAGTGCACCTGCTTGGAAAACAAGTCCGTGACTGTCCATACAACAGTATTCCCATTGCTTTCTGGTAATTCCACTATAAAATCCGTGGCAATTTCCCTCTGGGGGGCTGAAGGACTTGCCACTGTTTATAACAGTCCAGGCAATTTCCCTTGCAATCTCTTCGCAGTTGCACACTTACCTTTCTATGTCTTTTTTTATGGATGGCCACCAAAATTGCTGTTTAATTAAGTGTAATGTTTTTACAAATCCAAAATGCCCTGCTGATTTTGTGTCATGGCAAAACTGCATGAATGTGACTCTTTGGGTTGTTGGTATATATAACTTTTCCCCCACTCAAGGCAGCCCGTCTCTCATTGGGCACATATTTTTGTTTTTCTGGAACCATTCATCTGTTTCCAAACTTTTCCGGAATTCAATTCTGGTTTGGCTGCCCAGCTGTGGTTTTAATTTAGCTCTGGTGGTTACTGGCGCTGCCAGTTGTGATTCTACCATCACCGGTTTAAAGTCGGTGGCTCGCGTGCTGTTATATTGGGGCATGCGAGATAGTGCATCTGCCAGGAAGTTCTTTCCCCCCGGCAAATGCTTGAACGTAAATTGGAACTGGTGAAAATGCTGGGACCAGCGGGCTTGCTTGGGGTTGAGCTTCCTGGGTATTTTCAGGGCTTCCAAATTTTTGTGGTCAGTCCACACCTGGAAAGGGATTTTGTTGCCTTCAAGGAACTGGCGCCACATGAGTAATGACCAATGTATCCTGTACGCCTCTTTCTCCCATACGGGTCAGCACTGTTCCATTTCCGTGAGTTTCTTGGATATATATGCACAGGGTTGCAATACCCCTTCATTGTTTTCTTGTAATAGTACAGCCCCACTGCCACATCACTTGCATCCGCCTGTATTACGAAGGGCTTATCCATGTCTGGGTGCCTCAGTACTGGTTCGGCAGAGAAAAGTCTCTTTAATCTCTCAAGCGCTGCTTGGCACTCCATTGTCCATGTTAGTGGCTGGCTAGGTTTTACTGAGGATGCTCCCTTTGTTTTTAGTAAGTTTGTGAGGGGCAGGGCTATCTAGGCAAATGAGGGGATGAATTGGCGGTAAAAGTTTGCAAAGCCCAGGAAACTTTGCAGTTGCTTTCTTGTGCAGGGTGGTGCCCATTCTAATACTGCTCTGACCTTCTCTGGGTCCATTTCAATGCCCTGTGGGGATATGCGATAACCTAGGTAGTCTATCCTTTCCTGGTGGAATTCGCATTTCGAGAGTTTGGCATATAGGTGGGTAGCTCACAGTTTCTTTAAAACTGCTCTAACTAGGTTGACATGTTCCTCTTTTGATTAGGTGAAGATAAGAATGTCGTCTACGTAAACCAGGACCCCCTTAAATAGGTGCTTCCTTAGAACGTCATTGATTAATTGCATAAATACTGTGGGGCCTCCTTGTAATCCAAATGGCAAGACTTTGAATTGGTAGCACCCCATGGGGCAGTTAAATGCAGTCTTCCATTCATCCCCTTCCTTAATTCTCATGTGATAGTAAGCTTCCCTTAGGTGTAGTTTAGAAATTTTTTCCCTTTCGAAAGGTGTGACAACATGTCCTTCATGAGGGGCAGAGGGTATAGGTTGCTTTCACTAATTGTATTCAGGGCCCTATAATCCATGCATAAGCGTAAAGAGCCGTCCTTCTTCTCTCTAAAGAGGACCAGGGCAGCCACTTTAGGCTAGGCTGGCTCAATGAACCCCCTTTCTAGGTTTTTCTTTATGAATCTTTCCATTCCCTCCTTCTCCTTTGGCTCATGGAGTATAATCTGGGCTTTGGGAGTTTTGTCCAGGCTTGAATTCAATGGCACAGTCCATGAGTCGGTGGGGGGGAGCTCATCCGCCCTCTCCTCACTGAAAACTTCAGCATGGTCTCTGTATTCTTCTGGTATTTTTGGTAGTCCCTTTTCCTCTCCCATGGATGCTTAATTGATGTTTACACAATTCTAACCAGGAATCTTTTTTTTTTTTGGAGCTGCAGATTCCACAAGAGCTATTCAGTACCATAGTTACTTAGCGCTATTTTTAGAGATTTTAACACATCTACTAAGCTGCACACAGTCCATTAGCCTAATATATATGTTGTGAGCCGCTCCGAGTCTTCGGAGAGGAGCGGCATATAAGTCCGAACAAAATAAAATAAATAAATATCATGGCATATCATGAGATCATTAACAATGGTAATTTATTTGAAATTCCACAAGGGCAACAAAAGAAACATCTCGGGTAAGATGCCACACAAGGCTGGTAGTTTAAATTAGTGAATTCCACATCATGTAAGTTTGTATTACCAGATGCGATGATATTATGTTCTATTGAAGCAGCTTTTATTACTTTATTAATTACTTTATTATTAATAATATTTTTACCTTAACTTTTTTAAAAAAATATTGTATATATAGTAACTACAATTTTATATTTTTAAAGAGAGATTTTTTGCAACTTAGTTTTCCATTCCATCTGTGAATCATCTGCATTCAGAAAGAATGCATATATCTCAGCAAGCTGGAAAAACTGTGCATCTTGATCCTGAATCAGAAGCCGATTGGATTGTTTTATTAGCAACATTATCTTTTGATAGGGAAAGCAAAGACAAGAGACTTAGTTGTCTCTGCCCATTGGCGTCAGACTGGGTTTAAGGAAGCTGATGGCACCCCATTTTTCATACCTGGATATTGATTTGGAGGAATAGCTTCTTCCTTAAGATGCACTTCCTGCTGCTGGACTTTCCCAATCTGCCACTGAAAAAGGACTTCAGTTTCCGATAAGCAGGAGGAAAATGGAGTTCTGGGAGGTTTCTGAAGCTAGTCAGCTAGCCATCTTAGTCACTACTGTATTTAAGTCAGGGGTCTTCAAACTTAGCCCTTTTATGACTCGTAGACTTCAATTCCCAGAATTCCTCAGCCAGGCATGCTGGCTGAGGAATTCTGGGAGTTGAAGTCCACAAGTCATAAAAGGGCTAAGTTTGAAGACCCCTGATTTAAGTTATTATTGTATTCTTTGTTTTTGTCTCTTTTTTACAATGAGGGATTAGGAGTGCTTCCTTCCCTTGGCCTGCCATACTTGGGTGCAAAGTAGCACTTATAGAATGGAGCCACATGGATAGTGATAGCAAGGAAGTAGGCCTTGATCCTGATGGACATATCTCTTGCCATATCAGAGAGTTGGGAGTGACCCAAGCCTGGTGCAAGGTAATATGTCCTGAACTGGCTCTGGTAGGAGCAGGACAGGCCCAATTGAGGCATTCCAGGTTTCAGGGTCTTTATACCATGCCAATTTCTCCCTGTGGTAGGGCCATACTCCAGATGCCCAGCTCCAAAGTCACTAGTAGCTTCAAAGATCATTAAACAGATATGGCAAAATAGTACTGTAACTCTGTTTCATGAAAAACTTCCATTTAAAACCTTTATATTTAATAACACACTATATATTCTTTCATGTTTGGTTGTTGGGAGACTTTTGTATCAGTGTATAAAAAGTGGACCTTGGACTAGTTTCCACCATTATTTTTAATTAGCGTGAGATGAACTGTGATTATTATTATTATTATTATTATTATTATTAATTTAATTTCTATGCCGCCCTATTCCGGAGAACTCAGGGCGGCTCACAACATGATAGAAATCACAATAAAATACATAAATATAAATATATAAATATAAAAACCCCGAAGTTAAAAAAAGAAAAACCAATCATTCCACAAACATACACTGTTTGGGGCAAGGTGTTAGCTGCCCCAGGCCTGCCGGCAAAAGTGTGTTTTAAGCAATTTACGAAAGGCGGAGAGGGTGGGGGCGACACGGATCTCCGGGGGAAGTTGGTTCCAGAGGGCCGGGGCCGCAACAGAGAAGGCTCTTCCCCTAGGCCCCGCCAGGCGACACTGTCTGGCTGACGGGACCTGGAGAAGGCCGACTCTGTGGGCCCTAACCGGACGCTGGGATTCATGAGGCAGCAGATGGTCCCGTAAATAACCTGGTCCGATGCCATGTAGGGCTTTATAGGTCATAACCAACACTTTGAATTGGGTTCGGAGACCAATTGGCAGCCAATGCAGCTCGTGGAGTGATGCCGAAATGTGGGCATTTCTAGGCAAGCCCAACACTGCTCGCGCGGCTGCATTCTGCATTACCTGAAGTCTCCGAACATTTTTCAAAGGTAGCCCCATGTAGAGAGCATTGCAGTAGTCGAGCCTCGAGGTGATAAGGGCATGAGTTACTGTGAGAAGAGACTCCTGGTCCAAATAGGGCCGCAGCTGGTGCACCAGGCGAACCTGGGCAAATGTCCTCCTCGCCACAGCCGAAAAATGATGTTCCAAATTTAGCTGTGGATCGAGGAGGACGCCCAAGTTGCGGACCTTCTCCGAGGGGGTCAAAAGCTCCCCCCCAGGCTAATGGACGGATAGATTGAAATATCTTTGGGAGGCAGAACCCATAGCCACTCCGTCTTGTCGGGGTTGAGTTTGAGCCTGTTGGCACCCATCCAAACCTTAACAGCCTCCAGTGATCGGCACATCACTTCCTTTTAATAAAGGAATATTATTAATAAATATTTAATTATTTAAATATTTTATTTAAATAATTTAATAAATATTTAAATATTTAATAAATATTTAAATATTTAATATTTAAATATTAATAAATATTAATAAATATTTAATAAAGGAATATAATCGGCACATCACTTTCTTTTAATAAAGGAATAAGTGTAACCAAAATAGGACATATGAACTCAATATTTTATAAAACCTCTTTAATTCACTCTTATTTTACATGAATATTTATCAGCACTTTATCATTTACTCTTGATAAAAAAAATCAACAGGACACAGTAAATGTTTTTTTCATTATGAAAATATGTCCAGGCTTATGAATGTGCATATGAAGAGCAAAGTAAAAAACATACCAAAGCTATCACCTAACTCTTGAATTGATTCAATCCATTTTGGCTTTGTCAGAACACAAAGCTACCATTTCCACAAATCTAGACTACCACTGGGAGAAAAACTGGAGCTTCTTTGAAGCCTTTGACCAAAGCTGATTTCTTGGCTCAGCCGGGAAGTCACAACTGAGGATCAGAAGATCCTTCCAGTATTACAGAAAGGAACAATGCATGGTGTAGTGGCCTAGAACTTGTGCCTCAACTGTAAACATTAAAATAAATGTTATTAACTTGCATTTTTATTTATTTTTGTACTTGCTCTGTGTGTCAAGCATTCATTATTAACCCACTTACTCCTTAAAAAAATTAACGAAACTCTCAAAGATATATATATGTGCAGTTTCTATTTGATTTCTTATTACTATAAACTGAAAAAAAAAACCCTATATAGTCTGGGAAAGAAGTTTTACGTTTGGTTTCTTTTTCTTGTTTACATGAATTTCATTCATAAGCGTGTACACACACAAACCAAAAAAAGTATATTAATGTTTTCTGGTTTATCCATAAAAGATCTTTTCATTTTCTCTCCTTCTACTTACACAATACATACAAAAAATAATCTACAAAAATCATTTACACTTGATTTCAGCAACAATGTTTCTAAGAAAAAAATGGTTCTGTCCAACCATCATAAAAGGAATGTCAGTAAACAATAAATACAATGTGCTTTCTTTCCTATATAAACATATTTACACTTGAGTCTTTGGTTTATGTTTGAATTTCTTTATAAAGAACTTTTATCAGGCTGTCATTGCACAGTAAAACAAAATATGCCATTTTTTAAATGTTTGTGTTATGTGTGGCTGTATCTCTCTCTACGTATATATATATTCTTGCGGCACATAAAACCTACAGATTATCCATCTGTATACAGTATTTTTAAAAACTTTTAACATTATGAAATTAAGAACAAGTCTGAAATAAAACATTCACTAGAATTAAGAACAAGTCTGAAATAAAACATTCACTAGAACAGATACATGCAACAGATGACAGGACTAATGTAGCCGAGAGACTGCAGAATACGCAGACACTGGAAAGTTTTACTTTGAATAGCAGATGTGCTCTGCCTTGACTCTTAATTCATTTTTGTGGCACTATATTCAGATTGTGTACAGGGACAGAACAACAGTCCATATACACCATTTATTAAGAAAAATACTTTTGCATTTAAAAATTAAGTTTCCCCTTCACTAAAACATTTCTTCATAGGTTCAATAGAGGATGCCAAAACACAGTTTATTAAATTTCATATTATTTGGTTCACTTGATTGTATTTATCCTTTCGTATTAAGATGATTCAAGGTACTCCAGTGCGACATCATAGCAGAAACGATATTGTTCCTAAGAGAGAAAAAAAAAACCAAACAAACCACAAGTTATATTGCATTTGTGAAGGAAGGAAAATGAAAGAAACCCTATTGTTCCATAGACTTAATTGCATATTTTGTTCTTAACTCATCATGTTTTTTATTTTTGTCTATGATTTTTGTTGAAAAAAATAATTGGAATTCCTTGCTATCAATGGCTTCATACCTCACTATGATGCCCATTGCTAGTTATTTGTCAACCAAGAATAATTCTGCTATTTCAAAAGAATAATAATAATAAAAAAATATTAACATTCATTTATCAGCTGAAAAACCTCTTTTTTTAATACTATAGCTGGTATTACACCAAACTGAATGAAACATAAAAGTAAGTCTAGCAAATCTAATATAAGCCCCCCCCCAATAAAAAAGATAGGAATTTGAATAAGTCAACATATATAGTTTATAATACCAAGTCCCATGATCTGGAAGAAACAATATTCTGAGCGATGAAAAGAAATGTCAACTCTTTATCTGATTTTTTTTTAAAGTTACCCACCCTTCCTCCCAGGTGTAGAAAATACCATCATACAGCACTTAACAGGATGTGGGAAAAGATTTTTAAAATAAATTTTTGTTCTAGTTCTCAGATTAACAGGGTGAGTGGAGATCAGGTGAGTATGTTTGGCATGACCTTGAAAATACCCCACTTTGGCAGCTGCACAGACTGCAATAGGATAGCACCATTGCTTTGTGCTTTTCTGTATAATCAAAGCTGTTAGAAATCATACAAGCTAGAAATACTAAAATAAACAACACTGATTATAAAGCATCTGACCGAAGTGCTTTTAAATTATAAGTGGGAAAGATATAAAACACAGATTGTGGAACTGCCCTCCTCCAGTCTAGGAGAACAAAACAAAACCAGTGCATAAATCTACTAGTGTAAATATTCTGTGAATGAAATACAAAATGGATTTACAAATAATTATAGAGGTGGTAGCCAAAGGGGGAAAAATGTTATTTTTCATCTATTATTCCACAGATGGTCGTAGACTACAACTCTTGCCATAACTGGCCAAGAACAGTAGGAGTTCAAGGGCCATAATGTCCCCTCTCTTGCCCCAAATCCGACCATAGTTCTCCTTTCTTTCTGCCTTTTCATCCTCATGCCCACTGATTTTCTTTCCTGCTTGCCATTCTTTACTCTTTCCCATTTATATGCTCTAATATTTTAGGAAAACAAATACATGCTAAGAAAATATACTAATTATGCCTTTTCTGTTTGCAGGAAGTATGTTTATTTTTATTTATTTATTTATTTATTTATTTTACGATTTTTTTTTATACCGCCCCCCTCCCGAAGGACTCAGGGCGGTGTACAGCCCAATTAAAAACGACAACATACAAAAATTAAAATTATTAAAAATAAATTAAATAATTTGGCCCAATCATTTAAAATGTCAGTTGTTTTAAATTGGCCCAAACATTTAAAATGTCAGTTGTTTTAAAAATTTCCACATCAGAAGTACTAGAGTTGATATGGGATTCTATTGCTTTTACTTAAGATCGTTTCCAAAATTTGAGAGGCTGAACGATGTGGACCGATTATAGTTATGGAATTGAGTTCAAAGAATTAAAAAAAATGCCTTTAATAGTCAAAGGCTACAGAACCATAGGTTTCAAATTAGTATTGGCAATAAGCACATCTTACTTTATTCTGCTGCACTGCAGAAAAGCTTAATTTCTACATTTTAAGTGTCTGCAGTTTAAAAATGTGCAAGTCTATATTTAACCTATGAATATGACATGGATCTTTCTCTTTTTTGGTAATTAACCATTTTCTTATCTTTTGTAATATTTACTTTGACTAAATCACCATAATATATCTAGGTTTTTCTTCTTTTTGTATAACCATCATCTCTCTCACTCACTCTCATTTCCTCTACTAAATATAAATTTAATAAATGGTAAGAGCCCATGACACAGTACATTGAATCATTTAAAGTTTTAAAAGAATTTTGGATGATGCCTTCCATAAGACTGGAAATTCTCTATGTAACTTTTTTTTGGCAGAGATAGGTAAATGGTAGGTTGCCTGGATAGCAAACTATTTTAATTCCACAGATATGTCTGAAATTTTCTTGACTAAAATTAGCCTTTCAGGTTGATTTCTTGTTTAAACCATCTATAACTACGTATGTTGTTAAAAAGAAACAATTTGATGCCTTCTCCCCCAAAAGTCATCCACTATTTTACAAGCTACAATTCTCCAATGACTCCTCTTAGTTAGTAGCATTGAGATGACAGCAACCCAAAACTGCCTGAAACTGTGTCTCATGAGTCAAATTGGGGCAGGAAGTTAAAGAGAGAGAAAGATGTTTCCGGTGATTACTGTAAAACCACAATCTTTCAGATTAATAAATCTGAAGACCTAGATCTTTCAGTGGTGACTAAAGACTTTGAACTTCACCATGCATTCGGTACATGGGAATATGTATAGAGCTATAATTCAGTATTAATACCTTCTAGATGTATTCTAATTATTTTGATATGTTGATAATTAATTTATCATATTCTGTATTTCTGGAGTCTTGGAAAAATGATTTTATTCAGATGACTTACACGATTTTCATGCTTTTGTTTATTTGATTATCATAGAAGATAACTTACCGGTGTTTCTACCATGTTAGGCTTACTGTTCCGTAAAGTTTTTACTGCGTGGAAAACATCAATGACGTTTTGCCTTTTAACCATTTCCACTACAATGCCTATGGCACAAAACATCCCGCTTCGTCCACCGCCGTTCCTAAATATGAAAAGAATGGTTAACAAAAAATAGTTCCTTTACAAAGAAGGCTGAATCAGTTTGGAATTGAGCAACTCTGCCTGTTACTGTTATTGGTTAGCATGTTCCCAAGATACTTAAGCATGTCCTAGTTGTAGTTCTTATTCTTATCCTTCATCAATCTCTGCTCATTCTGAATTTTAGCTTTCCTGTCATTTGTTCTATGCATATAGGTTATTATTATATTCCTGAATGTAAAGAATTTCATCTGTACATGTTGTTTTTCCTCAACTGTCCCACCACTTTTGTTTTCCCTGTTGCTTAAGATTAAGTCAAGCAGAGCTGATCGCTCATGCCTTGTTAAACCCACTGAAGGATTGTCAGAGAGACAGATCAATTATTTTCTTGAAAGGACCATGTTTGCAAGAGTTTATCTCCCAACAGATGTTGAAATAATTAAAATGTCCCATCACTACTCCTTCATGTCTTTTTGAAAGACATGTAATTAGCTTTTGGTTGTCTCCTATTATGGTTTTATATCATCCTTTTTTTCCTTGATAGCCTGTTACCTAACAATACCCTTGTTTTATTTGGGCTCAGTTTCTGTTTCTTCAGCCTAACAGAGTGTGACTCTATCTAGTCATAACTGAACAGCAACATGTTGAAAATGAGTAAGGGGGGGCAAGAGAGAGGGAGAGGAAGAAGGAGAGAGAAGGAGAGGGAGAGAGAGAGAAGAAAATTACTTACATATTGATGATTTCAGTCTCTAAAATCTATATATTCTTAGCCCTAACAAAATCGTCTGGAATGGGGCACTATTAGAGAGAGGAACTTAAATTTGGTCAATATTGTAGGAAAGATTTTGCTTGGAAAGTAGTTCTAAATGCTTGAGGTGGCAGGTATACAATGTGGCCTGAAATATACCTCATTTTCCCATTACATTTATTAATCTAGATAACCCTGTTCAAGTGTCCAATATCATCAAATAAGATATGCTATCATAAAATGAGGATGGCACACAGTTCTTGGGAAGTAGAAATATTCCTCTTTAACTAGAGAAATAGGCGTACATACTTATTGTTCTGTTAATGAGACATATCTAGAACATTCACCTACATGAAATTCCATTCAACAGTATGAGGATAATAAATAGGATTAAAATATTAAATTACACTTACAGACAATGAATTATGGTTCTTCCTTCCCCTTCTTCACATTCTTCTTGCCACTTTTCCACTTGAAGAATTAAGTTTAAGAATGACCTCTTGGAACCTGGCACATCCCTATGAGGTGCCCAACTCAGATACTGGAATTGCTGAACCATCAGGTAACCTTCCTGAGGCTAATGAAAAAAAAAATTCATACCTACTGCAGACAATACCATGAAGTTACGAAAGAATGAATGCTATATTAAGGCCAATTAAACGTTAATGGCAGACTAGTTTTCTAGTTCATCAGGCAGGATAGCAGAGAGCATGGTGACAAAAAATTTTTACTCTGTATAGTTACAAAAGTATGAAGATGGAGAAGAGTTGGTTCACAATGTAGGTTAACTCATAACTCAGGTTGCACTAGTGCCTCAGGGGAAAAAAAAGTATTCGTCAAAATATTGTTTATTTATCACATTTGTATAGCCAGCCATCTCACATAATGAACCCGAGAAATTTTTTTGCAAATTATTTAGTCAAATTTCTATAAACGGTCCTGGTCCAAAGAGCTTTATTGTGGTGGTGGTGGTGGTGGGAATATCCATTTTTATTAGAGAAAATGTAGCTCAATTACCAATGCCACACATTAATTTTAGGTGCTGCTTTAGATGCAAAGCAAGGTATTCAAAGTTTTTCATCTTTTCAAAAACCCCGTGAGACAGATTAGGGTTGGCAGATAGTAAAATGTTGTAGCTTTTTAATGAAAAAGTAATCTGATCCTCTGCCATTCTAATTATTACAGGATTTTTACTGCAAACTCCTGAGGAAAGTGTGAGAAAGTTTCTGAGAACAGAGGAGGGGATTTCCAGAGAAAGGGACAGCTGCTAGAATTAAATAAAATACAATGTTTTCAGTTCCAGGTGTGCGGTATTTGGAGCTGAATCACATTGTTGGAGCCATGACTTTTTCTAGGGTCAAATTAGACCTCCAGCCTAAGGGAAAATACCCACTTGAATTAAGGAGATTGGGCTGCTTACAATGCTTCCTGAACTCAAAATGAATACGTTCCAGAGCCTTTGTGATTATGGAACAAGGCAGGGAAAAGATAATTTTCTTGAAATGGCTGCTAACAGGTCCAGCAAAGATGATATAGCTGAAAGAACTTGAATTGTAGGAGTTGAGGGCCATATGCTTTAAAGTTACCAAAGTTTACCATACAGTAAGCTCTTTAATTTTTGTAAAAAATGTTTTGCTGAATATGGAAGTCTATTACAATAGCTCAGTAAACATGGCTTACCCTTGTTAAATTGCATATCCTGAAAATTCTGTTGATTACATCACACTCCATGGAGCAGGACATGCACTCAACCTGTATAGGACCGTATCTCAGCATTCCTTCTTCTGGCCAATATTGTGGGCAACCCTGTGCGACATTAAGTAAATGTATGTATAAACTTAAGCAGTTTTAGACATTGTGCTAAATCACCATAAATTACAGTGTCTTTTAATTAAGATACCAGAATCACGATAGCTTAATCCTTATGCAAATACAGCAACAGAAGATGGGGGGGGGGGGGAAATCACATTGTTCCACTTTTGCATGGTAAAGCAGTTTTAATTACCCAACTCTTCTATTAATTGCAACTGCTGATGGAACTCACAGTTCTCATGCTTAATTAAACTGGCTCACATCTGGAAGGAGGACAACAGATTCAATATATGAAACCTCATCTTCTTCTTAGCAGTCTCTTTTACATTAAATGTTTTATTTTACAGTACAGAATATCTATTAGCCAGCAGGGGTGTGCCTTGATAATAATATATCTGGTCCAATCTGATAACTTGACAAGCAACCCAATTTACATTGTACTAATATGGAGATTTTCCAGTTGAATTGGAGACCCAAATAACGAATCTTAGCTCAGTTGGCTAAGATTCAAAAATCATGGCTTTTTGCTTTTTATTTGTTACCTTGCTATATTTCAGATTAATTCATTAATGGATCTTTGTGTAAGAACAATATCTGGATCTTCCAAAATAGGGAACAGGTATTGCCTAAAGCAGGCATGTCAAACTCGCGACCTCACGTGATGTTGCACGATGTACCCTTTTCCCCCATTGCCGGCAATGGGATGGGTGTGGTTTCAGTGTGATGCATCCGGCCCATGGGCCGGCAGTTTGACATGCCTGGCCTAAAGCTTTTGGGGGGTGGGGCACTATTTTGAAAATGATACACAATGGGGATGGCCCTAGTTTAGAAACCTGAAACATTGAAAAAAATAATAGTAAAGCTTTTTGTATAAGGGAGTACTGAGATATGGGCATAGTGATACACTTTTCTCTCTACTTCCTTCTTTCCTTTCCTCCCTACTTCCATTTATTTGTTTTAAATGTTCAATATTAATACTACTTACATATCCCTAGGCAAGAAATCTATAAATGTCACAAGAATAGCTGCAGGGTGTAGAATGTGGATAAATTTTAAAGAGTTTAGCAATAACAATAGCACTTAGACTTATATATTGTTTCACAGTGCTTTACAGCAGGGGTCCCCAACCCCAGTCCATGGACCAGTGTGGCATGCCAGCAACCCGGCCACACAAACAAGCAAAGCCACATCCACGAGATGCAGGCCGCATACAAAACCACGCATCCTCTGGTCCACGGAAAAACCTCTCCACGGAACTGGTCCCTGGTGCCCAAAAGGTTGGGGACCTCTGCTTTACAGCCCTCTCTTCAGCATTGCCTCATGAAAATTTATGACTGAAGTCTTAGCAAAATCATTTAATGTGAGTAAACATTAGCAAAGTAAAACTTTAATTTAACAAATGTCCATTTAGCAGATTGTGGATAGTTGGGATCAGATTTCTGTTGAGATATCTCCCTGAAATAGCAGACAAGTTTGTTATATCCAAAGTAGTTTTAATGACGCAGTTAATTTTATATTATTTGTGGCAAATTAGTCCATTAATTAATGTCATTTGCCTAGTATATTTGCATTTTAGAAATAACACAAAACAGTTGCAAATGAAATAACTTGTGACTCAAGAATAATGGATGCCCTCCCCCTCAGTGTACTCTTCTTTTTCACCACTCCTAAATATAGTAGTATTTTTTACTTCACAGGCTCATGGAAAATATATATCAATATCTGTAGACATGCTTTCTATTTGCTTATTAATTTGAAATAATACTGAAAACTTCAGAAAGGATCATGTACAGATCATGGTCTAGATTTGATGCTCTCCTGACTTTGTCTGAAGTTGAATTCAATACACATTCCTACTGGCTAACTAGTTACAATATGATTATATTTTAAAAGCATATTAGTGCATTGAGGATCTAAAAGTATGTCCATATATGTAAAAGATGTTACTTCCAAATTGCTGTAGGTATCCAAGCATTTTCAGAAATGCCTCAGAAATGTTCCTTTCATATTTATTTATATATCTACATCTATAGATATCAAAATGTGAGAGACACTTTTGTCCAGTGGTTAAGGCACCAGACTAGAAATTAAGAGATCGTGAGTTCTACTTTTGCCTAAGGCATGAAAGCTGACTGAGGCAGAATGACTTTGGCCCAGTCACTCTCCCTCAGCCCATAATGTAAGGCTCAGGTGACAAGTTGGTTGGTCAATTCCTGTCACAACCAGTGGAGTTAATAAAAAGAAAAGCAGACACTGCACCTGCAGGAAAATGCTAGGAAGAAAAGTAAGTATTTATAAGGAAGGCATGAGTCTATGTATGTTATGTATATCTGTGTGTCTATATGTACAATATACCTATATCTATGTGGAAACCATCTGTAGTTCAGATGTCTATGCAATGTACTGCATACAGAACATAATAACATTTCAAACCAAATACGAGCAAAATTTTCTACTGAAAGAAAAGAGCAGTCCTTTTAAGGAGAATTGCACAAACTCTTTTGGAGAAAAATATGGTGGACACTTCAAACCATTTTGAAAAAGCGTATTGAATTTCTACCTCAGTTGTTTTTGTTAGGGATTACAAAAGACTGTACCACCCTGGAGACGAACTTAATTTTGAATTTGATCACAGCAGCAAGACTGTTGGTGGGACAATACTGGAAGAAACCAGAATTACCATCTATTGAAGAATGGACCTTGAAAGTCATAAATCTGGCAGAAATGGCCAAAATATCTGCATACTTGAAGGATCATTCAAATGAAAAATATATGATGGACTGGAAAAAATGGATAGACTACATACAAGAGAAATATCAATCAAAGAAACTGTATCTAGCTTATAGTTAAATCTTGATATGCTGAGTGAAGAACGTTTACAAGTAGAAAATGATTGTATTAAGTTGAGTTGCACTCAACCTGATTTTTTCCTTTGTTTCCTCTGTATACATTTACAAATATATAATTAATAAAAAAATTAAAAAAAAGAGATCTTACTTGTGCTAAATCAACTTCATTTAACATCACGAGAGAGGTACAGCCATAATCGTAGACTAATCTCCAGAAATCTTTCACAGTGTTCAGCAGAGGATGCTGTGTGACAATGAATGCAGCAGGTTGTCTGTAGCTCTGCATTTAAAAATAGATAAATACAAATAAAATAGAAATGCAGGCAGCAATTTCTCCCTCATCAAATAAATATATAAATCTTACACAACCACTACGCCATTCTCCAGAATAATAACAAAACAAATGACAAAATATCCATTCCTTTCATTCTGAGGAGGATAGGATGGATTCAGGAAATAAAAAAGTTAAATCATGTCCAGAACTGAGGAACTTCTAAAGTTTTTGTTTTCACTTGTTTACTTGTCTTGGAGGGAAAAAAAGCATGATAGATTTACTTATCCTCATGATAGATCTTAATGCAGCGAACCTTGGCCGTGAACAGCTACCAGTTTTTTTTTGTTTTTTTTTAGAATTATGCTGGGTGTCAAGAGATGGATTAATGGGTTCGTCCCTTTGAGCTAACTGAGCACTGCATTATGGGGATGGTTGGTGTGTATGAGAAACAGTGAACGTGAGATGTACTCCGACTGCCTCCTGCATTCTATCTTTTTATGCAGAAACAGAATTAGACTTACCGGTAATTATTTAGGAAAAGGAAGTAAGAGGACTAAAAGAAAGTTTTAAAAAAATCACAATACAGTAGCTTCTTAAGAGAGAAATGCTGCCTGATACTACTGGTTGGTGTAAAGGTTTAAATCGTTTGGCCTAATTTCCCCTAACATGCCCCTTGGAAGGAAATGTGAAAAGATAATAGGATGTTCTTTCTAGGATCAATTGCTGAAGCTACATTGCCCAGAGGCAAATGGTACAAAAGAATGAGACATGGCTGACTTATGCTTTCTCTCTAGAAGCCATTATGGGCCCAGTTTTCTGTGCTGTACTGCCCAGAAAAGTTGAAGAAATCTGAACTTCCACTTTTTCTTGCTTCTGATTTTTTGAAAACCTCAAACGGGGTCTGCAAGCAGCAAGATGAAAGAGCTCTTCTTTCTGGGTTTTTTTTTTTGGGGGGGGGAATTTTCTAACTACTTCTGAAGGGAAAGGACAACTGTTCAGAAGGGCCTTTCAAGGCTAGGATCATTTGAGATGCCTTGTTATTGTTTTAAATTTTAGTAATATCTGTATAAATATTAATGAATTATACTGTGGTAAATAACCGTTTGGGGTTTTAGGTGTATATAACCATGAGTCCTTTGGCAGATAGCAAGTGGTTGTTTCCTCCAGATACAAAGTTACTTACTGGCTCCATTAAAATATATATTTATAAATATATTTTAGGGTCTTGTAACATTTCTCTTCAGCAATTTTCAACTCCAAAAAACTACAGAAAATTTATAATATTCATAAAGTCAGAAAAATCAGTATTTTTAGGTTCTTGATTAAAAAAAATATTGCAACACATCGGAATATGTGTGAATTATTTTTTTTTCAAGTACCAATAATTCTGTTGCATATTTCTCATCTAGTCAAGTAAAATAGTCACTTACATCCATAAGGGCAGCATTGATGTAATTGCTGCTCTCACCGTCAATAGTAATTAAGAAAGGCAGACATCTGTCAGGTGGCAGCATATCCATAAAGCGGTTTTTGTCATGATTTCTTGGCAAGCATGCTATGCTGCAGTCTTCGGCTTGTAGCCGAGGAGTCACAGAATTCAGGGTCTACAAGGCAAAAGAAATATTTATTTTGACATTGTGTACCTAACTCAAAGAGATTTGGGCATAAGGGATACAGGCAAGATGACAACATTGAAAGCCGCAAAGAAAGAAAAAGCACATTTACTTCTGTTTATTCAGGAGTACGGAAGGAGAATCTGCATACAGTATATGGGATTGGAAAGCATCCTGTAAAATTCATGCCCTGTATTTTACACTTATCTAAAATGCAAAAATTGCTCCTGGTAGGCCAAAAATCATCCCCGTATAAATGAACTGGCAGCCTACAATGAATACAATCATACAGTGATATTCCTCATATCCAGACATGAAAGAACACCATGAAAAAGAAAAGGACAATACATTATGAGTCTGACACAGGAGGTACAACACATTCCGTGTTTTAGGAAGCAGAGAAATTGTGTTTTTAAAATGACATCAACCAATGAATGTACCTGGAATTCATCTTTAAGATGTGAAGAGTTTGTCTGAGAGTCTATTCGAATCATGTCAAAATATGCAGCTTTAAATTCACAAACTGGGATGGCAGTTTCTCCGCATAAGCAGGCTTCCAGGATGGCATCATGAATAAAGATATACTGTTCCTGCCAGAGAAAGAACACAAGAAGTTTGGGAATCCTACAGTTGGACAGATCATTTAGGTCACCGAATCCAATCTCTTCCTCGGCATAGGAATACAAATTACAGAATCCTCAGCACCTGGCTGGTGTGTAGCGGCAATTGAAAGCGGCAATTCTAATAAAAGAAAGTCCTTCACCACTTCTCCAGCTAACTCTGTTGAGCTGATTTTATTGGTCAGGGTGTGTTTTATTTTCCTAACATTTCACAGGATTTTAATTACTGAGTCCAGAAATGGTTTTTAAAGGAATAAAATCTCTCCTTTGGATACTTTCCCAAATTACACACTTATTCAAGAAAGTTTAAAAAGGCAATGTTCATCTCACTTACACAAGCTGAGATACAGTACTGTATATTTTTAAAGTACCGTAATATTCATTCCATCAGTATACATTTTAAAGAATGGCAAATTTTAATCCCAACAATACTTAATGGCAAAGATAAAGAAATAATGTTGGAGAATGATTAGGTTTTTGCTCGCATCTATTAAAAAAATATAGCATGTTGCCAATCCTTTTGGAGGTATGCTATATCTGTATAAAGTTGTATGCTTGAAAGTACAGGTATTCCTCACAACCATTTGTTTAGTGACTGTTCGAAATTACAACAGCACTGAAAAATGTGACTTATGACCATTTTTTACACTTAGACCTTTGCAGCATTCAAATGCTTGGCAACTGGCACGTATTTATGACAGTTGCATTGTCCTGTGATTACACAATTACCATTTACAACCTTCCCAGCCAGCTTCCGACAAGTGAAGTCAACAACTGTCTTGCTTTGCCACATAAATTTTGGACCTCCATTGTGATTGTAAATCGAGGATTACCTGTATATTTTTTTATTTTACAAATGAAAATGTCATGTCATGATCCAGGATGGCAGAGAGTGTTAGAAATAGAAAAATTCAGAAACAAAATTCCCAAATTAAGATTTTTTTCTAGAATTTGCACACTCAACAAATGCTGAAGTTGCTTCCAGGCAAGTCCTGATGATGCAAGCCATGCAAAGTGTCCCTTTTTGTTGACATTCTGTTGACTAGAAAGAAACTCTGTTCTTTTCCCCACATCTAAAAAATGTGGAGAAAAATGAGAGTGCAAGGCAGGCACAAGAAAGAATTGGTCAAGGAGCTTCTCAAAGGGCTGAAAAAGTCTATTCCTGACATGTCCTGATTAAAAGACGTCTGATATTGTGATATATTCCTCATGTTTGCTCTTCCCTCCTGAGTTATATCATACAATTAGCTTGATATGTTTAAGTGTCAATGTATAATAATTCCAGTGCTTTTTCTATTTTAATTTTAAGATCTATAGTAGGGGTAGGCAACCTTGGCTCTTTTATGACTCGTGGACGTCAACTCCCAGAATTCCTCAGCCAGCGTGCCTGGTTGAGGAATTCTGGGAGTTGAAGTCCACAAGTCATAAAAGGGCCAAGTTTTAAGACCCCTGGGCTAGAACATCTTTCCAATGTTACTTCTTAGCAACCAATATTTATGATGGTCTATGGTCTAGAAGGTAATGATCAGCCATCAATATTAATGGCTATTGATAACCTGATTTTCCATAAATCTGCCCAGTTGCCTTTGAGTACCATCCAAATTGGCTGCTATTTTCACAACCACTGTTATAATCCACAGTACATAGTTTATGGATGTCTAGTGTGAAAAATTATTTCTTTCTCTTAGTCCTGAATCTTTCTGTGTATAGTTTCAATGGGTGACCTTGAGTTTTACCAGTGAGAGAATAACAACTATACTATCCATATCATGTGCAATTTTATCTCCCTTTTATAGGTTCCTTTGTTCTATGCTGTAGAGCTCCAATTGCTATAATCTTGCCTTGCAATGGAGCTGCCCTCCCTATCTCATTATTTTGCACAATTTTTTTTATTTTTGAAAAATATTTTCTAACTGGCAGTACTATTTTGTACAAAAACCATATGCATTGTTGGGAAATAAGGATAAAGTGCCAAAGATATTTTCCTAATAAAAGAAAAAAAATGTAAAATGAAATTGTGTTTGTATTGCTAGCAGTTTATTTTGTTTGTGTTGGATGTAACTTTCAGTTCAGTGCTGAGTTTGCTTTTACAATATTTTCAACATCATTCGGACTGGTGTCAAGATAACCTCTTACCCACATTATATTGCATCTAGAAATAATTACTGTTTTGCAGTGTTAGCATAAGACATACGGTATAACCTATTGCCCAAAAAACTGAGAAACACATGGAGAAGGAAAAGTACTATAAAAACTGGTAAAAAGTAACTACAATTTGATATGCAACAACTATTTCTCTCCTTACAATTTCTGGGCATATATACAACACAGGGATGACTCTTGATACAATGTTTTAAGGAAAGAAACTTTGGAATATATGAAGATTATGGGACGGTTGGAAAGGGTATAAACAAATCTCCTTTCCTACCTCCACAAAATGATCTGTCTTGCTCTCTCCCTCTTCACATTCCTTATTTAGCTGGTCTTGAACCAGTTGCACATTTGGCTTAGTAAGCTGCCAGATCCAGAATATTTTTTTAAAGCAAATGACTAAAATGCATATGAGAATTGGACCACTAATTCATAACAGCACAATACCTCTGTCTGTACCATATTGATGCGGCGTGAACGTAAGGCTTTGACACAATTGTAGATGTCTACAACACCTTCTCTTTCTGCCATGTCTAACATGATATCAATTACAATATAGCATCCAGTTCGCCCAGCTCCAGCACTAGAACAAATCAGAAAACACACATACACACACAAATATATATAAAAAAATGACAAGCATCCCAAATAAATCAGAAATCTAACGTCTGATTTTATATTTTAAAAATCCAGTATTTTACTTTGTGAAAGTGAAATTGTTTTTAGCTAAAGTAACAACATAATTGGATAGACACTTTAAGTGTTATTGCTGAACATACTTTGTAATCACTTTACAAAGCAGAAAAAAACATCTTCATCTTAGAATTGTTTAAGTGACACATATTAATATTACTTATACAGTTTTCCTGCATTGTTCTCATTTCTCTCTGTTAAACTGTCACAAACATTTCCAGCATAAATCTTTTCCACAAGGATAACTTATTCATAAAATAGTCACTAAGTTGATTCTGAGAGTAGTAATTAAAAAGGCTGATTTTTGTTTGGCTTGGTTTGTTCATTTATTTATAGCATGCATTTTCATTATGGGACCAATTCTATTTTTTAAAAAACCCTCTTTAAAGTTCTAGCCTTTTAAAAAAGATTGCCTCTGATCACAGTTTTGTTTTCCAACAGCCATTCCCATGTAAAATTGTGGCATATCTTTAGCTGAATTCATAAATCATACAGTTGAAAGGTGCCATTTAGCTCACTATCTAAATCCATGGTTCCATATCCTCATCCAAATTAAGATATCCTGCTTCAACACTGCCAGTATAAGGAAGCAAAATATCCTTCTGGAGAAATGGTCTGTCCTGACCATTAGGAATGTTTTTCTAACATTGGTTACTATATTCCACGATTTCCTATTTAGAACAAAAAAATAAAGTATAGTATTAATGTTCTCTGCAACATCCTTTTAGGTATTTGAAGGGATCTGGGATAGTTCTCTTAGTTTTTCCTCTTCAAAGCGAAACTTTTCCAGATATTCTCTCTTGATAGGACTTAATTCTAGATCCTGTGAATGTTGGTTTTCATTCAGTGAAAAATAAGTAATTTGATATCAGATCAGGCCATTAGTGAAACAAGAAACAGATGGAAATGTTATCTCCTACTCAAAACACTTTTGCTTCTAGGCAAAAGAAATCTGAAAACAGATTGATATAAACAAAACTTGCATTTGATATTCAGCAGTCCCGGGAGTTATTTCATAATGGCTTCATGTTTTTGCTATAGACAACCTACTCTCAGACATGATGTTCTGGGAAATAAATTTCCACAGCGTTTTGCCTTGTTAATCAAGAAAATGCTGACAGTCCCCAGATTGTCCTTATTGCCCCATTCTGAACATTATTTTTTCATCTGAATCCTCCTTCTCAGTCTAGGTGTCTATTTGATTTGTTTTTCCTAAATAAGAGTTTGATTAACTAATGTTGATTCCGTTGTTTCCAACCAATTTCTTTGAAATTTTAAGATATTTTTAAAATTTTCTTTACCTATCCCAGTGATGGCGAACCTTTTAGAGACCCAAACTGCAACCCAAAACCCACTTATGCATTGTTGGGTGCCAGGTGGGTGTGGCCCACTGGGTGGGCATGGCTGCGGTGGTAACTGGGTGGGACTAAAAAGTTCAATCAATCAATTCCAACTTTGCAAGATCTTTTTTCTGCGCGAGAAATTGAAATTGACTGATTGATTGAACATTTTTTTTTTTTGCACATGGCGGCGGAGGCCTGAAGCAAAAAAGTTTTATAAAACCCAGCTGAAGGCCTAGGACTGGGGCGACAGTGCGCGTGCCCACAGAGAGGGCTCTGAGTGCCGCCTCTAGCACCCGTGCCATAGGTTCGCCACCACTGACCTATCCCATCAAATTTTGATAAGCATCCTCTCCGCCTCCATGTCATTACAGAAAATGTCCAGAATGGAAGCATATAGCATCTCATTTGATACTTCCTTCTAGGTTAATGAGGAGCATTCTTTGAACATGGTTTTAAGCCAGGTTAACACTTAACACTTATATCCAGGTTCATACTTAACTAGCTTGCTAACCAAAACATGAAGATTGTCTAGTACAGTAAAAACACCTACTAAATAAGTTATCTTAGTATATAAGATCAGACTGGCAAAAATGGTTTGTTAATTTCTATGTTTTTTTAAAAAATCCAGGCATGTGAAGGTCTTGCAATAAGGTCAAATAAGTGAAGGAAATAATAAAAAATATTAGTGTTTATTATCACCTGAGAAGGAATATGTTAATACTTCTCAGAAGCAAGTTGTAGGTCTTTCAATGTAGGACAAAAAGTAGTGATGAGGGGATGTTCTTAATTTCTTCTACATAATTAGCTGCCAGTTTAGATTCAATAATAAGTTAGATATTCCTTCTTTTGAACTATTCTATTACTTATTAAAAGAAGTGAAACTGTGATTTATATAGACTATTTTATGTGGTTTATATAAACAAGTGATTATTGCCAACCTCAAGTTCATAATAATGTAGTTTATTATATATGGAGACTTCCTAGGTTGGGACACTGATCTAAATCAACCTTATGCCATAGGAGCATTTAAAACAGGCCAGATAACTTTAGAACACAGAAACTGAATTAGAGATTCTTGAAAATTGGATCATGGAGTTATCTGTCAAAAGAATCAGTTGGAAATAATAACCCAAGCCATCTGATCAATCCACCCCACATCACACCACAAAAGGTCACAAAACTTGACAGATCATGCACACATTGAGAATGATAGAAAATGCATCTACCTCTTTTCTACACACCTGCAATGCACAACAATAGGCCCGGCACTTGGAGGGTTAGATTGTTTTACACGGCGTATAAATGAAAGAAGGCCTGTTGCATTGTAAGGTACTCCATGATCAGGCCAGCCAGTAAAATGGAACTGTTTAACTTCACGGATTTCATTGTATCCTCTCTGTCAAAATGGAAAATAATAAAAAGAGTATTTTTCTTTTTTCTCATGGGTTTTGTTTAGTTAGTTTTTGGTTAATTTTCTAAAATATCATTTTTGCTTTAAATTGGTTAAAATTTATACAGGACTAAAAATGCAAGTTTTAGTTGATTTTAATCAGTTTCCTTCCAAAAAACCTCAATAAAAATGTGAATGTAACAGTCATTCCTAATCACACCTTAATCATTGCTTATCTACATACTGCACAGTACACCAGGCCAATTGTATATTACTATGAAATTGCAACAATATATGCAAAGTTCTTTCTTTTCTAGAAAGAAAAGTTTAGTCTTTAAAGAAATAGCCCGGAAGTCTCACATATTAAGCTAAAATAGTGCTCCAATGATTGGTCTGTATTAGAAACGTAGTGACATTAATATGAAAATAGCTCTTATGATCTCATAGAAACAGAATGATAACTAAAACAATTTAAAGTTTAAATATTTGAGTGTGCTTGCAAAAAGCTTGTGTACTCCTCTTTCACTGTTATAAAGAAACCAGAAACATCTGTGAAGGAAACCACTGGTGACAAGATCAGAATTAAAGCATTCTTTTACATGCTAGCAGAGTTTAAACCAGACTTCCACAAGGAGCAATGGCGAGAAATAATCTTATCTCAGTCCTAACATAGCTGGAGGACATCAAGTTGGTGAAGGCTAACTTAAACATCTGGAACTCCCCAATTTCAAAGAACAAAGAGCTTGTGGTTTAGGAATGGAAGTTACCAAATTCTTCTTGCTTCCTTTTAAGTCTGAATGAAGCATATATAAAGGGCCTTAATTCTATAAATAAGACTACAAGACTATAAAGTAGGAACAAAATTCATCTGACTATAATGCAACTCTTTTTTTTGTACTAAAATTATAAGGAACCAACCATATAGCATATAAAGGAGACTAAGTAAGTGTGGATAATTAACCAGTGGAATACCTGAGGAAAAGGTCTATGCCCAAGAAGAAAGTTGAAGTTGGTCACCGAGCAAATCATCGTTCAAGGAAGCTGATATTAAGATTCTTTATAAATATTTGTAAGTGTACGTAAGTAAGTATATCATCATTATCATTTTAGCCATTGTCTAGCCACTGCAGGATGAAGGCCTTTTCCACATGTTTCCAACCAATATGGTCATGAGCTTTCTTTTACATATATCTATTGCGGGCCCAATTGGCAAACTCTCTCTCTCTCTCTCTCTCTCTCTCTCTCTCTCTCTCTCTCTCTCTCTCTCTCTCTCTCTCTCTCTCTCTCTCTCTCTCTCTCTCTCTCTCCTCTCTCTCTCTCTCTCCCTCCCCCTCCCTCCCTCCCTCCCTCTCTCTCTCTGTATGCATGTATTATTATTATTTATTAAATTTATTTGCCACCCATCTCATCATAAGGTGACTCTGGGTGGCCTAAAAGTTAAAACCAGTAAAACAAGACAAATATACATATAGCAACATAATTATAAGTTATGGTAAAAAGATGGAGAGGGAGGGAACAAGGTGTACAGGGAGTGAGATGTGATCTGCTATTAATCCATCAACCAACTCCAGTGTGGTACTAACCTATTGGGGTTTTAAACGAACTGGCAGAGCCAGGTTTTCAGACCATAACAGAAGGTCAGGAAGATGGGAGCAGATCTCACCTGGGGGTGGGGGTAAGATGTTACAAAGAGTTTCGTATGTATGTATAATAGATAAGATAGACAGATAGGATTGCTAAACTATGGCATGTTGTTTGTGTTTATTTAGCATGTTGAGTATGCCAGACATTATTCTCAGATACATGTTTGAACTGATGGCAAAATTCTTCAAAGTATTTTTTTGTGTGTGTGAAATAATAAGGCATAAAATATGACCAAAATATTACTATGATAATAACGTTAACAGACATATGAGGTGATGCTTTTAAAAAAAAGAGAGAGAGAAATTAAATTGGATGGAATTTTTTAAAAAAAGCTTAGGGATAGCAGAATGAGTGGGTTATAGCTCCAGTGTTGTAAAGTACTATAGTGGTGGGCAGATTAAAGAATGGTTTGAATATCTTACATAAATCTTACATGTTATCGTAAAGTGTTAAATTTACAGCAGTTTTCAATTAGACAAGTTGAAGCTCTAATCCGGAAATATTTACCCTTTCAAGGGTGAATGTCCTGACAACATATTCTGCAAGTGGTTCCACTTCCACACAAGCAACTTTGAAGTCCCCATAAACCTCCGTGTCATCAGGCCAATACTTGTAGCACTTAACCTACAATCAACATGATAGAAATATTTCTTAAACGAAGAAATGGATGAATCACTGAATCATGCATATCACATAATTCTTTTTATTTAGTGGTAGATCGCATTTCATAAATGGAAATATGGGTGAAAATGGTAGAAAAAAAATAAGGGCGGAATAAGCCTTTTAAAATGCTTATCTCTATAATCATCATATATTTCTTATTTTATATATTATGACCCTGCTTTCACATCATTAAAGATCACCAATTCATTTTCACTTACACTCCATTATTTTGCTTTTACTTTTAATTATAAAGGAAAATATACCACCTAAAGAATTCTTTGACTTTTTTTTCTGCAGTCTCACATGAATGGATTAAATGGAGGATACAAAAAAAAAAAGTTTGGTGCTTTTAAGAAAAGTACAATAAAAGCAGAGGCATTTGAAAACAGAAAAGCTGATTACATCGAATGTTTTTCACTTAATTCTCTATTTGCTTCTAGAAGGTGGATAACGCATTAGTGCCACAGGTAGCCCTTGATTTACAGCCATCCACTTAGTGACAGTTCAGTGCTACTACAATCAGTCCTCGCAGTTACAACCGTCACAACATCCCCACAGTCACATGAACAAAATTCCGGTGTTTGGCAACCCTCATGTATTTACGATGGCTGCAGATTCCTGGACTCGCATGATTGCCGTTTGCAACCTTCCCAGCCAGCTTCCGACAATAAAAGTCAACGGGAGAAGCCGGACTCACTTAATGACTGCACAACTCACTCAATAACTGCAGTGATTTGCTTAACAACTGTAGCGGAAAAAGTCGTAAAATTGCACGTCTTTCACTTAACAACTGCCTTGCTTAGCAAAGGGAATTCTGATCCCAACTGCAGTTGTTAAATCAAGGACTACCTTTACGTTCAGACTGTTCAGCCTATCCCTGTTTTGCACACCAGAGGAAGACAAGCTTGTGATTTCTTGTCCTTTTTCACCTCTGTGCTTCCCAGCCATCCGTGTGCAGACACGAAATCTATGTGGGTGAACAGTACACACAGAACAGTACACAACAGTATGAACAGAAATATGGAAATTCTTTTTCCAGATAAATAAAAATCTTAAATGCTTACATGCACTTGCAGTCACAATGTTTGATTTTTTTCCCCATCAGCCCAGATCTACTTAACAGATTACAGACATGCAAACAGAGGTATTGAATTCTGGCTCTATATTGGTCACTTAAAGGTAGGCATTTGTTCTTCCTGGTTTTGCTTCTGTTTTTCTTTGCAATGTTAGCAAAATTTCATGAGGTTTGGTATTTGTGAGGAGATACTTACCCGGCCCACTTCAACTAAATTTGTAACCATAACAATGCAGACTGATTGTTCTTGCCATATCATTCTCCAGAAATCATAGACTGTCTCGTGCACCGGCCCTGGCAAAGAAAATGCTTATAAATAAATTTTTTAAAAAACCTGTAAAGCTACCATCTCTAAAATAACTGTCAGGTATTCAAGGCAGGTATGAATGATTTGAGTAATCTTTCAAAAGCTGCTGCACATTAATAATTAGTATGGAAGTATCTCACAGAAACCAGGTTTTTAAAAAAAAAAACAAAATAAAAGATCAAGCTATTGTAGCTGCTTTAGTGCAAGAAAATGCCAATATCTGACAATTAATGGAATTTGAGAATGGGCTCGTTAACATTTGGGATATCATATTGTTCAGGCTGTGTAATGCACCAATCAGCAACTCTTTTAAATCAGCTTCATATTTTCACATGAGAACTTATACTACTGGAAAAGGACACAGAAAATCTTTGTATACTTTGAAGAATTTTAAGCATTGCACACCTCTAAAGATTATCACAGTATTTATTATTTGACTTAATCGTCTTATTATAAGCCAACAAACATTTTGTCTTATTTCCACATTGGGAAACTATGAGGATTTGATCTGTGTCAGCCCCTCCATTTTGAAGGTTGGTACTCATGTATTGTAAGTCTTGTTTTCATTAGCTTTTGTTAATATTCCTTTCTTTCAGGCCCAGTCTATATAGAATTATTGATACCAGTCGTCGTGCCTTAATATCCTGGTTGTTGCTGCTCCTGCCACAACCAGAAGAAAGCTAGTGTTCACATGTCCTCTATTTGCCAAGGGGCATGGTAGGCCAGCATGGATAAAGGATACTGGACAGCATCAGAGACCAAACCCCAAGGCTCCTTTTCTGTTGGGCATGGAGCCTGTTTCCAAGATCCCACCACTGAAATTCAGTAGCATCCTTCCCCACTGCAATTCTTCACCCACTTTTGGTGGAAAGTTAACTAAATAAAATAGGCATGCTAATTAATTTATAATCCAAGCTTTGCAGAAATTAAATAAAGCCTACTTATGTTATCTTTCAACAGTGATTTTTGATTGTAGCAGGATATAAATATGATTAACACCAAATTCACAAAAATAGAGATTAAACTTTTCTCCTTTTTATCTGTATTGGTGATATAGACATCCAAAGGAACCCTTTGGAAAATCATGCCTAACTTAACAACATTTAATACAAATTTTACAGTTCTGCACATATTTCCAGAAACTCTTACCCTGGGTTGCAATGTAGTGGCTTGGTCTCTGGTATCCCTATAAAAACAAAAACAGATTGATTTTTAAAACAGTCTGTAAGTTTTAAACATCAAATCGAATAGGGAAAATGAAGGCATACCAAAATATTCCTAAATACTCCTTACAACTAGGCTAGTAGTGGCTAATCCAATCAACCATATTCAAAAACATAGTTTCAACCATTTCCAGAATATCAAAGTGCATTGTTGGATGTGAAATAAGCCTAGCGATTTCAAGGTGTTATTTTTGGACAATGGCACTTAGAACCAAACAAAACGTTCCTGTAAACATATACTGAGTACATTAAAATGAAGTGGCTCATTGTTTCCTAATTGTTCTGTTTTGTGAAACCCATAACTGTTGCCATTTATTGAATTTCAAATTTGTTTTTGGTTCTAATTCAGTGAAACTATGAAATTGTTCTAAGCAACTATCAGATTTGCCTTCACTTAAAAAAAATAACAGATTGACATAGTTTTGTTTGTTATTTTAGATATTAAGCACAAAACAACCAAGCCATTAGCAAAAACTTTCACTATGAATGCACCAGAAAAAAAATGGAGCCATAATGAGTAAGCAGAATGGCTGAACACTGGAGCTGGACAATGTATATGTGTGTACAGATTGCAAATCTATATGCAATACTGCAATTTCGTGCTGTTAAATAAAACAAAGTTGAGAATTTAAGAAATTGTGTGTACGTATAATATAAAGATGAACACACATATATGTGCCATTACTGAACTTTCTCTATAGTACAATTTTTAAATGCAGGGAAGGATTCCATATACATATACTTTAAAAAAGGATTTTGTTGGCCTTTTGGCTAAAATCAAGTAAGCATTAACCATGATTGGTTAATGATTAGAATATGAAACAACAAAAAAGATTACTGGATCTCATGAATATTATTTCATCAAGTTTTTGCTAATTATATGTTAGAATTTTGGGAAGGCAAGGAATTAGTCTTATTATGTAATAAATAACTATGGTACTAGCATATGTAAACATGTTATCCTCAGTGTTTCTGTGGCTTAAATGTAGGATTAGAAGCAGCACTGTATAATTTTCATGTAGTAAACACATTGCACTCAGTTGGTCAAAGGAACAAGTAATTATTATGAAAAATAATTCCCAAAGATACTTTATTGACAAATGCATATATAAAGCAATGTATATAAAACATTGCTTCTTCAGTTTTTCCATCACTTTTTACTCAGTTTGACAGGTAATATATCTTTTTTGATGTATTTTTGAAAGGAAGAGAAATCATTGAGATGATTAACAAATGTTAACTTTGTTTTGAGGAGCTGATGACATTGAAATGCCTATTACTGGTAGTAGCCACTAATGCTCCTACAAGCCCATGGCTTTCCTGTTTTTTTTTTTTAACATCCAAAACAAGTCCCATAATAATCTGAGATTTTTTAAAAAAACAAAAACAAAAAACCAGAGTTGTGTGATGTACCTGTGCAGTGACCTGCACTCAAACAGAAAATGTGATTTGAAGTACAGATGCATGACATGAACTAAAATATATCAACTTTACGATCCTGCTGACTACGGCACTCTTTAAAATCAAGATTGCTGCACAGCTATAATTTCTAAGACGAAATGCAAATCAGGATCCTTGGGCAAAAACCCTACAAAATTCTAGATCAGCCTGAGAATGCACTACACGACAAGGAAAGAAAACATTTTCTTGCAGAGAAATGAAACCCTGGAGGAGTTAGATGACAGCTTTCAGTAGAATCCTGAAATAAAATTGAGGCCTTGTAAACACAGAGCAATATTGTTCTCTAACTCATAATCTTGCACATGCATTCATTCAAATTATCAGGGACATAGCTATGAAATCCTTTTATTAGAACTATTGGTGGGTGTATCTACTGAGTGATAACTGCTCTATTCAAGTAATGGCACCTGTCTATTTTCTAAGTACATCAGTGCTGATTACACACATTAGACATTTTGAAATTCTGTACTGAATTAGATTATCAAATATACAAGGCTTGACTATATAGTCTATGAAATTATTACTCCATTATAGCTTTCATGGTCACATATGTACATTTGTATTTGTCCAAAACTGTAAGCTTCAGTACTGTTTTTAACTCATTATTATTTCACTTTTATTGCAAGTGGAGGATTCTTGTCTTGCATTACAAATATGAGGGTCAAGGATTAGTAGGGGAAGCACCACTGCTCATATGAATTCCCTTTAAGAACAGGAGACCACTTTATCCCTTTCAGGCCATCAGTAGGTTTCTTTTGAAGAGCAACACACTATATTCTATTATCCAGCTTCTCACACAAAAATAATGGAACACAAAATAAAAACTACTAAACAGTGCAAAAAAAGAGTAATAAAGAAGCAAAAATGAGTCTTGTAAGGGTTAAGGTTTCACTGATTTAGCTAATGATTTCCATGACCACTAAGGATATTTTTAAAATGTAGGTAAAAGCAAAATAATAGCACAAAGGAACATTAAAAAGACTAGATATATAAATGAAATTCATTAAATGAGGCATGCACATATATCTAGTAATAAAAAATTAGAACAGTAAAGCAACTGAGAATGTTCACTATATTAAATAGTCATAACAGGATGCTGTTATTCACATATAGTGGTACTTACATCCCTGTACAGCCAAATCTACAGCCCAAATCAAAGTCAGATGTGAAAGAAAGCACAACAATGTCAGTGAGTACTAGGACGGAGGACAAGGAAAAATGTACATTTTGTTCATAATATTAAGAAGGCTGTCATTCAGTTCATAGGAATTGCATGCAAAAGTGTTTCACAGAGAGAAGATGGAAAGAAAAAAACAGCAAGATATACAATCTACTTACATCAATATAATTAGCATTAATGTAGTCTGAAGAAGGATCATCTTCCACAGCTTGTAATATCACCCTGGAGTGATCATCTGTAAAAAAATGGGTTTCATCTTTGGAATGATAGACAGCAGAAACAAACACGTGTGAAATGTAGAGGCTAAAGGTGCCCTTATTTAAGGAGGAAAAAAGGTAGTCCCCCATTTGACCTGCAATGCTGGTGACCCCTTCCCAGTCTGCTCAAAAGTGCCGGGGAAACCTCAGAGCATGTCTAAAAGTGCATGGAAGGCTAGAGCCAAAAGAAAATAGAAATTGTGCCTACTCTGTGGAACAGTTGAATGAAATGAGCGAGCAGAGAAATATACACACTTTAGAACCTGTCTTGGCTTTAAAACACTAAGAACAGAAAGGCTGCAAGAGGTCTTTCTCAACCATGACCCCATCCCAATGGAGTTTCTTTTCTAAGGGAAATATTATGGCCCCAATTGTAGCTACTTTTGAAACAGTACTGTATGTCAGTGGCGCCACTCCATCTAGAAATAATAATAATAATAATAATAATAATAATAATAATAATAATAAAGTTGGAAGGGATCTTGGAGGTCATCTAGTCCAACCCCCTGCTCAGGCAGGGAACCCTATACCATTTGGACAAATGGCTGTCCAGTCTCTTCTTGAAAACTTCCAGTGTTGGAGCATTCACCGCTTCTGGAGGCAGGTTGTTCCACTGGTTAATTGTTCTAACTGTCAGGAAGTTTCTCCTTAGTTCTAGGTTGCTTCTCTCCTTGACTAGTTTCCACCCATTGCTTCTTGTCCTGCCTTCAGGCGCCTTGGAGAATAGCTTGACTCCCTCTTCTTTGTGGCAGCCCCTGAGATATTGGAACACTGCTATCATGTCCCCCCTCCTCCTTCTCTTCGTTAAACTATTCATACTCAATTCCAGCAACCGTTCCTTATATGTTTTAGCCTGCAGTCCTCTAATCATCTTTGTTGCTCTTCTCTGTACTCTTTCTAGAGTCTCAACATCTTTTTTACATCGTGGTGACCAAAACTGGATGCAGTATTTCAAGTGTGGCCTTACCAAGGCGTTGTAAAGTGGCATTAATACTTCACGTGATCTTGATTCTATCCCTCTGTTAATGCAGCCTAGCACTGTTGACTTTTTTGGCAGCTGCAGCACACTGCTGGCTCATATTTAAATGATTGTCCACTAGGACTCTGAGTCCTAGTCAAGTGGGATACCATGCAGCTATTTTCTAGGCTCTGTGTTGCTAAATATATTTATAACTTACTTGAATTAGGGCTTAGAAAATATGACGATCAAATTTGTAAACAAGCCAACCAGCAAAATAATTTCTACAAGGACAAATCAAAGACCTTCATTTGAGTACAGCATAGGAAGGTGAACCATAAATGGAGAGCAGTTCACGCTTAGTGGACCACACAAGCTGAACATGAGGCAAACATACAATGGAGATCTCAAAATAGCAAATGTAATCCTAAACTGCATCATCAGAAATATAGCATCAGTATCAAAATGAATCATTGTTCCTCATAGTTCTGAGTTGGTTTGACAACAATTACATTCTGTTTACTCACGCATTTTAGTAAGGACACTCAGAATATGTCTAGAAACAAGCAACCAAGACAAAGATAAAACTTATGAAGAACTATTGATGGTGCTGGCCATATTTAATCTTGGTAAGGCATGACAGCTTTCCTCAATATTTGTCAGGTGCAAAATTGTTCAAAGTTGATTCAGAAGGCAGTGTGTGAAACAATGGATTTACAAAAAAGGAGATTTTGGTTGTACATCAGGAGCAACTTTCCAATGGTAAGGCCCATTCAATAACGGAACAGATTATCTAGAGAGCTTGTGGACTATCCTTTACTGAAGAGGTTAAAAGAGAGGCTGAATGGCCATCTGTCATGGGTGTCTTCATTGGTTGGAATAAATGATCTCCAAGATCCCTTCTATGCTATGATTCTGTGAAATACAATTTTTTTTGTCTATGAATCTGTTCAGCAATGGCAGAGGCAATGCTATGGAGTAGTTAAAGCAATGAACTAAGGCTACAGAGAAATATTCAAATTTTTAACCACCAAGAAACACATTGTTTACTACTGTGTAGGATGGGTAGACATAATAATACGCTGTCTAGGTTATGTCAATCAGCAAACACACTCATCTGCATGATTATTTGTTTTTAACTCACATGCTATAATGTTCCCATATCTATTCTTCGTTCTGTTTTGATCCTTTTTGGCCACATCCCAAGAAGCTGATTGCCCTTCAAAGAAACTCTTTCAAAATAAAGAGATAATTTATATTTATTTTAGCATTTTATTCATCCTGACACATTTTACATTAACAGTGTTAGAACATCAGTTGGGTTCTTGGTTTCTCTGAGTTTGCTTGTTTTACTGGAGTTATATATCAGCATATATAGCTTTTCCTTGTATAAACACATGGAAATATTCTGCCGGGCAGACACAAATTCAGTGCCTGGCAGTTCTAGAAAACACAAGAGGGCTTGCGGTGGAAAAAAAAAGAATCCTAATATCCCTGTTTCTCAACTTCAGCAATTTTAAAATGCTACATGGGGGAATTCTGAGAGCCAAAGTTCATAAATCTTAACATTTTTGAGATTGAGTAATACTGCTGATCTAAATAAAATGATTAAACTACAGTCATGCATATATATATATATATTCCTTAATTAATTACAGGTAGTTCTCGACTTACAAATCTCCTATGTCTATCCATTATGGTCATAAAATGTGATGGTCGTAAAGTGGCTCACCCATGTGACCAACCTGGTTCTACCTTTTTTTCCTGGTGGTCATTAAGCAAATCACCATGGTCATTAAGTGGTGGGGTGTTTTTGCCAAATAACTGGAAGTAAACACCAGTTTTCAGCAAAAAAAACCACTGTAAATTGGGATCATGTGACCATAGGATGCCGCAAAAGGCTCTAAATGTGGACCAGCTGCTCAGTACTCAAAATGTGGACATGTGACTGCAGGGGGTGAGGCTGATTGTCAGAACTTTGGAACTGGGTTGTAAGTCTCTTTTGGAGTGGGGGTCTGTTGTAATTTTGAATAGTTGTTAAGCAACTATTCATAAGTTGAGGACTACCTGTATTTCCAGCATAATGATAAAAAGCCAGTGCAGTATTTCTTGAAGCCAACAACTAAAAAAGTTCATAATAATGTAAAACAATTTCAACTACATGGTGAGAATATTGCATACAATATGAGCTTTAGAATCATGTTAACAGTGATTTGGGATTACTAGTAAGAAGACTTTTTTTTTTTTACTAATCTCCCATTTATTAATGGATCCACCGGAAAATATATATTGTAGTATTTATTCTGTATACTGCCTTTCTCTGTAACAAAGTAAATAAACAAACAAACAAACAAATAAATAAATAATGCATGTTTTTAAAAGTCATACCTGCTTTGTTTTACCTGGATAAAGGAATTAATTAGTAACTCACATAGCAAAAACTAAACTCAAATGCTAAAAAAGATATATACATATTTCCTTTATATAAAACTTCAAGGATCTATATTTTGTCTAGACAGGTCATACACTTTTCATTCCAACTTCTCCCGGGTCTCTCTACATGTGACACATATACACTGGTGAATGGTCTTGCCAGGATTGTATCTGATCACCTGATGGGAACATCCCTCACCTCTTTCTGAAGTGAGGGTTGGGGGTGGGGCATAGACAAAATAACTGGCCTTCTCTGTGGTTCCTCTCCCCATTGAATACCTTACACCTCCAGAGATCATTGTTTTAAAAGAAAGGTCCCCCCCCACTTCTTGGAGTAGGAATTGGGAAAAATGTTGATTTGTTAGCCCTTTATCTGTAACATCCTGTAGCTCTTTTGATCATGGTAGCTATAAAAACGCTATCAATAAATGTGCAAATCGATCAATCAAATAGACCAGAGGTGTCAAACTGCTGGCCCGCAGTGGGGTGGACGCGTCACACGGAAGCTGCGTCCACCCCACTGCGGGCAATGGCAAAACAGTCCAGATACATCGTGCGACGTCATGTGATGTCGCAAGTTTGACATATCTGAAACAGACAAAGAAGACTGGAGTTTTTTTCCCCAGTGTACAAGTATTGATGCTGCATATAGAGCCTTCCAGGGAAACTTTCAACAAATGACCTTTGCATGCAAGATTTTTGGCTCATATAATATCCCACATAGGAATGCTGAGGGAAAATCTGTCGTTAAAAAGGGAGTAATATCTGTATGAGGAAGGTGCATTTTTGATACTTTTCACTCTTTGCAACACTCTGGTTCACACATAATGCTTTTAAAATTTCCACTGATGCATGGCACCCAGAAAATGGTCTTTTTTAAAAAATGTAACCCCATGAAATATTCATTCCCATGCTCTTGTAATTAAGAACTCTCTTTGCAGTCAGGAAGCTTTACTTTCAGAGGAACTCTCTGCTCTAGGTCATGTAAAAAAGCAACTGCTGACAGTGTTACCTCGTATTCTTCTTTGAAACCATAGCTGTCAGATGTTTTCATGAGATTAATATGCTGCAGCAAATCCGCTACTCTGATAGCAGGATGCAGTTGGCCAGTTTGGTAGGGGGATTCTGTTCCTTCGCAGAGATAACGAGGCACATCTAATAGACGACTTGACTCTGCTGTTGCACTGTGGTTTTCATCTGTGGTTATAAGAGCCCAAAGAATGGAAGACTGTTCAGTGACAATGAAATTGAAATATTCCTGCTACAACCCATCTTTTTATGAGCTCATTTTAGCACTCTACAAACATCTGGGTGCTATTTTGACTCTTACAAAAGAAAGCATAAGCAACAAGCTTATGCAACAAGCATAAGTCTAAGACTGAAAATCAGGCTTGTCAGATGCTATATTTTTTCTATCCTGCTCTATGGAGTAGAGAGTTGGTCTCTGACAGAAGGCCACCTGAAGAGACTAGAAGCATTTGAAATGTGCATTTACAGACGGCTCTTATGTATAAGCTGGGTTGACAGATCAGAAATGAGGAGATGATAAGCCACCTGGGAAAGCCAAGAGAAATCATCAAAACAATTAAAAAACGAAAATTAGAATATTTCGGACATGTGATGTGACACCCAGAAAAATACGGCATACTCCATTTAATCCTCCAGGGAAAGACTGAAGGCAAATGAGGTCCAGGCAGAAGAAGAACATTGTGGCTTCAAAAATCTAAGGGACTGGTTTGGACAAAACTCAGCAGCACTTTTTTGTGCAGCTGCTGATAAAAACAGGATCGCCAACATGATCGCCAACGTCCGATAACAGATATGGCACAAGAAGAAGAAGCAACAAGCAGCTGCCCCAAGTTGATTGAGAAGTGCAAACTCCCTGTGTTTCCTCTCTTAAAGAAAGGCATCTCTCTGGCCTTCTCAATCACACACACACACACACACACACACACACACACACACACACACACACACACACCAATCTGGAAGAATTAGAGATTCGGCATGACTCAAGGGTGACTGATGCTTAGGACAGAAAACAAAGCAAGGTTACTTTAGCAGATCTTTGGGGGAACGTGAATTGAGAGAGACGTTCCCGGCGAATGACTGCAAGTACTAATGCCTACTCAGCAAACGATTTTGCTACTATTGTGTAAGAGGATTGTTTTTCAGTTATGTTCTTAGCTTTTTTAATTCTGTTAATGCATGGCAGGACTGTAAACTGTTCATACGGTTCATGATTGGGGCGGCTATATACCAAATAAAAATAAAAATATGTATCCTCTTTATATGTTTTTTTAAAGTTATGCTCAAAATGTATGCTCAGAAACTTCAAATTGATTGAACTGAGTTTTCAGTCTGAGTTAGAATAGACATGGGTATGTGTTGAATAAAAGCCTGATTTTTGATTCATGCACTGAGAAACCTGAAAGTGTTTATAATTGCAGTTCACCTTCCAAGTTCCATGATACTTACTGATTGTGTAATTGCATACTACTGTTCTTTGGGTTTAAGAGAGGTTTTAACTAACTCAGTGCCTCCCAATTTGCTATTGGCTCACTTAAACCTATATTTTGTTATCTTCATACCAGTTAATTAAAGTGATGAGAAAAACAACTTTCAGAAAAGTTGTCAATTTTTTTTGGTTCGTGACTGCTGCGTTGTAATTTATATGCCTTTGGAAATTAATGGACTAAGATTGTTGAAGCATCACAATAAACAGTTTTTACTGTTATAAGTAACAGAATGTGCATGACTTGCAGGTGCTCACCTTAATCTATACATTGATTATAATGCCCTCTGAATGGCTTAAAGAGGGTCATCAACACAATTTTTCTGAATACAGGCAACAGGGCTTGTAGGCCCTAATGCACCTAAGAATGCCTTCCACAAACCCTAACCACTAATCCGTTCCATTAAACATTTTTAAAAAAAACTTGTATACAGGTAGTCCTCAATTTACAACAGTTCGTTTAGTGACCGTTCCAAAGTTACAACGGCATTGACAAATATGACTCATGACTGTTTTTCACAGTTACAACCTTTCCAGCATCCCCATGATGATGTGACCAAAATTCAGATGCTTGGCAACTGGTTCATACTTATGACCGTTGCTGTCTCCCAGGGTCATGTGATCACTTTTTGATAAGCAAAGTCAATGGGGAAGCCACATTCACTTAACAACCAGGTTACTAACTTATCAGTTGCAGTGATTCACTTAACAGCTGTGGTAACAGAAGTCATAAAATGGGGCAAAACCTACTTAACAAATGTCTCACTTAACAACAGAAATTTTGGGCTCAATTGTGGTTGTAAGTTGAGGACTATCTGTATATGTGCCTTATGAAATTAACTTGCACTGCAAGTAAGAAGTCAAGGTCTCAATAAATAGAATACTTTCTATATTTATGTCATATATAACTTAGGAAAAATAAGCTCATGGTCAACTTTACAATGTAGCTTCTCCAATACTTACCACTTATAGGGACTGGAACACATTGAAGCATGAAAAAGCAAATAAAATATCTGAGACACATTTAAAACCAGCTAGCTACATGTTATGCAATCTCTAAAGTTACAGAAGAATTATAATGGAGATAACTGAGGTAGGTTTTGCCATTTTTTGAAATCCTTTATGCTATCTGTAATCAGCAAATGTTAATACAAACACTTCAAACTATATTTCACATGCAAAATATTTAATTAATGAAAAACAATAAGAATAATATACTATTAGAGACCACATATTTGTCTGAAATGGTTTAGGATTTCCTGCCTGAGCACGGGGTTGGATTAGATGACCTCCAAGGTCTCTTCCAACTTTATTATTATTACTATTATTGTTGTTGTTGTTGTTACATATCTTCATTAATACATAAGTCAAGTGCAAACACCCACAACCTCCGGCTAAGGCAGGGGTTCTCAACCTTGCCAAAGCTGGCTGAAGAATTCTGGGAATTGAAGTCCACAAGTCTTAAAGTTGCCAAGATTGAGAACCCCTGGGCTAAGGCATCTTGCTTCACATAAATAAAGGTGAAAAAGGTAACAAAAACTAATACCGGGATGGGAATGTATGCTGAATCTGTCAGTCTGTCCATTTTGCCCTGGGTTTGCTCTTTGAGGTTCTAATAGATTAACCTTTGCATGTCAAAACAATCATGTTTGCCTACTTGGAGGTTCTGATAATGTCATGTCAAATATAATTTAGTGCCTTATTTACTACTGCTATTACTAATGTCATATCAAATATAGCTGTTTAGTGCTTTACTACCAGAGTAAATAAAAAGTATTCAGGAAACAATACTGAATTGTCCAATTTATTTTTTATTGATTGCTTAAGGTTGTAAATTGTCATTCACTAATTATTAAATAGCTGAAGCTAAATAGAGGAGATCTGACATGAAGCTTTGGATGGATCTTACAAGAAAAGACTTAGCATAGATTTCAAACAGATGGGCCTATTCAGTGTTAGGTTTTAGAAGGATGTTTTAGAGGTTTTAGAAGGAAACAGAGGATAAAGGTGAAGTACTTAAAAACATCTAAGACATTCTTGAACAGAGTGTCCATGGTGGGTATACCATTTTGATATACCTTTCAGCTTGATCTGTTCTTAGAAAAGTATTAAGACACGAAGTGATTTATGGTTCTTATTAATTATACCCACTTTATTTAAAGTGCATAGTCCCTCCTATTGCACTTAAGTTGAAGGTATGTATGTATCATCACAATATCCATGAGCTTTCTAAAAATATACAGATTTGAACCTGTAACTGCTCAGAATGTCTTGGAATACCTTGGCATTCTGCCTAGAATGCTTGTTCTGCTCCTGGAAAATGTCCTTGATACCAGTGGTATCCTTCTGGATTGCCTGCTTCAGATGGGGGTTGATACACCATATAATCATTTTATTTGGCCAGATATGAATGGTAGACTAGTATAATAATTACAGGGTTCAATCTTGACTCCCATGCTGTTTAAGATCTACAATGAGCCACAGGTTGAGACTTTTAGGAAAATGCCACCACATCTAACATTATTTTAACTCCTGCAGTATTTTCCTGCCTATAGAGCAGTGATGGTCCAGAATAACTTTACATCATCATCCCTAATTAGCTCCATGCTATCATTTTTTCCCCCAGAATGGATTATGCACTGCGGAAGAAAAGTTGTGCCATCCATACCAGATGGGCCACACAATATTCCTTTACTGTGAGAAGAACCTTGGTATCTCTAAGCTGGCACGCTAGATAAACTTACTGGCAGGCTGAACTTTGCAGTGGAATACAAAGGGGGTGACAATCACAAATATGGGCAAAACTGACATTTTTATTTTTTACCCACAGAATTTCAGTAAACATTTTAGAAAACGGGCATCTAACCTGCTGTTGTAGATATTGCTGAACTACAATTCCCAAGATTCGTTATTTCTCTGTAGAGTAGAGTTATTTTAGTACCACTATCAGTGGAACTGCATATGGCGCACCCATCTTTCAGCTCCTGAAAATTCTTGCTCACACCAGTATTGGTGGAAAAAATGGAACCTGTACAGGTAGCTCTCGACTTACAACCAATTATTTGGTGACCATTTGAAGTTACAACTGCACTGGGGGAAAAAGGGACCAGTGGTCATCACACTTATGACCATCACAGCGTCCCCTGTGGTTGTGTAATCCAAGTTGGGGTGCTTGGCAACTGGTGTGTATTTGCAATAGTTGCAGTATCCTGGGGTCATGTGATCACCGTTTATGGCCTTACCAGCCAGCTTCTGAGAAACAGAGTCAATGGGGGAAGCCAGATTCTCTTAATGACCACGTGACTCATCCATCAACTGCAGTGATTCACTTAAAACCATAGCAGAGAAGGCCATAAACCAGGCATGACTCCCGTAACAGCCACCTGGTTTAACAAGGGAGATTCTGATCCCAGTTGTGGCCTAAGTCAAGGACTACCTGTAGCTGAATATACCTATATAGTCTGCTAAGCACCAGCCAGGGGTAGGCAACCTTGGCTCTTTTATGACTCGTGGACTTCAACTCCCAGATTTCCTGAGCCAGCATGGCTGCGAGTTGAAGTCCACAAGTCATAAAAGAGTCAAGGTTGCCTATCCCTGCACCAGGCCCATTTTTTAAAATCTGTAACTAGCTGCTAGGACGTGCAATAAACATGAAAGTCATGAAAGAAAAGAAGATGAAGGACTAAGTCCTCACCTAACACAGCAGTCGGCACAAGCGGATCGTTGGGCACTGCAGGAAAACAAAGCTTATGAAAAAAATTCATTGCCTCCAACTGTTATTTTTTTTTAAAGAAGAAAAGAAGCACAGACTTTTTGGAACACACAGCAAAGCCTATTCATCTTATTCATGAAACAGGAAATACAAAACCACGTTGTAGAAAACAATGTTTGCTTTTTTTTAACAGAATAAACAGTGTGATAAATTTATACCACTGTCTAAACAGGTTGGATTTAGTCATAATCTAAGCATTTTCTTCCTGAAAGCTAAGGAGAAAAGGCTTAGATAGCTTTACCAGAGCAGCTGCCAAAGGCTAATTCAACCTTAGGAAGCAATTACTGCTCTCAGAATTCTTTGGGCTCAGCAAGGAAGACAAGCCAGAGTTTTAAGCTTCCAAATGTCTAACTTTCTTAGTAGAGCAAAGTTTTGGCATGGCTTGAGTAAAGCTGTGGCTGGCCAACATTCCTGGGGGAATTGGCAGGCAACAATAAAAATCAATTTGGCCTCTTGGGCCCTGCAATTGGTCCTATCCAACATAGGGTTTCATTGCTCATTCCAACCATTATTGGAGATGAGGGAAATAACTCTTAGCTGACAGTGGTAGCTTCCCATTCTCAGATTTGGCCTGGATTTTTCAACAACCACCTTTGCATTGTGTTCTCTATTGTTCAAATTGCTCAGTTATCTATTGAACTGGCTTGTTTTTTTTGCAGGGGAACATGGGCCTGAGTAGAAAATAGGGTGGGAAAACTAACTAAAATTACAGCCAAATTTTAAGATGTCTTACAGACGTTCAGGGAAGAAAGGTCTCCTATATACCCTTCCCCCCCACCCCCGTATACCTCTGCATCGCATGCAGTAAAATATTGTTTACAAGAGTTCTTAATACTCTTTTTGGTAATATCTTTATGTTTCTTCAGCTTTGCGTCCTAGCCTATAGTAGTTTCTGTTCTGAGGTTATTGGCAGCAGTGCTATTATGTAACTAGAATAAACAATACCCTTTAATGGAATCATACACAGACATACAGACACACACAGTTACTAATTAGACAAGGATCTAAATATAAATACAATATCCTAAAAGGTTGAAATAAAAAGTAATTTGAGTATCAAATTATTTGTGTATATGTACACACAAATGCATAGTAGGTTAATGTGAGAACAATGATAAAAAAACCTCTGTTTATATGGAAATCTGTTTTTCTCAGACATGATTTTACAGATTTTGAGATTCTATTTGCAAAATACAAGGTGTTTTTTTACAAAAATATATGCAGTTTTGCAATTTAAGTTTTAAAGAGCTACAATTCTTTCTATATAGAGAGAACAATTGTTATCAATCCATATATTGCATGTTCAATGTTGAAGGAAAAAAAAGTCAACATCTTATCATTTTCTGTGGGTTAATACCAGGAAAATATGATGTAATACTAGAGTTTTTAATGAAAGAATAGAAAGTAATCATGGCCTGCTGTTTCCGAAGCAATTTACATGCTACAAAACTGCAACAGTAATACAATGGGAGGTCACTCAAAATATTATCTTGAAAAGAAATTTGCTGTGGGAATTTATATATACATTAGTTCTCTAAAGTACTACCCTTTATGTTTCCCATCTTTGGACCCAGCACTTACCAAGCAAAGAACTGGGAAGGTATTAAATTATGGCTTTGGAGTAAACTTTCTACTGCTTTTGTTAGAGAATAGCCTCAGAAAATTATATTTTATAAACAAGTATTCTAAATTTCTCTCTGTTTGATTTTTTTTTGGTCTGCAAGGAAAAACATTTTGTAACTTTATATAGCATTCCCTTGCATAAAATATATTTTTATGGCACCAAATGCAATGTACAGCAGATATAAACAGAGGTAAGATACTAACTTCAGTGGCAGTGGGACTATCATACTTACATCTGGGGTTGAAGTTATGACAATCTGTAAAGGTGACTGAAAGAGGATCTTCTGCATGGATGGTGCTTTGATCAGCGTAACTCCGATCCATGGCATTCACCATATGGGTCATTTCTTGTCTGGTGTTTCCCATGGCATCCTTGCGCTTCTTAGCCAGTTTACTGCCCAACCAAAATCAAGAAAAGAAAAGCTTTAAAAAGTAATCACACTTTTATTATCTAATCTTAATAGTCCATTCAATGGTGAATGAATCTATTAGACTACTTTAGAGTTTATGGTAGCCATATACTTGAGTTTCCTATCCTAACTTTTTTTGGGGGAGGGGGGAAGCTACATTTGCAATTTAAGACATTTAGGGAATCAGTATGCATACAGAGATATTAATTCAATTCTAGAGGGAATCACTTTTCAGCAGGCAAGTTCAGGATTTTAGCTCTACACCAGTGTTTCTCAACCTTGACCATTTTAAGGCATGTGGACTTCAACTCCCAGAATTCCACAGCCAGCAATGCTGGCTGTGGAATTCTGGGAGTTGAAGTCCACATGCCTTAAAATGGTCAAGGTTGAAAAACACTGCTCTACACAATTCATCTTTTTACAATACCAGAATATGGCAACAATATAAATGTTATATACATTTGCTTCTTATAACAGTTGCCAATGTTAGAGCCACTTTGCACTGTTTATAGCAAATGCACATTATTTCAATATTCATAATTATTCAAACGAGAACTTCGGCCATTGTTTTATTTCTTTGTGAGCATATCCTATTTTTTAAAAAAATAATTAGTACATTATGATGGTATAAATAAAAATCTGGAAAAAAATACCTTAATAGGTAACACTTTATAATTACATTCTCCATTCCATCTATATTATGAAACATGGTTTGATCCTTCCCAGTATACACATTCTTGGGTAAATAAATATCAACAAAATCAGGAATATAATTTTATGTTTATTTAAGCTACCAATTATTTTCACTTATTTTTTTTCCTGCAGCATGACGAATAGGAAAGGGGACAAGGTTTCTCTTTCAATATTTGCACTTTTTATGGGTTTCACCTCTTTGTACATCATGTTCAATATTGCCCAGTGTGCTTTTTAACACATATATGAAAATGCTGAGGTAGGTTATACTGAGTTTGGGACTTATGCTACGAATATATTTATATCACTACTTGTTTTTGCTTTATTATTTCCATTGACATCCAAGGAAGGTATTTCATTTTTAAACTAATTTCCTATGTTGGCAATACATGGGAAGAAATCAAACAAAGGCTTAATCCAGAAAAATCAAGAGTCAAGATAATTTTGGTCAAGAGAGGCATTAAATTTTTATAGAATTTACACACATGATTTCTGAAGTGATGATTGCCAGGAAAAGGAAAGTATATTAAGTTTGTCATCAATATGCTATAATAATAAACCTTCCTTAAGATATTGTATGTTCAGACTTTTGAGCTTCACAATTATTCATCTGAAAGAAGAGAAGATAATGCTAAAATGTGGAGAAGGAAGGAAACAACTGATTAATGTTCAACTCAGGTTTGCTGTTAGTTACAGAGAATATTCTGCAAACATTCCAATTAGGTCTAATGAGTTGCTGATGCAGCTTTATTTTGAACCTAGAATCTTCCCCAAGGACTGCTGGGGCAGAAAAAGGAACATGCTAATAAAAATGGTTGATTCCTCCATTGTTGGGGGAGGAGGAAAAACTATCCAATACTTCCAACCCATCTATTCTTAGGTGAAACTTAAAAGTACTGTGGTAGTCACAAACAAAAAATAATAGAAAGTAATAGAAAGAATAAGAAATTTGATTTTGGATAAATACATACAAGCACACATACAATATGAATATTTTATGTTGCTAGGTAACATTATAAAATGTTATTATTTTTAAAGAGATACACAAGATGAAGCCTCCCCCAAAATCTTGGCTGCAAAGAAGACTCCTTGTAAGATGCCTATGAAATTGAATGTTATTTGTGTGTGTGTGTGTGTGTGTGTGTGTATGTACATATGTGTATATGTATACATACAAATGGAGGAGAGCCAGATGAATCTATGATAGGTCAAAACCAAAAATCTGGTAGCACCTTTTCATATTAACAATTTTAATTAAAAGACATAAATGTTTGATTGATGCATACTATGATTTTATGTACAATGTGGATTGTTTTAATAAAAGAATTTTTTTAAAAAAGACATAAATGTTTGTGGACTGCAGCTTATGCAATGATATCGGATTAAATCAAGTATCGGTATCGACTTTTTTGGAATGTGAACCAATAAAAAACACGAAGTATGTTCCTCAGCCTGAAAAATTTTGTACATCTCTAATTAAAGGTACTATAAAAGTTTTTATGTCTATATTTTTTATAATCAACCTTGCAACTCTTCTTGAAAATGTGGTTTTGTAGAAACAGATCCTCTGATTCAGTGATAGTATTCTCTGAATCATAGTATTCCCCCCAAAACTTATTAATTTTAGCAAACAGTAACTCCATGTACCATTGGTTTTTCAGCTCAGCATAGACAGCTAAGAAATGCTGAACATGTGGCAGCATCTGGCTTTGTCTGATTCTGAAATAATGGACCTGGTTGGTACTTGGATGATTATGTACAGAATGGGAATTACTATAAGCTACACTGCGAATTGGGAAAAATATAATGGAAATAAAGAAGGTAAGCTACTTTCATATCATTTCTAAGAAACCAAGATTAACACATCTCTGAAATCATCAACCATCAATAACTCACAGGAGAGTTAAATACTTTAGATACTAATTATAGAAGAGTATTATTAGTTGTGACATAATTCTTTTGCCTACATCTACAGAACTATTTCAAAAAGAGTCCTAGTGAGAGGGAAGATATATCCTATGTACATATTTAATTACTCCTAGCTGTGCAAATTGTTATTTAAAAAGGGAATTGCAATTTTTCATAATAAACCAAAGGGCATTAGTCTACAGAGGTTTAGTTAGGTTTTCTTATAATCAAACAACAACAACAATTTCTACAGCAAAGTTTTGATAACTTTGCTTTAACTAAGACTTTGACTTAGCAGATTTTGGATGCAGTGGACAAAATGTATCTGTTTTTGCATGCAGCCCATTTGGTATTTGAAGCATTTGTAAAATACACATCCTAAAATCACATTTAGATTCTATGCACATTCTGCTTAAACCAACCTGACCTTTTTCCCTATTAACACATTAAATCCAGGATTTATTCTGTTTGGCAAATGATTACTATTTATTTGCCAAACAAAGCTTCATTGAAATGCAAGCTGGTGCACGCTTATATGATAGGCATATTTAATTTTGCTTAAATTCTGCCTATGAGAGATCTCTTCAAAATAGCAACAATCAGATATTCAAGCTGGAATACAAACTATATTTTGATATACTTGAAGGTCCTGATTCTTCAGAGAAAAGTAAAATCAGCATTCCATAATGATTAATCATTGACTGCCTAGTCAAGGGTCCACCTATGTCCCTTCCCATATATGACCTGAAATAGCTAGGATTAAGAAGCCTACTAACTTGATGGTGATAGTAATATATTGTTATCATGTTTTATTAAATCTGATAATCTTATTCTCTATTAAAGAGTCAAAGCCATTTTAAAGCTCACAAGTTAATTAACCAGGTTGATTTATTAATTTAATTAATAAAACCGCGCTTTTTAATTGCACTTTGAGCATATTTGCTGTTCTAAATATGGTAAATTTCAACATATAAAAATTGCTCCAGACCTTCTATTATCTTGAAACTATTTCTAGCTACTATCAGAAGGGGTGCATGAATTTATTTTCACTTTCCTGGTCATGATCATGGTGGTTGGGAGCAAAGAGATTTAAGAAAATAACTTTCTGCTTCCTTGTAGTACTATATTTACTTCTAGCTACAGAATGGTAATAAACACAGGATATTTTTATTGCCTAGGCCAGGGGTCTGCAACCTTGACAACTTTAAGATTTGTGGACTTCAGCTCCCAGAATTCCTCAGCCAGGTGCTGACTGAGGAATTCTGGAAGCTGAAGTCCACAAGTCTTAAAGTTGTCAAGGTTGCAGACCCCTGGCCTAGGAGAAAAGGTAACTGCAGCTAGCAATTGAAGAGGAACCTTAAAAGAGAAGGAATTGAGGTAGAAAGTGTGTTCAGTTTTATGTCACCAATAATACCAGATCCAGTATCAGTTGGATCTAATTCTCCCAGTGAATAAAATAGCAATCACACTTCCCATTGTACTACACTGCTGGAAATGGATGCTGATGGCATCAGTCATTTGTTTCCCTTTTGAATGGTAGTACTGTATGTTCCCTATCAATTCCCTAAAATAAGATGGAGTTACAACCATGGTCCTTCTCATCAAAAGACAATGTCTGACATATAGAACTCAAGCTTGACTTTAGAATGAAAATAAACAGTGGTGATATATTTTTTAAAAAAAGGTCCATATGTGGGTAGCCTACATCCAATTAAGATACAATAACCTTTAAAAATAAAGCAATCCCCCTAAAATTATATGTAGCTCTGTAAAAACTGTCAAAATGATATGGGAAATTTTAGTGAAATATTAATCCTATTTCCAGACTTTTTTTTTAACGAAAAGGGATACTGCATCTTCAAAACATATAAAGAAGTAAGTCACCCATTTCTACTTACAGGTAGTAGGAGTAAGAATAGTAGCTCCTCCTGGTAAGCAAATCACAGACAGTGGGAAAAAAGAAGCAATGGTGAATGAAAAGCGTGACTCTGTCACATTCAATAAAGCAGAGAAATGTGCGTTTTAAAAAAATTAAAAATCCATGTTTTCTTTGTTAGCATTACAATTTTGCTCATGCACTGATTAGCCTCACAGAGCCATGCAATTAAAAAAAATGTTAGCACATAAAAAAAGGTTGCAAGAACAGAGGGAATTCACTAGAGAAAAATGACATGCTAACACTTCATTTATTGCAGAAAAAAATGGAAACCAAACTGGGTTATGTTAGTTCAGCATGCAGCATAAATGTGATGGCTGATTAACTACAGTATCTAAATGCAATGAAATACAAAACAGCTGTGTACAGTTCTTGTGCTCTAAAGTTTAGTTTCTTTCTTTTTTCTTTTAGCTTTCAGTTACAAACTCAAAGACTAGTAGTGGCAGAGACAGGTTAAGCAACAACTACTGTAAGACAATTATGTACAGGTATACAGGTGCAAATTTTTGCTAAGCCATAATATTTTATTGGTTTTCAGATGAATGATGTGCAAATAAAGTCATTATGGCATTTGTATTATGTGACAACCAGGCAACTATAGCTCATCCCAAAAAAAGGGGGGGGAATTAAAGACAACCAGAAGAGAGGCTTAATATTATGTATGAATGCAGCCAATGTGCTATGCTCTGGCATTCTACAGTAGATATGTGTGTAGATTAAACCCATATATACATGCACAGCTGCTGTTTCAAAAATTTTAAACTGAAAATACTGATATATGCATACCTAGCTTCAAAGATGAGAAATAAACAAATGGAAGGAGATGATGTACATTTGGAAATATTTCAACAATGGTTAAAAAAAAATCCAATAGTTGCTATTCAAGAGTTGCAGTATCCCTTTTCTTAAAATTCAGCTGTATAACTTTGTAAAACTCCATAGTAACTAATAGAGTTTCCATCCACTTCAAAATTGGTACAAAATGATAAGGAAAAGCATAAGAACATCTCTGATTTGTGAAATCATAAGTAAGTGCTTACCAGTCAATGTTCCCCTCCCCCATTAGTTCAAATTTGAAAAGCTAGGCAAAATTAAAGCTGTTAAATCCGTGTGAAATTCAGAAGCATTTTTCTGAGTTTTCTAAAAATGTTGATGTATCAAAAGGGATACCACATAATGGATCTCTAAGTTGTATGTACAGAATTATAATCAATATAATTGTTTTATAGCACCTGGAATACACTAAGCACTTAGGGTTAAAGCAGAAAGCATTTTCTAAGACCATTGTGTTTACATGCTATGTATGTAAAGAAATATTTCTTTATTCAGCAAAAATATAAGTTTCCGTAATTCACAGAAGAATGGATTCATTAAGAATCCAATTAAAATGGAAGCCTGGATGGATCCTTTTGTCCAGTGACATCAGTCCTAGTCAGAAAGAGAAGAAAGAGCTCCATGCAAGAATCAAGTATCACAGGGACCAATGGGTTGACACTAAGGTAAGAAAGTATATGCTTATATATGTGTGGGGCAATATAGGAAATGTTAATAATGTAAATGGATTCAAATCTCCACTTATGCTTAAAAAGATGCTAGTTTTTTGCGTGCAGTTCCATGTTAAGAAGCTGCTTGAAAAGTGGGTGATCAGAAAATCAGGATAAATTTAAGTACTGTACATCATTATAACCTGTGTAAGAATCCAATGGGAAGCTGCTCACACAAATGCCGTATTGGATATTTATCCATTATCTATCTCCATCTCTATCTTCAAATGTCTTTTCAGTGGAGAAGGGATCTTGAAAGGTGTCCAAGAGCCAAGCTAGGTAATGTACTAGCCATAGGACCCCATGCTAACTCTGCTTGTGAAAACCCTTGTAAATTTGACTTCTGACAACAGACCAAGCTAAGGATGGTAGCAGCTAAACATTCAGGAGGGAGGAATTATCTTTTTTTCATTTATCTCTTTTGCAAACTAATTTTCACTGGATTTAGGTGAAAATAGCCACTATGGAGTGATATGATCAGTGCTTTTTTTCTAAAAAAAAAAAAAAAAAAAAAAGGTGCCAGAACTCACACACATCATACAACCCACCTTGCCTACCCTACAAGGTTCCATCCAAAAAAGGTGCCGGAACTCTGTTCTGGACGTTCTATGAGAAAAAAAGCCCTGGATATTATTAAGTAAAGAAGGGGACTAGTTAGTGATTCTCCCTGTAATGCACATCTGACTGAACCTTTTCACTCTTTTCTGTATGCTGGTGTTGTGTAAAGATGTCTGTTTACTTGCTTATTTTGGAAGGGAAGAAAGAAACAGAGTGGCTTTTCTATCAGACTAGTTATTCTCATTAGAAAAAATTAAATAAAATAAACATTGCTACATAATTTAACCATGTTTCAGGTTTTGGTGTTAATATACTATATTAACAATATACTATAGTTAGTGTAGGTGCGGTGGCTCAATGGCTTAAAAGATGCTGGAGAAGGTCCGCACTGTGGCAGTTAAAGTCCTGTCACTTAATGCAGAGAATAAGCTCTCCTCATGTGCCTCAGCTCCTGCCAACCCAGCAGTCTGAAAGCATGTAAATGCAAATAGATAAATGGGTACCACTCTGATGGGAAGGTAGCAATGATCCATGTTTCACCATATGCTTTGTGTTGTGGCATGATGTCATGCTGGCCACATGACTGCAGAAATGTCTTCAGACAGCACTGGCTCAATGTTTTAAAAAAACAGAGTTAAACACTGTCCCTAAAGTCAACTACTATTAGCAGAGTAAAACCTACAGGGACTCCTTTACCTTTTACTATAGGTAGTTTATCAACTCATAGAAGAAACACGGGAATCCAATACCAAATAAATCTAAATCCAGCTAAAATAAGAAATTGAAATGTGGGATTTTTCAGGGCTGATAACACTCTCCAATAATATTTCTGTGAAAATTCCAGACAAAGAATAGCTGTCTACTTAATGTAACAAATGGGAAAGGTTTCCATCCATCTCCTTTTAATCTGAATTAATAGAGTTCATGAGAAAATTCTTATACATTATGAAATAGATCAATGTGATAAAGGTTTACACATTGCAAGGTCAGCAAACTTATTAATAACATGATAAATTAGAAAAGGTGGCACATAGCTATGAAAATGTCATGCAAATTAAACATGAGATGCTGATGAACTAGATCAGGTAATGGACCGTGCATCTGATAATACTCTTCCACTGAAATTGATTTCCTCAAACAGGAAGAAACCCCCACCCCACCCCTGTAAAATGACTACTGCAACATAATTTAAGAAACTGTTGACAAACTGTCTACTTCTGCAAAGTATAGTTTGTAACAGTGTGGAGGTGTTCTCCCTACTGGAAATGAAATGAGAACTGAAAACTTTTTGTGGATCATAGCTGAAATTCACCAGAATGCTGGCGAATCCAAGCTTACCAACCTCCAAGGTAGAGATGCTCCCCAATATTAAGCAAAGTGAATTGCAAAATGTCCAGCCTATTCTTTGAGCTGGACTTAAAGGAAATCTCAAAGGCTTTTTCCCCCAGAGTATAAGATCTGTATCTCCATGATCACTCGCAAATATAACGTTTACTCTGCTGGCCCAATTATTTTACAAAAGCAGCTTTAAAACGTATACAACTAACTGTGTCCTCAGTGTTGCTAGTGGAAAAGCCATTATATTTGATCACACGTTAGCCTCACAGAAAGATCTAATAGTTTGGTGTAAATGTCAGCATGAGTGCTGACATTATGATAGGTTTGTAAGGAAGTGTCACATCCCTAGGAGCAGCTGTTGGCTATCTGATATTCTGAGGACATTTCTCACTGGCCTGTCTTTACAGTTCTGACCATCACATTTCTTCATCATTTGTCAAGGAGAACTTCCAGCTAAAAAGCAAGGCAGCTATTTACTGATCTGCCCCTTAATTTCCACAGATGGATTTATCATCGTTTTGCTATGAACTGGTTTGTAGCATATACATTTATTTTTAAGCACAGAGGTACACAACAGGAAAAAAAAGTGAAAGCACTATTGGGAGAAATCACATATGTGTCTAACTAACACAAAACACTATTAGCATACCTAAGGGTTCTAATGCAGACGTTTCTCCTCCATGTTATATATCTCCAGGGGAATCATTGTAAAAAGGCAATAAATTAAAAAAAATCTATTGGAAACCATTAAGACACAAATATGATTTTTAGGCACAGTTGTCTAGTTTTTTTTCTACTTGGAAAACTGGAACAGAAAATTCATTTCACTTTAACATAGGTAAGAGATGTAAAAATACCCTTATTTTTATTCCTTTCTTGCCTAGAATAAAAATAATTTTGCAATAGATCTCTGAAGCAAGACATCTACAGCTCAGTTGATAGAACAAATATTCTGAATCCATAAATTCTGCATATGATTTTTATCATCTCCAGTTAAGGGATCACAAGTGTCAGGTGATATGAGAGACCTTTCAGTGATATTTTAAAGAAGTAGCTCTCTATCCATCAGTTCTAGGCTAGATGGAACAAATCACTTTTGACATAAGCAGCTTCATGTTAAGCAGCCATATGCTCATCCAAATGTGAGATACAGAAACAGCAAGGAAAAAAAGATCTGAAAACAATTCATTGAGTCACATATGTTGATTATGAAAATGTGTGTCAATTAACAAAGTGTATGAAATTTACCAATAAATGTATTTTTTAAAAAATAAAATTATAGATTTCTTTCCTTTCAGAATTACTTTTAATTCCAGAAGGTGGTGCTATTGATTTTTGTTGTTACTTTGAAATTGCTAAGATTTCTTTCTTTTTTTTTTTTTTAAAGAAATGAGCCACCATATAATATACTTTCGCATTTTAAGGTCTGCAGGCCTATAACCCAATGGAAAATTTATGATAAAGTAATGTGATTTTAACTATAATTTTCATCGCTTATAAAAATACGAATGAAGGCAGCATAGCCTGTAAAATATTTTCCAAGATAAGTAGGCCAGACATTTCATAATACAAGAGAATAAGCAGGGATAATTGAAACAACAAGTTCAGCTTAAACCTAATAAAATATAAAAAATGTTATGAAGATTAAAAGGTATTATTTCAATTTCACCAGTCATTGTGTTTACAGTTTGTACAACTCAATACTAAAAAAAAAAAGATTTCTACAGTGGAATATTGGTTTCTGACTTTGTGATAAGGATGCTCTCCCTGGTACCATTCTCCTACAATAATCTATGAACAAATTTCTTATCACTTATTTGAACTAAAAGAAAATGGCAAATTTACCATACTTACCTTTTTTTGACAATTAATATGACAAGGAGGAGGATGAGAATGAAGACAAGGATTCCAGCACTTATTCCTGCTATTTTCACTACGCGGTCAGTCTGCTTGGCTGGGTCTGGAATAACTTCTGGTTCTTCTGTTGCAGCTGCTGGGAGAAACAGTATTAAAAATTACTTGAACTGTTTTAACCATTGCTCCCATCCAAAGGGGCTCTGCAACTGATCATTGATGTAGTACTGGACCAGGAAGAAGAACCATCTTACACAGATCTATTAGATCCTTGGTGGCACAAGTGGTTAGAATGTAGTATTTGTAGGCTGACTCTGCCCATAATCAGGAGTTCAATCCTGACTGGGCTTGAGGTTGATGCAGCCTTCCATCCTTACAAGATTGGTAAAATGATGCCCAGATTGCTGTGGACAATATGCTGACATTTGTAAACCGCTTAGACGCAGGGGTTCTCAACCTTGGCAACTTTAAGACTTGTGGACTTCAACTCCCAGAATTGGAGGAATTCTGGGAGTTGAAGTCCACAAATCTTAAAGTTGCCAAGGTTGAGAACCCCTGGCTTAGAGAGTGCTGTAAAGCACTATGAAGCTGTATATATGTGTAAGTGCTGTTGCTATTAGGGCATACATTTTCCTTCAAGAGTAAGAATGTCTAGGACTGCTTTAACTTGCACTTCCGTTACACTCAAATAATGGTTAAAGTGAGAATTTGCCATTTGATTGGTAAAAGATACATAAGTTACCTCATGTTCCCCCCCCATTTTTCTCTGCATCTACCTAACCACATGTTATTAAATAATTCAAAAACAATAATGAGTCTCCATGCCCTAACAGGCTTCTATTGTTTTGGTGTTATATTTTAAGGACCAGTTGCCACCAGATATTGCTGACTCTCCCAATACTTTCCACTAATATGGCTAATGGGGAAGGATGCTAGAAATGATATTTGACAGCAATAGTTGAAGAGCTTTAGGACCTCTCCCCTATTTTAGGCTATCCTGCCCAGATATATAAAATATTAGTTTCATTTGCTAGATACAATATTAGGATTTTAGTTGGCTGTATGCCCTTCCTTGTAACTGATTTTACACTGTTCGTTTATCCAAGTACATGAATTATACATGAAATAATTAGAGATACCAAAACAAATCAGAATACCTGTAATGAGCTACTGCAGTGCAGGTAGTGCCTTATTTTCTGAAAGAATATAAAATTTGGGCTAACTAATGATTTATGCCTGCTTTCCATCCACTCAGTAGAGTTCTACTAAACTGCCATTAGATACTTGAAACGCTAAAAATAGAGGAAAAGTCTTCACCCCTTTTCCCTGAAAACCAAACTCCCGAGAGTTTTTTTAAAAAAAAAAACCAAGAAGGCAACAGCAACTGGAAGGCACTACTTCCTACCACATATACAAGGTATTGTGTTTGTTCATTTGCAGATAAGGGCAACTACTGTGGAAGAGTCTGCAACATCCAAGTTAGCTCTGCTAAAATATACATAAAAGAGAAAAGCTTGCAAGTAAATCAGAGATGCAGAATACAATAATTAAAAAGCAGAATAGACAAGAATAGACAAGCAGAATAGACAAGAACAGACAAGAAAAAAGCAGAATAGACAAGAATAGAAAAGCAGAATACAATAATTAAAAAGCAGAATAGACAAGACAAGGTGGGTCCCTGCACATCTTAAAGATTTTAAGTATTTGTTTTTCTTTTCTATTTTTCTATTTACTATTATTACAAAATTAGATGCTATTTTTTCTATTTTTCTATTTTCAAGGAGAAAACTTGACTGTATCTAGGAGAAGTGATGATCACGACAACGTCTAGTCATGTTATTTGGGACTCCTTTGGCATGTGTGACAGTGATATGAAGAGGGCATTTCCCAGCATAGCCTGTGATATCTGTGGGGTTAATCCTTCTCCTTCAAGGTAATTTCATGGGTCTGGAGATATGATTAGTTGGGAAGTGGTCAGTGACTTTGTGAGATAGCACATTGCCCATAGCATTGAAACTTCTTCTTAAAAGGCCCACTAAGAATCTGGCCTTTTATATCATTCAGCCTCCATATCTCTTTGCTAGGAAGCTGCTGGAGAGATCATCTATTATTTTGGAGTACAGTATCACCAATATGCTGATGATACCTAATTGTACAGGGTGAGCGGATGTTACAATAGTAACTCATGCCTCATATCTATGCAAGTTGATAACTGCAATATGCTGTATATAACATGCCTTTGAAGACTTGGAAACTGCAGTTAGTTCAAAATGCAGCAGATATGTATTATCTGGTGCTGAATAAGTACACCACACCTGTGCTGCTGGCCTTGCGTTGCCTTTCAGCTAGTTTCCAAGTATGATTCAAATTGTGGTTTGAATGGCTTTGCATCTAGAAATTTACAGGACCACCCCTTCTAACCAGATTTAACTACTCTGATGTAATAACTCCAGCAGAAACTGTTTTTTGTACCCCACTTCTGGGAGCTGAAGGTCTAGTAAGTCTTGCAAGCTTTGTTTTTCACTGATGGTGTTTTTGTTATGGAATGGCCTCCCACTTAAGTTTGAGGTCAGTTTCCTTTTAGTTGCTTTCTAGAAATAGGTTAAAATGAGTCTTTTCTAGAGGGTATCTGGGACACTAGGGTGACACTACCTATTACTAGTTATTTGATAATATAATAATAAAATTTAATATAATTAACTTTGATATAGGAATGGTGGATGCATTTGACCTTGGATTAAATCACACTAGAGCAGACTCTTCTCTGCTTGGGGATTCCAAAGAGCCTCTAGTTTTCAGATGAGCTAGGTAGATAGTATGTTGCTGGAAGAAAACAAAGAGCAAATCCAACTGAATGTGGGTAAGAGCCCTTGTTAAAGGGTACTTTGTGGCAATAAGAGTGCCTAAATGTAATTCTTTTCCCACTCTTATCAGGCTGGCAGATACTCAGCTGGGAAAAGAGAGACAATTATGTGCCAATTGTGCCCATGTCAGGGTCGGGAAAATATGCTCACAGTCACTCAGGTCTTGGTTAATTCCTATTTGGACTATTATAATGTATTTTACATGGGGCTTGTCTTGAAGACCACCTAGATTCCTAGAAACTGCATGTAATCTAGAATGCATTGGTCCTAGTAGTTATGAATGCACTATAGTATCATCACTGCATCAGAAGTTAACACAGGTTCCCTATGAGTTTCCAAATGCAATTCAAAATGCTGGTTACTACCTCTACAGCCCTTCAGGCCAGATTATCCATGGTTCCTCCTAGTCTCAAATTGTCTCTGCCTGTTGCACAGGTTCCAGCAGAGTGGACTTGCCTTGAGTGGCTTCTGTAAAACAATGTCAACTAGCTGGACCCAGGGGATGGAGTTTTTCTGTCACTCAATTTATAGTATATCTCCAGAAATTCAAGTGGCTCAAATCCTGTTGGCTTTTGATCAGGTAAAAAAGCCAACAAGATTTGGTAAAATTCTTTTTTTTTTTCTCCTCAACAATGCACTAGAGTATTGGATAAACCCAACCCTTGGCATTCACTGTGCTTTATTATAGTACATTTTTATTAGCTATTTTGTTTTGATGTTTTAAACTCTTTATTAGCTACCCAGAATCATTATGTGAGTAACCACATACATCATTTCAATAACTACATATAAACAAAGATGTTGAAAAAAGCAAGCTGGGGATTCATTTGTATTGTGGGAGAGATATTTGGGTGGACATGGTGCTCATATCCCTTTTATAAAGGTATCTTCTTTTGGTTGCATATGTATTATCTATTCCCTCCATCTTTAAGTATACCCTGTTTTTTCAATTTAGTGCTCCTCAAAAAATTGTGAAAGATTTGTTCTGTGCTAAACTTGTTCTATTTTGCTTTACAACTCTTGTAAGAAAGAAACTATGTACAGTAGCCCTTATATTTATTTGGTTTTGCTTATGTCTAAACTGAATTGTTATCCTTGTCAAACATCCTGTGTCTTACAGAGTTAACAGTTCGTATTAAAGTCCTATTGCTCATGATGAGTGTAAGCCCATTAACGCATCTTTTTGAAAGAAATGCACAGTGGAAACTTGATTAAGCAAGAGAAGGAAGATTTCATTAGAATCTAGCTGCTGCTATCATTTATAATTTAGAGCTATCAGGGAAGATATGGCTTTTCTGCATTTTGCTTGAACTGAGGTTTAACGGCTTCAAAATTTATTGAAATCATTAAAATTATGGATTGTAAACCACACACTATTCTGGATAGTGGGAGGAAGATAAATATTTCAAAATTATCATTTGTAGATTTCACAAATTCATTGAGCAGCATGGAAAGGCACCTTATACATTTCCCTTTTTTCTGGATTAAACAAGCTCATGCTCCAAGGTCCCTGCCAACATCATCATCATCATCATCATCATTATTGTTGTTGTTGTTGTTGTTGTTGTTGTTGTTATTGCCTTAATAGAATGGGATTTACATTGGCTCAAGCTGTTTTGAAGAAAGAAACATTTTTAACTTTATCCACAATCCCTTTTCTTTGGCAGCTATTTAAATTAAACTCCTATATGATCTCCCATCTGGCCACTTCAGAGAAAAATCTGCGGAAAAATATGCGCAGTTAGATTCTTCTCTGGATCTTGTGCATATGTTGTCTTGAATGGAAAAATGTATCCATATTCTGGGAAGGAATGGAAACTATGCAAATTGAAGGAACAGTGAATTTATCTATGATTCAATTTTCACTCTATTCTAAATAAACCTTTAACTTACATTTGTGTATCTTCTGCCTCCACATTCTAAGCAAAATGCCAAGGTGCATTTGGGTGACATGATACCATTAAGATTCAAAGCTTCATCATACATTCAGTTACAAACTCGTAAAGCTTATCCGTCTAGAGATTGTTGATCTTGCTGACCTAATATAATCAGTGAGGAGATTGTGAACAGTGCTTGGGCATACTAAAGTCCCATCTTGAAATCTTTCTGACATATATGGTTTAACATATTTTTCGTTATCTGCAAGGCATGCCTTTCAGAAAAAGCCGTGTGTATAACATCAATTACATTATGATTGGGGGCCTTGGATTATAACCACCCACCTATCATTTCGTCCAATATTTCATTATTTATACTTTCTTCTAAACTCAAAGGATCCTCTGAATTAAATTGCATGTATAATGCAGATTCAGAGCAGGAATGATAAATTATCATTTGGATTTCAAAATCAGGATGTGATCTGTACATTTTAGGCATGTTATGAGTAATATATTTAGTAGGCAACATCAATCCCCTCCAAAAAAGGCAGAAAAATGCAAATTCATGCTGGAAATTTCCCATACAGAAAATACAGAGGTTTTTATCGCTCTTCTCCTGAAATTCAGTTTTTTTAAAAAAAAAAAATTCACCACACACTGTATTTATTTAATAGCCTGCATACCAAATAGCAGAGGAAGCTACTATACCCAAGGCTTGGCATGTCTAAATGTTTTTGTTATCTGCCGGAGTAAAATGCCTTGTACAAGTGACAAATTAGAAAAGGCATTTTGGAAATAGTGGAAGGAATTCTACAGCAATGTTAAAATCTAATCTTTTCTTTTAGACTGTTTTCTTATTTTCTCTATCAGCAACAAACAAGATCCTATAGGTATTTACCATTTTCCTCGCTTGAGCACAGAGCTGAAGTTAAATGACCAACATTCCCCTGAGCAGTTTATTTAGCATGTTCAAGGAGATGTATTAAAGGATGGGAAAATGCATAAAATTGGTGGGGAGGGGGAAAGAAATCAGTACAGCATTAAATGGGAAAACATTTTTTAAAAGCAAAACTATTAAGGGTACAAGAAATGCTTCACAGAAGACATTGTATTTAGGAGAACTGGGAAAGGAGTGAAAAAAGGTAGCTTGATAGATAGAAATAGAAAATCTGATTAGACTAATATAAAACAATTGGAAAGTCATCCATTAACTTCTCCAAAGAAGATTGATTCATTGCCGAAGGAATGCAGTCAGTTCCACAGGACACAAGAGAGACCGAATGTTATAGGTACAAAAATCTAATTTTCAGCCTATTTACTAGAGCTGGTATAGGAGAAATGTAACTTGTTCTCAGAGGGAACTAATGAAGTGTGATGAATTATGTGAAGGTGAAAGATTAAATTAAGAGGAAAAATAGGAAAATGGAATAATATGAAGAAAACAAATGGAACTATTACTTCAGGCTCTGCAAAACACTTTCATAATGGAAATTTAGTTACTGCCCAACCACCATCTAACACATAAATAAGATTCCCTCAGACAGCAGTGTAAAAAAAGCAAAATATCAAATGTTTTTGCTTTGGTTCTGAATACTATATGTATCATTATTTTGGGTAATCAAGATGAATCATTCTTTTCCAGATCTTGAAAACAATATGGACTGTACAGAACTAAGTAACTTATTTTTCAGAGAGAAAGAGAAATCTCATCAAAGGCTATAGTTGCCCATCTAAATACATGACTCTGAATAGCTCAGAGTTAAAAATAATATAAAGATAGTAAACCAATGTAGTTGAAACCATATAAAGTCATATAAAAAGGCACATCACATATTCTAAAATAAATTACCTACCCATAACCACTTAAGCCATGCAGAGAATGCTGACATTAAATGTAGAGAAGTCAATGTATTTGTATGGAGAAGAACAGAACCAGATAAAGTTTTGCCAAGTAATAAAAATCATAGGCATACCCATTTCGATTTTATAACACCTGCAGATTTTTGGCATAGAAACAATGCATTTGTGGAAGTGTGAAAAAACAAGTGTACTGTAAACCCACACAATTCTCGAATATCTTACATTTTACATTACTATAGTGTCTGAATGTTGGCAAAAATCTAGAAAGGAAAAAACAACAGCTGTGCACATTCAGAAAATCAGGACAGCAGGTTAAGTAAAACCTTCTGAATATTTGCAAAGTCTGCTGCAACTTCAAATATTTTTTTTAAAAAATGTATAAACATAAGTGTTGTTCTATTCAATGCCATTTTCACAGCACTGATAAAATATCAAATGGGTGATTCTAAAAGGGGAAGACATCTAAATTGATGTCTTGTGGATAGGGATATTATATTGAAGAAATGAGGACACGCAATGGTCTCCTTAAATGACTTCCAGCTGTCCATATGCCAGAAACATAAATCTAAGGAAAAGCTGTACTGATTGTAACACATAGGAATAGCACTTGGGGCAATAGCACAGATGCCACAGTGCTATACTTTCAGTCTAAGGGAGGGAGAAAGAGAAGAAGCAGTCAGTTAAATGATTTAAGAGATTCAGATATAATAAGGTAAATCATGGAAAGCCAGTATTTTGTATGTTAAAGAAACTAAAAAGTATTAGGACTGTGGTTGGAGTATCTTCAACTGCTAACATGGCTTAGCCTTAGGACTTCATTTAACTTCCTGAGTATATTACTATCTTCTTGATTCTGTGGATTTCCAGCTGACTTATGGGTAGTGTTATCAGCATTAAAGATTTTTGTATTATCATCATAATAAAAAAAACAGACACAAAGGGATGAAATATACATGCAGCACTTTGTAATCCTTCTATTATCTAGACATTAATTAAACAGAAAACTCATTTATGGTGTAATATTATTAAACAGGAATGAAAACAAGAACTCTAAATTTAACTATTCTAAACCTCAGGTGTCATTAAATAATTTCAAGGCTTTCAGAAGTACAATTACAGCAAGTGTTGTATTGCCTCTGTACAAATCGATGGTGAGACCACACTTGGAATACTGTGTACAGTTCTGGTCACCGCACCTCAAGAAGGATATAATGGAACTGGAAAAGGTGCAAAAAAGGGCAACAAGAATGATCAAGGAAATGGAGCGCCTCCCTTATGAAACCAGATTGCAACGCTTTGGTCTCTTCAGCCTTGAAAGACGGCGTTTAAGGGGTGACTTGATCGAAGTGTATAAAATCATGCATGGAATAGAAAAGGTGGATAGAGAAAAATTATTTTCTCTATCACACAATACCAGGACAAGGGGGCACTCCCTAAAGCTCATAGGTAAGAAAGTGAGGACAAATAAAGGGAAATATTTCTTCGCCCAGAGAGTCGTTGATTTATGGAATTCACTTCCAGAAGGGGTTGTGACAGCTGTCAGCCTTGACAGCTTCAAGGCAGGGTTAGATAGATTCATGGATGTCAAGTGTATCAGTGGTTATTAAAACGGATGTCCATGTGCCGCCTCTATGTTGGTTGAGGCAGGCAGGATTCCCTTGACTACCATTTGTTGGGGGTCAAGGGAAAGGGAGGGTTTTGCCTTCTCTTTCTGCTCAAGATCCCCATGTACAATTGGTGGGCCACTGTGTGACACAGAATGCTGGACTCGATGGGCTTTGGCCTGATTCAGCATGGCTCTTCTTATTATGTTATTATGTACACCATGTACATTTTTTATCTATACATATGATCAATTTATTATTCACAGGTCGCACAACTGTAAAAAAATTCTTAATATATTGTGCTACCTTTCAATTGTATATAGTCAAGTGATTATTTTTTTGGTTATTATACCAAAAGGATTTACAAAATATTTGTGAAAAATTGTTATGAATGCATGCCTTTTCAGTCATCTGAAGTTGAGGAAGAAATCTATAACTGCAATTCTTCAACTGGTCATTGTAGACCTTCTCTTTGTAATCTGTCAGAACTGACAGAAATGTTTGGTGCTCCTCCTGCCCTATTATACCATGCAGCTGTCAAATACCTTCAGTTCCTAAGAAAGACAAAGTGCATTCAAAGAAAGAGTGACATCAAGCAAGGTAGGAGACGACAACTTGAAGAACTGCAACGACTGGTGAATTCTGTAACCAGTTCTTCATTATAATTCTCTGTGATTCACATACATGGGTGACTATCCTTATGCAGAGGAAGGACTGATTGGGTGGCTCATAGTAAAACTTGGTGGTAGCTACTTTCCTTTTGTAAAACTACTGGTAAAAAAAAAAAGAAACACAGTCTTTAGAAGGCCAAGAATAGTAAAAGCAATTCTTAAAAGCAACAAGACACATTATACAGTATGGTAATCTTGTGAAATGACAGTAGAATCCAATGACTGTTATGTGACCACTTACTCTGAACATAAGCCAGGTGGCTTTTAAATGAGGGGGGTTATCAAAGGTACTGCTTGGAGCCTTCAGACTGGCATTTACAGATATCTAGGCTATACAGTAAAACCACCTTGGGTATAAAATGGTATCTTCCATTTGAAAGGCTATGTCTTTTGGTTAAGACATGAACATACTGAAAGGGATAAAGTTGGGTATTATTATTATTTATTAAATTTCTATGCCGCCCTATTCCGAGAACTCAAGGCGGCTCACAGCATAAATAGAAATCCAATATTAAAATACTACATAATAAATATATAAAAATACATATATAAAAAGAAAACCCCTAAATTTAAGAAACCATTCATTCAACAAACGTACACACAAACATACACTGGCTAGGGGCAAGATGTCAACCGCCCCAGGCCTGTCGGCAAAGATGTGTCTTAAGGAGTTTACGAAAGGCGGAGAGGGTGGGGGCGATACGGATCTCTGGGGGGAATTGATTCCAGAGGGCCGGGGCCGCTACAGAGAAGGCTCATCCCCTAGGCCCCGCCAGGTGACACTGTCTGGCTGACGGGACCTGGAGAAGGCCGACTCTATGGGCCCTAACCGGTCGCTGGGTTTCATGAGGCAGCAGACGGTCCCGTAAGTAACCTGGTCCGATGCCATGTAGGGCTTTATAGGTCATAACCAACACTTTGAATTGCGTTCGGAGACCAATAGGCAGCCAATGCAGCTCGCGGAGTGATGCCGAAATGTGGGCATTTCTGGACAGGCCCAACACTGCTCGCGCGGCTGCATTCTGCATTATCTGAAGTCTCCGAACATTTTTAAAAGGTAGCCCCATGTAGAGAGCATTGCAGTAGTCAAGCCTCGAGGTGATAAGGGCATGAGTGACTGTGAGAAGAGACTCCCGGTCCAAATAGGGCCGCAACTGGTGCACCAGGCGGACCTGGTCAAATGTCCTCCTCGCCACAGCCGAGAAATGATGTTCCAGATTTAGCTATGGATCAAGGAGGACACCCAAGTTGTGGACATTCTCCGAGGGGGTCAAAAGCTCTCCCCCCAGGCTGATGGATGGATAGATTGAGTTATCTTTGGGAGGCAGAACCCATAGCCACTCCATCTTGTCAGGGTTGAGTTTGAGCCTGTTGGCACCCATCCAAACCCTAACAGCCTCCAGACATCGGCACATCACTTCCGCTGCTTCACTGAAATGACACGGGGTGGAGATGTAAAGCTGGGTATCATCAGCATACTGATGATATCTCACCCCGTGTTGTCGGATGATCTCACCCAGCGGTTTCATGTAGATATTAAACAGCAGAGGGGAGAGGACCAATCCCTGAAGGACCCCACAAGGGAGGAACCTAGGGGTTGACCTCTGACTCCCTGCCAACACCGACTGCGACCGACCAGTGAGGTAGGAGGTGAACCACTGCAAAACAGTGCCCCAACCCCCAACCCCTCCAGTCGGTGCAGAAGGATACCATGGTCAATGGTATCGAAAGCCGCTGAGAGGTCAAGTAGCACCAGGATAGTGGAAAATCCCCTATCCCGGGCCCGCCAGAGATCATCCGTCAGTGCGACCAAAGCAGTTTCCGTGGAGTAGCCGAGCCTGAATCCTGACTGTTGAGGGCCCAGATAATCGGCCTCATCCAAGGACCGTTGGAGCTGGAGTGACACCACCTTCTCAACAACCTTCCCTATAAAGGGAAGATTGGAGACAGGACGGTAGTTGTTTAATACAGCTGGGTCCAGGGAAGGCTTCTTGAGGAGGGGGCGCACAATTGCCTCCTTGCAGGGAGCCGGAAAGGACCCCTCCCTCAAAGAGGCGTTAACAATCTCCTGAACCCAGCCCCGCGTCACCTCCCTGCTGGCCGAAACCAGCCAGGAGGGGCACGGGTCCAATAAACAGGTGGCGGAACTCACAGCTCCAATGGCCTTGTCCACTTCATCGGGTGCTACAGGGTCAAACTCCGTCCACACAACAGGATCAAGACGAGTCCCTGTCATCTCGACTGACTCATTGTCAGCCGACACTGCATTCCATTTGGAGTCAAGGTCCATCCGAATCTGGGCGATTTTATCCGCGAAAAACTTATTAAAATCCTCAGCACTACCCTGCAAGGGTGCATCATCCCCCCCTGATTAAGGAGGGAGCGAGTCACCCTAAACAGGGTGGCTGGGCGGGATTCCGCAGATGCGATCAAGGCGGAATGATACACGCATCTTGCCGCCTTGAGCGCCACCTGATAAGTCTTAATATAAGATCTTAATAGTGTTCGGTCAGATACAGATTTACTTTTCCTCCATCACTTCTCTAGACGTCTCTTCTGGCGCTTCATCCCCCTGAGTTCCTCAGTAAACCAAGGAGATCTCCTGGGTCTGCTACCACAGAGAGGTCGCAGCGGCGCGATCCGGTCAAGAGCCCCCTTCGCAGCCATATTCCAGGCCGTAACCAGGGACTCTGCCGTACCGAGAATGGTAGCTGCAGTCTCTATGTTCTGCTATTGAAAACTTCTGAGCCCGTAGTGTGGTCTTAGTCTTATGGCTTTAATAGTTTGTTCCAGTGAAAAATGTCCTAAATGTTAGTCTTAGTTTCCAGTGTCAGTCTGGTGCAGCCAACTTAGCAGGTTTTAGATGTTTTAAGTGTTAATTCATTATGGATGAATTGGAAGTGATGTGTTTTAACTGCTGTTCTACAATTTTGTTCATGCTTTTTAGTGGTTATAGCTGCTCTGGTTGCATGTTGGGTGGGCGGCTACAAAATTAAATAAAACAAACAAACCAATCAATCCATGGTATTTCAGCATTCATGCTTGATGTGGAGAATGAGAGGTCCAAAGAGTATGACATGACTTTCTAATCTCCATGAATGCAGTAAGCTGTTGACAGTGAAAACCTGATTGTGATGTCTCCACTATAAGAATGTTAGGCAATAGTACTTGAAATAATGAATAATATTCTTTTTCATTTACAAAGATTCTTAATGTGGCAAGAAGTCAGTGACAAAGAAGTTGGCTTGACCCAGGAGTCACTTGATGTCCTTTGAAACAAGACTGGTGAAGAAGTAGTATTTTGTACTAATTGGATTTCTGGGTGCTCTATCACTTGACAAGATTATTGAATTTCAAGACAGAGAGAATGCCATCCAACCAATTTGTTCATTGTAAGAACGAAGACTACCCAAAAGAAAATGATTGAATCCAAAAGAGAAATGAAAGAATCCAAAGGAGATACTTGGACCTCAACTTGAGCACTGATTATCAGATGCAAAATAAAATATAACAAATACATGCATATGCACACAGAGGCACCTATAGTTTTGAATAGAGATTAAAAATACAGATGGGCATTTATGTCCATAAATATTTCAGTTCATCTTGTAAATTATTTTCCCTGTTATTTTTAATCTTTGTGCAATGTATAAGCAATAATTTCAATTTTGGATATACGCTTCCCAAACATTTGGGCATTTGATGTTTTTGAATTCAAATCAAAGTATTGTAAGGTCTCCAACTGCATTTATTTTACAAATTCTTTCTCATTCAATAGGGAAAGGCCCAGACCCCAAGCCATACAGGGCTTTAAAGACAAAAACCAATATCTTGAATTGGATTGCAGCCAGAGCAGCTCCTTTTTCTGTGTGACACTGCTGGCTGCCAGCCAACAGTATAGCAAGTTGAATGCCTGTCACAGTTCAATGATAAGCAAAAACTCAGTCAGAATTTTTAGAAGATGAGTCTCCTTTTTACCATGATCTTAAGAGGGTAACTGTAAATGTAGTCAACAAGGTTGGCACGGGTTGAGACCAGAAACCTAATTAAAAAAAGGCAGGAATCCAAGGAAAGAGACACAAAACACAGTGAGGTAGAATCTAGAACTTTAAGTCCAAGCACAGCAAGGTAAGTATGACAGACCTGTGACTTGAAAAATTGTTTTTAATAGCTGCTCCTAAGGAGTGAGGCCAGTAAATCAAAGATGCTGAGCCTCCACCTTGGACAGTGTTGGCTCTTCTGTTGGCTGGTTTCTCTTGTTGAATCTTTTATTTCTTGCCTCCGCTTAAGATAGGGTAGCTGATCCTGAACCCGGGAGACTGTGAGTGGTTGGAGGCATTTTTCTCAACCAGAGAAGAGGTCATTGGCTCTACCACTGTTGGAATCACTGATGTCAAGACTACTGTTTCTAAATGCCACGTATTCCATTTCCTCTTCATCTCAGGGCATGTGCAAGAGTATAATATTCCTGCTGCAGTGGTGCTACACAACAATACCAAGACCAGTTACTGGGTTGCATTCTGGTCCATCTAAAGTTTCTGACCAAATTAAAGTTATCTAATTGGAAGATGACAAGGGCATGACTGAGTGTCCTCAAAGCATCCTGTTCTAGGTAAGGCTGCAGTCAAAGCTGAGGACAAACTCTCTCGGTCATGGCTTCCACCTATTCCTTGAGCAGAAGTCAGGAGTTGAAAAAGACCCACAGGTTGCCCATGTACTGTTTCTGAAAAAGAGCAATCCCATAAAGAGTGAAATCCTTGATGATACAGCCCTTCCATCAGAAAGTTTATGAATGAACAGTCCCTCAATCTAATCCAGATTGAGTCTGAACCTGTTTTTCCCCGTCTAGACATTGGGAGTCTCCAGGCATGTGAATGGGTTTCTGCTGCATGTCCCTCTGAGGCTTGGGACTAGATGCACAACTGGGGATCATAAGCATATTGATGATACCTCACCTTGAATTGGCAGATGACATCTCCTAACATCTTCAAGTAGATGTTAAATAGGATGGGGAAAGCTCTAAGTCCCGGTCATTCCACAACAGAGCATTTGGAAGTCTGATCTCTTCCTCGCTGCAACCACCAAACAAAACTGTGCACTTAGGAGTAAAAGCACCATACACAGTGCCTTAAATCCCAAACCATTCAGACAGTTGAGAAGGATATTGTGGACAATCAGCTCAAGGATGAATGAGCTGTCACAGTCTTGTGGGAGCCATGCCTAGTTGTATGGTGCATGTTAGAAATAGGCTGCTTTCAAAGAAACCTATAAACTATAGAGCAGGGGTGTCAAACTGCCGGCCCATGGGCTGGTTGCATCATGTGGAGGCTGCCCCCACCCAGCTCTGACAATGCGAAAAAAGTTGTGATATGTTGCAAAATGTCATGTGGCGAGTTTGACACCTGTGCTATAGTTTCCAAATAGGGCTCTCTATAGATCTGTATCATGAATCATGAGATCATGGTGAAAAAGTCACAGTAATGAAGTCAGTAAAAGGCTGACTCTTCTACAGAACCAGGCATACCTACATTCAGCTAACATGTCAGTCGCTCTAGCTCTGTTGTATAATTGTTTATGAAGGAGCTATGAATGGAATTCAGGACTGCCCTGGTATTTAACTGGTTAAATATAATAGATAACATACTGGAAACTGATTTTGTTACTTATTTATTTTTGGCAAACAATTCCCACTATGAAGCTGAAACACAAATCTGGTTTCAAGGAGATTCTGTTTGAATAAAAACAAATCCACAAAGAATGCATTACTGTTGGGAAATATACTAGAAGGCATGTCACAACATACATAAACGTATGCATTAATATTTTATATCCTATGGGAAAATAGATACCAGTCTTCAAAGATGTTTAACCACACTGAAGAGAAGTTGGGAATTGTGTACATCATGAACAAATTTCTAATAGAATTCTTCCTCAGAATTCTGTAATACCCTTTTCCAATTGCTGTGATTATAGTTTTACTGAGACAGCTAGATATGTAGTTAATTGGTAGATATGAAATACCATGATTGCAAGCTAACCTCTCCTCATGTAGATACTGTTTAAATCCTGATACTTTTAGTTTCCTTTTTCTTTTTGAGGTTCATTGCCAAAAAACAGAGACAGTTTCCCAGATACGTTTACATCTAGAGGTATATATTGGCAGTTTTACTTTAATTCCTCTATCTATCGACCTATCTATCAAATTCATTTTATTGTGACCTTCAACTGGGCAAAATGGTGAATAAAAGGCAACTATTAAGTCTGTGAACCAAGGCACCTCACATGGGCTAGCTTACAGATTGTGTCGAAAATCTGGGACCTATGATTCCTGAGGGAATGGAATTTGGGGAAGTGGTGGCTGCCTCTGTGATATTGGCTGCTGTTCTAGTCACATGGTCTTCAGTTCCAACACTCTGTGAGTTTCCCAGTCGGTCTCACAATCCCTCACTCCTCCCCCAACCTAGCAGCGGCTATTTATATGCCTGCGGCAAACAGAAGGAAAGGAGGAATGAACCTCTGTGCACTCTTACCAGTCCATGCTCTCTTGACCTGTGCTGCCACCCTGCACCTTCCCCAATCCATGCCACCCCTGCACGTCTTCTCCAATACACCTCTTGCACACCTCCACACTCTCTCCCTGATCCACATTACCCCTCCATGTACCTTAAAAAAATATGAGTGGCACTTCTTGTGCACCCTGATGCACTTCCTGACGCATGCCACCCCCTAGATACCTTCCCTGATCCATCACCTGATCTTCGTTTTCAGAGTTCCATTACAGTTTTCAGCCAGCCCCACAATCCCTTGCTCCTTCCCCCACTAATTTGCCAGAAGGGAAGGGAAGGGGAAAGGGAAGGGGAGATTTCTGATATTAATTGCAAGCTTCCCACAAGGAAATTCAATAGGGAAACCAGCAGGGAGTTGGAAGTCACTTCCACTCCCACTGATTTTTTTTTTTTTTTGTCAATCCATAGTCATTCCTTTTCTCTGTTAAGGTAAGAAAATATCTTTGAAACAATAACCCAGTGGTCTGGTGGTACTTAAAATTTGTGTTTTTTTTTTCCACAACAGCTGCACATGAGGCATTATAATGTCTGTTTTCAATCCACTTGCTCTCTCATCAGCAGCATTTCTGTGAAAAGAATTACATTTTTTGCACTAGGGTTATTTAAGGACTTTTCTTCTTGTTGTGCCATATCCATTATTGGACATTGGCAATCATGGTGGCGATCCTGTTTTTATCAGCAGCCGCATGAAAAAGTGCTACTAAGTTTTGTCCCAGCCAATCCCTTAGATTTTGAAGCCATGATGTTCTTCTTCTGCCTGGACCTCCTTTGCCTTCAATCTTTCCCTGGAGGATTAAATGGAGTATGCTGTATTTTTCTGGGTGTCTCATCACATGTCCGAAATATTCTAATTTTTGTTTTTTAATTGTTTTGATGATTTCCCTTGGCTTTCCCAGGTGGCTTATCACCTCCTCATTTCTGATCTTGTCAACCCAGCTTATACACAACAGACTTTTAGATAGATACTAACTTGACTCACAAACGTGACTTTTCAACTTGTCAGTAAGACGTGAAGGAATTCATTTTTTTCCTCACTCTTAGTGTCCCTTCCTGAAAATAACAATCCTGGAGAAATTTTGGAGGCTTCATCCAAGGCTTTGAGGGCCATAGGCAGATTGAGAATTGCAAGTCATAGCAGATTACTCTTTCTTTGTGCAAATTTGTGGGTAATGGATGATTTGTTCTGTTCTTTTTGTCTGGGAAAATTAAAAGAAGCTTTCTTTTAGCTAGACTTCATGATACTTTTGGTGGCTTTCTTTACATATTACACTCAATGTTAGTTGTGATTTTAATTAAACACTAAAATGGAAAAATCTTAACTTCTTATTTTAGATCCTAATAAAATCAATGCCAGTTGTTTCATTCAGTCAAAGCAAAGCTGAAATATTTGAGTCATACTTAAAATGAACTAATAAAGCGGTTGGGAAGTTTATCTTATCTTATCAAATCTTCAGAGGCCTCAAAATAATTGCTCATGCAGAAATCTCTACAGCCCTCTAGCATTAGAAACCTAAAAAAAAAACAAAAACCCCAACCTGGATTTCAAAAGGTATTTTTGATATGGGAGATCCATTATAATATTTTGTTTTCATCCTCTTCACTTATTCCTCAGAAGGTTAAAAAAAAATCTTTGCTAATCCTGGAGCAGGTATAGTTAATTCTCTCTCATTAAGACAAGTAGGAAAGAAATAATTTAAAAAAGAAAAAAGAAAGAGAGAGAGTGTGTATGTGCTCACATGCCCATGTGTGTGAATGCATGTGTGGGAGGGAATTAAATTCTGCTCAAATACCCAGCAGACCCAAAGTTTGTTCTATAGGTGATAAAGTTTGGCTGATGGAAAGGCTTCTTAAATTAGAGAAGGGAAAAAGGATGCCTGCAGATTTAGGGATAGTTGCCAAGTAGTTTGCAAAGGGATTTTAGGTCCTTGCACTTTTGTTGCTTGGGATTATGTGATGTGCTTATCACAATAATTTGATTTTGTATTTTCCACTCTGGGCAATGCTTGAAGCCTCTAAAGGCATTAAGCAATTTAAAATTTGCTGTCAGATATTCACACAAAGGGACCTTGAATTATCAAAAGTAGCAAAGAATCAACAGTAGCCATTTGCTCTTACATCATCATTATTATAAAAAAAATGCATGCCTTAGTGAACTGCAACACACTGCAGCATCAACTAATTCAGGAACCAAGGCTATGATTATGAATGAAAAGTTTGGTGGATCTATAGGATAATTGTTACTTAACTGCATAACATCAATCTGTCCAACAACAATCTGCACTTCTGAATTATAGCATCTTATGCCAATGTGCACAATTTTATTGGCTACAATAACAGATTCTTACAAGTCTTATTAAGCAGTTACCTCCACCTCTTCCTTATAATTTAGGGAGGTATCTATTTGAATCACTTCCAAATATTATCTGGCTGTTCTAAACTTTAAAATAAATGTATCAGCTCCTGTTGCCTGGGCAACAGCTTCTGCATATGTTTATCAGGGTCATCTGAAAAGGCCAAGGAACCAGAGACCTTATTGCTGATGCACACTGAATAACAGAAAAATGAAAATACTGAAAGAAACCTGTAAGTGCTTCATTGGTTATAGAAGGGCCCTCCATTGTATCAATTATGTCAAATTGTGGAATGTCCTTAAGAAAAACAGGTATATCATAAAACCTTATTGTCCTTATGCAAAGCCTACACACAAAAAGGAAGCCACAATCCAAGTGAAACACAGCAAAACAGACTCACTCAATGTCAGCAAAGGAGTGAGACAAGGCTGTATATTTTTTTCCTTATTTATTCAACCAATATGCTGAATATATAAGCTATAACCCAAGAAATTTTGGCTGGTGGGGACAAGGAGATGTGCCATTTTGCTGAAGATCCTGCCCTCTGCATTGTTTTGTTTTATGCTTTTATGGTGATGCATGCCACCCAGAATCATTTGTTGAGATGGGTGGCTATAGAAATCAAATAAACAAAGTAAAATAAATACAATTGTTGAGGGAGGCTGGCTTAGAAGTATATGACTATGGTTTTTAAATTGGAGGAAGGTGATCTCTAATTGTAATGGTGTCATCACTAGGACTGAAGACACTACTCTGATAGCTGAAAATGGCAATGATATACAAGTTAAGGCAGTGATGGTGAACCTTTTAGACAACGAGTGCCCAAACTGCAACCCAAAACCCACTTATTTATCACCGTGTGCCAGGTGGGCATGGCCCACTAGGTGGGCATGGCTGTGGTGGTCATGGCAGACTGGGTAGGTGTGGCCAAGGTGGGCAGGGTCACCTCGATATTGCCCGTGGGGAGAGACGCCTGTGGGGGCCAGGCAGGGTTGGGGGAGATCCAGGGGGTCTCTGGCAGGTGGGGCAGTGGACAGGAGGCTCATCCTGCAGGGTGAAGCAAGGCGAGGCAGAGCAGGGGTGCCATTGTCGCAGGTTAAGTTGAGGCAGGGGCCAGGGCAGCTGCTGCCTGACACCATCAGCCCCGCACACAGAGGCCAGTGAGTGCATGGGGGCTGACAGTGTCTGTCAGCAGGCACAGCCTGCCGGCCCCTCGACCAGTGCACTCTGGGGCTCCGCGGCCCCAGTTCAGAGAAACCACCTCTGAGTTGGACAGCCAGCTTACAGCTGAGGAGGCGATGCAATGGGTCGTGCCTGGGAAAAGGACAGCATGCGAGGCCAAAAGGCATGAGACAGGGGGGAGGGAAACCAACTGTGCTGGGATGCATCCGGCCACGTGGGACCTCAGCAAGTTAGCGGGTGGCTCGTTGAAGAGGGATGGTTGCCATCTCTGGGGCATGGCGTGCGTGCCCACAGAGAGGGCTCTGAGTGCCGCCTCTGGTATGTGTGCCATAGGTTTGCCACCACTGAATTAAGGTAATGAGAATACTGAAAAAAATGGGACAAAAATTAAATATAAAGGAGATATAACTAATGGCAATAGATACAGCAACTATTCTTAGAATCAACAAAGATAGTTGTAGATAGCTTCTGCTTTATACGATCAACCACAAACCATAAAGGAAGCAGCAATCCAGATATATGCTACAGTAGCCACAAAAGCCTTGAGAAAAGATCTGTACCTACAAAGATTATAATTATAACATTTAATATAATAATATAAAAATAATTATTCTGTCAATAGTTTCAGAATATGGAACTGAAGGTTGAGCATTGAGAAGCAGGATGAAAAAATTATTGGTGCTTTTAAATTCTGATGGTGGAGAAGGTTGAGAATACCATGGATAGCCAAGAAAGCAAACAAATAGATATTGAGGAAATCAATTCAGATTTCTCACTCCAGGCACAAATGATCAAGCTCAAATTGTCATATTTTAGACACATGATATGAAGACCTAATGTGCAATGTGGAAAAGGTGAAAAGAAATAAATTGAGTGGACTCAATTATAGCAGTAATTATGAGTGCAGCATTAGAAAAAATGCAAAGGCCAAGTTGGCAACAGATGATTCTAGAGAGGGTCTGTTCATGTGGTTCCTAACAATCCACACATCACATAATCAAATCATTCATTATTCTGTTTGAATTTAATTTGATTTAATGACATTAAGGCTACATTTGCATCCTATGTTATCCCATGGGAAGTAAATAATGTAGAAGCACTGCCCCAACTGAGTAGTGCAGCTATAAAACCTATCTGCATTTCAAGAATAAGCATGTCATAGGATTGCTACGTCCAGATTAATCTAAAAGATACTACAAAATCCTAGTACAGTTAATGCAACCCCCAAAAAGACCCAGACAAAACATGGATGAGTTTAACAAAACATGGATGAGTTTAACTATCTTCTTGTGTAAAGGAGTAAATATAGTTACAACAACCAGACACACACACATACCTACAGAAAAAAATGGGAGCAGGTTCAGCCCTGTAGGCCTGAAAAAAAATTAATAATCTGAAAAGAAATGCTCTGCACATGCACATACACATTCAAACATACAGCTCTATTCTGTAGCAAGGATGGTAACAACATGGCATGATACTGTCAGGGCAAAATGCAAGATTTAAAAATTACACTGTAATCTAATAGCCAGTTATGCATTTTTCATCTTTATGGGAGGAAAAAAATCTAAGGGTATTTATTACAAATCCCCATGATATTTAGCCTTTCATTTTCTAGGTTTAAGAAAGGACACATCATCATTCCCAACACCACCCTTAAGTTTTTAAGAACACAACTAACACAGAGAGAAAAACTGCAATTATAACGTTGTATAATTACAACCTTAGACAAGAATTCATCCTAGAGCTGTATCATGATTAGGGTTCTGTAACTTTACAAATTGATAGTTTTTTACTTTACAAATTGGTTCTATTTTTTCCAGTTCTCTGGCTTATCACTAGAACTTACCTACCCCCCTGAGTGAGTGAAATAAGCTTTTCTTTAAAAAAAAATAAAAGAAGTCGAAGAAGAACATCTACATGCATACAACCCTTCTGTGAACTCTTTTCATAAAAGAGAGAACGCTCCCTCCATTGACATCAAAAGGGAACCAGAAACTTCCGCTTCTAATCTACCTTTTATAACAGCTTTCTCATTCAAAAGCAAACTACTTGCTAGAATTAAGCTTCTTCATAATAAAAACTTAATAATCCGGGCTCTGAGCAACTTGTTCTTTGGAATAAGTTGTAGTTGGCACAAGAGAAGTCTGACATCTTTTGAACAATGCTGCTGTTGTATTTTCACCTACAAGCAAAACTTTCTACTGAGCTAGCATTGAAGTAACTCATCTCCTAGGAAGATTGCCCCCGTCTGCATGGTATAACATCAAGCAGAGCCCAAGCATTTTACAGGAAGCATAACAGAATTTAAAATGTAAACTCTCAGCAAAAAATCAAAATAACTATGCCCTCTAATTCATGGTGTGTGCGTGTAAAATGTCTTACCTTTAGTAGCAATTCGAACACACTGAGTTTTGGTCTCCTGTTTAAAAAAAAATACAGTTAGTCCAAATTTATTAGAACCACCAGGATATCATTTTTGCAAATTCTAAAATAATACTTTAATGTGTGTTATTGTATACAAATTATAGGATGAGGAAGACGTGAGTAATAAATGCTACACCTAAATGCAAAAGCAAAATGAGGTTGCACTAATCTGTCTTTACATTTTTTCCCAAGTATTACTGGATCTTCCAAGTTTGCTTACATATTCAGGGAATGGATTTTAGCTAAGCAAAAGTGCATCTCGCTAATCTCTAGACCAGCGGTTCTCAACCTGTGGGTCGTGACCCCATTTGGGATCGAACGACCATTTCACAGGGGTCGCCAAACACCGCAGTCCGCCATTTTTTATTTTTTTTTGGTCGGCCATTATTTTTTTTTGTTTGGCCATTTTTTTTTGGGTTGGCCATTTTTCCCCCTTTGCGATGCGCCCCGTCGCGCCACGCATGCGCGATGTGCCCCGTCGTGCCACGCATGCGCGATGCGCCCCGTCGTGCCACGCATGCGCGATGCGCCCCATCATGGTGCGCATGTGCAATGCACCCCATCGCGGCGTGCATGCGCGATGCGTCCCGTCGCGCCGCGCATGCGCGGTGTGGGCCGGGGTCGAGCCCCAGAAAAGGTTGAGAACCACTGCTCTAGACATTGATTGAGTCTGACTAAATATATAGTCTCAGCAGCAAGAAAATTCCACTCTTCTTAACTGCTAAAGAATGGAAGATGGGTAGGAGAAGGTCAACTTTTTAAGTTAACCCAAGCCTTTGAATCCTGGTGACTGCCAGGAAAAGTTCCTCCAGTTTTCTTGGCAAGGTTTTCACAAGTGGGTTTCCGTTGCCTCCTTCTTAAGCCTGAGAGAAAATGAGTGGTTACTCAGCTGGCTTTGTGTCTAAAATGGGACTAGAGCTCATGGTCTTCTGGTGTCTAGCGCAGAGGTAGGCAACCTTGGCTCTTTTATGACTCGTAGACTTCAACTCCCAGAATTCCTGAGCCAGCCATGCTGGCTCAGGAATTCTGGGAGTTGAAGTCTACGAGTCATAAAAGAGCCAAGGTTGCCTACCCCTGGTCTAGCCTGATGTCTTATCTACTACACCAAACTGGCTCTTCTTAGCTGTTGAAATACAAAGATATTGTATGATTTGAGTATCATCCTGTTGCAAAATGCAGGCCAAATACATAGGAACAACTACACAACTAATTAGGTGTAATATATAAAACCAAATACTCTATCCAATTTCACATTCCTATCAAATGTGGAATTAGATTCCTTATATTCTTACTTCCATCCCCATCTAGAAATCTCTAATCCAAGTTTAAAATCTCCAATCCAAGTTTAAAATTACAAAAAAGAAGGCTCACATACCATCTAGAAAGGAATTTGTAAAACTTTTTTTTTTTTACAAAGCCCAAGTTCAGAGATAAAGAACATGTTTTATGTTCAGAGGATTCTAAGCTTAATTCCTGCTACCTCAATTGAAGGCTGGGAGGAAATCATACCATACCTGGAAATCAGTTTCACAATTCTACCTAACCAAACTATGGTTTTCTTATTTTGGCTTAGCACACTATGGGAACTCAACCAACTGTGCTTCATTCAATGAACCATGGCTACACATACCACTGGTTAGCATGAATATGAACCCTATCTATATATTATTAGGCATCTTTCCACACACATGTATGTTTCTGTATTGACATCAATGTGGTTTCCAAAATTTTATGTTAAGTCTTCTGTTTGTCATCTACTGATCTATCTCTCAATTGAACTTACCAGTTAATATGATCATCTCTCTCTCTCTCTTTCTCTCTCTCTCCCTTCCCCACCCTCTCTTTCAGAATACATCACCAATTTTATGGTCATTAATTTAAGCACATTCTAGTTTCAGGAAACTCCTCCAGCTTCAACAAGCCAGTATAGGATTGTTTTAAAAATGATGCCATTTCCCCATCTTGCCACAATATTCAGCTAATTTTTATAATTACAACATTAGGCAAGAATTCATTGCAGAAGTTTGATGGTAAAATCACTGAAGTTGAAACATCTATATTATTAATTGCAGCCAAAATGCAAATGGCAGGGTAGGAAAATCAGTCTTTCTAAAGCAGATTAATTATTCTGAAGACTACCAATTTAACAGCAAATTCTCCCTTTCCCCCCTGATCTTTTCCCAACCATCTGCTACTGGGACATCATAAGAAGGCGACCAAAATCTTATACAAGGCCATACTTAATTTGGAAATCACAACCCAAAATATCTTGGCTACTATGCCAAATGCTGTTTCTCCCTCTTCTTGTCTCATATTTTGGTTTATGAAAGAAAATGATTCAATGGCATCAGCATGGGGGTTATCTAGTCATGTTGCTTTTCACACCTACAACTGCCAGCAGTACTGAACTTCCTGTTGCTTTGTTCTTTATTGATATGCAAACTGAAATAGAAGGAGTGCTCAGTGGCACCAAAATTTGAAACAGTGAAGAAATTGCAGTAGCAATCTCTGGTCATACCTTCAGCATCTGCACAGCAGTCAAGTAATTTCTAACTTGTATACTGAGTTTTTGTACAAACAAGGAATAGACTTAGATCATACTTTAAATAAATGGCTTTTCAAAATGTACTTGTCAATGCTGCTAACATCAGATGTTTTTGCATTGACAACAGATGGAAATGTAGCCATCTTTTGATTTTAGAGTTAGTTGATGCTGGGAGGGGGATGTGAACGACCGACACTAAATCTAGCGTGAGAAACAAGGCTATTGTAACCAGAGCTGATAAGGAATTGGCAGGCTGGAGAACTGGAGAGGAAGCCCGCATTTCGAGCTAATTGGGGAATGTGATTTATGACTGTTAATTGGAGGAGGGAATTGTGCTTTGATACTACCTGCTCAGGGGAGGGGAATTCAGTTTTTGTCTTCGACTATGCTGTGCCGATATTATACTACTCAAAATAAAGATTCTTTAAGGTAAAACAATGCCTCGAAGTTCTTTTGAAGAGTTTCATCTTTCGGAGCCATGACAGTACTCTTTATATTTGAAGTATGGGGTGAAGGCTATGAAAACTTTTTGTATTAGCCTACCAGGCAACCTAGGTTTTCTTTTTCCAAAACCAACTTAATATTTTGAACTGTGAAAAGAGAGATGAAGGGGATTATTTGTAACATGGCTACACTGATTTTACTGAAACTACTACTGTAAATATTTTTGGACAGAATATTTTCCATTGAAAATGTATGTGGAATATGTGGATTACAAGAACTGTTTTGGTTTTTTTGGTTTTTGTTTTGTTTCAGAAAGAAAGCCAGACTAAGAACTAAGATCAGAGAACAAAAAATTCACACTAATTGAGATTATAATTAGAATTATGCTTCTGCTGATAGATTTAAGATGCTACTAAGGCAGTGGTTCTCAACCTTTTCCGGGGCTCAACCCCGGCCCGCATTGCGCATGCGCGGTGCGATGGGCGCATTGCGCATGCGCGGTGCATTGTGCATGCACGGCACGACAGGCGCATCGCGCATGCGCGACGGCCCGCATCGCAAAGGGGAAAAATGGCGGTCCCAAAAAAATGGCGGTCCAAAAAAAATGGCGGGTCCGCGTCGCGCATGCGCGGCGCGACGGCACGCATCGCAAAGGGGAAAAAAATGGCGGACCCAAAAAAAATAATAAAAAATGGCCGACCAAAAAAAATGGTGGGCCCGCATCGCGCATGCGCGATGCAATGGCCCACATCGCACAAAGGGGAAAAATGGTGGACCCCCCCAAAAATGGCCGACCCCAAAAAAATGGCGGGCCTGCATCGTGCATGCGCGATGGCCCGCATCGCAAAGGGGAAAAAAATGGCCGATCAAAAAAAAATGGCCGACCCCCCCAAAAATGGCGGACTACGGTGTTTGGCGACCCCCGTGAAATGGTCATTCGACCCCAAATGGGGTCGCGACCCACAGGTTGAGAACCGCTGTACTAAGGCAAAGGAGATTGTCAATTTAAATTGTTCCCCTCTCCCCACCCCACACACAAATATTTGATATTCTTTCAGGCATTAGAATATCTTGGACTATATCAAAATATAAATCCAAATATTGAAATATGGACATTTTCATTGTCTTTTAAAAAAATATTTTATAGATCTTTGGTCGTACTGAAGCTTTTCTTGTATTGTCATTAGTCCCCATGAATTACATTTCCAGGGAAAGTGGCATAAACTGTAGAATTTTTTTTATTCCATAACAAATAAAGAAAAAAAGAGTCAAAAGTCCCATATTGTTTTTGGGACCTCTTTCTTGATAACGGTCTTGGTCTTACAGTACAGGAAAAACAACTGATTTAGTGTCGGACTGTAGTTGGGATTGCTGAAAATTGAATGAATGAATGTTTGGATCACGGGTCTTCAAACTTGGCCCTTTTATGACTTGTGGACTTCAACTCCCAGAATTCCTCAGCCAGCGTGCCTGGCTGAGGAATTCTGGGAGTTGAAGTCCACAAGTCATAAAAGGGCCAAGTTTGAAGACCCCTGGATTGGATGAAACAATGAACAAACAAACAAACAAGAAAAGTCTTTATGCACTTACCTTTTCAACACTGCTCATGGCTTGAAAATAGATATTATACCCTTTCCGAGGCACCAAAGGTGGGTTCCAAAAGCCTTGATAAGTTCTATTGTCACCAACTGTGAAATGTGCTGCTTCTGGAAGATTGCCAGGAGGCAATTCTGCAGCAAAATAATAGGGTGAGCCATTGCTCAGGGCATTTTGATATGTGACAGGAATCTGGTAGCAATCCATTGCACCGGTTTCTCGCTTGGTTCGATGAGGATGCAGCTCTTCAACAACAATCTGATAGGCGCTGTTCAAGAGCAAGAGAGGAAGAATGCTAGAATGAGTGAGTACATGATTATATAGCCATTGTGCAGCAAGCTAGGTTTAAAAAGCTGTAGTAAAGAGATGGCAAGATCGGAAATGAACCCTTTGATAAACAGAACACCCTGACTATGATTTGGCCATGCTGGTCGAGACACATCTACATGTGGACTTTGCATCGGTTCAAAACAGATCCATATTAGTGCAATTGCATGGTTAGTGGAGGATAAATACTGAAGCAAAGGGGTGTGTGTGAATAAAGTCCATATCATCATTGTGCTCCAAGAACTATCATAATTACTCTGCTATTATGAATGCTAACAAATCTCTATGAAGACCCAACCTACAGAATAAGCAAAAAAAAAAAGCACTCTAGGCCCACTTGTGCAGATGACTCACAACAACAATTTCTAAAAAACATGTCTAAAACTAGATGTATTAACTGACTTGGTCAATGGCACACAACAGAGTTCCCCAACCTTTTTGCATTTGCACCCTGGAAAGGGGGAGGAAATGGTTCCGCACAAGTGGCAGGGAAGTGCACATGCACACGGAGCTCCATTGCCTGCTGCTCACGCATATTGGGTCCGCGCGCACGTGTTCACCCACTGCTTGCACAGCCCGGTTCCAAATAGCTCAAGGTCCAGTAGTGGGCTGTGGCCCAGGGGTTGGGGACCCCTAGCATAGAACATGGAAACTCAGTCAAAAAAGAGGAACAAACTTCTTCCCTGGTCCAACACCTCAAAGCCACAGGACATGAAATTGATTTCAAAAAGACCAGAACTATTGCCAAAACTGAACACTTTAATAACAGAATAATCAGAGAAGCCATCGAGATAGAAAAACGCCCACACAGCATGAACAAACGAGATGATACCTCCCACCTACCAGCCATTTGGAAACCCGCCCTTATTGACAGACGAGTCCATAGCACGGGGAATGACACCAGACCTACACTCACAAAAACCACACAGGATGTCACCACCACACATCCAGGCAAAAAGCAAACCCAAACCCACACTGATGAGGAGGCACGACCACAAACCAGAAGCCAGACCACAGCTGCATCATTAGCCACCTTAAACCCCTCCAATCCATACACGAAGCAAACTGACACCCACCATGAAGATGAGGCACGACCACGAATGCAAAGCCAAACAGCTATACAGTTCACCATCTCTAATCCCCTTGTAACACTGACTAACCTGAGCACAACAAAGCCCCCACCCAAACAGAACACTCCCCCAGCCAATCAGAGCACAGCCAACCCCCCATCCAATCAGAGCACAGCCAAGCCCCTAACCAATCAGAACACACCTCCACCCAATCAGAACACAGCCGAGCTCCCAGCCAATCAGTTCAAACCCCCACTGGCAGTTAATTATATATATAATTCTGAGACTCTGCTAAATTACAGCAGTTTGTTATATGGAGTGGGAGCACGAGTTAGGATTATTTTTGTTTCTACAAGACTGGCACAAGCTAAAGATGGTTCATGGGCTGTATGTTTTTTTTTTATTCTTCTGTTGCTAGCAGGAGAGTAGGCATCACCTGGCCGCCTATTCCCAACATTTCAAGGTCAGCAAAATTGAAGGTGACTGCAAGTCAGCTTCAAACTGCTATGGGAGGACAGGAGAATAGAAATAATCTTGAGAACACTGAGAGTTAAAAGTTCAATGTATCTGGTGAGCTCAGGATTGGGCTTCAAGGAAACCCTTTCAACTTTAAAGGCTTTGGCATTTGAGCAGTCCAAGACTAGATTTCACATTACACAGAGTAATTTGTAATAGATTAAGCATTCTGCTTGATAATTTGCAGCATTTAAAGTTAGCGTTTCCCTTTGAAATGATAATACAGAAAGCTCAGTTTGAAGGCTCAACAGGGCAGCTCTAAGCCATGCCTGAAGCACCAAATTGCACTTGTCATGTTACACCAAGACAAAGCATGTTGACAGGCATCTCTACCTTTTGACCTTGATATGACATCTTGACTCACAACTATGCAGATCTAAAATATAAACGACATTTTGTAATACAAGCACAGATGGAGAGAAATCTGTCCACTCTCTCCAAATAGTCAGCTCCTTTCCCTATAGTTGCCACTGACAAATTGTTGGAGCAGATGGCATTCAGCCTATTTAATATTGCAATTAAAAAAAATACACCAATATTTATTTATTTACTTAAGCCAAAACTTGCCAATAGCTTCCTCTCAAAGACAGCACTTGCTCATTTCTAAGAAAATGCCCGTTTCAGTAGAGATCATAGTTATAATCCTTTTTTTTTTCCATGCAAAAGAAAGAGGCAAAATAACTGAAACGGGACAACCAGTTCAAATGCAGCGTTCTGATCTTTTGACAGGCAGTGCCATCATTCCCTGATATGAACTTAAAACTCTCATTTCAAAGTCAGAATAACAATGTAAATTATTTCAGAATCTTTCTCCCAAGCCATCTGACAAAATGAAACATGATAAAATAAAAAGTGGCCTCTTCAAAAGGTAGGATATTTAATCCAGCACACACACACACACACACACCCCATCAGATTGGCCGATATACATGACCAGATGTTCTGTATCCTATACTCCTAAATCATCTGCTGCCAGCTGCAAATATAAAGACTATTCATCATTTAAAGATGGGTGAAAAAAAAAGCCCTCTGTGGTGGAACGGGAAGCCCTTCTGCCCCACATTTATTATCTTTGGTCACTTCCACCATATCAAGGTTGAAGGCTATCCTGAGACACGGAACTAACCTCAGCGCCAACAGCTTCATCTAAACCAGTGTTTCTCAACCTTGACCATTTTAAGGCATGTGGACTTCAACTCCCAGAATTCCACAGCCAGCATTGCTGGCTGTGGAATTCTGGGAGTTGAAGTCCACATGCCTTAAAATGGTCAAGGTTGAGAAACACTGATTCTAAACATACATGCAATAGATAGGAATATGTAGGCAGGCAAGGGAGACAAATCCAGGTGTGTTCAAATTGGACAGAAGGAAAGCCTCTCAAAGAAAAAGCAGGTGGTTTACAACCCAAGCCTTGAGGGGAGAATGAAAAGTCCTCTGTGGGGCTATACCATCTCCCATAAACTGCAGAAAGAAAGCTTGGATGTTCAAAAGACAAACAAAACGTGTGTCAAGGTAACACTGAATCAGGAAAGGACTTGTGATTTTAGGAATGGGTTTGGGTACCAAAACTCAGCTAGCTCTGTCTCTTAGAACTTTGGGTTTTATTTCAACGAGTGTCATTAGTTAAATGCTTTAACGTCCTTGAGATTTTAGAATTCTTGCTTATTGGCTATAATTTCAGGTTCTCTGCACAGGCTCAGCAATTTGTATGGTTAGTTCTTCTTTATGGATTTGGAATCTCTCGTCTTATTTCTCCTTTGAACTATTTTCTGGGAGATTATTTTAATACGCTGCTTGTAATTTCAGCAATGCTATCGGAGTAATTTGTCCAATATTGTTCTTGCAAGAGGCTGTTTAACATGGAAAGGAAAGGAAAGTTGTACATCTTTTTTTCTTTTCTTATTTTTAATAAAACTCTATTTTATTGTTTTGACTCCTACCGGAGTGGGGTTGGTTTTGTCCAGTACACTCAAGGTTGCACTACAGTTACAGGAGGAAGCACAATACATTTTAATTTATTTTCATAATTCATGTATTCCTTGATTTGTCAGAAGAGGTTGTGGATTAGTTTATGTTCTACCCTCTGATGTTAAGTAGAAGGGTATTCCCAACTGAGATAGGTTGTGGCAGCAAAAAATACTACCAAGCCACTGTGCCAAAGCCAAAATGAGTAAAGCTCAAACAATTTCTGGGAAAAAATAGTAGAGACTCTTCATCTTTCATCGTATGGATCCGTCCCTGGCCATTATAATCACAAAGTCAGGCAAACTTTATTTTTCTTCTTCCCTCCATTAACTGTAGTTCAACTATCCAGACCTGGGTTTTAATCAAAATTTCAAGCTGGCTTCCAAACCTTGTTGTGTTATTAGTCCTATGTTCTCACAGGCTGTCTCCAAAACATTGGGATTCTGATTGATGGGGATACAGTCCTTCACAAGGCCTTGTTCAAGGTAACCTGGGATCATGAGATGGCTATTTTAATTGGTTTTTACCTTGGCTGCTGTTTATGTATTTTATTTTGTTGCTGCTTTTGTTCTGAACAGCCATTAGCCTCTCAGAGTCACCACAGTGATATGGGCAGCCATCTAACCTGCCTAAATAAATAAATATTTGGTTGCAGGGCTGTGATTCCATTTTCTGCTGAGGAAGAATGAAAAAAGAACAGCACAAATGCAGACAAAGTTACCAGAATCAATCTCTAGTAGATGTCAAAGAACATTCTTCTATCCATATAACTGCAGGTGTAATTCATGGAATAAGGAACAATAATTGTACCTTCAACTCACAATAACTGAGTTTTGATACATTTGTGAAAAATCCACTAATGAAAAGGTGAGAGGTAGGGAGCAACTGAGTGAAAACTGAACAGATAACAACTTCTAAATATCAATACTTAAATATGAATACTGAATTATCTAAATTAGCAGGACGTAATTAGGATGATTTCCATATCTGCAATATGGAAATAATAAAGCCCTAATAGAGTTGCTGTCTCCATTTTCTCAGTTATATTCCTGTCTACAGTATCTAACTATTAATAGAAAATTGCATCACAAGCCCAGGCCATGCTATGTCTCAAAAGAATGTCAAGTAATCAATTAAAATGCTCTTAATAGAGATTGGATGTGATTATAGTTATAACTATGACCTTTCAGGGTTAATGAGCTAGAAGCAAATCTACATCACTTCAAGATTACATTCATATATTGTTTATTTTGTTTGGGTAAAATCTACTCAAGTAGCAAAAAGCAAAATGAGTGTGACACGGAACTGAAAAGCAGCCTGGGCAAAGGATGATAAACAAAGTGTGAAAGTTTATTCTATGAATATGTTCAGATGCCTTTCAGTGAAAAGATGTAAAATTGTCTGCACTTTGAGAATATAGAATCTAAGTTCCAAAGTTTCACCTAAACAGCTGGACTACTCTGTTGGGAACACAGGCAACTTATTTTAGACTTTACAGACACAGCTGCTCTTATTTTTCTGAGCAGCCAACCCAACCCAACCCACAGGGTTTTTGCTCTCCAAAGTACCAGGTGATCAGTAAACCTGTCAATGTCAATTTCTGTGCTGTTTAGAATAATTATAATTGGGGTAATGGAATGACTGTGTCGTGTGCATAAAGTTAAAAATAAATAAATAAAGCGAAATGTAAGAGGTGGGGGGGATAGGCTCCATAAGATTTTATTTAAGATTTAGACTTTGAGAATCTTCTGGGAACAAAAATGAATCTATGAAAGAGAGGTGGGTTCCATTTGAACTGAAATGGTGCCAGGCTGCTGATAATAGCAACATCAGGAAGGTGCCGGAGCAACTTTGAAATTGATCCCTGGGGAAGCAGACTAGCGGTGGGCAGCATAGTGTTCTGAAAAGGATACTGTATAGACATTTCAGGAATTATTATAAATGATAGAACCGGTGTTGGAAATGGTTAATGGATGGTCACAGAAATCAGAAGACAAAAAGATGACGACAAGGCCAGGAAAAAGTTTGCCTCATTGGCAACTGAAAAGGGACATTAAGTACAGAAATTTCTCTCCCAGGCTAAAAATCTCCAAGCCAAGAATGGGAATTAGAGTGTTTGGTGCTGAAAAAGCAAAAGTACAGATATGGTGAATAGAAGTCTGGAGGAATGGAGAGAATCTGGGTGATATGAACATTCCAGAATATAAGGAAGGAAATAATGTTATTAGGAAAGGTGTTGCTTTTTACACCAAAAGTATAAATAAAAAACAATGGAAGTCTGGGTTTTTCTACAGAATCATTGTAGAAGGCATTATCTGGCTACAAATATGAAATAGATCCGGGAATAAGTTAGTGCCCCTCTGATCAGAACTCTGAAGGTGATTTTGAATTATTGAAAGAAGTTTGAGGTTAACAATGGAGAACCAGGTGCAGTGCTGGAGGATTGCAATTGCATTCATGTCATCTCAGTATATTTGTGCTTAAAGTATAACAAGACATTACATTTATTAAATAAACTAATCATTGTGTGTTCATATAAACTACATTTATTAAATAACCTAAATTACTTAAATTAGGATAATGAGTCTTTCAACTGACTAGAGAAGCTGAAATCCTGGATTTAATTCTAAATGGTGGCTGTCATTCGAGCTGACACAAATGTGTGGTGAAACCAAAAGGAAGTACTGATCATAATGCTATTCCAATATAAGACAATGTATCTAACTCAGAGTTGAACTGTTGGGTTCATGCTGCTCTCTGAGCTTGGTTGTTTTCTTGTAGATGTTTCCTTACCAGGCTAAATAATATTATCAGTGTGAGGAAACATCAGGTTCACTGGCTATTTATATAGAATAGTTTGCCCTATCAGTCTCCTAGGTTGGAAACACCATGTCTTCAGATTCTGCAGTCGTTGGAGACACAAAATAAGTATGTCTTCAAATCTTGCTTAGGAATATCCCAAAATCATCTGGTTAGTCATTGTGAGAAACAAAGTGTTGGGTCTTGTTCTGTTCCTGCAGAACAAATTATTATGTTTTTATGTTAATTTAGACAGTATCAGACAATATCAAAGAAGATGGTAAATTTGATCCGGAACATGAAACAATAAAATCTATAGAATATCCATAATATTCCATTAGCAATTTTCTGACACATTTATTTATAAATCTGAAGACACTGCTTAACAGAAAGGTGAATTATTTGTCCCTGTGTGTCTGTATCTGTGCATACCCAGACCTATCTCATTTTTGAATAAATATTCATTCTTTACTGGCTGAGCTGAGGATTTCCAGCTTGGTAAGAAATAGCTATATATTTTATTATAAACACTGATTCATCCAGTCTCCCTTTGTACTTCACATCTGTTGTTTGGCTTACAGCTTCAGGAGGCCATAAAAAACTACAGATTATGATATAACACTTGGCAGGCAAGACACGAGTCTGCCATGATTAGAACTGTGACTACTGCAACATGTTGCGTCTTAAGAAATGATTGACAGCACCTGCAATTTTGAATTGGATTACCACACATCTGCTTCAAGGGCTATGTGTAGGGAGCAGGTAAGAAAGACAATGGAACATTTGTACAGGACAGGCTGACTTTTGCAATGCACAATTTCTATTTAAATCATGACTAGAAATGAGGGAAATATATCTAAGTTATATAGTCTTGTGCAATTCAATATTTTGCCTGTTGACGCTGAAGTAAGGCCTGTTATATTGGAATAAAACCTTCTAAAGCATTTAACAAAGTGCAAAACAGTTACATCACAGAGACTTCAGATCATTCTTTCATTGCATTATTAAGATCTTTTGACAAAGGGATAAGTTGTGTAGGAATTTTTTTAAAAAAATGCATTAAGGTCTTAACTATAGGGATAGCATATCCAAACAACAAAGCAAAATAAAACAAAACATGGAAACCATCTCAAAAATAGAAATATCCCATCCCATTTGCATGATGTCATGAAAATACCTAGTCATGGTCACTCATGCCCTAGTCACTATTGACTATTGCAATGCGCTCTACATAGGGCTGCCCATGAAAAGTATCCAGAAGCTCCAGTTAAGTGCAAGATGCAGTGGCCCACATGGTTTTGTGTTGACTTTGGTGTGAACATATATCACCTCTCCTGCAGGAGCTACATTGGTTGCCAATTTGCTTCCGGGTCCAATTCAAGGTGCTGGTTGTCACCTTTAAAACCCTTCATGGCTTGGGACCAGGTTATGTGAAGGACCACCACTTGACAGTCCCATCTACCCTACCCACTAAAGCGGGGAGACAAGGAATGTTGCAGGTCCCATCCCCTAAGGAGATATATCTGGTGGGACCCAGAAGAAGGAACTTCTCCATGGTGGCTCCCTCCCCAGCTGGCTGAGGAATTCTGGGAGTTGCCCCACAAGTCTTAAAATTGCCAAGGTTGAGGATCCCTGTTGTAAGCCACTTTGATTCACCATGTGTGAGTAGGCAGCAATATAAATTTTCTAAATAAAAAAAATAAAATCTCCTTGTCCACTCTAATTTCTGGTTGTCAAGTATAAGTATGCATGTGTATGTGTGGCCACACAACTCTCAAAAGGTTGCCAGCTGCTGATCCAATATTTTCCCCTCCATTTTTATTACATGAGGATTTTCATGTAATTACTATTTTTACCTGATAGGTGCTCCTTTGGCTTGTGCTGGTCTCAGAAGTACAGTTATGGTTGTTGCTGTTTCATTGAGAGAGGCATCAACCCCTTCATAGTCTGGTAGTGTGGGAGCTGGATTAAAAAATAATGACATCGTTGATAAAAAAAATATATGCAGGTTTTCTACCAGCTTTTCACAGACAAAAAATTACCTGATGGCAACTGGTGAATCAAATTGCAAATCCTAGTAAAGTATAGCATGGGCTTTAAGTTAAAAATATATTTAGTCATGACGCTGAAAAATCGTAATATTGATTAGAATTTTCAAATTTTCTAAGCTTATTAAATGTAAAAATATTGATATTTCTTTGAATTATCTCGAATTTCTTCTGTGTGTGGAACCAATATGGAATCACTGGATTTCTTTCATGATACTTCATACAATCAGGATTTGCTGTGGTTCACTAAGGATATAATCCTCCCTTCTTTCCACATTTTTTTCATTCTATTTTTCAATCAGGGCAGTGAATGCAATTAAACTTTCTGTAGCTATAATTTAAAATTAACTGAAGCTGGTCAAGACAGAAAATAGCACTAATAGTTAATAGTAGAAAAAAGAACTAGTAATGCCTTACAGCAATATAAATTAATCACTGAAACTGCGATCTTGACCTCTTCATCCTTGGGAAATAATATCATCATCTAGATTTATATCACAGGACTTATACAAATTGGCATGAATACTACCACAATTTTTCACTTTTGTTTTACACCCTTCTATCCCATGGGGTGTGGCGGCCAAGCAGTTAAAATGCTGGGGTTGTCAACCAGAAGGTTGGCAGTTTGAGACCAGGTATCACATGATGGAGTGAGCTTCCATTATTTGTCCCAGCTCCTGCTAACCTAGCAGTTTGAAAGCATGTAAATGCAAGTAGATAAATAGTTACCACTTCAGCAAGGAAACTACAATGAAATGTAGTAGTTTGGGAAGCAGGATACATGAAAACTGTAGTAGAATGTGATGTATTTTGGAGGGACATCTAATTCATTTGGGTTATATATGAAGGTAAAATAGACCATTCAGGAGCCAATCAAATCTTCAACCATTCAACTGAAATTGTTACTACTTTCTAAGCCTTGCCACAAATTGTGACAATAGCACAGTAAGTTGTCAACTTTGTTAACATGACTGGAAATCTTACTATAGTCTCAAGAGGATTTTCGAAACTATATCCAGACTTTTAAAATAATCTGTTCCTCAGACTATACATCCTGAACATTCTATTTAGAGACTTTTTTTGTACTAAAAAGGTAGTGGGTAGGGACCTGTTTGTAATAATGTACACTTAAATGTAAGTTGTCAATGTTGAGAAATACTGCATTAGTGGTCCCAGACAATCCATTTACTATGAAAATGCTTGTAATTTTAAAAGCTTTTGCTTGTAAATTAAAGTAACTATTTCTCATGAGAACAGATCAAATCAATTGGAATTTATTGATAACCAATATGTTAAAAGATGTTGAGGGAAATAAAGTTACTCAGAGTGAACTGACCTCATTGCGGAGCTTCTTATGCAGAGATACTTGAATATGTTTTAATATTTCTTATGGTACTAAATAAGACCATTATCTTAAATTGTATATGAAAGGAAACCTGTCTGAATCAGAGCTCTACTGTCTTTTGTTTTCATTCACCAGAGGGATACAGCCCAATATTGGTTCAGTTTCTCAGAACCATTACTCAAGCTACTAATTTATTATTGTCAAGACAAACTCAGTCTTTGACGTGGAACAATAAGAAAAACAGGAGACTTTCTCAGGGAGTCACAGAACACAAACTGTTTAATTGGGAACATTTGGCAGCAAGACAAAAAAAAGAAAAAAAACCCCTCTTTTGTTGTATCCAGCTGCTTTTTGATATCTGGATGTTGATATCAAGAAATTCTCTAATCTAGAAACCAGAGTATTCTTCTAAGAGAAGATAAGCTTGCAGTAAATTAGCAGAATTAAAACCTTTTAAAAAAAAAAAAGAATTTCATGTTCTTCTATAGGTCAGTATTTAAAAGATACGGACAAATTAAACTGATAGCTCTAAATGTGCTACAGGTCAATAGAAGGACATGCCCAAATAAGTGTCACTGTGCAGGGCTGCCAAAAAGGCATAGGTGAGTGGAAGGGATAGGTGGAGCACAGCTGCAGTGCCCCTGCAGTTGCAAGTACTGCTTGGCCTAGTGGGGGGGGGGCTGAGGCTTCCTGGTGCCTGGTAGCTTTGGGTCGTATTGCTGGGACAGGCTGAGTCAGCTAAGGCAGGGGTTCCTAACCTGGGGGCCCGGGCCACCGGGCCACGTGAATGGCTGAACACTATGTGCACTCCCCCCACTCGTACTAGTGCTACCCTGAGCATCGCACTGGTGCTAGGCCTGCTCCCAGCATCGCACGTGCACTTGCGCTGCCCCTGTTTGAATCATACACACGCGCATGTGGCCCAAGCTGCCCCTTCTGTACCCTCTGGTTGGGGACCTCTGGGCTAAGGCTTTGAGGAATGGCTACAGGTTTGACCCACATTGCAGTCCCCTTCAACTTGTGCATGACCTGTGCTGGGCCTCCCACTACTGTGTGGCTGCTCTGTGCTCTTACCTGTGGCTTCTCTGGTTAACAACCCACGATTCTTGGCTATTGACTGCAACTTGGAGTGCTGGGATTGTGGTCACTAAGCGATGCAGTCTCTCATTACAATTGCATCACTTAGTGACAGAAATTCTGGTCGTAAGTCAAGGACTATCTGTACCATGTTCATTTTGCTCTATTCACTTCTGGTCACTTCAGATAACACCAAAGAAGAGGCACAGAATCTATAACTAAACTAATAATAAACAGTATGACCATCAGTTATTTGCATCAGTTTTGTATACAGAAAGTCCTTGTGCATTAGAGACTTAAGATGGGTCCTTGCGGTTGGAGCTATTGGAGTATTTCTGCAATCACAGGATCTCAATGGTCATTTGCGACTTTCACTGCCTGCTTCTAACAAGCAGAGTTAACCGGGGAGGCAGCAGGAGGCTGCAAATGGCAATCTTGTGACCATAGAATGCTGCAACTGCATGGCATTTGTCTAATGACAACCTACTGGACTGCTGCCACTGCCATCCTAAGTTGTGACATCTCACTTTGTGACCATGTCGCTTAGTGACAAGGCTGCTGGTCCCAATTACCAGAAGACTATCTGTATATGCAGGACAAGTTTATTTTATTTGTTGCTAGCAGACTGCAGTATGGTAAATAAAAATGATTAAAATAGTGCATTTTCTAAAAATTGGAGAACTATCAGTTCCATTTGTGCATAACATTGTTTTTTGTATATTGATTTTAATGAACTGGTGAATTTGGGAGATTTTTGTTCTGTTCAGTATTTTAATCTTTGCATGCCACCCAGAGTCACCTTCATCAGATAGGGGGCCACATAAATTAGTTAAAAACTAATCAAACCAAAGCAGACTAGCACCAATTCCTACAATTCCTTCAATGTAAAGTATACTGGGCTGCATTCTAATATATAACATAGCAGAAATAAGTAGACGTAACTGCATAGTAGATTTTAGACAACCATTTGCCAGGTTTCATGACAATCTTGATAATTCAGTATAAATTTTAAACAGTTTATACCTTCACTGATTTAAATAAGTGCATCCATAAAAAAAAGTGCATCCATAAATACACATAGCCTTCTTTCTTGATGCCTATTTATCATTACCCACTTACTATATTCACGTTTGCAGCCACTACTGTATGCCTTTGATGTCTTCCTTACATGGAAATGGCATTGGTTTCAATTGAAGAAAGGCGATTTAATATGATAAATTTTCCATGTTTGTCCTTACCTGAAATATTGGTAGTTACATTGATGGCTGTAGCTGGTCCAAAACCTTTGACAGTGCTGGCTCTTATATAAAACTGATAGGTAGTCCCGGGATGTAGATAGGGGAAAACATGGTGTGTACTGTTCCATAATTTTGACACCGTTTGAGGTGGCCCAGCCACTGGAACTGCAGGATCAAAGGATCGTATACTGGTGTAACTGACCTGTGGAAATTATGTCAAGTGTTTAGTGGAACTCCAAGCCTGGTTAGCACATTGCTATGAATTAGTTTCCAAGTTTTCTTTAAATAATGTTTCACTTTAATCTTTGAATTTCCCATTTTCTTTGAATTCCTATAGTGACATACAAGTATAAGTATTACTTATCCCTAGGACTACAAAATATGACTGGTGGGCTACAAATTATACAAACAGCTGTGATTTGTACAATGCTAAACAGGTTTGTTTGTGTGTTTATTTATATATTACCACATCTCTTCTTTTCTTTCTAATTAACCTACATGCACGGAAGCTGTGTGATGATATTTGCTTATTCAAGTATTTATACTGAATATACAGTGTATACACTGAACTCTTCCTACAAGTGTTTTTATTGAAGAACCAGCAATTAAAAGTACCCATTAAAATACAAAAAAAAACAAACTAAATCATTGGAATATATGATTGAGGCATTTAAGTGTTTCCAATAGACATTTAGTTTGTTTTAACAAGAAATGTGATATTGACAAGACTGCCTATTTCTAAAAAAACAACAGATACATAATAAATTGGATGCCAAATTATTTTTCCCCTTCATTCCTCAAGGGCTCATTCATCAAATATATGATTTTTTTTTAAAAAATCAGTATTTGCATTTCAAGTTTCCAGGAGAGAAAACCTTGAAGTCTAGAAATATCTCATATCTATTAATAATTCTCACACATATTATCTGTAGCCTTCATTGAACAGAGTTCCATTAAATCATGATTTTTGAAGGCTATATATTAATGCTACCAGATCTAAGTTGCATATTTAAGTCCTAGATTTTATCATTTATTACAAGCTCACTGGCAATGTATTGGCAAAAACAAGACTTCATTATTATACAATTTTAGCCTGTATTTTTCATTTTATTCTAAGAGTTCTATCCAGTCTGTGACTGAAGCAAAAGATTAGCAGAATATGCTAATTTAAGGATTAATTCACAGATTTATCATTGGGTAGGATGTGTGGTTTGTTAACAGTGATATGCTGTTCCTTAAATTGAAAAATGGACATCACTATTTTTACTATTACTATTACTATTACTATTACTATTACTATTACTATTACTATTATTATTATTATTATTATTATTATTATTGATCATCGCACAGTCAGCTAGATGTTCAGACTGAATTTGGCATTTTGTCTATCTATCGAGTCCTTACACAGGACCTGGGATAGGCAGATGTGGATGTTTGATGGTATTACAGATATTGTCGCAGAATGGAAGCAGTTCCTAGTAAGGCCGCCTTTTGCAATTGACTAATGGTGAATTTGTCAATGCCAATGGTGTCCAAGTGGTGTCCAAGTGGTGCTCCAACAACAGTTGGAAGGGACCCTGGAGGTCTTCTAGTCCAACCCCCCAATCAGGCAGGAAACCCTATACCATTTCAGACAAATGGTCGTCCAGTCTCTTCTTAAAAACTTCCAGTGTTGGAGCATTCACGACTTCTGGATGCAGGCTGTTCCACTGATTAATTGTTCTAAATGTCATAAAATTTCTCCTTAGTTCTAGGTTGCTTCTCTCCTTGATTAGTTTCCATCTGTTGCTTTGGAGAATAGCTTGACTCCCTCTTCTTTGTGGTAACCCGAGATATTGGAACACTGCTATCATGTCACCCCTCGTCCTTCTCTTCATTAAACTAGACGCCCAATTCCAGTAACCATTCCTTATGTGTTTATGTGGCCCCGATACTTTCATATGGTTTAACACATTCATGTAGAGGCAAGGATACATGTAGAGGCAAGGATACATCATAACACAATTCTCTTCCACCCTTTGTACCTCAAAGTAACATAAATTGAGTCACTTGACAGTGAGATTGGCAGCATATAGATTTAATAAATAGGTTTTCTGAATAGGAGAGACTGCCCATGTGCCTTTCTGAGTATATATGCTCCAACATGCTGTTTTTTTACAACACTTTTAACAGTATAGAAATGGTTTCTGCCATATGTTGTTTGGCTGCAGGCTGATCAGTGAGCAGTGAGACCACCCCACAAGGCAGCCAGGGACCCTATGAAGTAACAGCTCACTTACCAGAAATAGACTGAAAAGAAGGTGCTAGCATAGCTTTTTTTCATTTCTACAATTTTACATTGCTTTTCTGATATCCTGGGATCAATTTAGAATATTTAGAGTGCTTCTGATCAGGGATATATTTCAAACCAATATACACAGTATAATAATGCACTCTGATTAAGCAGATGATCTACTGATCTATTAAGATCTTGATGATAGCAAAAAAAAAAACAAAAAACAAAACCTTGGGGATTTCATAGCCTATATCCAGAATCCAGATAAAATGCCATCTGTAGTTTAGTTTTCTTTTCCCCCCAAAAAAATAAACTCATGTGTTGTTTTTGCCCAATTAAGCAAAAAAATAATAATAATTCTTTTAACTCCTTTTAATAACTTTGTTCTTATTTATGGTTTATATTATGTGTGTTGTAAATGCTCAGAGTCATTTAGGTGAGATGGCAGGGTAGAAATATGATCAATGAAAATAAATGAATAAATAAATACCTCATATTGGGTGATGATACCATTTGGGTCCATTGGTTCTTTCCAATTTAAGAAGATCTTGTCTTCAAAGGGAGTTCCTTTTAATGATCTTGTAGGTACAGGACCAGGCACTGCAAAAATAAAATTAATAATATACAACATTACAATTCATTTATTTATATTCTGCATGCTCCTAGTTTAACTAGCCTGTGGCTGCTGAATACTGCATTAAATATATTTGTTTATGTATGAGAATAACAGCCAAGAAAATAAATTTTAAATTATTCTGTATTTCAGTTCTATAAGGCATCTATTAAAACAACTCACAGCTCTTTGCGATTATCAATAGATAATCTCAGAAGAACTGTACAGTCAGAAATACTGAGGTGGGCCACAATTTGCTTTTATTTAAAAACCTTAATCTATATTCAAATAGCTTTTTAAATTATTTTTTCTTGTGCTTTAATCTAAGGTACACAAATTCACATACAACATTTCCTACAGGTTTTCAAAACATATAGCAATTTTATAGAAGCAAAAAAATGAGTTAGTGGATAACAGAAAATATTATGCAATATGCCTGCAGCATTAAGAAATGTCAGGAAGTCCTTTACTGGCATCAGATTTATTTCAGATTGCGTGAAAGTAAAAATAAGTTGCCCTTTAGGCATCTGATGTAATTTGGTAAATTAAAAATAAATTTACAATGTGAAGCTATCATGGGTACACAGATGAAATTTAGAACTCTCATCTTTTGTGAAATACATCCATCCATAAGTCCATATCAGACTGCTCTTCTTTGCCTCCCAAAGCTGACAAAAATATCACCTCAGATCATAACTGATGTGCCTTGACAGTCCTTCTCAGCTGTACTATGGCTCTTGCTGAACTCCTGCAGGTATTCATTTGCTTTTTATGGGAATGCTATTTGTTTCTCTTTACTACAATTCAAAGGAAACTTGGATTTCAAGCCATATATTTTGACCCAAGTTGGTAGATTTCTTTTGATCAGGGGTCTTCAAACTTGACCCTTTTTATGACTTGTGGACTTCAACTCCCAGAATTCCTCAGCCAGGCACACTGGCTGAAGAATTCTGGGAGTTGAAGTCTACAAGTCACAAAAGGGCCAAATTTGAAGACCCCTGCTTTTGATCAATAACTGCACTGTAATATACCTATTTATATGCAACGTTGGATCATTTGTTACAAATTTAGCCACCAAGGCTGCACATTCAGGACTTTGGGACTGGGTATAAAAACAAAGGATTGGGAATCATCACTGTGCAGTGAGAATGAAATTAGAATCCAGCAGTGAAGCAAAAACTGGCTATCATGCAAATTAACATTTGAAATCCATCTTCACAGCCAATCGCATTTTTGGTTCCATTGCCTTGCTGGTGTACTTAGGAGCTTAATTGCACTGCATTAACAAAAAGCAGTAACTTGAAAGAATCCATTACAGATAGTTCTTGACTTATTGACAGCTGAGCCTGAAATTTCTGTTGCTAAGTGAGACAGTTAAGTGAGTTTTGCCCCCTTTTGCAAACTTTGCCACAGTTGTTAAGTGAATCACTGCAGTTGTTAAGTTAGTAACATGATTGTTAAGTGAATCTGGCTTCCCCATTGACTTTGTTTGTCAGAAGGTCACAAAAGGTGATCACAGGAGACCCGGAACACATGACCATGGCAATAGCGCAACAGTCATAAGTATGACTTGTGGACTTCAACTGCCAGAATTCCTGAGCCAGCCATAAAAGAGCCAAGGTTGCCTACCCCTGGCCTGGTGCTTAGCAGAATATTTAGGTATATTCAGCTACAGGTAGCCCTTGATTTAGACCACAATTGGGATCAGAATCTCCCTTGTTAAGCCAGTTAAGCATAGTTCGCTCAGGAATTCTGGGAGTTGAAGTCCACGAGTCATAAAAGAGCCAAGGTTGCCTACCCCTAACCTAGAGCAATAAATAGGAATAGAATGAGGAAATGGGGACAGTTGGAGACAGATTTAAGGCACACCTCATATTGAACACAAATTTAAGGCACACCTCATATTCTTACTTAGAATGCTTTTGAGAATGCAGGTCTAGAAGTGGGGGATGCTTGTTTTTGGTTCTTTTAGTTTAGGTGAGGGTTTTACAAGCTTGGCAACTTTGACACATGTGGCCTTCAAATCCCAGAATTCTCCAGTCAGCATTGGTTTAGGTTATACCAGGATATCTGCTGAAAGGCAGAAAAATGGCCAGGAAAAAAATACAAACAAACAATAAAGCCAGTGAAAAATGAAACTTGACTTCTCTGAATGAGGCTTGGCTTATACTCAAACTGCTTATTTCTGCCTTTATAAAACTGAATAAAAGAGAAAGATCTGCAAATTATGAGGTCTTGTTTTGTCTCCATCAGATTTTGAAGTAGTGTTTGTGCATCTTCTGTGACAATATTGCTTCAGTTCTCCGTCTCCTCTACTGAAGAGTCATTATTTTATACATCTGGATTCAACTACAGCAAATTATTCACAGAAATATGCTAGATGAAAGTATGAGGCTGTCAGAAGAGCATTTGAAAACCCAGTGTGCAAATATATGAAGTTCCACATTTGTATTACAAAATTTGTAGGTATATAAATCAGAGGTTTTTAAGTAGCTGGAGTTGGCAATGCTAGGACTGCAGATCATTTATGTACTTCCCCATATTTCCACATTTCTTCATATGAATATGGGGGAAAGAATCTGCAGCTGGCTCATATTCTATCTTTTGACATTCAAATATTTTGCTAGTGAAAATGAAAAGGATGGAAAACAGCATAAACAGTACAGGGTAGATGCACCTTTCTTTACTATAAGCTGTGAGGCATAAATAATAGATACAGATAGGTAAATGCAAAGAAGCCTCAAGCCACAAAATACATTAAGAGAAAAGAAATTGGAAGAATGCAGACACATAATTTTAAAGACATTTTGATCCTGTACCCAGGAGATTAACTGAGAGCTAGTATAGTATATGGTTAAATTGCTGGATTAGACGCACAGAGAGCCATTTCTGGTCTTCCCTTAGGCCAGTGTTTCTCAACCTTGACCATTTAGAGGCATGTGGACTTCAACTCCCAGAATTCCACAGCCAGCATTGCTGGCTGTGGAATTCTGGGAGTTGAAGTCCACATGCCTTTAAATCAGTGGTTCTCAACCTTTTTAATGCTGCGACCAACCGGTTGTAAGTCGAGGACTATTTCCCTGCCCAGGAGCGCTGCGCATGGGTGGTGCCAACCCCTGCGCTGGCCGAGGCGTAGCTGGCAAGGGGCAGCGATGGTGCAGGGCGACCACCGGCTGAGCCACCAGCTGGCCCAACCCAAGGGAGGTAAGGCACCTGCCAGGCCCCACGTGTGCCAGCAACCCTCCCTGCGCCCGCTGGTCTCCCACCTCCCACCCCTGGCCCTCTTTTACTTACATTTTTAGTAGTTGCTCAGCAGGGAGGGGTGGAAACTTCCAGACAGCTCGCCATCACTGCAGACAACTTGCAGCACCGTTTGCAGACTGGGACTTTTGGCGGGCTCAGCAGGGCAGAGACAGCCTGGACAATTCCTATTGGCTTTTGAAAGCCAATAGAATTAGACTCTATTCAAGAGAGTCTATTCTATTGGCTTTCAAAAGCCAATAGAATAAGAGGGAGTAGCACAGCTAAGGAAAAGGGGGGGGGAAATGGCGGACTGTGTTGTTTGGCAACCCCTGTGAAATGGTCGTTCGACCCCAAATGGGCTCGCGACCCACAGGTTGAGAACAGCTGCTTTAAATGGTCAAGGTTGAGAAACACTGCCTTAGGCACAGTAGCCAACTGTGTTTCTTTGGGCCAGTCATTCTCTTTCAGCCTTAATCACTGTCAGACTCTGTGAAAAACCGACTGAAAAACAAAGCCCTTCATTGCATCATGCATTCATAGTTTTACTGTGACAACTAGGTGAGCACAATGTGAAACAAATGGACCCTATATAAGCAGGATAAATGCTATGAACCATCCAGGAGATGAACTGTCAGATGCATCCATCTTTATATATATATATCCATCTTTATATATATATATATATATATATATATATATATATATATATATATATATATATATATATATATATATATATATATATATATATATATATCTTTATATATATCTTTATATATATATATATATATATATATATATATATATATATATATATATATATATATATATATATATATATATATATATATATATATATATATATATATATATATATATATATATATATATATATATATATATATATATATATATATATATATATATATATATATATATATATTCATTCACAAACAAGTATGTCCATTGTCAAACTTCTCAGGTACGAACAATCCAAGGACTTGAACCATGTCTGCCATTCATCTCATGTACAAAATGAATAGTTTATAGTTTTGAAGCAACTGTTTCTGTTTTGCATTGCATAGCTTATTCATGCTTTTGATTTTTTTTTAATCAATCTCTGCTCATAGAGGTTTTGAAAAGGACACATTTGATTGCACTTTAGGCATGCAATGAGTTCAAATCTTCCATCATCCCTCACTCACACAGACACAAACGTAAATGTTTTAGTTTCATTTCTCAATAATGTTGTGCTTGCTTTGCCCGAGGAAGTCACTGAAAGTCAATCATACTATAGAAGAACAGGGGAATCAGTTAGAATGAGGGGCAATGATCATCATCCCTCACTGTTACTGATTATTTGTTCTGATCAGTTTGGGAGCTGGGATATTATTAGCATGTTACTTCCTCCATGAAATTCAGTGACCTTAAAAACACTACATACCGTATTTTTCCATTATAAGACACTATTTTTTCCTGCAAACACCCTGTTCAAAAATCAGGTGCGTCTTATACAAGTGCAGCGTCTTTTACACAAAAAAATAATGGTAACCTCCACAGCCCAGGGCATGCCTGTGTGGGTTCTTTACATGCCGCTGCGATTCCGTATGGTGCAGGTGTCAAGCCCATGTGGGCTTTCCACTAACAGGAGGGGGATGGGGCAAGTTCATCGGATGACGGCCTCTGGAGGAAGCTGATGGGACCAGCAGCATGGATGGTAGCAACAGCCCTTTCCTCCCTTGTAATGCTGTATGCTGGCTGGGGACCCTGTGGAACGCAGCTGCGGGGCCGTCCTGCTCAATAGTAGCGGCTGGCCGAACTTCCAGATTTGCCGGCTCAGCTGTTCGGTGCAGAGAAACGGCGGGGGGTTTAAACCTGCCTTCGCTTCCCTTGCCTTACTGTCATTCCGGTGCTCATGCCGGTTTGTTTACCAGGGTTGTAAGACTGCTTCTATTAACTGACTATGCATGCTCATCGTGCCGGATGCTGGTTAGGTGGGTGGGGCTGGCTGAGAGGCGTCTATTTAGAGCGCTGGGAGGCAGTTGCTCCCAGCGCTGACTTTGTTTGCTATAAGCTTGGAACTCGCATGCCACAGCGTCTTATACACGGAAAAATACATTATCAGCAGGCTCAGTACAGGGAGCGGGGTGTTTCTGTGTGAGCGGCTGGCGCACATGCACACCTGAGCACAGCTCCATTTGTGTGAATGAACACTCATCTGCTGCTTGTGCAGCCCGGTTCTGAATGGGCCATGGCCCGATAGTGGGTCATGGCTTGAGAGTTGGGGACCCCTGCTATATATGACAACACATGTGGAATAAACCAAAAGTGACCCAAATGGAAGTATCTTTCTGAGTATATTTCAGTGGCTTATCTCAGAACAATGGTCTACTTTCTCCCAGTTGAATGACTGTCACTCACTTTCAGTTAATAAAAGTAAAATAGTACTTTCTGGGGATTTTGAAATTCTTTTATGATATTTTATTATTAATATAAAACCATTTTATTGAAGTACGACATTCAAGTTAAGAATAAAAGCCCTTCCCGGTTCAGATCAGAATAATCTAACTCTAACTTGTTTCCATAGTGGCCAACCAGAAATCCAGAGAAAGTCTTAAAGAGAATATGAGTTACTGGGCCACTCTGGTTCTTTCCCCCCGAATAATTGATAATGATAAACATGCTGCTGCATTGATGCAGAATGTAGCACTTAGCTATCAGTCAATACTGACTACTGGCAGTATTTATGATGTTGTCTAGCTTGCTTTAATTGCATAAACTGTGGCTTCACAAAGCAACATACTGCATGGATCATAAAACCTGAAATACATATGAAAGTTATTTTATTTTTATTTTAATTTCAGTCCAGATTTACAAATTATATATGCTCACCTGTCCATATTCTCTATCCCTCTGGCTTACCTGTATACCATATCAAATCATGGGGGGAGATCAATAATTGTATGTTTCCAGTCAGACAAACTATACTTTAGAGCTGCTTTCTTTTCTGTTATGTTAAGATTTCTAGGTAGTTTTGGCTTCTGGAAGTTGTATAGCAAAGATTTACTGAACGAGACATTGCTGTAAATCATAATCAATGCATTTCACGGTTTACTTCTGGTTTTCAACTTTTCAAATCCCGATTTGTCTCTCTGGACACTACATTAATTTTAGTTGAAATCCCTTGATGTTTAAGTTTCTGGAATTTATTTCAAGAAAGCATTTCTACTGCCCTTCTCTGCTGATGTTAATAAGATATCCCAGTTGGGTTTTCACAGAGGTATATAATGTGAAAATCTGTGCACAACATTTTAATATGCATATTTGCAATATGAATATGCAGCTAGTTACAAATCTACTATATGCAATTAAGCTACTTTCATATATTATCGTTTCCATCTAATTAGGAATGTTTAATTTTGTTTTAATTTGCTTGAAATTAAGATTCATAAAGATAATCACTAATGAGCTTTGTAAACATTTAAAGCATCCTTTATTTTTCCTCAAATATAATAAATAAAGCTATATTGTAAGCAGAATTAAATGAAGATTATTTTAAGTCAGCAATCTCAGTGCATGCAGTTATAATTATTGAGGTAGTAGAATAGCATAAAAATATATGCAGGTAGCCTCACTTAACAATCACTCCTTCAGTGGCCATTCAAAGTTACAAGGGTGCAAAATGAGGAGACTCACAACTACTCCTTGAAATTGTGGCTTTCACAGCATCCCTGGGGTCATGTGATTGTGATTGCATGCTTGGCAACCAGCATGCAGTTATCATGGTCCCAGTATTGGGCTGGGATATGATCGTCATTTGCAACCTTCAGTGCAGCTTCCAACAAGCAAAGTCAATCAGAAAATGGTAGGAATTCATTCACAAGCTGCAGTTATGTGACGTTGTGTTAACCACCACAGATTTACTTAACAACAGCAACTGTAGTTATGGTAAGGTCATGTAATTTTGAGCTTTAGAATTACATCACTTTAAAAGAAAGGAGTTTTAAAAAACTAGATTCAAGATATTTACATTACAATATTTACATATAGTAAATATTGTCCCCAAATGACATTTTTTTTTTAAATTCACAGGGTATTTGAAACATAGAAAACTAATGGTGGGAGAGCCACACATCACAGTAACCATGCTAAGGAACAAAACTGAACATACCATCTTCATCCGTTTGAATAATGGTCTCCTCGCTCTCTTTCCGTCCTTCAGGGTTTGTCAAAATCATTTTGAGGCTCACATTTGTGTAAGGAGGCAGGTGATTCACAACATGCTGTGGTGCTTTGGGATCCATGTCCAAGCAGTCAGCCTTGCTTTCATTATGGCCACGGAAATAATGGTAGCAGATGGTCACATTGAAGGTATGGCAGCGAGTGATGTTGTAACCTAGGGATTCCCAATCTACGGCAATACGACGTGCCTGGATTTCGGCAATTTTTAAAGTCTTGGGTGTTCTCATAGGCTCTAAAAATACAGAATATAACATTGTCACATTAACAACACACAAAATATCGGGCCACAGAATTCATGCATAAAATGGAATCTCAAATATTTGTTTGCTTGTTATCTCATTTATCTCTACCTATCTCGTTCAATCATTCAATCACTCTAGGAGGCTCACAACAATCCATAGAAACATAATTAAAAACCTACTCTTCCCTCCAGGCACCAGATGAAACATCCTTACAGTTCAACCTCCCCTCCCTAGCCCAATGCCTGAGAGAAGATCTAGGACTCTGCAGCTCTCCAGAAAGTTTAAAGCGTAGGGATCCCTCAGATTTATAGTGGGAGGCTGCTTCAAAGGACTGGGATGGCCACCAACAGGGTGCACCTCCAAGGTCCCATTCAAGAAAAGGGACCTGGAAGGCACCCACGTAATAACCTAGTAATATGGGCAGATACGCTTAGGGAGAATCAAAAACCTGGCTCTGTGCAACTTAGGACTTTAAAGATGGTAAAGACCTTGAAAAAAGGTCCTCATGCAGTAGTGGTATTCCTCAGATGATCCATAGGACACCCAAAACTGCTTATGCTGCTACATTCTAAACGAGTTGCAGTTTCTGCATGATTTTCAGGGACAGCTGCATGCAGAGTGCATTGCTGTAATCCAAACAACAAGTGACTAAAGCATGAAGGCTTCCCAGTCCAGGAACGAGTGCAATTGGTGCGCCATCTGTTCCAGTCCCAAGTCTTGGAAGGAAGACAATGGAGACTGACAGTATTGCCGCTAAGTCAGTAAAGTGATAGTCACATGATTTAGTTCCACACCTGTGGCCACTATTCACCAAAGTGCTTGAGTCTTCTGCAACCCCTGAGATCCTTACCAGGATGAAGTGGTGAGGACAATAAACATAATGAATACAGGATTTATCAAATCTACTATATTAGACGATAGTGCCCCCTTTTTTCCAACACAAAATAAATAATTTCCACGGAACATTTTATTTTTCAGTTCTTGTATTCACATACTGAAATCTGATCTACATGCCTTCTACTTGTACATGGGGATCTACAAGATGGCCATTGTGCAAACTTAAATTTCCCTTGTCTCAAAAGTTTCATTCCTTTCCTGTCCCTTCTGTGTAAGTTCTTAATAACATCCACGAGTGTCTCAAAAGTTTCATTCCTTTTCTGTCCCTTCTGTATAAGTTCTTAATAACATTCATGAGTGTTAAAAATGAAATGTTTAATTAGCAGACATTTTTGACTAATTAAGAATATTTGGGAAGACTGACAGAAGACTGACCAAGAGCCACCAAAGACTGCCAACAGCCGTTGAAATGCTTCTTTATTTTGTGATTTCCTCAGGCACACATAAAATTGAGCATTGGATAATCCATCATCCTGGTGAAGAGACAACGTGCTCCTAACTGTGATTTATCATGCCACCAAGCTATGCTGTTTACTAATTACACTAATTGCTCTACTAAGCTAGCAGTAACCAAAATGATACAGATATTAATTAAAATTTATGACTTGGGTACCTTTGCTATTCATCCACAGCAAAAAGCTGAAAAACTAAAGTAGAAAATCACTTTGAAATAGCTAACATCATACCCCTTCCTTGATTTCCCAAATAAACTAACAAGGTATTTAAACTGGTAAAATATGCACCATCACCCAAGCTTGATTGATTGCATGTACATAGATCTCAATTTTGTTAGAAAACATCAGAGTTACTTGTTTTACTGCCTGGGCAGCCATCAATCTTTCATCATCTCCCCAGTGTGTTTATCCCCCATGCAAGACTAACTTTATAGTCTGACTTAATTAAAGTGACTGCAAAATGAGAGTCATGACCATGAGTATACATACTGGAGCCAATTTTAAAAGTCTATACTCCACTACATTTATTTTCATTAGTAAAATTATGATTTCTTGGCACTAATCTCAGACTCAGGATGACAGATTCAGACATAATTTGAATATTCCTTACAAATACACAAACACACACACATATATTCATTCACAAATTTTCACAGGCTTTTAAAATACTAATTAAACAAATTAAAAATCTTAACTAAGCAAACAACAAGTCAAGCAGGGGCTCTATTAAATCTATTCAAGCACACAAGTTAATACAAGACCCTATTTCTTGATTCAACAGAGAGATTGCTGGATGAATGTATTTTTTTACAATCCAAAAGTTATATTTAGATTTCTTTTTTTCCTGCTCTCAATTATCAGCTTTCATTGTGAGTATTTTTTCCATCAATACTAGCTTTTACTTTTCTGGTTAAAAGATAGTATAAGAAATGAGAATGGTGATGAACAACTCAGTAATAACAATCTTGTTTTCATTAACTGCTCCAAACTCAGGGATTCAAATTCAACAAACAGACTTGAGCAAGAAGTCATAACATGTTCTTCTCATCTTTCCTGTTCAGCAGACTTTTGAGTTGAATTAATGGTGATTTGTGCTATCACTGATTTGTTTTAGGAAGTAATCTGTCTGTCTGTCTGTCTGTCTGTCTGTCTGTCTGTCTGTCTGTCTGTCTATCTATCTATCTATCTATCTACCTACCTACCTATCTATCATCACCAAAATGGCTTTCATTAGATGCCTTAATAAAGAGCTGAGGTGGTGCAGTAGTTAGAATGAGGTATTTCAGGCTAATTCTGCCAATTGTCAGCAGTTTGATCCTGACTGGTTTAAGGTTGGCTCAGCCTTCCATTCTTCCAAGGTCAGTAAAATATGCTGACTTTGTAAACTGCTTAGAGAGGGTTGCAGAGCACTATGAAGTGGCATATGAGTCTAAGTGCTATTGCTTAAGTACTCCAGAAATAGAATACAGATTAAAATAAGATAAACTTTAGTCCCTTGAAGTTTTAACTGGAAAATCTGGGATAGGATACTGATTGTAAAATTAGCAACATGCGAGGGGCACATGAAAGGTATTTACTTATATTTTGCATAGGTCATAGTTTTTTGGGTAACTATTTCCTGGTGTAAAAAAATTCTCCAATTACTAACCGGTAGGACAAAAGAAATTCTGTAATTTTTTACTGTATTTTTTTTTTTACTCTAATTCTCAAAGAAAATCTGAGCCTAAAAGAACTCAAAGAGCCCTTCCTATCCTAGGGTTAAGCATTTCTCATCTCTTGCCTGATTTATTATCCCCTTCTCTAAGTTGCATCCCCAGCTGGGTCAAAGTTTGTGCAGTCTCCATAGTTTAGCAAAGCCATAGTTGAAATAATGTAAAAAGAAACTTTTCCTACAATTTGTGACCCTAAGTCAATCCTGCTTATTTGCATGGATCCTTACTCAACCTGCTTATTTGCATGGATGATTACAAGAACTTAACTATACAAAACACATTTAGCAAAAAGGTACCTGCCCCAGGTATGTTTGGGAAGTGTTTTTCACAGTTAAGCAAGTGTGCAAATAGTAAGCGAGAAATTAATTATCTGGGAATCATTTGTTCTTGGTAGCAGGATAACTTTCACCAAAACATATCCCTGACTCTACTGTGCATACCCTTATGCCATCTCTAATTTTAACTTTTAAAATGTTTTTCAACATTAACATTAGGTATTAATATTAATTAATACTAATACTAACTGGTATTAGTATTTATATCTTAATATCCTTGTATACTAGGATATGATATCTCATTTTTTGTCCTTAAAGCACCCTGTTTTCTATACCTGCCTTGTTAAAAAAACCTCTTTTTTCAGCAAGTGCTATTTAATGAATTAGAAACTGAAGCAGGATTACAAATTGATCATGCTAACCAAGTAGTAATCAATCATAGTTTAGCCCAACAAAAACACATTCTAATTCCTTTAGGTAGAAAATAGTTCTTATTTAAGAGCCTGTCATTTTTTATTGCCCTTTACCCCACTGTAGAATATTTGGCCAAGCAAGCGATTATAGGAGGAGAAAAGAAAATTTCAGCCTGTTTGGTACTATTGTGTAATGACCATGAAGAAATTGTCAGATTGTCAGCAACCCCACATTCAGAGTAACTAAAGCTAAATAAGAAGTTTCTTCCTGATTAAATCTCGGAAGAGATATTCCACATTTTTTTAAAAAATGCAACTCTGGCTAGAATAGAAATACAATCAATTCAGAGTTGGGGTGCTACTCCTCCTGGGTGAATGCAGTGTGCAGCTGAAGAAGAAGTGTGGGGCTATTGTCAGTAGTGCACAGCTTCCCAGAGAGGAGGCAGCATATTTCAGAAAGGTTATGATGATTCCACACCGCTAGCTGGACGCAGCCAGCAGGAGGAGGCCTTCTTGCCACTTCCGAGTCCTCATTGCTAGTTTGCTGCCACCATCTCTTTGCAAGACATTCCAACATCGTATATTTGTAATGGGGACAACTCATTGAGGGCGCTGGATTGAGAGCAGGCAGATGAAAATGGGAGAGAAAGGACAGATAGTTTTGTACTGATCAATTCATCATTAGCAAAGACTGACTATTTCCTGATAATTAAAGCCAGCCCTATTTCTTTCTAGCATTGGCAAATTCCTGCCAGCTGTCCCACTGCTGCTGAAAATGATGCTTTGATGGCCAATTTTGTTTTCTACTCAGAAGAGCAGCCATAACAGGGTCCTGAGAGATCAGATCCAATTGCTTTAAACAGACGCACTGCAAAACCTCTAGCCACAAAGGCTCAACGGACAGTAGTCTAATAACTGTTTCTTGAGAAGAGGTGGCTATTTTGTTTAGTAAATCTGAAAAACTTAATTGCATCTCATTAAGAATAATTTCATCTGTAAGAGGAGGAGAATGAACTCACCCCAGATATTACTCTTTAGGGCAGTGGTTCTCAACCTTTCTGAGGTTGAGACCCCACTTGCCACGCCCATGCGCGCTGCGACCCCGACCCGGGGGCGCGCGCGTGTGCGCGCGCGCCAAAAAAAATATTTAAAAAAATTTAAAAAAATAAAAAAAAAACAAAACAAAATGGCGGCCGCGACGGGCGGATCTGCGCATGCACGGATCGGCCCGTCGCACGCGCCACGCATAAGTGCATCCGCCCGTCGCGGGCCGCCATTTTGTTTTTTTATTTTTTTAAAAAAAAGTTTTTAAAAAAATAAAAATAAAAAAAACAAAATGGCGGACGGCGGTGCCCGGCGACCCCCGTGAAATGGTCGTGCGACCCCAAATGGGGTCGCGACCCCAAGGTTGAGAACCACTGCTTTAGGGCTTCTGCGCCCTATAGAGTTAGATCACTGGCTGAGACTTCTTACAATTTAATTCCAGCTAAGAGGCAAGCTAAAATTTCCAAAATTATCAGGGCATTGTTTTTATTATTTGCATCTTCTCAGAGCTTACTTCTTCACATTCTCCCCAATCAAAAATTCTAATTAAATTCATATTATCTTATGTACAGAGATGCTTAATTCATTGCTATGTTTTTCAAACTTCCTATACACCAACAAACTGACAATCTCCAATAAAAATAAATAGGTCTATAAATGATTTTTTAAAATAACAACTTAATGCCAGCTTGCCTTGAACCATAAGCAAGCAACCGATGCTATAATTATGGAAAAGAATAACTGCTCGTGAAACCTATATTTTGATTTTTACAAACTAATAGCATTAAAACAGTTCTAAATCTAGAGTGTAATTTCCCTATGCCTATGAGCAGGGTAAGAGATACCACTGAAGTATAGTACATTCTAAGTATAACAGGTAAAAAAAAAATAGTCAGAAAATTGTGATTTTCTATTTAATAATGTATTGCCATGCAGAAGAAAACTGAACTGGAGACTTTTGTTATACTTTCCTGACTACTTAAGTTATTTCTCGCGAAACATCTGGAAAAAAATCAAACTTCTGATGGCCCATAAGATACAGTTTGCCTGCATATTAATTTCTACATCAGGAGAGCTGTGCTGTGTCCATTTTTGTTTTCCTTTTAATTTAGCCATCATGTGCATTCCTTTTAACAGCTTCCAACAGATAATTGATTTAATATCTTCATAACAGAACCCAAATTAATTTTACTTGTGAAGTTGAGAGAAGAGAAAAATCCGTTTCCCCCAGATGACAGAAATACATATAATAAGATGCGTGCATGATGGTTATGCTTTCTGACAAATCTTTATTGGCTGAGAAAACAGAATTATTATTTCATACCAGTGATTCTTAATCTGTTGCATGGCATCCCACTAATCAGACTATCAAAGAATGTGAATCCCACCCTGACAGAAATAACAAGCATGCTTTTTTCTTTCTTTTTTTAATAATATTTTATTAATTTTCCAATTTTACATTTAAGTATTTAAAAAGCAACATGGTGGCTGGGTTAATCAATAGTCTGATAACAAAATCTTTAGTACAAATCTCAAATTACAACATCAAATATTTCCTCTCGTTTTTCCTTAACATTTACTCTCTCATATTTAGCTAATACAGTTCTTATTATATCAACTCAGTAAAAACATCATTATTTCATTTATCGATAAATTTTTAGCTTATACATATCTTAATTATTTTTTTACATTCAATTTTAATAAACAATCCATATCCTATCCTGTTATTAATTTTTTCCCAATTTTTAGTTTCCTATCAGTATTCCAATTTAACCTTTGATATTTATAATTTTCAGGCTTTAGGTAACCAAGATTTCCCTTATCTCAGTTCATAACAAAATCTAATATCCAAAATACACATTTTATCTATTTGAATATAATCTTGTTCTATTTCCTAAAAGTTATCTATTTCCCACCATATTAAATCATCTACTTAATAATATAATACCCCCTTTAATAAATCAAAACCATTATATATATTACCTGGGTTAATCAATAAATCAAACATATTCATAATAATTGGTTTTTTTCTTTTAGGTCTAATTTTTAAATATTAAACAATAAAATCCTTATTTTCAACTAATTTCCAAATATTTTAAATCTAAAGACCAGAATTCCCCTTATCTCAACTTCTCCTTTTAACCTTCTAATTAATAATATGAAAAACCCTCTAATAAATCAAAACCCCAATTTTCTTTAGCCTTATTCTGGATTTCTTCCTTTGCCAACTAGGCTTCCATATCAGTGCTTTTAGATCATCAAATAATCTCTATTATTATATATATATTATTTGAAATAAAGGAGACCATTTAATTGCCATTTTTGGAAGGACTAGCCCATTTGTATTCATTAAGTTGTCTCCCTATTATTCCAGTTCCCAATGATTGTCCTGATATGTTTATCTTCCATTCAATCTGTTCTTCTTCTTTCTCAAATTTCTTCTGATTTATATAGAAAGTCTTTTCCATTTTCAATGTTGTCACTCCCCTTTATGGATTTTCCATTAACTGTATTTGTTGGTCAATTGAGTCCTCTGTCTTAATATTTGATTGTTCCACTTCTTCTGTTATCTTCTGCATTGTTAGTTCTTTGGTTGTAGTCAAAGTTTGGGTTTGTGTATCTAAGCTGGCATCTTATCTTTTATGTTAGGTCTTATTTTATCACTATCACAAGCTGAAAGAATGGTTTCATGTATTGCTTTCAACATGGAAAGGATCTTTTCCTGATCTTCATCCATCTCTTTCACATGTTTATAAATAGTCTTTATAATAGAAGTCATTTGTCAAGCAAGTTTTTATAGTCCAAGGTATTTCATCATCTCATATAGTAACCAATATTCCACAAATAAAGAGATAGGAAGGCAATTCCCCACAGTTATGCCGCCCAGCTGTTGGTGCCAAGCCAAGGTCAAAAGAGTCTTATCCAAGGTCTGGGCTTCAAGCCAAATCTCTTTTAGGAAATAACTTGTAATACCAAACCTCGCCACAAGATGTCACCGAAGCCATTTAAGGTTTTTTTAAGTCCAAAATTTTTATAATCCTTTTTCCAATTTTATTTCTTTTTTTGTAGATAAAAGCAAAAGTCTCCAATAAAAATAGGAAAAATTTTGGTCCCCAAGTTTCAGGAACATATAAATCCAATTAGATTAAAGTTGTTCTCTTTTAATGCAGCAGTTCTCAACCTTTTTCAGGCCGCGACCCCAGACCTGTCGAGTGCCGTGCATGCGTGGTGCTGCCCCCTGTGCCGGCTGAGGCATAGGCCACTGCCCATTTGGGGCGGCGGCAGGCAGGCCCAGGCGCTCCTGGGCGGCTACGGCAAGCAGCAGCGACGGTGCAGGGTGACCAATGGCTGGGCCACCAGCTGGCCCAGCCCAAGGGAGGTAAGGCACCTGCCGGGCCCCATTTGTGCCAGCTGTCCTCCCTGCACCCGCCGGCCTCCCACCTCCCACCCCTGGCCCTCTTTTACTTACATTTTTAGTAGTTGCTCAGCAGGGAGGGGTGGAAAGTTCCGGATAGCTCGCCTTTGCTGCAGACAACTTGCAGTACTGTTTGCAGACTGGGACTTTTGGCGGGCTCAGCAGGGCAGAGACAGCCTGGACAATTCCTATTGGCTTTTGAAAGCCAATAGAATTAGACTCTATTCAATTAGACTCTATTCAAGAGAGTCTATTCTATTGGCTTTCAAAAGCCAATAGAATAAGAGGGAGTAGCACAACTAAGGAAAAGGGGGGAAAATGGCAGACTGCGTTGTTTGGCGACCCCCGTGAAATGGTCGTTCGACCCCAAATGGGGACGCGACCCACAGATTGAGAACTGCTGTTTTAATGCTTTAATTCCCCTGGGTAGTCAGTGGCCGCTATTCTTAGAAGGTGAGATAGAAATTTCCTTCCCTCTCTCCTCACAGGGGGAAAGATACTTCAGGCAGCCTTTACAGGAAAAGAAAGTACTTAGGGTAAAGAGAGGATCGGATCTCACCCAGTTGCCTCTGCGTTGCTTTTGAAGTGCTTGGTGGTAAGTTTTACTTTGGCTGTCTGCAGCCTAGTGATGTGACATATTACTATGGCCGGTCTTTCCTCCACCGGTTTGGAGGGCTGCCCTGGATCGAGCGGAAGGGCTGCTGCCCTCCCATGAACAAGTGGAGGTCCCCTCCTTGCTTGTCGCCCCTACAGGGCAACTTTCAACCCAATTTTTGACCCTTTCCAGGGTCCCCCAGCGGAGCAAAATCAAATGCAGAAGATGGAGCTCATCTTTCAGCAGCCAGGGCAGCCATGATGGCAAACCGAAAGTCAAAAGTATGCTTTTTTAAAAAAAAGAATAGTTGCATATTTATGTGCAATCCTCTATTATATACATCTTTCCATTTATTAATTCAAACTCAAACTTTTAATGTTGCATAAAGACTATTTCCAAGTTCCCCTGTATTATAGTTTATGTGTACTACTGAACGAGAGCTAGTTTTCTATGATCGTATCTTTTTAAAAAAAAATCCAAAGGTTATTAATAGACAAGTGGATAAAAAAGATTTTTAAAAGAGTAAACAGAAGAAAGACACAAAACTTGTTGATCCACAAGCCAACTTAAAGCAGCTGAATGATTTAATAAAAAGCTTAATAAAAAGCTCAAGATAACAGCTAAAAGGAATTTCTATTCCTTTAGCACTTGATAAGCAATAGATGACATGACAGGTCGGTATCTGGGTCTCCTTGTAAAGATTACCCACTTTTGTTCAGAGACTGTTTTCAAAACAAAAGGTCCATCGTTAAATAGGAAAAGCAAAGAACAACATGCATTTCCTTGGAACCAATTTTAATGATACAATGCATTACCGCTGCCAATCAAAGAAAAATAGAATGTGTCACCATGCCTGTGTGACAAAAAGGCTATTTCTCAAAACTGTACATAAGAACAGGACATTCAAGCATGACAAGTGCTTTGCTATTGATTTTTCAACAGACATGCCATAGGTTGATCACAACACACAATTTCAGTTCCATTTATTCGAAATAAAAGGAAGTGGCTTTTCTGCTTGGAAGATAACATATATTTGGCTGTGTGAAATTGAAAACAATGAGACAAATTTAATAGAAATGGCAAAGGAGGCTGACAAAAAGAATAGCATAAATATTTGGGGTCTTCAGCCATTTTCCTCCCTTTTTATTTTTTTATTTATTCTTTATTTTTATGCTCCTAAATTTTGAGACACAGTCAGGAGTTATTTAAAGATTGCATAACCAAGCACTCTTTAAAGCATATTGTTACCTGCTTCTTTAACAGCTACTTAACATACAAGGGAGAGAACTGCAAGGAATATGCACTCTTTTAAAAAAGCCAATATAATATTGTGGCTAAGGAAGGGAATGCATGTCAGTAAGTCTCTGGTTCAAACTCCAATTTACAAAGCTGCCTATTCTATTCTCTTAAACTGTTTTAATAATATTATTTTACTTGACAAATGGCATTGATTCTCAGTACAAATATAGTGCAATATGGCCAACTAGTTTATTGTCTGTCAACTAAGCCAATTGAAACTTCGTTCACCGCATCAGATCATGACTTGATCCTGACTGACATGGACTGCTATCTGGGATATCTATGGGGTACAGGGATCCATTTGAAAGATCTGTCCTATAGGCCTAATGGATCCAGATGGTGATGATTGATGTGCTGTCTGATTCCTGGCAATTCTGGGCAGTTTACACATTGTAAAAAGCATTAACATAAGAAAACAAAAAGCAAAACAAAAAAATGACAAATTCAGATGGGAATGAAGAAAAAGAAGAAAAGGGGCAACTGTTCTTGCCAAAGGCCTGGTGAAAGACCCAAGTCTTTAGCACCCTTTGAAATACCACTGGGGGGGGGCATTAAAAGCTCAGGGGGCATCTCATTCTGGACAGAGAGCAGGGTCTGCTAGAGCGAAGGCATGCTTCTGAGTTCCCAAGAGATGACATTGTTGAATTGAAGGAACCCAGAGCATGTCTAGCCTGTGAGATCAGATGGGCCAGGCAGATTCTATGGGAGATAAGTGGTCCCTCAAGTAATGATGTCTTAGGTCACATACAGTTTCCAGAAGGCTCTTGAGGAATTTCCCAGCATTCTAGCAGGCACCTCTGATTAGAACCAGGTAAACTAACCACAGGATGAAATTGCCCTATGTAGTCTCTTCCTGCTAGCTGATCCTACTTGGTCCTTTGATTAAGAGGATCCCTAGGAAATGAAGTGACAGAAATAACGCCTAGAGCAGGCATGTCAAACTCATGATGTCACGTGACATATTGCGACTTTTTCCCCCATTGCCGGCAATGGGGTGGGTGTGGTTTTGTCATGACGCATCCGGCCCGCGGGCTGGCAGTTTAACATGCCTGGCCTAGAGCAATGGTAGACAAAGATGAAAAGGGATTCTAATCACGTATGTACTGCATTCTGACTTATAATGTGGCGTGAAGGGAAGCAAAGCATTTTTACTTTTCTTTTTGTATTGAAAAGTTGTTGTCTGGCAGCCTTTTTAGGGTAGCTAGTGAAAAACAAGATCTCCACCTGGCCACCAATTACTGTAGCACTTTGCAAATAAAATTGCTCTGGTTCACCAGAATCTTGATTCCTCATGATCAAAATCTTTGGTAGTGAGTGGAACATCATCCTGTCATATTACCTGGGACACTTTCTGGTTTCTGAACTCTGAGGACCTGCTCTCTAGCTTATTGTTTAATACTTAAGGATTTGACTCTTGCCTACCTTGGCTCCTTTGGATTCAGATTAACAAAGCCTCTTTGTGTGTATAGGAAAGTTACCAGCAGATCTTAAACAGGCAGTGGTGCAATTCCTCCCCAGATTATTGACTAGACCAGGGGTAGGCAACCTTGGCTCTTTTATGACTCGTGGACTTCAACTTCCAGAATTTCTGAGCCAGCCATGCTGGCTCAGGAATTCTGGGAGTTGAAGTCCACGAGTCATAAAAGAGCCAAGGTTGCCTACCCCTGGCCTAGACTCCAAACTTCCATTTGGAGGAAAAGGTAATTCACAAGGGGCTGGCAACTATCAGCGCTCAACTCTTTTCAGTCGGGGTTGCTTTCTTTGATTATATCTATCAGGAACTGGATGAGGTGAGTGTATCTGATCCTTTAGCTCTCTCAGCGGACTTTGATATCGTTGACCATGGTGTTTTACTGGATTGCCTTATGTAATTGGAGATCATATATATGTTTGCAATGGTTCTGCTTCTTCAGCGCCTGGGTTCAATCAGCAGAAGTGTCTAAGGAAAGGTCAGTAGAATGGCTCCTGCTTTGTAGGATTCCATAGGGACCAGTCTTCTCTCCCTTACTCTTTTATATTTACATGCTTGGTGAGGTGATCTGACAGTTTGGAGTATGGCAACATCACTATGTAGATGATATCTAACCTCACCTTACCACTTTGGGATAAAAGGAGATGTTGTTGACACTGGGTCTAGCAGGAACAGAATCAGACAAAACAGAGGTACTATTTGTCCATCAAAGCTCTTCACCAACAGCAGTGTTACTCCTGGCTGAGCAGACAGCACCCTTGAAGGAGCAGGTCTGCAACTTGGATGGAAATTTCTAGATTCAGCATTTCAGCCAGGACAGCAGGTGAAGGCCATGGCTGGAAGGGCCTTTGCCCAACTTTGACTGGTGTGGCAGTTGTGGCCTTCCTGGGGGCAAGTAGACTTTGCTACAGAGACTTATGGGCTTACTATCCCAGTTAGACTGCTGCAATCCATTTTCCCGAGGCTGCCTTTAAAGACTACTTGTTTAAAGGTAATCCTCGACTTACAACCACAACTGAGCCCCAAATTCCTGTTGCTAAGTGGGATATTTGTTGAGTTTTGCCCCATTTTACAACCTTTCTTGTTACAACCTTTCTTGTTAAGTGAATCACTTGTTAAGTTAGTAACATGGTTGTTAAGTGAGTCTGGCTTCCCCATTGCTTGTCAGAAGGTCACCAAAGGTGATCACTTGACCCTGGGACAATGAAGTCGTCATAAATATGAGTCAGTTGCCAAGTGTGAAATTTTGATCATGTGACCATGGGAATGCTGCAATAATTGTAAGTGTATCGTCATAACTTTGAACAGTCAAGTAAATGAACTGTTATAAGCCGAGTACTATGTGTATGGCAATTAGTCCAAAATGCAGCCGCTCATATATTAGTCGGTAATTGTGAGCATGTTATATCTATGCTATCGATTCTCAACCGGTTATCAATTAGCTTTTGGTAGAAATAGCTCTGACCAATAAAGTTCTTTATGGCTTGGCACCTTGGGACTATCAGGATGACTTGCTCCAAATGGGATCAGCCCAATGCATTAGTCACCTCAAGAGTAAATTTCCCACAGTGTCCCACTTTGGGGAGATAATGAGAGATAAAGCCAGGAGACACTGCTTCTCAGTAGTAGCTGTGTAGACCTCCCTGAAAGATGTTGAAAACATAAGTGTTGCAGAGGGCATACCTAATTGAGCCATCTCTGCTTTTATTTTTGAAATGGTTATTTTATTTTTATTTGGTTTGAATGATTTACTCTTTCTCTTTATATCACTTTAACCACCAAGAGCTGTTTGATTGCAGAGAGACACAAATACAATAAAAAATAGATATCATTCCAATAATTTGAGTTCATACTTGGTGTGCCTAGCTGTTTTCATCTGAATGTAAATGCAGCCACATTCGAAACAGCAATGCAAATCACCCCAAGCAGTAAAACAGAGAAAACAGACAGAGAGGGCACAGAATATAAAGGCAGAAAAAAACCCCACCTAAGACAGAACAGAGAGGAAGTTCACAGCTTCTCATCCAAAGGCAGTCTCTGCTGATGGAAGTAGGATTATATGTATAATTATCTAACATTTTCCCTATAATATTTTGGCAGATTTTGTAGGTTGATCTACGTTTAGAGTATAATGGTCAAGTTTTTACCTAAATAAATTGGTGATCACTTGGAACTGAACAAAAATTCTGGCATTTAACAATTCTTATAAAAATGTGTAAATGCCAGAATTTTTGTTGACTTCCAAGTAATCACAAAAAGGTGCATTGTTGGTCCACGATGCCAGAGAAATTATCTAGAATATATCAGGGCATTTCACATGTAGTTTGGAAATGGGAAGAATAAGAAGTGAACATGTAAAAAAAAGCTTTAAAAAATGGAAGTAAATACATACAGTGAGGCAGAGGATTTTAAAGATGAATAGTTGATCAAATCCAGAACTTTTGCTTTTAGGACTAATGGATAAACAGTTTGGAAAGAGTCATGGAAGATTATTTCAATATATGATTATTGCAGCAAGACTGTTATATGCACAAAGATGGAAAGATTCAGGATTTCCTACTCATAGGAATAGTTGAGAACAGATGGAAAAATTGAGGGAATTTGCTGAGGTGGCCAAACTGACTTCTTTGATTACAGAAAAGTCATTACTGACATTTATCGATGACTGGAAAGCCCTTGTGGACATTTTGAACAAAAAAGAAAATGATTTTGTGACCTATGGTTTTGATGATTAGACAGAATACATTATACCAAGAAGGAAATTATGATGTAATCTGAGAGAGAGGTTTGATTACAATTGTGTGTGTGTTTGTGTGTGTGTGTGTGTACCAAGCCATTTTTTATATTTCTCTTTGTATTTTCTATTGTTTTAAAATTTTTGTAACTTTTTTCCTTCTTTTTTTCTTTCTTTTTTCTTTTTTAATTTTTTTCTTTGAATGTATTTTGAAATATGTGTGTGTGTCTGTGCATGCATATATGTATACTGTTATGTATATGTATATTGTTATGTATATGTATATATAATAATCTCTTAATACAAGCTACATTGAAAAGATTCTGGCATTTAATCAGAAGGTGCTGATTGTTCTCTTCTTTTGACTTACACCAGCAACATTTCAACCACAAGCTCAAAGAAGAAATTAGTGTAATTATTTATGTAAGTAGTCAAAAAGAAAAATAATTGTTACATATCAAATATATGTGACTTTGCGGTAAGCAAATGGGGCAAAGTATAGAAAGGGTGTAATAGTCAAACAAATAAAGAAACAATTAAAACAATCAGTTGCTGTATATTAAATTCAAATTTATTGAACACCTTTTCATTGTTGACCCTATCGTTTCATTATTCAAGTATCTTAAGTATTCCAGCCCATATGTTTCTCTTGGTATATTCAATTCAAATTGCCATAAAACAAATTAGACAGAAGTAATGTAATCCTCCATTCAGTATATTGGAGAAAGAACAGTGTCCATTGAGCTTAGCCGATTGTAAACAATGTACTGCATATAAATCAAATTAACTGTGTTTGCAAAGCACTTATTTAATTTGAAATTAGAATAGGAGTTTTGTTTATCCCAGGGAACTCACACAAATCCTCTTCTATAAACAATATTCCCTCTTGATTATAAAGAGATATATCAAGGCCTTTCACAGTGACACTGCTTATGCTGGGCCCCACCAATTTTTGAAGACAATAGTTCTCAAGATCAGCTTTTTATAGATGCACCAAAGGAAGTTTATACAGGTAGTTCTCTGCTTACAACAGTTTGTTTAGTGACTGTTTGAAGTTACAACGGTACTGAAAAAAGTGACATGACCGTTTTTCACACTTACGACCGGTGCAGCATCCCCATGGTCATGTGATCAAAATTCAGATGCTTAGCAACTGACTCATATGACGGTCCAGTGTCCCAGATTCATGTGATCACTTTTTATGACAAGCAAAGTCAATGGGGAAGCCAGATCCATTTAACAACTGCAGTGATCCATTTAACAAATGTGGCAAAACTCTTAACAAATGTCTCACTTAGTGCAACAGAAATTTTGGGCTTAATTGTGGCTGTATGTCAAGGACTACCTATACATCATGCTTTGGATAGGGATCACACACAAAGGGGAAGTCCGATAGCATTTCCATAGTAACTCTGAAATCAATTCCTTCAGACAGAAAACTTGAGCTACTTCTACAATAGAGATCTATTATCTATAAATAGTGTATATAAACATACAGAGGGTGAGACAGAAACTGTGTACTTTAATAAATAACAAGTGTGAAATAATTATACAGTGTTATGTTTATTTCAGGAGAAGAATACTATATCTTTCAATAAATTAAAGATGTGAAATAACTATATATCTTTATATTTATTTTAGGGGAAGAAAACCATTGGGGTTTTTGACATCGTTTGGGGGTTTGTTTGTCTACATGTGGGCCTCAAATAAATCCCTATGTTATTACACAGATACTTAGCAGATCTACAATTGTTTCAGTAGTAACCTGAGAATCATTAATATGTTTAGCTACTTTTTAAAGCACTTATTTTTGCACATGCAAAATCTCTCCCTAGTGCAGAGACAAAGTAAAGAGACAAAGATATAACTGCACTGTTGGCAATTATTTTTCAGTTTATCTGGTGGAATGTTTTTACTCTGCAGCCTCCATGCATGATTAACAGTTTGTGTATCCTTCACCTGCAATCAATAGCTGTGAAGTCTTGTATTAGCTGCAGAGATTAGATAGCCCTTGATAATAAATTCAATTGATTTCTACATCTGAGCTATAATAATCCCACAACATTTTTCAGTATTTAAATTAAAAAGAAATATATAGCTTTCAATAAGTGAAAATACCATCACGATTATATGATGTGACCTCTTTAAACTTGTCCCTCCAGATGAATAAAAGCATCTGATATTATAAAACGTGAACGAGAGTGACAACAAGCATGGAAATGAAAAAGCAAAAAAAGAAGCAAATGAGTGCCAGAAAAGGCTTGTTATAATTTTTAAAACAAACATGCTTTTTCTTAGATCATTCTCTAAACTATTTTGTTTCTGTATAACACTGGGAGGAAATTGAGAAACAGATTCAACCTCCATTCCCCAATCTACTTAGATTTTGCAATCCTCTGTACCTGCTGCTGCTTTTTGAAAGGAACACATTTCAGTTCCTCATTATATTTAATATTCATGTTACATATAACAAAGAACCCATCCTGTTCTTAGTTAACTGCAAAGTTATAGTCCACATACTGAAATATACAGCTCAAAGAGACTTCAGACTCATATATTCTAGTCCCTTCCATTATATCTGCTTTTTTTTAAAAAAAAAATGGAAGATGAAAAAAGTAGTTGCTCTGAATTAAACTTCTTTTGCTTTCTCCCCTTTTTACTTTTACTAGAAATATACTGGTAGGTATCACACAAATATAACTCTAGGTATCACACCTGCAGTGAGAATTAAGAGCACACAGATCTTAACTCTGGCAAGATATGCAATCTCTTTCTCTCTTTACTTCTGCCCCCTGCAGAAGCATCAGGACTAGATGGAAATAGATGCTGTGCCATGGTGGGATTAATTATAATAAATATATGTTCATGTTTTTGTACCATCAGTTATTTAATTATCTAGGATTCTCCCCTCACCCCATACACAAAAAACTAATCACCTGCACTGATTGTTCCATATTTTTTTTATTTCTGTACCTGTTGGTATATGGCCTTCAATCCTGTGTTAAGAAGCACCTTCTTACTTCCTTATTGAAACTATTTAAGCATATTGGGGTACTTTCATAAACAAGAAAAAAGTCCACATTACCCTTTGTTTTTTGGTGAAGCAACAATACTTCATTTCATCCATCCATTTCATCCACCCACTCACCCACCCACCCATCCATCCATCCATCCATTCATTCAATTTCTAGAGCCACCCATCTCAAGGAAGTGACTTCGGATGGCAAACAATTGTCAAACATTAAGAACTAATATTATCTAAAGATTTTCCCCCACAACTTTTCAAAGTAGGAAGATTCTAGGTTTCAACTAAGATTTCCTTCTAATGTCAATGTAGTTCTTGGTTACCATGTTTGGGCCTCTAAGCTAAGGTAACATGAGAGGATGGATGTGAAGAGTGATGGTGTAAAAATTGATTTGTGCAATTTCCTTTCTAAGTTTAACTAGCACTGCAGTTGTGCATTCATGACCATGCACCTAGGATTTGCCCCTGTGAATGTTTGATCTCAAATCAGATGCACGTGACTGGAATAATATGGAATCGGGAATGGTATACAGGTAGTCCTCAACTTATAGCGGTTTGTTTATTAACCATTCAAAGTTACAATGGCACCGAAAAAAGTGACTTATGACCAGTTTTCACAGTTATGTCATGTCACGTGATCAAAATTCAGACACTTGGCAATCGACTCATATTTATGACGGCTGCAGTATCTCGGGGTCATGTGATCCCCTTTTGCGACTTTCTGACAAGCAAAGTCAATGGGGGGAAGCCAGATTCACTTAACAACAGTGTGACAAATTTAACAGCGACACTGATTCACTTAAACTGTGGCAAGAAAGGTCGTAAAATGGGGCAAACTCCTTTAATAAATATTTCACTTAGCAACAGACACTTTGGGCTCAATTGTGGCCATAAGTTGAGGACCTCCTGTATAAGTAAACAGTGCTTACTCACAGTGAAATATACATAACTCCATCTGTACCATGTGCACATAGTAACTACACAGTTGTATTTTAAACTGTTTGAATCAGCCGACAGTGATTAATCAGTCAGTTATTGCACCCAGAAAATACTAACAAACATCCAGCCATTAGTACTGGTACATGGCAAATTAATCACAACCACTTCTGCTCTTTACAAGTTTTTACTGAATAATGTGCAGATGGATGACACTGCCATTAGAATGATAACTTGGTAATGCAGACTTTTAAAATAAACAAGAGGCCAAAATTATGCTTAGGGCAAAAAAATAAATAAATAATCTTTCTTTTTTTCTTGAAAGCAAATTCTTCTCTGTGAGACACAGAAGCCTCCCTAGGGATAATTCAAATTAGAGTCACAGGGCAAACAAAAAGACATATCTGTGAAACCAAATACTTTTGCTCATTTAACAGGTTCCTGTGATTTCAAGTCAAACAACATCTCAGAAAGACTTATCTGGCAGCTTTCTTTTTTCCTTTGTCTTGTTTTTTTTCAGAACCAAGTATCTCAAATATCTCGTGCAAGGGAAAGATGCAACTTAGCCATAATAAGGATAAAATAAGTATTGTTAAACTCAAGTTGATTTTCTTCTGTTACAAATCGCACAACGTTGTCTTCACACTACACTTGTTTTCCTTCACATTGCACCCATTTCCATTCCAAACTTTAAGCCATACATAATTTCTGGTTTGACTAAGGGTTTAGATGAGCAAATTAGAAAATCTGAATTACAATGCAACAAGCAAAGCAAAGAGGGCTTCTCGGAGAGCTAAGTTACCCACTATTTCAACACATTTTTGTTTTAAACAGGCACACACATCAGAAAATACCTAGTAATTTGACATGGGGCTCCATTAGCTTAAAAAAAGCCAGCTCGCCATTGAAATGTAAAATGACTTTTGGTATCAAGTCACAACCAGGTAGGAGTATGGCTGCAGGCAGCATTTGCTCTATTTTTTTTTTCAGTTTCTGCCCTATCCTCCTTTTAAAATTCTCTTCTAGAGGTTATTCATCTTCCATTGCTGAAATAGGCTGAAGATGGAACAGAAGTTGGAAAACAATAAAGAACGGTGGGTTGTTGAAAAGAGGGTAAAAAAGAGAGGATCAAACAAAGCATGAATGGCATCACTCACACTGGATTGCATATACTGCTTGCTTCTGTCCGTCTACTACAGGCATGTCAAACTCCTGGCCCACAGGCCGGATGCGTCATGCCGAAACTGCACCCATCCCACTGCCGGCAATGGGGAAAAAGTCCCTAGACGTCACAAGTTTGACATGCCTGCTCTATTATGAAGCTACGAAGTAAAGAAATGGGGGGCCCCATAGAAAGGCCCCCATAGAATTAAATAATATATGAAGCAGATGTTCAATCACAATTATCTTTCACAAATATTATTTTCTTCAGTTTCAGATTATGTTGAAGATGTGTAATTACCACTTTTTCTTGCCAAAATGTTAATATGTAGAATCCACCAAAAGCTACACACCTTTAAATCCCGTATCTACAAATCACTTTTTCTACCTGCTTCCAGCTCATAATTACCTATACAACTATTTTCCAGCCCCTAGATGCATATTTAATTGCTATTTGTAAAGGAAAAATTAGCTTTCAAACATTTAAAACTCAAATAAAAATAACAAATCCTCTTAGTAAAGATCCAGGGTTGTTATTAAAAAAGAATTAAAAAATTAAATATATTCAGTTCTGAAAAGAGAAATGACTGGATATTGGCAACTTTCTTTTTAAAATATGACCATTTCTGGTTGTTCACACAGAGTTTTATTTTTCATTGTTCAATAAAACAAAACAAAATATATAAAATAACAAAATACAAAAAAAGGCAAAGAAACCTAGAAACTAGGATAACAAACAAGACATAGAAATTGGTATTAAACAGAAATGTAGGATCTGCTATGACTCAAAGAAAGACTCTCCAGTTTTATAAGCAACTGAACAATATTTTGCCCTTGGAAGTGATTCTACTATCTAGAATGGTAGGAAAGGTGAGGGTTGGTAACAAAAACATATCCTGACTAGGAAAATATAGCGTAAGGGCAGAAGGAACAACTGTGAGGAACAGGAGGAAGAGCCATAACCAAGAGAGTGGTCAGATAAAAGAAGTCTGACCAGCCAAATTTGTAATCCACATAACTCTCTCAGGCAAGACCCTTCCTAATTCTCATGAACATGAAAGGACGAATGGGGAAGCCCATTCATACTTGCAATATTTTGTTATTACAACGTTAGAATTAAAATAGTATGGCATGCAAAACTGGTTTCTTAGCCTGATCTGCCTTGGAGGGTTTTTCTTCTGGTAAATTGTTGGTTATTGACTTGCTATGCACACCATGGCAGTCTTTTCTTTAAGCATTAATGACATGCTTTACCCCTTTGATATTTTGGAGCTCTGTTTTTCTGGAGACTAGAATTAAACCAGATTGATTCTCACGTTTAAACCCTCCATATAATTTCAAATCTCATTCCCACTGAATACATAAATCACTCTGCAATTCAGTTTTGTGGTTCTATGTATATTAAACAAGAATAAGTTAGCACATTTCCCTCTTATCAGTATCAAGAAGATCCATAAAATGAATGGATCCCTATTAATGATCTGCCCCTTCTTACTATTTTAAGACAAAGGAGTTCTTTTCACCACTTCCACTATGGAAAACTTAGAATAGTAAGAGTAGAGGTTTTTATGGAGTAAGGGGTTATAAATGTATACACGGTCTAAAATTGGCCATCTCTTATGAGGCATTCCCAGGGATGTAATTTTCTTAAAATAAAGACAATTAACATCTGTTGTGTAAAATAATTATATCTACCAAATGTTGTTGCATAGAAATATGAATACATAATTGTTCCTGCCATCTGTTAATTATTCTATTAACTACTTAATCATTTATATATATTATCTGAGTTCTATGCACTTTTAAATAGCTTTCATACATCCTCTGCTCTCACTCTGACAGAACTAAGACATTAAAAACATCCACATGATTCTGCAGAGTAGTACTGTAGCAACAATTCCCCAGATAAAAGTGCCTTCTTATTCTGGACAATTTGTGTAATAAGAAAGACAAAACAGAAAATTATCTTCATTATCTTGAATAATAGCACCAATTAACAAGCTACAAACAATCAGTTTGTAAAACACGTTGCCACATGGAATACTGAATTTGAGTTTTCTGACTGAGGAATTGTTTAAACTGCAGGAGAGGAACGTGCATTCAAATCTAGTAGGTGAATTTACTGTGACCACTAAATGGAAGGTGGTCACCAGATAATTGACAAGAAAGAATTAACACCTTTTCTGGTAAGAAAGCACACCTCAAAAATCTTTCTTCTTGCTGCTTGGGACAAAACCTTTTAAGCCATAGGAGATAACTTGATGTGTACACATGCTTTATTATTTGCAACTAATCAATGGTGAAACACAAAGAAAACTTCCCATCTCTCCAATACATAATGAGTTAGAAACATTTTTCCACCACAGGTCATCTTCTCCAGTCAGAATCAACTCATTCATGTATTTGGAAGAAATCACTAGTGCTCTCCTGCTTTGTAAGGTGATAGGAAGTGAGGTTTACACTTCGACAGTGTGGAAGTTTCCCATTGGATATTGTCTCCACAATATTCCACACTGTTCAATGTGGACAGTGTGTAAGTCTCCCATTGGATATTGTCTCCACATCAGTACCTTTCTGTAAGCCATTAAAACAAATTGTTTTGAATAGCATATGGATGATTTGTGATGTTTTTCTGATGTTGTTCTGGACCCTTAATTTTACTTGTGGTGATTGATATAATGATGCTATTATATTATCTGTCCTTGTATCTGTGCTTTTTCCACTTAATCACTTGAGTTTGAGTGATAGAGGTAGAGTACAAATTTGACAAATAATACAACAGCACTTAGACTTATATACTGCTTCACAGTGCTTCACGGCCCTCTCTAAGCCGTTTACAGAGTCAGCATATTGCCCCCAACAATCTGGGTCCTAATTTTATCGACCTCGTGAGGATGGAAGGCTGAGTCAATCTTGAGCCAGTGAGGATTGAACTCCTGGCAGTGAGCTGAATTAGCCTGCACTACTGTATCACCATAGCTCCTATAAGTATACTTGTATGTATATATAAGTATACATTCAGGCAACATATTCCTCTAAGAATGTTAGATGCATCATCCAGTGGCTACATGAAAATTAATAATATTGCCAACAATTATTGAAGTTGATTGGAAAGAAATGCACTGAAGCTGTATCAACTGAGATGGTTCAAATCTATAGGATTCTTTTCATTATCAAGAAGCCAAACACCAGATTCGCAAATATGCCTTATGCTGCAGGGTCTGAAGAATGTGAAAAAGATAGCACAATAGATGGTCTGCAGAATTCTCTCAGAGCCACCAGTGTTTTGTTCCTTTCATTAAGAGAGAGAATAGAGTGATATGCAGTGTAATTTCTGCTTCCTGGCAACTGAATACATGTCCCTGTAGCTCCCTTCGGCAATTGGACAGGATCCTGAGAGGAGGATTTGGAAGGAAATAAATTCATCTTTTAGAGAAAGGGAGGTTCTATTTTTAAAAGAGACAATGGTGCAACTCTTCATGAAGGAACCATCTGTCAGTGCAGTCATTTTGGAAAACTCCAAAATGTCATTCTCTGATCTCCCTTTCTTGGTGAATATTTTTGAGAAGACAATGTAGAAGATGGATGAAGGCAAAAAACATACCAGTACTGCTTCCTCCCACTATTTTCTCCACAACAACAATCCTGTGAGGAGAGTTTGTCAGGACCTTGTATGGGAAACAAATGTCCTCTGCTTCTATTGAACTATTTAGCAATGTTTGATGCCACTGACTATGGTATCTTGCTAGATCAGGGGTTCTCAACCTTGGCAACTTTAAGACTTGTGGACTTCAACTCCCAGAATTCCTCAGCCAGCAAAGCTGGCTGGGAGTTGAAGTCCACAAGTCTTAAAGTTGCCAAGGTTGAGAACCCCTGTGCTAGATAATCTTGGTGGTGTTTTATGCCTGACCAGAGAATACTAACCAGTACTGATGATAACCTATATATACTACATTAGGTCAGGCTAGGGATGGTGTGAAAGTCTAAAGCAGGGGTGTCAAACTGCCGGCAATGGCAAAAAAGTCATGATACATCGCGATACGTCACATATGAAGATTGTAAAGGAACTGAATTTGTGAGAAAAAAATCAAAATATTTGGAAGACCAGGTTATCATTATAAATGACTTATCCAGTTTGATCCCAGATTGATAGAATTGTGTTCATCCCAAAACAGCATCTTTCTGCACTTGTGCCTATTGCTTCAGGGGCAGGTAAAAGTTGTAACCAAAAGGGATTTTGCCCAAATTTGGCTGGTATGTCAGCTGTGTATCTTTATTGAACAGGATAGCCTTACAACCGTGACAGAAATTTAGACTATAATGAGTCCAAAATGCAGTAGACTGATAAGAAGGTAGGTTAAGTAGTATCAAACCTATGTTGAGATGACCATGTTGTAATTAATAGACTTCCAGGCCAAATTTAAGCTTTAGTTTTTATCTCTAAAACTGTACAGGATTTGGTATCCATAGAACTGCAGGTTTATCTTTCCAGAATCATCTCATATTATGCATTACCCCAAGAAGAGGATGATCTGGGCCCTGCCCTTTGTGAGGTCACAGAGCTGAAGGCCTGTTTTATCAGCAGAAGTCCCTACATTATGAAATTTCTACTTTAGGGATGGATGGCAGATTTGGGTTGCATTTATAATTTTATTGTGTATACTTTGATGTTTTATTTTTATTTTGCAAATAACCTTGAGTTGCAAGAAGATGAGGAATATAGAAAAGTTGCAATACGTATTGATTGAGTCAATGCCAACTTGATATTGACTGTTAATGGCCACAAAGATTTTCTCCAGGAGGATCTGTCATAACCTGGTTCTTTAGGTGTTCCAAATAAATAAGAAATAATATAATTCAAATTACATTCCCTGAAGCTAAAGAAACATCCTGTCACAAGATGGGATTTCATGTACATTTCTAGACAGTAAAAAAGCACTGCATATTTCACAAAGTATCTTAATTTATACATAATTTCATATAAGACATTGTGACAGACATAAAAAGGAGCCTGTGTAAAGAGCAGCATTATAGTAAATAAATGCCTGTGTTTATTTACTACTCATTCTACTTGTTTTTACAACTCTCTTTATAGTGCCAGGTTTAACAAACTACACTGGCAATTCTTCTTTATCTTCCAATTGATTTCTTATTCCTAATCTACCTGCAATTTCAACAAAGAGAACTCGGTATTACGAAACAGGGCTAAAAATTCTGTGCTACCAAAAGACTATTAACTACTAAAGAACTCTTCCTTAATAAATACAGAAACTTGAGCACTTCAATCAATCCAAAATCATTTAATTAAAAGCCCTCTTAGGAATCTATTGAAATGGACAACCTCATTTGGAGGTGTTTATGGATATGTCAATTTCCAATGAACTCTGAACTAAAGCAGATTGGGATGCTTCCCCTCAAGAGGGTGAGAATCTAATCAACTGTTTCAAATTAAAAATGTTCCATAAAACGTCACTTACCAGTACTTCAGGAACTCAATAATGTAAAGGGTAGGATATCACCCCTTGTTCAAAGAGAGGGTAGAGGATAAGAATTTAAAATCATTACCTTAGGAGGGTATGATATTCAGAGATCAATAACTCCTTCAAAAAACAGAATGGCCCTTGCAATTGGTCATCACAGAGTGTTTTGGATAGGTCATGGGATTGTGTGATAGAGAAATACATTTCCTCTCATTTCAATCGCACCTCACTGTTACCAAGGGTTAGGTTTTCTGTACTTGTATGTCTCGCTATCCTCTCTTGTGTAAATAGCCAACTAATTTTTTTCATTATCTTCCTTTGAACCTTCATTTACTCTAGTTGTTCAACATTTCAACCTGATTCTTTTCCACTTCTCTCTTTTTTTTCCTTTCACAGTGCATTCCAATATGGTATGTTGGTTAAATTGCACTAGGCTATTTCCTTACATAGTCTTGCTTTTTCACTTACTTATTCTTTCTGAAAATAATTCAATTATTATTAGCTTCTATTTTCAACCTTGTATGCTATTTAATAGATTACTGTCTATACGTGCCTGCTTTCTATCTTTGATATTGTAATGAGTCTGATAGCTCTATGTATGAATGTTTATTATATGATGATAATAGGATAATAAACACCAGCTGGAAGGGAGGATCTCAGTCAAATTTTGCTGGCAAAGATTACTGGAAATATTGCAGAAGCCGGTCTGAGCAAATAGCTGTAATCTTCCTGGAAGCTTGAAAACCCCTGTCATGATTTAGGCATAGTTTATTCCTCAATAATAGCATAACTTATTAGGAAGATTCAGCCCATTGTAAAGAAAAGAAAAATGGCATTTGGATTATTTTACATATTCGATGGGTATTATCTAAAATAGGCAACAACTGGTCCCCTAATCCTAACTCTTCCCTATAATTCTTAATAAGGGGGAACCAAGGGTTAAGTTATTTTCAGAGGCCAAGGATTGGGTAAAGCAAACATACAAACACAGACTTCCCCATCCCAACTGTTGGGTGAAGAGGCGCTATAATGGCTATCATCCATCTCAGTCCTTATCCTGATTCAGCCTCAGGTGGTCAGGTTTTTCCTCCAGTCAAACTCTGGATTCTACTTCTGTATCTTGCCTAGAGAGAAATCAGACAACCACTATTTCTAATCAATGTATGGGTTCGGAGAACATAGCTGGTAGGGCATATACAGTAAACATGAACATGGAAGTGAGGAGTCCAGATTGGGTGCTGAAGACAGTGAGTTCTCCACTGAACCGGGCCTGCTGGGCACTCTGTGTCTTCAGTGGTAGTGGTGGTGGTGGTGCTGGAAGAGGAAGAGGAGGAGGAGGAGGAGGAGGAGGAGGAGGAGGAGGAGGAGGAGGAGGAGGAGGAGGAGGAGGAGGAATGTTCCTTTGAAGTTTTGGAAGAAATGTGTTCTGAAGCATAATATGCTCATTTAAGATTGAGTACCACAAATTTAACATGTGATCTGCCATGATTTCATTCCATTTCCTATTAATAAGCATCTTTTCTTTTTCAGGATTCTTCAAATTGCTTTGTTGTTAAAGCAATAATAGCCTGAAATAGTTTCCATTAAAAATATTAGAGAAATGCATATTTGAATTTAAAACATAATTCAGGTGGTCTTAATGCTAACAAAACCTCAGAACTGCAATTTCCTTCCTGGAACTACCTGCATAAAGAGCGAATGTCTCAAAAACCAAAGAAATGAAAGCAAATGTTACAATTTTGCCATCAGATAATGTCATACCCAGGCAACAATAATTTTGCTAATCTTAAATATAAAGGGCTACTTGGAGAACCCAGCACGAAGCCCAAATAAAGCCAAATTGCATTAATTTTTCGACTGTGAGGAATTTTTCATATCAACAGTATTGAAATTAAATGGTTCTTGGGTCAAAAACTTCAAGATAGCATAGTGACAGAATATACTTAATTAATTCTACTGAATCTAATTTTAACAGATTCAAAGTTTTTTTAAGCCTCCCTCATTTCATTACCAAGTCTTAGATTTCTATTTGATTAAAAGTGACAAATATTTAATTTCCTGAGTTTAATTAATTTGGGCTGTTAAAAAAGAAAATCCATTTAATACGAAGATCAGAACATTTACAAACCAAGAAACAGTATCCAGGAGAGCATTCCAAAGATAGTTTAAACATTTGCAGAATGCTATAAAGCTCATCTATACCATATCTATCATTACATAAAAATATGATTGCTTTGGCCTAATTAGTTGGCAACATGAACCTCTCCAAAAGAAGGACAGGCTATCCAAGGTGGCAGTGATTTAAAGGGAATAAGAGAACTTATGATAGGAACCTGGTACCTGCATTTCGTTTAGATCTGCAAAATTAGTGCTTGTCCCCTGAAGCTCCCATTACTGTCATCCTATCTCTTCTCTCAGGCTTTTCTATCAGCCATAAGGGAAAAATGCTTATTACAAATGAACATATAAAACTGCTATTGTACATCAAAGATTTTGCAATCACCAAATCTTTGTACAATCATAGCAGAAAGCACTCACCCATACAAAACAATGGAAGCCAAGTTACTGTTATTAATTATGACAAGCATCCAAAACCAAGATGCAACAGACAAAATATCAGGTAAGTGTTAGTATAGTTTTAGTAACGTTCTCAGAAATGTTGGGATCAAGATAGGAAAACAAACTTGATACAGAAGGACAATAGGAAGGTTTACGTAGTTAGGGAATGTTATAATGCTCCGGAGAGTATCTTTTACAAAACCCATCATTCAGAAGGATACAATGAAGGAAAGTATAGAAAAAATATATGGCCTAATTAATTAATGTTGCCTACTACTCTGACCTGATTAGCCATCTGAGACTAAAGCAGAAGTGTTAATCAGCATTGCTTAAATTATGCAAAGGGGGCAGTGCCCCATTCAATACAGTGAGTGTGACTGGGATTTTCTGGTTAGTCTGGAGATGATCCTTGTTTAAAATAAGCTTGTTTTAATGCTTACATTCATGTTTTTTTTTGTTTTCTGACCTAAAGTGATGCCACTGGAAGCTTTTGGTTGCCCCATGTGGATCTGGGGCCATTCCTGCTTTAACTGGGTATGCATGAATTGAATCTCATATTCATGAAGCTTCAAAAATGTCTTAATTACAACTAATGGTAAAACTATCAAAAACTATCCTGCAGTTTCTCAATTTTCCCCCATATGAAAGGCATAAAGTTTTCCTACTTTATACTTAGAAAACTTGACTCTTCCTTTAAAACTTTTCTCGAAATGTTTTTGAAGTTTTAAAAATTATTGGATGTACAGGATGCTATTGCTGCTGTTTTCAGTTCCTTCCCTTTCTTTTGTTCTGGAGCCTCTCTGGTTGGCCAGGAGACCTAATCCACATATGCCCAAAGTGAGTTCACAAGTGATGTCTTCCCTTGGGATTAAACTGAAGTATGGAAAACCAGAGAGGTCATTATTGTTGGAGAAATAATTGTACAGTGAAAGGTAAGACACACTCCTTAGCTACCGTAAATCAGGAGGAGTCTGGTAACACGTTTTAGACTAATTTTAGACTGAGACATAGACTAATTTTATTATAAGAAATTTTATTACAAGACATGAACTTTTGTGATTTGCAGATGCATGAAGTGGCCATGTGAATTGTCACCCACAGAAGGTTATGCCTTCCTAAGCAGATCTCTCCGGGGTCCATAACCTTCTCAGATGGGGCTTCCCAATAGTGAAAAAGCTCAGATATCAAACGTACATACACACACAGCTTCAGCAGTTGCAGGGAAAGGGAAGAAGGCCACATAGCCAGTCATGAGCATGAGTTGCATAATATGCACCTGTGTCTTCCTCTCTCTTTCAAAACAAAGATGCACATGTGCACAAAGCTCATGCTTTGTGTAGTAGCAGCAATGCTAGCTCCCCCCTCCCCACTCTTCTTCCTTGCTACTTATCTGCAGTGAATAGAAGAGGACACCATATTCTTATATTGGCAGAGAGCAGACGGTTGCTTAAACAGGCCTCATTCTAGGAAGCAACCAAGATGGTTTTCAAGGTGTACTGTTCAAGCATCTGGGTAGCATCTGCTGAATGAGCTGGGAAGCTTCTAAAGGAAGACAGCTGAATTCCTTGATGCCTTTCACTACTTTGGAAAAGAGAAAAGGGTGGCAGAAACCTTTGGACACTTCTGTTGGGCAATATGCCCACACATAATCTGCATGAAATCAAACTTAGAAAGGATTGTTTTTATTCCTAATAAAAAAGGCACAATTAACCATTTAAGCATTAAAAAAATTCACCTCAAATTTAATAATGCCAAATCAGAGCCCACTAATGCTGTGATAATGCCTTCTAATAGAATTGAGGCTACAAGCTGTGTCGTTAACTGTTCTCCATTCTATTCATTTCCCTCACGTAAAATATTATCCTGCCTAATAGTTTGTGTATAAAATATTTAAATAAATTAGTCCCATTTATGCATATGCATTATTTTCTTAAAGGTCATGCCAGTTTTTCAGTCAAATAATTACAAAGCACTACATGTCATTAAATCTTAGTTTAGTAATTTAAGGGAAAGCACTTAAAAGCTTACCCAAGAGGCTATACATTAAAGGGCAAAGCTGAAAGCATTTGTCAGATTTAAATGAATTAATCCTATGTTACAGCTGATCTCTCTGAGTTTTACTAATTTCAGTGTTAGCCAAATGCTATATCCCTCTGTTCTGTTCTATGCTAGAGGAAACATATTATATCTCATCATTACAGTTAGGTCTACAACAGGTTTATCAGAGCTGCCTTTTAGATGGACCAACAGAAGAATTGTCCATGCTCTGAATAAAGAAATCATTTTTTGAAGCATGCATGGTCTGAATAAATAGATATGTATGTTGCTTATATAGCACACATATCAATCCTATTTTGTCTTTTCCATTCCATGATCTTCACACATGAAGATAAGTTTTTTTCCTTTGGCTCTATGCCCAACTAACATATTAAGAAAGAAAATGTTTTTTTCTTAACTAAACTGCATTTATCTTTTGCTGCAGAATTGTTCTAGAATCACAAAACAGTGTTATCATAACAAAGAATTATGTTGTGTCTAGTTCAGCTCCTCATTTCACAGACACATCCATGTTCAGCATGACTCCTGGCAATTTTATGGAGACATTTATGTAGCTGGCTTAGTAATAATGTGAAATTTTTTCAATGCCCTGTAAGAGTTGACAGTACCAGCCCAACAAAAAAAACCAAACACAAATGCTTCAATGAAACTCCATTTGTTTACACAAATTATTTTGGATCACAGCTAACTAGGGAGGTCAGACTTAAAGTAGATACTGAAGAACTAGATAAGATAGAATTCAGGTAATCCCTGACTTACAACCATTTGTTTACTGATTGCTTGAAGTTACAAGAGCACTGAATAAAGTAACTTTTTCACAGTTTTGACCATTGCAGCATCTACATTGTCATGTGATCAAAATTCAGACACTTGACAATTGATTCATATTTATGATGGTTTCCGTATGCCAGGATCATTGTAATCACTTTTTGCAATCTTCTGACAAGCAAAGTCAATAGGGAAGCCAGATTCATTGTAGTGATTCACTTAACAATTATTATTATTATTATTATTATTATTATTATTATTATTATTATTATTATTATTATTATTATTATTATTATTATTATTATTATTAAATTAAATTTTTATGCCGCTCCTCTCCAAGGACTATAAATAAAAACATAAATAAAAACATAAATAAAAACAACATCTCAGCATTTCAAAAATCTAAAACCAAATCTAAAAAGCATTTAAAAAGAGCCCCAGACACATTCATCATTCACACACAATCACAGTCATCCCCAGGCCTGCCGGCATAGATAAGTTTTTAGATTCTTCTGGAAGGCCGGGAGAGTGGGGAAACGCGGACTTCAGGGGGCAGTTGGTTCCAGAGGGTGGGCGCCACAACAGAGAAGGCCCTCCCCCTAGGACCCACCAGACAGCATTGTTTCGCTGACGGGACCCGAAGGAGGCCGACCCTGTGCGCTCTCACCGGTCGAAGGGAAGTATGTGGCAGAAGATTGTGGCAAGAAAAGTCGTAAAATGGGGCAAAACTCACTTAACTGTCTTGCTTAACAACAGAAATTTTGGGCTCAATTGTGCTCATACCTTGAGGATTATTGTATTATACAACATTAGATTTAAGATAAGTTAAGTGAGCTCTGCTACCTGTGGACTTTACCCTTGCCCTTCCTAAATTTTATATGTTGCAGGATAAGGGTTGCTGAATTTGGATATGGGCACAAAAATGAAAAAAAAAAAACCTCTGAAATACTTTTAACGGAGGAAATGTTGGTGAGGATGAAAAAATTAACTTGTTTGATCAGAGAAAGATCAATAACTATATTTATCAGTGACTGGAAACCTCTTGTGGTCTTATTTGCTGGAAAAAAAAGAACAAGAATATGATTTATGAGTTTGAAGATTAGAAAGGGTAGCTTATGGAAAGAAGAAAATTATAATGTAACCTTAAGAGAGAGAGGATAAAATATAAATGCATCTATAACCACTGTAAAAAAAAGATTTAAAGATGTTTCATTATATTCTTTTTTCTTTTCTATTGCTTTTCTTTTTTATTTTTTCATACATATTCATTTTTTCTTTTTTGTTTCCTTTCTAATGTTTGTATTTTATATTACATTTTTTTCACTAAAATTATATTAGAAAAAAGAGAGAGAGAAGCTGGATCGATACGTGATGAATCCCTAATTGTGAAAGGAAGAGACGACAGAACAGCTAAAGATGGTTCTGATGTGACCCCTTAAGACCTGATCCTAGATCCAACTAATTCAGAAAAATATTGCCAAGTGTCCAATTCCAATGTGTCTACCAAGGAGGAGATGACAACTACAATAACACAACAGGTTCCTAGGAAGGAGAGGGGCAAGAAGGGGGTGAGACAAGAGATAGCACAGTCTGGAGCTGAATCATGGGAAGAAGAGATTTAGGATACTCGTGCCCTAGAATTTCCCAGGATATCCATTACGTTCAGGTAGTACAGGCTTAGACTGGCAAGATTCTGTCTATATGGTTTATGGAAATAAAGAACTGAACTTTGGCTGGATTGTTTTACCTTGTTCTTGGGTTAGGCATGACATCAATCTACCTTTGAAGGAAAAGTAGTAGAGAGGGTACTTGGGCCAGAGCTACAAAGAGCTTTAAAAGAAACAGTTACAGCATCTGTCCAATCAAGCCCTCCTGACAGTGAAGCTATGCTAAAAGTGAGATGCAGTGGGAGGAACTTGGGATGCCAACATTCTTTATCAGAACATAATAATATAACAATAATAACAATAATAATAGAGTTGGAAGGGAGCTTGGAGGTCTTCTAGTCCAACCCCCTGCTCAGACAGGAAATGTTATACCATTTCAGACAAATTGCTGTCCAGTCTCTTCTTAAAAACTTCCCGTGTTGGAGCATTCACAACTTCTGGAGGCAGGTTGTTCCACTGATTAATTGTTCATCCTTTTCTTTAGCACTGGTTTCCTCCATGCACCAAATTAGATCATCTTTTTTCTATTAACATACATAAGATTAGTGAAGACTGATTATTGAAATAGTCACTTGGGGACCAAAATGGAGGATATATACACAGGATGTATTCAAGCGTTAATATTGTTGTTTGGTGATTTTACAATGACAAAGTTGATTAATTTGTGGATTGAACATCATACACCCCTTTTGGAAGTGACTTAGATTTTGAGATACAGCTCTCAAAATGTTTCTATTGCTTGTATTAATGCTACTCCACTGTTGGCAACAGGCAGCAGCAAAGTGTTGCTGGAGAACAGTAATACCTAAGGCCGAAAGTGACCCTACTCAAGAAAAATAGTCTACAATACTTGTTTTCTAGAAAAGTTAATATTATTCCCTGAAAGGACGATTATTAGTATTCATCTATCCGAAATTCAAAGACACAGTCTTGCATTTTCTTGCATTAGTTCATAAAAGTTGAAAAGAAATGTAATGGCAATCAGCATGACATCAGAAACTCCTCATCCGTTGTAAACAACAACTGCAAATCTGATTTCCATTCTTGAGTTCTCACACCAACAGGAGAATGAGAATTTTGCATGTAAGCTCAAAAAGCACAACACAAATTTACCATTTCCAGTTTTAAAATTCAAATTGAGCAACCTGCAGAGAAGCTGATAAGCTTTCTACTAGAGTATAAAGTCTACTTAGGCCTTAAGAACTAGCACAGTTGTATTAGGTATAATGAAGTAAAAGGAATAAATATTTGGGTTGAACAAATCAATCACTACTTTCATCCAAGCAAGAAAACAAAACTGCAGGTTCAAGAGCTATGAAACAAAAAAACTCAAAAACTATATATAAATATTACATTCTCCAAGTGAAAGCTGCCTTAGATCTAGATACATTACATTAATCTTTAAAAACACAACATAAAGCAGAGCAATCTGACTGCATTTTAAGAACATAGCATGGGAAACATGGGAGGGAAGCAATCTCCTTCCGTGCCCAACTTATTTCTTCTTGGCTTTGATTAAAAATGTTCTCCCTCCATTTCTCAAAGTTTTTCCAAAGTCAAGTCCTTCAACTGCTAAAAGTCAAGGAAGTTCCAAATCAGTAAGCCAGGAAATGTCTGGTATGAAGAGTTGATACTAAATCATATTAAACCAAAATTTAGATAATGGCTGCCGAGCATGTTTGGTTCTTTAACGTGCCTCCTTATATAGTGGGATAGAAGCAAGCTGTCTTGTATTACTGGTGGTAGGGATTATTCCAAAAGGGTGTGTGTGTGTGTGTGTATATATATATATATATATATATATATATATATATATATATATATATGTGTGTGTGTGTGTGTGTGTGTGTGTGTGTGTGTGTGTGTGTGTGTGTGTGTGTGTGTGTGTGTGTGTGTGTGTGTGTGTGTGTGTGTGTGTGTGTGTGTGTGTTTTCTGAGGTTTTCGCGGGTGTTTGTATGTAGGTCTTTGGTTCTTCGGATTTTCTCCCGCGTAGAATTTGAAGTGTCTTGGCAACGTTTCGATGAAATCTCATTCATCATCTTCAGGCTGGTGCTTTTGGCTTCTGCTTCTAGGAGCAATGTGTGGTCTAAGCTGTTTTTTCCTTTTAACTGCCAGTGGGGGTTTGAACTGATTGGCTGGGAGCTTGGCTATGTTCTGATTGGTTAAGGGCTTGGCTGTGCTCTGATTGGCTGGGGGGTTGGCTGTGTTCTGATTGGCTGGGGGAGTGTTCTGTTTGGGTGGGGGCTTTGTTGTGCTGGAGAGGTTCAAAGTGGCCAATGTTGCAGCTCTGGTCTGGCTCCTGGTCTGTGGTCTTGCCTCATCATTGGTGTGGGTTTGGGTTTGCTTTTTGCGTGGATGTGTGGAGGTGGCATCCTGTGTGTTTCTGGTGTCAATCTTTGAGTTAGGAATACGTTTGTCAATAAGGGCGGGTTTCCAAATGGCTGGTAGGCGGGAGGTATCATCTCGTTTGTTCATGCTGTGGGGGCGTTTTTCTATCTCGATGGCTTCTCTGATTATTCTGTTATTAAAATGTTCAGTTTTGGCAATTGTTCTGGTCTTTTTGAAATCAATTTCATGTCCTGTGGCTTTAAGGTGTTGGACCAGGGAAGAAGTTGGTTCCTCTCTTTTGACTGAGTTTTTGTGTTCTTCAATGCGTGCATTTATCCTTCTGTTGGTTTGTCCAATGTATGTAGTGGGGCAAGCAGTACATGGGATTTCATATACTCCTTGATTTTCTAACTCAATTTTGTCTTTAGGGTTTCTTAGGATGGTGGATATTTTTCTGTTTGTGCAGAATGCTGTTTTGACGTTATATTTGTGCAGGACTTTGCTGATCTTGTCTGTGGTGCCTTTTATGTATGGGAGGAGGGCTTTGCCGTTTTCTTGTTCTCTGTCATGGATTTTAGTGGGAGTTTCTTTTTGGATTAAGTTGGAAATCTTATTTCTTGGGAATCCGTTGGATGTTAGTACATTAGTGAGAGTGTGTAGTTCGGTTTTTAGGTGTTGTTCGTCAGCTAGGCATTTGGTTCTGGAGATGAGTGTCTTGGCTACGGAGTTGATCTGTGCTGGGTGGTGGTGTGAGCGTGCGTGCAGATAGCGGTTTGTGTGTGTTTTCTTCTGGTAGATGGTTACTTGTGAGGTGATGGATTCTGCATAGGGCTGTAGTTGTTTGGCGAGAAATTTGGCTAGATTTTGTAGAGGTGAGCCTATGGAGCTGACTATGGGTCTAAGTGGGGTTCCTTCTTTGTGTATCTTGGGGAGACCATAGAGCTTAGGGCATCTGGATGATTTTTCTCTTGGAATGATTCTTTGTTGGATCTCTTCGCTGATGGGAGAGGCTTTTATTTTGGATCTAGTGGTTTTCTCCAGGTAGGTGGTGGGATCTGTGTTTAGGGGTTCCCAAGAAATACTGACAAAGCGGGAGAGAACTTGTGGCTCAATAGGTTAAAGCATCTGCTTAGTATGCAGACTGCCCAGGTTCGAATCCCAGAAGGGTGAGTCTGACTGAAGAGAGTTAAGAAACTCGAAATAGCTATATCAGAAATTCCCTTATTTCTTTGTCAACAATTTTAAACAACATATATAAATTTGTGCTTGCAGGATGGCTCTGGGTTGAGCTGAAACAAGCAAAAGGAAAGAATGATTCCTTCCTCCCATATTTGGGTTTACAGGGTGCAATCTAAAAAAATAAACACTTGACATATATATATATATATATATATATATATATATATATATATATATATATATATATATATATATATATATATATATATATATATATATATATATATATATATATATATATTATATATGAAAGCAGTAAAATGTTACTTACATTGTAATATGATCTTATTCAGGATGAATAGTTTTTATGCTTTGTTATTAAACCTAAGGGAAGTTTCCAAAATGTGTCAGACAAAATAAAGTTTGTTCAGGCCCATTGAGAAATACATGACTTTTTCCCCTGTTTGTTTGTATTGAGGAAATGGGAATTTTAAATAATCTTTTTATTTTTCCTAATGCTTATTCTTTTAAAAGCAACAACAAAAAGCTAGAAACACTAGTTGAACAAAATTTGGAAGCCCTTTCTTCTGAGTCTAAAGTAAAATACAGGGAAGCATAGAGAAACCTTTGCCTCTAAGGAATAAGGAAACCAAGTTTAGTTAAAATTTAAGATTTCATGCTTTTCTTGACTGTTTAAGTAATCTGATTTATCGTTTCTGGTGATATATTTTCTCTATGCAAGCTCAGTTATTATATATTTGATGCATGGAATCCCTGTACACCAAAGTCTTTTATATTAGCATATTTTTATGCTTAGGCATCTCTGATTGATTTGGTGATAAATGGTGTGTGTGTGTGTGTGTGTGTGTGTGTGTGTGTGTGTATGTATATGTATGAATAAATAAATATGTACCATTCCATCTTGTAATCTTCTCCAAGTTCATCTTCTCATTTGTATTTTTTTCTATGGGGGATTGCTTTGAGACACTGTCTCTGATTTAGTAACACTATAAGTTTATATCTTTCAATTTTGTTCTAGCATGTGATTACTTAGAAAGGATTTTTTATTTTGTAAATATAACTATTGATTTTAACTATTCCTCGTGAGATTGATTTAGCACCCAACAGAATGGGAAAGACAGATTTCCCTAGTTGCATCACATTGCTTCAGAGACAGGAAGTGAAGCTATAGAATTTATTCCATCTTTAACATTCTAAAATGTCATGGTCAAGGAAGACTCCCATATCACTTTTATAGAACTGAGGTTAATGGGAAGGAGGGCAGGCAAGAGCATCCCCCTGGAAAATAGGTGGTGGTGGTAGTGGTAGTAGCAGCAATAAATACCAAACAGCTACACCAGGATAGATAAACTAGACCGGACGGGTAGCCCCAGAGGAGACAAGGAGTGGTTTAAGAGCCCCAAACCTTCTTTCTATAGGCTCACACACTGTTACAATAAAATTCAAGATTTTAAATGGTAAAGATCATACAACATTCTATCCTCCAATAGGAAAATTACATTACGCCATAGTTTGATATGTGAGCCTTTTAGCTTAAAACTGAAAGATCTTTGTAATTGTAATGGACATCAAGGACTGGTTCCCTTTCCTGAAAGTTAATACAAAGGAGTATGTGGGTAATTTAATTACCTAGTCTTCCTTACTGAGGGATTAATATTTAAACAGCCTCATTCATTGTGTTTTTTTTTTTTAATAAAAGACAAATTACTCGTATGTGGAAACAGGGTTGTGGCTCTATCTGTTAAATTTGAAAGCTTTCAATCATTTAAAAGCTTACAATCATTTGAAAGCTTACAATCATTAATTGGACTTATCTCACTAACAGAGATTGAAATGATAGAAGGTGTTCAAGCCACAGGAACCTTGGGGGGAGGGAGGGATCATGCAATATTGGAATTCAACATTATGCAAGCCCAAGCAATAGAACAAAACCAAACTAGAGTCTTGGACTTTAAGAGAGCTAATTTCAATAAACTTAGAGAGAGCTTGGGAAGAATTCCATGGATGAGAATGCTCAAGAAGAAAACAACCCAAGAATCTTGGGGAAATTTGAAAAGATTATAAAAGTCCAATCTAGTACAATAACAATGAAGAAAAAAATAACTCTCAGAAGAAACCAGCATAGCTGCATGAAGAACTCTCTGATAAATTGAAAGATAAAAAGGACAAAAAAAGTAGAAAGAGGGGCACATAACTAAGGCAGAATATCAGCAAATAGCCCAAGCCTGCAAAGATGAAGTGAGGAAAGCTAAGACTCAAAATGAACTAAGTCAACAATAACAACAAAAAAAGCTTCTTTCAACAGGGAGAAAGCAGAACTGCTTAACTCATTTTTTGCATCTGTCTTTACATGAAAGGAAAAAACAGACCAATCTATCAAAAATCCATAAAAAACAGATTAGAAACACAAGTTAAGATAGACAAGAAAATGGTAAGTGAGCACCTGTCCACCCTAGATGAGTTCAAATAACCAGGGCTATATGGATTACACCCCAAGGTTTTGAAGGAACTGGCAGATGTGATCTCAGAACCAACTATATATTTCAAAGATCCTGGAGCACTGGGGAACTACCAGAGGACTAGAAAAGAGCTGTTGTAGTTCCCATCTTCAAAAAAAGGGGGAAAAAATAGATCCAGGAAACTACAGACCTTTCAGCCTGACCTTAATACCTGGAAAGATTCTGGGAAAGATAATCAAGCAAAAGAATCAGAGAACATCTAGAGGCAAACAAAGTCATAACCAAAAGCCAACATGGGTTTGTCAAAAATAGATCATGCCAGACAAATCTTTTTTTTTTTTTGAGAGGTTGGGAAATGATTTTATTAGTAATCCAAAATTTTACAATTTTAAGAGGTCACAACTCCTGGCGGCCCCCCAGGTGATCAATTGTGTTTTTATACTCTTTGGCGCTTTGAATACTGTGCTTCATCATCTCTATGACTTCATCCCGGGAAAGCTTGTTATCCTGGAGAAGGAAAAGGGTACAGAGAAAGAACTACAAGCCTAGATAAGCAATATTTATCCAAGATATTGGCTACCACTAAGATGCTTAAAAATATATTCAACTTGCATTCAACTTTTTTTTATCTATATAAAACAGACATTGGAGGTAATTTTGAACCCAAGTGGTTATTTCATTATTCCCAACAGGTCCCAGACAAATGTTTGAAAAGAAAACAGCCGTATTTGTCTTCTTAAAAGAAGGGAAACATTTGAAGGAGCTAATCTTTGCTTTCCCTTAAGAGTGTGGAACTTGCAAGGGAAGAATTGAAGTGCATTAAGAACATTACAGAAGAGATTAGATGCACTGATGAAAGAAGGTGTATGTGTATTTAATCTCCTTCTTCCCAAATGCCTCTGGAACATGGAGATCTTCATAACATGACAAGGGCTCACTGTGCTTTGGGGGAGACAGAGGCTGCAGAAGAACAGGAATGGATCCTACGGGAAACCACCCAAGTATGCCAGCCAGCTACATTATTTTTTGAAGAATAAATAGACAGCAATTCCTTCTGGAGTGTGCTTCTCCCACTCCCATGTAAGGGAGAACCCACTGTTGTATATCCCCCCCTCCAATCACAGTTCATCATGCTTCTTTGTCAAATCTTCACCATAGTTGGTAGCCTGGCTCCCCACAAACATGTTCCAATTGTCCAAAATCTCTTGCTTGGTTATTTTATCATCCAGATCTTTGTCCGACTGAACAAGAAGATGCGTGGATTCCACTTCAGCATGATCATAATCTGTGGGCAGAATCCAGTGCCCAATTTCCTCCCGATCCATTTTTCCATCTTTGTTGATATCTCGGTGTTCCAAGAAATGTTGGCGTTCACTTGTCACCCAGCTAGGTTCTGGTTCCCCAGTTTCAGGGGCATATATGTCACCAAGATATTCATCAACTTCTACAAAGCCATCACCATTCTTATCTATGTCCTCCAGGGTTTCCGTCACTATAATGTCCCTCATGTGGTCAAACTCTTCAGGATGAAGGAAGGCTGTGAATTCCTCTTTTGTCACACTCATATCTCCATTTTTGTCAGCAGCTTTGAATCGTCGCTCATCCCTGGCCAACATTTTTCAATATGAATTCTTGTCCTCAAGATCACCAAACTCTTCTCCTTCATAGTGCCCATAAGTGGTGCTTTTGAACTCATTCCAAGTGATTTGGCCATCACTATCCTTGTCATAGTCCTTCCAGTTCTTGTTCACACTCTCATAGATATAGCGGTTCTGAGTATGCTTGATCCAATCCTTCAATTCAGGCTGAGTCACAAAACCATTCCCATCTCGGTCAATTCGGTCCACAATCTTCCCCAGCCTCTCTTTGCTCTCCTCAGGCGTTAGTTGATCAAATGTCTTGGCATCTTCTTTGCCTAAAAAAGCTTCATGATCATAACGGAAGTCTTGACTGTCATCGTGGGGATGATCACTGAGGTCTTGACCATGGAGGATACGATCATTCTTGTCAGGGGGTGGCTTGGCCTGGGCCCAGACGAGGCATACGGTCAACAGATAATAGCAGCAAAGTGTATTCTGCCAAGCCATTGTACACCTCCAAAGCAGCTGCAACACCCATGAAGCCCACTCTCGGTCGGAATGCTCCCTCAGTTCATCTCTTCACTCCTGAGGTATCTCCAAATCTTTTTTTTTATTAAGTATATATTTGTAAATGTAAACAGAGGAAACAAAAGAAAAAATCCGGTTGAGTGCAACTCAACTTACTACAATCATTTTATACTTGTAAACATTCTTCACTCAGCATTTCAAGATTTAACTATAAGCAAGATACATTTTCTTTGATTGATGTTTCTCTTGTATGTAGTCTATCCATTTTTTCCAGTCCAACATATATTTTTCATTTGAATGATCCTTCAAGTATGCAGATATTTTGGCCATTTCTGCCAGATTTATGACTTTCAAGGTCCATTCTTCAATAGATGGTAATTCTGGTTTCTTCCAGTATTGTCCCACCAACAGTCTTGCTGCTGTGATCAAGTTCAAAATTAAGTTCGTCTCTATGGTGATACAGTCTTTTGTAATCCCTAACAAAAACAACTGAGGTAGAAATTCAATACGCTTTTTCAAAATGGCTTGAAGTGTCCACCATATTTTTCTCCAAAAAGCTTTAATTTTTCTACAGGTCCACCATACATGAAAATAAGTAGCATCCATACTTTCACATCTCCAACATTTCGGTTGGAGGTCAGGGTAGATATATGATAGTTTTTTCGGATCTAGATGCCATCTATAAAACATTTTGTAAAAATTCTCTCTTAAATGTTGCGCTTGCGTAAATTTTACATTTTTCACCCAAATTCTCTCCCACGTTTCCATCACGATAGGTTGTCCAAAATTTTGTCCCCACTTTATCATACAATCCTTGACTAGTTCGGTTTCGGAGTCCATTTCTATCAATACATTATATAAACTTTTGATATGCATAGACCTTTGTTCTCTAATTTGTTTAATTAAATTCTCATCTGTTTGGGATAAACCCATCTTCAAGTCTTTTTGCCATCTGGACTGCAATTGTAAATATGAAAACCAAGTATAAACTATTCCTTCATCTTCTAGCATATTCGAGGACTTTAATGATAACACATTCCCTTCTTTTATTAGGAGTTTACTATAGGGCACCACATCTTGAGCTTGTGCCAGACAAATCTTATTGTATTATTTCACTTAAATATGAGCCAGCAGGATGCTGCATCTGCCAAAAAAGCCAACACCGTGCTAGGTTGTATTAGTAGAGGGATAGAATCAAGAACATGTGAAGTATTAATACCACTTTATAATACCTTGGTAAGGCCACACTTGGAATACTACATCCAGTTTTGGTCACCATGATGTAAAAAAAAATGTTGAGTACAGAGAAGAGCAACAAAGATGATCAGGGGACTGGAGGCTAAAACACATAAAGAACAGTTGCTGGAATTGTTTATGTCTAATATAATGAAGAGTAGGACTAGGGGTGACACCATAGCAGTGTTCCAATATCTCAGGGACACAGAGAAGAGGGAGTCAAGCTATTCTCCAAAGCACCTGAAGGCAGGACATGAAACAATGGATGGAAACTAATCAAAGAGAGAAGCAACCTAGAAGTAAGGAGAAATTTCCTGACAGAACAATTAATCAGTGGAACAACTTCCCTTCAGAAGTTGTGAATCTCCAACATTGGAAGTTTTAAAGAAGAGATTGGACAACCATGTGTCTGAAATGGTATAGGGTTTCTTCCCTGAGCAGGGGGTTATACTAGATGACCTCCAATGTCCCTTCCAAATCTGTTATTCTATCCATACTTTGGGGAAAGTGAAGTTAAAAAAAATAGCTGATCAATAGCAGAAGCCTTTGAAAATTCAGAATGTCAACACAAAAGCTTTTCGTTAAATACAAAATGAATGAAAAATAATGTTAGTTTTACAAGGAATAATATTTGTGTATAAGACACAGTCTTTGACACAAGTGGATGATATCTACTGAGAATTGCTCAGAATTTTGGAAGATAGTCTATACATCTGGACACACACATATTACAAAATTCTAGATTGGAAATAGAGTAAGGATGGTAACTTTACTATAGTACATTACAGATTTATTGCAAGCACAAAACCAGTGTCCGTATTTTCTATTTTTGTTGTTGTAACTAATAATTTAGACCTCAGTTTTATTTATAGTATATGCCTCTGTTCTTGTGAAAAGTAGTGTTGTGTTCAGAACTGTATACAGAATGAAGAAACAATGTAATACAGTATTAAAAGTATGCATCATAATTAATATTTCAACTCTGTTTTAGCTTTCAAAGAAAACAATAGCAACATAACAATAGAAATGTTTTATTCTATAACAAAGCAGAACTAAAGTGTCCAATCATCACTACTTACAATATAAATATAATCAGGAAAACTGTAAGGATAAACCACAGATGCACAGTACACCTTCACTGTCAGAAGCTCACAAAATGCCTCACCCAGAAAAACAAGATCCAGCCTCTTTAACTGTTAACAAAACAGAAAAGAAAGTAAGTTCCCTTGAGCCTTACTCATTTTTCAGTTAAAGGTATGCTCTTCACAATGAATTGCCCCCAATCCTGGGGGGGGGGAGGCAAAAGGCTTGGTAATAAATTGAGAAAGTGTGTAAAGTTGATAATAGATCTATCTATTCACCAAATTCTCTTTCAACCTGTAGAAGTACAGAGGGGAAGACTTTGAGCAGATCCCCAAGGCATGACCTGCTAGCAAAAATTACTATCTACGTACGTCTTTGGTAAAATATCTTTCCGCCAGTAGTTACAAAATTGAACAGGAAGACTTCTTACTGAGCTAGAGGAAGATTTTGGTTGCTCTAGCAATATGCTCTTATTTCAATTGTTCCTCAAGCGAAATCTCAAGGAATGTTTTGTGGCTATCTGAGACTTGCAAAACCTTTTGGGAAAAAGAAATTGTCTTCGTCATTCCCTCAACCTCTTATGGAAGGAAAGAGAACAGGGTGATCATCATCAGCAAAACAGATGGACTCGGTTACAGGGCAATGGGTATATCACTATAAGAAAATTAATGACCAAGTTGAGTCAATTCTCTCTGTGTTGTTCCTAGGAGCTGGAAACAGCTTGATGGTTCATAATGAATCAATCAACCACTTATGGCCTATGCTATTCTGCAAATGTTGAATGTTCAATATTTGCACAAGGTTTTCTTTATATGGAAGAAGTCATGGAGCTAAAAATTGGGAATAATGAGAAAAGGCTATTATATACTGGATAAGAAAATAATTATATGTGCTCTGAGTTGAAGGGATAGTTTAATAGTCTTTTTGTTCAAGAACAATAAAGCCTAAAATTTTTGCTGTGATGTAGAGAACCTTCTCATATAGGCCACCTGGCTCAATCACCCTGTGGAAAAGAAGCCATGAAGATTAGCTTGAATCTTCCCCTGGTTTACATATACAAATATTTATCTATTGATTATTGGAAGGTATATATCAAATAGACTAAGAATGTACTTGATAGAGGGAAGGGCATATCGACATGAAAATTATTAATTTTAATAAGATGACTTGTTTGCCTGATATCCAATGGATTGATCTGAAAAGAAGTGAAAGTTACAATTTTTTAAAATGTAGTTGGTTTATAGTTAAACTTGGATACACGGAGTGAAGAAGGTCTACAAATTTAAAATGATTGTATTAAGTTGAAAGGCAGTTAACTTGAATTTTTTCTTTGTTTACATGTACAAATGTTTACCTAATAATAAATATTTTTTATAATTTAAAAAAAAAGATTGGCCACCTTTGACTGTGAACAATTGGGGCTGGGTGATATTGCTCCCTCCTTACAGAGGCTTTAGGATAAATTCTTCTTCTCTTCAGAAGAACAAGACAATATTGCCTGGAGAAGGGGGGGGGGTCTTCTGGGCCTTCTTGAGCAGCTTCTTTCCATCACAGCTGACTATCAAGGAACTGTTGCCAAATCACCTTCTTCTCCTTCTCCTCCCAACCCCATTCCTCTCCCCTTCCTGCCTGGTTTTTATTATTCAGTAAGCTATCCTGGGAGCTTCCAAGCTGAAGAATACAGTACAAATGCTTTAGGCAAAATAAAATATAAAAAAAATAGTTACAAATTCATCAACACTTTCTTTGCACTGGGGCCAGTTTTCTATAAAGTTTTAATCATGAATTTTCTTCAGCAGCACCTACAGATGGAATTATCTTCCCACTGAGGTTAAGCAGGTGTGCAGCATGGACTACTTCAGCCAAAAATGAAAGATCCCTTCGTTTGCTCAATATTCCTCTGACTAACCCACTGCCAGTTACCACTAATGGTTGTGCTGTCATAACTTAACAGAGTTTATTACAAGTGACAACATTATTTGGGTACTTTATTTAATGTTTTACTAAAGTTACATAAACTATTATATAATTACATTGCATATTTTATTATTATTATTACTATATTTTTAGAATACAAAAGTGCTATCTAAAATTTTTAAACAAATAAAAGAAGTGCTTCCCTGTTAACATCATTTTAAAAGTAGCATTGTAAAGAATCACATTTGGTCACCTAATAGGATCCCCATGCAAACATCCTTCCAAGAAACGTAATCTCGAAATGAAAATCTTGAAAGTTTGAGATTTTCTGAAAGAACAAAACATTTCTTCCTACATAGAAATTTTTGCTCATCTCTATGTTGAAAATTTGTGTAGCAAATCTCTATAACACTAAATAATATTAAACTTAATCAGTTTTAATTCATAGTCATGACACAATATATCCTAGTTTGTCACTAGTTTGTATCAATGACTAAGATGTTAAAACTTTTTTTTATAAATAGTATAAATAGCACAGTTACACAATCTGCCAAAATATGTCAAATCCCACAGCAATGTTTCATGGGAACTAAAGTCTTGCACAATTAAAGTCTTATTACATTCATGCTGAATGTCATTAGTCAAGATTATTTCTGCCCTTTCTATCACAAATAATTGTGGATAAACAATAATTGTAACTTATATTTCACAACTAAATGTTTTATTATGTATTTAGTAACATAATTTATAAGTCTTCAAAATATGTAAATTCTTCCAAGAACACTATCTTCATTATTTAAAAAATCTACTTCAGCAACACTGGGCAAGCACTATATTTCGTATTAGCTCTAGGAGAGAATTGAAAAAAAAAACTAGAAGTTAACCTTTTGCCCGACTTCAGAAACAAGATCTCCTAAGCACATTGCCTGGCAACTGGAAACACTTTTCTTGGATTTTTGGTCTTGTACACACCAGGTTCAGCACTTAATTATCTTTAACAAGTTTCCATTTCAATAAAGTTAAAAGCCCAAACTGATCGAGGCCAAAGGAATTTAATGAAGATAAAATATTGATTGCAAATATTTTGGATTAAACCTGGTTCTATGTACATCAATATGGCATATTAAGGATCGATGGGAGGAGGTAAGGATCGATGGGAGGAGGGATGAAGGGCTAACAAATCAAATGTTTACAAAAACTAACACCCAACGTTGAATGTATATGTTCTATAACTAATGCCTCTTAACATAACCTTAGGACTAAGGTTGTTTGCTTTAATATTGTTAAAGTAGACTGAATCTCTACCTCAGGATATGAAACTTTTACCTCAGGATCTCGGGTTGGGGACCATAAAAGATTGCACTAGTAATGGGATGAAGTCAACTCAGAAGCGCAAACGCACAATATGCGATAGACTAGATACAGTAGATAGACCATATATAAGAGAAACACCAATCAAACAAAATGTATTCGGAGTATACTTGAAGATGTAAGGGAGGAGGGGAGAACGTTTACTAAAACAAATGTTTACAAAGATTAATACCTAATGTTGTATGCTATGTTCTAGGATGATTGCTTAGCAATAGGATCTTATGTTTAATGTTGATCACATTAATATTGAAACAGATAGGGGAAACACCAATCAAAATAAAATGTAACAGGAGTATAGTTGAGGCTAGACGCGAGGAGTGGGGGGAAAAGGCTTACTAACGCAGACGTTTTCAAAGACTAATACTTAGTATTGTATACCAGGTGTCATGATGATTGCTGCATAATAGGTTTTTATGCTCAATGTTGATTGTTTTAATAAAAGAATTTTTATAATAAAAAAAAAATATGGCATATCTTGTTGGAATAATAATCTGCATTTAATTTACGTCTTATTAGCATAACAAGATCTCAGATATGCAAATAAAATGGAAGTAGCTTAGTGCAACAGAATAGATGCGTCAGGGTTCCGACAGATAGAGATGAATAAAGCAGAACTCCAAGATTTACAAATTCCCCAAAGAACATGTTTATTGGTTACAAAGTATCAGCACATCAAAAGTGAAACCAAGTCTGGAGACACATGTTACAATTCCCCAATACAAAGTTAAAAAATTCCACCCCCTGAAACTAAGCAATCAACTACGTTTCCCAATACATCTTCTTGGCTGGCTTTTTACACAATGTCCAGCCTGCAGTCTCGAGAGCAGCCAATGCCCTTGGTTCCCATGGGACAAAAGATTATTTTGACTAGTGAAGCACCTGGGAAACCCCCTCCCACTGTACTAGGTGGCAATCGAAAATTAATAGGAAACATGGCTGCAGCCATGCTCATTTGTAGAGTTGACAATATGTATATATACTTGTGTTTGTGTCTCTGTGTGTATGTTTCTGTGTGTGCGTGCAATAGAAGCTTAGGAAAAATATTGAAGCAAGATAAAACCTTTCAACCTAGCTGCTCATTGCAATTCTTTTTTTCAAAGAAAAAAAAGTTTGGTCCATTAGAAACCATTCCACAGAGTATTCTGATTAATCTGAAAAACATAAAACCCTGAGTAATGTGTTTGTGAGAATAAATGCATTTGGAGGTCTCTGTGGATTGCCAAGGACGTTGCATTTCTAGTATTCTGTCACAATTTATCTTCATCCGCAAAGAGCTGAAATTACCAGCTTCCAATTAATATGTTTCTTATGTCGGGCTGAGGGGAAGTAAAATGGATGCTATATCAGGTGATAAGGAGTTTGAAGTAAAGAGAATAAATATTTCACTCATTTACATTATAATCAGAGTTGTTAAATATTTACAGTTATGTTTCCTTTCCTCCCTCTCCCCACCCAGCCCCAATTTCAGGTTCTTTAGTTCCAAATAAAAAAAATCACACTTTTAAAACAGATTTGAATAGGAATAAAATATAGTAACCTAACAAGAATATCTTTCAGAGAAGACAATCAACACACATTCACAAAGACTCATACAATGGTATGCTACTTGACCTCTCAGCGACTTTCGATACCATTGACCATGGTATCCTTCTGCATCGACTGGAGGGGTTGGGGGTTGGGGGCACTGTTGCAGTGGTTCACCTCCTACCTCACTGGTCGGTCGCAGTCGGTGTTGGTGGGGGGTCAGAGGTTGACCCCTAGGTTCCTCCCTTGTGGGGTCCCTCAGGGATCGGTCCTCTCTCCTCTGCTGTTTAATATCTACATGAAACCGCTGGGTGAGATCATCCGACAACACGGGGTGAGATATCATCAGTATGCTGATGATACCCAGCTTTACATCTCCACCCCGTGTCATTTCAGTGAAGCAGCGGAAGTGATGTGCTGATGTCTGGAGGCTGTTAGGGTTTGGATGGGTGCCAACAGGCTCAAACTCAACCCCGACAAGATGGAGTGGCTATGGGTTCTGCCTCCCAAAGATATTTCAATCTATCCGTCCATTAGCCTGGGGGGGAGCTTTTGACCCCCTCAGAGAAGGTCCGCAACTTGGGCGTCCTCCTCGATCCACAGCTAAATTTGGAACATCATCTTTCGGCTGTGGCGAGAAGGACATTTGCCCAGGTTCGCCTGGTGCACCAGTTGCGGCCCTATTTGGACCGGGAGTCTCTTCTCACAGTCACTCATGCCCTTATCACCTCGAGGTTCGACTACTGCAATGCTCTCTACATGGGGCTACCTTTGAAAAATGTTCGGAGACTTCAGGTAATGCAGAATGCAGCCACGCGAGCAGTGTTGGGCTTGCCTAGAAATGCCCACATTTTGGCATCACTCCGCGAGCTGCATTGGCTGCCAATTGGTCTCCAAACCCAATTCAAAGTGTTGGTTATGACCTATAAAGCCCTACATGGCATCGGACCAGGTTATTTATGGGACCGTCTGCTGCCTCATGAATCCCAGCGGCCGGTTAGGGCCCACAGAGTGGGCCTTCTCCAGGTCCCGTCAGCCAGACAGTGTCGCCTGGCGGGGCCTAGGGGAAGAGCCTTCTCTGTAGCGGCCCAGGCCCTCTGGAACCAACTTCCCCCGGAGATCCGTGTCACCCCCACCCTCTCCGCTTTTCGTAAATTGCTTAAAACACACTTTTGCCGGCAGGCCTGGGGCAGCTAACACCTTGCCCCTAGCCAGTGTATGTTTGTGGAATGATTGGTTTCTTTTTTAACTTAGGGTTTTTTTTATATTTATGTATTTAATGTAATTTCTATCATGTTGTGAGCCGCCCTGAGTTCTCCGGAATAGGGCGGCATAGAAATTAAATAATAATAATAATAATAATAATAATAATAATAATAATAATAATAATAATAATAATAATAAACAATGGCACATCTTCATTTGGCCATATCACCTTTGATAGGTGGGATAACCATAGATTTGTGTGTGTGTGTGTGTGTGTGTGTGTGTGTTGTACATACATACATACATACATACATACATACAGTATATATGATTCAATTGATCACATAATTTCAAGAGTTTTGCCAATGTTTCAGTATCCATGGGAAGCTCCCATAGCTGTAGGACATAGGCACATAGTATTTCCCTATTGCTCCTGCACTAGCTGTAGTTTTCATAATAACAAAATAAGTATGAATGAAAACTGGTCAGATAAGCTTTTTCTCCTCTTCAGCTGCCAGCGTGTTTAAAGTGCGAAAATAGTGATATTTTCCCATATTTTGACAACATATGGTCTTTGTTGCTGAACATGCAACAGAAAATAGTGAAATAGAGAACCAATAGTTAAAATTATTTTGCTCCCCCCTTACCAGTACTGTATTGATTTGCTTCATTTTACACAGTGATCACCATTTGTATCAGCCTTGCAAAACTGGCTATTTTGCATTTCAAGAAAACAAACATTCACTTTATCATACAAATGCTCAGTATCTTTTACAGGAAATCAATGCATTGATCAGTTTCCTATATCGTAGGCACAGAAATTCAATATATTCTCTCTTCATCAACCCGTTTCATTATTTTTTAAAGGAGAAACGATCTGATGATACTCTATCACCATGTGTCAGCTCAAAGCTCCTCTTGCAGTTTAAATAAATAAGCACAAAGGACTTCTAGAAGGTAAAAAGTGCTTATACAAATGTGATATGTTTATTATATACTTGAATTATAGCTTTGTTCTGATAATATCTAAGCACTAATATCGCTGGTAAAATAACTATATCCGGAAGTCTTGTCTTATTTGCAGTGATGCTAGATCAGATGAGATTTCTGTTGTAACAATGGAGGAACTGTTAGCAATACTGAAAATAAAGGACATTAACATAGGACTCCTACATAGGACCCTGAACAAGGGTTAAAAAAAAAATCAAAATTAGTATCTGATATTCCTTATGTTCAAGAAAAGGCTGTACAGATCATATCAGAAAAAGCTATACACTTGCCAAACCGATTATTGTATCCTATTTCAGAACAACCAAAGAAGATAGAAAACATGTACAGCATAGCTTCTACAACCAGATTCCACTATATTAGTCTCTTTATATAGAGATTATATGTAAGGCAACATTTTTACTCATTATTTCAGTTAGGAAGCAGAAGGAATGCTCATCTAATTTACAGATGACACAAAATTGAGTGAGGTTTTTCATCAGCCAGAAGACAGAAATAATTTTCAGTTATTGAACAACATAGGGTAGGAGCACAAATAACATCAGGAAAAAACATTCCAGAAAGCAGGAATTGCAATTGGGTAGGTGTGCTTTCTGGATCCTGCAAACTAACATTCTTTAAGTGATAGGACCTGGAGGATGTCTCCCTGCTGGACTCAACCAGATATGCAGAAATGATTGAAGATAGTTGATCTTTCAGATGGCCTATGCTTTTGAAAGACTTTAAAGGGACAGCCAGCACCTGGAAACCAAACAGTAACCAGTGCAGCTCACAAAGCAGTGTGGTGACATATGCATAATGTGGTACCCTTATTACTGTCCATTTGTTCACATTCTGGACTGGCTGTAGTTTCACTATAGTTTTAAAAGACAGCCCCAAGTAAAGTGCATTGCAGTAAACCAAGTGCAAGGTGGCTAGAGCATGAGTGATTGTCTAAAGGACTTCACAATCCAAAAAAGCATAAAACTGGCGCACAAGATACACCTGTGCAAGGCTTTCTTGGCCACCACTTCCACCTGTTCTTAAAGCAGGAGCTGAGAGTTCAAGAAGATGCCCAGATTTTACAAAACCTTGAATGTTGAAGTGCAATCCCTTTGAGAGCCAGTGATGGAATACCTCCAGATATAGCATGCCCAAATAGCCATAGTTACTCAAGACGTGTCAAAATTAAGCCTCATTCTATTCCTCCCCACCAAGAGCCACACAATCTCTGGGTGCTGGGTCAGCAAGTTGATTATGTTCCTTAGTCAACAAGGGTTCACAGTGTACAGCTTGGTATCATCTACATAGTGATGATATCTGACCACAAAATGGTGAATCACCCCACCAATGGTTTCCTGTAGATGTTAAGCAGAAGTTGGCTAACTAGTAGTGTTACATTAGTGTTTTTCAAACTTGACAACCTTTATGATTTGTGTACTTCAACTCCCAGAATTCTCCAGCTATCATGCTAACTGGGGAATTTGTGGAGTGGAAGTCCACACATCTTAAAGTTGCCAAGTTTGAAAAACACTGTGTTACATCATGAAGGAATGTCAGAAGTTTATGTCTAAGGACTGATTTTAAAGCCAGATAATTGAATATGTCATGAAAAAAACACATTTGGAGAAAACGGTTTGAATTGCAAAGGTGAAATGAGAAACCTCAGCAGAAACTGAAGAAACAGCTGCAGCAGCAAGCAGATCAAATTATATTTTTAAATAATTTCCACTTCGTTAGCAATGAAGTAATCAAGAGCTCTTCATAAACTGACTAGCAACTTGATATGCATAACAACATACTGTAGAGAAAATTATTTATAAGTTCCACAGACTATTTTTGAAGGGAGGAAAATGAAAATGCAACTTTCAATTTAAATTTAGCAAGGCATAACAAATATTAAGCAGAGAACGAAAAGTATTATCTCTTGTCAGAAAGTGCCAGGGACTTAACATTCCCTAATTAGTTAAAGTCATAATAAATAATTGATTTTTGTATTCATTCTCTTTTTTTATTATCTGGAAGTTTTTGCACTCTTTTTGGTCATCAATATTTTAATTATTTTTTGCCCAAGGGGGAAAAACAATTAGATAATTGTAAGGAATGCAAAAATAGCAGTTAAAAGAGGCATTTCTAAAGCAACCCCCTCCTCCAATAAACTTTACAATCCACTTTCACTGGTTATGTTCCTTTATACAATGCAAAAAATAACTACTGTATATGATGAACTCAAGCAATGTCAAATAATAATTCAAATCAAATAATAATTCAAATCCAAGCCGTTCTAAGTCCAATGACTATGGGAGGAGCTCTGCCCAAAGGCAGTATTTGCTCACGGGATGAGTTAGGCCACTATAGAAATTGAATAAATAAAAATAACTTTTTTGCTAGAATGTAAGATTATGCATATTTTACAATAGTGTGCAGAATCTGCTAAGTATACTTTCTTTGATATTGCTGTGGATTGGCTGCTTCTAATCTATTGGCCAGTATGTCATTTTCCAGATTTATTAGCATAGTTTGGTTACAATCTTTATGGATTCTTGTTCTGTTGCTTGCCATATTTCTGTAGGAATTCCAGTAGCCTTCCAATTTGGTAACAACTGGACTGCTGGCCTAATTTTATTTCTAGTACCAGAGATTTCGGTAAGCAGGGAATATTTTTTATAGTGCACTGACATCTCTTTTATATAGACTTTCAATATACTCCATCTTTGTTTCTTCTTCAACTCAGTCACTATTAATTGGCATTCCTTCGTGTACCAATTCAAGGTTGAGACATCCTTCAGAGTTTAAAAAACTCCCTCTGGTTTTCCATGTCTGTTTCTACCTTCAGTGCCTTTGCAGATGTTGTTCTAATACTGTTTCCTAACAACTCTCAGAAATTCTTTATGAAGCTCCTTCTAAAAACTCTCTACAACTCTCTGAGTCCCCTTCTGAATTCTTTGTCTTTCTTGATTTTGGCTTCTCTTTTCTTCTTGGCAATTTCCATCATTTGTTCCAAAATCAAGTCTGATTTCTTCTACTTCTTAACCTCTGATAGTTTCTTTTCATATTCAGTCTTAACAACGTCATTCCACCGCTCAATATCAATGAGGTTCAAGACTTCAAAGTGATTACTGACCTTCTCTTTTAAATTGGTGGGTCTAAGCTCAAGATAATATCATGAAAGGTTCTTCTACTACAATTTCACTTGGAATTTGCATATGAAGAACTCATGATGTCAGCCCTTGACCTCGTCTTTGCTATTATAACTAAGCTCTTCAATTTCATCATATACAATCAGTTTTACTTCTTTGTGTAGTCAGTCCTTGGCTGGCAACCTTGCATTCCATGATTGTTCCAAGTTACAATGGCATTGAACAAGGAAGTTTATGGCCAGCACCTGAAATTCCAGCCATTTTAAAATTCCTTCGGTCACATGATTGTGATATGGGTGCTCAACAACTAGCTTTCAATTATGATGGTTGCAGCATCTTGCAGTCACATGATCGCCATTCCACTGCTGGCAAGAAGTCACAAATGCTGATCACGAGACACTACACCCAATGATGATGTAAATTTTTCCTTATGACTGCAACTGTAATTGTCAGTCAGAATGGCGGTCATAAGTTGGCATGCTCATCTGACATTGTGCCTTGTGTTGTTTACTGACAAGAGTTTCTGATTCTAATTACCACCATTAGTTGAGGACTACACTAACACCATATGATGATTTCCAGGTTTTTTTCAGCTGTGTTTACCCACTTAAAGCAGAGATGTCAAGGATGCTTATTGATTCCCCAAATACTTAAACTTGAGACTTCTTCCTCTCGTGCTCCCAAATTAATGGATACTTGGTACAGTCTTTATTTAGTGTCCTTGAAATCAGGCTGTTGTCCTATGTTTACAAAAATGGCCAACTTTAAACAGGGAACCATTGGTAACCTCTTTGCTAATTTCAAAAATTTTAGGATGCATGGAGGAACTGGATCACAGTTCTTATAAAATGTAAGGATAGCCCAAGTTTGCTGGTTTAATAAAGAGAAAACCACAAGTACAGGCAAGCTGCCTGTTTTGCTATATTATACGGTATCATAATACAGAAAAGTTGCTTTGTTTGCTTGGCTTGTTAAGAGTTAGCAACCTGTTGATTAAAGCTGCAATATACTGCTAATTTACTCTGTTGTAGGGCCTTCTTATATCAAGAGCACTGTCTGGATTCAGAGGACTGAGGGCTCTGACCTAAGGATAATGATGTCCCCAGAGAGGAGAGAGCTGGCAGGGAATGTGTTACCCTCTTAGGCCAATTAGGGTTGCCTTTGAAGTTAATGGTGATTATGCTCCTAAAATGAACTATTTTAGTATTGATAGAAAGGTAAAATACATAGCTGAGTAACTGACCCTGAATTATTAATGCTGCATTAAAAAGCTTGAGAGCCCTCCACATTTTCTCTTTGATGGGCTTTGGCATTTAGATTGAGTGATTATTAGTGTTTTTCAAGTGGTTGTTTTCTATCAGAAGGTAATAATATTATCTGATTTTGGTAGACAGCTGCAACACTGCTCATATCATGGCCACTGTAGCAACCAGCACAGGGAGAAAATATCAACAACATGCCATTCTCAGCCATCTATACCTAAAACATATTGGGCATCTCCTGTTTCACTGTTTATTGGCATATACAAATTCACTGACAATGATGGCAAATCTTTACATCTTCTCACAGAGGGAGTCACATTTTGAATGACAGTGTATTGTCTTCCTCTGCCACAAACTACTGACAAGATATTCTCCCACTAGTCAAATTAAAGTGCCTGAAACTCAAAGCTCATTTTGCTGAAAGAAGACAGAAGATGGGTACAATCTTTTACACATATTGGAGCTGCTTCAGAAATAGTGTTTTAATGACCCCCAAAAGAAAAGTCTCAACAAAGCGGAGACTGGCAGGTTTGAATGTTTAGGCAATGGAATGTGGCCCTTAGATAATTACAGATTCTTTCTATATAACCTAGTATTAAATGTCACTCTATTTTACTTGACAGTTGTGACAATTAATTTAAAATTGGAAAAAGATTGGTAGGTCAAAGCTTAGAGATTCCAGTAGTTAATTACAACTGATAAGCTTTTAGAAACCGGGCCTTATGTAAAATGTATCAGTCATTCACACTGAGAAGCTAGGATCCAAATTCTTCTTAGGTTCTAGAGAAACTAAATTTATCTATTTTGCACTGTTTTTAAACCTCTGAACAGTAAATTACAATCAGAATAAAGTAACATTGTATATCACCATCGTACTTACAGAAAACAATGCTCTACCTAAGACTATCATGCATAATTTACGCACTTAGGAAAAACTGATCCTTTAACCTCCAACAGGTTACGAAATTCTTATTAAGATCAATAGCTTACAGAAGGTGTCAGATGCCCTCTTCATATTACTAATGATTTCAGGCCTGTCTTACATTTTTTTAAATACATGTCTGATCTTCTATATTTCATTTTGCTTTTTAATAATTAGTTTGGGGATGTAAATAACATTTGCAGGACAAAACCCAAAACTTTTGACTTTTGTTTGTGCCACATTAAACTATAAAAGAATATAAATTGGGAAATAGGGCTACAAAATAATTTCTCCACATTTCAATTATTATTCCTAGAAAAAAAATAATTTTGACTCCACCACAGAAGTTAGTGAATGTTTTAGCATTTGTTTTTATTCTATCAGAATGTTTATAAATTTCTTTCTCTGTTTTTCACAAAACCTTATGAGTTGTGTGCATGCTTAGGAACTATGTTAGAGAATGATAAAGTGAGATTAGGGGCTAGGGAACATATTTTGTGAGCATGTGATCAAAATAGATTTTCAACATCTAGCACGATATTGAAATCATAGGACTTATGCAGTAGAGCTATTATAAAATGGAAGTAGCAACACTGGGGAAATAGCTTTGCTGATCTAAAAAGCTTTAAAACGTTAGATATATATATATATATATGTTAAAATAATATTTTTACTATAGAAATGTTAAGGATTTTTTAAAAAAAGATTTTACCATTAATGGCAGATCACATGATTTGCATACAGAAAATCATCAATACAATTGCTGGCACTTTAGATTCTTAAATGGTTGGGCATGGTAAGGATCCAGTTCCTGCCCTAGGGCCAGAATTCAGATTTGGGAGTTTCAAGGACCCCTTTTTAAGGATGTACAAAGTAAAAATGGAGGCATCTTGTGTGATGATAGTAACTATGTTCTTTTCATGAGCTTAAAAATATCAGGTTGCTTTGGCAGAACCACTCTGAAGTGTGTCTCCAATTTATCATGGGATAATTTAACATGAAATTGGTTCCTGGCATCAAGAAAAACTGCTCACTGCAGTAGGTAATTCCATATACTGTGTATCTCTAGAGTGCTAGAAATTATTCATTATTTGCTTGAATGCCACAAAACTCTTAATTTTATTTTACATTTTGTTCTCTATACGTTCTTAACTGTATCTTGCAGTTCCAGTAGTCTAAGCTCAGATTTATGTCATGCAGCAGCTGCTTTAACATAAGAAACGTTAATCTGTTAATGTCAATTAAATTTTATCTGATTTCCTATATTTTTGGGGCTCTAAGCTTGTAAACCATGATTACATAATGCATAATTGATTCAAGGTTCTGCTCAGTTTGCTCATCTTATTGGCTAGAATTATCTTTTTTGACTGTAGATGTTCTTTTTTCATTTCCATAAAATGAGGAAAGCAACTGGTTCTAGACTTCTCATCAAAGCTAGAGCTTTGAAAGGTATGGAAGTAAAAATAACCAAGAAGGTTAGTTCACATAACCGATTTGAGTTGTTGTACTACTAGTTTTTCCTAGTACTTCCATTAAAAAACCGTGCACCTTGTTCTCCAGTAAAGAAGCATATTTGAGCATTTCATTTCAGCCCTGCCAGCTTGCTGCTTCATGGTAAGGAATGAAATCTTTCTAACTCTCAAAAAGCTGTCACAGCACTGGCTTTGATGAAATTAATGCATAATAATGCTAATATCGCTGCTTTTATTCCCGTTGAGTTTGTAGAAAGGTTCTAAGGAATTGCGGAGTGACAGAATAGCACATTATTTGGAACAAAGCTGAAATGAACAAGCTTTTTAGGATTGTAAAAATTTTTGGAAGCCACAATTATTACAGGTTTATGCTAACACTGGTAACACTGCAGGATGTCTCAAATGGCATCTGTGTACTATTCACTGAAACCAGAATTTGATCAAAATTATGTTTTTCTTTAAAATATTAATGGTTACTGACAAGGATATTAGCTCCTCTTTAATCTCCAAATATGATACCATGTAGGAAAATTGTCACCTGGCAATATTTTTTAATGTCATCAAACAACTGAATAGTAAAAGATAAATTCAGAAACAGCCTTTCAGAGGCAGTTTAATATCCTCTGACTTCTTTACACTCTAATACATGCTGTTTCCTGGGATAAACTCATATTTCAAGTAACTTCAATTTCTGTGGTCCCAAGCAGGGGAAAAAAATGCAATCAACAATTACAAGGTGGCCTCTAAATGAGGGCAAAGGTTGTTTTTGGAGGGTGCAAGTTCACTAACATCACAACTGATATATTTTGTTGATCACGTCATACTTCTGTTTAATGTTACACTGTCATTCTAATTTTGCTTTTCTTTATTATTATGACAACTGATTTATCAGGAAGCTTAGTTTACTGGTTTATGAAATTATTTGTTGCCTCGAGGCAAGGGGAAAAAACATTGAAATATTTGTGAGACGCTCTGCTAATCTTATCAAAATTATTTTAGCTTCCCTAAGAATTTCTATAACTCTAGCTTGGCAGGACACTCTTTATCAATTTTAATTTTGCTTTAGAAAAAAATATTAATTGGAAGTTCTTAGAAAAAAATCCTGTAAAACAGAGTCATTATTTCAGATTAGGTTAAATGAAAAATTAGCTGCAAACTGTATCAACAAACTCAGTTGAGTGCTGTAAGTGATAAAAATTGCATTTGTTTGCATTTCTCTCTGGCATGCATAATACATCCTGAATATGCACATTTTAATTTTTATTTATACCAATAAAACGTGAGTGAAATAATTGCAAATTTTGTTTGTCATTTTTTACTTCAATTGCCTTTCCTTGTAAATTATAGTCAAGGAAAATTATTCATATCCAACTTGGACCTCATAGCCAATTAAATTACATAGCTGTGGAACTGCAATGCCCAAATATGTGTTATTCCACCACGTTCCTTTTTAAGCACATAAGATAAATAAACGTGTATAAAACCAGCATTTAAAAAGACTTGGAGGATTCAAACTCAAAAATAAATCTAATAAGATAAGTAGTCCCTCACACAAATCTTTCATTTTAATCTAGCTCATTGCATTTTCACACCATGCTAAGCCATAATTGATTTTAATCAGTTGGTTAAATAAGCCAAAATAGCTTATGTAATATATTTAACACTAAGCCACAAATTCTTTTTACAGATGACTCTGTGTGAGTGCACATAACATACAAAGTTAAACTCAAACAAGTTACATGGTAGCTTAACACAATATGTAAAATCAGTTACATATACAAGATGAAAATGATTCAGGAATTTGTTCTTTCCTGTACAGAAATGAAAAGGATCACAGCCATGGTGGTTGATGATGCCAAACCAAGAAAGTAACAACAATGATAAATTACTTTTGTTACAACAGCAAAATTATACCTTGAAAGCTGACTTGCTACTGAAGCATGAATCAGATGTCTCCTGAAATCCAGGCTCAAGGTAACATTGAGAGAAAGTGTTTATATTCTAACATTGAGAGAAAGTGTGTATCTATGGAGTTGTAAATCTCTGGTGCTCCAAGTAACTAACTAAATAAATAACTTCTTCAAATATGAGCTCTTAAGTATAACAAAGTCTTACTAAACAGGCTCGTGTCAGTTTTATCCAAGAAAATGTAACTTCACTGGCCATTATTGTATGATTGCTGCATTCCAAAAAGTGCATAATAAAGCTAAGAACAGAGGCAGAAAAGAGAAGTTCAAATTATGAAGGAGATACAGCTTTGACTTTGAAGCCTTTTGCTTAGAGTGAAGGCAAGATGCAACAGACATATAGTTACAGAAAATGAATAGAGACAAAATTATTTTCTCTCGTACTGTTTTAGAACATGGAATAATTCACTGAAACTAAATGTTGGTAGATTCATGATCAATAAAATGTAATTGCCGCTTTCTAAGATGTAGAGGACACTATGGAATTATTTGCTATCAAATGAGGTGATGGCTAATTGGTTTGTTAACTGTTATTTTTGAAATCAAAGCCACTTGATTCTGAATACCAGATGCTAAGAAGCAATAATGAAAGTCTTCCTAATGAGCAGTTATAGCTCCTGATATTTTTGTTGTGGACACCATAGAAAAGGCCCAGTTATTTTGTCATATCTCTCTCTCTCTCTCTCTCTCTCTCTCTCTCTCTCTCTCTCTCTCTCTCTCTCTCTCTCTCTCATATTTATCTTATTTTCTATGAAATAAACTCTACCAATTTAGATAAATATAGAAAACAGAATTTGCTCTTCATGCTGTAAGCAAAATTAAGCAGTCTAAATCTAATTACTAAGGATACAAAAGTGACACAAGGCAAGGTATCAGGCAAGGCATGATATTATTTATTCATGACTTGAATAAATAGTTGGCCAAGCTGGTAGCTCCCAAATGGCCTTTCCATTTTTGTTTCAGATTCATAGCTTCACTCCCTGTATTAAAATAACAGGAACAAAGACAAGCTTTATATTATGACAACAATGGCTAAATGATGCTATAAACCAGGGGTCTTCAAACTTGGCCCTTTTATGACTTGTGGACTTCAACTCCCAGAATTCCTCAGCCAGCATGCCTGGCTGAGGAATTCTGGGAATTGAAGTCCACAAGTCATAAAAGGGCCAAGTTTGAAGACCCCTTCTGTAAACCAATAATGAGGAAATGGCCTTAGAAAGTTCACCAATAGCTCTTCTTTCATTTGTGATTCTTGTTTCAATCATTCCTGAAGAATCACTTCTAAATATCTTGTGCTATACATGCACAACAGCAATCCAAAAAAGTTCTTTGCTGTACAATACAGTATGTCAAGAGCAAGTCAGATGCCAATGAGAGGGAAGGAGGAAATTAAGATAATCATCACTCAACAGATATATTTATAAACTTCAAAACCCTGGCCCAAACTCTTTATGGAATTCCCATATGGATACGAGGCTTCAAGGATTGTATTGAAAGTACCCAGGCTGTTTTTCTTAGGAAACTTCTGGGTCTTCCCCCCTGTGCTGGATTTGCTTCGATGTACCTGGAACTGGGCATTCGTTCAGTCAAATGCATGGCGTGGATTAACACCTTCAAATGGTGGTTTCGGGTGCTCTTTTCGGCAGTCCCTGGTAGCTACCTCTCCCTGGTGTTTGCTGACTCTCATACTTCTCATTGGGAGAGGGAGCTGACGAAGAAACTCCACTGGCTAGGTTTTATGGGGGATGTTCTGGGAGATTATGGTCTCAAGCACGCCCAGTTCAGGGTAGTCCAACGGACATAGATTTGCAATACTTAAGAGCCAGAGCCAACAAAACCTGCTCCCCTTTGATCTTCAGCCATTCTAATAATTATGGATTGAGGATGGCTTCATATTTCTATACTCTAACCATCCCCAAGTATAGAAGAGTCTTTTCCCTAGCCCATTTCAATGTCTTGCCCTCAGCACTACTCGACGGGCGATTCAAGAGGCTCCTGTTTAGTGAGCAACTATGCCCCTGTGATAGGGCTAAAGTTGAAACTGTGGAGCACGTCTTATTATACTGCCCTGCGTATAACCCAGCCAGAATTAAACTATTGCCTCTCCTTGGAATTGATCCCTCTGGTTCTAATGTTAGTAATTTGGTTTTATATTGTCTAAGGGATGGCTCCTCCTATATTACTTCTCAGGTTTCTAAATTTCTTTTAAGAACTGTAACTATTAGAGGAGAACGTTGTAATTCCCCTTAGCCAAGGCTTCTGGTGTTAATTGTTTGTGATTATATTTTTCTTGTGTTTTCTTTTGTTGCACTTGTATTTTGGTCTCTGACCGCAAAATAAAAAAAAAATTATTATTATATTTATAAACTTAGGGCTTGAGTGGTCCTCTGGATGGTCATTATAAGCCAATATGACTTGGGCACATTACTTTGATCAAATCGAATTTTTCACAGGATTTCTGAACTACTTCGGAAATGCTATATATAAAGTATTTGAAGCTGACCCTTCAAAGTATCGTTTGGAGCTTGAAACAAAAATAACACAAAAGGAAGAAGTACGTTTTTAGATAAAACAGACAGCAACCATGTATAGAGTGCAATATAAACCTACTCCCTCAGAATTTGATTCATTATTGATTATATATACAGAAGCACTACAATGACTGAAAAAGTTTAAGCATAACATTATTTGATATACCCTGTGAGAAAAAAGAGTACTTTTACTCTTTTATTCTTTTTTCCAATTCAACAAAATTTTAATTAAAACATGTAATGATTAAAGAATTAAAAATGCCTTGTATTTTTTCCAGAAACTGTGCTTCCTTATTATTTATAGTTCTACTTATTTCATTGGTGTAAGCCTGCTTTGTGCTATACGCATTTTTATTCCATTTCCATACAAACATGCCAAGATGCCTTTTATATAATTCTCCTTTACCTTTCTAAGTTTGTCCATTAGTAAACAGCATCTAACCAAGGATACTAATGAAACCAAACAAATGGATATGCATCTGTAGCAATCACGGAGGGCCACTGAAATGTCTTTTTCCTGAATATGACTTTAGTTTCACCACAATTAATATAAAAAGCTCCAGGTTCTTTCAATTTTTCTAAACTCAAACCATTCTGCGCATGTTGTTTAACAATTTATCTTGAACTCGGGGAACTATATACTTTGAATGACAAGGTATACTAGTTTGGAATGAATTCTGGGGTCATATGGGGTGGAACTGAAACTGGTTGCAAGACTTCAAGGAAATGTCTTCTGTTGTAACTCATATTTTCATTTGTCCTGTACCTACACTAAGCTATTATATTAGTGGTAAAACAGAAAATTTCCAGAGTAGTTAAACAACATCCATTTTCTTTTTAAAGTTCTTTATAAGCATCAATTTAGTGGGCCAGAACAGAACCCCTTTTGTCTTTCTATGTTTGTCCATAATGTTTTGAAGCTATTTTGCAGTTTTCAGATCAGAATAATTTTCAATAGGCTTTTTTTAGTTGCTGCACCAATTGTGAGTAACCATATTCTTTAGCCATTAGCAATCTTTCCAATGAAATGGCAACAAGCTGTAAGAATTGGTATTCAGACCGATGAGAAATCAATCAACAGATGCAGTCTCCTTCTTATTCACAAGAAACAAACCATTTTAAATAGAAAGCATGCAAGAAAAATAGCATAAATGCCGTGCCCTAATTTATCTATACGGTATACAGATTTCTCAACTGAAATTAGAGTGCTTGCCACCATTGCTGTAAGCAATTGCTGCAACCTTCCTTTTAAATAAGAGCTCTGAGCGAATGGATCATGGAATTAACTGTGTCCAGTCCAGGTGATCACAGGAGAAACCTGACATAAACAAAACACAGTATTTCCAAACTAACTATGTTCAAATCAATAGTACAAGGTATATCAGGCTGGGTTAAAATGACCATAATTGGCCAGATATTGTTGGCAGAAAGTACTTTGGAGCGACTATATAAGACTGTACATCTGTTTAAAACTGTATCTCGCTTAAGGTAAAATATTTAAATAAGTAAGTGCACATACCTCAGGCAAAAGTAAGTCCAGATCTGACCGAACCAGATTGAGCTTATTTATTAAAGCCTATCTGAAGGCGATTAAGGTGGCAAGATCTTTGTATCTTTCTGCTTTGATCGCGTCTGCGGAATCTCGTCCGGCCGCCCTGTTTAGGGTGACCCGATCCCTTATTAACCCAAGGGGTCCAGGGCCTCCCTTGCAGGGTAGTGTCGAGGACTTTAATAACTGTTTCGCAGACAAAGTGGCTCAGATCCGGGCTGACCTAGACTCCAATTGTGTAGCAGAGTCGACTGATAATGATTCAGTTGAGGGGACAGGGGCATGTTCTTGTCCGGTCATCTGGGGAGAGTTTGAGGCTGTTACGCCTGAGGAAGTGGACAGGGCCATTGGATCTGTATGTTCTGCCACCTGTTTGTTGGACCCGTGTCCCTCCTGGCTGGTTTCGGCCAGTAGGGTGGTGACACGTACCTGGATCCAGGAGATTGTCAACGCTTCATTGAAGGAGGGGTCCTTTCCGGCTCCCTTAAAGGAGGCACTTGTGCGCCCCTCCTCAAGAAGCCTTCCCTGGATCCAGAAATTTTGACCAACTATCGTCCGGTCTCCAACCTTCCCTTTGTGGGGAAGGTTGTCGAGAAGGTGGTGGCGCATCAGCTCCAGCGGTCTCTGGAGGAAGCCGATTATCTGGGCCCTCTGCAGTCGGGGTTCAGGCCCGGCTACAGCACCGAAACTGCTTTGGTCGCTCTGATGGATGATCTCTGGTGAGCCCGGGATAGAGGCCAGTCCTCTGTCCTGGTGCTTCTTGACCTCTCAGCGGCGTTCGATACCATTGACCACGGTATCCTTCTGCGCCGGCTGGAGGGATTGGGAGTGGGGGACACCGTATTGCGGTGGTTCTCCTCCTATCTCACTGGTCGGTCGCAGTCGGTGTTTGTGGGGGATCGAAGGTCCACCTCTAGGTTACTCCCATGTGGGGTGCCTCAGGGGTCGGTTCTCTCCCCCCTACTTTTTAACATTTACATGAAGCCACTGGGTGAGATCATCCACTGCCACGGAGTGAGATACCATCAGTACGCTGATGATACTCAGCTGTACATTTCCACTCCTGGCCATATCAGTGAAGCGGTTGAGGTGATGTGCCGGTGTCTGGAGGCTGTGAGGGTTTGGATGGGTGTTAACAGATTAAGGCTCAACCCCGATAAGACAGAGTGGCTGTGGGTGATGCCTCCCAAGGACACTTCTATCTGTACTTCGATTACCCTGGGGGGTGAATCTATAAACCCCTCAGAGAAGGTTCGCAACTTGGGAGTCCTCCTCGATCCACAGCTGACATTGGATCATCATTTGTCGGCAGTGGCGAGGGGGGCATTTGCCCAGGTTCGCCTTGTGCACCAGTTGCGTCCTTACTTGGATCGGGAGTCACTCCTCACAGTCACACATGCCCTTGTCACCTCGAGGATCGACTACTGCAACGCTCTCTACATGGGGCTACCCTTGAAGAGTGTTCAGAGACTACAATTAGTGCAAAATGCAGCTGCGCGAGCAGTTGTGGGTCTTCCTCGTTGTGCCCACATTTCATCAACTCTCCGCACGCTGCATTGGTTGCCTATTGGTCTCCGAGCCCAATTCAAGGTGTTGGTTATTACCTATAAAGTCCTTCATGGCTTGGGACCAGGATACTTACGGGACCGCCTTCTGCCACATACTTCTCTACGACCGGTGAGAGCGCACAGGGTCGGCCTCCTCCAGGTCCCGTCAACGAAACAATGTTGTCTGGCGGGCCCTAGGGGGAGGGCTTTCTCTGTTGCGGCGCCCACCCTCTGGAACCAACTACCTCCTGAAGTCCGCGTTTCTCCGACCCTCCTGGCCTTCCGAAAGAATTTAAAAACCTACCTCTGCCGGCAGGCCTGGGGATGATTGTTGATTGTGGTGTGATTGATGAGTATGTATGGGGTTTGTATTTTTAATGTTGTTCGGATTTGTTCAATTGTTTACATATATATGTTGTAAGCCGCTCCGAGTCTTCGGAGAGGAGCGGCATACAAATCCGAATAAATAAATAAATAAAAGACCTGGACATTACATTTCTTGGCCATTTTCCTTCTCAGACTCACTTTTATTGGACAATTTCTAACATTTCCCCTCCACCCCCACCCCCCCCAAGCAAGCCCTTTGCTTTGTTGGTCTTTCTGATGAATCTCCCCATGCTTCTGTGATTTCAGAACTTCTTGGCTATATTTATGTCATCATCATCATTTTAGCCATTATCTATCCACTGCAGGATGAAGGCCTCTTCCATATTTCCAACCAATACGGTTCTGAGTTGTTGGGTGGTTTTTTTTTGCCAATTGGGCCTGCGATACTTGCTGATGTATTTATGTTATATTGGACTAAAAGGCTTTAAAAACTAGCATTTTTGCTAAGGCATCATTAAAATACAGAATAAAATAGTTAGGCCTTCATACACATCAATTTTTCCTGTAAAACTATTCTACCATATCAGCTTTGTACACTGTGTCTCCCCCCTCCCCTTGACTATAATTGCTCTCCCTACTTGTCTCCTTGTTGAACTGAAGCTCTTCCTCCTTGTAGCAGTTGGCCTCATGGTTGGTTTCTCCCTTTCCCTTGCTTCATATGTATTCTGGATTTCATGTCTAATGTAAAACTATTTTATTTTATTTATTTATTTGACTTATATGCCGCCCTTCTCCCCAGACTCAGGGCGGCTTACAGCAGAAATACAAGTACAAAAATATATAAATCATTTAAAATAGTAATGCAGTATAAACCTATAAACTATACCCACTCATACAACATAAAATCCCAATCAAAGGCCCAGGGGCAGAGCGCCGCTCACACGCCCCAAGATTGTCTGCACAGATGTGTTTTTAAAAGTTTTCGGAAAGCTAGGAGGGAGGGAGCAGTACGAACCTCTGAGGGAAGTTGGTTCCAGAGGGCTGGGGCAGCAACAGAGAAGGCCCTAACCCTAGGTCCCGCCAAACGGCACTGTCTAACAGACGGGACCCATAGGAGGCCAACCCTATGTACCCTAACCGGTCGCTGGGATTCATGGGGCAGAAGGATGGAATCCATCCTTAAAATATTTTTTTCCTGCAACAGGGACAATCTACCTCAGGCAAACTTCCCTTAAGAGACCCAATGAAGAATGCTCAAGACTGCAATATAATGAAAAAGTGTTGTTGTTTTAAAAATGAATCTGATAAAGGTACTTTTTCTTTCAACCAAAAGGCTCAGTCAAAGTGGGAGATATTGGCTACATCACTATATAGCAGTGTTTCTAACCTTGACAATTTTAAGGCATGTGGACTTCAACTCCCAGAATTCCACAGGCAGCATTGCTGGCTGTGGAATTCTGGGAGTTGAAGTCCACATGCCTTAAAATTGTCAAGGTTGAGAAACACTGCTATATAGTAATAGAATATTAGGCTCCACAGGCTTTTGGTCTGATACAGGAGGGCTCCTTTTACGTATTTATATGAAGTATTAGCTGTGCAAAGATTTGAAGTTGTCTGAAGATGAGCAATTCTAGATCAACAACTGACCTTTCTCTTCTGCAGCAGCTAGCAGTGTTCCTTAATGAGCTACTGCTTTACTTCTATGGGTTGAAAAAGAACAAGCTATCCTTGGAAGGAGATGAAGAATGTCCTCAGGCTGAAAATCCAAAAAATATTATACCTCGTATCTGGTTCCCATCTAAATTATGCCTGGGGCAGAGTACCATTAAACACAGATACAACTGTGAATGTACTTTCATCATAAATGTTAGGGCAGCTGACTCAAAGGGCAGGGTTTTATGCAGAATAAAACAGAATAAATACATTCACTTTTGTAAATGATTCATATAACCATGTTTTGAATCTTCAGTTGGAATATTGTTGATATAATTTTCTCTCAGACCTGAAAATCCTTACCTTTCTATAATCCCTATGTCTTTGGAGGGGGGTAGACATTCCTTTTACTCTGAAGCATCCTAGATCTTTCTTTCTTAATTAAATGTCATACAATGTTTTATATCTGTATTTGGGAAAGGAGTATACCAAGGTTGTATACTATCACTATATTTCTTTAACTTAAGTACAAACTATATCAGGAAAAATGCTGGATTAGAAGAAATAGAAATTGGAATTATAATTGTTTGGAAGAAAAATAACAAATCTCAGATACACTGAGTATATCCCTTTGTTGGCTGGAAGTGAAGTGGAGTTAAGAACTCTTTTACTAAAGGTGAAAGAAGACCACACAAAATCTACTCTACTGATCAATATTAAAACAAAAAACAAAATGAAGGTTATGCCAGCAATGCCAGTCCAATGAAAACAGGTAAAGAAGTTGTGTTTCAAAGGTGTCAAAGAATGATCATATTTCAAAATCTATGTACTACTAAAACTCTCATGTGGTTTAATATGTTATAAATTTCAGCTGCTCAAAAACTAGCCATAGGGCTATCTCTGTCAACAAAAGTATCTCCAATAGGCTAACTTACAGAATGCTAGGGCCCATTACCTGGAGGGAATTATATATGGGCAATTGTTTGCTACTTCCGAGGATCCTCATTTTCAATGTTCCCTGAAATTCTTTGCTACTTCCGAGGATCCTCATTTTCAATGTTCCCTCATTTTCAATGTTTCCTAAAAGTCAATGGAGAACCAGGAAGGAACCGATGCAATAGAGATGACACTCCTTGTCATCCTCCCACTAGCATAGTCTTTGCTTATGGGAACTCATAAGGATAAGATCAATAGAAAAACGGTACACCCTCCACCAGTTCATCTGCATTCGAAACATGTTGGACAGTTGCACATTCCCTTGTTCTCTCATCTGGTTCAAAATAGTAATCACTTTCTCTTTGGTTTCAGCTAATCAAGGTTTGGGGAAAATGTGTGCTTCAATATTAAGAAAATACTTTTCTATAAGAAAGTAAAGGCTGTTTTGTAGAACTGAAGACTCAATCCATTATAGATATCTACAGTTTTATAATAGAAATAGAAATGCATTTACTATGCTGTTTTTCACTTGTTCGTGTAGTCAAATGTTCATGTTCAATAATCTTTTAAAATTGTATTAAAAGTATATTATACTTGTAAATATCAAGTATAATATGGATCCATCTACTCATATGATGGACACATATAATATATATAATGAATAAATAATAATCATAAATAGTATCTTCATATTATTATGAAAGGTGGAGGATTATTGCCTGGCTGAAGCTATTCTACAAATTCTTCAGAATTAAATCTCAAGCTACTCCTTAAAACTAAGTTACAGCATTGGGTCCCTGCTTTTTTTTTTTTTTTACTGTTATTAAAAGACAGTAGCTAGTACACATTCAGTATGCATTTGATTTGTTGGTTACTACATTAGGAAGCTGATTCTATGTTCTAAACATAGAACAGTGATAGAAAGAAAAGTATTACCTGCACATTTGGTTCGGGTGATCAGTGGAGGGCCTGGCTGACCTGTGCCACCTTCTCCAGGCCTAGTTAGAAGAACACGAATCTCATATTCTGTGTCTGGGTCCAAATGCCATAGCTTATATGTTGGTGCATTGACAGCATGCGTTTCAGTCCAGGTCCCTGTTGTCATATGGTATTCCACCTCTTTTAGGATGATAGGTCCATCCCCGATAATGGAATTTGCATTCAGCTGAATGAGTAGATAAGTTGGTCCAACACCAAGCAATTGTGGAGGAGCTATTGGTCTAGGAGGTTCTGTAAGATACAACAAAAGCCAAATTAAGTGAGAAAGATAAGAAAACAGTAAGACAGTAAGCAAAAATAAAGACAGAGATCAGAATGGTAAAGATTGCATAATAAATATGTAAATGGATGAATATTTAAATATAGCTTAGAAAGATTATTTATTTATTTGATTTCGAAAGCCATCTTTCTCAACAAGTGACTCTTATTGTTTTAGTCAATAAATATATAGCCATATATCTGTATACGTGTGTATAGATAAAAAATCAAACAAAAGTAAAATACAATCTCTGCTTTCTTGCTAATAAAAAATATTAATGGAAAATTAATGAAACACAGACATTCCTAAGTAGAATGAACCCAATAAGAGGCCTCATTTTTCGTTCCAAACATTTTCCAATTCAATTATGCTTAAAGTTGAAGTAAATAGGGCTTTCTCATTTGGATGGACTACAAACAACTCCCAAAGCTGAAGCATTAACCAAGCAAAATGCCTAACCTACAACAACTATTACAAACAATTTCTTGAGTTTGTTCTTTCTCCTGGAAAAAAGAGAGTGCCGCGGAACATTAGGTAGCTGCTTTATTTTATGTGAAAATATCATGGAACATTAAATAGTCTCTTTCTGCAATATTAAAAAAGGAGTTCAAATGCTGCTTTGTGAAATCCACCATGTCAGAGTAAAGCATCTAATTAGAAGCTTTCTTTTTCCTGTAGATTAAATTTCTCAAAGTTTCACAGCTGTCTGGCCACCATTTACACTGTGTACTGTTTCAGATAATGACAATTACAAGGCAGGCATATCTCTAGTCTAGATTTTTTAATACCTAGCATATTATCTCTAACACCCCAGATGGTTTCAATGACAATTTTCTACTACTGTTGTGAACAAGACATTTTACTTGTTTATCATCAGCACATCAACTTTTACAGTCATAGACATACCTGGAAACAAAGAGAGCTTTCTATTTTTTTTTCTTTTTTATTAAATCAAAATAACATCAAGGTAAATATTAAAACTTAGAATAAAAAAGGAAATAAATGAATAAAGAGAGAGAAAAAGAGAGAGAGAAAACATACAAGGGGATAGAAGAGAAGTATGTAGAGGCTGTGGGATCTGTATGGGGAGAAAAGGACTCAGGCTCAATCCTATAAAGGCCAAATAGCTGTGGACTTTGGGTCCTGTTGGATCTGGAGATCTTCCATTGCTAGATATGGATGGGATTATATTATCCAGGTAGAACTAGTATGTAGGCTGGGGATTCTTTTAGACCAGGGGTGTCAAACTTTCAATGTCACATGACGTGTCGCAACGTATTGTGACTTTTTTTCCATTGCCGGCAATGGGATGGGTGTGATTTTGCCATGATGCATCCGACCTGCGGGCTGGCAGTTTGAACACCCCTGTTCTAGACTTTAGTTTCCTGCTGAAAGTGGCCACCATGATTAGAAGGAGTTTTGCACAAATTCATCTTCTGTACCAATTGTGCTCATTCCTTGATAGAAAGTCCTGCTCCCTACCTTATCAGACAGGATTGGCATGTTCCAGGCCCTATTAATTAAACAATGTCCTCCCATAAGACCTGAAAAGTGTGCTTCTTTTGGCACTATACTTGATAACACTATCTTCAAACAACAACACAACACGTCTATACATGGATGATATCAGATGGAACATATAGAAATCAAATTGACTACGCTATTGCTAAAAGAAAGGGAAATAACTTGATAATGGCATCAAGGACATGGGGTGCATACTGACTGTGGAACAGATCATGAAGTTCCAAGTTAAGCTGAAGAAGAAAGCCAACCAATTTCCATGATATGACCTTGAATATAGTGTATACCAGGGGTAGGCAACCGTGGCTCTTTTATGACTCGTGGACTTCAACTCCCAGAATTCCTGAGCCAGCTGTGCTGGCTCAGGAATTCTGAGAGTTGAAGTCCACGAGTCATAAAAGAGCCACGGTTGCCTATCCCTGGTGTATACCAATCATTTTCAAGGACAGCATCAGCAATCACTTTAAAATCCTGAACCTCAAAGAAATTATGGAATGAACATAAATAAGTTATAAGAAACAGAAGAAAGCAAACTCTCTCCCTGTTTCTTCTTTCCCACCCCCACCTTCCCACCTCCCTATTTTTCCCTTCCACCCTCCTTCCTTTCCCTTTCCAGCCGACACATAAGTGGCTGCTGCTAGATTGGAAAGGACACAAGGGATTGTGATACTGGATGGAAACTGTCACAAAATTCTGAAAACGAAGATCCTGTAACCACAGCAGTAGCCCAGCAGCACAGCAACAGTCAATAGCATGGAAGCAAAGTTTTCCCAACTTTCTCAAATTTCACTCCAGTGGTAGTCACGGGTCCTAGATTTTGGATACATTCTGTATGCCCATTCAAGAAATCTTGGTTTAAAAACGGCTGCCCAATGAACTGTTTGCTCAGGTAAGGGTTATGATGAAAGTTTTAGTACTATTGAGGAACAGTATTATACCTACGATGACAAGCAAATCAGCAATATTTTTTTGCCAGAGTATATTAACCACCATAATAACATCTAGTACTTTATGAAAAATAATAGACTGCTTTTCTGATAAAAGATAAGAAGCAGAAAAATCACTTGAATGTCTAGGAAGAGATTATAAAAGAGTTAAATCTGCTAAACCTACAGCTAAATATGAGTCTGTCATCTGCAAACAGATTAATTACATGATGCTTTGTTTTTGCATTCGAATAAATATTTTTGCTGTTCATAATATTCTACGTTAACCCTTCTGTAATGAGATCAAGCAAAACAGAAATAAGTTCCATATTTGTTAGGTGGATTTGTTAAAGAGAAAAATTTCTATCCATTAATGCTATTTACTGCTAGGGAATAAACACAATTAATTATGCAAATGATCTTAATACTTAAATCCCCTTTCCAATAACAATTTTTCAAGAAATGTAATTTCATTTTCATCAAATGCTTCAAAATATCTAAAGGCTTCAGAATGGAGTATTAATATATTTGGCATAATTTATTACACTGAATTGAAAGTGGAGTCTTCTAATTCTTATTTAGGTTAGGAAGGATCAGAAGTCTTTGCCTCCAATGGGGGGGAAAATGTGTCATTTCATAAGAAATTCACTGCAAGTAGATGAAGACTTTCTTGCAATGAAATATATGGATGCTTACATTTTGCTTTAGGCTTGGTGTTCTGGTTTATTATTATTATGAGAACAATTATTAAATGTATATGATTAAAAATCTAATATGGTCAGACAAGTTAGTAAGGGGCATGGCCAATGGAGCCAGATGAGGAATGAACTTGGCATAAGCAATAAACATTACTGTGGGTTCCTTGGTGCTGATTATTTGGTGCTGACCATTACTGATTGATAAGAGCCAGTATGTGTGTTGAGGTTAAGCTGTTGGAATGAAAAGACCCAAATTCTAGTCCTCCTTCAGCTCACTGAATGCCTCTGGGCCAATCTCTGATTTGCCTCTCAGAATAGTGATAGTGGAAGAAGGAGCACTAAGTTCTTATATATGCGCATGCACACACACACACACACACACACACACACACACACACACAGAGAGAGAGAAAGAAATGAAATGTCTATTTACCTGAAAGAATATTGAATAAATTTGACTGCATGTGTACATTATAGTGCCTTGTCTTTTTTCAATCATTCTTATTTATTTGATGAAAAATAATTTGTTGTTTTTCAAATAAAAAAGATTTCAGAAAGGTTCACATGGGTGGAAGCAGGACTCTTATTGGAAAGTGGTCAAGGACTTTGGGACTGGTGCGTTTGTATGTGAATGAGGGAGAGAGTGAGGTAAAGAAACAGTCTTCCCCTTATATCAGCCTCGCTGGCTTCCTAACCATCAACCATTGGGAGGGACGGCCTTTGATGGGTTTTTCAGAGAACACAACACCATTTTTCACTGCCTATCAATTTCATCCATTCAAAAACAACAGCAAAAGAAGAAAAACAACATAGAGAGAATGTAAAGACTGATTACACGCATGTGAGGAAGTATAGTAATAAGCTGGCTATTCATCAAATTTATAAATAAGAATTTCCTATTAAAACTGAAACATCAGATTAAAATTCCAGACCAGCAGAGAAAATGGGAGGAATAAAAACCTGTTTCTTTCCCTCAGTTTATAAAGTTTTATTGAAGAGAAAGCCTAATATAGTTATGTGGTATAATTATCATAATATAAACTCATGTTTCAAAAAACAAGATTTTCATATGATTCTTTAATGGTTCATATTCCTGAGAGTACATACTCTCATTTCCCATACCCATTTTAATTCGCTACATTTTGCAAGCTTTTAGAAGAGTATGTAAAGTTTAGAAGTTGGGCTTTTAAAAATGATAATACCGTATTGATTCTTATGGAAAAAAGGTATGAATTTACAAAGCTAAAATATCGCTGCATACAAGTTTTTTCCTTAGGCTGAAAGCAAAGCATATACATAATTGTATATACATTTATTTTCAGCCTCCTGAAGACATTTATAAAGGGATACAAGATAAAAATCTCTTCATGTACCCATAAATTATACATGATTTTTAACCAGTTATCAAATTAAACAGCAATTGTTTTGCAGTATCATTAATATTTTTCATAGCATAATATACTGTCAGAGCCAGAAATATAGTGCAAATTCCCAAACTATACTAAATAACATGCAGTCCCAATGTACCAGATAAATTTTTGGTTACCTAATTAACTTTTTGTCTTAATGAATCTCATCCCTTATTCTACAATTAGAGCGATCAAATATTCCCTAATTGCCATTTCAGTGTTACAGAGTTTACTTCTATGTTGCAAGTAACCTATAAACATTTTGCATCAAAATTAGGGGCTAAACTGCAGATGGACCAAAGTTAGTTTTATGTCGAGTTATTTTTCAGATGGCTACATGGCAACTTAAGGATAGGTTTGAACAATGAGATAAGCGACTCAGCTTAAACTTTTACTTTGTTATTCTAGGACTGATTATATTGTTAAAAATTCCGTATTAATTTCTGAAGTTATATTTGATTTGATGGACTTGAGTAAAAATGATAAGAACTTAAAGAGAAGAGGAAAGAGGAGTTAGAGTTTATCTATGGGATCTATTGGGAGGAAGGAAAAAAAAATCAGGGAACTGTTTTATTTTCCTATGTTTAAATAATGAGTGGTTACCTTTGGTGATGTTTAATGGTTATCTAGATTGGACAGTTTCTTGTTTGGAAATGTTCAACGGTGTAACAGATTAGTTTGTAATTTGGCTATATAAATAACGAATTGTTATTTCTACCAATGTTTTAATAGTTTTCATTTTTAATATTATTATTTTTTGTAATGTTTAATTGTTAAGAGAGGAATGAGGGGGTTTACACCAGATGGAAAGGGGGATTAGGTTGTTCGGTATTTTTGTTAACTTTTTATTCGATCCTTGAAGATCAATAAGGAGAGCTGAAGATTTAGAGATGAGTTTATAATGGGGTGAGGTATGAAATGTAAGATTTATTTGGCTATAATTTAAGAGACAGCCGTAAATTGTTAGTGTTGAATATGCCTGCTGGTGATGAAGGAAGGAGGCAGATTACTTTTCTTATTATCTTTGGTCAGGGGAATTTTTCTTTCTTTTTTCTACACTTTGTGTATGTGTGTGTGTGTATTCTTGTATTAGGTTTCCTTGTTAATTTTATAGGTTTAATATACCGGTAATTATTAGTAAAATTATTGATGGGGGAAAAAGGAATGGAAGCATAAATCATTTCTAAAAGCCCATTAGAGAACCTCCAGCCAACTTTCCTTATAAATATAGGGCTCTGACAGCTTTGACTGGAGAAAGGAAGTCATACCTCAAAATACTTTGATGGTACTATGTTGAGGAAAATGGCAGTTTTCCAAAACCAACAAAAAACAAATTATCCACCATAGCATCATGGTGGATAGGATCTCGTTTACATATTCTGTCTACTGAAGCCATTTCTGCGCAGCAAAGGAACAGCAATATACAAATAAACCGAGTAAAGCATCTCTTCACATCATCAGGTATAGGAACAGAAAGCAGCGTGAAAGGCTACTAGCATCAAAAAAAAAAAAAGAGGACAATGCTATAGCACTGCCTCTGCCTTTTCACTTTTCATGGCCCAAGTGAATGTTATTTGCAGAAGCATCTGCCCAGAATAATTATTTTCCAATTAGGAAAGTATTCAGAAATATTGCAATATGCCTATAACGCACAAGCAGAATTTTGCTCTACTATCTTCTTAAACCAATACAAGGGATTTTACTTCATTACAATTGCAGAACAGCTTTATATCCAGAAACATAGATTACTTTTAATTACAAATTGGCACAAATGTTTTATTCTGCTGTTAGACTTTGTTTCTATTATCCGCATAAATGGATTTTTTTATATGCTAAGCATTTTACATTCTAAAACCTCTCATAATTCAAAGGAGGTGAATGATTAAAGATTCTGTCCCCTACACACACACACACACACACACACACACACACACACACACACATTAAACAATAGAAACACCTATTAAATTAAACAAATCCTTTTTCTGGAACTCAGGCTAATATATTCTTCTTCCCCTCCCATATTTCTTTTCTCAATACAGATTCAGCTCTTTATGTCTCTCTCAAGAGTCTCTGTGAAGAGTTTTTTCTCTCTCTCTCTCTCTTCCTCTTCCCCCTCCTCTCTCTCTCTCTCTCTCTCTCTCTGTGTGTGTGTGTGTGTGTGTGTGTGTGTGAGAGAGAGAGAGAGAGAGAGAGAGAGAGAGAGAGAGAGAGAGAGAGAGAGAGAGAGAGAGAGAGAGAGAGAGAGAGAGAGAGAGAGAGAGAGAGAGAGAGAGAATGGAACAAAATACATCATCCTTTATTTTAGGATATATAGTAGTATATTCATCATGATTTGAATTATCCATACCAGTTACCTCTGAATACAGTACTGTATAGGATTGGACATTGCAATTTGTGTTAATCCTAACTGGACACTATTCCAAACCCAGCCTCTGAAATCAGGATTATATTGCACTGACCACTGCCAATATTTTACCCTTAATATCAGCTAACAACGTATCTGGGCCAGACTTCTGGGTATAAAAAATAACTGAACAGCTGAAACTGAACCTAGAAAGAACCTCAAATAGCCCATCAATGTGCTATTTTATAGGTATAATATAAGCAGGGTCATGATTAGTCAGTTCCTGTGAATGATTAAAGAACCAAATTCTTTAAAATCTTTGAAAGGTCTGTACTAGTTGAACCTTGTGACATCTTTTTCAAAATTGTTCTCAAACAGAACAAGTGTGCAGAGGACTGAAGATTACTGATCTATCGCAAATCACCTTATTTCATCCTAGGAGGAAAAAAATAATTATATCTACGATATGAGCCACATTTTAGATATAATACCCAATTATCCGTTTCAAATTTTCATTTATACATGCTGGGTGAGATCATTTATCATGTTTCACGAGAATGTCCAGGAAGCACACAGAGACAATTTGGGGAGGTAGCAAATTACTCACCATATTAACATAAGCTTACATGATCACATCAACAAGTACTGTGCATAAATGAGATAATTACATTTACAATGAGCAGAAATGTTTGAGATGCAGAAATAATGGTCTCCTAATTGAACAGCCTGGTTTGCTTTCTTAAGTATAGTAATTTAGATGCAGTAATCAAGAAATTACTGTGCTGCTGGAACACCAGCCAGGTGTCACTGCACAGCTCTGAATCTGGAAATGAATCTTTTTATCATCAAGGCTTCCTTCTTGCCACCAAGTCATCCATCATGTTTCTGAGACAGCTTGGAATGATAGTGCTGGACCTTCACATTACTGCTCCTTGAACTCCATCTCATCCATGCCTGATTTGCAGCAAAGTATCATCTTCCTGCTGCAAAACCAGGTATGAACCCAATCATGCCTCTAACCTAGAGTGCCACTCTAATAGTAATTGATTTTTTAGAGCTACACTCAGAACTTGGAAATCCCATCTTTGGGAATTCATAAAGGCAGATGATTAAAAAAAAATATGAAATTGCTTCAGAGAACTCAAATCTATTTATTTATTTATTTGCTTCTCTTCTTTAAGTATAAATGTCACTGGTGTTTGTTTTGACGTTAGTCCCAGATATGCCCACATATGGAAAATTGCTAATATTCTGTTTGCATAGACACAACAGTATTATTTTAGGGACTCTTCAAATTAAATAGAATACCTTTAGACATTTAAATTAATATATTTAATATGTATTCACCCTGTGCACCAAAAAGTGGAACTTATTATTAACCCCTAGTTCATCATTCAAATAAAGTCTGTTTCAAAATCCCAACCGACAATAAACCATTCAAGAGTAAGTATAGTAATTCAGTTTCATCTGAATACAGCTATAAAAATTTAATAAATCAAAATGATCAAAATGCCCCAGTGGCAGATTGGAATTCTGTTTCCAATTCAAATTCTCTTTAATACATGGCTTCACTGACATCTTGCATTTTTTTTTCATATCTCGGCTGAATTCCAAATGTCCTCTGCTTTCTGCTGTCACCAAGCATTGGGCAACCAATCTTATCATCCAATCTCTTCTCAGCAATCCAGGATAATCCTTGAGAGATGTCAGACTTGGAAGATTTTTCTCTTGTACTCATCAGTGAATGGCAGACAAGAATCAAATATTATGAAAACCTCCCTTCTGAACTCATTAGAACAGAATATTCTGATTCTATATTTCTGCCCAAGGATTTCTTTTTATACAATATTAACAAAAGAAAAGTCTTTGAAAGGCTAATTAAGAACTGCATCCTATTTTGAGATAAATCCGGGATTTCTGTTTTAAAACGTAAGATTCTTTTCATGAAAGCCTTCAACGAGGACATAGGTATTTTAGATTTTAAAATAATATCTGGGATGATGAACTCAAAAATATGTCTAATATCAGGTCACTGTGGGTGACAAACCTCTTTCTGCAGTTGATTAAATGTGCAGAGATATCAGGATCCAAACTCTTTTTAACTCTAGAAAAGACAAGAAACTGAGCCTGAGATAATGCATTCTTTATTTGTGAGAATTATTAAAGTAACCTCTCCATTTGGGAATTATTTTTGTCACCAAACAATAAGATAGAATTGAGTGGAAATAGTTTTATTATTAATATCTGTCCCAGACGTTTCTGCCATTGCTGTGAATAACAGAATTGGAAGAGACTTTGGAGATCTTCTACTCCTATCCTGCTCAGGCAAGAAACCCTATACCATTTCAGACAAATGGTTGTCCAATCTCTTCTTTAAAACTTCCAGTGTTGGAGCATTCACAACTTCTGGAGTCAAGTTGTTCCACTGATTGTTCTGTCAGGAAATTTCTCCTTTGTTTTAGGTTGCTTCTCTCCTTGATTAGTTTTCATCCATTGCTTCTTGTGTTGCCTTCAGGTGCTTTGGAGAATAGCTTAACTCCCTCTTCTTTGTGATAACCCCTGAGATACTGGAACACTGATATCATGTCACCCCTCATCCTTCTCTTCATTAAACTAGACATACCCAATTCCAGCAACTGTTCTTTATATGATTTAGCCTCCAGTCCCCTAATCATCTTTGTTGCTCTTCTCTGCACTCTTTTTAGAGTCTCAACATCTTTTTCCATTGTGGCACCCAAAACTGGATGCAGTATTCCCAGTGTGGCCTTACCAGGGCACTATAAAGTGGTACTAACACTTCACATGATCTTGATTCTATATCCTCTGTTAATGCAACCTAGACCTGTGTTGGCTTTTTTGGAAGCTGCAGCATACTGCTGGCGCATATTTAAGTGACTCCAAGATCCCTCTCAGAGTTACAACTATTGAGCCAGGTACAACTTACAGAATAATTACTAGTGTATCTGCTACTATCACAGAGCATTTGGAAGAAGACCATCCATCTTCTGATAATTTAAAAATGTGTTTACTATGATATATTGTGAATATTGCAATTAGAGAAAGTAGACCCAGACTCATAGATCTGAATTAGATATATGGAGCGTTGTCTTACCTGAACGCCTTTTCTCAGCATGATGATGGATAATCCACGGATTGGGTTTCCTGAAGCCCCTTCTACCCAATTAGACTAAGTCTGAGAGATAGCCATGGCTCTTGCTGGGTCACGTTTACCCAGTTCCGACGAAGGCAAAGCAACAGACAAAGCCAGACGCATTGGTTTCCAGACTCCTGCCACAGTGCCCAATAATCATCATCATGCTGAGAAAAGGCGTTCAGGTAAGACAACGCCCCTTCTCCAGCATGACGATGGATAATCCACGGATTGGAACATACCAAAGCCTGCCTGTCCCTGGGGGGAGGGGGTAACAGACGGGGCATGTGATGCAGGAGATGACACTACCCTCTGTAATACTCTACGGCCAAAGGCAGCGCCAGCAGAGGCAAAGCTATCAATTTTATAGTGACGGATAAATGAGGAAGGCGACGACCAGGTCGCTGTCCGACAGATGTCGCCAATGGGCACCTGAGTGGCCCAGGCTGCAGAGGTGGCAGCACTACAAGTAGAGTGAGCCGTGATACATGAAAGAATGGCTAAAGACTGCGATTGGTATGCCCTGGCAATACAAGCCTTAATCCACCTGGCAATAGTGGAAGAAGAAACCTTGAGCCCCATAGAGGCAGGATTAAACAGGAAAAGTGCCTCTGACCTACAGAAAAAAGCAGTCCTTTTAATGTAAATGCGTAAATGCGTAGTGCCCTGCGAACATCCAAGGTGTGCCATCTGTGTTCCAAGTCACAAGATGGACTAGGGCAGAAACTCGGCAACACCACCTCCTATGACCGGTGAAACAAAGAGTTCACCTTAGGAATGAAGGTGGGATCCAATCGTAGGATCACACAGTCAGAGCGAAATAGGCAGAGATCCTCCCTGATTGAGAGGGTTGTCAATTCATATATGCGCCTGGCCGAGGTCACTGCCACTAAAAAGGCCATCTTCATAGATAAGAGATTGAGATCACAGGAACGAAGTGGTTCAAAAGGCGACCTGGTAAGGGCCTGCAAAACTCTTGAAAGATCCCAAGAGGGGTACCAATGAACCGTTGGAGGTCTAGTATTAATTGCTCCCTTTATGAAAGAACAGATCACCGGATGGTGTGCAAGTGAGAAGAGTCGCCACAAGAAAGAACCATGGCCAAAGCTGCAACTTGTCTCCTGATAGTACTAGGAGACAGACCCTTATCCATCCCATCCAGCAAAAACTGTAGCACCTGAGGCACCGTGAGAGATGACAACTGGACATGATGCTTGGACATCTAAGATATAAAACTCTTCCAAGTAGAGTCATAAACTCTATTAGTTGACGGGCGTCTAGACACTTGGATCATATCAATGACCCTTGGAGAATAAGCTTCCTCAATCAGACATCTCCGCTCAAGCACCATACGGTTAACTGTAGCCATTGAGGGTCAGGGTGCCGGGGCGCCCCTTGACTGAATGCTATTCGGTCTGGGGGTATCTTCCACAGAATAGAAACTGACAGGCTCATGAGATCAGTGAACCACGGGCGCCTCGGCGAATGAGAGGCTATGAGGACAACCTCTGCCTTCTCTCGCAGAATCTTCTGGATGATGGCCGGAAGTAGAGGGAGTGGAGGAAAAGCATAAAGAAGTCCCCATGGCCACGGAATGCGCAGGGCATCTACCCCCTTCAACCCCGGGGATGGAAAACGGGAGAAAAACCTTGGAAGTTGGGAGTTCGCTGCCGAGGCGAATAAGTCTAGAACCGGGTGGCCTACCCTATGAGATATTGCTAGGAACAGTGCTGGATCCAGTCTCCACTCTGAATGATCCACCGTCGCTGAGAGCATCCGCCTGCTGGTTGATTGCCCCCGAGATGTGATCTGCCTTTATCGAGGTCAGATTGGCCTCTGCCCCAGAGCAGAGCAGTCTGGCTTCCGTCATCAGAGAACTTGATGCCTCCTTGATGGTTCACATGGGCTTTGACTGCTATGTTGTCCGTGAGGACGAGAACATGCTGGCCTCTCACCTTGTGACGGAAGTGACATAACGCCAGGTGAATTGCCCTGAGCTCCAGCCAATTTATATTGTGTTTCAAATCTTCCTTGGACCATCTTTCCTGGGCTATCTGAGACTGGAGGTGAGCCCCCCAGCCGAAGAGACTGGCATCCGTGGTGAGCACGATCCATGATGGCTCTCTGAACTTCGAGCCCTTGTTGAGGGCCCGAGAACTCCACCATCGGAGTGAACTCGATACCAGAGGGGTCAACCTCACTTGTCTGTTGGAGGATGTTAATTTTTGCCTCTGAAAGGGGAGGAGGAACCACTGAAGGGTTCTTGAATGTAGTCTGGTCCAAGGTATGACGGCGATGCAAGAGATCATCTTGCCTAAGAGCTGGGAGAGAGTGAGAAGCTGAACTGTCCTGGTGTGTTGCACCTGGCGGACAAGGGCCCTTAGACTGGCTATGCGGTCTGGAGACAGGTAGACCATGCAGCGTGTTGTATCTATCACGGTTCGCAGATGAAGGAGCCGCATGGATAGAATAAGTTGGCTTTTGAGAAAATTCACCAAGAATCCATGGTTCTGGAGCACCTCTATTGTACGGGCTACCTCTGATCGCGCAGCCTGGACTGACACTGATTGGATGAGGATGTCGTCCAGGTAACATTGGATCCGAATGGAATCCAGTCTGAGGTGAGCTGCCAGAACTGAATACCAAATACCCTTGGGGAGGATGAAAAGCCAAACGGAAGCACTCTGTATTGATAGTGATAAGATCTGTAGCAGAATCTGAGAAAGCTGCGATGAGATGGAAAAATTGGGATATGTAGGTACACCTCCATGAGGTCGATGGACGTCAGGAGGTCGTTCCTTCTTATGCTGGCTAAAATGGATTGCAGGGTCTGCATTTTGATTTTTTTGTATACCAGGTAAGAATTTAACATTTTTAGGTCCAGAATGGCTCTCCATCCTCCCGAGGTCTTTGGAACTATAAAGAGGATTGAGTAAAAGCCTCGCCCCCTCTGATTGGGAGGAACCGGTTCTACCGCTTTTATTTCGATAAGATGGGAAATGGCCTCCTTAATGAGGGCCCGTTTTGACGGGTTTGAAGGTGTTGGACAAGAAATAAATCAGTTTGTTGGTTTTGAGAGAAACTCCAAAGTCAGGCCATTGGTGACAGTGGAAGTGTTCCCCCAGTTCTGAGAGAACAGGGAAAGCCAACCTCCTATGGGGGGGTCCCTCCCTGGAGTCACTTATTCCTCCGATAGGGATGGCCCCCCGCGCCTCGAAAGGGCCTCTTAGACTGCTGTTGTTGCCTGGGCCTGGGTCTAAAATGTTCCATTTAACAGTCTGATCTTGGAGGAAATGAACGTGTAGGTTATGACCAGTTAGAACCTTGGGTATTGCCCCGGAATCCCTGATGGCGATAAAAGGGAGCAGACTTCTTGTCTGATCGCCTGGCCGGACGAGATTCCACAGACGTGATCAAAGCAGAAAGATACAAAGATCTTGCCGTCTTAATCGCCTTCAGATAGGCCCCTGAGTTCCTCGGTAAACCAAGGAGACCTCCTGGGGCCAGCACCACGGAGAGGTCGCAAAGGCGCAATCCGGTCAATAGCCCCCTTCGCGGCCTTATCCCATGCCGCTACCAGGTACTCCGCTGGACTGTGGATGAGGGAGCTCGGTAATTCCCCAAGCGCCGTCTGAAAACCAATTGGATCCATCAGGCGTCTGGGGCGGAACCACCTAATCGGTTCTGCCTTCCTGCGGGGAAGGATTGGGGCCGTAAAATTCAGTCGAAGCAGGAAATGATCGGTCCATGACAAAGGCAAGATATCTAAGCTCCTTAAAACCAAATCATTACCCAACTGCTCCGAAAGGAAAATCATATCCGGGGCGTGTCCACCCTCATGAGTCGGACCCTGCACTACTTGGGTCAGGTCCATGGTTGTCATGGTGGCCATAAACTCCTGTGCCAATCCCGAGGACTCACCAAGCGACGGCAGATTGAAGTCCCCCAAAACCATAAGCCTGGGGAACTCCACTGCCAGCCCAGCAACCTCCTCGAGTAGCACAGGCAGGGCTGATGCCACGCAGCTGGGAGGCAGGTACATAAGCAATAAGCCCACCTGTACCCCTAGGTCCAGCGTCATGAGGATGGACTCGCAACCCGGAATTTTGGAAATAGTGAGCCTACGTAGACTGAGGTTCTCCCGGGCCAAAATAGCCACTCCTCCCCCCCTTCCCTGGGGTCGCGGCTGATGCCATACCTGATAACCTGATGGGCATATACCCATGAGGGGAACTCCCCCCTCAGGGCCCAACCAGGTCTCAGTCACACATGCCAAGTCGTTCTCCTCATCCATGAAAAGATCATGAATCAGGGGGGCCTTATTGTTAACCGACCTGGCATTAAGCAGCAACAACCTGAGCCCAGGGCCCGAGCTACACCCATCACCAGGATCATGGGGAGAGCAAGATTTTTCAGAAGGGCCAGAACAAGGAACTGCTACGAGACAGCAGGACCGAGTTCCCCGAGTGCGGCCTACCCTCCTGCTCCCACCATACCCGCCTCTTCCCTGACCGGTATACTCCAGCCCTCATTGACTCCAGAGTCCGCATCCCCCCAGCCCCCGGCCTCCCTCAAGCTCGGCAAGTCTGTCCATTCATCTATGACACATTCTTCAGACATAACTCCATCCCATGCATACATCACCCACCCCCCAATCTAATAAAGATCTTAATAAAGATCTCCCACCCACCCAATTTAAACAGCTAAAACCCCCAATATATAAAACCCCCCAATATATAAAACTATCAAAGTAATTATGGAACCCAACATCCCAAAGATAAGGCCTTCGAAAAAGTCCAACATAATGGCGGCAGCAACAAAGGCCTCACCCACAGGTCTTAAAAATTTAGCAGGAGGCACCCAGCCTATTCCAAGATCTCTGGCAGCCTGCCTCGAAAGGGGAGGCGGCAAGCCAGTACAATGGAAATGAAGGACAAGCCAGCATTGGGACCAAAACTCGGCAAAGTAGAGGCCAAGAAACAATTGGTGGCAAAAATCAGGGAAACCAAAAAGCTCTCCTGTTTGAAAATCCCCAAAAAGCCACATAAAGCAAGACAGCAATGGCAGAAGCGGGGCAAGCCAGCGAAGGACAAGATGGACACCTCTGACAGGCGAGCCGGCTCCAAGCCCCCATGGACTTGCTGGTCGCCAGTCGCTGGTCACTGGCCGCTGGTCACCGGTTGCTGGCCGCAGGCTGCCGGTTGCAGGTTGCAGGCTGCTGGTTGCAGGTTGCAGACTGCTGGTTGCTGGCTGTTGGTTTACTGGATGCTGGTACCTTTTTCTTATCTTTGTTTTCTATCAAGTATGGATCCAGGGCTTCCCCAAACAATTTTCTGCTCGAATAAGGAGCGGTGGCCAAACGCCCTTTGGATTTTTGATCTGCCCGCCATTGCTTCAGCCAAAGCAGTCATCTGGTAGAAATATTGGCTGCTATCGCCGTCGCTGAAAATTGGGCAGCATTCAATGTGGCATCGCCCGTGTATTCCACCGCCGCTAATAATTTACCCAACATCTGATGGGTGTGTACCTGATCCTGCGGGATCATGCCCTGAAGCTCCCGGAGCCAGGTGATAGAAGATCATGAGAAGAAAGAGGCTGACGTGAAAGCTGATAGTGAACACTGATGCTTGATGCACCCTTCTTAGTGTGTACTCAGATGTCCTCTCCTCTGATCTTAACACCTCCACCATATCTCCAGCGATAGTGGAGTTTGAAAAAACGGGAGTAAGGAATGTGTCCACAGTCGGAACCTCCAGGAGGTTGGTTAAGGATGGGGCCATGGTAAACAGCTTTTTGTCAGAGGACCCTGGGAGAGGAGAAGCCCCAAGATTGGTCCACTGTTTTCTTATTGTGTTGGCGAAGAATGGAGGACAAGGAATATGTCTTTGAGTCACCGTGGGCTCAGCAAACAGAGGATTTGAAGACTGACTGGTAGAAGGGGTGAGTTGTGGGTCTGGCTCTGGGGCGATCTGGGATGTGGCTGTGGCTTTGGCTAGAATGGTCTTGAATAGAGTGGGATCAAAGAGGCCTACAAAAGGAGAGGGCTCCTGAGGAGCATCCTCATCGTCTGATAGAGCTATCCCCCGTGATTCATCAAGTTCCAAATAAGCAATGGAGTAAGCATAATCAGGGATGGTGGACCGGTGCTGGGAGAGTGTCGGGGTTTCGGATTTCTGTATGGATGAGAGTCTCTCTAATACCTGCGTGAGCATGGATTGCAATTGCTCCGGCACAATCGTCTGTGACAACTCAGGACGGAGACCAGCGGCCGTGGGTGTGAATGTGGCCGATGGAGTAGGTTGAGGGTTAAGCGGGGGAGCCCCCCAGCTTGGACTAGGATTAGATGTCATGGGACTAAAGGGTTGAAATTGAGACCCACCCTCCGGAGACAATGGCCTATGAACCTATGCAATTATGGTTATCTGAGGGCTGAAAGGAGAAATCTCAGAAGTTTCAGATGCAGCTTGCACATGTTGTGATGGAGCTGTCTTTTGAGCCCTGGATATCTGCCTCTCTAGGGCCTGATGTCTCCTAGCAGCCTCCTTTTCTGCTGTCTTGGATGGCACTTTGCCGGATAAGGCCTTTGCTTTTGCTTTGTCTTTGCTGCCTCCGCTTTTGGAGATTTGAATCTCCTTTTACTTGGAGAACTGGTGGGGGCCAGATCCAGTTGAGGCTGCTTGTCTTCAGCCATTGCTTGTGTACCCTTCAGCGCAGGTCTGAGAATGGGTCTAAGAAAAGTAAGATCTTAAGGTGAGAAACAGTAGAAAAAACTGGTAAAACCAGTATGGCTCTTGGCACAGTAGGTAAGACCTGAAAAACCCTCCAGCACAAGTCTGAGAATGGGTTGTACCAGGCAGTAATGACTGGAAAACCCAGTATGGATTACTTGCAAAAGAGCTAGGCCTGAGACCCTTCAGCACAAGTCTGAAAATGGTTTGTACCAGGCAGTAAAGGCTGGAAATTCAATATGGACACCTTTCCAGGGAACTAGGCCTGAGACCCTTCAGAACAAGACCAGTATGTGAGCTCCTTGCAAAAACACTGTGAAACACAGTATATGAAAAATAGGTTCTTAGTAGGCAGCAGAGGTGAGAGAATCCAACTCCCAATGAAAGGCAATTTAATTATACTGTTGCAATAAATTGCCAGAGGCAATGACAAGTGGATGTGGCTGAGAACAAATGCTTGGAGATTGTCTCCACTAGTTCTGCCCTCCCCAGAAATGGGAGGGGGAACTGTTCCAACCACTCGTTAAGACCAGAAAGATTAATTTAGCATTAAATCTCTCTTTTGTTACTGACAAAAGAAATTGAGAAATTAAATTGTGCAATAAGTTTTTTTTTCAAAATGGCGACCGCCAGACACGTGGTGATCAACCTATGGCCCTAACACTGGCCTTGCAGTACAGGCCTCGAAACCAAGATGGCATAACGCCAGCCACGTGACTCCCCGCAATGCAAGGGAGCAAGCCCAAAAACAAAATGGCGGCCACCAGCCACGTGGCGACTCGCCGGTAGCTGCGATCGTCCGGACAAAGTTCGGATGATCAGCTGTTGTTCGGGGCTTCCGCGGCAGTCCCTCGATCAGCAGATCCGATCAGAAGGCTCCGCGGTTCTGCAAACCTTGCAAATAAAGTGAAACAGGCCCTCCACTGAGGCCTCAGCAGTCCGGATGAACCGCCGACTCCCTGGGCCTCTGGAGAGATCCGCTGACCAGCTGGATTGAACAGAAGGCTCCGCAACTCCCCAAAGCCCCGAAAAGCAAAAAGGTAAACAAAGAAACCTCGTGCTGAGACTACAGTCTTCCCAAAAGTCCTGAGCACTCAACTGGAAAAAGAACACAAGCCTCGTGCTGAGGCTACAATAGCCGGGGAATGTAAACAAAAAGGAATAGGAGGGGAGGAGAGGACGCAAGGGAGGAAAGCACAGGAAAAATACAGTGTTTTGGAGATATTTTAAAGGGGAAAGGAAAGATAATCCATGGATAGTAATAAGGGAAAACAAATTTTTTTAATAAAACCTGAGTCTGGAGAGAAGCACCAACGCGTCTTGTCTGGGTAAAGACTAAGTCGGAACTGGGTAAACGTGACCCAGCAAGAGGCGCGGCTATCTCTCAGACTTAGTCTAATTGGGTAGAAGGGACTTCAGGAAACCCAATCCGTGGATTATCCATCCTCATGCTGAAGAAATAATTGTTCCTAGAGTCTGTCTTTTGATACTTGACTAAATAATGACAGTGACAGATAAAGAACAGGAACACTTAACGGAAAACATCTCCTTAAATACATAAATAAAACACAAATTCAATTTTATATTTTTGCCTTTTTTTATAAACTTGTGAATAATTTAATTATTCATACGATATAATATTGGATGTTTTCTTCACAAATGTTAGAAATAACACTGCCTCTATTCCTCATCATTTCCATGGTTTTCCAAAAACATCGACATCTGTTACTTAAAGCTGTAGGATTAATTTTAAAATGCACACTGATTTTATTTAAAAATTAATCTTATAAAAATAGTGCTTAAAATGTAATGAAAAATATGAAAAAATAAAAATATGTAAATAAGTAAAGAAATATTATTTTTTTCAATCATGAGTTTTATTAATAAGAAAAAATTCTCTTGAGGAAAAGGTGGTGCCTGATATTGGTTCATCAATACTCAATAATTTAATCCACAATTTGTACCATTGTTACCACTGTTTTATTGACACAGAACATTTTTAGGAAACATATCAGAGAGAGCCAACATGCAGTAGTGATTAATGGCTGGAACTACACAAAGGGGAGGCCCAGGTTCTAGGCCACCATCAACCACGGGATGGGGCTCACTGAATGACTTTGGACGAGTCACTCTTTCTTAGCTTATCCTACTTCAACAATAGCCTATTCTTAATATTGTAAGAATGAAATTAATGGAGACCCTCGTGTAAACTCCCTTGAGTTTCAGGAGTTATAGCAGGCTATAAATTCAATCAACCAATCAGTTCAACTATGAAGATGCAATTTCCTACAGCATTTGACAACTTTGTGAAAAAAATTAAAAGGACATAATTTAATGTGTACTGTTGTACATGAAACTAAGATTTGATTTTTACTCCACCATTTTCTGATGGACTTCACTTATTAAGAGCTACTACTGAAATGGACAATAGCAAGAAACATACATTATATATAAATTTGCCACCTTTGTTTCCTGACACTTATAATTTCTCATGTAAAAATATATACTGATTTTTTAATAAAAATATATAAACTGATTTTTCTTTCAAGTATGTCTTTTCATTCTAATATTTTACCCTGTTCATTTTCTATCTTTCTGCTGGCTTACAAATATTAAGTAGTAAGTAAACCATATATTTTGAACATTTATTCCTGGCAATAGAACAGAGCCAATTTTAATCTAGTTTATCAACAGCCGGTCTTATTCATCTCACATTCATTAAAGCCTAGAAGTGTCAAGATTTGTCTTCTGCAAGTTGAAGATAGTCTCATTAGTCAAAATGATATAGAAGCAATACTCAAGACATGACAAAATGAATTGTATTTCATCGTATCATCAATTTTTTTCCCCCTACAGTTGAGGGATCACATAGATCAAGATTCGTCAGTATGTGAATTTAGCACTGAAATTTCTGTTTGTTCCAAATAGCAATAGAAAGTCCTTAAGCATGTCCTGTCACTTTGGGTTTAGAAAGGAACGCACTAATAAACTCTTACCCCCCGGTCATTTTTTACTATGGGCAATACTATGCCAGCTTTTATTAAAGGCAATTCATATCACTGGCCCAAAAATTTCCTTTAAAATTACCATCTTTTGTGCCCATGGAACACGACATTGGCGTTAAAGTGCCATTAAGATATAGGCCTTGTCACTGTACTTAATTTTCAGCACAGTTTTCACAATGGAGAAGCTTTCTCCCCAGGGTATGTTTTTGACTAATGAGGCTTGTTTGATGGTTAACGAAACAAACAAGAAAACACTTTTACTAGGTATTGCTTTTGAATATAGTAAGCCTCAAACTCTACAACCTCTGGCTATGAATTCATACTCCCAGGATTTTAGAGGCACAATTTAAAATAAAGAGTACATGTAGCAATTATTTTCCATTGATTTTTATCTACAACCCAATGTAAGAATCATCTATATAACTGTGAGGTTTATAATAGTTTATAGTAGTTTATACTACTCCACCCTCTCCATGGAAGTTTATTGGTTGTCTTTGGGTCCATTGCTCTGTCTCAGCCCAACCTATTTTAGAGGGTTGGCTGTGGAGAAAAAAATGACAGGAGTTCCTTTGAGCTTCTGATGGAATATAAATTAATGGTAAAAATATAAAGGGCTCATAAGAGAAATCTAAGAAACCCTTACCTCGAACAATAAGTTGAGCAAAGTTGGAAACTCCAGATCCTCTCTCAGACTGAGTAACACAGCGATATAAATCCTGATCTGTTTTTGTTACTTCCTGAAGTTTAAAGGTAGCAGCAAAACGTCTGTGATTTATGTTTTTTGTTTGGGCCACTGGAATATCTTCTCCATTGCGTCTCTGAAAACAATAAAACTCAATGTTAAAAAGGCTGGATGATGTTGACATAATATATCTGCTCGGAACAGCTAAAATACTAAAAGAAAAATGACTATATAGTTAATTCCATTCATCAAAATATAGCTTCACCATGTTTGAAAAAAAGACCTCATGAGCTTCTATTATATTTGTTTACCTCTGTCATTTTAAAATATGCCTTTTCTAAGAGTGACAAGCATTAAACACCATATAAATAACTGCACTTTGATCATTTTCAGTTCCAGATTGCTATGAATGTCAACATAAATGAGTGAAAGTAAATATTTTCCTAAAAGAGTAGTGATTGGGGATGTGAGTGTGGTGTTGTACATAAACAATTAACATACTTCTCCCCTGTTCAGAATTTGGAATTTCACAATTTCACACCTAGTAAGACTAACACAATGTTTTTTTTTTAAAGAATAGCAGAATTATTGTAGGAAAGAAAGTTGGGTTGCTACAGAATGGAAATTTATCTTGGTGCATTTGACGAACAGCAGAACAGCCAGAATACCAAAGATTCCCTTCAGAAAGGCCAGAAAAAGTCATGGATTCTGAAACATCAGTTCTGAACATTCAGTTCTGAATTGCTTCCTTTATGTCAGCGGTTCTCAACTTGTGGGTCGCGACCCCATTTGGGGTCGAACGACCGTTTCACGGGGGTCGCCAAACACCGCAGTCCGCCATTTTCCCCCCCATTTCCCCTCGGCCGTCGCACGCGTGCTGCGCATGTGAGATTCGGGCTGTCGTGCTGCGCATGCGCGGTTCAGGCCATTGAACGTGCACCGCGCATGCGCGGTTAGGCCCATCACGCCACGCATGCGCAATTCGGCCATCGAATTCATTCGGGCCGTCGCGTGTGCGCTGCGCATGCGTAATTCGGGCCGTCGCGCTGCGCATGCGCAATTTGGGCCGTCGTGCCGCACATGCACGATTTGGGCCGTCGCGCGTGCGCCACGCATGCGTGGTTAGGCCCGTTGCACCGTGCATGCGCGGTTCAGGACGCCGTGCACGGCACGCATGCGCGATTCGGCGTGTCACGCCACGCATGCGTGGTTTGGGCCATCGTGCGCACGCCACACGTGCGCAGTTCAGTCCTTCGCGGCGTGCATGCACGGTTCAGGCCGTCGCATGCCGTGCATGTGCTGTTCGGGGCGTCGCACTGTGCATGCGCCGTTTGGGCCGTCGCGCGCCACACATGCACGGTTTGGGGTGTCATGCCACACATGCGCAGTTCGGGGCATTGCGCATGCACCGCACATGCGTGGCGCAGGTGGGGGTTGCACCACGCATGGGCAGTGCAGGTGGGGTCTCGGCCTGAAAAAGGTTGAGAACCGCTGCTTTATGTGGATCAGTATTCTTGATAGTTTTGAAGACCTCCAGTGTTGTGTTTTGAGCATCCTGGCATATGCCCTTCTTGATAGCATCCATGCTGACCCCAAATTAAATGAAAATGTTTGTGTTGATCTGTATTGAAATTATTGTAACAATAAAACAAAAATGATATTTAAATTCAGCAAGTCTCAAAAGATGCCAGTGTTTCTTTCTGAAATTTCAAAAGATTTGGGCAATAACATCAAATCGTTTGGGCTATAATGATCAAAATATTATCTTTATCTATATCTATTATATTAATGCAAACTAATAAAACACAGAAAGTAAAGTGAAAAGAAAGAGTAAAATGTGCAAATAAAAAAGAAGAAAAGGGAAAGAGTGGAATAATGAAAAAGAAAAGAAATATATAAAGAAATAATTTCCAATAATTATCACAATAAACAAATCTGGTAGTTGTTCACCATCTATAACTGATACCACTTCTATAAATTTGTAAGGGTTGTCAGAATTTCATACTGGGACTATTAATTTCTAGCTCCATTCTTTGAAAGTCTCAAGCACTATAATGTTTTTGTCATTTTTGTAAATCTTAATCTGAGTCACAATAAAAGGTAATTCTGTTTTTCTGTTTTTCCAATGTCCAATTTAACTCATATGGTCTCTAATCTCTGTTATGATTTACAGCAAACAAAAGGGTTCTAATCCCCACAAAAAGCTGTTTATTTTAATTAGCTGTTCCAAAACCTTATACTAAAAGTTTCAATATCCCAAATTTGTCTGGTTCCTTATTCATTTATAGTTTTATTGATTCAAACATTCATTTATCTTTTTTCCATGTATTTCAAATTCTTTAAATTCTTAAGCTTACAGTTTCATTATGTTCAGAAATAAAGTTAGACTCAGCAAGTGGCTTTTTAAACTTGTTATACTGAAGATTTTTAATAGCCCTAAGAGTTAAATAGGCAAGTTCTGAACATGACTAGAAGGAGATTAGTGTCCTTTAAAAAGTTCTGCTGCAACGCGAGGAGTGGGGAAAAGGCTTACTAATTCAGACGTTTTCAATGACTAATACTTAGTATTGTATATCAGGTGCCATGATGATTGCTGCATAATATGTTTTTATGTTCAATGTTGATTGGTTTTAATAAAAGAATTAAAAAAAAAAGAACAGAAACAAGAGAAATAAACATCAGTAAAAACTTGATAAAAAAAAAAAGTTCTGCTGCAGTTAGGAGCTTGATGATCATTTTTTCTCCTGGCACTGAAACCTATGGGAGACCACTGTCTCCTGATGGAGAACAGCCATCTGGAGCATAGGTGGGCAATCCCCCTTAGCTAGAAAGGTTTTGAAGAACCAGTCTATTCATTGTTCTTCAGTCTTTGACATAGTTATTGTCTCCATTGTCCATGGAGAGGTGGTTAGCTTGTACTGCTACCAGAAACTGAATTGCAATAATATCAAAATCTTATAAAATTTGCAATGGGACTGCCGCAGATGACAAGATTATGTTTCAGTCCATCTCTTTATGGGTTCTTATGACTGGGGAGGGGAGGATGCTATGGTTTAAAAGTATTTGTGTGGACGGCTTCTGGAAGTCAAATCACTTCTGTTTCCACTGTTAAACCCACACAAATTCCTCAAATATGATGAAATTGCACTACCATAATGCAATCATTTTGGTGTCAACCTGCAACAGTCTGCAGGTTTCCTAGTCTTGTCTTACATGATAACACACATAATGGCTTATTATTGTGTTGTGGGTTTCCTTTATTCTTCACTGACAACTACTGCAAGGCAACTTGGAAAACCAATGTTATCATGACATAAAAAATTGTATTGTGAATAGAGAGAAGGAAATGAGGGACTGCTAATGTTAGGACACCTAGATTTGTTACATTACTTAAGGTTGGAAGTCAAAAACTCTGCTCCTGGTGACCAACCCAGACTGGATCCTGAAACATTATCCTAGGACACATATACAGTATTTGCCTTCATTCGTGACAGCACACTAGAATAAGGTAAATTTTTAAAATACAAATAAAAAAATCCAGTCATAAGGATCAGAAGATTGTAAGAGTGACTAAAAGCAAATTAGAGATATATTTTCCATCAGCATGATTATTCTGCTGGCCAGAGGAATTATCAAGAAAAGCCTTTTCTACCATAGGGGTTATTGAGGTGGGGGGAATCATTTATAGAAAATTTTATTTATGGAGAAATATCAGAAATGACTTCTAAGGCAGAGAAATCTGAGAAAATCAAAACTTAACTAGGAATAAGAAATAGTTGTATCTTCAGATACACTCTTAATTATAAATATGTGAAACATTACTATCACTTGCACCATCTTTATCCCAAGATATTAACGAACAAGGGACAACATTAAACCAACTCAGACTATAGGAAATACTAGTTTGTTCCGATAATGGTACATGGTTTGATCGTTCATGTGCAAGTCAAATGTTAGCTATTATCTAAAACTTAAAATGTGATTGATTGATTGATGGATGGATGGATGGATGGATGGATGGATGGATGGATGACTGGTGTGTTTCAAGCTTACAGCTTAAAAGTGGGAAAGGAGAACCCCGTGTTATTAAACCAGATGCAATAATCTGCATGTGGCTAGTCAGTTTCATGGAAACTAACAGCTACCATAGTGATTTATCAGTGGAACAAGAATGGAATCATAACACATTATGTTTGACCAATGATTTATCTTATGGCCTTGTAATCAGTGATGAAGTGGCTAGTAAATTTCCCTAAGCCTTACTGAAAGAGTCAAATGTTAGTAGCATTTAGGCATCCCCAGAGAACATATACATTGCTTATGTGGCTTACAGAGGAGTTGCAAATGAAACAGCCAGGGGAAATGATTGTATTTTTTTCATGAAAGAGACGCTCTCTTCTAAACTAAATGACAGAAATGGCTTCACAAGACAGAATACAGAGTGACAGGAAGAATTTAATCTAACCACTCAAATGCTCAAAACGGAATATCTGGAAACACTTCAAGTAAACTAAAATAAAGAATAAAATTGCAGCACTGGTATCCAGTGCTAATTCAATATGTCACATGAAAAGACGTTATACTATTGTGAGTTTACAAAAACTATTGTATATAACCGTGGTGGTGAACCTATGTCACGCAGAGCCCTCTCTGTGGGCACGCACACCGTCGCCAGAGTCCTAGGCCTTCAGCTGGGTTTTATAAAACCTTTTCGCTTTAGGTCTCCACCGCCATGTGCAAAAAAAAAAAAAAAGATTCAATCAATCAATTTCAAGTTCTCACAGAAAAAAAAAAGATCTCCCAAAGTTGGAATTGATTGATTGAACTTTTTAGTCCCACCCAGTCTGCTGCTACCACTGCAGCCACACCCATACCCACCCAATGGGCCATGCCCACCCGGCACCCGACGATACATAAGTGGGTTTTGTGTCTCTAAAAGGTTCGCCATCACTGGTATATAACAATATACATTTTTCTTTGCTATACAAGTAGCCCTCAATTTATGGCCACAATTGAGCCCAAAACGTATATTGCTAAGTGAGACATTTGTTAAGTGAGATTTGCCTCATTTTACAATGTTTCTTATCACTGTTGTTAAGTGAATCATTGCAGTTGTTAAGTTAGTAATCTGTTTGTTAAGTGAATCTGGCATCCCCCAATGATTTTGCTCATCAGAAGGTAGCAAAAGTTTATCGCGTGACCCTGGGACACAGCAACCATCATAAATATGAACCAGTTGCCGAGCATATGAATTTTGATCACATGACTGTGGGGATGCTGCAATAATCATAACTGTGAAAAATGGTCATAAGTCACTTTTTTCAGTTCTGTTGTAACTTTGAATGGTCACTAAATGAACGGTTGCAAGTTGAGGACTACATATACTGAGCTGCAATCTCTCTCTCTCTCTCTCTGTGTGTGTGTGTGTGTGTGTGTGTGTGTGTGTCTGTGTAAAAAAGAGTGGACTCACGGTATTCTCCAACAAGCTGAAAAGCTTATTTGGGCGGAGCTCCTCCCTTTGCTGCGTCTCTGCAGGAAGCAGGAGAGAGCTAGCTAGCCCAGCTATGCTGACTCAGGAATTCTGGGAGTTGAAGTCCATGAGTCATAAAAGAGCTGAGGTTGCCTACCCGAGCTTGTTGGAGAACAGCTTGAAGCCACTTGCCAGGTGAGCAGAAGATCAGAGAAAGGGAAAGAGAGGGCGGGAGAGAAAGAGAGGGGGAGAGAGAGAAAAAGAAAGAGGGTGAGAGGAGAGAAAGAGGGAGAGGAAAGAGAGAGAGGGAAAGGAAAGAGAAAGAGAGAGAAAAAGAAAGAAAGAAAAAGAGAAAGAGGGAGAGAGAAGGAAGGAGGGAAAGAGACAGAGAGACCCTTTTGACATCTAAAATGAAGATAACACTGCATATATCCTTTTTTACCTTTATTATAGGTGTGTGTATATATGTATGTGTGTGTGTATGTATGTGTATGTGTGTACACACACACATACACAAACAAAATAAAGGTAAAAAAGGATATATGCAGTGTTATCTTCATTTTAGATATCAAAAGGGTTTTGCGGCTCCCAGTGTTTTATTTTCGGTGGGAAATGGGTCCAAATGGCTCTTTCAGTGTTTTTGGTTGTCTACCCCTGCTCTATGTGTACAATTTTTTAGGCAATGAATGACTCCCAGTACTAATGTGCAAATAAGACACTAAAAGTATCTATTTGGTTATTTTATAAAACTAATTATTCTTGTTCTTTGAAAATATTCTCTTCATTTATCCAATAACATGAGGAGGGAAACTACAGTAGAGGAGTAATGAAAAAGTTCTAGAGAATTACACTGAAAGCTTTCTCTTAAGTTTCTCCAATTATGTGATAGTTAACATTCAATTTGATGGAAAAGAACAGGCATTCAAGGGAGATTTCCAGAAAAAGCAAGGGTTTTGATGAAATTCTCCTGAATCTCATTGAAGGATCTTGCCCTGAATTCTGAAGCCACCCTGGTGTGCGTAACTATCCCTGCTTTCATCACCCAATCTTCTATCCTCTGAATCAATATGTAGTAGCCAGTTTTCATGCCTCGGTTAAATTCTAAGGGAACACATAGGGCAGTTCAGAAAATTCAGGTAGCCAAGGAAGCTGAAACATGATGGAGAGATTTGAAACGAAATGAAGAAATCTTTGGGGAAACTAGAAGAGACATTTCAACGTAGTATTAACTTAAATCATTCAAAAGTAGTAAGCAAACTGTGGTATAGAAACATTGTACAAATTAACTTAAAAATAGAGCTCTATAAAGTTCAACTTTTCCCGGCATAAAACAGCAATGCTTGTGACTTTTCCTTCACATTCATCAGTAAGGAAAGAAAAAGGTTTTCATTTTCAAATACAATTCCTACAAAATCTGAAATTTTGGTCCCAGTAATTACAATTTAAGCATTCTATAGTTACCTGAGTTCAAATGCCAAAGAAAACTATAATTGAAATGAAAGCTCTCCTTTACCACCCCCATCTTGGGGGGGGACGGTGAAAAGGAAGGGGAGGAATTTAGGCACACCAAGATCCATTGCAGGTTCATTCACGTAGTCAGAAATAATGATTTTTCATATGCCTGATCCAAGTCAAACGGAATTATCTTTAATTTCTCAATCAATCATAATGACCTTTCTGTATCCTGTTGGACCTTATATTTCTTTTTAAAAGAATTTTATTATGTTACAATCATAACTATCGCCAAAGTTGTATAGGCTGTAAACACTCAATAGACTTATAAAGTGGAATGGTGAAACAGACCAGAAGCATGACAAGAGCCTCTAGTTATGGTGAGACTATTTGAAGGAAAGACATTTTCAAAAATAAATCTCTAATCAGACAGTTGTGTGTAAGGGCAGGAAAGCTATTTGAGGAACCACTATCAGAAAAAATGGAGACAAAAACCAGTAAGATATAATACTCTCATCTTCCGAACTGTAATAGAATGAGGCATCTGCTGAAGAATGATGTAATGCTGGACATGCTCTAAGCACCAGTTAATTTGCAGAATTGAGTCTGGAGGGGACCACATCTGCAGCAGTCCCCTGAATCATATGTCACCATGTTGTTCTGTTACAATGAGACAGAACATGAGGAGACATAAATTGCCTACAAGGCCATGGAAGTTAAAAAAAAAAAAATCCGAGGAGAGCCTTACAAGACAATTTTATAACAGGGAGGGGAAAATTAAGAAATGGAAAGCAAGACATTGTTAAACTACCTCACACCACAGCAGGAATCGTTTAGGAATTTATCAAAGCAAGTAGTTTAGGACTAAATCAAAAACGCTTTACCTGCCAGGGCCTTGGTGGACTTTAATCTGATGAAAGATAAAAAATCTATACTCTTTATGGAACAAGGCATGTTAAGTTTCATGGCTTGAGGCACCGGGGACACAAGTGGCCTCTCAAAGCCAGGTGTGTGATCCTTACAACCTATCCAGAAATTGCCACTAAATTACAATGTTGAATGGGGCTTAAGGGGAAAAGTAATTAAAAACACAGGAAGCAATAAAGTCAGCTATGCTGAATTGAATGTAAGTGAAATTTAAGTTGAATCAACACCATCTACTGCTATATTCCAGCCCTATTATTTTTTCTTGAGTATAAGATGGCATTTAGAAGTCAAGTAAATGAAATTATGTAATTAAAGTTCAAACAGGAGGTGGGATAGTATTGAAGCTACAGAGGAACAACTAGGTTGTGCCTTTGTATTCTTTTTCTTTTAAGAAAATATGCACTTCCGCAAGATGGAGTCCCTCTCATCACATGGTAGGAGTGGAATGTGTAAGGCTAGAAAATATGTAAAATGTGTAAGTCTGTTGGAGATTTCCTGCTCAAGCTTAGAAGTGCCTCCTTATTTAGCTAGCTAAAGTATTAGGGGTCACTTTTCAGAATGATTAGGATTCAGGAGACAGTTTTGTAAATAGATACCTGAAGACTCATCCATTATTGGTCAAAAGACCCACCTCCTTGCCAATTTCCAGTCAAGCCATTAAAAAGAAATTATAAATGGTTCTGCCCTAATGGCTGAGGAGATAAATCATATCTAATGGGAAATACTTGGGTTATGAAATGTTAATAACTCTTATGCTTTTTATTTTAACTGGTCTTGTTAAAATTCTGTGTTGTTCGTGCCTGGAAAAAGGAATTTTAGTCTGAAAACTGCCCTCCTAGGGCTAAAACTATTTTTCAGACTATTTCAAAGAGTTATTCATACACTTCATTTTCTATTTCAAGTAAACAGTTATTTTCAAGCCATCCCCTTTTAAGATCTTAACAAACACAGCCAATTCCACACTACCCAAACTCAAACTTCTTTTTAAAAATGATTCATTAAATGAATGAATGAATAGGAGAGTCCCCTGCTTTTTTTCTAGGACAGACATTATCAGTGGTGGGATTCAGCCAGTTCACACCAGTTCGGCAAAACCGGTAGCTAATTTTTTTGTTGCCCAGGCCCAGAATGGGCTTCCAGAAACAGCATCCACACAGAGAATTGATTGTTCACATATTTGAATCCCACCACTGGACATTATGTCTTAATTTGCTTACTATAATTACATAAATTGCTGTGTTCACCTATAATCCTAAACCAAACTTTTTTAACCATATAAATAACTTGATTCATATGTAATGCTAAGATAAGGCCTGGGATAATGCTTTATGCTATGTCAAAACCAAATAATATGGTTAGCATTACCTGTGAATGTCCTTACACAGCTGCATTTCATAAAGAAATTAGAAGCATTATTATCATTAGCTAAAATATCTGTTTTGTAAGCTGCAAATGTTGTAGTTGGCAACATCTCTCATAATTTTAATGAAGAACAAAAGAAAAATCAATGAACATCTAACCACAGTAAAGCTAAACATATTAATAAACCTTGAGTTCGATTTGCAGCAAGCTGTTCTAATATTTTCCATTCTTTTTTTTTTTTTAAATCTCTGATTACTACTTCCAGGCAACTCTTTTGTTTATCTAAAACTCCCAACAAGAATAACATTTTCCTCAGATTGGGAAAGAAAAAAAATGTTCTATTGACTAGTATGTTTATTGAACAATGATTACAAATAATTTACCAGGATTTTGGCTGAAAGGTTGAAAATAATTTTACAGGATTTTATTCATGAATATCAATGTAGATTTTTACATTGAGACAATATTAGAAATGTTTTGAATATTTTAGAATGTCTGGAGGAACATAATGAATAACAAACTGCATTATATTCTTAGATGAAGAGAAGGCCTTTTTGAGATTTTGAATAGAAATTTTTTACTTGTTTGTTTAGCATTCTGGTATATATGAACCTTGAGGATAATTTTATTAAATAGTTAAGATTGATTTATACTTTTCAGAAAGCACAAATAATTGTTAATGGAGAATAAAATCTTGTAAGATTCAGAAAAGAAAGACCACTGTTTCCACTTTTGTTCATTTTTTTTCCTTCAAGTACTGAATAGAGATATAAATCAAGCTCAGAAAATCAAGATTAAAAATAAAACTATAAATTAGGGGCATTTGTGGATGTTTTGATATTAATTTTAGGAAATCTAGCAGGAGTAGAACAATTAACAGGATATTTAAAGCCTTTGATATTTTATCAGGTTTCAAGAATAATAATGAAAATACAAAGATAACAAAACTTTGAAATTTGAAGATGAAATAGAACTGATGGAGAAAACTGGTTTTATGATTGAGAAAAAAGTAAAATAATTGGGTATTACTATAGTAAATATGAATTGTAAATGACTTCAAATTAATTATGTTAAGACATGGACTGAAATTAAAAAGGTCATGTTAAAATGGAGAAATTAAAATTGTCACTGTTGGGGAGAATTTCTATGATTAAAATGTATGTATGTATGTATGTATGTATGTATGTATGTATTTTTCACATTTCTGAACTGCCCAGATACCTCAAAAAGTGATTCTGGTTATTATACAATAACTCTGGGTGGTGTACAAATAAAGTTTTGCCTAAAATGATTTTTTTTTATTTTAGACAATACCTGTTTTGACAATGGACTTACCATTTATACAATGGCAAAATGTTATATCTAAATTTTAAAAAATCGCAAGTTAAATATAAGGTATTACATCACAAGTTAAATATAAGGTATAACAAGATGCAAAGAAAAGAGGGGAATTGAGTTTACCAGATTTGAAATTGTATTTTGTTGCTTGTTGTTGGTCTGAATGAAAGAACTGATGTTGCTAAGAAACATGAGACTTTTAGACAATCATGACCAGAAGTTTGGATGGCATGGATATTTATGGTACTATAAAGTTAAAATTAGTACAGACTTTAAAAATCAAGTTACTTCAAATGTATGTTGGAAAGGTGAACAACGTGAAAGACATGTTAAAAAAAAATAGCTTAAACGTGGATTCAAATAGATCAATATCCAACCTAAGCCAGAGCACTTCCTTTTAGGATTAATGTACAAATGGGCAAAAAAACCCATGAAAGATTATTTCAATATATGAAATAATAACTATATTGCTCTGGCAAGATTACTATATGCAAAGGGATGGAAAGATTTAACGCTATTCACTATGGAGCCTGGGTTGTTGTAGTTGAAGATTTTGCTGAAATGGATACATTGACTTCTTTGGTTAGAGAGAACTCTCTTATAGACTTTTTGCAGGAAGAAAAGGGGAAAAAAACAGAATAAACTTGTGATTAATGGATTTGATGATTAGATCACAGAAAGAAAAATAAAATAAAATTTTTACCCAAAGATTAAAATATATTTGTACTTATAAATTCACTGAAGATATTGGAAGTCACTTCATATATGTTTTTTTTCTTTTCTATTTTTCTTTCTTTTCTATTTTTTCAACTTTTTTCTCCTATTTTTTATTTTGCTTCCATTTTTTTATTTTTCATTTTTTTCTTCCTTGATTTATATTGGTTTGTATTAGTTTTTAATATTCCTTTTCAAAAGTGTTAATAAAAACTTCCAGCTTTGGCTTGCCAACAGAGGAGGCATTTAGCCAGCACCTAAAGCCACTGCAGACAGATTGGCCTACATGCATTTTTTACTTTCTATCTCAATCTGCATAGGATTACCAGTCAAGCTTTGATTTTCTTTTTTTGTAAGTGAACGTGATTATCTTCTTAATTTTGGACAGATCAAAATCAATGGTAGCACCCTGGCCTGCATGTCAGAATGCAAACAGAATTGCAAAAGGAGGCCAAGCTTCTCTGCCCAAGCCAAATGGTGCGTGGATGCCAAGACACAACAGTGATGGATAGACTCATTAGTGATTCAGTTATGAACAACTAAACTGGGAGCCAGGACATATGGTTTAGCAGATGTTCCAAGCACAAGGCTTTACGGGTGGGGCAGTACAGGTGTTACCTTATTCTGGGCATATAAGTGAGATCTTAAAACCTTTTGGGACATTTTATGCTATTCATTATCATTCCAAAACAAGTAACTAAGAGATAATGTCGAAAGAAAATGGCTCTGATATTCACATTAAACTAACAAAGACTTGCCTAAATAACATAACTCAAGATATTTTTTAATCCTTATTCTTTGTCCTTTCTATGTTATATCTGAAATTATTTCATATTGTGTCAGAAATGTGCCAATCTATCTGAAGTTTGCTAAAGCATCCAATTCCATCCATCCATTCATATTCTTCCCTTCTATACATTGTATGCACATACGTATGTCCACTGAACAAACCACAGGATAAAGCAAACTTTTGGATTATTCACTGACTTCAAGAATTTGAGAAAAATGCTGCAGAAAATGAAAAGAATTCACAAGTAACATAGTAACAATGGAGACTCTATGCTCCTTTGGTGTTTGCTAGACTTCAGTTTACATCAAACCCAATCAACTTGTCCAAAAATTAGATGCCAAGTCATATTCCAAAAATATCTGGCAGATCGTTGGCTAGACTTAGACCAAAGCAGAGGTATTCAAATCCAGAACCCCTCCCAATGACTAATGAATTTGTATGACTCCTCCATGAGTAAAACTAATAAGCTCCTATTTTTTAATAGTGTGCCAGGGAACTAGTTTAACATTGAATGTGTTCCTTATCCCATTCTATGCTCCCTTTGCATATGGAAAATTCACCATCAGAACTCTGTTAGGAATAAAATTTTAGAATAAAAAGTAAAGTTAAGTGACACGTACTCTGTAAAATTTCTACACACAGACAGTAAGATTTCTACACAATATTTCTACACGTAGACTGCAAGATTTCTACACAATTTCTACATGTATACGTACCTTGTAAGAGTTCTGCACGTAGGCTATAGGATTTCCACATTGAGCTGTAGGATTTCATGATAAAGTACATATAAGGGAATAGGTGAAGCAAAATAGTAAGGGGCAGGGATAATGTATTTTGTTTAGCCGGCTCTGATAAGATTGTAACCTCAGAGGATGGGCCAAGGTGTCGGGATAGAATGTATATAATGTGTGTTTTCGCTGTGACTAGGTGTGGCTCAAATATTTATTTGGAGTCCACCACGCTTTGCAAACCGTTGTAGCTAATAAATCTCTGTCTAATTTCAACTTGCTGTTTGGTGTTATTCAGTGGGCTAAAATTTCTACCAACAACTCCATTCTGTCACCTGCCTATCCAAACAGTTAAAGTTTTTATTCAACACTTAATCTCTTACTAGAAATCCATTTTCTGGAGTTGCACAATATACTGAGGTATAAACTAGCTGAACGGATAGATAAATAGGCTGGATTCACTCATTTTGTGAAGCCATAATATTTTTTCCCTGTTGTGAGCTTTCAGCTGCTAGATCTTGAATTGTGTGACACAAGGAATTTGGTTGAAATCTGCTCAGTTCTCTTTAGGACAGAGCGCAGAAGCTATAGACACAACCTGGCTCAGGGACTCTGGTGCAGTGCCAGGAGCTTGCAGCCCTTTCCAGGCTAACCCCCAAATGCCCTCTCACTTCAAGTCCCATCTAGTCTGATGTAAAGGCTGCGCTTGCAGCCAGCAAAGCCAGCATGGAAACAGAACCCAGAAAAATATTGTTGTCTGTGTAACCACATATTAGAAGCAGGCAGAAAAGGGATATTATAACCTGTTGGTGTCAACATACCCATTATCTTAAGGGTAACCCTGGCCCTTTATGAGTTGGTAGTTCCACAAGATTTGTGCAAACTATTTTCTCCACTGGTGAGGAACTCTTTCATGCTTCATTTGTGGAAGATACTTCAGGATAGCGTCTAGCCACTGGAAGGGGATGGCATTTACACAGAGCAAATGGATAGCCAGGCAGACCTAGGCTGTGCTGAGCAGCAAACCGGGAAGAATATCAAGAAATAGGTTCTAGCCAATGAAAAACACATTATGAGCAAACCCTGTCCAGGATCATCAGCAGCAACACAAGATGTGATCAGGGTTTTATAGAAGGATGGAGGATACATGGTAAAAAGACTACACAAATTGATATTGCATATGACCGTACTCTAAACCTCAAGATACTCTGCTGGTATGTTTATTTTTTTCCAGCCATTGAAAGCCTAACTGCATTTGAGGAAGAGAAGCTCATTTGCCTAAGCAAAGTGAGACTTACAATTTTCTACTCAAATTTGACACACACACACCCCAGCAGCTGGATCATTGTCAGAATGTTATTTTGTGTGGAGAAACTAGCCATGACCCCATATTCATTGCCCTAGAAGAATATAATGGAAGAAAGCAGTTCATTGGTAGAATTCACACATTTCAAATTCAGAAGTGAGAAATGATCAAATGAATCAATACTTGCTATACAAACATAAAGCCCAAAAGCCTCCAAATACTTAGAAACTGCACAACCATGTCTGAAAATATATACGTTTTCAATGAAGGATGTGGAATGACTTGAAACAAGGCAATATTCTCGAGCAAGAAAACTATGTTGTAATCCTAGGCAATTATTCTTTGGAGTAACAAATGCATGGTTGACTTCTTCGAAAAGCTTTGGGGAAAAGGATGGAAAAAGCAAAAAGGACAAAGGAGGTTCTTTGTACCATCTTCTCAAAAAGTTTCCTAGACAGAATTCAACAATTGGAATTCAGGCACACAAGCTCCATTCTGACAATATGAACTGGTAGTATTGCATTATGAATCACAAACGGTATCAGGAAAACCCATTGCTACGTCATTCCTCAAACCAATACTAACTGAAACAATTATCTCACTTCACTTTACTATTATGTAGCAGTATACATACAGATAAAATCCTCTCTCTCTCTCTCTGTGTGTGTGTGTGTGTGTGTGTGTGTGTGTGTATTTCTCACTTAAAGGTTTTAATCCATTAGCAAGATAAATTTTGGGGATAAAATGAACATGCCAATTCTCAAGCAACAAATACACAATTCTAAAATTTCTTATCTAATTTCTTAATGATTAGAAAATGCTTATGGACTTTTTTACTGAAAAAGAAAGAGAAAAATGAACATGAATTCTGGGTTCAAAGATCAGAAAAGCTTGTAGAAAGAAGAAAATTGTGATGTAGTCTTAGAAAGGGTAAGGTATAATTTTGGGACTTTTCTGATATACATTGTTTATCCTTTTGTAATGTGACATCTGGCAAGTATATGTGCCTGTGTACACACACACACACACACACACACACACACACACACACACACACACACTGACATTCAATTCACCCTGTATAGAGACATAAGTAAAAAAACCTATGCTTCACCTAGACCATATTGATTCAACCATTCCATTAAAGTAAATCTTCCAGAACAGGAAGTGGGGCATATTGTTCCATCTTAAACCTGCTTCTTTTTGTGGAAAATTTATCTCCAGAAAATGTTTGGCCTCCCTAAAAAACAACTGGTAAAAATGGCTTAAGTAAATAATGGAATGTTCTGGTGTTCCACAGAATATTCTGTTCCTGCAATAATAAAGGTCTGGTTTTGAATGTCCCTGTTATGCATGCATACCCATACAGAATCTTCAGACTGGTTTTGGCCAACATAGGGGAAGCTAAGCATGGGACAAGATTTTCCTATGGGTTTTGTTAATCTTGGGGTTCTCATCTTAAATTCTGGGGTATCTTCCTTTTGGGTCAATGTAGAGGTTAATGTCAAGTAACTTACAGCCTCCTGAGCAATGTTGAACTATTTACCTTATCCACATAGCCCATATCAGATAAAGCATGCAAGTTATAACTATTTCAAACTTTTTGAAATGCCTAAAAACTATTGATTTCTTTACATAACAATCTCACTAAACTGGTAAGCAGAATACTTCCAGATAGAGAAAGAGTTAGGAAATATGGATGCCGATGTACAAAAATAAGTCACCTTATCCTCTTCCTTGGAAAAGGAAGTACTCATCCACCCAAAAGCAATAATTCTCAAGTAATGATGATTTAAAAGAGATTTTTTTTACTAAGTACAAGTGGCAGTTTTGGCAAGTCCTCATCACATTTGAAGATGCTCAAGATTCAGTTAGGACTCACTTTCTTGATATATCCACCAGTAAACCATATAAAGACCATTAAAACAATATCTGCCATTGTGTACTTAGCTTAAATAGCCAATTAACTCTTTCTCTTAGGCTTTTTTCTCTTATTGGTTTAATTCCAATACTTCTAGGATTTAAAAATCTCAACAGCTTGTATATTTTTAAATTAAAGCTCAAGGCTGAGCTCTTTATTAAAGGATTAATTAAATGGAGATATCATGCAACGTAGTACCAATGAACAGTCCTGAAAAATAGAATGCTATTTTCCCACCCACAAGGCTAGCCAAAATGGGTTCAAACATCCTTATGCTGGAAATGTAAAACAGCAATAGGATCATATTACCATATGTGGTGGGAATGCCCAAAGACTCATTGAGTATTGGCACAGGACACGAAACTGGTTGAGGGATATATTATCACTGGACTTAGAGTTAAAACCGGAACTCTTCTTGTTGGGAATAACGACAGAAAAATATGACAAGGGAACAATCTACCTGCTGCTACACATCCTGACTACAGCTAGGCTCGCTTTTGCACAAAGATGGAAGAGCAAGGAAATTCCCTCAGAGGAAGAGTTAATACATAAAACATTAGCATGTGCGGAAATGGACAGGCTCACAATGATATTAAAAGATAAAATGTGGATCAGTTTATTACGAAACCTGGGACAAATTTTACCGCTGGAGGAATTTGAAGAGGATGATTGGGATTAAGGATGAATGTTAAGATAGAAATATATGTTATTTTATTTTAGAATAAGTACTGTATATAAATCTTAGATGTATATGTAGAGATGAAGAAGTTATTGTAAAAAGTGGAACAATTGGATAAGAATGTATATACTGGAATGTCATGTCAAATCCAATGTTTGTTTGTTTTTAATTATATCATAAATAAAATTTGGAAAAAAAATTACAATGCTATAACTTCTATGCTTTGTTTCATACAGGTGTGCAAAGTTCAGGAACACTGACTACTCAGTACTTGCACGGCTTCTATGAATTTCTTACACTACTCTGTTATGTGCAAGATTTGTATGGAATTATTTTCAGTTACCTTACTTTTTTAAAAAACAAAGGCAAGTTAAACCAAGGTTTGTTAAACAAGTCATAATATCCTAGCTTGCACATAACATTAAGCCGTAATAAGTGAATTTATGCATGCTACTAAATCATATTCCTCAACAAATTGCATTATGTCTTACTATAATACAGGAGCCTATCCTGAATGGTTAAGTTATCACATTATAAATATGCACAGCTGAACTGGCCTCATCTATGCAGTGGTTAATGTACTGGAACAGAAACTGTAAGACCGTGAGTTCCAGCCTTCCCTTAGGCACGAAAGCCCACCTAACAATTTTGCCTTGAATTGTATAAAATAAAGATGGCATATATACCTATTAATAATAATAACAATAACAATCATCATCATCATCATCAGAAATGGCAGCTGCTGTGCCCCAGCTCACTGCTATGTGCCTGTCCCAGGCCTTACTCTTTGTTCCCAGAAGTAGATTGTTGCTTTCAGATATACCAGAGAATGCTGCCCTATTGCCAGTTCCAACCATATAACTCAGGGGTCTTCAAACTTGGCCCTTTTATGACTTGTGGACTTCATCTCCCAGAATTCCTCAGCCAGCGTGCCTGGCTGAGGAATTCTGGGAGTTGAAGTCCACAAGTCATAAAAGGGCCAAGTTTGAAGACCCCTGAAACAACTGAACAGTCAATCTCACCATTTTGCAGAATGGGAGAAGGTGCACCATGATCTTTTCCTCAGGCAGAAAAAATATGTGGAGCCGGCTTTGTGATAATATGTTATCAGCTCGATTTTACCAACAATACACTAATCTTCTACCCAGAATTGACCAGCTCACAACTTAAAAAGAATGAATCTCACAGAAAAAGAGGATATGGAGAGGTTTTCTCCCTCATTCCTCTTGCCTGTTCTGCAGAATGGAAACAAAATTCCGTATGTGCAAGATCAGATAGAGGAAGGAGGCATTTAAACGGTCCTTGCTGCAAGCTGATGCTAACAAAATTGAAATAGATATAAATAATAAATAACAATGATTTCCTGTCAAAGGTCTGTCATTTACAATCTTTTGAGGAACTGAACTCCTTTGTTTTTATCAGAAGCCTTCTATTAATGGGTCAGGATGAGCCTTACCTGCAGCCATAACTTGTTCTTCACTGCATCCCTTCCTGTAGCAATGCACTGAAATGTTGCATTCTGACCTGCATTGACCTCTACATCCCCCAGTCTCAAGAAATGAGGAGATTTATCTGCAGAGATAGGGAAAGCAAAAAAAGTTATCAAAGGGTACGTTCAGTCAAAAAAAATTTTTTTTAAAAAAAAATCTCCCCAAAGATACAGAGAGAGAGGGAAAGCAAAAAAAAGTTACCAAAGGGTATGCTCAGTCACATTTTTTATTATTTTTCTCCCAAAGATACACAGCACTGAGTCTTTGGGGCAAAATAAATTCATACATGGAAGAAAAAATTCTTTTAGCTCAGTAAGAAGACTTGCCAAATAGGATGTGAAGAAATTGCAAATCTGAATGTGAATTTCAACGATATTCAATGTGAAACTACTGCATTAATAACACAAAGGATCATATTTAATTAGCTGTATGTTATGGTAGACTGAGGGAATGTTGAGTCCCTGTCAGTAAATATCATCTGCATCTCAGACATAGCATTGTTTGAGCTGGTGACAAACCTTTTTTATACTTTCTGCATTGCCTCAGGGAAAGCTCTGTGACAAAACTCTGTGTATGAAAAAAATTGGGTTGAAAAAGGCACTGACAGCAGATAAGGTATGGGTTTATTATGTATTAAGGCAATGTTTCTCAACCTCGGTGTTTCTCAGTTTCAATCTCAATTTTAAGGTGTGTGTACTTCAGCTCCCAGAATTCCTCAGCCAGTCCATATATCTAGAGTTGCTGAGGTTGAAAAATACTGTATTAAGGTAAAGACTCTCTCAAGTAGTGACTGAATGGAGATGTCCGCATAGGGTTTTTTTTTTTTTTTGCAAGAATGCAGATGCAGTTTGTCATGATCTTTTCCAAATTTCTAGGGGGAAATTTCATACCCTATTCCTAAATTACTAAAGATTAGGGATAAGCAATTATACTTAGTCTAATTTCCACAAACTCAGTTTCACTTGTTATTACACTCTTCCATAACATGCACTAATTATAATTAATTTCTTCAAGTCTGTCTGTGAGGCACCTTGGAAACTTCAAACAATTAAAACGTATAAACATCCAAAGAATGCCAGGTTCTAGAAGCCCATTTCTACAGAATTTTAGCTGCATTAATACATTGCTAGTTTTGATGGCTAAATCAAAGACTTGCCACTATTACTCAGTTATTTGAGTTATGGGGAACAGCACAATGGAGGTTGTTGATTGAGTAACAACATATCCCACCTCCCCCCATTCTGCCCCTGCTCTCCCTCCCCCCACCATGTAGACACACAGACACACATACATATACATACATACATACATACATACATACATACATACATACATACATACATACATTATTTCTGTGGTTGTGAGCCACCCAATTACCTTATGGTAAGATAAGTGGCAAATAAATAAATATTGGGAAAGGACTGATGTAATTTCCTTTGGCTCTGCTGGTACATACAACCTGTCAGACTAAGGGCATACGAAACTTTAAAAAAATGCCATATAGTCAGGACTATTTTCATTATAATAGCTACAGTAACAGAATCTGAATATGTCCTGCCCTCCCTTCCTCCTTTTATCTTTGTGTGAACTAGGGAAGGGCTTGCCTGAAATGTATACATAATTTAGTTTCTTGGACTGGTTTGAAGTCCCACTTATCTGACCACTGCCGTGGCAGGATCTGTTCCTCCTGTCCTTCAAGGCCTCTGCATTCAATGCAACCTGGGGGTCTATATCCTCTGTCCCCCAAATTTTCAAAGACACGACCCCAAATACAGCAACAACTGCAGTAGAGAAACCATATCCGAAAACAGAAATTTTTCAGAACCTTCACAATGCTTTTTTAAAATAGGATTGATAAATTGTTGTTACCTGCTTTTATTACTGGGAGTAAAATGAATTTTTAAAAATCCAGCTCACAATAAACTATTAGACACCCTTTATTTCACTTTAATTACAGTCCATTAAGGGTGAGAGAGAATCGCTGAATTGAAATAATAATGTGATAACAAAATAACATTTATGACTTTGACATTCTCATTTCCTTTTTCTAACAGAAGAAAAAAAGTGGTAGCAGCAAGACACCAATGACTTAAGTAATGAAAACGCCAGTCTGACAATATTGACCCTCTCTTAGAAAAGACAAAGAAAAGTGTGCCTCTTAATCATTACTTACCACAAGGGTAGCTCAGAACCTGGATGTCATCAATGGCAATGTAGCCATTTCTCCCATCTGAGACTTCAGCCTCAAATATTACCTGTCAAGGAGAAAGAAGAAATGTTTACAACATACACTGCAAAGGAATTCCCATTGGTCTAGAGTGAGGAGTGCATTTTCTCATTAAAGCCAAACGTTCTGCTGTATTTCACGAACAGATTTAATCATGTTCACTGTTCTTTGTTTATTCAAAGATAAGTTCTTAATTAATACTTGTCAATGTTCACATTTCAGGGCCTGTTACACAGAATTTACCACTTTAAAAAGAGCCAGAGTTTCCAGGTGAAAGAGACAATGATTTTTCAGCTTTTTCAGGATATCCTCTAGGAGACAAGTCTTCCACAGTGACAGTGAAAGTAAAAACCGAATTTGCCTGCAGCTATCTTTATTCTTTGCTAAGCATGTGATAAAACTGTCACACAAGAAATAATGAAGGCATAGGTATTATATTATGGGCAGTAGCTTGGAATTACTATCTACTATGAATGGTCCTCATATGCCTCCGACTAGCAAGGACTAAGAATTTTCATGAAAAAGTAAGGGTGTATATTTAGGAATTTTGTGGGAAGAATGGATAATTTTTAGCTGTAACACCATCTCCCATGCTATTTTGGCAAATGGCCTGGCCCTCTTGTAGAGCTTTTTAGAGGACAGAAATTAGAAAGAAGAATCGGCCAAAATGTCTCCTCCTCTTCCTTTTCTCCTTCTAAGATATTTCCATGGCTAATGTTTTATCACACCATATTAAAGTTTATCACATACAACTTAGATCTATCCTAATGTAACACCTGTTCTGAAAACTTAATGGGCTGTATATACCACTCTGATAGCCTCTATTTATCCCTTCTTTCAACTACTCAGCACTAGGGCCCAGATATTTCCTAAAAATTAATGTGCTGTACATTATCATTCAAGTACAAAGAAGATCTGTAAGTTTAATTTTTGGTAGAGGGTTTGAACCCACAGTACAACATCTGGCTATTGCCTAACAATCCCCAATAATGATGAAACTGATAATGTGATGCCTACTGGTAGAAATGTAACCTATTATATTTAGATTATTTATTTATTTGTTTGTTTGTTTATTTAGTGAATAAATTGGGGGTGGCGTTGATGCACACTTTTTTGTTATTTAATATTTTAAAAGAAAAGTAAGCAATTCTTCTTTTATTGGAAAGAATCTTTGTTGTAAATATTTTAATTAATCACAGTCTTATCAAAATATATTATTTGCTACATCAATAAATACTTTTATTGAGCTAATCAGGTACTCTCTGACACCAGAAGGCAGGAGAAGAAGCAATGGATGTAAACTAATCAAGGAGAGAACCAACCTAGAACTAAGGAGAAATTTCCTGACAACAAGAAAGATTAACCAGTGGAACAGCTTGCCTTCAGAAATTATGGGTGCTCCATTAGTGGAGGTTTTTAAGAAATTGGACAGTCATTTGTCCAGAATGGTATAGGGCATGATGATATACATTGTCTTGGGCCGCGGGAATGGCTGGTAAGTGCACGCATGTATGCGAGCACCTCCCACTCGTGCTAGTGGCCCATTTGCGTATGCATGTGAGTGCCAGTCTTGCTGGTGCACATGGCCTGATTGTGCATGTGCTAGCACCTCCATGCACATACCCATTTGCGCACACATAGAGGCACGCACATTCCCCTGCTCCTCCCTTTTCCTCTGGCTGCCAACCCGGAAAGGTTGGGGACCTTTTGTATAGGGTCTCCTGCTTGTCCATGGGGTTGGACTAGAAGACTTCCAAGGTCTCTTCCAACTCTATTCTGTTATGTAAATGATACAGACAATGACCCCAAAAAGAGAGAGGGAAATCATTATTTGGTATAATCTAAGCTTAACATATCCTACTATGCTAAGTAAGTAAGTAAGTAAGTAAGTAAGTAAGTAAGTAAGTAAGTAAGTAAGGAAGGAAGGAAGGAAGGAAGGAAGGAAGGGAGGAAGGAAGGAAGGAAGGAAGGAAGGAAGGAAGGAATTAGATATGAACAGTACTCTCTTATTCTCAAATAGATAGTGCTAAATTAAATGAAAGTGAGTCCTTCCACCACTTATCAGAATCCAGAGAAAACAAACATTGACAAATAAATTGTTGGTCTTTTGACAAGGCTTACATTTGTAATGAAGAGAAGGGAGGTATTACCCTTTTCACAACAGAAGTGTTTTATTTAAAAAAAAATAACCATGCTGCTATGACCATATTATTTTAGCAACTAATTGATAATTGATAGTATACAGAATGCAATTTATGCAATCATAAAATGATCTATACAAATTAGGTGAACATATACATGTGGAGAGAGGTAGAATAACAGTTGGATGCCTCATAGTGTCAGCCCATTAGAAATGCTATTTTGCTCTTTGGGAAATCTCACATAAAAAGGATTATTTGAATAAATAAATGTGTTTTAGATAAGAAAAAAATTAGGATGCTCACAGTCTAGAACTGCATGGTAAAAATAATCAGCTTTATATACCACTTAATGAATAATCTTTTACTTCTCAAAGGTTTATTACCTCTCCTTGCAATCACTTTGTTCCAAAGAAATTCCATTTTAATTTACAGTTCTAACCCATAGAATAACCATGAAGAAAACCACATAGTATATTTATTGTAATCTTTTAACTTGGTTAACTGATAAAATCTAGAGGGCCACTGCAAAACTGGAAAATATAAAAGGGTAATCAATATAGAGAAGCAAGCAAACATCATTGTAGTGCCATAACATCAATGTTTTGGCCATAGAACGGAGAATCCATTTACTTTATCCAGCTGCCAAATTGCATTCTAAAGAATAATATTATACAGAATTTTCCCAGAGAGGGGCCCAGATTAAAAGACTGCACAGTCTCAAACTGTATGACATAAACCTAGATATAAATTCACTATCCAATTCCTGATGCTTCTGTTCCCAATTTCTTTTCTTTTTAATAAAACTGATTAGGGAAGCCTCAGTGAGAATATTGTCAAATGTAACAAAATCCTATGTAACAAAATCCTAAATTCTTGTCCACCTTGCATATTCCATAAGCTTATTTGCTCAATTCTTGATTCCTTCAAATGAACTGTTTCCTGTTGTTCTACAATAATCTGATTGTGTCCATGTTTCTTTATGGGAATAAAAAGCAATCATTCTATATCTCTTCTCTGATATTGTGAACACTATATAACAACATACTAAGTCCAATGTTGCAATGATCTTTAATTAGGGTTGAAAGACAGGAAGAGATATAGCCAACATTGAAAGCAAATAGGGCTCCGTGGCCATTATTGTTACACTATATAACAACATACTAGGCCCAATGTTGCAATGAGCTATAATTAGGATTGAAAGACTGAAGAGATATAGCCAACATTGAAAGCAAATAGAGCTTTGTGGCCATTGTGACAACAGGATATTTTAAGGTGTGAAAGCCTTTGGAATGTATGGTTGCATACAAAATATGCATCAATATAACAACTATTAAATATGGAGAAGCAGAACAGTCTATATGAAGGTGGACATAGAAACTGATATTACTAGTTTGTTCTACAAAACTAGCTTATAGAATCAAATCAGCACTTCTGAAAGAAATTTCAGTTCCACTTCCCCATGTGACCAATAAATGGCTCTGACCAACAAATGTTTCCTCTTTTTGTCCTTGCAATTTATTTTCCCCTTGCTAAGCTCTAGTATACATCATTAAGATGAGTAGAAAGGCAGAATTCAGAACTGTCCAAAACCTAATAGTCCTTATCATTTTAGCAGATCATTCAGCTGGCATATCATTTGGTCCTGTTCAACTACAGGAAGACATGGATTCTTGCTAGCTTAATTATCTGAAACTTGAGCTGAAATGTAGGTCACTCCTACATTCTGGAGTCAAGAACATTAAAGAATTGGATACAGAAGGAACAGCTGTCCCAGCAACATAGAAGAAAACTTACATATCAGCTTGGAAGTAAAATGAATTGTACTTTATGCTATTTTTTCTCTCATTCTGCTTAGCTGAAATCCTAATGCATTCTGATTCATGAAGCTCCAGATTCATTTCTGGTAAAGTGGTTTTTATAATTAAATGAAGGGCTTAACTAGATCAAATTGCTTCTCTTTCTTTACATTAAAAAATATAATATAGGAACATATAAGTAATTCTACATATGTTAATATATTTCTTAGATATCAGAAATAGAAGATATTCTGTATTGAGAACCTGGAAAAGGTAACTAAAATACTGTAAGTAAATACAAAAAGTTAATTATTTTTTTCAATTTTATCTCTTTTATAAATGTAAAAATAAAATCACATTAGTTACTGTGCTCAGAAGGCTGTAATTTTATAGTTGTCTATTTCTATACCTGTAGAATCTATGGAGATTGAAGAAGGAATTCAATGGCTATTATATAAACAGCATCTTAGCCAGGATAGATAGTGTCAAGGAAAAAAAATCAAGATTTTCCTGCCTTGATTCTCTTTAGTAGAAAAAGAGTTATAAATCTCTGCCAAGTTTTAGGCCTCTGTCATTATAACCTATAACAATAAAATAATTTTATGTAGTGTCTCTCCTCAGAATTGGCTTACGTTGAATGGCTGACAACTATTTCCACCAGCTAATGTATTACCAGGGAGATGGTTTAGGTTCAGTGTTAAAGATGCAAAGTAAAGGAAGAAAGACCAAATATAACCACTAGCACTTAGCACAGGGGTTCTCAACCTTGACCACTTTAAGACTTGTGGACTTCAACTCCTAGAATTCCTCAGTTGAAGTCCACAAGTCTTAAAGTGGCCACGGTTGAGAACCCCTGACTTAGCAGAATAAGATACTTTAAAGCAGAGTTCCCCAACCTTTACAATTTTGTGGACTGGGGGAAGGAGAAGAGGGGATGTTTCTGGCCGAGCAGCAGGCAAGTGGGCAAATATGCAGCCTGCCACACATGTTCATCCACTGTGCCATAAATGGGGATGTGCAGATGTGCATGTTTACCGGCTGCTTTGGGTGGCCCGATTCTGAACAGCTTATGGTCCTGTTAGGGACCCCTGCTTTAAAGCATAAAATATTATACTATTGTGTATTGTAGACCTAATGGGCTTTTATTATACCTATCTGCAACACAGAGTTCTTTTAAGGAAGAGACACTTCTGTAATGATAAGCAGGAAATCTGATAAATAATTTTGACACTGAAGGAGAATAGGTGGTAAAAGCATCTCAGCAGGGACCCTCCTTAGTTTTAAGGGAAGATAAGAGTAAAGTAGTGAGAAATATTTCTAGATTTGCAAGATTCTGTTAATGTAATCTTAGAATAAATCTGGAACTAGTATTCCAGGTTGTGCTTCTTGTCTAGACTATCTCACAAGGATAACATTAAATCTTGCAAATCTGAAAGTAGTCCCACTCTTTCCTTCCACCTTTATTCTCTCCAAAGATAGGGAGGTTCCTTCTGAAATACCTTTCACCACTTCTTCTCCTTCAAATTCAAATTTTATTTATTGGACCTTTCTTTAACCTCTTCCTCCTCTCTTCCAAGATAACATGTTTACATTTCTCAAAAGAAGGAGAAACAAAATGAAAACATAACCCCCTCCATTCTACTAGAGATCAAGACATAGCACTTTGAACAGATTATGAGAAAAATAAACAGTATATAAGCTACAAAAAACTTAAACCTGGATATTCTATCAATCAAATTGGTATTAATATACTGTGTTCTTGTCTGTACATTTAAATGGATTGGACCTGGGACAGGTAACATATTATGCAAACAGGTAAAGAAGCAGTTTTATACAAAAAAAGATTTGTGTGCCAAAAGAGGCTTTGTGGATTTTTCGTTATATGCTGAAAAATACAGCAGAAAAATCATAGCCTTGCAGGTACTGTGCAGAAAGTGATGGGATATTTTTAATTTCCACTTAATTCTCAGAGTGTATCTAATGTCTGTGTGTATTTAGCCATGTAGCATGGCTGTAGTATTATTATTTATCCTTCTTTACTCTCCCCTCTTAATATAATGATGATGATGATGATGATTCTCTTGTTTTCCAGGTACACTGAGAACGTCTGTACTAGAGACAAACTCCTTCTGTGTCTAATAACACTTGGCCAAATAAACTATTTAATTAATTCAATTCCATTCATATAACTGAAACAATATATGAGTCAGAAGAGACTATTCAACCAAGTGAGCATGCTTACTGATTCTAAGAAGGCATCAAGAATTTGCATTTTTTCCTCCCTCAGGGTCACCCCTACCCCAATGAATGCACTTGTGACAAAGAGCACAAAGCAAAATATCTGATAACAACTGATAAACTGACCCTTTGCTAAAAGTGGGCCTTAAGTGCTCAGGGAAAAAGACAAAATGGCCTGTCCACCAACATCCAAGCAGGAGGCACAGATACTTTTCTACAACCAGCCTATCTGTAGTAAGGAGCACTGTGGTTCACATGGCTAGGATGTTGGGTTGACAAACAGCAAGTTTCTGTTCAAGACTAGAGTTCTGCCCCATCCTTTACTCCAGCTCTTGCTGGAAGACATGAAAGAAGCCCTTATCTCTGGTGTGCAGCAGAATGGTTTGCACCAAATTTGTTTCAAATCTTGATTGTAATAAAGTCATCTTCCAAAAGAGCTGCAAAGAACATATGCCATAGCCATGTCATATGATGTATATCACCACAGTGGAGAAGGAAAAGGAGTGTTCAGACTTAGCCCAAAGCTGCTTCAGAATTGCATTTCAAGCATTCGTGCCCAAATAAATGGTTTTTTTAAGGGTTCAAACTATGTTCTGCTGTCATTTTAACTCTGTAATGGATTTCCTCATCTCTTTTTGTACCGGTAACAACTGTACATTAATTCAATGAACATCAACATATTTTATCCACTTTTTACTTTTTAGCTTTGTGAAAAAAAATTACAGCTGTTATTGTTTCTCCATACTAAATAGTAAAGGAAAGCCATCTTAATAACGTTCTTCCATCTTAGATAATGAATTGGAGTAAAACAATTTTTGAAATGAATCAAGTTGTTTAAGGGCCCAAACCAAAGCTAGAGAAAGTAGAGTAGATATTTTCTGCATATTCTCAACTGTAAATCAGAAAAAACAGATTTTCAAAATTAAGTCATTATAATAATAGTTCACAATTTGATTTAACTAATGCAGAACTAATAAAGTTACGTTCTCTAGTATTCTAATCAAAGATCACCAAGGGACCTGGTGGGCACAAGGATAAATACTGAGTTATCCTTTCATTACAGTGTAGTGATTCCATAAAATTGTGATCTTAGAGTTCTTCAATAACTTTAGTCCCTCAGAAATCTAAGGCCAACAGTCATCATGGCATAGTGGTTAAAAGAATAAATTTAGCGCTAGTGGTACTCAGGTTCAATGTTATCTTCATCCAGGGAAGATTATAAGTCTTCTCATTTCAACTATTTGGGATATAGTTCTGGGAAAAAGCAGAAGATAAAGTTTTATGTGTGCCATTTTGAGCTTCTGGGAGGGAAGGCAAAATGTAAATTTATTTAGCCAAATTTTCTTACTCCTTCCTAGGTCAATGAATTCACAAACCTAACACAGAAGAGAACGAAGTTTTCTCTCAGCTGGGATGTATTTATGGACTATATAACGCCAGAGCAAACCTTTTCCTCACTTTCTCTGGATTTTGCCAGCTGAGTCCTAGAAAAGATCTTATTCTTTTCTAATTTATTTTGAAATGCACCTAGGATGAGAGTTAGAAGGTATAAAAATGTATAAAGCAAACAGTAAAATGGAAGAGAAATGAGAGTTACAAGAAAAGTAGTTGATAGAAAACACATTGGCAGAATGGCAGCTCTTTTATCTCCTTTTGAGTTTCAGTTACATGACTTTCACATTCATCTTCATGAGGGGAGATGTGTTTTACTCTGGATTTGTTGTGCATGTTTGCTGTTGCTCTACATTCCAGCTTCAACAAAGGAGCTGACTGCCTGAAAATTTAGGCTTTCACTTTTATTGAATGAGGGGGGAAGCTTGAAAATGTGACCCAAGGGCATTCTTAACACCAAGACAAACAAAGCAAATAAAATTCTCCTCAAAAAGCCTGAACTAGAAGTACATCTCAAAAGCCTAACAAATCTGCCTGGGGAATTTTCAGATTTCAAATTACAGAGGAGTGTGGATGAAATGAAACCATGTTTGCAGTCGGTTCATTCTAATCAACAATTTCCAAAAATCTAAATTTAGATAATGGGGCAATACTAAATTCATACGAGGTTTGCAAGTGCCTGGGTTTGTCAGATGGGATCATAATTTTAAATGCTTCAGAAAAACAATATTAAAATGTGAACTTCAGGGGGAAAAGTCCACGTTCCCAAAGGTGATAATTATAAGTTACTCCGGAAGACCAAGTGGTTCTCCGACCCTCATTTCCAGCTTTTGAGTGTTTTATGTATCTAGAGTTCTTTGTTACAGTAGGCTGAAGAAAATTGCTCTTAGAATTCAGAAAATGCCAAATGATGACAGCAGTCCAAAGTCTTGCATTTTTGATTGGATACAAGCAAAATAGCACATTTCCCATTCATTTTAAGTGACTCTTCAAGAAATCCAAGCAGATATTTTTCTCACTTATTAATGTATAGAGTATTTTATAAAAATGGGTGTGATGATTCTAATTCCATTCCATTTAAAACCTGAAAGAATATACCCCTTGTTGAAAACAAGTCTAATTTTGTTCATTTAGTACACATTTTCTCATTAGAGCTTCAGAGTATTTTGCATTCAATGACAAAAAATATTCTTAGAAGCCACAATAGTAAGAAACTATTGCACCAGTTAAAATTTAACTACCTAAGTTTACCTAAATTTAATTGCCTAAGTTTACCTTTATAAAGGAAGAGAAAGAACTCATGAAAGATGTTTGAGGGCAACTATTGAGGCATTTGATGACAATCTTTAGTAAATAAGAAACACAGATATTGTTAGTAGTGCTTAACTTTGGAAAAACAAGCCTAACCCATTGGCCCTGATACAGTAGGGTATGTCTATTACTATCTTCTTTTCAGAAATGCTTCTTGACTATTAAAAAAAAAAAGCATTGGAAATAGTCTTAAAAAGAAACCTATGCAAAATAGCTATTCAGAAGCAATTAGTAGTTTCCTTCCTTTCCTAGCCAAGTTATATCCTGAAAAGGTCAAGCCTTACCTTCATTTTATTTAATTTCAATTTGGAGAATATTATATAACCCAGACATGTCAAACACAAGGCCCGGGGGCCAGATGCAGCCTGCAAAGTGGTTTCATGTGGCCCGCGAAGCCATCCTGGAAACAGTGAGGGAACGGCCCCCATTGCCTTGGCCCTGGCCCAGGCCGGCCGGGAGCCAATGTACAATTTTGTGGTGGCCATCTATGCTGAAATGCATTCAGTCTTAGTTCCACAAGGCCATCTGGAAACAGCGAGGAACCAGCCCCTGCTGTGTCGGCCCCGCCCCCTGGGTGCATGCTGGGGAGATATCACTCTGTCGCTTGGAAGTGGCCAGCAAATGGCCCTCACCTACTTCACATATCCGGCTTGATGGGCTCCGTCGGAGGGGTTTCAGCAGGCAGTGAGGCTCCTCCAGTGGACCATGCCTTGGCACTTGCCCCGGTCCCACCCCCTTCTGCCAGAGACCCTCAGATCTGTCCCACTCCTGCCCAGGACCCCACAGGCACCCTTGACGCGAGCTATGTAGAGCTGGCCATGCCCACCCAATAGGCCACACCCACTCCATCCACACCTACCCAGTAGGCCACACCCACCCTGGCCACACACACCCGCCCGAGGGTAACCGCAATGCTGATGCGGCCCTCAATAAAATTGAGTTTGACACCCCTGATATAACCTAAAAATTACACAACTAAGAGAAAGAAACACAAACTTACGTGATCATCTTAACTTCTAAAGTCTAGTCAAATTTGGGCCCAAGATAATGAATTGTGCTTTCAACTACACTCTCTTCTGCCCCACTCCCACAACTTCCAAATGAAACAACTTGTTCAACACTTGCTGAAGGACCCATGGCATAGACCTCAAAGTCATAACAGGACCCCCATTAAGGAAGAGGCATTTAGGGGATTGGAAACAAGCATGCATGTTTGAGTCACTTAATCAGTATACTTATCAAATTTAACATTTGCTCACCCCAATCCCATGAATATTGTAACTTTCTATGCAGAGACTCAAGTCCCCTCTGCTTTGTATCAAAATTAATTCCAAGTATATATTTGATGATTTCCAACCAATATCCAAAGCATGTAGGTATTTTGCATTTTGCTGTGAAACTATTGTGAATTTCTGACAAACAATGAAGTTGGTAGGTTTAATACAGTAATACAGTCAAACATGTTTAATTCTAATCCCTTGTTGTATCTATCATCACAGATGTCTAGTATGGAAAGTCAATAGTTCCAGTTTCAAATTAAAACAAGGAAACAACGGACAACCTTGGCAGCTCTATGAGTCATCTTTACAGGTTAAAAAAAAATCTATAATAACCATAGTAAGAAGGATTACAATGCCACATATTAATCCTATTTAAAATGAATAGAATGGATAACATTCATATTTTATTATTTATTAAATAAAATTTTTTATTATTAAACTTTCAATTTTTTCCTCTGCATGCAGTAATACCAGAATACTATTTTTATGCATCCAACAGTTTTGCTGAATGCATATTCAAAAGATTAATGAATAACTTAATAATATCGGAACGGAGGGGAGTTAAAAAAGAAAATCAGATTGTACAGCATTCATAATCAAGGAGAGCATCATGTACAAACTGCATGCCAGGTCAACTCATCAATACTTTCTCATAAATATTTTATACTGTGCAATAGTGTATGCCAGTAGTAAACATTGTCAGCCTTCAAAATCACCATCTACGCAAACCTCCCTAAATGAGATACGAAGAATTTATTTTTAAAAAAGGCAATATAAAACGTTTGTGTATGAAAACAGAAAAAAAAATCAGTCTATGTCTTGTGTCACTGAACAGAAAACAAGTAGTCCTCAACCTACGACTGGTCACTTAGCAACTGGTTAAACTTGCAACAGACATTTCTCAGGGCTACTTATGATGCGGATTTGAAGTTCCAACTGCAGCCACCCCCATGGTCACCTCCTTGCATTTTCAGCCCTCATTTGTGGCTGTTTGTAGCAGCCTACAGTTACATGACCAGCATTTAGTTCCAGTTTCCAGCAAAAAACACCCATTGCAAACCATGGATTAACTCAATGACCAACGCATCCCAACCAATCGGTGCATTTACAATGGCTGTATTTATAGAAAAAAAAACCCTTCACTCTTATTAAATCTATTTTATATTTTTAAAAAATCGAAAACCCTTTTGTCTTTTATCTCTTCTTTGTTTTTCTTCATTCTGTGTTTGTGTTCATTTTTACGTTCTCTTTAAAACTTAATAAAATTGATATAAAAACAGTCACTATACTGAGAAAAATAAATGATGAAGGGCAAGGCAAACAAGAATTAAAAAAAAATCATCCTCTTGTCCATGCAGTAAAAATGCAAACCTTTTGTTAAGCCGTAAATTTATTCAGTGTCAGAATATCCAGGCAACTCTAGCAACAATTCATCTTGAAGTTGAAAGCTATGTAGAACAATCATTTACAAGCAACCATTATTTTTATTTTTCCTTTCCTGTTTATCTTTTATTTACTGCCTTACAAATTACTATTGAATATATTGATTTCTTAAAACCAATGCACAGTACTAAAAGGGGAGGAGGGAGAGAGAACTGTTTATATTTTGGCCCTCTCTGTGTCTATGTATAACTTTGTGTGTGTTTCTGTATATACATAATACACTGAACTGTATTACATCACAGTATGTTATTAATTATTAACTATTCATATTCATATATTTAGTTTCTGGGTTTTAAAGAATAAGCTACATATACTCAAGGAAATCAATGTTAATTATAATTTCCTTGATTTTTGTGAGCTGCCCAGAGTCACTGAGAGGTGGTTCTGGCGCTTGTGCTCTGAAAAGAGTGAAAGCTATGCCAGAGGTTCAGTCATACTGGTCAGATCTTAACAAAGGAGCCTGACAAAAAGTGTCTCTCTAATAAACAATATGGTGAGATATAATTTATTGAAACTCCACTAAAAGAGAGAAGATGGCAAGGAAGTAACCGGCAGTAGAGAGAAAGCCAAGCTGCTTAACTCATTCTTTGCATCAGTCTTCACACAAAAAGAAACTATAGCCCAACCTACCAAGACAGAGTAGAAATTAAAATTAAAATAAGCAAGAAAATGGTAAGAGAATACTTGTCTGACCTAGATGAATATAAATCACCGGGACCTGATGGATTACATCCCAGAGTTCTGAAGGAGCTGGCAGATATTATCTTAGAACCATTGTATCATTGTCATGTGTCTGATTAACGAAACACTTCAAAGAACTTTTAAACCTAAAAAGCCTTTATTAGTATTACAGAGTGTCAGCACAACACGGTGGATGCTAAGATCTGAATTTCCCTTCCTTTGCACATAACATTCCAGGCATTTCCCCTCCCCTATTTTGGGGTCATGATTCAAATCTTCCAATTAACTTGGAGGGCAAAGATTTACTTCTGTTTCTTTTTCACGGGCTTTCCTTATATTCTCCTCCCCTTTCACTGTCACCTGATTTAACTCTAAAAATACTAGACAGTTCTGCATATATTGTCAAAGCAAGAATATTCAATATTAGCAGCGTTGACATCCGGCCCCCCTTACAAAAAGGACAGATCCTGTAATGTAGACAAAGCATATGTTAATGACTAGTTTTCGGTTTGTTGGGATATTTCGCATGAAATCTTTTGACGAGCCTGTCAGCTTTCACCTCACTGGATTTCACCCAGGTGGCTTCAGACAACGGGTATCCCTTCCATTGTACTAGGTACTGCAATTTCCCTTTAAAAGCTCTAGAGTCAAGAATACATTTCACTTCATAGTGGGTCTGTCCCGCAACTACGAGGGGCCCAGGTGCCTTCTTCGGTCTAAAAGTCTAGGGAGTTTTAGTTCTACTGTGACCGGGTTGATGATCCTTACTATGGGGAAAGGCCCCAAGAATTTTGGTCCCAATTTCTTGCTGTGAAATTTGAAGTGTAGATGTTTAGTTGACAATTAAACCTTTTCCCCAACTTGGAATGTTCTTTGGGGAGCTCTCTTTCTATTAGCCTGTTTTTTATAGGTTTCAAAAGTCTTTTTAAAGCAGTTTTTGTGTTTCTCCAAACTTCTTCCCACCCTCTCACCCATTGGTCAAGTGTCTGGGAATTGGAGGGCACCTGAGGGTATTCAGGTATTGGGCTGAACTCTTTTCCTGTGGCCACTCTGAAAGGCGTGTAGCCAGTGCTGCTGTGCACAGAATTATTGTACGCCACCTCCGCAAAAGGGAGGAGGTCAGTCCAGTTTGTCTGCTGGTAAGAAACGTAGCATCTAAGATATTGCTCCACCATTTTGTTAGTGGATTCTGCAGCCCCATTCGTAGCAAGAAGAAAAGCAGATGATAAACCTTGAGATGATCCAATTAATTTAAGTAAACTCCTCCAAAACTTTGATGTGAACTGTACCCCCCTGTCTGAAATTATTCGCTTAGGGGTGCCATGCAGCCAGTAGATATATTTCAGGAACAATTTGGTCAGTCGTTGGGCAGATGGGAGTCCTTTGCAGACAGTTCTGCATATATTGTCAAAGCAAGAATATTCAATATTAGCAGCATCGACAATCATATCTTTAAAAAATCTTGGAGCACTGAGGAACTACCAGAGGATTGGAAAAGAGCTGATGTGGTTCCCATCTTCAAAAAACGGGAAAAAAACAGATCTAGGAAACCACAGACCAATCAGCCTAGCATTAATACTTGGGAAGATACTGGAAAAATAATTAAAAAAAAAACAGATCTGTGAACATCTAGAAACAAATAAAGTTATAAGTAATAGCCAGCATGGGTTTGTTAAAAACAGATCATGCCAACCTTCTTTCATTCTTTGACAAAGTGACTAAATTAGTAGACCAGCAAAATGCTGTGGATATAGTATATTTAGAGTTCAGCACAGCATTTGACAACATAGACCACAACCTACTTTTTGGTAATCTAGAAAAATGTGGAATAGACAGCATCACCACCAGATGGATTTGTAACTGGCTGACAAACTGTACTCAATGCATGGAGAGAAGTAAGCACTGGGATACCACAAAGTTCTGTACTAGGCCCAGTACTCTTCAATATCTTCATAAATGACTTAGATGAGGGAATAGAAGGGGAACTCATGAAATTTGCAGATGACATTAAGCTGGCAGGAATAGCCAGAAGACAAGCTCAGGATCCAAAAAAGATCTTGGCAGACTTAAACATTGGGCTCTATCCAACAAAATGATACTTAATGTGGAGAAAAGCAAGGTTTTACACCTGGGCAGGAAAAGTCAAGGATACAAATACAGATTAGGCAAAACCTGGCTCAAAAACAATAACTGTGAGAGGGACCTTGGAGTCCTAGTGGATGTTCATTTAAACATGAGCCAGCAGTGTGCGGCAGCAGCCAAAAAAGCTAATACAATCCTTGATTGTATAAACCAGCGGTTCTCAACCTATGGGTCGCAACCCCATTTGGGGTCGAACGACCGTTTCGCGGGGGTCGCCGGACACCGTGGTCCGCCATTTTGTTTTTGTTTTTTTGTTTTTTTTCCATCATGCGCGCGCCGCGCATGCGCGGATTGGCCCATCCGGTCCACCATTTTGGGTTTTTTTTTATTTTTTTTCATCGCGCGCGCCACGCATGCACGGATCGGCCCGTCACGCGCGCACTGCGCATGCACGGATCAGCCCGCCACATACGCGCCACGCATGCGTGGATCGGCCCGTTGCTGTCCGCCATTTTTTAAAAAAATTTTTCGTTGCGCGCGCGCATGGACGGGGTCGTGGCGCGCATGGGCGGCGCAAGTGGGATCTCAACCTGAAAAAGGTTGAGAACCACTGGTATAAACAGAGAAATAGAATCATGTGAAGTATTAGTACCACTTTATAAAACTTTAGCAAGACCATACCTGGAATACTGCATCCAGTTTTGGTCACCACATTACAAAAAAGATGTTGAGATTTTGAGAAAAAAAAAGTGTAAAGAAGAGCAATTAAGATGATTAAAGGCCTGGAGACTAAAACGTATGAAGAATGGTTGCAGAATTTGTCTAGAGAAAAGAAGGACTAGGGGGGACATGACAGCAGTATTCCAGTATTTGAGAGGCTGCCAAAAGGAGGAAGAGGTCAATTTATTTTCCAGAGCACCAGAGGGCAAAACAAGAAACAATGGATGGAAACTAATCAAGGAGAGAAGCAAACTGGAATTAAGGAGAAAAATCCCAACAATGAGGACAAATAACCAGTGGAACAGCTTGCCTTCAGATGTTGTAGATACTTCATCACTCGAGGTTTTTAAGAAGAGACTGAACAGCCACCTGTCTGAAATGGTATAAGGTCTCCTGTCTGAGTTGCGGACTGGACTAGAAGGCCTCCAAGGTCCCTTCCAGCTCTATTCTGATTGATTGATTGATTGATTGAAACCCATACCAGCTCAGTCATCATCTGGGTCAACAAGGACCTTACTATATGTTGGAGTTCCTGGACATCTGGTGACAAATGGTCTATAGTATTGTTGGCTAAACTATTAGGGTCAACAGCTGAAGGACTAATGGAAGAAGGAATGTTTACCTGTCACAAATATACAAAGATTGAAAACAAAAAGGATTCATTATTAAAAATCAAGCTCAACAAGAGGAGATTTGAAATGAATACACCAGTTCTGGAAAGAACAAAATCCAGAAACAGAAATAACAACTTATCAATTTATAATACAAAAATAAGTATTCCCAGAAGCAGAATTAGAAGAATGGCAAAGATCTACCCAGGGCGAAGAAATTGAAGCCTTGCCTGAAGTAAGTCAGATTATAGGGGCAAACCAAGGGGAGGCTGAAGTAGAGGAATCCAGCATAAATATTGAATAGTTTTCATTTCCAAACCAGGCATCTTCTCTGCCTTCTCCTCTGAAAAAACAAAGGTTTCTAACTGAAGAAAAATAATTGGAACAAAGAATAACCCGAGCATCTGGAACAACACAAAAGCAACAGAGTATTCAGGTATTCAGTTATAATGGCAGCCATGCTGCACATTAAGTGGCTTGTTTCTTGCAGTGAGCTAGTGCTTCTAACTGATATTAAGATATTGGCTTCTTTTATTACTTGTGCTTGCTGTTTCTTCAGAATAAGCTTCAAGGGAAGCAACCCTTAAAGAAGGTTGCTTCCCTTGAGACTTATTCTGAAGAAATAGCAAGCACAAGTATTAAAAGATGCCAATCTCTTAATATCATTTAGAAGCACCAGCTTTCTGCAAGAACAAACCACCTGATATACAGCATGACTACTATTATAACTGAATATGTGGGATACAAAATCAACAAAGAACAAAACAAGTCAAACAGTGCACCCCCAAAATGGAAGACACGGTTGAGAAATAAGATTAGCAAGCTATGATCAGATGTGCATAAACTAGAATAAGATGAAAGAAAAGAAGTTGAAGAACAAGAAGACCAAAGAATACCTGATAAAGAAATACCACTTAGAAACAAGGAAAATCAATAAAGAAGCACTGGAAATAATAAGCAGCAACTAACAGCTGTAGCCAAGAAGATCAGCAGATATCAAACTTAAATTGCACACTATGGGCAGAATTTCACCTATGTGAATTTAGTCAATCTGAACCAGCTAAAAAGGAAGGAAAATAACATTTTCCCTTTTGGAAGACAAAGGTCAACTGGGCAAGCAAGAAAGATGAGATGAGGAGACGTTATTGATGAAGGATGGAAGCAATAACATGCCAACTCTGTATTAAGGGACATGAGTTTTCTTTATTTTTCTCTTTAAATTGTCTATCCTGGTCTTTTTGAACTATAATATAGCTGTTATAGTTGTAATAGCTAATATGAAAATGTTATTTATACACAAAAATAAATATATTAATGTAAGGGTATATGGGAATGACCTTGGGAGACAGGAGGAAGAACCAAATTAGACAACCATCATGCAAAAAGTACCTCAGCCCACAGAAGCAAAAGGGGTGTGGGATACATTTCAGAACAAAACCTCTCTGCTTTGCTGAAAAGTAAAAGTAAAGAAGAGGAAAAAAGCTTTCAGATTTGCAAGATTCTGTTTTTGTAATTTGTATCAACACCATCTTCTGCAAAAAAAAAAAAGTGGTGTTAGTATTCATGGTTTGTGCTTCTTGTCTGGATTACTTGAAGGGCTAACAGTTAATGTTCAAAGTTTTTTTGGAAAACCTCCTGTGACTCATTTTCTTGTTCAATTGCTTTACTGCTTTATATTAAGGTCTCTATTAAACATAAGATGATAACAAATATTGTAGCCAGGAACCTATAGAATGTCTTATATCCCTATAAACATTTACCAATCAACAAACATCTTTAAACTCAGTGTACTTATCTACAGAACTTGATCCACAAGGAATTTCAAGGAAGTCCATCCATGCTTCAGACATTGCTTAATATTGTGGGAAATATGCTGGGCAGTAATTCTAGAATAATGTAGGGCAATTCACTCTTAAAATCATTTCTCATCATTCAAGCAGACAGTGAAAATGATTATATGATGCATACAGGAAGAACAACCATCTTGATTTAATAAGGACTTATAGTGATACTTGTTCTCAATATAATTAGCTGCAATCAAAATACAATTCAACAAATGAATCAAAACCATATGCCTTGGAGAAAAAAATGAAGTAATCAGTTAATGCCATAGAAAAAAGTTGTATTTGGTTACAAAGTATATTGCCATTCCTAATGTGGGGATGTCATTAATTCAAATAAAATTGCCTTTAATCTATTCAGTAACAAACATAAATATGTAGCTGGTAAATGGGGTAGGGGGTTAAACTGTTTACTTTAAAAAGAAATTACAAGAAAAATCCAGTAAAGCTTTCCAATCTTGTTTGTCCTAATATTAATTAGCAACATATACTCCACTTCCAAGGAATAACAAAGAATGACAAATAACATTTTAAAAAATTGTAAGTCATATATGTAAGGCGACATTCAGTCTGCACACATATACACTGTTACCTTTAGATATTTTTAAAACTTAACAAAAAGACCAAAGAATACCTGATCAAGAAATACCACTTAGAAAAAAATGAAAATCAGTAAAGAAGCACTGGAAATAAACAGCAATAAACAGCTATAGCCAAGAAGATCAGCAGATATCAAGCTTAAATTGCACACTATGGGCAGTTTCCCCTACTTAACAAAATGCACCTATGTCTTATTTGGGTTTTTTTTAAAGGCTACTGACAATAATTTTTCTTGCCTTGATTATGTATTTGCTCTGTGTACAGAGATATTAACTTTGTCCAAGGTACAGCACTAAACAACAAAAGAGATACTCAAGTACAGAACACGTTTACTGAGTATTTGACACTTTTCAATCTGTACAGCAGGAATTTGTGGGAGAGAGTTGCAATAATTTCCCCCCTCTTCTTTAACGAGATTATTTAAATGACATTTTCAGATGGTGGAAAAGTTTACCTATAGTTGGTCTGAATACAAAAGGTAGATTTTGATATAATCCTGCCTGGTTAAACTCGTCAGCTTACAACTTCTATTTCTTTCATATCCAATTATCTTATAATTAGTTCATGTTAAGATAACCGTTGCTTTAAAGTATTTAACCAGCAATTTATAAATATTCACAATCTCCTCAGGCTATCTGCACAAAAAAATACATATATTTAAATCTATGTTTTTCAGCAAATTGTTGACATTGCCTTTTAGTAATTATCAAATACTTTTTTCTCAGCCAATAAAATCTCAAAATGAAAAGTGTTGCTGGCTTTGTAAAGTGTGATTTTAACAGAATTGGGTTGAACTCTTTTAACAATAATCATCACTGACAAACTGAAGAGATAGCGACCTTTGTGGTACTGATTAAATTAAATGATTCAGGCAAAAGTTTTTTGAGAAAAACATCGCAAAAATCCACATTAGAGAAAGAGGATGGCAGTGTGGGTTTTTCAGCCATCTACACTCATTTCCAATTAAATCCAGTTACAATGCATATGAAGAAAGATACAAAAATTCTTGTCGATTTCTTTCTGTTAGGGTTACAAAATTCTGCATTAATAAAGAGGGCTTTGCAGATTTCATTTCAGCAGATGTCATGAAAGGTGTCATAATAAGTAGTATCAAGGTTCCATTAAGGTAACTAAATGAAACGACACGTATTCAATATCAGGTTCTCACCAGAGACTGCTTCAGTTCCTGAATCAAAACAATATATAAAAAATTATTTTCATTCAAGAAAGCTGGTATTATGGATTCCTTGAGGCTCTTTGAGTTTGTGGTGGGTTTTTTTCTGCTTGCAAATAATGTCACCTAATCAGGTAATGAAACATCTGCAAGCAAACAACGGAGTTCAAACAACAACTAGGACTCCACAGTACAACTCTGAGCTATATATGCTCTTCTAATGGAAACACGTATGAGTGTCATATGCTTCAGAAAACATGTAACTGGTAGATTAGCACTGATGATGTTATTTAGTCAGGTAATGAAAAGTCTATAAGCAAATCACCAAATCAGGGAGCACATCACATCACAGACATTACAGTTAAACCCTGAACTACAGATATGCTTGTCTATTGAAATCCGGTATTGTTGCTAGTCTTTCAAGTTCTTTGTTAATGACTTTTTAAGATGATCACAGGATGTATTTAATGACACAGCTCCTTAACAAGCTCTTTTACTGACTTTCTTCAATTTTCTCACCATTATGGCAAATGCATTGCTTAAAATGGTTAAAACTCTGCAGTTGATTGGACTTATCTCAAATTCTTCTCCATTTACATCTGTCTAGATTATTTTGAAACCCCCTCCACATCTGTAGTGAGGGATGTGGTGTATGCATAATTTTTTCTAAGCAAATGGGCTGGGGAGAATTTGCACACTGGTGCAGATTCAGAAGAAACCACCTCTTGTTTTTATTACAGAAAAATAAAACCAGAACACTACTAATGCATTTCATACCTTCTGCAGTTTGTCCATTTAAAGAAAATTCATAGATAAGATTTTGACCTTGCAGGTAAGAATATGGAACTTTATCAGCCTGGCGCAGGGGTAGGCAACCTTGGCTCTTTTAGGATTCGTGGACTTCAACTCCCAGAATTCCTGAGCCAGCATGGCTGGCCTGGCGAAATGTAGTCCTACAATCTTTTTCAAAACTGTTTTTGGTTCCGTTCAAACTGTTACATTTTTTTTTTAAAAGCCACATTACAAAGAAAAATATTAAAGAGTGCCAGATGGATTTCATACATGAATAAACAAACTGACAATGCAATTTCCATAACTTGCACGATTTAATTAAGAAAGTCACCAACATTTGTCAGTGTGAAAGAATCAATTAATTACTGAACATAAAGCAGAACTTTATATACAGTTTTATCGATGGCTTGTTGCACATAGAAAGCTATTCCAATGGCTACAATTAACAGCCATTCTCTGGTACAAGCCAAGAGAAAACATTTAGATAGAAAAAAATGAACAAATGGCATGCACAGTGTTTTGACTGCAATTGGTAGATTTAAACTAACGTTATAAATGTTTTGTGAGTAAATCTGTGAATATATGACATATTATACAAAAATAACAAAATGCAAATTATTGCTTTTATGTTATTGTACCCTATTCATAAGTTTCCTTTGCCTACTATGCCCAAAAAAGTCTATTTATAAGATTATACTACATCTTTTAATTTTTCTGCCCTTGATGACAAGCAGCTGAATTGTGTGAAGGAGGGAGCTCTAAAATTTCTGACTGTTAACTTGTCTTCAATTTATGAATGGCAATAAACATTAGACATGGCACATGAATATCAATTCATTGTTTAAGAGGGAAAATTGACTAACATTTAAATGTGGCTTGAAAAGCTTCCGAACAATTCCGGAGAAAGCTGTAAATGTTGCTTCTACCACATTTTAGAACACATAGGCCCTTTACCAATTTTTGACAAATTTTAAGACAATGAAAAAGATAATTCTCTGATCTATAGCAATCTAGTCAAGTAGTTTTGTCCTTTATCCTACTAAATCTCAGAATTAGATCAGTATAGAAACACATATTCTCCCCCCCCCCCAAGATCTTGTTGGACAAAATTTATATCATTCCTCATAACTAGTGAAAATTTGAAGGGCCACAGTTTCATTCAATTGTAATTTCAGCGGAGGAGGACATGAATATGTGGCTAAGAATATGCTCCTACAGATGTATTACTTCAACAACGTGGATATGGTACAATATTTGATGCTGTGGGTGGCTCCAGCTTCATTATTACCATATAGATGGATAGGTATAAATGGTAGGACAGAATCTCCCAGTTTCAGATTTATCTTCATGTTGAAAAGTTTATGAAAGTGAAACTAACATCCCATCTTCCCTGTAATCAGCTGGCTTTCTTTGATATGTTTGCCCATTTGTCAACCAATACTATATGCACAGAACAATGCATCTGTGTACATCTTATACAGAATGGATTTTCTTTGACTGTTTTTGCCATTTTCTTCATGCTTTCCTTGACACAACCTACTATTACATTTTCCCTATTATTTCACTGCCTTTGAATGCTATTAATGTGCCTTTGTATGATACTGTTTGCTTCGAAGGGACAACAGGATATAATTACACTCAGGCTTACTGAAAATAAACAAATGACCTGAGAAACAACTTGTGGGTCTCTTTAGAAAGCTATTTAGAGGAACATACATATTAGGAGTGTTCTTTTTGCTATTCACGGATCTGCCTTTTTTGTATGTTGCATATAGAGAAAGCATGGAGGTAGAGAAACAAGCTAGAGTTTGATACTTATTATTTGAACCAATTGTATGTTTTCACTGGTTTCTTGTTTTCTTGTTTAATGTAAACTATAGGATTTATATTATAAGATGTATGTCTTGTCTTTTTTGAAGACTTAGCTAGTTATCTTGAGTGTGTGTATATATATATATATACACACTCACAGCCACACATGAAACAAACAGTGCATAACATCTCAGATAGGATCCTCACCAAAGCCGAAACCAATGTCCTTTCCAAAGGATTCAACTTTGCAGTCGCTCCCATACACATCCCCACTGAAACCATTATATGCGGAGTTGAAACCAGCCTGACCAAAATCAACCCCGACGACGCTAACAGAATCAGACTCGAAATCACCAACATACTCTGCACCAGCAAGCCACCCAAAAGCAACTTACCCAAAGAGGAGCAGACAGCACTACTTAACCTGAAACAAGACACCAGCATAATAATCCTACCAGCAGACAAGGGCAACACCACGGTGGTCATGAATACATCTGACTACCAAACCAAATTAACCAACCTACTCCAAGACTCCACATACAAACCCCTAAACACAGATCCCACCACCTACCTGGAAAAAACCACTAGATCCAAAATAAAAGCCTCCCCCATTAGTGAAGAGATCCAGCAAAGAATCATTCCCAGAGAGAAATCATCCAGATGCCCTAAGCTCTATGGTCTCCCCAAGATACACGAAGAAGGAACCCCACTTAGACCCATAGTCACCTCCATAGGCTCACCTCTACAAAACCTAGCCAAATTTCTCGCCAAACAACTACAGCCCTATGCAGAATCCATCACCTCACACGTAAAAAACTCATTCCAGTTCATAGAGATCATAAAGAAACAAAACTTACAGCCCAGCGACCTACTCGTTAGCTTCGATGTCATATCCCTCTTCACCCAAGTGCCAATCAAAGAAGCCTTAACAAAATATAACCCCCCCAAACACATCCTAGATCTGACCAACCACTGTCTATCCAACACATACTTCATCTATAATGGACAAAAATACAAACAAATAGAAGGAGCACCCATGGGATCACCCCTCTCACCTGTCATTGCAAACCTCTACATGGAACACTTTGAAACCCAAGCCCTAGAAAAATCTGATCACAAACCCAAACTCTGGCTCAGATACGTAGATGACACCTTCGTAATCTGGCCACATGGGAAAGAAAAACTGGACAACTTCCTCACACACCTCAACAGCCTACACCCCAAAATACAGTTCACCATGGAAACAGAAGCTAATAGCCAACTTCCCTTCCTGGATGTCTTAGTCTACAAGAAATCCAATGGCTCCCTAGGACACACCATCTACCAGAAGAAAACACACACAAACCGCTATCTGCACGCACTCTCACACCACCACCCAGCACAGATCAACTCCGTAGCCAAGACACTCATCTCAAGAACCAAATGCCTAGCTGACGAACAACACCTAAAAACCAAACTACACACTCTCATTAATGTACTTACATCCAACGGATTCCAAAGAAATAAGATTTCCAACTTAATCCAAAAAGAAACTCCCACTAAAATCCAAGACAGAGAACAAGAAAACGGCAAAGCCCTCCTCCCATACATAAAAGGCACCACAGACAGGATCAGCAAGATCCTTCACAAACATAATATCAAAACAGCATTCTGCACAAACAGAAAAATATCCACCATCCTAAGAAACCCTAAAGACAAAATTGAATTAGAAAATCAAGGAGTATATGAAATCCCATGTACTGCCTGCTCCACCACATACATTGGACAAACCAACAGAAGAATAAATGCATGCATTGAAGAACACAAAAACTCAGTCAAAAAAGAGGAACCAACTTCTTCCCTGGTCCAACACTTCAAAGCCACAGGACATGAAATTGATTTCAAAAAGACCAGAACTATCGCCAAAACTGAACACTTTAATAACAGAATAATCAGAGAAGCCATCGAGATAGAAAAACGCCCACACAGCATGAACAAACGAGATGATACCTCCCGCCTACCAGCCATTTGGAAACCCGCCCTTATTGACAGACGAGTCCATAGCACGGGGAATGACACCAGACCTACACTCACAAAAACCACACAGGATGTCACCACCACACATCCAGGCAAAAAGCAAACCCAAACCCACACTGATGAGGAGGCACGACCACAAACCAGAAGCCAGACCACAGCTGCATCATTAGCCACCTTAAACCCCTCCAATCCATACATGAAGCAAACTGACACCCACCATGAAGATGAGGCATGACCACGAACACAAAGCCAAACAGCTATATAGTTCACCATCTCTAATCCCCTTGTAACACTGACTAACCTGAGCACAACAAAGCCCCCACCCAAACAGAACACTCCCCCATCCAATCAGAGCACAGCCAACCCCCCATCCAATCAGAGCACAGCCAAGCCCCTAACCAATCAGAACACACCTCCACCCAATCAGAACACAGCTGAGCTCCCAGCCAATCAGTTCAAACCCCCACTGGCAGTTAAAAGGAAGAAACAGCTAAAATCTCACATTGCTCCTAGAAGCAGAAGCCGAAAGCACCAGCCTGAAGATGACGAATGAGACTTCGTCGAAACGTCGCCAAGACACTTCAAATTCTATGTGGGAGAAAACCCGAAGAACCAAAGACACACACACACACACACACACACACACACACACACACACACATATATATATATATAAAAACAAACTTTTGATGGGGGGATTATATGCCCTGTATGACCAATTCATCAACTGCTGTAGGAAAAAAGCAATAGCAGATTAAGGACAATGCCTGAGGCTAACATGAAAATTAATATTGATTTGGAACAGATCTCAGCAGCTTCAGGAATTTAATAGGAACTTAATAGCATAAAAGAGGAATTCAAGTGATGAAAGCTGCCTCTTAGATTCAAAATTCGGCTTGCTTATTATAACTTCATTTTCCCTATAAACAACAAATACAGGTCCAATTTTTGCACAATTCTTTATGAAACTGTTAGCATATTTCCACGTTTTGTATACTTTTGTAATGCAATCACTGTTGCTCCAATGCCTCAATACCACATTCTGGATATTAAGGTGTTTTCCGAGTTGAATACACAGACACACTTGTATTGAAATATTGCAGGAATTAGTTAAAACAAGTGAGTTTCACCCACTTCTAGTGCCCTCTGATGAAGTATAAAACAGATATATAAAAGTCACATATATAATTAAGAAATTCCATGTCATTCATTTTCCCTCTATAAGATTATTTCTTATCACCTTCCCTCCTTCTCCTTTTTCCACCAAAGAGACATTTCAGTGCCTATCATGATCAGCTAAGCTTTCTAAGACTTTGCTAGAGAATCTTGTTAAAGGCTTTATGAAATCTTCAAGTAGGCAATATCAGGAATTCAAGGAGCTGCTTGTGACCTGTAAATATATATTATTTTAATGTAGATTATTATGGTATAGATTCTATATCAATCTACGCTATTCTTTGAACATACAACACAGATTTTGTTGAAAATTTAAAGTGTTCTTTATTATCATACAAGCTTTCAGGGATTGTAATCTACTGAATGTTAATAGATGAAGAAGTCCCAATGTTTATTTATTTTGATATTTATTTTCCATAGCAGAACAACTTTTTTTTTTTGCACAGAACCTATTTAGACTTCTAACTATCAAATAAGAAATAAACACTAAAACAAAAAGAAAACTTTTGGTAATACTTGTTCTGGATCCATGATTCGTTAAAACAGTGCCAGGAAAGGAGACTTATAGCTGCTCCTCAAAGTTGCAGCCATTGTAATATCCCTGTGTTCATGTGATGGCAATGCAGGCATTGGCAACTTTTTTTATTATTATTATAATTTTTTATTTTTTTATTTTTCCAAACTCTCCCCCATACATATACCGTGATATTTATCAGATGTTAACATACATTCTTTTTACATTCTTATATATAAGATACTTTTAATAAAATGAAATACAATAAGATTAATTTTCTCTTACATTAATACTTCTATTTATCTGACCTTCTTGGTATATACTTCTATAAATATTTATACAACTTCCAGTTATTCAATACTGTGTCACCTGGGTCTCCCTCCTTATCTGCTCCTTCTTCTTCCATCTAAATTGATGTTAACTATCTTTTAACCGTAATCTCTTTTCAGCCAATCATAAAAAGTTCCCCAGATTTCATAGTAGTCTGACTCTGTCTTATCTTTAATTGTCATTGTTAGTCTATTCATTTCTGCACATTCCAATATTTTCCCAATCACCTTGCCCTCTGCGGGGGCTTTCAGTGCTTTCCAATTTTGTGCAAACACAATCCTGGCTGAGGCATTGGCAACTTGTGTGCATTTACTATGATCAACTTCCAGCTGTGAATTTTGGGAAACAGTTGACATCACATTTAATGATCATATGTGATTCACTTCATGGCTGCAGCCAGAACTTACATTATAAGTTGTGTGTGGTCACTTTATCACCACGTCCCAATTGTGGTTGGTAAGTGAAAACAACTACAGTAACTTTATACTGCACTTCATAAAATTCATATCAAATGCTTTATTATACTGTATATTTGAAACTACTTAAATCCATGTTTTATTATCATCGCATCCAGGGGTCCAATATTTTTTTTAAAAATAAAATTATTAATCCAACACAGAGGCTATAATGGTTATCAATAAGCTTCTGGAGGAATTCAAGGAGCTGCTTCTGACCTGTAAAGTTCTATACCAAAGCCTAGTTTGGACTGCTAGACTGTCTTCTGCTGATTATCACTGCCTGTTTGATGAAATCTGATAAGATGGCCATGCTTTGGGTGCTACCATTGAATCAGGATCATCTGGAAGATCCCAGGAGACACATTTTTTTCTGTCACCATAACCACCCTATAGAACAACATTCTCCCTGAGATCCATATGGCCCAGACCCTACTTGCTTTCTGAAAGGCACTTAATACTTTGCTTTTCCAAGACATGGATCAGGACATCTTGGCTTTTATACATACATACACACATATACACACACATACATACATACACACACAGTGTTTATGTGTGTTTGTGTTGTATATGAGTACTTGGTGCATGAACAATGATACAATATGCTTTATTACATATTAAGGCAGCGGTTCTCAACCTTTTCCGGGGCTCGACCCCGGCCCACATCGCGCAAAAAAAATGGCGGGCCTGCACCGTGCATGTACGGCGCGATGGGGCGCATCGCGCATGCGCGGCACGACGGCCCACATCGTGATAGGGAAAAAAATGGCCGACCCAAAAAAAATGGCGGGCCCGCACCGTGCATGCGTGGCGCGACGGCCCGCATCGCGATAGGGAAAAAATGGCCGACCAAAAAAAATGGCGGACTGCGGTGCTTGGTGACCCCCGTGAAATGGTCATTCGACCCCAAATGGGGTCGCGACCCACAGGTTGAGAACTGCTGTATTAAGGTTTTCAGTTATTGTATGTTGTTTTTTAATCTGGATATCCCTTCCCGAATCATATATCAGTTCGGCATATATCTTAAGATGGATGGATGGATGGATGGATGGATGGAGAGAGAGGAGAGAAAGATGGAATTAGTTTAACATGTTAGATTTTTATTTCTTTTAAAGCTAATGGATAAACAGTATTTTGCTCCCAGTAACTGATGAAAAATTAGTTATTTTTGTTACAGCTACAGGTAAACCATAGTTTTATGTTTCACTTTTTATACCTCCTACATCAAGGGGCTCCAACCTATGAGGGACAGTGGGCTGTGGAAATGGCTAGCTGGTGTGTGCACATGTGAGTGTGCATGCCCCCCTCATGCTTGCCCTCGCAGCATTTGTGCATGCACGAACAGGCCACTAGCCATGCATGCGCATGACACCAGCACATGCTGCATGCATGAATGGGGCGGCTAGTGCCATGCCAGTGTGCATGGCTTCATGTGCGCGCATGCATGCACACCAATTTTGAAGCTGCTCTCCTTCCCTCCAGTCCGTGAGCCCGGAATGGTTGGAGATCTCCATTTTCCAACTGTCTAAATAATTAGTTTAGACCTAGAATAGGAAAAAAAATTCATTGGTTCGTTTCCGCTAATGGAGCTTAATGCCACTAAATGGTAATCTTCATTGAATCAAGATTAACTACTGGAGATTTTACTGACACATTCATGTAAGATTTTTGGAATAATATGTAGATGGTTTGCCACTGCTTTGGGGGGGTGATTCCCCCCCACTTTTTCAATCTTATCTTATAATCCTGGTAACTGAAAACCAGTGGCCTAAAGACAAATAACTGAGTGAAAGAAAGCAAAATGGTAGTACTGTGATATTTCTTAAAATTTTGAATTACCTTAGCAGTGGAAAAACAGAAATCTAAACAAAGATCACTATGAAGGAAAAAAAGTGAGATACAGAGATACGAGTCTCTCTTTTCAGAAATCCAGCATAAAATATAGCAATTGAAATGTGCAGACAAAATCTGCCTTGTTTTTAGGTATGTAATCAGGCATACATGTATAGTATTAGCACCATTATTTCAGCAATCAACCATCATAAAATAACATCCGCTGATAACATTACCATCATCCCATTGTGATAGAAGTTTGCTATATATACTATGAGAAATGACAAAAGGTTTAAGCTGCTACTCAAACTAGTGTGATTCTGATACTGTTTAAGACTGTAAAATTAAGATTATGGAGACACAAATGAGTATAGCGCAGTATAGATTTATATAATTTCAACATTAACAATGTAAACTAGGGAATAATAACTTATTTTATATTGCAGTATATATTTTATACTGTCAACTCATATAATATAGAAAAGAATGACAAGACTAAAAAGCTAAAAATACCCATAAAAATCCAAATTTATGGCAGTCTTCCTCAATCTAATAGCTGTGGGTAACAGAACTTTATTAGCGTGGTCACCGGGTATACATAATAAAATAAACTCTAAATTATATCATTATTTGTTATTGACCATCTACAGGGGAAGTTTACACAAGATGTATCAAAATGTTGCCATATCTAGAGAAATAAAATTTGGTTGGTAATCTAGTAGTGTAAATTAAACTTCAAAGTGCCTCCCAAATTGGGATAGGAGAGGATAATTGGTTGATAAAGAACATCTCTCTAAAAGCTCATGTTCTGTTGCCAGTAAGGGAGGACTTTAGCTAAATTTTCATTGATTTTTTTTCTATTTCTCTTTCAAAACTGTGAGAAGGAGACAATGAAAAGGACAGGAGTTTAAAGCTCTTCTAAATCTGAGGACTGAAAAGTGGTATAAATAATAAGCTTATTTAAAATGGAAAATGTGCCTATTTCTGAAGAGTCCTGTGGGAGAACAGCAGGTTATAAAAGACTGTCTATATACAAAATTATTTGTTTCAAAGTTAATTTACTTTGATCTGGCCATAAGCGGCAAAATAGCATAATAGGATAAATCAGAAAAATTAAGTTACTTAGGAAGAGTTTTAACCAAGAAAATTCAAAATTGTCTGCCAGAATTAGAGAATTTTGGATTATGATGTAGTTTTAGCCTTCAAATAAAGACATTTATTCAGAAAATGGATTCAACTATACTAATTTTTTCTTCCTGCTGGAGCATTGTAAATTTATACCACGATAATTTAGACCAGGATATTGTATCAAAGATGAATTTAATAAGGGTTTTGCGCATGCGTCAAAGTGGATAGACGCTATGCCGGACGCTCTCCAAACAAATATTAAAACATCGGAATTAAACCTCCGCTAAACCCTTCAGAGCCTCAAACAATGTTAGACTAAAGAAAACAGCTAAAACTTCTGAACCTGGAAATACCCTGGGTGGATTGGAGAAGGAAAAGGAGCCATAGGAAACTTTACTTTCTGTTCTGAACTGTAAGTAATTAAAGTTGCAACAGAGAGAGAAAATGGCGGCGGCCACAGAGGTAGAGCTCGCAAAAAGAATGGATGCTTTGGTGCAAACTTTTTCTGTTATTGGCCGGCAGATAAAAGATATGCAAGATATTGTTGCAAAAACAGCGAATGAGTTAATAGAGGTGAAAACAGAACAGAAAGCACAGGGTATCAGGGTAAAGAAGTTGGAGGAAGATAGAGATCAAGATCGCCTTCGGTTGCATATTTTGGAGGACAGATCAAGAAGGGCTAATATACGCTTGAGGGGGTTCAAACAAGATTTCGCTGATGGTAGAAACATGATTCAGAATGTTAGCAAATGGTTTAAAGATAATAAAATTGAAATTGAAGAAGACCAAATTGAACGTGCACATTGGGTTTTTGGTATACGAAGAAATGGAATCCAAAGGGACATTATAATCAAATTTTCTTTTGAAAAAACAGCTACGGAAGTATATAAAGATTTAAAGAAAATTACCAACCTTAATTGTAAGGGGATCCCAATCAGAGTTCTGAAAGACTTATCCAGGCAAACATTACAAGCCAGAAATAAAATGAGACCAGTTGCAGATGCCTTATTCCAAAGGAGCATCAGATTTAGCTGGCAATATCCGGCGATCATAATTGTTTATAAAGATGGGAAAATGTACCGGGCGCAATCTTTGGATGAAGGGAAAGAATTGTTGGTGAAGCTCGGCTATGATCTGGATTTAAATCAGCAGACGGAGAAAGACGCGGAGGCTGCTGGAGCAGTTGGGAACGCAGGAGTTAAATATGTTAATGAGCTGATTGCAACGGCCCTCCAGCCCTTGGAAATGGAAGTGGGTGGAGAAATTCAAGCGTTGGAAGAAAGGCTAGCACTTTTAAAAGGCAAAGAAAAAGAAAGAGAACTGCAAAAGGCGATGCAGCTGGCCTCAAAAGAAATTCATAAAGAGGCAGAACTAGCAGAAGACCCAGCTAAAGAGGGCCGGATCACGAGGCAGAAGAAAAAATGAACAGTTTGAAATAGTGTGATTCACAAGGTTTTCCTACTTGTAAGGGGAGTGATAAAGGCCTAGTCCTTAGTTCTAACTTTAAACTTTGAAGGAAATAGGTAAAGGAGGCTTGGGGAGGGGGAGTGCGGGGGTTTTATTCTTGATGTGATTTTTATTAAAACTGTTTAGGGGGAGCAGCAGATTCGGCAGAACCGCACCCCCAATGGTGCCCGGCCGTTATAGTGGAATGTTTTTCCGCTCTTCTCTCATGTTGAGAGAAGCGGAGGGGGGGCACTCTGGTGGGAAGGTTTTTTTATAAAGGTGGAAATCTCATTAAAGCTCTGGGTTGCAGGAGGGAAAAATATCAAATGGGAAAGTTATGAGTGATCAAACAATTATGGCAGTGAATATAAATGGTCTGGCATCGCCCTTGAAAAGGTATAGATTAATGAAATTAGCAAAAGAAAACAGTGTGGACTTTTTGTTCCTCACTGAAACTCATAAGGTAAAGAAAAAAATGGATAAATTGATTACTAATAGTGATTGGAGGATTTTTGAATCTCGGAGACAAACAAAAAGTAAAGGTGTGGCGATATTAATTCATCAACGGAATCAGTTTCAAGTGGTACAAACAAAAGGGGATAAGGAAGGAAGACTATTATTTGTTAAAGTTAAAGTAAATCAAATGACGATGACTTTAGCAGTAATATACGCTCCAAATGTAAATGCTAAACAATTTATATTGAATGCAAAACGTAAGTTAGACGCTTTCTCAGAAGGGACTGTGGTATTCGCAGGGGATTTCAACGTGGAAATAATGGCGGATAAGAAAGAAAAGAAACAATTGAATTTAAATAAATTAAATATGATAGACACTCATGCTGACAAACTACATAGGGGAACGTTTTACTCTGCAAGACACAATAAGTTTAGTTGTATTGATTATATACTAGTGAATAAATTAGGAAGTATTCAAATCAAAAAGGCAGAAATAAAAGACAATTGGATTTCAGATCATGCTCCTATAATGGCGGTCTTGAAAATACATTTTAGTAGGAAACAAAGAATTTGGAGATATAATCAGGTTGTCTCAGTGAATGAAAAAAATAAAGAAAAAATACAGAAAGAAATTCAGGAATTTTTTAAAACAAATGAGGATGGGGAAATAAAGCAATCAGTAATTTGGGATACTAAAAAGGCAGTTATTAGAGGACATTGTATTAGCCTGGAGTCTTTCATTAAAAAAAGTTGGAGATGGGAAAGAGAGGAAAAAATTAAAGAGATAGAGACAATACGTGAAAGATTAAGGATGACAAAGAATAGGGAATGGAATAATTTATTAAAAATTAAGCAAAGACAATTAAAGGATATAGAAGAACAACAATGGAATAATATGAGGACGGCGGTAACGCAGAGAATTGAAATGTGGGGAAAGCAGTCAGCAAAACAAATGGCAAATTATTTGAAAAGAAGGAAAGAAAAATCAAATATCAATGCTCTAAGAGATAAAAATGGGTTATTAAAATATGATAATAGAGAGTTAGAAGTTGTAATGAAAGAGTTTTATGGAAAATTATATGAGAAAGAACATGTCACTGTACAAGATATAGAGGTTAATGAAGAGTTAAATGAAGAAGAAAGACAATTGTTGAATGCAAATATAACAAAGGGAGAAATAACTAGAGTTATTAGAAATTTGAAACCTGGGAAGGCCCCAGGCCCTGATGGGTTTACAGGAGAATATTACAAAACGTATATGGAGGTTTTATTACCACATTTGGAGAAATTATATAATAATGTTTTATTAAACATGGATATTCCACAAACGTGGAGAAATTCTGAAATTGTAACTATCCCAAAACCAGAACGAGATTTAAAAGAACCTGGTCCCTACCGCCCAATCAGTTTGCTAAACCAAGATTATAAGATTTTTATGAAAATTCTAGCAAATAGATTAGGAAATATATTACCCAGAATAATAGGGAAAGATCAATATGGGTTTATAAAAGGAAGAAGAATTTATGAACCAATTAGAAATATAGTGAATGTGCTACACCATGCTACAAGAACTAAACGGAAATTAGGATTGTTGAAGTTAGACGTTTATAAAGCTTTTGACAAAATAAATCATGACTATTTATTTCGACTATGTAAAACTTTCAACATGGGAAATAGATTCAGTCATATTATACAAGAAATATATAAAAAAAATACAGCTTATATTAGAGTAAATGGGAATAGAACAGATGAGATAGAAATAAATAATGGAACTAAACAGGGGTGCCCCCTATCTCCGATGCTCTTCGTAATGGCAATAGAAACACTAGCTAATAAAATTAGAAAAGATAAATTTAAATTTAAAGAACAATCAGGGTTAAGAGTAAATATGGAAAAATCAGAAATTATTTGTTTAAATACTGGACCCAAAGAACAGATTGAGATACGCAAAGTATCAGGTTTAAAATTGGGACGTAAAAAGATGAAATACTTAGGAATATGGTTACTAAAAAATCCAGAAAGAATGGCTGAGTTTAATCATAATTTAGTATGGAAAAAGATTCAAAAGCAGATCACAAAATGGAAAAATAAAAATTTGAGAAGAATGGCAAAGATTAGGGCATTAAAAATGATGATAATTCCAAAAATGTTATATATGTTACAAGTAATGCCGGGGACCCTCCCTAAAGCAAGATTAAAAGAGTGGGATAATAAATTGAATCTTTGGATTGAAGGTAATAAGAGACCAAGAATTAAAAAAAGGTGGTTGGTAGCCATGGAGAGCGAAGGGGGGTGGGGACACCCGTGTTTGGAATATTATAGGGATGCTTATCAAATAGATAGATTAATGGATTTACAACTATTTGAAGAGAGATTCTGGGTAAGATTAGAAAAAGAAATTAATGACATACAGGATGAAGAACTATTATTTAGGAAATGGAATAGGATAGATATAAAAAGCTTAATAGATCCTGCTAAGGCAGTTATAGAGAGTTGGACGAAATGGCAAAGTAAATTGAAAATGACGAATTCTAAACTAGCGACGCTGCAGGTAATAAATACAAATAAGGAAGGTAATCTCACGAAAATAATAAGGGAATTAAGGAGTAAAGGAATAATGAGAATTGAGCAATTATATGAAAAAGATGGAAAGATTATTAGAAGTAAACTAGAGCAATGTCTGGGCCAAGAAAGATGGTTACAAGTTAACGCAATATGCACATATTTAAGTAGACGTGAGAATAAAGAAACACTCCTCAGACAAGAAACAATTTTAGAAAAGATATTACAAGAAAAGAATAAGCACACAAAAGTGCAAGCAAGTAACATATATAGGGTCTTATTGCAAGTAGAGGAGGAAGTTGTAAAAGGATTGACAAGGTATTGGCAGGACGAATTAGAAATTAATGAATGGGAAATGGAAAGCATAGTGGAAGACATCAGGAAGATTAAAAATACAAGGATAAGAGAGATGAGAAGAAAAATTTTACATAAATGGTATTATACACCATTACAATTAGCGCACTTCCATAGGGAGAAGAAAGGGAATTGTTGGCATGGATGCAATGAAAAGGGAGTATTTATGCATATGTTTTGGGAATGCGCTGAAGTTCAAAAATTTTGGAAGCAAATACAAATTGAGGTAAATAAGATGCTACATATTAATTGGAGAATAACTAAGGAAGTGGCGCTATTAATAAAAAATAGTGAGGTAAAGGAATACAAGGAAATTAAAACTGCAGCAATAGAAAGCGCACAAGCAACTATAGTGCTTGGGTGGAAAGATGCGAAGAAATGGAATATACAAAATTGGTGTAAGTACATGGTAGATCACATTCACTATCAAATAATGGAAATTAGATTACACAATTATAATGAAGGTAAATTGGTGGCAACGATGAAGCGGTGGGAAAAGGTAAAAAATTATATGTTGAACTTAATAGGCGATGCAAAAATAAAGAATAAAATTCAGTCACTCTATAAAGTATGAATAATGTAACCCAGAGTTGAGAAGTATATATGTAATAGAAATTGAATCTTCCATATTGGTGGTGGGATTAATGTTTGTTAATGTTTGTATTTTGTCTGGTGGAGGGCACTTTTCATAGTGCACTGTTTTATGTGTTCAATTAATAAAAAATTAAAAAAAAAAAAAAGTACACCATTGAAACTAAAAAAAAAAAAAAAGATGAATTTAATAAAATATAAGCTACATAAAGCAGTGCAGCACAATAATACAGTATAGTATTGATCAGCCTGCCCTGAATCCAGTACATTCACCCATCAAAATGTCTTCAGATTAGACCCAGCTGAGAGATTTAACTTGCATTTACTGTACTACTGTTGATTTGAATATTTAGACTAATTAGGTCAGACATGTCAAACTCGTGACGTAACATCGTGCAACGTATCGGGACGGTTTTGCCATTGCTGGCAATGTGGTGGGTGCGGCTTCCGGATGATGTGCCTGACCCGCGGGCTGGCAGTTTGACACCCCTGAATTAGGTGGAAATTAGCTGGACCATCTCTTTTTGTCTTAATTTTAAAAAATGCTGGAAAAATTACAACCTGACATTATTATGTTCCAAGAAACCCATATTACTACCAAATGAACAGCTTTTCTTTGAGGCCTAGCAAGTAGAATGGACAAACATATATTAGCAAATATTCAAATAAAGCATGTGGCATAGCATGTTTAACAATGGTAAAAGTGTTTTTTTTTTCCTCGTAGCATTTTCTTGCAAAATGCAGGGTCCATTTTTTTTGTTTATTGTTGCTGATGTTTTCAATCAACTAAGTGTTGGTCTATTAGTTGCAATAGGAACTGATTGACCAATTTGTTGAAAAGCAATCTTAAAATTGATATGGAATAGAAATACATTAAGAGTGAACATTTTAATTTGTTTATACTTAAGATAGCTACTTTTGTAGTGTTCCATTTAATTTTTGTGGCCTTATTAAGAACACTCCTGAAATGTTTCATAAACAGTTTTGCAAAATTACATTTCATAAACTATCAATATATAATATGTGCTGGAGACTTTAATCAAATTCAAAATTTTCAGAGAGAAGATTATTTAAATTTTCTTCTCAGACTATATTACAAGAATATACATGGGAATTCAAGTTAATAGACAATATTATTAAAATCTAAAACAAGAAAATATGCATTTCAAAGTATTTTCAGATTTGACTTATTTCCTTTGTTTTGGAGCACAGGTCCCCAATTCCTGGGCAGCGACTCACTACCAGGTTTTGAGCCCTGCAGAACCGGTCCATGGAAGTGGCGGGTGAGTGCTCATGTGCATCCCCCCACTTATGTAAGCAGCGGGTAAGACCAGCACATGCACTCCATTTGCACGAACATGCCCAACGCTTGCACGGAACAATCCTCTCCCCCCCCCGCTGGTCCACAAAGCCAGAAAGATTGGGGAACACTGTTTTGGAGGATCAAATTGAGGGCTTTACATTAGGCCTAATTTTAGATTTCTGTGAATCTAATTCTATAAAATTAATAACAACAAAATTGGTTAATTTCAGATGATAGTTGAATATTTCTCTCCTAAGACATTCTCTTTTGTGGAATATATCAAGAAGAATATTTTTTTCTAGTTCTGAAATAAATTGGAGTTCAATTAAATTTTAATTCTCTCAAACATGTTTAAGGCATCTCTCTTAAGGGATCTACTTTTGCTTTGCCTCAGCAAGAAAAAAAACCTTAGAGACTCCTACATAATTAGAAGAGATAGTTTTAATTTTAAAAACTAGAAACTTAGAAGTTTCACTTTTGTTATATGCTGGAAACCTCACAGACAAAGCTTTTGTAGCAGTAAAACTTAAATTTGGATTAGGTAAAACAATATGAATATTTATTAAAATGTATACAGCAGAACTATCAGTCAGTAGTTGTTGAACTGTGCTTCCCCCCCCCATGCAGAGAATAGAAAAGAGAGATTGGAGAAGAGGGGATTGAGAGAGAGTAAACACACACACACACACACACACACACACACACACACACACACAAACATACGAGCATACACCGTGAAAGAAATGCTCTCACAAACACCCTATGCAAACAGCTGGGACACTCATCATTGTGTGCCTGCTTATTGTCTTGTCATCCTTTCCTCCCCAGCATATTTCCCATGATCATGAGTCAATTTACATTTTGGAAGTAGTTGAGGATTTATAGGATATACTGTATGTAGCAACTCTATTTTTCACTCCTGCTTAAATAAATTATTCACCCAGATATTTTTGACACAAATATTTTATTTTAAATAAATTATTTATAAAATATAATTGTACTTATTACTGCTGCGACAAATATTTGAAGTTGCTTCTTTATACCTTTGTATCTTTCTTTATATCTTTCTCTTTTTTCTACTTTCTACTTGAAAGTTTAGCTTTCTCTGTTATTTCTATCTTCTTTTCCTTTTTCTCTGTTCTAATTTATTTATTTATTTATTTATTTATTTATTTGTTTGTTTAGACTTATATGCCACCCTTCTCCCAAGACCCAGGGCGGCTCACAACAACAATACAAGTAAAAACATAATATAGAATCAATTTAAAATCACTACCCACAATACTATATAAAAAACTAGATAATTTATGACACTCACACCACACACAATCACAGTCAAAGGCCCAGGGGCAGAGTGCAACTCACACGCCCCAAACCTGTCTGCATAAATGTATCTTCAACATTTTCTGGAAAGCTAGGAGGGAGGAAGCAGTACTCTGAGGGAAGCTGGTTCCAGAGGGCTGGGGCAGCAATGGAGAAGGCCCTAGCCCTAGGCCTCACCAGATGGCATTGTCTAACAGACGGGACCCGTAGAAGGCCAACCCTATGTGCCCTAACCAGTCGATGGGATTCATGAGGCAGAAGACGGTCCCGCAAGTATTCTGGCCCATTGCCATAAAGGGCTTTATAGGTCATAATCAACACTTTGAATTGTGTTCGGAGACCAATTGGTAGCCAGTGCAGCTCACGGAGGGCTGGAGTGATATGAGCGTGTCTTGGGAGACCCAAGACAGCTTGCGCGGCCGCATTCTGAACTACTTGCAGTCTCCGGACATTCTTCAAAGGTTGCCCCATGTAGAGAGCATTACAGTAGTCGAATCTCGAGGTGACAAGGGCATGAGTGACTGTGAGGAGTGACTCCCAGTCCAAATAGTGCCGCAACTGATGCACCAGGCGAACCTGGACGAATGCCCCCCTTGCCACAGCCGAGAAATGGTGTTCTAGACTTAGCTGTGGATCGAGGAGGACACCCAAGTTGCGAACCCTCTCCGAGGGGGACAAAACTTCTCCCCCCAAGGTGATGGACGGACAGTTGGAATTGTCCTTGGGAGGCAGAACCCATAGCCACTCCGTCTTGTCAGGATTGAGTCTGAGCCTGTTGGCACCCATCCAGACCTCAACAGCCTCCAGGCACTGGTTCATCACTTCCACTGCTTCGCTATAATGATGCGGGGTAGAGATATAAAGCTGAGTATCATCAGCATATTGATGATAACTCACCCCGTGTCAACGGATGATCTCACCCAACGGCTTCATGTAGATGTTAAAAAGCAGAGATGAGAGAACAGACCCCTGAGGGACTCCACATGGAGGAGGCCTCGGAGCCGATCTCTGACCTCCTGCAAACACCGACTGCGACCGGCCAGAGAGGTAGGTGAACCACCGTAAAACAGTGCCCCGCACTCCAAGCCCCTCCAACCGGCGCAGAAGGATACCATGGCCGATGGTATCAAATGCCGCTGAGAGGTCAAGAAGCACCCGGGCCTGCCAGAGATCATCGGTCAGCCCGACCAAAGCAGTTTCCGTGCTGTAACCTGACTGAATCCAGACTCCCGAGGGCCCAGATAATCAGCTTCATTCAAGGACCGTTGGAGTTGGAGTGCCACCACCTTCTCAACAACCTTCCCTAAAAAGGGAAGGTTGGAGACTGGACGATAATTATTTAAAACTGCTGGCTCCTTTAAGGGAGCCAGAAAGGACCCCTCCCTCAATGAAGTGATAACAACAGCCTGGACCCAGCTCCGTGTCACCACCCTGCTAGCCGAGACGAGCCAGGAGGGGCACGGGTCCAGTAAACAGATGGCAGAACTCACAGCTCCAATGGCCTTGTCCACGTCATCAGGAGTTACCAGGTCAAACTCCTCCCATTCAACAGGACTAAGACGGGCCTCTGTCATCTCGACTGACTCATTGTCAGCCGACACTGTATTCCAATTGGAGTCCAAGTCAGCCCGGATCTGAGCGACCTTGTCTGTGAAAAAGGTGTTAAATTCTTCGGCATTGCCCTGCAAAGGTTCCTCCCTCCTCCCCGTATCAAGGAGAGAGCGAGTCACCCTAAACATGGCAGCCGGACGAGATTCCGCAGACGCAATCAATGCGGAAAGATACTGAGATCTTGCTGTAGTGATCGCTTCCAAATAGGTCTTAATATAAGCTCTCAATTTGGTTCGGTCAGATTCGGATCTGCTTTCCTCCATTTCTTCTCTAAACAATTTAGTTTGTATCAGTCCTTGATATTGCTCTTAAAACTTTCAATAAAAAATATTTTAAAAAAAGAATTTAGATGGTTCTTACATGATGATATTATGGCTATTCTTGATCATTGTGCAATGTCATTAGTAAAATTTGTTGAAATTACACAGCAATACACTTTACAATCTGGTTGTAATATTAATTGGAATAAGTCTAATTTGTTGCCTTTGGGATCTACTATATCTACAGGTAGCTGTAGGAGATTAGGATTTACAGTTTTTACCAAGTCTATAAAATACCTGGATTTATATGTTTCTTGAAATATATTACAATATGTTGAATTAAATATGCCTGAATGTACAGATGCAATTTCACTAGATATAACTCAGTGCTTAAAAGTCCTGCTAAGTTTTTGGGGTAAGATTGATGTTATTAAAATGAACATTACAGAGAGATTAATGTATATTTTAAGAGAGATCCCAATGTTAATTTCCATTAGATATTTTACACAGATAGGTAAGTTAATGATAACTTAAAAGGCTAAAGTGCCTAGAATATCTGCTAAATTGAAGCTACCTCATGATGGCTTTAAGGTACAGATTTTCAACTATAGGTAAGCCTTGACGTATGACCACAATTGAGCCTAAAATTTCTGTTGCTAAGTGAGACCGTTGTTATGTGAATTTTGCCCCATTTTACGACTTTCCTTGCCACATTTGTTAAATGAATCACTGCAATTGTTTTAAATTAGTAACACAGCTGTAAAGCGAATCCAGCTTCCCTATTGCCTTTGCTTGTCAGGATCATGTGTTCCTGGGACACTGCAACCCTCATAAATATGAACCAGTTGCCAAGCATCCATATTTTGATCATGTGATCATAGGGATACTGCAATGGTCATATGTATGAAAAATGGTTCTAAGTCACTTTTTTTAGTGCCATGTAACTTTGAATGGTCATTAAACGTACTGTTGTAAGTTGAGACCTACCTGTATACTATTGGGCCTTTATTTGAACACTTTTAGGGAGGAGAAAGACTTTTTAGACTTACTTTTATCTTTGAGCCCATTTGGAAAGCAAGTATTTAGCTTTTTTGAAATTATGGCAAGTTTCATAATCTAGATAAGTTAAACAGAAGCATTTTTTTCTTTCCCTGAAAGCTGCTAGACATATCCAGTTTTCAATAAGCAGTTATGAAAATGAAAACTCTTGAACTGATTTGTTCTATGCTTCCTTTGTTTATTTTCTTGGCTATTCAACATATTTGCCTTCTTCTCCAACACCAGAAGTCAAAAGCTTCAATACTGCTCCAATTCTGTTTTTTCAAAGACCAAGCTTTGCTTTTGTAAACAATTTCCTGCATGAGTGTGATCTTTGTAGGTATAGAGATATTCTGGCATCTGAATATTACTTCCAGGTCCTTGTTGGGTATTTTCCAAGTGTTAGCCTGAAGTAGTTAAGTAGGTGGGTATTTATTTATTTACGAAAATTTATATGGCTGCCCAACTCACTCTTAGTGACTCTAGGTGGCTTACAAAGATAAAAAACCCAATAAAAAAAGGAATAACACCCCCCCACAAACACACGCATACCCTGGCGACAACAATCAAATGAGCCATTTGGTGGGATCACATTTATGTATCCTATTTAATCCAGTTTTATCATTAGAACATATTTAATGTTTTTTTAACTACATAATCTCTATCTTTTTTTTCTGATGTTACTTTTTTAATTTTACCATAAAGATAATTAAAGCATC